>CM074437.1:22425391-23671891 GCA_037101425.1 Elopichthys bambusa | reverse complement strand
CAGAACATATCTCTGGCAAATTAGTCCTGGCTCATGAACTTTTTCTGATGATACGTCAGCCATAGACTATTGCATATTTGACTCATTTAACATATTTCTGAACTAAGAGTACTCGATATTGAACTTTCTGTACTGACACAGTGACTTCTTCTGATGTTACATCAGACAGACTGTAGTCCATATTTGACCTAATGAACATACTTCTTGATCAAGAGAACTCGATCTTGAACTTTCTATAGATACTCATTGACCCTTTCTGATTTTATTTAAGCCATACTGAAGTCCATATTAAACCTACTTAATTCTTTTTTTGTCCCAAGAGTCCTCGATCATGAATATTCTTTGCATCACTCTGATGTTACTTCAGTACTATTTGACCATAAATATGTTCTGTAGGTCAAATATGGACCTGCATGGCTGATGAACTTTTTATATAAACTCGAAGAGTCCTTCTGATGATACATCAGCCATAGAGTATTGCATATTGGACCCAATGGACATATATCTGGCCAGTAAGCCCTCGATCATGTATTTTCTATACCTACTCATCGACTTTATCTGATGTTACATAAGACAGACAATAGTCCATATTTGACCTAAAGAACATATTTCTGGCCCAAAAGCTCTTGATCTGTCTCTACATATTCATTGACTCCTTCTGATTTTTGCTTTTCAGCCATACAGAAGTCCATATTAGACCTACTTAATTTTTCTTTGGTTCCAAGATTCCTCAATCATTAATTTTGTATACAAAATACTGAACATATTTCTGACAAATTAGTCCTCAATCATGAACTTTATATATAAACTCATTGACTCCATCTAATGTTAAAATTAGCCATAGAGTATAGTCCATATTTGACCTAATTGACATATTTCTTGCCCAAGAGCACTTGATCTTGAACTTTCTTTACATACTCATTGATTTCTTCTAATGTTTCTTCACCCATACAGAAGTCCATATTTGACCTACTGAACATATTTCTGGCCAAAAAGTACTCGATATTAAACTTTTTAATTATACTTATTGACCACTTCTGATATTACATCAGCTATACAGAAGTCCATATTTGACCTACTGAATATATTTCTTGCAAATTAGTCCTCAATAATGAACTTTCTATAGAGACTCATTGACTCCTTCTGATGTTACAAAAGCCAAACAGAAGTCCATATAAGACCTGATTAATTAAAAAAAAAAATCTGTCCTCGATTATGAACTTTATATACGTGCCTCACTCTGATGTTACTTCAACCATAGATTATTTCATGTTTGACATAATAGACATGTTTCTGGCAAATTAGTCTTTGATCATGAACTTTCTATTGACTCTAAATTGACTCCTCATTATACGTCAACCATAGAATATTGCATAGTTGACCCAATTAACATATTTCTGGCCCAAGAGTATTCGATCTTGAACTTTTTATACATTATCATTGACTCCTTTTGATGTTACTTCACCCATACAGAAGTCCATATTACACCTACTAATTTTTTCTGTCCAAACAGTCCTCGATCATAAACTTTCTATACATTCTCATAGCCTCATAAGACAGACAGTAGTCCAAATTTGACTTAAAGAACATATTTCTGGCCCAAGAGCACTTAATCTTGAACTTTCTATACATCCTCATTGACTCCTTCTGATTTGTTCTCAGCCATACAAAAGTCCTTATTAGAACTGCGTGATTTTTTTTTTGTCCCAAGAGCTCTCAATCATGAATTTTGTATACTCTACGTGAGCCCATGATTGACCAACAGAACATATCTCTGGCAAATTAGTCCTGGCTCATGAACTTTTTTTTACGTACTCACTGACTTCTTCTGATGATACGTCAGCCATAGAGTATTGCATATTTGACTTATTTAACATATTTCTGAACTAAGAGTACTCGATTTTGAACTTTCTGTACTGACTCAGTGACTTCTTCTGATGTTACATCAGACAGACTGTAGTCCATATTTGACCTAATGAACATACTTCTTGATCAAGAGAACTCGATCTTGAACTTTTTATAGATACTCATTGACCCTTTCTGATTTTATTTAAGCCATACTGAAGTCCATATTAAACCTACTTAATTCTTTTTTTGTCCCAAGAGTCCTCGATCATGAATATTCTTTGCATCACTCTGATGTTACTTCAGTACTATTTGACCATAAATATGTTCTGTAGGTCAAATATGGACCTGCATGGCTGATGTAACATCA
Organism: Elopichthys bambusa; assembly: GCA_037101425.1. NCBI lineage: Eukaryota > Metazoa > Chordata > Actinopteri > Cypriniformes > Xenocyprididae > Elopichthys > Elopichthys bambusa. The sequence goes on along the minus strand of CM074437.1, from coordinate 23,669,676 downwards.
GAAGGCATCAAATATTATGATTTGAATACAAACTCACTCTGCTTTTACTTCAGCAATAGAGTATTGCATTTTTGAACTAATGGACATATTTCCAGCCAAAGATTAATTGATCTTGACCTTTTTCTTTATACATTACTTTTATACACTCCTTCTGATGTTACTTCTCCCATACAGAAGTCAACATTAGACCTACTGAACATATTTCTGGTCAAAAAAACATATTTCAGTCTTGAACTTTCTATACATGTACATCAATTCACACTGATGTTACTTTAGCCCATTTTGACCAACTGAACAAATTTCTGACAAATTAGTCCTCAATAATGAACTGGCCAAAGAGCACTCGATATTGAACTTTTTATATATACTCCTTGACGCTTTCTGATATTACATCAGCTATACAGAAGTCCATATTTGAACTACTGAACATATTTCTTACCCAAGTGTACTTGATTATATATTTTCTATACATACTCATTGCCTCACTCTGCTGTTACTTCAGCCATAGAGTATTGCATTTTTGAATGAATGGACATGTTTCTAGCCAAAGTTTAATTGATCTTGAACTTTTTTTATACATTACTTTTATACACTCCTTCTGATGTTACTTCTCTCATACAGAAGTTAACACAAGACCTACTGAACATATTTCTGGCCCAAGAGTACTTGATCTTGAACTTTCTATACATACTCATTGACTTTTGATTGGATTTCAGCCATACAGAAGTACATATTAAACTGATACATTTTTTTCAGTCCCAATATTCCTTGATTATGCACTTTATATACATGCCTCAATCTGATGTTTCTTCAGCCATAGAGTATTGTATATGTGACCAACTGAACATATTTCTGGCCGAAGAGTACTCGATAGTGAACATTTTATATATACTAACTAAAACCTTCTTATGTCACATCATCATCTATATATAAAGTGTATATTTGACCTACTGAACATATTCCTGACCCATGAGTACTCAATACTGAACTTTCTCTACATACTCACTTTCTGATAAATTAGTCCTCAATAATGAACTTTTTATACAAGCTCATTGACTCCTTCTAATGATAAAATCAGCTAGGGAGTATTGCATATTTGACCTAATTGTACATATTCTTGGCCAAAGTGTACTTAAATTTGACCTTTTTCTATATACTTACTGACACCTTCTCATGTCACATCAGCCATATAGAAGTGTATATTTGACCTACTGAACATATTCCTGACCCATGAGTACTCGATACTGAACTTTCTATACAGACTCATTTACTCATTTTGATGTTACTTTAGCCATATGTCAACCAGTTTTTGACCTACTGAACAAATTTCTGGCAAATTAGTCCTCGATCATGAAATTTCTGTACAGACTCAATGACTCCTTTCTGAGGTACGATAAACCATACATACATATCTGGCCAACTGAACATATTTCTGGCCAAAGTGTATTCGATATTGAAGTTTTTATATATTACTCAATGACTCCTTCTGATGTTACATCAGACAGACAGAAGTCCATATTTGACCTAATGAACATATTACTGACCCAAGAGTACTCGATCTTGAACTTTCTATACATACTCATTGACTTTTGATTTTATTTCAGCCATACAGAAGTACATATTAAAACTGATGAATTTTTTTCTGTCCCAATAGTCCTTGATCATGCGCTTTATATACATTGCCCAATCTGATGTGACCTACTGAACATATTTCTGGCCAAAGAGTACTCGATAGTGAACTTTTTATATATACTTACTGACACCTTCTTATTTCACATCAACCATGTATGTATATTTAACCTACTGAACACGTTCCTGACCCATGAGTACTCATTACTGAACTTTCTCTACATACTCACTTTTTTGACAAATTAGACTATAATAATGAACTTTTTATACAAACTCATTGACTCCTTCTAATGATAAAATATACATATTTGTCCTAATTGTACATATTGCCAAAGTGTACACAAATTTGAACTTTTTATGTATACTTACTGACACCTTCTTATGACACAACAGCAATATAGTGTATATTTGACCTACTGAACATATTCCTGACCCATGAGTACTCAAAACTGAACTTTCTATACAGACTCATTGACTCATTCTGATGTTACTTCAGCCATATGTCAACCAATTTTTGACCTACTGAACAAATTTCTGGCAAATTGAACTTTTTTTTACGAGTTATTTTAATGAGTATTGACTTCTTCTGATGATATGTCAGCCATAGAGTATTGCAAGAAAGTTGACTCATTTAACATATTTCTGAACTAAGAGTACTCGAGATTGAACTTTCTGTACTGACTCATTGACTCCTTCTGATGTTACATCAGACAAACATTTGACCTAATGAATACATACTTCTTGATCAAGAGAACTCGATCTTGAACTTTCTATACATACTCTTGATTCTTTCTGATTTTATTTAAGCCATACTGAAGTCCATATTAAACCTACTTAATTCTTTTTTTGTCCCAAGAGTCCTCAATCATGAATTTTCTAAACATATTCTTTGCCTCACTCTGATGTTACTTCAGTACTACTTGACCAAAAATATGTTCTGTAGTTCAAATATAGACCTGCATGAGCTGATGTAACATCAGAAGACATCAGATATTATGATTTGAAAGTTCCTGATCAAGGTCTCTTTTGCCAGAAATATGTTCATTATGGACTCATATCATATTGGACTACTGTCTGTCTGATCTACCATCAGATGAAGTCAATGAGTATGTAAAGAAAGTTCATGATTGAGGACTAATTAGCGAGAAATATGTCCATTAGGTCAAATATGCAATACTTTATGGCTGACGTATCAGGAGGAGTCAACAGTAATGTTTAAAAAGTTTACGATCGAGGAGTAATTTACCAGAAATATGTTCAGTAGGTCAAATATGCAATACAAGAAATGAATATAGCAATGTTCTTGTATTTCTTGCAATGAAACAGCATTTGTGATTTGTTTTCTCTGCAATGCATAAAGGAAAGAGTTCGTTCTTGTATGCATGCAGCGCAACAAGCACCTGTCGTTTATTATCTTATTGTTTTCTCTTCAATGCTCAAACGAAATGATTTAGTTACTGTATTTATTGCAGTGCAACAGGACATTTTTTTATACACACAACGTAATAAGTAAGTTATATAACGTGCATTGCAATGCGTCAAGAACTGTTTCAGTGCATTCAGTACATTATGCATACGATAGTTAGCTCATTAGGCTGTGCAGAGAAGAAATTAATATAGTAACGTTCTTGTATTTCTTGCAAAGCAACAGCATTTGTGAGTTGTTTTCTCTTCAATGCATAAAGGAAAGAGTTTGTTCTTGTGTGCATGCAGCGCAACAAAACACCTATGGTTTATTATCTATTCTATGCACGACGTAATAAGTTAGTTCTTGTATACAATGTAATGAAGGCGCATAGCTTGTACCCTTTTTTTATGCATTGCATTGCAACATCACATATATGTTATATATGCAATAGCAGTATATTATCTCTTCAATGCTCAAACGAAATGATTTAGTTACTGTATTTATTGCAATGCCATAAGACATGTATTATTTTTTCTACTCACAATGTAAGAAGTTAACACCACGTAATGAAACATATGCTATGCATTGCAATAAATACAAGAACTAACCGTTTAATCGCATTGCATACAATAAATAACTTATTGCCTTGTGCATAGAAGAAATTAATATAACATGTGCCGTGGCAATGCAATGCCTACAAGAAAGAACTGTGTTATGCAGTATTTCCTTGCATTGTATACAAAAACTAACTTATTCCTTAATTATTAGAGACAACACGTCACACGTGGTGTTGCGATGAATGAACTAACTCATCGTTTATGCAGTGAAGAGATAACACAAAATATGTGTGCAATGCAGTAATTTAATCCGTTGTGCAGTGCAGAGATAACACGTACCATGTGCAGTGCATTGCATTGCAGTAACTGAATCCGTTATGCAGTGAAGAGATATCACATGGCAGGTGCTAGTAACACTACATTGCATACAAAACCGAACACTTTTTGTGCATTGAAGAGGAAAACAAATCACATATGGTGTTGCACTGCAAGAACTAAATGTTTCATTGCATTGCATACAATTAATAACTTATTACCTTGTGCATAGAAGAAATTAATATAACATATGTGCTGTTGCATTGCAATGCTACAAAAACTAACATGTTAGTTATTCACTGTTTCCTTGCATTGTATAAAAAACTGATATGTAAGTTATGCACTGAATACAATAAATAACTTATGACCTTGTGCATATAAGAAATAATAACGTGCATTGCAATGCGTCAAGAATTGTTTCAGTGCATTGTTAGTTAGTTATCTTACTAGGCTGTGCATAGAAGAAATTAATATAACAATGTTCTTGTATTTATTGCAATGAAACACAATGCATTTGTAATCTATTTTCTCTTCAGTGCATAAGGGAAAGAGTTCATCCTTGTATGTATGCAGCGCAACAAGCACCTGTCGCATAGCATATTATCGCATAGCTTATAGTCTTTTTTATGCATTGCATTGCAACGTTACATATATGTTTTCTCTTTATTGCACATTATTGCACATCGCATTCAAAATCGAACTCTTTCCTTTGTGCATTGTACAGAAAACAAATCACATATGCTGTTGCATTGCAATAGATACAAGAACCTATAGGTTATGCACTGTTTCCTTGCACTGTATAAAAAAAACTCATTCCTTATGCATTGAAGAGATAACACAAAACACGTGGTGTTGTAATAAATAAATAAACTCATCGGTTATGCACAAAAGTGATAACATAATATGTGCAATGAATTGCAGTAATTTAATCCATTGTGCAGTGCAGAGATAACACATAATATGTGCAGTGCATTGCAGTTGCGCTTTCCGTTAAGCAGTGCTACTACCATTACACATGGTAGTAGCACTGCAAAGCATAATAAATCGAGCTCTTTGTGTATTGAAGAGAAAACAAATCACATATGGTACTGCATTGCAATAAATACAAGAACTAAATTTTTATTGCATTGTATACAATAGTTAATGTATTACGCTGTGCATAGAAGAAATTAATATAACATGATGTGCCATTGCATTACAACATGTAAGTTATACAAGAACTAACTTATTCCTAAGCATTAAAGAGGTATAACACAACATATGTAGTGTTATCCGTTATGCATTGAGATATAACATAACATGTGCATTGCATTGCAGTAAATTATTCTTCTATGCACAACGTAATACAATGTCATGAAAGCTTATATGTACTCTTTTTATGCTTTGCATTGCAACGGCACAGATATGTTACCTCTTCCACATCGGAATAAGTTGGATCTTACATGCAATGTAATAGCACTATGATCTCTCTTTCTAGTTCTTACGTGCATTGCAATGCCACAGCAGCACTGTTATGTGGTGTATGTTTATTGCATAACGGAATACGTTAGTTCTTGTATACAAAGGAAGGTCTTCTTGTAACATATTCGAATGCAACTGAACATTTGTAATACCTAATGCAATGCAATGCAATGAAAAGGCGCATATGAGTTTTCTATTCAATGCACAACGTAATGAGCACACCTAATATGCATTCTTTTTGCATTGCGATTTAACATCATATATGACATGCAACAGGACATGTATTAATTTCTTCTATGTGCAAAGTAAATGAGTTTATTATGCAAGGTTTATATGTTACTTCTTGTATGCATTCGAATTCAATAGAACTTTTGTATTACGTAAAGCAATGCAATGCAATGCAATGCAAAGGCATTATGTGTTTTCTATTCAACGTACAAAGCAATGAACATACCTTATATGCATTCTTTTATGCATTGCGACGTGTCTTATGTGTTTTCTATTCAATGCTAAAAGCAATGAGCACACCTAATATGTATTCTTTTATGCATTGCGATTTAACATCACATATGTATTACCTCTTTAATGCACAGCGATATAAGTTTACAAGTTAGGATTTTGAGTGCAATGCAATGCAACAGGAATATATGTTGTGTTATCTCTTCACCGCATAATGGATTTAGGATTAATGAAATAAAAAGACACATGTTATCTCTTCAATGCACAAACGTAATTATTTAGTTATTGTATTTGTTGCAATGCAACGGGACATGTATTTTTTTTTCTATGCACAATGTAATAAGTTAATTATTGCAGTTGGTTTCTTGTAATTATTGCAGTGCAACAGCATATGCGATTTGTTTTCTCTTCAATGCACAGAGGAAAGGGTTCGTTCTTGTATGTAATGCAGTGAAACAAGCACCTGTCATGTTTATCTTTTCACTGCACAACGGATTGTTTACTGCAATGCAATGCACTGCACATGCTAATATGCTATCTCTGCACTACACAGTGGATTAAGTTACTTCAATGCTATGGCATTGCACATATGTGTTATCTCTTTAATGCATTACGGATGAGTTAGTTCATTCATCGCAACACCACATATATTATATGTTATCTCTTTAATGCTTAAGGAATAAGTTAGTTCTTGAATACAAGGCAAGGAAACAACTTATTCCTCATGCACTGAAGAGATAAAACATAACATGTGCAGTACATTGCACTGCAGTAACAATTCGTTATGCACTGCAGAGATAACACAAAACATGCTCAGTGCATTGCATTGCAGTAACAATCTGTTGTGCAGTGAAGGGATAACACAACATGTGCATTGCATTGCACAACTTCTTCCGTTTTGCAATGAAGAGATAACGCGACAGGTGCCTGTTTTGCACTGCTTTGCCTACAAGAATTAAATATTTCCTTTGTGCATTGACGAGAAAACAAATCACATATGCTGGTTCATTGCAATAAACACAAGCATAACATGTAAGTTATTCACTGTTTCCTTGCATTGTATAAAAAACTAATATGTAAGTTATGCACTGAATACAATAAATGACTTATGACCTTGTGCATATAAGAAATAACAATGTGCATTGCAATGCGTCAAGAACTGTTTCAGTGCATTGTTATTTAGAAAGTTATTAGGCTGTGCATAGAAGAAATATATAGCAATGTTCTTGTATTTATTGCAATGAAACACAATGCATTTGTGATTTGTTTTCTCTTCAGTGCATAAGGGAAAGGGTTCATTCTTGTATGCATGCAGCGCAACAAGCACCTGTCCTTTATTATCGCATAGCTTATACTCTTTTTTTATGCATTGCATTGCAACGTTACATATGTGTTTTCTCTTTATTGCACATCGGAATAAGATAGATCTTATATGCAATGCAATAGCACTATGTTCTCTCTTCAATGCTCAAACGAAATGATTTAGTTACTGTTTTTACTGCAATGCAACAGGACGTATTATTTTTTCTATGCGCAACGTAATAAGTTAATTATTGCATGCAATGAAACATATGCTGTGCATTGCATTGTATACAAAAACTAACTTCTTCCTTATTAAATGAAGAGACAACACATTACACGTGGTGGTGCGATGAATGAACGATCTCATCGGTTATTCAATGAAGATATAACATTGAAGAGAAAACAAATCACATATGGTACAATAAATACAAGAACAAAATATTTCATTGCATTTGCATACAATAGATAACTTATTACGCTGTGCATTGAAGTAACTGATATAACATAATAGGCTGTTGCATAACAACATGTACGGCAAAACACAAAACACGTGGTGAATGAATGAATAAACTCATCGGTTATGCACAAAAGTGATAACATAATATGTTAATTGAATTGCAGTAATTTAATTCATTGTGCAGTGCAGAGATAACACATAAATATGTGCAGTGCATTGCAGTTGCGCTTTCCATTACATTACACATGGTAGTAGCACTGCAATGCATAATAAATCTAGCTCTTTGTGTATTGAAGAGAAAACAAATCACATATGGTATTGCATTGCAATAAATACAAGAACTACATTTTTATTGCATTGTATACAATAGTTAATGTATTACGCTGTGCATAGAAGAAATTAATATAACATGATGTGCCATTGCATTATAACGTGTTATACAAGAACTAACTTATTCCTAAGCATTAAAGAGTCATCCGTTATGCATTGAGATGTAACATAACATGTGCATTGCATTGCAGTAAATTATTCTTTTATGCACAACGTAATACACTGTATACAATGTCATGAAACAGTGCATAGCTTATATGTACTCTTTTTCTGCTTTGCATTGCAACGGCACAGATATGTTACCTCTTGCACATCGGAATAAGTTGGATCTTACATGCAATTTAATAGCACTATGATCACTCTTTCTAGTTCTTGCAATGCCACAGCAGCACTGTTATGTGGTGTATATTTATTGCATAACGGAATACGTTAGTTCTTGTATACAGTGCAAGGTCTTCTTGTAACATATTCGAATCCAACTGAACTTTTGTAATACCTAATGCAATGCAATGCAATGAAAAGGCTGATATGTGTTTTCTATTCAATGAATACATAATGACCATACCTAATATGCATTCTTTTTGCATTGCGATTTAACATCATATATATTACCTATCATATAATGCACAGCGCATTTTGAGCGCAATTCAATGCAACAGGAATATATGTTATGTTATCTCAGGACATGCAACCGGACATGTATTCATTTTTTCTATGCGCAAAGTAATGAGTTTATTATTGCATCCAATGAAACAATTATTTCTTGTATTTATTGCAGAGCTACAGCATATGTGAATTGTTTTCTCTTCAATACACAACGTAGTAATTTATTGCAATGCAGTGCACATGTTATGTTATCTCTTCCATAACAAAACGCATGTTTTAGTTCATTCGTCGCAACACCACATATGTTATATGTTATCTCTTTAATGCTTAAGGAGTAAGTTAGTTCTTGAATACAAGGCAGGGAACATAACTTATTCCTCATGCACTTGAAGAGATAACACATAACGTGCACTGCATTGCAGTAACTTAATCCGTTGTGCACTACAGTGATAACACATGACAGGTGTTTGTTGAAATGCATTGTACTGAAGATAAAACATATCGCATTATGCCGTTGCGATATAATAAGTACAAGAACTAACTGTTTAATTTCATTGCATGCAATCATTAACTTATTACGTTATGCATAGAAAAAATTAATACAACATGTCCTGTTGCATTGCAATAAAACAATAACTTTCATTTGGTTTCTGCATTAAATAGGTGATACAAGAGTTCTGTTGCATTCCAGTGCATACAAAAAGTAACCATACATTATATACAAGAACTAACTTATTCTGCTATACAATAAAGATACAAGACATAACATTACTGCTTTTGCATTGCAATGGAAGAACTACCCCGTTTCTTTCTACACTAACGTATTGTATGTGCCGTTGCAATGCAATGCATAAAAAGAATACATATAAGCAATGCGCTGTTTCACTACATTGTATACAATAACTAACATATTACATTGTGCATTTAATAGACAACGCATACCATTTGTGCTGTTTGCGTTGCAAAAAAATAACTCATCATGAGTGCATTGAAGAGATAACAGAACATATCCTGTGAAATTATATTCAAAATCTAAATTATACCGTTGCAGTGAAATATAACATACAAGACATGCGCTATTTCTTTGCAATGTACACAACAATTCCGTGGCTCAGTAAAGCCATACAGTAGTCCATATATGAACTACTGAACATATTTCAGGCCAAAGGGTTCTTGAACTTGAATTTCTTGAACTTGAATACAGACTCCTTGACTCTTGTTGATGTTAAATCAGCCAGACAGTAGTCCATATTTGACCTTCTGAAAATATCATGAACTTCCTATACATTCTCATTGCCTCACTCTAATGTTACTTCAGCCATATATGAACCCATTTTGAACAAATGAAAAAAATTCTGGTAAATTAGCCCTCGCTGATGAACTTCTTAATTATACTCAAAGATTCATTCTCATGATACATCAGCCAAAGAGTATTGCATATTGGACCCAAAAGATATATTTCTGACAAATAAGCTCTCGATCATTAGCATTCCATAAATACTCATTGACTCCGTCTAATGTTACTTCACCCATACTACAGAAGTCAATATTAGACCAATTGAACATATTTATAGCCCAAAAGCTCTTGATATTGAACTTTCTACACATATTGACTCCTTCTGATTTTTTGTTTTGTTTTACAGCCACACAGAAGTCCATATTAGACCTGCTTAATGTTTCTTTGGTCCCAAGACTCCTCGAACATGAATTTTGTATACAAAACATATTTCTAACGAATTAGTCCTCAATAATGAACTTTAAAAAAAAAAAAAAAACTCATTGATTCCTTCTAATGATAAAGTCAGCCATAGAGTATGGCATATATGACCTAAATTGTACATATTCTTGGCCAAAGAGTACTCAATATTGAACTTTTTATATATAGTCATTGATATTACATCAGCTATACAGAAGTCCATATTCAAACTACCGTACATATTTCTTACCCAAGTATACTCAATTATATATTTTCTATATATACTGGTTGCCTCACTCTGCTGTTTTTTTCAGCCATAGAGTATTGCATTTTTGAATGAATGGACATATTTCTAGCCAACAATGAATTGATCTTGAACTTTTTTATATACATTACTTTTACACACTCCTTCTGATGTTCCTTCTCCCATACAGAAGTCAACATAAGACCTACTGAACATATTTCTGGCCCAAGAGTACTCGATCTTCAACTTTCTATACATACTCATTGACTTTTGATTTGATTTCAGCCATACAGAAGTACATATTAAACTGATACATTTTTTTCAGTCCCAATATTCCTTGATTATGCACTTTATATACATGCCTCAATCTGATGTTTCTTCAGCCATAGAGTATTGTATATGTGACCAACTGAACATATATCTGGCCAAAGAGTACTCAATAGTGAATTTTCTATACATACTCATTGACTTTTTCAGCCATACTGAAGTACATATTAAAACTGATACATTTTTTTTCAATCCCAATAGTCCTTGATCATGCACTTTATATACATGCCTCAGTCTGATGTTTCTTCAGCCATAGAGCATTGGATATGTGACCAACTGAACATATATCTGGCCAAAGAGTACTCGATAGTGATCTTTTTTATATATACTTACTGATACCTTCTTATGTCACATCAACCATATGGAAGTGTATATTTGACCTGCTGAATACATTTCTGACCCATGAGTACTCGTTACTGAACTTTCTCTACATACTCACATTCTGACAAATTAGTCCTCAATAATGAACTTTTTTATACAAACTCATTGACTCCTTCTAATGATAAAATCCGCCAGAGCGTACTGCATATTTGACCTAATTGTACATATTCTTGGCCAAAGTGTACTCGATAATGAACTTTCTATACATACTCACAGACTCATTCTGATGTTACTTCAGCCATATGTCAACCAATTTTTGACCTACTGAACAAATGTCTGGCAAATTAGTCCTGGATCATGAAATTTCTGTACAGACTCAATGACTCCTTTTTGAGGGACGATAAGCCATAAATATATATATATATATATATATATATATATATATATATATATATATATATATATATATATATATATATATATATCTGGCCAACCGAACATATTTCTAACCAAAGTGTATTTGATATTGAAGTTTTTATATATTACTCAATGACTCATTCTGATGTTACATCGGACAAACAGAAGTCCATATTTGACCTAATGACCGTATCACTGACCCAAGAGTACTAGATCTTGAACTTTCTATACAGACTCATTGACTTTTGATTTGATTTTAGCCATACAGAAGTACATATTAAACTGATACATTTTTTTCAGTCCCAATAGTCCTTGATTATGCACTTTATATACATGCCTCAATCTGATGTTTCTTCAGCCATAGAGCATTGGATATGTGACCTACTGAACATATTTCTGGCCAAAGAGTACTCGATAGTGAACTTTTTATATATACTTACTGACACCTTATGTCACATCAACCATATGGAAGTGTATATTTGACCTAGTCAACACATTCCTGTCCCATGAGTACTTGTTACTGAACTTTCTCTACATACTCACATTCTGATAAATTAGTCCTCAATAATGAACTTTTTATACAAACTTATTGACTCCTTCTAATGATAAAATCAGCCATAGAGTATTGCATATTTCACCTAATTGTACATATTCTTGGCAGAAGTGTACTCAATTTTGACCTTTTTATGTATACTTACTAAAACCTTCTTATGTCACATCATCATCTATATATAAAGTGTATATTTGACCTACTGAACATATTCCTGACCCATGAGTACTCGATACTGAACTTTCTCTACATACTCACTTTCTGACAAATTAGTCCTCAATAATGAACTTTTTATACAAACTCATTGACTCCTTCTAATGATAAAATCAGCCATAGAGTATTGCATATTCGACCTAATTGTACATATTCTTGGCCAAAGTGTACTCGAATTTGACCTTTTTATGTATACTTACAGACACCTTCTTATGTCACAACAGCCATATAGAAGTGTATATTTGACCTACTGAACATATTCCTGACCCATGAGTACTTGATAATGAACTTTCTATACAGACTCATTGACTCATTCTGATGTTACTTTAGCCATATGTCAACCACTTTTTGACCTACTGAACAAATGTGTAGGAAATTATCCTGGATCATGAAATTTCTGTACTGACTAAGTGACTCCTTTCTAATGTACGATAAGCCTTACATACATATCTGGCTGACTGAACATATTTCTGTCCAAAGAGCACTTGATATTTAACTTTCTATACTTGCTTATTGCCTCACTCTGCTGTTACATCAGACAGACAGAAGTCCATATTTGACCTAATGACCATATCACTGACCCAAGAGTACTCGATCTTGAACTTTCTATACATACTCATTGACTTTTGATTTTATTTCAGCCATACAGAAGTACATATTAAAACTGATTAATTTTTTTCTGTCCCAATAGTCCTTGATCATGCACTACATACATGCCTCAATCTGATGTTTCTTCAGCCATAGAGTATTGTATATGTGATATACTGAACATATTTCTTGCCTAAGAGTACTCGATAGTGAACTTTTTATATATACTTACTGACTCCTTCTAATAATAAAATCAGCCACAGAGTAATGCATATTTGACCTAATTGTACATATTCTTGGCCAAAGTGTACTCGAATTCGAACTTTCTATACATACTCATTTCCTCACTCTGCTGTTACTTCATCAATACAGTATTCCATTTTTGAAATAATGGACATATTTCTAGCCAATAATTAATTGATCTTGAACTTTTGTTATACATTACTTTTACACACTCCTTCTAATGTTTCTTCTCCCATACAGAAGTCAACATTAGACCTACTGAACATATTTCTGGCCCAAGAGTACTCAATCTTGAACTTTCTATACATGTACATCAGTTCACACTGATGTTACTTTAGCCATATATGAACCCATCTCATCAGCCATATAGAATTGTGTATTTGACCTACTGACCCGAGTACTCGATCTTGAACTTTCTATAAATACTCATTGACTGTTGATTTTATTTCAGCCATACAGAAGTACATATTTGACATACTGAACTTATTTCTTACCCGAGTGTACTCGATTATATACTTACTATACATGCGCATTGCCTCACTCTACTGTTACTTCAGCCATAGAGTATTGAATTTTTTAACTAATGGACATATTTCTAGCCAAAGATGAATTCATCTTGAACTTTTTTTATACATTACTTTTATACATACCCTTTTAGACTCATTGACACCTTCTGATATCAGCCATACAATAGTCTATATTTGACTTAAAGAACATATTTCTGGCCCAAGAGCACTTGATCTTGAATTTTCTATACAACCTCATTGACTCTATCCGATTTTTTTCTCAGCCATACAAAAGTCCTTGTTAGAACTGCTTAATTTTTTTTTGTCCCAATAGCTCTCGATCAAGAATTTTATATACATACCCTTTGCCTTTTCCTGATGTTGCTTCAGCCATACATGAGCCCATGATTGACTTACAGAACATATCTCTGGCAAATTAGTCCTGGCTCATGAATTTATTTTTACATACTCTTTGACTTCTTCTGATGATATGTCAGCTGTAGAATATTGTATTTTTGACTCATTTAACATATTTTTGAACTAAGAGTACGCGATATTGAACATTCTGTACTGACTCATTGACTCCTTCTGATGTTACATCAAGACAGACAGTAGTCTATATTTGACCTACAGAACATACTTCTTGATCAAGAGAACTCGATCTTGAATTTTCTATACATACTCATTGATTCTTTCTGATATTATTTACTTTACTGTACTTTACTGATTTTATATTAAACCTACTAATTGTTTTTTTTTTTTGTCCCAAGAGTCCACGATCATGAATTTTCTAAACATATTCTTTGCCTCACTCTGATGTTACTTCAGTACTACTTAACCAAAACTATGTTCTGTAGGTCAAATATGGACCTGCATGGGCTGATGTAACATCAGAAGGCATCAGAAATTATGATTTGAAAGTTCCTGATCAAGGTCTCTTTTGCCAGAAATATGTTCATTATGTCAAATATTGGACTACGGTCTGTCTGATCTAACATCAGATGAAGTCAATGAGTATGTATAGAAAGTTCATGACTGAGGACTAATTAGCGAGAAATATGTCCATTAGGTCAAATATGCAATGACGTCTGACGTATGTCTGACGTATCCTCAGGAGTCAACAGTAATGTTTAAAAAGTTTATAATCGATGAGTAATTTGCCAGAAATATGTTTAGTAGGTCAAATATGCAATAGAAGAAATATAATAATTAATTAATAATTAATATAATTAATTGGAAACAGCGCATAGTTTATATGTACTCTTTTTATGCTTTGCATTGCAACGGCACAGATATGCTATCTCTATTGCACATCGACATAATTTGGATCTTATATGCAATGCAAAACCACTACAAAACTTGTATGTTTGTGCTCTTTAATGCAGAAACGAATTGAGTTAGTCATTGTATTTATCACAATGCAACAGCGCATATATTGTGTGCTTTCTCTTCACTGCACAACTGATTAATATAGATCTGATATGTACTGCTATGCAACAGCACATATACCCTTCTTTAATACAAAACAGAATAATTTCGATATTGAATACAACGGCATGCGCCAATTCTTGTGGCAAAGCAACGAAACAAGATATCTCTTCGCAGCAGGACATGTATGTTAATCTCTTCACTGCAAAACAGATTAATTTAGATACTGTATGCAAAGCAATGTTAGTTCTTACATGCATTGCAATGCCACAGCAGCAAAGTTTTGTATCTATATTGCATAACGGAATACGTTAGTATTTATATGTTACTTCTTGTATGCTTTCGAATGCAATAGAACTTTTGTATTACCTAATGCAATGCGATGCAAAGGCACATATCTTATGTTTTCTACTCAATGCACAAAGCAATGAACATACCTTATATGCATTGCGATTTAACATCACATATGTATTACGTCTTTAATGCATAGCGATATAAGTTTATAAGTTAGTTAGGATTTTGAGTGCAATGCAACAGGAATATATGTGTCTCTTCACCGCATAATGGATTAAGGATTAATGAAATAAAAAGACACATGTTATCTCTTCAATGCACAAACGAAATTATTTAGTTTATTGTATTTGTTGCAATGCAACAGGACATGTATTATTTTTTTCAACGTAGTAAGTTAATTATTGCAGTTAGTTCTTGTATTTATTGCAGAGCAACAGCATATACGATTTGTTTTCTCTTCAATGCACAAAGGAAAGTGTTCGTTCTTGTATGCAATGCAGTGAAACAAGCACCTGTAATGTTTATCTCGTCACTGCACAACGGATTAAGTTACTGCAATACAATGCACTGCATGTTATGTGTTATCTCTGCACTACACAATGGATTAAGTTACTTCAATGCTATGCATTGCACATATATGTTATCTCTTCAATGCATTAGGGTTGAGTTAGTTCATTCATCGCAACACCACATATATGTTATCTCTTCAATGCTTAAGGAACAAGTTAGTTCTTGAAAACAAAGCAAGGAAACTAACTTCTTCCTCATGCACTGAAGAGATTAACACATAACATGTGCAGTACATTGCATTGCAGTAACTTAATCCGTTATGCAGTGCAAAGACAACAAAAAACATGCGCAGTGCATTGCATTGCAGTAACTTCTTCCGTTTTGCAATGAAGAGATAACACAAGATGTGCCTGTTTTGCACTGCGTTGCATGCAAGAATTAACTCTTTGTGCACTGACGAGAAAACAAATCACATATGCAAGTTCATTGCAATAAATACCAGAACTAACTGAATATAATAAATAACTTATGACGTTGTGCATATAACAAATAATATAACGTGTATTGCAATGCGTCAGGAACTGTTTCAGTGCCTTGCATACGATAGTTAGCTTATTAGGCTGTGCGTAGAAGAAACTAATATAGCAATGTTCTTGTATTTCTTGCAATGAAACGGCATTTGTGATTTGTTTTTTCTTCAATGCATAAAAGAAAGAGTTCGTTCTTGTATGCATGCAGCGCAACAAACACCTGTCGTTTATTATCTCTTCTATGCACAACGTAATAAGTTAGTTCTTGTATACAGTGTAATGAAACAGCGCATAGCTTTATATGCATTGCATTGCAACATCACATATATGTTACCTCTTTATTGCACATCGGAATAAGATAGAACTTATTGCAATGCAATAGCATTATGTTCTCTCTTCAATGCTAAATCGAATTGATTTAGTTACTGTATTTATTGCAATGCCCACAGGACATGTATTATTTTTTTTTCTATGCACAACGTAAGATGTTAACACCACGTTTTGAAACATATGCTGTGCATTGCAATAAATACAAGAACTAACCGTTTAATCGCATAGCATACAATAAATAACTTATTGCCTTGTGCATAGAAGAAATAAATATATATGCCGTGGCACTGCAATGCCTGCAAGAACTAATATGTGTTATGCAGTATGTCCTTGCATTGTATACAAAAACTAACTTATTCCATAATTATTAAAGAGACAACATATTACACGTGGTGTTGCGATGAATGAACTAACGCATTGTTTATGCAATAAAGAGATAATAAATTATGTGTGCAATGCATTAATTTAATCCGTTGTGCAGTGCAGAGATAACACATAACATGTGCAGTGCATTGCAGTAACTTAATCCGTTATGCAGTGAAGAGATATCACATGGCAGGTGCTAGTAAATCACAAATCACATATGGTGTTGCACTGCAAGAACTAAATGTTTCATTGCATTGCATACATTTAATAACTTTATTACCTTGTGCATAGAAGAAATTAATATAAAATTATGGGCTGATGCACTGCAATGATATGTAAGGTATGCACTGTTTCCTTGTATTCCTTGTAAAAACTAACTTATTCCTTAAGCATTAAAGAGGTATAACACAAAACATATGTGGTGTCATCCGTTATGCACTGAGATATAACATGTGCATTGCAGTAAATTATTCTTCTATGCACAGCGTAATACACTGTATCCATGAAACAGCGTATGGCTTATGTTTACTCTTTTTATGCTTTGCATTGCAACGGCACAGATATATTACCTCTTTACTACATATCGGAATAAGATATAACTTATTGCAATGATATAGTGATATGGTGAAATGATATAGTGTATACCGTATTTATTGCAATGCCACAGGACGTATTATTTTTTCTGTGCACAACGTAAGAAGTTAACACCATGTTATGAAACATATGCTGTGTATTGCAATAAATACAAGAACTAACCGTTTCATCGCATTGCATACAATAAATAACTTATTGCCTTGTGTATAGAAGAAATTAATATAACATGTGCCGTGGCAATGCAATGCCTACAAGAAATAATATGTAAGTTATGCAGTATTTCCTTGCATTGTATACAACAACTAACTTAATCCTTAATTATTAAAGAGACAACATATTACAAGTGGTTTGCAATGAATGAATTAACGCTTTGTTTATGCAATGAAGAGATAACACAAAATATGTGTGCAATGCAGTAATTTAATCCGTTGTGCAGTGCAGAGATAACACATGGCAGATGCTAGTAACACTGCATTGCATACAAACTCGAACACTTTTGTGCATTGAAGAGGAAAACAAATCACATATGGTGTTGCACTGCAAGAACTAAATGTTTCATTGCATTGCATACAATTAATAACGTATTACCTTGTGCACAGAAGAAATGAATAGAACATGTGCCGTGGCATTGCAATGCTACAATAACTAATATGTAAGTTATGCACTGTTTTCTTTGCATTTTATACAAAAACGAACTTATTCGTTATGCATTGAAGAGATAACACAAAACAAGTGGTGTTGCAATAAATAAATAAACTCATCGGTTATGCACAAAAGTGATAACACATTATATGTGCATTGAATTGCAGTAATTCAATCCGTTGTTCAGTGCCGAGATAACACATACCATGTGCATTGCATTGCAGTTGCGCTTTCCGTTATGCAGTGAAGATATTACACATGGTAGTAGCACTTCATTGCATAATAAATCGAACTCTTTGTGTATTGAAGAGAAAACAAATCACATATGGTGTTGCATTGCAATAAATACAAGAACTAATTTTTTCCTTGCGTTGTATACAATAGTTAATGTATTACGCTGTGCATAGAAGAAATTAATATAACATGATGTGGCATTGCATTACAACATGTAAGTTATTCACTGTGTTCTTGCATTGTATACAAGGACTAACTTATTCTTAAGCATTAAAGCGGTATAACACATAACATATGTGGTGTCATCCGTTATGCACTAAGATATAACAACATCTGCATTGCATTGCAGTAAATTATTCTTCACAATGTTTACAATGTCATGAAACAACAGCGCATAGCTTATGTTTACTCTTTTTATGCTTTGCATTGCAACGGCACAGATATATTACCTCTTTATTGCACATCGAAATAAGTTGGATCTTATATGCAATGCAATAGCACTATGATCTCTAATGCACAGACGAAATGAGTTAGTCATTGTTTTTATTGCAATGCAACAGCACGTGTTATGTTTTCTCTTCACTGCACAACGGTTAATATAGATCTTATATGCACTGTAATGCAACAGCACATATACCCTCTTTAATACAAAACAGAACAATTTCGGTATTGAGTACAACGGCATGCGCCAGTTCTTGTGGCAAAGCAACGAATCATGATATCTCTTCGCAGCAGGACATATTGTATGCTCATTTCTTCATTGCATAACGGATTAAGTTAGATATTGTATGCAAAGCAATGTTAGGGTTAGTTCTTACATGCATTGCAATGCCACAGTAGCAATGTTATGTGTTGTATCTTTATTAACGGAATACGTTAGTTCTTGTATACAATGCAAGGTTTATATGTTACTTCTTGTATGGATTCGAATGCAACAGAACTTTTGTATTACCTAATGCAATGCAATGCAAAGGCACATATCTTATGTGTTTTCTACTCAATGCACAAAGCAATGAACATACCTTATATGCATTCTTTTATGCATTGCGATTTAACGTTACATATGTATTACCTCTTTAATGCACAGCGAAATAAGTTTATAAGTTAATTAGGATTTTGAGTGCAATGCAGTGCAACAGGAATATGTTATGTGTTATCTCTTCACCGCATAATGGATTAAGGAGTAATGAAATAAAAAGACACATTATGTTATCTCTTCAATGCACAAACGAAATGATTTAGTTACTGTATTTATTGCAATGTAACAGGACATGTATTATTTTTTTCTATGCACAACGTAATAAGTTAATTATTGCATGCAATGAAACATAGGCTGTGCATTGCATTGTATACAAAAACTAACTTATTCCTTATTCATTGAAGTGACAACACATTACACGTGGTGTTGCGATGAATGAACTAACTTATTATAACTTATAACATGGTTATGCAATGAAGAGATAACACAAAATATGTGTGCAATGCAGTAATTTAATCTGTTGTGCAGTGCAGAGATTCATAACACATAACATGTGCAATGCGATATCACGTGGCAGGTGCTTGTAAACACTGCATTGCATACAAAATTGTACACTTTTTTTGTGCATTGAACAGAAAACAAATCACATATGGTGTTGCATTACAATAATACAAGACCTAAATGTACGCTGTGCATTGAAGTAATTAATATAACATAATGTGCTGTTGCCTGTAAGTTTATGCAGTTTCCTTGCATAACAATATTTAGATATTGTATTTGTTGCAATGCAACAGGACATGTATTATTTTTTTCTATGCACAACGTTAATAAGTTAATTATTGCAGTTAGTTCTTGTATTTATTGCACTGCAACAGCATATGCGATCTGTTTTCTCTGCATTTAACATATTATGTGTTATCTCTTTAATGTAGTATTACGGATGAGGTAGTTCATTCATCGCAACACCAGTTGTTATGTGTATGCACAACTCTTTACTGCTTAAGGAATAACTTAGAACTTGTATACAATAGAAGGAAACTAACATATTCCTCGTGTTTTGAAGAGATAACACATCCATTATGCATCCGAGATAACATGACAGGTGCTTATTGCACTGCATCGCATTCAAAATCGAACTCTTTCCTTTGTGCACTGAAGAGAAAATAAATCACATATGCTGTTGCATTGCAATAAATGCAGGAAACTAACCATTTATTGTATTGCATACAATAAATAACTTATTACCTTGTGCATAGAAGAATTTAAAATAACGTGCTGTTGCTTTGCGATGCCAGTGTTATGTGTTGTATCTTTATTGCATAACGGAATACGTTAGTTCTTGTATACAATGCAAGGTTTATATGTTACTTCTTGTATGCATTCGAAAGCAACAGAACTTTTGTATTACCTAATGTAATGCAATGCAATGAAAAGGCACATATCATATGTTTTCTATTCAATGCACAAAGTAATGAACATACCTTATATGCATTCTTTTTGCATTGCGATTTAACATCACAAACTTATTTCGCTGTGCATTAAAGAGGTAATACATATAAGTTAGGATGCAATGCAATGCAACAGGAATCTGTTATGTTATCTCTTCACCACATAATGGATTAAGGATTAATGAAATAAAAAAACACATTATGTTATCTCTTTAATGCACAAACGAAATTATTTAGTTATTGTATTTGTTGCAATGCAACAGTACATGTATTCTTTTTTTCTATGCACAACACTATAAGTTGCATCCGAGATAACATGATAGGTGCTTGTTGCACTGCATCGCATTCAAAATCGAACTCTTTTCTTTGCGCATTGAAGAGAAAACAAATAACACAACCTGTTGCATTGCAATAAATACAAGAACTAATCGTTTATTGTATTGCATACAACACATAACAGTTGGTGTTGCGATGAATGAACTAACTCATCCGTTATGCTTTAAAGAGATAACACATAATATGTGCAGTGCATTGGCATTAACTTAATCCGTTGTGCAGTGCAGAGAGAACACATAATATGTGCAGGACATTGCCATAACTTAATCTGTTATGCAGTGAAGAGATAACATGAAAACAAACCGTTTCATTGCATTGCATACAATAAATAACTTAATACCTTTTGCATAGAAGAAATTAATATAACGTGCTGTTGCATTGCAATGCCTACAAGAACTAATATGTTATGCACTGTTTTCTTGCATTGTATACAAAAACTAACTTATTCCTTATGCATTGTAGAGACGACACATTACACGTGGTGTTGCAATGAATGATATAAACTCATCCGTTATGCACTGAAGAGATAACACATAATATGTGTACATTGCATTGCAGCAATTTAATTCGTTATGGAGTGAAGAGATAGCACATGGCAGGTGCTTGTAGCAAAACTGAACTCTTTCCTTTGTGAACTGAAGAGAAAACAAATCATATATGGTGCTGCATTGCAATAAATACAAGAACTAAATGTTTCATTGCATTGCATACAATAGTTAACTTATTACGCTGTGCATGGAAGAAATTAATATAACATAATGTGCTGTTGCAATACAGTTGCAATACAAATAAACAGTAAGTTTATTTATTTTCCTTGCATTGTATACAATAACTAACTTATTCTTTAAGCATTAAAGAGGTATAACACATAACATATCATGTCATCCGTTATGCATTGAGATATAGCATGCATTGCATTGCAGTAAATTATTCTTTTATGCACAACGTTATACATTGTATACAATGTCATAAATCAGCGCATAGCTTAATATGTACTATTTTTAAGTGCTTTGCATTGCAACGGCACAGATATGTTACCTCTTTATTGCACATCGGAATAAGTTGGATCTTATATGCAATGCAATAGCACTATGTTCTCTCTTTAATGCACAGACTAAATGAGTTAGTCATTGTATTTATTGCAATGCAACAGCACGTATATGTTTTCTCTTCACTGCACAACGGATTAATATAGATCTTATATGCACTGCAATGCAACAGCACATATACCCTCTTTAATACAAAACAGAATAATTTCGATATTGAGTACAACGGCATGCGCCAATTCTTGTGGCAAAGCAACGAATCATAATATCTCTTCGCAGCAGGACATATTGTATGTTAATCTCTTCACTGAGTAACGGATTAAGTTAGATATTGTATGCAAAGCAATGTTAGGGTTAGGGTGCTGAAACCCTACTGTAACTGTTCAGATTTTTAGGGGTTCAAGCACGGAGTGCTGAAACCCTATTGTATTTGTTAGGATTTTTATTATTAGGGGTTCAAGCACGAAGTGATTTTTAAAGGGGAAACCTGGAATAAGCATTTTCCAACCTATTATTCATTTCAAATATCCATATCTGCAACAAAGTGTTTGTGTAAGCGCATTTAATTAATGGAGTTAAAATGTGCTTAAAACCATGAACAGAGACTTTTAAAATGAACGTGAGCCAATGACTGGTCCTCTGCTGCCCTCTGCTGGTCAAAATAGTCATTTTGTCGTACTACTGACTAATATTGTTCTATAATTCACATTTAGACATAAAATCACTATTATAACATTTAAAGCACATTTTGTCAAAATTCTTCACTTAATATCTATTGAAGAATTAGTATTGACAATTGTCACATTATGACATTATGGGGAATGTGAAACCTGAAGGATACTTGCAGTAAACATTTTGTCACCCATCATATATATATATATATATATATATATATGACTAGGAGACTAGAAATACAAATTTTGTTACCAATAATATATTTAAAATATCTAGATGTAAAACACAGACGTGTGTGTGTCTGTGTGTGTGTTTGTGTATAGCGAATAACTTGAGCAATGCTCAGTAAGCACATATGACATATTATATGACATTGGGCAATAGTTTTGCTTTTAAATTCATATGTAGGCAATATAAAATCATTAAAATAACATTTCAAATTATATGTTGTCAATGTTTATAAATCCCATAGACTGACATTGGCTGTAATACTAATGATGTCCTATAGAGGGGGCCACAGGATAAGAAATCGTATTTTCATTTTCATGCGTATTTTCACTTTTACATTTGTTAAAATGATAAATGAATACATGCTTCAAGTGCTTTACACAAATAAGGATTGTTTATACCATCTAAATACTGAATATTGTTCGGGGGAATGCACATTTAAAGTTCATTATACAGGTAAGTTAATCTCTGTTGTCTCTGTTGTAGAAAGACTGTCATAGGAACCAAAGTTGTTTTCCATACGTTCTCATTTCAGCGTTGTACACAGGAAGAAAGAATGCGTTTATGTATCGATGTAAGTCCACATATGTGTCTATATTCATCTGGTATTTATTGTTGATGCTTATTGTTTACTTTGACGTGTTCTGAAAATTTAATCGTGGTCGTAATTTACAGCTAGAAATGCGCTAATTAGCATTAATCACTGAAGTATTATTCTGGGCCAGGTGTGTTTGTTTTATGTTCATTTCATTGCATTACTGTATCTTTGACTATAATGATATGTTCAGACACAGACCTGGCAGTCTAATCTGTGTGTATTGTACATATGTTATTGATATTATTAAGTTGGCTTGAAAAAGCCAACGTACTGATCTACTATTTAGGCTTATTATTATTAATGGTGCTTGCCTCTGGTAAAGCATCATTATTGTTCTCTTGCATACTTATTATTCTTCTTCTGGACAAAAGTTTGGTGCGCTACTCCTCCCACAGCGTTTGTCATCAACCCATGAATGAGGTGTCAAATCGACCGGCTCAATGAGGAGAGGTGTGCTATGACTTTTCTAAGTGATCGGACCTATGATGTTTGCACAGCGGATGAAAAAGCGGGCAAAAAATCCCCACTGACTTTCAGTGGCGGAATGTTCAGAAATTTGAATCTCAACTGTCACTTTCACAAGTCAAGTCAAGTCACCTTTATTTATATAGCACTTTTTACAATGCAGATTGTGTCAAAGCAGCTTTACAGTGATAACTGGTATATAATTTTGGCTGCACAGCAGCTCTTAAAGAAAATGGTGTCAATGCAGGCAGATGCAAAGCACTGTTGAATATCAAATGTCAAGTGTCCCCAACTAAGCATGGACAGTTTGTTGAGGAACTGTGCCACTGGCTGTCGTGTTGATGAGGCCTTCACAATGGATGATCTAGTTGACTCAATCTCGGCTGATACTTCAGGGGTGCATTGTGGTCATGTCAAGGCGTCCTCAATCTCACCTGGATACGGCCCGGATATGGCATTTCGATTGTGATCGATTGCTCCTATCTGCCTCGCTGCTCAGAGTGTAACTCCGTATAGCTTTGTTTTGAATCTCTTACTTTCATTCATTGTTGCTTATATTATCATTACCTTATATATAATATTGCCTACCACATTAATCTGACGTCGCTAGCTTTTAATCTTTGAATCTAAATCTACAACGCGTTTGCATTTCGCTAGCTTGTTAACTTGTCATCAGTCTCTCGCGCGTTCATTTTCTTTTCCATGCGTTCATCAAACAGCTGTGGTAAGTCGGATCAGTCTACAAACACGGTGAGTCATGTCATCCTCTCCTAGTGTTGTATCGTGTTCTGCTTGCCACATGTTCAGTATAGCTTTCTCTATCAGCGACGAGGGATTTACATGTCATAAATGTAAGGAAATAGTCAGGCTGACAGAGAGAATCTCAGAATTAGAGACACGCATCCAAACGTTAATTGAGGATCGTAAGAATGTAAGGGCTTCAGAAACTGTTTTGGATGCGACTAGCTTAGTGAACTCTGTACATTGTTCGGTTCTGGCAGTAGAGCCCGCGCAGCAGGGCACTTGGGTAATGGTGAGGCGGCCTAGCCGTGGAAAACACCACTCTTCCGTTCCAATAATAACATCAAACAGGTTCTCCCCACTCAGTGATACACCCACTGAGAATCCTGTTAAAAGTGCCCTAGTTATTGGCGATTCTATTACACTGAACGTGAAAATAGAGACACCAGCCACCATAGTCACATGTTTGCCGGGAGCTAGAGCACCTGACATCAAAGCAAATTTAAAAGTGCTGGCTAATGCTAATCGTAAATACTCTAAAATCATTATTCATGTCGGCACTAATGATGTTTGACTTTGCCAGTCAGAGATCACTAAAATGAACATTAAAGAGGTGTGTGAACTTGCAAGTACAATGTCAGGAAAAGTAATCTGCTCTGGTCCCCTTCCTGTTCGTCGGAGTGATGAGATAGTTAGCAGATTATCATCACTCAATGGCTGGCTGTCTAAGAATAATAAAGGTTTCATAGACAATTGGAAAAGGTTTTGAGGGAGACCTGACCTGTTGAAAAGAGATGGTATTCATCCCTCATGAGATGGTGCTGCTCTTCTCTCTAGTAATATGGCACATAGTCTTAGAGCTGAAACATGACAAACTGGGGCCCAGGTCAGGAAGCAGACAGACCGGCTAAACCGACCATCTGCTGGCTGCCTCACGTTACAGAAGTCAGATAATTCCCAACACATAGAAACTCTTACACCTAGATATTATCACATAGAGACTGTGTCTGTACCCTGAATTAGTAAAAACAAAAAACTTCCAAACCCATTTAATGGTAAAAATTTAATTGATGTTCAACAAATAAAAAATAGAGATAATACTGATAAACAAATGATAAAGCTTAGGTTGTTAAATATTAGATCCCTTTCTTCAAAAGCACTTATTGTAAATTATATTATCACAGACAATAATCTAGATTTGCTGTGTTTGACAGAAACTTGGCTAAAATCAGACAATTACATTACTTTAAATGAGTCTAGCCCTCAAGGTTACGATTATCGACACAATCCTCATCAGAAAGGCAAAGGGGGAGGTGTTGCTGTAATTTATAGTAATATTTACAGTATTAGTCAAAAGTCTTTCAAATATAATTCCTTCGAAGTGATGGTACTTTATGTAACATTATGTAAGTTGACATTTGTGCTGGCTACTGTATACAGGCCACCAGGACACCATACAGACTTTATCAAAGAATTTGCTGATTTTCTATTGGAGTTAGTACTAGCTGCAGATAAAGTCCTTGTTGTTGGTGACTTTAATATCCATGTAGATAATGAAAAAGACGCATTAGGATTGGCATTTACAGACATTCTAAATTCTATTGGTGTTAGACAACACGTGTCAGGACCCACTCATTGTCGTAATCATACTTTAGATCTAATATTGTCACATGGAATCGATATTGATGCTGTTGAAATTCTGCAGCAGAGCGACGACATCTCAGATCATTATCTAGTCTTGTGTATATTTAGTCAAGGCTGCTAAACTGCCTCCCTGCCATAAATATGGTAGAACCATCACTTCTATTACTAAAGATCGCTTTATAAATAATCTTCCTGATCAGTTTCATCGCCTTAGCATACCAGACAGCTTAAAAAGACCTCGATGTTGCGACAGAAACTATTGCCTCTGTCCTTTCAAGCACATTAGACTCAGTTGCTCCTTTGCGTTTAAAAAAGATTAAGGAAATTAATCCAATGCCGTGGTACAATGAGCACACTCAGGCCCTAAAGGTAGCAGCCAGAAAAATGGAGCGCAGCTGGAAGAAAACAAAACTAGATGTTTTTCGCATTTCGTGGAGAGAGAGAATGATTGAGTACAGAAAGTCCTTAAAATCTGCTAGATCTGCCTATTTTTCAAAACTTTTAGAAGAAAATAAGCACAACCCTATGTATTCATTTGATACAGTGGCTAAATTAACAAGAAATAAAGCTTCAACTTCTTATGTTTCCAAAGTGCAAAGCAGTAATGACTTTATGAACTTCTTTACTTGCAAGATTGACAATATTAGAGAGAAAATTATAACCATGCAACCGTCTACTACAGTATCGTGTCAGACAGTGCATTGTAGTGTCCCTGAGGAAAAGTTAAATTCATTTACTGCTTTCGGAGAGGAAGAATTGTCTAAACTTGTTAAATCATCAAAATCAACAACATGTATGTTAGACCCTATACCGACTAAGCTAATGAAAGAGATGCTTCCAGAGATCATAGATCCTCTTCTTAATATCGTCAATTCATCTTTATCACTAGGATATTTACTGAAAACTTTTAAGCTGGCTATTATTAAACCTCTTATTAAAAAAACACAACTTGATCCTAGAGAATTAGTCAATTACAGGCCAATCTCAAATCTCACTTTTCTGTCAAAAATACTTGAAAAGGCAGTATCATCACAACTATGTTCCTTTTTAGAAAGAAGTAGTATCTGTGAGGATTTCCAGTCAGGATTTAGACTGTACCATAGTACTGAGACTGCTCATTAGAGTTACTAATGATTTGCTCTTATCATCAGATCATGGTTGTATCTCTCTATTAGTGTTACTGGATCTTATTGCTGCATTTGACACTATTGATCACAATATTCTTTTAAATAGACTCGAAAATTATGTTGCCATTAGTGGAATGGCACTGTCATGGTTCAAATCATACTTATCTGACCGTTATCAGTTTGTAGTAGTAAATGAAGAGAGGTCATATCGATCACAAGTTGAATATGGAGTACCGCAAGGCTCAGTACTAGGACCATTGCTTTTCACTCTGTACATGCTACCCTTGGGAGATATCATTAGGAAGCATGGTGTTAGTTTTCACTGTTACGCTGATGATACTCAGCTCTATATTTCTTCGTGCCCTGACGAAACTTACCAATTCACAAAATTAACGGAATGCATAGCTGATATAAAAAATTGGATGACCAGTAATTTCCTACTACTAAATTCAGAAAAAACAGAGATTCTAATTTTTGGACCAAAAACTTCTTCACGTAATAACCTAGAATACTGTAGCAGGCAAAAAATCCCCATTGACTTTCAATGGCGGAATGTTCAGAAATTTGAATCTCAACTGTCACTTTCTCACACACACACGCAGGGCCTGAAGACCCCTTTCTCTCACTCACTCACATCTAGACAACGGGGTGGGCTCATTTCATTCAGGCAACCAATCAGTCTCTTAGGATCAATGTGAAGCTATCAAGCCACGCCCTAGCAACCATTTAGAGCACCCTAGCAACAGGTTCCATAGACTTCCATTCAAAAAGATCAAAGATATTCCTTTGGATAGAAGTGTCATAGAAACATGAGGGTGGGATCGTTTGACTCGGGGCAGCAAACAGCCAATCACAAATCACCTTCAACACTTCCTAGCCACACCATAGAAGCCATTTAGAGCACACTAGCAACCAAAACCCAAAGAGGGATATCTTCAAATCTGAATGTCACAGAGGCATGGGGGTTGGTTTATATTGGTAAGCAGCCTTTGGAGTATCATCACCGGCAGATGCCAAGCCACTCCCTAGCAACCAAACAGAGTACCCTAGCAACCGTTTAGCAAGACCTATATCTCTCCATCAGAGCATCATAGAGACATGGCGGTTGGCTCTTTTGACTCATGCTAGCAAACTGGACTTCCAACATGCTACACATGCTAACAATAAATAGCTACATGCTAATAGTGATTAGCTAAGTGCTAAATTGGGCTAAGAACATTCAAGCACGAAGTGCTGAAACCCTATTGTATTTGTAAGGATTTTAGGGGTTCAAGCACGAAGTGCTGAAACCCTATTGTATTTGTTAGGATTTTTATTAGGGGTTCAAGCACGTAGTGCTAAAACCCTGTTGTATTTGTTAGGATTTTTATTATTATTATTATTATTATTTTTCTTGTGCCGTAAAATGAATCGTGCAGACCAAACCGTAAGTGCTAGAGACTTGAAACTTCATCAGATGATAGTACAAAAATCGAGGAGAGGTTGACAGAGTATGACCTCAATCGGCCAATAGGTGGCGCTACAGCAATTAAAAGTGCAATATGGCTCATAACTCCTAAAGGGTTTGTCCCAGACTCAAGTGTCTTATATCATTGGAAAGCTGAGTCCATGACGAACAAAGCATATATCCGATTTCATTTCCGGTATGCACATTTTTCAAAAAACTACTTTGCGAACTGCTCCTAGGTTTTTCGCCCGATCGGAACCAAACCAGTGCAGAAATGTTCTCTGGACTCTGAATATAAATAAATAATTCACAGTCGCAAAGGGGCGTTAAAATCTCTGTAATGGGAGGAGCCACTTTTACTAAAATGGCTATAACTCGAGAACGAAATGAGATATTTTTACCAAACTTGGTACACATGTGTAGGGGCTCAATCTTTGGTCACGATAAAAAAAAAAAAACAGCGGTGATTGGACACTAGGTGGCGCTATAACACGAAAAAAACATGAAAACAGCTGTGACTATGCAACTGTTAGTCCGATTGACTTGAAATTTGGTATGCAGTGTCTTGGTCCAAGGGGGCATGATAGTCTATGAGGACATTGGCGTATTAGATAACGGAGGCCGATCAGAACGAAACTCGGTGGGCATGTTCGACTCATGGTTCTAGAAGGTCTGTAAGAATTTTGAAAGAAATAGGCCACAAGTTGGTGCTAATGTTGGTGCAATATGCATATCATATGATAGAGCTCCTCATGCTGAACAACTTTGTCTCAAGAACCAATGCTGTCAATCAAATCGTTAATTAATTATTTGCAAATATGTGAAAAACCTACTTTTGCGAACTAGTCCTAGATTTTTCACCCGATCGGAACGAAACCAGTGCAGGACAATTCTCTGGACTCTCGAGATTAATAATTATCAAAAAAAAATTGAACTTTACCCTTTGGGTCGCTATAAGTGGGTCGTTTAGAAAATGGGCGTGGCTAAATATACCCAAAAGTCTATAAAACCTAAACGAAAACTCAAAACTTCACGAAAATAGGAAAATAGCACATGCAGCATATGACTCTAAAGAAGCACACCAAGTTTTGTGTAGATCGGCCACTAGTTGGCGCTAACAAGTTTTACGCCTCTGTAATCATGTGGTGTTTCACAATATGCATATCATTTGATAGATCTCCTCATTCTGAACAACTTTACCTCAAGAACCAATGCTGTCAATCAAATCGTTCATTAATTATTAGCAACTATGTGAAAACCTACTTTTGCGAACTAGTCCCGGGTTTTTCACCCGATTGGTACGAAACCAGTGCAGGACAATTCTCTGGAATCTTTAGATCAATAATTATCAAAAGTTGAACTTTGCCCTTTGATTCGCTATAACAGGGTCATTTTTAAAAGTGGGTGTGGCTAAATATAGGACACTAATATAGTTCAAGGTTATATTAGTTAACTATATAAATCATTATAATGACATTACAAATCACAGTTTGTCAGGGTTTACCACTTTATTTGTTCATTTGACGTATGTTTTTGCAGTAATATAACATTACAATTTACAACCCCGATAAATGCTGCTCACAGCTTTAATTTTTTAAATTTAACTTTTAATTTTTATGAAATACTGTTCAAAGCATTCTGCTCCCATTTAGGAGGTTTTGTAACTTTAATATACAGTAGTAGTACATTTGAAGTGGATCAAAAAGGTTAATCAAAGTTGTCCTAAAAACTAAGTTGTCCTAAGAAGGAGGTTTTAAGACAACTTTGATGAAAGGTTTTGATCCACTTCAAATGTTGACTATTAAGAGGGGTTCCTTCAACACTTTGCTGCCTCCTTACGAACTTTGGACATCATCATTAGGTCCAACATATTTGTGGTTTTATTACTTCAGGTATGTTTACAACACATCAATGCATACAATGTACAGTGTTGACTTTTCATTAAAGATATGTTTATTTATTGAAGGATTTAATGTTATGAATTTATGTGTACTCGTAGTTTTTCACTTAGTGTTCATTTTGTATGTGTGTGTTCTGTATTAGCATATTTTATGCATGTTTTGAGTTTACATGGTTGCGAAGGTTTTAAATATAGGTTTTAATTGTGTAGTGTTTGTACAAATTTATAGGTTTTGAATTTAATATTTGTACTGTACACTTTTGTGTAGGTTTAAATGTAGTGTTCATTTTGAATTTTTGTGTTTTGTGTACATATTTTATGTTTTGAGTTTACTCTGTACATGTTTGTGTAGGTTTTGAATGTGTACTGTTTGTACAAATTTGCATAGGTTTTGAATTGATGTATGTACACTTGTGTGTTTTGCATTTAATATGTACACTTATGTATATTTACATTAAATGGCTCCACAATATTTAATTTGTAATTGAAAAAAATATTTGTTAAAACATATTATTTTATACAAATAAACAATCTAGAAAACAAAGTATATTTTATATATTAAAATAATGTCAAGAATAAAAGTAAATAGTTAACCCAACTGGCTTTTAACCCAACCATTGAATATATTTGCTAAGAAATGGAGATTTCTGGTTTAGTGCATGACAAAACTCATTTTGAGAAAACCAACAGACGCAGATAAAGTGTAATAAAATAAACACTTAAATGTGTATTTTGGATGTTTACTTCCCACTAGTCTCCAAGCACATGTGGAACAAAACTTCAAACTTTAAGAAATCATTATAATGTAGCCTACCGGCAAAATAATATAAGGGTTAGCCTACATTTTATTATTTTGTTGTTTCTTCCTTTAAATCTGTATTATATTATGATGTCAATAAAATTACCGCTAAACCTAAAAACTAAACTGAGAGAGAGAGAGAGAGAGAGAGAGAGAAAGAGACAGAGACAGAGAGAGAGAGAGAGAGAGAGAGAGAGAAAACATCCGGGGGTTTTCATTGACTCCGCCCACATTCCGCTGACCCTCAGCAGCGCTGTAAATATGGCGGAGGTAAGAAGGAAATTGTTTTAATTATTTTCCCGAAATAAATAACCGTTTATTTGCAGTTAACTGATGGAATATTTTTGTTAATAGATTTGAAAATTACATTAAATCGTATATATTTCTTCTTAAGTTGTGCGCTAATTTAGGTCGAACGACTCGTTGAATTCTTTGAAATTTTATTTCTGCAAAGTTAATAGCAGTTAGCTCGCCTTCAGTTAGCCAGATACTCTATTATAACCATACTTTAATACATCACCATACATTAATTATATCTTATATATTTACACAGACACTGACGAGTGTATTGATTATTTATGCTAAATCCTGAATTTATGGCTATTTCTATACCCAGATTTGTACTTAAAAGAGTGTTCCTAATCAAGGCTAGACAAAGTATTAGCTAGGCATCAGCCTTAACTTCCAGAGTAACACACACAGAACATCTCTGATTCCTCTGGTTTTTTCAAGGATGTTTTAATCCTGGCCTGCTGTGAGGTTTAATATAACAGGCATTTTTGTTGGTGTATAAACTAAATAAAATAAGATGGATCACTGGAAAACTGCTTTAGAGCATCTTTTTATTCTGATTTAGGTCTGCCTGGATGCCTGCCATACATAGTCATCGACACAGATGTTTATCACAGTCCATGGATCATTACAATTAGCAGATTTTACTGGTCATTTTGATAATTTACTGTTATTTAGTCCAGGGGTTTACAACTGACTTTACATCAGGACCCAGATTTTATATTGGATATCCAACACAGTAACAAAATTGTCCTCAAAACCAAGCCTGATATTTAGTTCTTCCAAATAAAATGCTTTGCCTTAATTATTTTTCATCCAAAAGTTACAGCATATATATATTTTTGCTTCTTTTTAATTTTTCGTCGTGTCTTTTCTTTTCTTGAATTTTTAGCCCTCCTTGGGGAGTTCAAGCCCAGGTAAGACTGTTATTAGTCTTATTATCATGGTAAAACATGTCTTTATACGTACTCATGGTTTGATGCCATGAGTTTTGGTTGGTTCTGACAATGTTGATTTTGACCTGTCAACAGAGATGCTGTTGCCTGATTATGATGATGATCAGACCCCTGAAGACGAGGAGCTGCCAGAGGGAGACACTAACTTTGGCACTGAGATTGAAGAACTCGCAAAGGTTTGATCTTATCCTGATTCTCAATGTGTTTCTGCTAATCTGTTTTACAAGACCTGCTTATGGTCATGTAAAAAAAAAAAAAAAAAAAGCATAACACAAGGGGTTAGTATAACTTAATGGATGTTAGTTCTTCAAAAGGTTATGTTTATGGAGATGCAGATAGCAGAGAATAAACTGGGTATGTGACTGGGAGTGTGTGTGTGTGTGTGTGCACAAGGTGGTTAGATTTACTATTTGGACTGCTGCTATCAGTATGCGAGTACAGAATGATGCGTCCACTACTATGCGATGCCAGTGAGTACTGACACTTCTGGTATTGTGTGCCTCCTAGGTTAAAAGGTAGGGTATAATACGAACTAAAAAAAAAAGAAAAAAAAAAAGATCTGCATTAACACTAGCAGCTGTGTTTCCACATAAATCACTATCATCTTAACTCTTCTCTCACAGAAGAACCTATTCCCCTCATTAAAGTTGCAGGGGCAGTGTTGTCAGATTTCCAGAAATCCCACCTCTCCTAGAAGTTCACCTGGTATTATCACGCATTTAAAATTCATCTCCTGTGACCACTTGTGTATGGATTTCCAATTATATTAGTCACACTCTACATTATTTTCATTTTCGGTGCATAAATGAACGAACTTGTGTTACGCTTTTCAGGGAATGAATACATAACCTAAATGAAAAACTTTTTTTTTAGTTTATTTGAATACCATTTCACTTTAAGAAACTTTTGTCATTACATTATTTAAGTTAACAGACAATGAGCAGGATGGCCTAGCTATAACAAGTTGTTAACAAGTTAATATAACAAGCTATATACAAGTTATTAGCTATAACAAGGGTAAAGGCCCTATTGTTCTCCTAAACGTGGGCATACACTGCGATTTTCGTCCAGTTTTTAGCCGAAATCTACGGAGCCCTGGACATAACATGCAAGAAAAAAAATTAAATTGTGCGTACAACTTATTAATTAGTTCCCTTGATTTACTAAATCGTGTGCACAATTTACTAAAATGTGCGCACGATTTACTATTTTGAAATAGTAAATTGTGCGCACATTTTAGTAAATCGGGGGAATGAATTAGTAAATCGTGTGCACGATTTAGCCTACAATTTTTTCCCTGCATGTCCGGGGGTCCGTAGAATTCTGACTTGTGCAACTCTTTTTTTGAGTCGGGCCGATTTTCAGCTTTGTCGTGGTCGTTTGTCGTGCATTGTTCGTCAAGTCAAGTCACCATTATTTATATAGCGCTTTTTACAATGTAGATTGTGTCAAAGCAGCTTTACAGTGATAACTGGTACATTATTTTGGCTGCACAGCAGCTCTTAAGGAATAGTGTCAATGCAGGTAGATCAAAGCACTGTTGAATATCAAATGTCAATTGTCAAGTGTCCCCAACTAAGCAAGCCAAAGGCGACAGCGGCAAGGAACCCAAACTCCAACAGGTGACATCAGGTGGCAAACAGGTGTTAAAATGGAGAAAAAACCTTGGGAGAAACCAGGCTTAGTCGGGGGGCCAGTTCTCCTCTGGCGAACAGTGCTTTGTTACGACTCAGGTTGCTATCATAAGTCAGATAGGATCGCAACATTCAAAGTATTTAATTCAGTTCCATCCAGTTGAGGATCGTATTCATCACACCGGTATGGACGGTTGTTGAGGAGATGCGCCACTGGTTGTCATGTTGATGAGGCCTTCATAGTGGATGATCTAGTTGACTCAATCTCTGCTGATACTTCAGGGCTGCGTTGTGGTCGTGTCAAGGCGCAGGTCCTCGATCTCACCTGGATATGGCCCGGATCCGGCTGACTACGGTAAACCTCGGGATAAACAGAAAGACTAATATTAGCGTAGATCCCATTCTTCTTCTGATGTAACGAGTACATCTGGTGTTATTGGAAGTGTTCCCGGTTCCGGCTGACCTAATTTATGCAGCCTAATAATCCTTTAACGGATTTGAAAAAATAAATTGATAATGTGTTATGTGTATGCCAGGTTAAAGAGATGTGTTTTTAGTTTAGATTTAAACTGACAGAGTGTGTCTGCTTCCCGAACAATGCTAGGAAGATTGTTCCAGAGTTTAGGTGCCAAATAGGAGAAGGATCTACCACCTGCAGTTGATTTTGATATTCTAGGTATTATTAGCTGGCCTGAATTCTGAGATCGTAATAGACGCGAAGGACTATAATGCATTAAGAGCTCGCTCAGGTACTGGGGAGCTAAACCATTTAGTGCTTTGTAGGTAATTAGCAAGATTTTAAAATCTATACGGTGTTTAACAGGAAGCCAATGCAGTGTTGACAGAACCGGGCTAATATGGTCATACTTCCTAGTTCTAGTAAGAACTCTAGCTGCTGCATTTTGTACGAGCTGTAGTTTATTTATCAGGTGAGCAGAATAACCACCTAGTAGAGCGTTACAGTAATCTAGCCTTGAGGTCATGAACGCATGAACTAACTGTTCCGCATTTGTCATCGA
The DNA here is from genome assembly GCA_037101425.1 of Elopichthys bambusa. Classification (NCBI taxonomy): domain Eukaryota; kingdom Metazoa; phylum Chordata; class Actinopteri; order Cypriniformes; family Xenocyprididae; genus Elopichthys; species Elopichthys bambusa. The sequence continues at coordinate 23,633,786 of CM074437.1, read as the reverse complement.
GAGCATATGTCGTAGTTTAGATATATTTTTAAGATGGAAGAATGTGGTTTTACAGATGCTAGAAACATGGTCTTCAAATGAAAGATTGGTATCAAAGAGCACACCCAGGTTCCTAACTGACGACGAAGACTTAACAGAGCAGCCATCAAGTGTTAGACAGTATTCTAGGTTATTACGTGAGGAAGTCTTTGGTCCAAAAATTAGAATATCTGTTTTTTCTGAATTTAGTAGTAGGAAATTACTGGTCATCCAATTTTTGATATCAGCTATGCATTCCGTTAATTTTGTGAATTGGTAAGTTTCGTCAGGGTGCGAAGAAATATAGAGCTGAGTATCATCAGCGTAACAGTGAAAACTAACGGCATGCTTCCTGATGATATCTCCTAAGGGTAGCATGTACAGAATGAAAAGCAATGGTCCTAGTACCGAGCCTTGCGGTACTCCATATTCAACTTGTGATCGATATGACCTCTCTTCATTTACTTCTACAAACTGATAACGGTCAGATAAGTATGATTTGAACCATGACAATGCAATTCCACTAATGCCAACATAATTTTCGAGTCTATTTAAAAGAATATTGTGATCAATAGTGTCAAATGCAGCACTAAGATCCAGTAACACTAATAGAGAGATACAACCACGATCTGTTGATAAGAGCAAATCATTAGTAACTCTAATGAGAGCAGTTTCAGTACTATGGTATGGTCTAAATCCTGACTGGAAATCCTCATAGATACTATTTCTTTCTAAAAAGGAACATAGTTGTGATGATACTGCCTTTTCAAGTATTTTTGACAGAAAAGTGAGATTTGAGATTGGCCTGTAATTGACTAATTCTCTAGGATCAAGTTGTGGTTTTTTAATAAGAGGTTTAATAATAGCCAACTTAAAAGTTTTTGGTACGTATCCTAGTGATAAAGATGAATTAACGATATTAAGAAGAGGTTCTATGACCTCTGGAAGCATCTCTTTCAATAGCTTAGTTGGTATAGGGTCTAACATACATGTTGTCGATTTTGACGATTTAACAAGTTTAGACAATTCTTCCTCTCTTAAAGGAGTAAATGAATTGAATTTTTCCTCAGGGATACTACAATGCACTGTCTGACGCAATACTGTAGTAGACGGTTGCGTGGTTATAATTTTTTTTCTACTATTATCAATTTTGCAAGTAAAGGAAGTTCATAAAGTCATTACTGCTGTGCTCTTTGGGAACATCAGAAGTTGAAGCTTTATTTGTTGTTAATTTAGCCACTGTATCAAATAAATACCTAGGGTTTTGTTTATTTTCTTCTAAAAGTTTTGAAAAATAAGCAGATCTAGCAGATTTTAAGGCCTTTCTGTACTCAACCATTCTCTCCCTCCACAAAATGCGAAATACTTCTAGTTTTGTTTTCTTCCAGCTGTGTTCCATTTTTCTGGCTGCTACCTTTAGGGCCTGAGTGTGCTCGTTGTACCACGGCGTTGGATTAATTTCCTTAATCTTTTTTAAACGCAAAGGAGCCTAATGTGCTTGAAAAGACAGAGGCAATAGTTTCCGTTGCAACATCGAGGTCTTCTAAGCTGTCTGGCATGCTAAGGCGATGAAACTGATCAGGAAGATTATTTATAAAGCGTTCTTTAGTGGTAGAAGTGATGGTTCTACCAAATTTATGGCAGGGAGGCAGTTTAGCTGTTTTGACTAAATGTAGTATACACAAGACTAGGTAATGATCTGAGATGTCGTCACTCTGCTGCAGAATTTCAACGGCATCAATATCAATTCCATATGACAATATTAGATCTAAAGTATGATTACGACAATGAGTGGGTCCTGACACGTGTTGTCTAACACCAATAGAGTTTAGAATATCTGCAAATGCCAATCCCAATGAGTCTTTTTCATTATCTACATGGATATTAAAGTCACCAACAACAAGTACTTTATCTGCTTCTAGTACTAACTCCGATAGAAAATCAGCAAATTCTTTGATAAAGTCTGTATGGTGTCCTGGTGGCCTGTATACAGTAGCCAACACAAATGTCAACTTACATAATGTTACGTAAAGTACCATCACTTCGAAGGAATTATATTTGAGAGACTTTTGACTAATACTGTAAATATTACTATAAATTACAGCAACACCTCCCCCTTTGCCTTTCTGACGAGGATTGTGTCGATAATCATAACCTTGAGGGCTAGACTCATTTAAAGTAATGTAATCGTCCGGTTTTAGCCAAGTTTCTGTCAAACACAGCATATCTAGATTATTGTCTGTGATAATATCATTTACAATAAGTGATTTTGATGAAAGGGATCTAATATTTAACAACCCAAGCTTTATCATTTGTTTATCATTACTATCTCTATTTTTTATTTGTTGAACATCAATTAAATTTTTACCATTAAATGGGTTTGGAAGTTTTTTGTTTTTACTAATTCAGGGTACAGACACAGTCTCTATGTGATAATATCTAGGTGTAAGAGTTTCTATGTGTTGGGAATTATCTGACTTCTGTAACGTGAGGCAGCTAGCAGACGGTCTGTTTAGCCGGTCTGTCTGCTTCCTGACCTGGGCCACAGTTTGTCATGTTTCAGCTCTAAGACTATGTGCCATATTACTAGAGAGAAGAGCAGCACCATCCCGAGAGGGATGAATCTCTTTTCAAAAGGTCAGGTCTGCCCCAAAAACTTTTCCAATTGTCTATAAAACCTATATTATTTTGCGGACACCACTTAGACAGCCAGCCATTGAGCGATGACAATCTGCTAACTATCTCATCACTCCGACGAACAGGAAGGGGACCAGAGCAAATTACTTCTCCTGACATTGTATTTGCGAGTTCACACACCTCTTTAATGTTAATTTTAGTGGCGAAGTCGAACATCATTAGTGCCGACGTGAATAATAATTTTAGAGTATTTACGATTAGCATTAGCCAGCACTTTTAAATTTGCTTTGATGTCAGGTGCTCTGGCTCCCGGCAAACATGTGACTATGGTGGCTGGTGTCTCTATTTTCACGTTCAGTGTAATAGAATCGCCAATAACTAGGGCACTTTCAACAGGATTCTCAGTGGGTGCATCACTGAGTGGGGAGAACCTGTTTGATGTTATTATTGGAACAGAAAAGTGGTGTTTTCCGCGGCTAGGCCGCCTCACCGTTACCCAGGTGCCCTGCTGCACGGGCTCTACAGCCGGAACCGAACGATGTACAGAGTTCACTAAGCTAATAGCATCCAAAACAGTATCTGAAGCCCTTGCGTTCTTACTATCCTCGATTAAAGTTTGGATGCGTGTCTCTAATTCTGAGATTCTCTCTGTCAGCCTGACTATTTCCCTACATTTATGACATGTAAATCCCTCGTCGCTGACAGAGAGAGCTATACTGAACATGTGGCAAATGGAACAGGTGACAATGCTAGGAGAGGATGACATGACTCACCGTGTTTGTAGACTGATCCGAGTTACCACAGCTGTTTGATGAGCGCGTTGAAAAAGGAGCGCGCGAGAGACTGATGACAAGTTAACAAGCTAGCGAGATGCAAACGCGTTGTAACAGCGATTTAGATTCAAAGATTTCAAGCTAGCGACGTCAGATTAATGTGGTAGGCAATATTAAATATAAGGTACTAATAATATAAGCAACAATGAATAAAAGTAAGAGATTCAAATCGAAGCTATACGGAGTTACAGACGCAAACCACTCTGAGCAGCGAGGCAGACAGGAGCAATCGGACAGGCAGACAGGAGCAATTGTTCGTGGAGTGTATATGGGGAAACGAGAGGCGATAAACCTCTCCCGACTGGCAATCGGATGGTTGGATACATTTCTGGCATAAGGGTTAGTAGGGCCCAAGCCCTGAAAGAGTTTTTACTGAAGGGTGTGTCCGTGGCAGCCTGACAAAGTTTGATGTTTCGCCATGAAACAGGAAGTTGTTGAAACAGGAACTTGGGCATACAATGTCCGATCTGCCCCAAACTTCACATGTTTTATTAGAGTCCTAGCTCGAAGACATCTACATGACAATATTCAGTTACAGTCATAGCGCCACCGGTAGGTAACAGGAAATGTCTTGTTTTACACTGTGATTAACTCCTCATAGAGATTAAACCAGATAAACACCTTGTGTTGTCAGTTAATCTTAATCTTAAGGCCTTGGTGATGTTATACTGTGAAGATCGTGAGTTTTCACTGAAGGGCGTGTCTGTGGCGGACTGGCAAAATCTGATGTTTCGCCATGAAAGAGGAAGCTGTTGTAACTCAGGCATACAATGTCCGATCTGCCCCAAACTTCACATGTGTGATAAGAGTCCTGGCCTAAAGACATCTATATGCCAATATTCAGTTAGTCATAGCGCCACCTGCAGGCAACAGGAAATGGCATGCTTTACACTGTAATACACTCCCACAAACACATTTCAATATGTCACAAAGTACCAAACATACTACAAACATGTTAACACTCAGAGGTCGGGTGGTCATGCCGGCGATACCACCTCGTTTTTTTCTTGCCAGTGTGAAAGAGACTAAAAATATGCCGGCAATTTTGGACGTACAAATAAGAGTTATATATCATTAAAAACTGTGGAATGTCTTCTTTTATTTGTATACACTCACAGTAAAAGCAAAATGTTGTGCTTTTTGCAAAATAAAGAAAACAAACATGATGCGTGAGCCGTAGTCTCTCTCTGAATGAAGTCTAATCTGATACTCCCTCAGAAAATGAACTGTAACTTAGTGAATACTTATCACACAAAAATGAGACATTTGTCTAAAGAAACGTTGAAATGTCAGGTTTTAAATCATGCAAGTCAAATCGAAAACTAATATTCTCTGTTTATGTAATCTGTTTGAAAAGTGATGCCAGCCGTTCACAATTCAGCTCATTAGCCGCTAATGCGGCCACGCCCACGGACCGCGCGGGCTATTCAAACCCAAATTCTGAGGCGATCAGTGCAACAGAGATTGAACGCCCACATCAGCTCGGAAAAATGCATCAAGCTTAGTGAGTTTCATGTACTTTTCATCGTTTTGAGATGCGGTGAAGAATAATTCTAAAAGGATTTACTTCAGTGGAAGAGCTGGTTTCACTTTCATTTCGAGGATCATCTTTATCAAGCCAATGATTGTGAAAGGTAAGTTTTTTTTTTTTCTTTCTAATTGCGATAGTGCCTGTGAATATTAAACCGCAAAAAGAAATGTTTAAATTTAAATCCTGCAAGTTTTGTGTGTCTCAGCGTGGATTAATGGGGCAGATCGACACGCGGTTTCGATAACTTACATTCGTAAATTGCCATGGCTATTCACAAACTATATTGCTATATACTGAGATGAGTGAAATCGTCTGAAATACAGTGGGTACGGAAAGTATTCAGACCCCCTTAAATTTTTCTCTCTGTTATATTGCAGCCATTTGCTAAAATCATTTATGTTCATTTTTTTCCCTCATTAATGTACACACAGCATCCCATATTGACAGAAAAACACAGAATTGTTGACATTTTTGCAGATTTATTAAAAAAGAAAAACTGAAATATCACATGGTCCTAAGTATTCAGACCCTTTGCTGTGACACTCATATATTTAACTCAGGTGCTGTCCATTTCTTCTGATCATCCTTGAGATGGTTCTATACCTTCATTTGAGTCCAGCTGTGTTTGATTATACTGATTGGACTTGATTAGGAAAGCCACACACCTGTCTATATAAGACCTTACAGCTCACAGTGCATGTCTGAGCAAATGAGAATCATGAGGTCAAAGGAACTGCCTGAAGAGCTCAGAGACAGAATTGTGGCAAGGCACAGATCTGGCCAAGGTTACAAAAAAATTTCTGCTGCGCTTAAGGTTCCTAAGAGCACAGTGGCCTCCATAATCCATAAATGGAAGACGTTTGGGATGACCAGAACCCTTCCTAGAGCTGGCCGTCTGGCCAAACTGAGCTATCGGGGGAGAAGAGCCTTGGTGAGAGAGGTAAAGAAGAACCCAAAGATCACTGTGGCTGAGCTCCAGAGATGCAGCTGGGAGATGGGAGAAAGTTGTAGAAAGTCAACCATCACTGCAGCCCTCCACCAGTCGGGGCTTTATGGCAGAGTGGCCCGACGGAAGCCTCTCCTCAGTGCAAGACACATGAAAGCCCGCATGGAGTTTGCTAAAAAACACCTGAAGGACTCCAAGATGGTGAGAAATAAGATTCTCTGGTCTGATGAGACCAACATAGAACTTTTTGGCCTTAATTCTAAGCGGTATGTGTGGAGAAAACCAGGCACTGCTCATTACCTGTCCAATACAGTCCCAACAGTGAAGCATGGTGGTGGCAGCATCATGCTGTGGGGGTGTTTTTCAGCTGCAGGGACAGGACGACTGGTTGCAATCGAGGGAAAGATAAATGCGGCCAAGTACAGGGATATCCTGGACGAAAACCTTCTCCAGAGTGCTCAGGACCTCAGACTGGGTCGAAGGTTTACCTTCCAACAAGACAATGACCCTTAGCACACAGCTAAAATAACGAAGGAGCGGCTTCACATCAACTCCGTGACTGTTCTTGAATGGCCCAGCCAGAGCCCTGACTTAAACCCAATTGAGCTTCGCTGGAGAGACCTAAAAATGGCTGTCCACCAATGTTTACCATCCAACCTGACAGAACTGGAGAGGATCTGCAAGGAGGAATGGCAGAGGATTCCCAAATCCAGGTGTGAAAAACTTGTTGCATCTTTCCCAAAAAGATGGCTGTATTAGATCAAAAGGGTGCTTCTACTAAATACTGAGCAAAGGGTCTGAATACTTAGGACCATGTGATATTTCAGTTTTTCTTTTTTAATAAATCTGCAAAAATGTCAACAATTCTGTGTTTTTCTGTCAATATGGGGTGCTGTGTGTACATTAATGAGGAAAAAAATGAACTTAAATGATTTTAGCAAATGGCTGCAATATAACAAAGAGTGAAAATGCAAGGGGGTCTGAATACTTTCTGTACCCACTGTACGTAATAAACACTGAAATAAAATGTGTTAGCAATGTATTTCACTGCACATTAACATTTAGGATCTATGATATAACGTATATGAAATGCCATAGGGATAACATGAATTTTTAGACACGTTGCATCACAGAAATGCATTATATTTTAAAGTATATTAAAATAGAAAACCATTATTTTAAATTGTAATATTTCACAGTATTGCTGTTTTTTTCTGTATTTTTGATCAAAATAAACATAGGCTTGATGAGCATGAGATATCTTTCAAAAACATTATAAATAGTAATGTGTCCAATCTTTTGACTGGCACTGTCATTTAAAATATAGGCCCGTACAAAATTTTCTTCACATGATGTGCAATAATGTGTGCATGCATAAGATCACACAAAATCATGTTTTCTGTTATAAGTGGACATTGTATTAATGTTACAATAGCTGATATATGGCTCACAGAGGGTTTTTTCTTTTATCTCACAGATTTGAGAATCATAGTGACCAGATAATGGTCCATATTGGACTGCATGAATATGATACTGAGATCACTGACTGGAAGCAGGAAAGTGTTTCTTCTTCTTTTTTTCCTCCATTGCAGAAACACCAACTGCCAGGTATGTGATGCTCACATATATCTTTGAACAGGATTTCCAGGGATAACTGTGTACTCAAAATGTGTCTTTGACTCTCATTTATATAGTTAACTATATTTTAAATAAACTTTAAACAAAAAAAAAAAAATTATATATTTATTTTGTCAGTGCATTCTTTCTTAGTTCACTCAGTCACATTCCTGACCTAGTGGCTCATTATGTGGCTCATTAGGGGCAGGGTCGTAATCTCCTCAGGTGTGAATTACAGCATTATTCATGAAGATTCACGCCTCTCTGCATACAGGCTCCCTAAACAAAATCAATACATTGTTTTTTGTGTCAGAGTAGGCAGAATGATTTTTACATCATTGTGAAGCAAAAACTCTAGACTAAAATATACAGTTTCCAAAAGTCTTGTGGAAAAAAATGACTTTGCTTCAGCAAGTGCAAAAGACGTGCGCAACAGACTACACTTCAAAGATGTTTACAAGGTGAAATGGGTGATATGCATTTACAAGACAGTCTCATGCTGCTGCTTATTTTTTAGCCAGATTAACTGGAAATACTACATGTGGATTATCATAAGCAAGGTCGGAAATTAATGGGGGCTTGAGGGTGAAAATGCCTCAAAATTGATAAAAAAACACACGCTGCTATGAATGCCTGTGCTGCCATTTTACTTTCGCTTTTAAAGTAGCGGCAATTTGGAGGCGGCAGTTGTTTAAATGGTGGGTGGGTTCATTATTATTCTTAATGAAAAAAAACCAACAAAACAGTACAATGACAAACTCAAATAAATCTGCGCTTTTACATTTTGCTTTGTAGCCAAATCTTTATCCATCTTGTCATTCAGAGAAGTGAGGGAAGAAATGGGCGAAGTGAGGTGAAATCTGACTCCTGCTGCTGATCTGTGCTGCGACTCTCGTCTGGCTCACTGATTTGAGCAGATACGTTATATATTTTTTTTTATCTGTATCTGTTCTCTAACTAAACGAAATAATTTTTATTTATTCGTGCCACGGTCACGGTGGGAAAGTGAAGTGTTGAAGTGATGTAACCGGTGTTGCGGCTGAACACTGGTAACACCGTTGATCGCAGCAAGCCTAATATGTTAAGTAATATCACACGAGTATACTCCTGTTTTCAGAGTATTGGCATGATTGCAAATGTGATACTGATCTTATTGAAGTCCAATAAATAAGTTGATATTAAGTGATTTAACATTAGATACAATAATGTCTGTTTTTGCTCTGTTTGGTGAAAACAGTTTCAAACAAAGCCATACCAGAACTGTTGCGCATCTCCAAGCAATGGTGATTCCTGAATAAATCTGCGTTTTGAACGACTGAATGAATGACTCGCACATTAAGATTTAGTGGTGAATGTAAATACATTTATTTTCATATTTACACTTTACATAGACTGTTTTTACTTAAAATATTTAACTTTTAAAGTTTTATTTTTTACATATTTCTAAATTAAAAAAAAAAATTAAAAACATTCATACAACGTTATTTACCAGTGAGCTGCATTAAGCAGTCTATGTAAATGTGTCTAAATAATACTGCTTCACAGGGTTTTTCCTGGCTCAAAATGAGGTGGAGGTGGTAAAATCCTGATCACAGCAGAAAAAAACACTTGTACAAGCACACATTTTAAGTATTTTAATATTAAGAGAATAAGATTTGTATTTTGAGAACACTATCATATATACAGTGTTAGCTACAGGATTGTGTGTTTTCTGTGGTGGTTGTACCTCTATCCCTATAGGGGGTCTGGGGGCATGCTCCCCTGGAAGAAAATTTTGTACATCTTAAAGATAAATTCATTAATCTGGTCCACTTTGAGAGTTCAAAATTAAAGGATCAGCTCTAACATCACCCAAATCCGCTGTTAAAAATAAATCATCCACCCGCCAACTTCCCAAACCTGTGATATTCTCTGATTTAGATATCTAGTCACCTTTATTTATATAGCGCTTTTTACAGTGATGATCTGCACCTGATCATCACAAAATAATTATAATAACATGACACTTAAATAAATAAGCCATTAAATAAATATCTAAAATAAAAGTTCTTCTTTGGCAAAATTACGTTTCCTTAATAGCCTATAAACACAGGTTTTACTCCCTTTAAACTAAAATTGTCAGTTTCATTACATCATCAGAATAATTTCTGTTAAGCTTGTGTATACTTTTAGTTAAAGCTGTTAAGTTTTTAAGCAATATCTCACATTTTCCCTTTGTGTTTTATATAATGACCACTAGAAGGTTCTCTAGGCATATGCTTTCCTTGATTGGTTTTCCCTAAATAGAAATGCGTTGTCGTTGAAAGCGAAAGTACATTCCTTACATTTTACCAAATGAGAGTTCCGTGTCTTTATTAAAATCAACACTTTAATGATTTATCTCTCATCCACCCGTGACCCACCCGCAATTACTTATTTTGTATTACTTTGCCGGCCCAACCCGGCGGATTATCTGATGTGGATATAACCGCAATCCGTGCATCACTTTCGTGTGCTCTCACAGAATGTCCTGAGCGGCTCCGTTCGAGGCCAGCAAGTAGGGCCGGAGTGAAAACGATCTTTTCGGCACAGAACCCATTTTCTGCAGTGCGGATGGGTGGAACCGTTCCAGAATGGTAAAGGGGTATCTGAGCATGTGACTGCCTGTCTGAGTTTTGGCAATACTCGACAGCCGGAGGCGGCACGAAATTTGATGGAGGCGGCCGCCTCGTAATTCTCTATGAAGGAAAAACCCTGTTAATTTGCTTTTGGCTTTCCTCATTTAAGGGAGAAATAAATATTGCTTCTCTGAATATAAATGGGACTAGGGAAGGAAAAAAGAGGTTTCACCTTTTTGAAATAGTCAAACAAAAGAAAATGTATGTTTTATTTGTTCGAGACTCACAGCGATGAGTTGAATGTGTGTGATTGGGTCAGAGAGTTTGATGGTATGTCCATATTAAGTCATTTGAGCCTCACTAGTGGAGGTGTTGCAGTTTTATTTTCTAAAAGATTTATTCCCTGTTCATATCAAGTAGAAGAGATCATAAAAGGCAGACTTTTAAAAATCAGAGCCCAGTTAGTTTTTTTTTTTTTTTTTTTAATTTCTGTTTGTTCCCACTAGAGCAGTTGAAAGTTTTTTAGACACTCTGAGTGATGTCTTGGCAATTACAACACAGTGGATGTTTAGATTTTACGTGGGAATTTTTTTAATTTATTTTTTTTAATATTTATAAATTGAAAACAAATATCCTCTGTTTATGTAATCTGAATGAAAAGAGAGACATTTCAGACGTCCGTGAGTCAGCTCATTATCCGCTAATGCACCCACAGAGCGAGCGCTATTCAGACGCAATTTCTGAGGCAATACATGTATACATTGTCGCAATCATGTATTTATCTCATTTGTGGACTAAATGTGCACAGAGTGCCCTCCAGCTGCAAGTATGAATTGAAAACACAGTATCCAGCGCTCATAGTGATGACAATAAATATTGAATAAATATTACTCCTCTGTATAAAATTGACATAAGCATATGAGAATCCATCAATATTTCTCCAAATGTGCATGCTTTTAAGCTAAAAGCCCTGATTGATGTTGTCTTGTCAAAGGTAACGACTAATTTTCATATTCATAACTCCTGACGCATAGGCTATTAACAAATTACGGTCACTATAAGAGCAAAACAGAGGTCAAAATGTGAAGCTTGAGCCTTAGATCTTTTTAATGATGTATAGTTTGTCAACTGCACATTAACATTTAGGCTATATAATATAACAAATACAATAGCCTATATGAAATGCCATAGAGGTGACATGAATGTTTAGACACTTTGCATCACAGAAATACATTATATTTTAAAGTATATTAAAATAGAAAACCATTATTTGGTTTGAGACTTGAGACTTCTTTTAAAAACATTTATATAGTAATGCGTCCAATCTTTTGACTGGTACTGTAATATAACATAGGCCTATACAAAATTTTCTTCACATGATGTGCAATAATACGTGCATGCATGAGATCACAAAAATCATGTTTTTTTTTGTCAAGAGTGGACATTATAACGTTAATACTGTTATCAGCATGATCACAGAGGGTTTTTTCATACGGGTCATTATGCGGGTCATTATGCAGGTCATTATGCGAGTCTTTGTCTTCTCAGGTGTGAATCACAGCATTATTCATGAAGATTCACACCTCCATGCATACTGTGTTTCTTGACAAAAAGTGTCTTACAAAATATAAATCAATATATTGTTTTATATAAACGAGCAGGCAGGATAACTTTTACATCATTTTGAAGCAAAAACTCTAGTCTACCACCTCCGATACCCAGGAGTCTTGTGAACACACATTTTGTATTTTTGTGGCCGTATTTCAGTGACTTAAGTTTTTAACCACACATAAATGTTATTCTTTCAAAAATACAAACATGTTGCTCACATATTATGGTAGCCTAGTTCGTGCTGAATACAGTGTAATGACACATTCTCCATTAACATGTTTATGAACAAGTGAAAAAAGTACAAATGTCAGGGCATGTCAAAACTTCTCCAGGGCCCCAAAAATCCTCAGACACCAGATGGTTAAAACGGTTAAACATAAAAGGACTATGTCAAATTTACACCACATTTACTAAAGCAGCTGATGCCCCTATGATCACAAACCACAACAGCCACATCCATGAGGTCCTTTAAATTTAGATTAATATCATGTCATAGGATGTCATAGGTCACTTTGAAATGAGTGCAAAGTTATCTTTTGCAGCTCAAAAATGTCTAAGTCTAAATCCAGTGTAAATCTAAGTCCAGTGTTTATCTTAAGTTTTTTATATATATTTTTCTAAACCATTGAAAGTGTCACTTACACATACTTCTTGTAATTAAAAAAATATTTAAAATGTGTTTATTTATAATATTTGTATTATTATATACTAAAAATGAAGGGTGTATATTTATAAAGTAAGAGTGTATATTCCCTTCTTAGTCCTTAATTTAATCACTTACCATGGCAACAATGTTCGAGATATCCAACATCCCTTTTCAATTTAAGAACTTCAATGTCTTAGCAACAAGTTAAAAAAAGTTTGGTGTAAATTGTATAAAGCCTGTAGGAGTAGTAGTATAAAATTGATAGCCTGTTTTTTCAAAAAATCCACATTCAAACAAAAATAGCTGACTTCCTGTTGGTTGGAGCTAATGACTGTAAATTAGAAAGTTGTCCGGCTTAATGAGTCCAATATGTGTGCAGAGTTTGACATCCATGTGATCGGGCTCCTACAATAAACACAGCTGAAGTTTCATAAAAATCAATCAGTGTATGCAGACGTTATAACACATTTCGTGTTTCCCTTTTCTCGCCATAAATTTGTTGCCTCGCAACGACCAAACCGTTCGAGATATCAAAAATCCGCTGGCAATTTTTCATCATCAATGTCTTGACTTCATGCTGACTGAGTTTGGTGGTGATCGGATTAATCGCCTAGGAGGAGTATATCAAATTCCAGAGCATGCATTTTTCAAACAACCCATAATAACTGACTTCCTAAGCTGCCGTATAATTTAGGAGCACGAAAGTTGTTAGGCCCAATAAGGTCTTTATGTGTAGCGAGTTTCATACTAATGCGTGCAAGCATGTTTGATATATAGACCAAGTTTTCTAAGCCCATTCAAGGGGGCGCTGTCGAGCCCTCCTGCCACACCCTGTACCAGCTTCTGCCGGCCCTGATGGCCGCGGGTTCCAATGTATGTGCAAAGTTTCATGAGTTTTCGAGCATGGTAAGGGCCCCAAAAGTGCCAGAATAGTTGAAAATAAATAAATAAATAATCCTAAAGAAAACAATAGGGCTTCAGCCCTTTACAGGGCTTTGGCCCTAATAATCCTAAAGAAAACGATAGGGCTTTGGCCCTAAAATTAATAATAATCCTTAGGGGATCAAGAGGGCCCTGCGCTATTAGTGACTTGGTCCCTGCGCTATTAGTGGCTTGGTCCCTAATAATAATCCTTAGGGGATCAAGAGGGCCCTGTGCCATTAGTGGCTTGGGCCCTAATTACAGCTGCAAGCAGCATTGAACGGGCCCTCGCACCCGGGCTCACCGCCACCCGTTGGCCTTAGGAAAACTTTGAACTTCCTTCTGCCAACAGGTGGCGCTTTGACTGTAACTGAATATTGCCATGTTGATGTCTTCAGGCCAGGACTATTATTAAACATATGAAGTTTGGAGCAGATCGGACATTGTATGCCTGAGTTACAACAACTTCCTGTTTCGTGGCAAAACATCAGACTTTGTCAGGCCTCCACAAACACACCCTTCAACGAAAACTCAAGATCTTTGCAATTACACATCGCTAAGGCCTTAAGATTAGACTGACCAAATATTATGTGGTTCTGTTTGAATCTCTATGAGGAGTTAATCACAGTGTAAAACATGTAATTTCCTGTTGCCCGCAGGTGGCGCTATGACTGTAACTGAATATTGTCATGTAGATGTCTTCAGGCCAGGACTGTTATCAAACGTGAAGTTTGTGGCAGATCAGACATTATATGACCGAGTTACAACAACTTCTATTTCACGGCGAAACATCGAACTTTGTCAGGCCGCCATGGACATGTCCTTCGGCGGAATCTCAAGATCTTCGCAATTTAACGTCACAAAGGGCTTTAGATTAGACTGACCAAATATGATGTTGATCTGATTAAAGCTCTAGGGGGAGTTCGTTAAAGTACAACATCTGGAAATGGCAAAAACTACACAAATTTTGCAAAGAAAATTCAAAATATCTCACTTCCTGTTGGTTTTCAGAGTTCTCTCCAAAAGACTTTTTTTGTAGGTATTGGGCTGTTACATGTGTCATACCTGTATGTGAAATGTAGCACGAGGGGCACTTTTGTAGGTGGCGCTATCAAGCCATTTTGCCACACCTAATTCTGAGACCCATATTTTCACCACTTCTGACACGTCAGCCAATGAGTCAGTTACAGCGCCACCAACTGGCAGCAGGAAGTGTCACATTTAAAATGCTTTGAGATTACCCTCTTATTTTTACCCAATTTGCTTCAAACTTCACCAGAATAATGTCAGGACACAGTGAATGTAGACCTTTGAAAAGACTTGTGATTACTCGAACACCGTTGCCATGGCATCGCATCAAACTTAAATATTCATTTTGGATGCTTTTGAGACTCTTAGCATGCTTCAAATTGCATGAAACACATGTCAGAGATGTCAACCAGTAGACATGTGTGATGTCACGTTAAAGTGACACTTTTAATGGTTTTGAAAAACATATAAAAAACATATAAAAACACTGGACTTAATTTACACTGGATTTAGACTTTTTGAGCTGCAAAAGATAACTGCACTCAGTTCAAAGTGACCTATGACATTCTATGACATATTAATCTAAATTTAAATGATCTCATGGATGTGGCTGTTGTGGTTTGTGATCATATGGGCACCAGCTGCTGCAGTAAATGTGGTGTGAATTTGACATAGACCTTTTATGTTTAACGGTTTTAAATGCCCATTGCCTGCCGTGCATAGTTGGCCCCGTCATCGCTGCTTGCAGCTATATTTAGGGCGCAGGGCCCTCTTGATCCCCTAAGGATTATTAGGGCCCAAGCCACTAAGGCGCAGGGCCCTATTGTTTTTCTAAGGATTATTATTAGGGCCCAAGCCACTTATGGCGCAGGGCCCTCTCGATCCCCTAAGGATTATTAGGGCCCAAGCCACTAAGGCGCAGGGCCCTATTGTTTTTCTAAGGATTATTATTAGGGCCCAAGCCACTTATGGCGCAGGGCCCTCTCGATCCCCTAAGGATTATTAGGGCCCAAGCCACTAAGGCGCAGGGCCCTATTGTTTTTCTAAGGATTATTATTAGGGCCCAAGCCACTTATGGCGCAGGGCCCTCTCGATCCCCTAAGGATTATTTATTTATTTATTTTTTTCATCATCCGGGGCTTTTTGGGGGCCATAACATGCTCAAAAACTCTTGAAAATTGGCATACACATTGGTACCCGGGCCTGGCAGGGGGGCTTGACAGCGCCCCCTTGAACATATATCCATATATCAAACACGCTTGCACGTATTTGTATGAAACTCGGTACACATAGACCTCATCGGGCCTAACAACTTTTGTGCTCAAAGTTATAAGCCACCCTAACAGGAAGTTGACTGTTATGGGTTGTTTGAAAAATGCATGCTCTGGAATTTGATATACTCCTCCTAGGCGATTAATCCGATTACCACCAAACTCGGTCAGCATGAAGTCAAGACATTGTGGAAGTAAAATTGGCAGCGGATTTTTGATATCTCAAAGGGTTTGGCCGTGGCGAGGCAACAAATTTATGGTGAGAAAAGGTACACAGGAAGTGTGTTATAACGTCTGCATACATTGATTAATTTTTTTTATGAAACTTCAGCAGTGTGTTCGTTGTACGAGGCCGATCACATGGATGTGACTATTGTGAGTCAAAAGTTATAGCGCCACCAATTAGCAACAGGAAGTGTCACTTTTGAAATGCTTTGAGATCACCCTCTTATTTTTACCCGATTTGCTTTAAACTTAATCACAATAATGTCAAAACATGGCAGATGTATGCCTTTGAATGTATCTGTGATACCTTAAATATTGTTGCCATGGCAACACGTCAAACTTTTATAATATTCGTGGGTATTTTTGAGGCTCTTAACATGCTTCGATTCATGCAAATTGCATGAAACTCGACACACACACCAGCAGTGTTGTCCAGTAGACATGGGCAAAACCGTATAAACGGGCAGGGAGAAGGGCCTCTATAGCGCCACCTTTTGACAAAAGTGGGGGTGGGGGGTTAGTTTTACCTACAGTCACCAAACTCGGTACATGTATTGGTTTCATGAAGCCGGACAATTTTCTAATTTACACTTATTAGCTCCAACCAACAGATATTATAAAATACAAATATTATAAATAAACACATTTTAAATCATTTTTTAATTACAAGAAGTATGTGTAAATTTAAATTAGGCAGATAACTGATATATGTAGAATAAGCACTAGAGGGCAGCACAGTGACACTTTTGATGGTTTAGAAAAATATATATAAAAAACTTAAGATAAACACTGGACTTAGATTTACACTGGATTTAGACTTACAAAATTTTGAGCTGCAAAAGATAACTGCACTCATTTCAAAGTGACCTATGACATGATATTAATCTACATTTGAATGACCTCATGGATGTGGCTGTTGTGGTTTGTGATCATAGGAGCATCAGCTGCTGCAGTAAATGTGGTGTGAATTTGACATAGTCCTTTTATGTTTAACTGTTTTAAATGCCCATTTCCCGCCGTGCACAGTTGCCCTGACGCCACCGAGGTGGCGGTGCCGCTGGGCTTGGGCCCGTCATCGCTGCTTGCAGCTATATTTATTATTACTTTTATTTGAAGAAGTACCCTCTACTGTGCAAAAGTAATATACTTTTATTATAATTTCTTCAAGTTAAAGCTTTGAGACCTTTGAGTTTCTGTGTATTCACCTTACACCATGTCTACACCAGACGCGAGAGGTGCGACGTGACAAATAGAACCCATTATAATCAGTTATGCTGTCTACACTGGATGCAGTGCGGCATGATGCAACAAATCCCAGATAGTAAACTGATTCCCTGTTCCATTTCTGGCATCTTTGAATAAACATTTAATTTTACAAACCTTGCTGGCTTAGTCGATTCCATTTACTGTGTGCTGTATATAAAATTAGTGTTGTAAGACTTGATTTTCCTGCTAAGACAAAAGTTGAGAACAAGCATCCTGCAATAAAGCTCATCTGGAGAGAAGATATGTCCTCACACGTCTTCAGGATGCAAACCCCCCCCCACATACACACACAAACACGCCCTCCTTCCTTTCCCCCTGACACAAGTCACTGAAAGTTCTTCAAGATGTATAGGGTATCTGGTGTCCTTTCATGTTTGGTATCATTTTAAATGTCTCCGTGCGACTGGTAAAATGGTCTCAATTTCACAGCAGTCACTGGTATTATGAAGAAGATTGAAAACTAAGGGGAATTCTGCCCTCTTTTTGGGTGTTGTTGTGAAAACCCACTCCTCCCCCCCAAAACAGGTGTTGGTGTAATAAAAATGTACAATCCTTTTGTTCTGGTCTTGGTATATAAGGTAAAGTGCAAAGCAGTCATGTGGGATCTTCTGTAGCCAGAAACCCCCATACAGTGATGGACAAGTGTCTTAAAAACACTAATCCACCACTGTGTGTATATGCAATTGTTACTCTTAGAGTCATCTTTGAGCAACTGATGTTATGCATTTATGATTTCTGAATTGACTTCTAATTGGTTATTTGTGTAATTGGCATGATACATTTTTACCTGACAAATAAAATATTATATTTGGTTTATTCTGTATTATTCTTAATTCATTATTTCTAGTAGATTAAAGCGAAGGTATTACCTCAGATCTGTGTTCAGGATTGATCATACGGAAGGCTTAATAGATGGAGCATAGGGCACATCAATTAAGTCCATCTCGATTTCTGACTATCGCTGCCTTAAATAAGTTGCAGTTTTCGTAAATATATAAAAACTATGCTTTTTGTTACGAGTAAGAAGAGCACGACCGACTTAAAGGTAGATATTTACCCTGCGTCCAATATTTAAGGTCAGAACTGACGAGTTTGTGTCCAGGAAGAGCACTCAGTCGGCCGACATGACTTTTCTAAAGTGATACCGGGACCGCAATGAACGAATAATTGAAGATATAAGGTTATCAGAATAATCAAAAATCTAAATTAATGCATAACCAATGATTAATTTCTAATTGGAAACACAACCTAAGAGTAATAATCATTTGAAATTGGAGTCAGATTAAATGAGTGAAATTAAGTGACTTTCACAGGGGCGCTGAAAAGACATACATGCTTTAACCTTCGCCCAGGCCGTCGGATTCCGTTCTTGGGTCGATGGGGGGTTCCTTACAGTGTTACCTTGTCTTTATTTGAAAATATATGATTCCCAGTGCACACAAACTAACCGAATTACTGAGTGATCTGTTGGTTACAGTGTTTACTTAATTTTATTTATGAAAAAACAAAACAAACATATCGGATGACCACTAGTAGTAGACGAAACTGCGTTGTTAATTCACACAGACACACAAAGCTCATTCACACAGACAAACATGCAGACTTTAGGTTTCAGTAGCAGTCTATTTCATATAGTCCATTTCACTCATTTCTCCCATAGTGATTTAAAAAATCTTTGTTAAAGGTACCCCAGAATCTCCATTTCACAAGATGTAATATAAGTCTAAGGTGTCCCCAGAATTTGTCTGTGAAGTTTCAGCTCAAAATACCCCATAGATTTTTTTATTATACCATGTTTAAACTGCCTATTTTGGGGTGGGATTAAAAATGCTCTGATTTGTGTGTGTACACCTTTAAATGCTCGTGCTCCCCGCCCCCAAGCTTGTGACTCTGTAACTCTCAAAATGGACCATTACAAACTGTTCGTGATGCAGCATATCAGATCACGTAAGTATGGCATGTATTTTGTGGATGTTTACATTCGATTCTGAATGAGTTTGATAGTATGCTTCACGGCTAACGGGGCTAAAGTTAACGTTACACACTGTTGGAGAGATTTATAAAGAATAAAGATGTGTTTATGAATTATACAGACTACACACGTTGTCAGGTTAAAATTAAAATAACGACATGGCTCTGTTCTCCGTGAATACAGTAAGAAACAATGGTAACTTTAGCCACATTTAACAGTACATTAGCAACATGTTAAAGCAACATTTAGAAAGACAATTTACAAATATCACTATCATGATATTATGGATCATGAACAGTTATTATGGATCCATCTGCCATTTTCGCTATTGTCCTTGCTTGCATGCTTCACAATACCTGCAGAACGTCTGATTATTCGGCTGTGCAGTTCCACAACGTTAATACTGCCTAGAACATGGGCTGGCATATGCAGATTTTTGCCATTGCACACTGGGATGGCGGCGCCACATTGTGAGGATTACTCACTGCTGCTGCTGATACTAAAATTGATACTGATACCTTCTTATCGTTTGTTTTGTTTGTTTAAATCATTGAAATCTTGAGGAAGATAAAGAGAAGGGACCTTACCCGGAAAAACTAAATGCCAAGCAATAGTATTTGGACAAATTAAAAACTATAAACATCACAGATCCATAACTGATGAACTTTACAAAGTTATTGAACTGAACTCAACCAACATTGAACTTAATATTGACTGTATTGCCTTCTGTAGAGTTGCTTTACAGCACAATTTGTCCCTCATTTGATTAAGTTTGCATCATTTATCGTTATTTTCCTGTTAATTACTGTGAAGCTGATTCAAAACCGTATTGTATAAAGGTATAAATAATATAAATAATCATCATTTGTGATCATTCTGTGAACTTGATTTCTTTGAACTGCAGGAGGGAGAAATGCCCATTCAGGAGCTCTTGAGCCTCTATGGTTATGGAGGCAGTGGATCACCTGAGGAAGAGGATGAGGAAGATGAGGAAGAGGATGCGGATGGAGATGAGGATGAAGATGATGATGAAGGAGAGGATATGGATAATGATGAAAGCAGCAGAAGCACTGGAGAACTGAAGAAAAGCAAGGTCTGTCCCATAAGAATATCCAATTTTACATATCACTCAAATGTCAGTGTTTAGTAATATTATAATATTGTTGTTGAGCTCAGGATGCATACACAGCAAAAACAACTTGAATTTCAATCTAACTGGGTTCCACAGTCCTGGAAAACTTGGAGACCTGATTTCTATGTCTGAAAACTTATTAAAAAAAAGTTGGGCTAGAAATTACTGTTTGTGAATCTGATCTCTAAGGACCTGTTTACACCTGGTCACTTCATGCATTTTTACTGATTGGATAGTTAAGCAACAGATATGAGCTGCATTTTATTTATCATCATTTAATTTCAAAATCAAAGACCGCGACTGTAGAACTGAGAGCGGCACCAGCACTGGTACGATAGTTTAGTCTCACTACTTTTAATGAAGATGACTGTGTGTAGAGCTTCAGGACTATGGGATAAAATTCTTGCCTAGGGGTGTTTTGATCGTGGATGATTAAAATGTCTCCACAATCTGCTTATGAAGAAATATCGTAGTATCGTGCTACAGTGCTTTCTATCATTTGCAGTTTCAGCGCCTCCGTCTCTGCATACTGTTCAACGTGACGTACAATCACATTTTAACGCAGCGGTAGAAAGTAATATTCGCAGGACACTTCAATCCACAAAAGTTATTTCATGTGCCTTGCCGGTTCAACTTTTCTTTTGTATGCTGATGTGCTGTTCTGACATGCCGCATGCATTTTTTCAGAACGAGTACACGCGAAGCACACGGGCACTAAAAGCCTGTCAAACAGCGCCTGATTACTAAGTTATCTTTAGAGTTCGATTGCTCTAATACTGTCAAATACACACAAAGTTTACATAAACATAGTTGGTTATGTCTAAAGTGAAAGTAAACATTTGAGAGAAAATTGGATGCGTGGCTGTATATTAGAGATATGTGCAGGTCTTTAAAGTGACAGAGCAGCCTAATATTAACCATGCTGCCGCTTGTCCTTAAAGGGATAGTTCACCCAAAAAAATTCTGTCATTATTTACTCACTGTAATGTTGTTTCAAAACTGTATTAATTTCTTTCTTGTGCAGAACACAAAATAAAATATTTTGGAGAATGTGGGTTAACCAGACAGTTGCTGGTAGCTGACTATGTTTTTCCTACCATGGAAGTCAATAGAGACTAGCAACTGTTTGGTTAACCCACATTCTCCTGAAAATAACTTTTATTTTCAACAGAAGAGAGAAACTCATTAGGGTTTAAAACATCTTGACAGAGGAGGAGGAGGGGGGGGGTGTGACTATCCCTAATTATCCCTAATTTTTTTGTCCCTTATGTGTTGTCTGTGTTTGACCCTGATTTATATTCCCACGAGATTATGCTCGCGCTCCGTGTTAGACAGTATTCTAGCTTTATTACGTGAAGAAGTTTTTGGCCCAAAAATTTTAATCTCTGTTTTTTCTGAATTTAGTAGTAGGAAATTACTGGTTATCCAATTTTTTATATCAGCTATGCATTCCGTTAATTTTGTGAATTGGTACGTTTCGTCAGGGCGCGAAGAAATATAGAGCTGAGTATCATCAGCGTAACAGTGAAAACTAACGCCATGCTTTCTAATGATATCTCCCAAGGGTAGCATGTACAGAGTGAAAAGCAATGGTTCTAGTACTAAGCCTTGCGGTACTCTATAACTTGTGAATGATATGACATCTCTTCGTTTACTACTACAAACTGATAACGGTCAGATAAGTATGATTTGAACCATGACAGTGCAATTCCACTAATGCCAACATAATTTTCGAGTCTATTTAAAAGAATGTTGTGATCGATAATGTCAAATGCAGCACTAAGATCCAGTAAGTCAAGTCAAGTCACCTTTATTTATATAGCGCTTTTTACAATGCAGATTGTGTCAAAGCAGCTATACAGTGATAACTGGTATATAATTTTGGCTGCACAGCAGCTCTTAACGAAAATGGTGTCAATGCAGGCAGATGCAAAGCACTGTTGAATATCAAATGTCAAGTAACACTAATAGAGAGATACAACCACGATCTGATGATAAGAGCAAATCATCAAGACTGCTCTCTAATGAGAACAGTCTCAGTACTATGGTACGGTCTAAATCCTTACTGGAAATCCTCACAGATATAATTTCTTTCTAAAAAGGAACATAGTTGTGATGATACTTTTTTTTTTTTTTTTAGTATTTTTGATAGAAAAGATTTGAGATCGGCCTGTAACTGACTAATTCTCTAGGATCAAGTTGTGTTTTTTTTAATAAGAGGTTTAATAATAGCCAGCTTAAAAGTTTTTGGTACGTATCCTAGTGATAAAGATGAATTAAAAATATTAAGAAAAGGATCTATGACCTCTGGAAGCATCTCTTGAGGTCTTCTAAGCTGTCTGGTAGACTAAAACGATGAAACTGATTAGGAAGTTTATTTATAAACCAATCTTTAGTGGCAGAAGTGATGGTTTTACCATATTGCTGCAGTTTAGCAGCCTTGACTAAATGTAGTATACACGAGACTAGATAATGATCTGAGATGTCGTCACTTTGCTGCAGAATTTCAACTACATCAATATCGATTCCATGTGACAATATTAGATCTAAAGAATGATTATGACAATGAGTGGGTCCTGACACGTGTTGTCTAACTCCAGTAGAGTTTAGAATGTCTGTAAATGCCAATCCCAATGCGTCTTTATCATTATCTACATGGATATTAAAATCACCAACAACAAGGACTTTATCCGCAGCTAGTACTAACTCCGATAGAAAATAAGCAAATTCTTTGATAAAGTCTGTATGGTGTCCTGGTGGCCTATATACAGTAGCCAGCACAAATGTCAACTTGCATAATGTTACATAAAGCACCATCATAGGAATTACAGCAACTCCCCCTTTGCCTTTCTGATGAGGATCGTGTCTATAATCGTAACCTTGAGGGCTAGACTTATTTAAAGTAATGTAATCGTCTTGTTTTAACCAGGTTTCTGTCAAACACAGCACATCTAGATTATTGTCTGTGATAATATCATTTACAATAAGTGCTTTTGAAGAAAGACCAAGGAAAACAACTTTTAAGAACACAAACACAAGATTTTTAATGTGTTTAAAGTTTTGATTAATGCTTCATGTGCTTTTAATTTTTCTATTAATTTATTATATTTATTATATTTTGTTCCGTGACCACGTTCTTTGCTATTCTGATCATTTTGCATTATTTGTTTCAGTTTGTGCAATATATTTTTGCATGTATTTTAAAATTTTTGATTCATGCTTATTATTTTTTGATCTGTGACCGCAATACTTTAGGCGGGAATTGAATCCCATACAGGACACGCCGCCAAACTTTGTTTCATTTGTGGCAGTTTGTGCGTCAGCTTGCTGAAGAGATGCTCAGCTACTCATCTGCGGTGGGCCATATCTGTGGCGAATGTGATGCATGTTGCAGTAGCGCTGTCATATCTGGCTACCAGGAGCCGGTAGCCTATAACACGTTTCTCTTTTTCTGTTTACACCTGGTCACTTAATGCATTTTTACTGATTTTACTGATCTTTCAAATTCACGTCGACAAAAGCAACAGATATGAGCTGCATTTTATTTATCATCAGCTAATTTCAAGATCAAAGACCGCAAATGGAGAGAAAGCGGCACCAGTACTGGTACGTTAATTTAGTCTCACTAATTTTAATGAAGATGACTGTGTGTTGAGCTATAACATGGCAACATGCTCTGACATGTTTATTTTTTTTACCATTTTGGGAGGAGTAAAATTTACATATATGTGACTTTAACAACTAGATTCATTTACACTTGTCCGGTTTCGTTTGGAATGCATCTCAAACCACCTCCTGAAGTGGTTTGAGTGATCGGTTTTAAATTCATCTCACAAGCATTTTAGAGGGTGTTTAGACCTGGTCTTTTCACGATCGGATAGCTATCCAATCAGAGAAAATGCATAAAGTGAAATAAAAAGCAGGTGTACACAGGCCTTAAAAACTGACTTAAAAGGCTTAACCAGTCATAACTGGAAAAGTCAGGACAAGTCAACCTTTATTTATTTAGCACATTTATAAGAACAGAAGGTGACCCAAAGTATATAATATTTTAGCATATTGAAATACTAAAAAAATGTTTTTAATAATGATTTAAAAACTGCTATTAATGGTGCTAATTTCACATGGTAAGGAAGACAATTCTAGAGGGTCAACCACAGAAAATGCTTAGGCAGTAGGGTACACTCAACAGTAATTGAGCGCAAGACCTGAGCACTCTTATGGGAGAGTAAGGGTGAAGAGGGTCAAGAAAATGTTGGGGTGCTACACCCAAGGGCGTAGATTTAGTTTCAACATTTGGGGGGTTGAACGTTGGTATGCTGCCTGTTATTATTTTTTCAATTAAAAAAAAAACAAAAATCTGTTTTATGTGTAGCGTTATTGGATAATTTATTTCTTCTTTATCTATCTATCTATCTATACTTCATAACTTTATGAAATTTATGTATAATCATCAAATTCTAACATGAAGAAATTGTTAAAAATTGAAACCGCCATTCGCTTCGCTGTTTTAATGAGTGAGCCACTTGAATCGTTCATTCAGCCAGTTCGTTCAAAAGTCGGATCAATTTAGGAAGAAAACAAACACCGATGTGAAAACTATTGAAAAATGAACTTACAAAACAGATGGCTGTTTTGGTAACTGGTTACAGTTACACTTTATGGCTAAATTGCAATGGATTAGCTAGCTAAAATATATGTGGAGTGTACTTAGCTATTACACAATATTCTCATACCTCCTTCTCAGAACATGCTTTATTCTTTTTAACGTCCCTCTTTGACCAGCAGTTTAATATATCTTTTCATTTTTGGTGCTAAAAATGTTCTCCCATTCAAACAGTACAGCACCACTCATGTTGTTTTGGTGAAAGTGCGACGCATTTTTTGTCTAATTTATTATGACAAACTCATATTTGATTAGGAACAAAATTATTTTTACAAAATAAATGAATTCTACATATTTTTCATTTGATCGACTGTGATTTTCATGTTCAAATATTGGGGGGGGGGGATAGTGTGTTATCCCACAAACTATGCCCCTGGCTACACCTGATAGGGCAAAAAGAATCATTTTAAAATCAACCGTAAACTTCACAGGAAGCCTGTGTAGAGACACCATTACTAGGGTAATTTACAGTTACATTTAGTCATTTAGCTGACGCTTTTCTCCAAAGTGACTTACAAATGAGAGTAGTAGAAGCAGTCAAATCAACATGAGTACAATACAAAAACAGTACGTAAGTGCTGTGTCAAGTCACAGTTTCATCAGTAAAGTGCTCGTAGCAAGGTTTTTTTTTTTTTTTTTAATATATACACAAATAGATGGAGAAAGAATAGAAAGTTGAAAAGGAAAGTAAAATATAAATAAAAAGTGCTACATTATTGGGTCAAGTGTTGACGAAAAAGATATGTCTTTAGCAGTTTTTTGAAACTCCAACCAGGAACAGACCAGGAGAAGGTCCGTGAGAGTGATTTTGTGCCCCTTTGGGATGGCACCACAAGACGCCGTTCACTTGCAGAACGCAAGCTTCAGGAGGGCGCATAAGTAGCCGAGTAATGTGGTCACTATTTCTTGACCTGGTTAAAAGCTCGGCTACAATGTTTTAGACTAGCTGCAGGCATGATAATGCTTTATGGATATTAATATAAATCTGCTGCAGTGCATTTGTTATCTTTTTATTTATATACTGCTGTCACTACCAGATTTTAAAAAAGAGAACTTGCATCGCTTCTATTCAACACTATTTTAGCAGGATGTTTAAAGGGTTAGTTACTCACCCTCATGTCATCCCAAACCCGTAAGACCTTTGTTCTTCTTCGGAACACAAAATAAGATATTTTTGATTAAATCCGAGGGTTTCTGATCCACACATAGGAAGCAACGTCATTGCATCGTTTGATGTTGCAGTTCAGAATTCAGCAAAAATATCTTAATTTGTGTTCCGAAGATGAACGAAGGTCTTTCTGGTTTGGGACAACATGAGGGTGAGTACTTAATGACAGAAATTTCATTTTTGAGTGAACTAACCCTTTAATACCTACATTTAGAAAACTGTCTTCACAGGCTTTTAGCAGGACGGTTCTGTTGATTTTTCACAGATGTGAAGAAACACACAGTGTATGCATTTTGTGTCCATTTATTACTCAACTGAACTATACTTGGAATTAGATATGTTAAATGGTTACGTTAATTTAGTGCTGACTTAGTTCTGTATTCTCTTTATTTACAAATAAAGCAGTGTGTAGTTAGCAAGTTAAAGAGTTACGGAGAAAAGCAGTTACTCAAGGCTGGGGTATCGGACTAAAAAATTGTTACTTATACTTTACTGGACATTTCTAAAGTAAGAGCACTCAATAGATCAGATGCATTATTATTATTAGATTAATCGTTTTCAGCACAATTGATTTTCAGGTTTGCTTGTTAAAGGTAAGGTAGGCAATTTTCGAAGAGGCTAGCAATAGCGAGCTAGCTTTAAAAGCATAAGATCCCAACCGCAGCGCACTCTCCAAAGCCGCGTCTCCTTCAAAACGTGTTAAACTACCTCATGTCTCAAAGCACATAACACTACAATAATAATGAATATACACAACTTAAAAGGGCACTGACCTGTACCACCTGACTGCTGCAGATTCATTTCAGCATTGATAGTGTTGCCATTGAAACGTAAATTCGAGTCAAAAACTGCTCAGAGTATCTGAATACATCATGGATTTCCATCTCTTCCAAATTACAGTAGTTATGGCATGAATGCAGCATAAGCTTGCTGTTTTGGTTCAGGAGGAACTGTAAAAGGCAGCTGCTGTTTGTCGCTTCCATAAACCCAATGAGGAGTTTTTTTTGTTGTTTTTTTTTTGTTTTGTTTTTTGTCATGGCGGTGGATTGTTTACGATCTCCAGCCCTATATCAGGATATCCCTCATTCAAGTCATGGAGGAGGCCTGTGACCTAATTGATGCAGGGTCTGTGCAAGGATGGATTCACCATTCAAGAAGATTCTTCCCTCACTGTCTTACGAGAGAGGACATCGCCTGTGATGTGGATGAAGTGCTATGGCCAGATCCAGCTAGGCGAAGAGATGATGCTTAGGTGTTTTTTCTTTTTTTTTTTTCTTTTTTTTTTTTTTAAATCATGCTTTTGTTTTGTCTCCACAAATGTTTTTGTTTGTGTACTAGATTGTATTTAGAATATGTTCTGATTTTCAGTGCAAAATGCAATGGATCCAAGGCATGGATGTATTGAATGGTTCTTACAATTTGGTGAGAAATAAATATTTTCATCAATGTACAGTACTGGTCTTGTGTGTGTGTGTGTGTGTTTTGTCAATATATTCATCTACTTCAAAAAAAATCTAAATCCAGACTATATCATTAGAAAAGTATAAAAGTTACGAGTGTTTAGATTGAGCACAGCAGTGTGTAAATGAATCAAACAGAATCAGAATGTATATGAACCATGTGTGTTCCGTACAGTGACAAAGTTGTTGTTTTGTTAAATTAATGTAAAGTTTTGAATGTAGTGTTTCATTTTGCAAAAGAACTGAGGTGTTCTGCTACTTGTGTGCGTGTGTATCTGTGAACTGTGTGTAGTGTTTTTACAAAATGAGCCTTGTTTTTAAAATTGTGCTTAAGCAATCGTAAAAAACTGTAACAATAATGCCACGGAGGAACGATATCTTTAGAATTACTTTCAGAATGATTATTCTAGTTGATGAACGAAAACCTTGACAGCTAATAAGAATCTACCTTGAGCTCAATCGTTTGAAGTTTTTACATAACTGCTGCGCACAATTAAAATAAACAGAACGTTATCGTGCATTGGTGTGGACGCTAATATATTTATCATTATAGTTTTTTTTATAGATAATGTTTTTGGTGTGAACATTTATCCTATTTGTTTTTCTGTATTCTCTTTATTTACAAATAAAGCAGTGTGTAGTTAGCAAGTTAAAGAGTTACGGAGAAAAGCAGTTACTCAAGGTTGGGGTATCGGACTAAAAAATTGTTACTTATACTTTACTGGACATTTCTAAAGTAAGAGCACTCAATAGATCAGATGCATTATTATTATTATTGTTTTTGTTTTTTTTAATAGCTTATGGATAGCATTTAAAATTAATGGTCAATATATGTAAAATTTGGCAAGTAACAAGAAATGTTCAGTTCATGTATCTCTTGCTTTAATGTTTAATGTATCATTGTTTAATGTAATGTTTTTTTTTTTTTTTTCAGGAGGATGGAGCAAAGGTATCCACAAGAATGGCGAATGAGAACCACTCCACTGACAGTCGAGTTTGTGCAGTAAAAGCCTGTAACACTGCTGAACTCATACGATCACAGAACCATGGCTACTTTCAGAGTAAGAGACAGATAAGCTTCACCTGATACTGCTCTCTGCATTTGATTTGATGTTTATCAATATAATCTTTAAAGTCTGCTTAAAGGGTTAGTTCACACAAAAATGAAAAATCTGTCATTAATTACTCGCCCACATGTCTTTCCAAAACGGTAAGACTTTTTCATTTTTGGAATGCAAATTAAGATCTTTTTGATGAAATCTGAGAGCTTTCTGTCCCTCCAAAGACAGCCTACGCAATTGAAACTTTGACGCTTCAAAAAGTTCATAAAGAGATCGGAAAAATAATCCATATGAATTGAGTGGTTTAGTTCAAAATTTCTGAAGAGACTTGATCGCTTTATATGATAAACAGATTGAATTTAGGCTTTTACTGACATGTCAGCATAGATCAGCAAACATAAACAGAAGCTCAACTGAACCTGAATTACATGCCTTTTGTGGATGCTCAAATGTGCTGCGTAACACACGAGAATAAACCTCATTGGTTACGCAGCACGTTTGAGCTTTCAGAAGGGGTTTGTTCTTGTGCATCATTCAGGTTCAGCTGAGCTTCTGTTTATGTTCGCTGATCAGTGTTTATATGTGATTTAAAAGCCCAAATTAAATCTGTTCATCATAAAAAGCGATCAAGTCAAAAAACGTTGCAATTGCATAGGGTGTCTATGGAGGGACGAAAAGCTCTCAGATTTCATCAAAAAGATCTTCATTTGCGTTCCAAAGATGAACGAAAGTCTTGATGGCTTTGGAACAACATGAGGGTGAGTAATTAATGACAGAATTTTCATTTTTGGGTGAACTAACCCTTTTAAGTACTGTTTTTACGTAAAATTTTTAGATAATGAAGTAGATGAAGAGTCAGAGGAGGATGACGACTATATTCCATCCGAAGACTGGAAGAAAGTAAACAATCATATTTTCTTAATGGCTTTTGTCTGTAATTTACCATGAAATGTTTGACATATACATATGTTCTTAACAGGAAATCATGGTTGGTTCCATGTATCAGGCAGAAACACCGTCTGGACTGTGCAAATACAGAGACAGTGAGAAAGGTAGATTTGACATGCTGATCAATTAAAATGTTGGTTTGGCAGGATTATACTGCATCGCAAAAAAAAAAAAAAAAAAACTTTTAAAAGTCATTGCTCCAAATAAACTGTGAAGTGTTCTGTGTGATTTGTTATTCACATGACAGCATGCAGTTACATGTTATGCAAATGCTTGCTTTTTACAAAAATAGTTGGGACCAAATATTAAATATTGAAATAGAAAACACTGACTATGTAAGGCATAATCCACGGCTAGCTGTGCATTAAAACTATTTTAATGCACGGTGTGGAGGCAAAAAAGCGCGCCAATCAGAGTTCATTCAAATTGTTTATTGCACAGCTAGCTGTGGATTATTCCTCTTATACCATGGTAATTTGCCAGCTTGGACAAGTTAAAGCTGTCATTGATGTTTGCATCAATAAATTTGACTGGAAGGATTAAAATCATGGTTATTTTCGTCAGCTACGACCCGTTAGATCTAGCATTCTGTCGACATATCAGACGCAGAGGTAAAGTAGTGCGGTAAGGTTACATTTATTTGATTGAATTATAAAATTTATTTGAGTAAATTAGACTATCAAGAGAGAGAGAGAGAGATGTGTGTGAATTAACAGTGAGTTTAATTACTTTAAAGACAGCAACGTTACAACCTGCTTGCTGAGTAATATAATGTAGATTAAGTAGCATAGCAAATTTATTAATAAGTCACAGGGCAGCATTAACAAGAAGTTTCTGTGCTCCTCAATGTTTCTGTGTGCACAGTGCAATCTCCAATCTCCGTGTCTAAATGGTGTGTGTGTGTGTGTGTGTGTGTGTGTGTGTGTGCGCGCTTAAATAAAAGCAGCACATTAATATAGAACATTGATTATACTGACTTGCAGTTACCTGTGCATTAAACAGTTTTATTGCACACCTTCAAGCACACCTTGAATCTTTGACTTTATCACTCACAGTGTATGAAAATGATGACCAGCTGCTGTGGAATCCTGAAATCCTTCCTGAAACCACTGTGGTTGAGTTTCTTACAGAAGCCTGTCGACGGACGGGAGAGGAGACAGGTGTAGATGCTATTCCAGAAGGATCTCACATCAAAGATAATGAGCAGGTACTAAGGACCACCTCTGTGATTTATTAAAAATAATAATAATAAAAATTGTAATCAAATGCTGAACTGTGACGTAATACACACTACAAATTGTATTTTCTCCCCTCAGGCATTATATGAGCTGGTGAAATGTAATTTTGATACAGATGAAGCTTTAAGAAGATTAAGATTTAACGTTAAAGCAGCCAGAGGTGAGCCTTGCAAAGTTGTTAAATGCCATCATCATCGTCTTTAATAATGTTTAAGATAGTACAAAGCATTATGCATTACAAAAGCCTGGATTTGTGCTTTCACACTGACAGTGCGTTTTTGCTGCTTAACCACTGTGGCTCTAGAAAATTATTTCTGGTTTAAATCAAAACTTTACTTTCACTGCTTATTTTGAGACATACTAATGCTAGTATAGTCTGTTAATAGGGTTCATACAAGGTGCTTAAAGTGCTTGAAGTACATGAATTTGACTTTTTGAAATTTAAGGCCTGGAGAACCTTAAAAATAGTGATATTCCTGAAAAGGTCCTTGAAAAGTGCTTGAATTATTGGAAGATGATGTATATATAAAATAAGTGTTTAATTTTTTCAATAAACACAAAATCTTTTAATGCAAAATTAATGCTGCAGCCGGTCTGATATAGACCTTATGTAGCCCCGCCTTCTTCTCAGCGCTGCTCTCGTTGTCTTCTGTCTTCCTGTTTGTATTTCACACAGTATTTATGAATGAACTGCTTGTTTTAAAATATTCCCAGTCGGGTCTACTGAGATTTGTTGAGACATCTGTTTTAAACATTACAATGCTCATAATGACTTTCGTTAACTCAGCAATAAGTAAGTCCACTTCACCAGCTAATTACACTTCGACAACGATGCCATAAGCCCTATTTGGATGGTAATTGTTTCTCATGTGGACGTCTATGAAAATTGCCAAACTCATATGTTCGGGTGGTGATTTATTCACGGTGGAGCAGCAAGTTTTGTGGGAATGTGCACACTGCTCACTTGGTCAGTCACATGATTGTCTGCTGTGAATAAAATAGCACATGCTTGGAATAATGAAAATAAATTCATAAGTAACGTAATAAAAATATCATATTCATAACTTGATTAAACCTGTTTAAAAATAGGAAGATAAATGTGCTATAGTTGAAAATTATAGTAATTTTAAAAATGGGAAAATTAGCGGGAATATGTTAATGCAGCCTCTTTTTTACATGATGTAAACAAAGTTTCTTGGTTTTTTTTATATTTTTAATGTTTACAATTGTATATAAACATATTTTAAAATGGTATTGCACACCTGTTTCCAGCTTCTTTCCAACATTTCCATAATCAATTTATTTTTAAAATGCGTGCAAATTACAGCAAAGCTCAACACTTATCGCACAGTGTTCCACAGTGGTCAAATAGGATTTAAACAGTGAGTTTGGTATTTATCACTTTTTTGTAAACTCTGAGAGGATTCAGACGGCAGTTAAATTATCACACGACCTTGGTGTTTGTCAAAAAACAGGGAATTTTACTCAGGTGGTGGGAGAAAAACACCGACATTTTGGATTTGGGTGGCAATAAAATCACAGACTAGCCCCTGTAAATGGTTATGTCCTCATGAGAAACAATCACTGTCTGAATAGGGCTATAGAAATGAAAGTGAGCAGACACAAGTCGTGATATTTTGGTCATATTTTCAGCATAAAGCATTTGGAATTATTTCGGTTTATTATGGGCTTGTTCTTGTTTGCTGTTTTTCTGGCAACATGAATTAGTCAAGGCTTGTAGGCTACTGCTTTCCCTGTGATTCACCACACATACAGAAGAGAGAAATGTCTCTGATGCACGTGAAAAACGTCATTAACAAGTAGTTGTTCAGTTCAGTTCCGTACACACTGCAAAACATTTCTGTAAATGCGGTTGTCACTACCTGTATTTTTCGGGAATAATTCAGTGGTAGAATGTGGTTGTCACTCCCCTATTTTACTGAACTGTGTGTGTCCCTTACTCCCTCAGGTTCATTCAGGGGTGTGTGTGTGTGTGTCAGTTTTACACCCTTGATCAGTTCTTTAACCCTTTTCTTGCAGACTCTGTCATTCAGAGTTTAGTGCCAACCCTAATCAAACACGCCCGAAGCAGTTAATCATGCCAGTTTATTTGTAGGTCACTGACAACATAGTATTACATTATTAGTTTGATAATTGGGTTATTTAAAATATAAAAACAAACTGCAATACAGATGGTAGTCAACCAGAATGCCTATTACCGCCGCGTTACCCGCCGCGGCAAAGCCACCGTGGCAAAAATAAACTAGTTGAATTTCAATGTAGTTTGCGAAATGACCGCCAGGAGGCGCAAAGGGGCATTTTACAAAACAGCTTCAATTAGAGCTTAAGTCATAAATCAACAATAATAAAAACGCAAGTTATGTTATATAAGGGGGGAAATTTGTTTAGACAATCTATACAAATTCACCAGTTCACATAATATTATTTGTAAGAAGAGTGAACTGTTATATATAGTCAAACCGAGGAGGCACGTGCCCTCTCAGATTTATGAGGCAAATTATATTTAAATGCACTGCAGCTAAAAAGACATTAATTTTATATATATAAATACCAGAACGGTCAGTGTCAAATGTCATCAGCTGCTAAATTCGTTCGCTGTATGGCTTGTGCCGCTCCAAAGACTGCCATGCGCTCATTTATCATTTATCTTAACCAAAGATCACAGCTGTTCAGTGTTTACAGTCATATAAGGTTTATTTATATTTCTGATATTAAAATACACAACCTACTAGCAAATAAATAGGCTAAATAAACTTGTTTGCGCAACTCCAGCGTTATGGGCGTGACATTTGAAATCTGAACTTGAAATATTAATTATCATATGTAGCCTATTCATTACCAATATATTGAGTCATCTGTTTATATTTTTCAAAACACCTGAAAATACAGTCCAGACGTCAGAAAAATATCAATCTTTATATTTTAGATAAGGGAAATACACAATACTAATTTAGTCTGCGCGCTAAAGCATAAAGCGTAAAGCTTGCTGCAAAGCACCAGCAAAAGTAGCCTAATGATTATGAATGTGTCAGGAAAAATTAGACATTTAAATTTTTTATTAATGTTTTCTGAGTTAGTGTCGGCTATAAAGATGAAGTTAATGAAGTTGACTCCACAGAACAGTGCATGCGCCTTTAGATAGAAATACAACTTTCATATATGGATTACATAATCAGACATTTGCTTATTTGATTTCGATATGAAGTGGTTCATTTAAAAGTAGACATTTCAAGCTTTCAATGCACATATTTCTCATGTCTGTGAGGCAAACATCGAAAATATGTAAAATAACGTTCGACTAATTGTTCATTTAAGCCATTAGTTGACTAATCATATTTATATTAGTTTTATTTCTTAAATACTGGAGAGAATAAACCATTATAATGAGCGTTTACGTAATTGCTAGCGTATATAGCACTCAAGAAATGGGAATGCAGGGGCACCGCAATGCGACCGCAAAGGACACTTTCGCGATCAAAGTAAAACGCCACTGGTCTGTGCAATAAATATTAAAAGTTCTAAACCATCTATTGTTTTATTTTGCACTATAGTAATGATAATATTTACAATAATATATTAAATTTGATAGGTGTCTCACATTGTCCCACAGCAAAATAAAAATAGTGTAGATTAGTGTACAGTGTTTTATAATAATAATTTATTATATGTATTGTCCATTTCGTTTATTTAACATATTTAATATTGGGGGCATCCAAGTTATTTGACATATTTGGAAAAAAAATAAAAAGTAACGCAAAAGTTACTTCCCTGGTAATTAGTTACTTTTATAATGATGTAACTCAGTTACTATTTGTGAGAAGTAACTAGTAACTAATTAAAGTAAAGTAATGTGCCCAACACTGTTCATGATCAACAATAATGCTATAGCCTAATGTCTAGAATAGCGATTTAAGTCTGAATTTCTAGTTCTCTGTTTTTAGTGGACAGAGACGCTGCTCTCCTATAACAGATAGTCTGGGGGGTTGGGAGAGGCAGTTTAGTAGCTTCATCGTGGGGGTTCAGAACAATAGAGGTGTGAATTGTGCTCTTTCATTTGGAGAGTGTTGGACAGCCAGCCGATGATACGTTTTTTAACTTAAAGAGTAGGCAAAGTTCCTTTCAGGATTAATCTCTCAATGTGTCGCATCTTGTCAAGTTATGGATATTGTGATGTATTTAAAGGGTTTTCATAAAAATGTTCAATTTAAGTGTTCAATACATTTGTTTCAACTGGTTTTGTAGAGGTTTAGATTGTTTAAGCAGTGTTGATTGTCAATCGGACACTATCTAAAAATGAACTGAGGAACGCGTTCATGCCAACTTTATAGAAATGAATGCGAGTGCAGCAGTCAGGCGCGGATTGGGCCGACTATTTTTTATTATTGTTATTGTTGTTGTTATTATTTCAAATTATTTCAAGCGCGAAAAAATGCCGTCATTCAAACATTAAAAAAAAAAAAGGCATGTGATTGGAAAGATGTGACATTTGGGTCACATCTGTCCAATCAGCTGCTGGTCAAATCATGTCAATCATTTCAATTTCTCTGTAATGTACTATACATGTTGTAGCCATTAAAGAAAACTTATTTGGTTTCATATGTATATTTAATGGGAATATGTCGGAAGACAAGGAGTGGCTCAGATGATTTTGAACACTTATTTATTTTTTGTTTTGTAGAAAGCCTTTCTTTAAAGTGAATTTCGTTTTGTATAAATTTTATCTTAATTTTAATCAATGTTTCATCAACCAATTGCCTGGATTTAATAAATAAGAAGCAAATATAGCTGACAATATAATCAGGACATTAGAGGCACCGGCGCGTCTCATAAAAGAACCGAAACTCTCACAGACATGAGAAATATATTTACAGAAAACTTTAAATGTCTAATTTTAAACAAAACCATTCAAAAGGAAAAGAAATAGGCCACTCTCTGATAAAAGGCATCAAACACAGGTCCTTAGTTTTGCCCCAGTAAAAGTATTATTCTGGTTGACTACCTACTGTAACTTCACACTCATTTCAAATTGAACATATGACACTATATTACTGTTTGGACAGGACTACTTTTCTAAATGACACTTGAGTTACAATTCTTATTACCCGACATAATTTCATGTATTTATTCAGAAAAGACAGTTTTTTGTTATTTTGTTTTTGTTTTGTAGACATGGGCATTACAGAAGGTCATTCTGTGGCTGTGTTTGCGAGCATCACATACGACGCATATGTCTTTAAATTAATTATTTATTGATATAATTCTAATTTATTCAAAACCCATATTTACATAAATTTCACATGATTTTATAAAAGTATAAAGTATATTTTATAAAAGTATAACAAACTTGTATATGTGAGCAGAAAAATCTAGACACTGACCTTACTTTTACCCGAGACAGATCGTCATGGAGAACTGTTAGGGTAATACAACATCAGCAATCACAGACATTCACATTACACTGGATTAGATTTCTCAGAGTACTGTTGAGTTTGCGCAAATAACAGTAGGTAGTTTACTCTGGAATTTTTATAGTGGTTGTCTGAGAAAAACACAAACATGGCAGATTAGGACGGCATTCTGCATTCATTTGAAATTGACTTATGACATGAAATTCATCTACGTTTAAATGATCTCATGGATGTGGCTGTTGTGGTTTGTGATCATATGGACACCAGCTGCTGCAGTAAATGTAGTGTGAATTTGGCATAGACCTTTTATGTTTAACCGTTTTAAATGCCCATTGCCCACCGTGCACAGTTGCCCTGAAGCCACCGGGGTGGCGGTGCCACCGGGCTTGGGCCCGTCATCTCTGCTTGCAGCTATATTTATATATAAGGGGCTTTTTGGGGGGCCTTAAAAGTCGGGAAATGCACCTGCACGTTTTGCTGGATTTTTTTTCACATAGCAGCAAAATCAACTTAAAATACTCTTGTCATTTTTTTGTCATAGAGACAGAAGTAATATATCAATTGAAACTATAGAATGTCTTCTTTTAATTGTGTACACTTACAGTAAAAACTAAATGTGCTTTTTGCTAAATAAAGAAAACTAACATGATGCTGTCATCTCTCTGAATGAAGTCCAATCTGATACTCCCTCAGAAAATGAACTGTAACTTAGTAAATACTAATCACACAAAAATGTGACATATCTCTAAAGAAACGTTGAAATGTCAGGTTTTAAATCATGTAAGTCCAATCGAAAACTAATATTCTCTGTTTATGTAATCTGTTTCAAAAGAGAACAATGTTAGTCATTCGCGACTCAGCTCATTATCCACTAATGCGGCTACGCCAACGGAGTGCAGACTATTCAGACGTAGATTCTGAGGCGATACATGCAACAGAGAGTGAATGTCTGCATCAGCTTGGAAAAACGCATCAAGCTTAGATTCACGTACTTTTCATCGTTTTGAGATGCGATGAGGAATAATTCTAAAAGGATTTCCCTCAGAGGAAGAGCATGAATGGATTTAATTCCATTTCAAGGATCAACTTGATCAAGAAGAGGATTGTGAAAGGTACGTTTTTTTTTTCCTAATTTTTTTATTCTAATCGCGATATAGAATCGTGTCTGTCAATATTAAGTCACAAAAAAGACTGTTTAAGTATGAATCCTGCATGTTCTGTCTCTCTGTGTGAATGATTATTGGCTTTTCCCAAAAAAAAAATCCTATACTGAGATGAGTGAAATCAACTGAAATATGTAATAAATATTGAAATAAAATGTGTTAGCAACTGCACATTCACATTTATAGGCTCTATAATATAACAAATAAGATACATAAAATGTCATAGCAATATAAATATTTTGACTATTTATTTCGGCCTGTTTTACAGATTATGAAGAGTTTACTGTAAAATAGCCTATATAGTGCCAGTTCAGTGAAGCTTTCGTTCGCAAGGAATGATGAAAGCTTTGCATCACAGAAATAAATTATATTTTAATGTATATTAAAATAGAAAACCATTATTTTAAATTGTAATAATATTTCACAGTATTGTGTAGTGTTTTTTTTTCTTCTGTATTTTTGATCAAATAACTGCAGGCTTGATGAGCATGAGACTTAGTAATGTGTCAAATCTTTTGACCGGTACTGTAATTAAAAATATAGGCCTATACAAAATTTTCTTCACATGTGCAATAATACATGCATGCATGAGATCACAAAAATCATGTTTTCTGTTGAGAGTGGACATTATATTAATACAATAGCTGATATGATCATGTTATCAGCATGCTCACAGAGGTTTTTTTTTTCTTTTATCTCACCGATTTGAGAATCATAGTGACCAGATATTGGCACACATTGGACAGCATGAATATGATGCTGGGATCACTAACTGGAAAGTGTTTTTCTTTCTCTTTTTTTTCTTTCTTTCTTTCTTTCTTTCTCTTTCTTTTCCTTCCTTCCTTCCTTCCTTCCTTCCTCCCTTCCTCCCTCCCTCCCTCCCTCCCTCCCTCCCTCCCTCCCTCACTCACTCACTCACTCACTCACTCACTCACTCACTCACTCACACTGCACTTAATGTTCCAGGCCGAAGCATGCTTACGTCATATACGATGCAACTTTTTGAATGGAAGAAAACAGGAAGAAATGCACTTTCACTAAGATACTGCCTAATATAGGCGATTTTCAATAGCACGTATCAGAGGATTATTACGAAGGCTGCTGACGTTAATGGAGGAATTTGCAGCTTTACTCGCAAACTACAATTCTTGTTCATCAATAAGGTGAGAATCAGACCTGTTATAAGCCCAGATACACCCAAATTAATTACATGAATTGATAAGTTTGAGGCCTTATTTCAGTGACTTAATTCTCTCGAAAATACAAACATGTGCATACTTGTTGTTCACATGTTACTGTAGCCTAGTTTCTGCAGTGTAATGAGATTTTTTTGTCATTAATATGTTTATAAAAAAAGCACAAATGTCAGGACATGTCAAAACTACACCAGGACCCCAAATCAGCCTCAGACTCCAGAGCGTTAACATGCTCAAAAACTGCCAAAACATGCCAAAAATTGGCGCACACATCGGAATCTGCGGCCATTAGGATGCCGCAGAGGCTGGTACCCAGGCGTGGCAGGGGAGTTCGACAGCGCCCCCTTGAATGGGGTCCGAAAACTTGGCCATATATCAAACATGCTTGCATGTATTAGTATGAAACTCGGTACACACATAGACCTCATCGGGCCTAACAACTTTCGTGCTCATAGTTAGACAGCTGCTCAACCGGAACGTCGGCTATTATGGGTTGTTTGAAAAATGCATGCTCTGGAATTTTATATACTCCTCCTAGGCGATTAATCCGATCACCACCAAACTCGGTCAGCATGAAGTCAAGACATTTACGATGCTAAATTCCGAGTGTATTTTTGATATCTCAAACTGTTTGGCCATGGTGAGGCAACAAATTTATGTTGAGAAAAGGGACACAGAAAGTGTGTTATAACTTATGCATACATTGATTGATATTTATGAAACTTCAGCTATATGTTCTTTGTATGAGGCTGTATGAGGCATTGATGTGACTATTCTGAGTCAGTTATAGCGCCATCAGCAGGCAGCAGGAAGTGTCACTTTTAAAATGCTTTGTGATCACCCTCTTATTTTTACCCCAATTTGCTTCATACTTCATTACAATAATGTCAAAACATGGCAAATGTAGACCTGTGAATGTATTTGTAATATCTTAAATATTGTTGCCATGGCAACATGTCAAACTTTAATAATATTCTTGGGTATTTTTGAGGCTCTTAACATGCTTCAAATTGCATGAAACTCGACACACACATCAATATTGTCGACCAGTAGATATGGGCAAAGCCTTAGAAATGGACTGGGTGGAGGGGCTCATTGGCGCCACCTTTTGACTAAAGTTGGGTGGTTAGTTTCACCAAACTCAGTACATATATTGTTCTCATCAAGCCAGACAACTTTCTAATTTACAGTCATTAGCTCCGACCAACAGGAAGTCAGCTATTTTGGTTTGAACGTGGATATTTTGAATAATCACGCTCTCAGTTTTTATGTACTCCTCTTAGGGGATTCATGCAGTCGCCACCAAACTTTTTGAACATGATGACAAGACACTGAAGATGCTAAATTGTGAATGATTATAGGATATCTTGAATGGTCTTGCCATGGCAAGGGTTTAAAGTATGAACAAGAAGGGAAAATACTTTTTTTCCCCCCACCATCCGGGGCTTTTTGAGGGGCCTTAACGTGCTCAAAAACTCTTGAAAATTGGCACACACATTGGAATCTGCGGCCATTAGGACGCCGCAGAGGCTGGGACCCGGGTGTGACACGGGCTTTCCAGTGCCCCCTTGAATGGGGTCCGAAAACTTGGTCCGTATATTAAAAACACGCTTGCATGTATTAGTATACATACAGTGGGTATGGAAAGTATTCAGACCCCCTTAAATTTTTCACTCTTTGTTATATTGCAGCCATTTGCTAAAATCATCTAAGTTCATTTTTTTCCTCATTAATGTACACACAGCACCCCATATTGACAGAAAAACACAGAATTGTTGACATTTTTGCAGATTTATTAAAAAAGAAAAACTGAAATATCACATGGTCCTAAGTATTCAGACCCTTTGCTCAGTATTTAGTAGAAGCACCCTTTTGATCTAATACAGCCATGAGTCTTTTTGGGAAACAAGTTTTTCACACCTGGATTTGGGGATCCTCTGCCATTCCTCCTTGCAGATCCTCTCCAGTTCTGTCAGGTTGGATGGTAAACGTTGGTGGACAGCCATTTTTAGGTCTCTCCAGAGATGCTCGATTGGGTTTAAGTCAGGGCTCTGGCTGGGCCATTCAAGAACAGTCACGGAGTTGTTGTGAAGCCACTCCTTCGTTATTTTAGCTGTGTGCTTAGGGTCATTGTCTTGTTGGAAGGTAAACCTTCGGCCCAGTCTGAGGTCCTGAGCACTCTGGAGAAGGTTTTCGTCCAGGATATCCCTGTACTTGGCCGCATTCATCTTTCCCTTTATTGCAACCAGTCGTCTTGTCCCTGCAGCTGAAAAACACCCCCACAGCATGATGCTGCCACCACCATGCTTCACTGTTGGGACTGTATTGGACAGGTGATGAGCAGTGCCTGGTTTTCTCCACACATACCGCTTAGAAAAAAGGCCAAAAAGTTCTATCTTGGTCTCATCAGACCAGAGAATCTTATTTCTCACCATCTTGGAGTCCTTCAGGTGTTTTTTTTAGCAAACTCCATGCAGGCTTTCATGTGTCTTGCACTGAGGAGAGGCTTCCATCAGGCCACTCTGCCATAAAGCCCCGACTGGTGGAGGGCTGCAGTGATGGTTGACTTTCTACAACTTTCTCTCATCTCCCGACTGCATCTCTGGAGCTCAGCCACAGTGATCTTTGGGTTCTTCTTTACCTCTCTCACCAAGGCTCTTCTCCCCCGATAGCTCAGTTTGGCCGGATGGCCAGCTCTAGGAAGGGTTCTGGTAGTCCAAAACGTCTTCGATTTAAGGATTATGGAGGCCACTGTGCTCTTAGGAACCTTAAGTGCAGCAGAAATGTTTTTTAACCTTGGCCAGATCTGTGCCTTGCCACAATTCTGTCTCTGAGCTCTTCAGGCAGTTCCTTTGACCTCATGATTCTCATTTGCTCTGACATGCACTGTGAGCTGTAAGGTCTTATATAGACAGGTGTGTGGCTTTCCTAATCAAGTCCAATCAGTATAATCAAACACAGCTGGACTCAAATGAAGGTATAGAACCATCTCAAGGATGATCAGAAGAAATGGACAGCACCTGAGTTAAATATATGAGTGTCACAGCAAAGGGTCTGAATACTTAGGACCATGTGATATTTCAGTTTTTCTTTTTTAATAAATCTGCAAAAATGTCAACAATTCTGTGTTTTTCTGTCAATATGGGGTGCTGTGTGTACATTAATGAGGAAAAAAAATGAACTTAAATGATTTTAGCAAATGGCTGCAATATAACAAAGAGTGAAACATTTAAGGGGGTCTGAATACTTTCCGTACCCACTGTATAGTATACATATATACCTTACTATTACCCGATACTGATATTAAAATCGTCTTTGCAGGTTATGTGATTTGGCTCTATTTATTGATTTTATAATTTTATTTTTTAACTTTGTGATGTGGCTTCGGATCAAAAATCTGACAGAAAATACATACTTTTGTTAGAGATTAGACCTTGAAGTTGGCATTCGTGATGTTGCATTAGATTGGTTTGCATCATATCTCACAAATAAAAGTTTTTCAGTGGAAATTGGAGAATTTTCATCAAGCTCAGTTCCCATCACTTGTGGGGTGCCCCAGTGCTCAATTCTAGGTCCAATCTTATTTCCTTTATATTTACTCCCTCTTCGCTTAATTTTTGAGTCCCATAAAGTTTCATATCACATTTATGCCAATGATACTCAGCTCTGTTTTCCTTTAAAATCAGATACTGATT
The DNA here is from genome assembly GCA_037101425.1 of Elopichthys bambusa. Classification (NCBI taxonomy): domain Eukaryota; kingdom Metazoa; phylum Chordata; class Actinopteri; order Cypriniformes; family Xenocyprididae; genus Elopichthys; species Elopichthys bambusa. Next base: position 23,591,510 of record CM074437.1, on the reverse strand, counting down.
CAGTGTCCTCTCTGCTAGCTTGTTTAGAGGACATTAAGGTTTGGATGGACAATGATTTCCTTTAACTAAGCCCCTTTCAAGAAAACATTCACGATAAAGTAAAAAATCTGGGAGTTACTGTTGTGTTGAGAAGTATACAAAACTTGATGTTCTATTCATAGTAATTGCTTACTATAATGCATGTAATTTGGAACTGCACCACTAGGGGGCTCTAGTGAGAAATTGTGTTGAGTAATGCGGAGAACAAGAATAAAAGTTGAAGTGTTAGTTGTACACCGCATGGAGCGTGTTCTGTTAAAAGGGTGAAAACACCACAAATTGGTGACGAGGATGGGTGCCAAGCCCACCCCGTTTCTTTCTGTCAGTGTGTTTGGAGAGTGAAATGCTCCGTGATCAGTTAATTGCAAATGCGTCGTTGACTGCAGTAAAGGACAAATTACTGTTAGAGGAGGATCTTGCTCTAAAGAAAGTGATTACAATCGCATGTCAAGTGGAAGCTGCAGTTAAAAATTAATCATTATTCTGTAATTCCACTGCTACTGCCATGAAGACGGTACAAGCCATTAGTATGGATACTAAGTACGGCAGAGGGGGAAAGGGCACGCGCTCAACTAAGCAGTCACAGCCTGCTCAAAGATGATTGGATGATCGAAAACAAACAGCGACTGGCCAGCAACGTTGACAATGTGGATTGGACAAACATCTGGCAAATGATAAAAAATCAGCCCTGCTGCTAAAGTAACATGTAGACACTATCAGTTACCATACTTCCAGAAGCTGTGTATAAGAAACACTCACAATGCACATTGATTAAGCCCAAAATCAAACTTGTCACTTATGCAAAAGAGAACCTACCAGTTGTTGGTAGTGGGTGTATCAGCAAATGACAATATAGTCCCGGCTACTTTTTATGTAGTGACTGTGGGATCTCCCTTGCTAGGGTTAGATTTGATTAGACTGCTGAACCTGAAATCTCACCTGCTCCTTCTCAGACGACAGAACATTTCACAAGTCCTGTGTACACAGTGTTACCTGTATCTGCTACTCACCTTGGATGTGTGAAAGGATTCGTCCACAAAGTCAAGTTACTTCAACAGTGACACCAGTACGTCAAAAATTGAGACGCTTACCTCTCAGCAAGGAAGTGTCCACTGAGCTTAATCGTCTCCTTACAGCGGGCATAATTGAACCAGTTGATGCTTCAGAATGGGTTAATCTGTTGGTGGTGGTACGTAAACGCGATGGACACATTAGACTTTGTGTAGACCTCCATAAACCCAATAATAGTGTGATTATGGATTGTTACCCATTACCTCACATGGAGGATTTGTTTACAGAACTTGCAGGTGCTTCACATTACAGTCAAATTGATCTGAGTTCTGCTTACCATCAGCTGCCTCTCCATCCTGACATAATCTGACTGCGTTCATAACGCACTAAGGTCTTTTCTGTTTCACTCAGGTTCCATTTGGGCTGGCTTCAGCGCCGTCACTCTTCCAAAAAATGATGCAAACGGTCCTAAGGGAGCTGAACGGTGTACGGAATTACTTAGACGACATTATAGTGTATGGTAATTCTCAGGAGGCCCATGATTAGAACCTTCAAGCTGTTCGTCAAAGGCTAGAGGAGGTTGGCTTGCAGATTAACTTTGACAAAAGCTCCTTCAACCAAGCAAGCATGCCATTCCTGGGCCATGTAATTTCTAAAGAAGGACTACATCCCAGCCCAGACCACCTGACTGCAATTGCAGAGGCACCTCGACCTACAGACATGGTAGCTTTACGTTCGTTCCTAGGTTCAACAAATTCCTTCCGAACTACGCTACTGTGGTTGAGCCGCTGAGGCAAATGCTCCGAGCTGATGCACAAACACCACTACAGTGGAGTAAAGAGACTGTCGATAGCTTCGATACGTTTGAGAATGCTGCTGGAGAGCCCTGTTTTTGCTATTTATGATCCTTCCCTACCCACATTCATTACTACAGACGCCTTGGATTACGGCCTTGGCGCTGTTCTGACACGCTACATCCTGATGGACGTTGATAGCTTTTGCATCCAGGTCGCTATCAACGTCTGAGCGGAAATACTCTACTGTGGAGGAGGCGGCACTTGCATGTGTTTGGGCGGTAGAAAAGTGGAGAATGTATGTGTGGGAACATCGTTTCACTTTAAGAACTGATCATCAGGCCCTTACCAACTCTGAATAGAGCAGGCATGAGGGTAGCTTGTTGGTCTGCTAGGCTCCTGTGCTTCCAGTATGATGTTCAGTACCGTCCAGGTAGTAAAAACTGTGTAGCGGATTGTCTCTCATGTATGCCATTGAGACATACAGACACCACTGCATCTATTGAACAGGATTTGATTTCTGAAATTGCAGAAATTCAGCTTTTTCTGACTGCGTTGCCGCCAATGGACTTTAAAGGTGAATGCGAGGATTGTCCAGAGCTGTCACAGTTACCACAGATTATCTTGTTCACACAATCCTATCTGCGTGTGTGACCTGCCAGGCCAGTGATAAATCGGCAAAAACGTTCACAGCTCCAATGCAGCCGGTGATGTTCCCGAAAGGCCCTTTTCAGCATGTTGCTATTGACATAGTACAACCTTTCGAGAAGGGAGCTACTCACTGTAAGTTTGCAATAACACTGATTGACTATTTTAGCAAATGGCCAGAAGTTGGTTTTGCTTTATCAGTAACAACAGAGACTGTTCTGAAATTTCTGACCACGATCTTTGCTCGAGAAGGAAACCCATGCGTCATCACGACAGACAGTGGACCACAGTTCACTTTGTCTGAATTTGCTGATTTCGTGAAAACACAGGGAATAAAGCACATTAAGACAAGTGTTTATCACCCTTAGGCTAATGGGGCCATTGAACGGTTCAACAGGGTGCTTAAAGAATATCTTCAGGCAGCTGAGATGGCTCGTAAGCCCTGGAAATCTGCAGTCCTAACCATTCTGAAGAGCTATCGAGCAACACCCCATGCTACAACGGGTGAGACCCCTTTTCTGCTCTTGAGGGGCCGACGTATAAAATAAAGTTGAATGTTCTTCTGCCTGAGGATAGCCCTGATCAATTCACTCAGGTCAAAGCATGTGTGACCCAAAGACAGAACAAAAGTAAACAATACAACGATTGTAAGAGAGGATCTAAATTCCTTAAAATTGCAGTTGGAGATAAGGTGAGAGTGAGGAAACCTTTTCATGTGAAAAAAGGAGAAGCCCGTTTCACTGATCCGTTGTCAGTACATCAACAAACAGGACCAAGTTCTTTCATCTTAAATGATGGGAAAAGATGGAGTTCGGCACGTCTTTCACTATGCCCAGAAAGAAAAGGAAAACTCTGCACAGGATGAATTTTTTTTTTTTTACCTTAAATTATATAGCGCTTTTTACAATGTAGATTGTGTCAAAGCAGCTTTACAGTGATAACTGGTACATTAGTTTGGCTGCGCAGCAGCTCTTAAAGAATAGTGTCAATGCAGGCAGATCAAAGCACTGATGAAATAACTGAAAGAGGCTGTACAACGGAGAACACTGCTTTGAGGGCTTAAGACAGAGACGCCCACCTGTGTGGACTCAAAATTATGTGATGGAGTAATGTGTCTGATAAGAAACAAATAAGTCAGACCAAGAAGATATGTAAAGGGTGTAGGCGGATCGCTGCCCTATCTAAAAAAGTAAAATGTACACTGAATCCTGAAATGTTTGATAAATGTTAGACTGTGTTATGTTAAAAGGATAAAAGTATGCTAGAAGATTTTATGCTCCTTTGAAATGCCTCGTTTGAATGCATAAGAGTTCATTTGAATATGCTTGAGATAAGTTTTTGTTTGAGTAAATAAGACTTGAATAAGGTAATGATCTTATAAGAGAAGCAATTCTGTTTGAGTAATGGGGGAGATGTTGTGTTAAGAAGTATACAATACTTGATGTTCTATTCATAGTAATTGCTTACTATAATACATGTAATTTGGAACCACTAGGGGGCTCGTGAGAAATTGTGTTAAGTAATGCGGAGAATAAGAATAAAAGGTGGTGTTAGTTGTACACCGCATGGAGTGTGTTCTGTTAAAAGGGTGAAATCACCACTGTTACCCTTGACCCTGAGTTAAAATTTGACAAACAAATCAATTCTCTAGTTAGAGTTTTCTGCAGCTTAGGGGACTTCGCAAGCTTAAAAATATTCTGAGTTTTAGTGATTTGGAGACCGTTATTCATGCATCTCAACTAGGTTGGACTATTGTAACGCTCTATCTGCAGGAATAAATCAGTCCTTGCTCTCGTGCTTGCAACTAGTACACAATGCCACGACTCGTTTTTTGACAGGGACAAAAAAAGAGAGAACATACCACACCTGTGTTAGCGTCACTTCACTGGTTACCTGTTCAATTCATTTGATTTTTGAGGTTTTAGTATTTGTATTTAAATCACTTCATGGTCTTGCCCCTACTTAGATTTCAGATCTTCTCCATTCCTACTCTCCTGATAGAACACTTAGATCTTCTACCCAAATGTTATTAAATGTTCCAAAATCTTGACTTAAATCCAAAGGTGACAGGGCTTTCTCAGTTCTTGGTCCAAAGCTCTGGAATTCCCTGCCTTTGTCTATTAGACTATCCTCTATTCTATCCACATTTAAATCTTCTTTTAAAACATTTTTTTTTTTTTTTTAGGCATATGCTTAATTTGATATTTTAGTTTTATTTTGCATGGTGATGTTGTTTTAATTTGATTCATTTTTGTTCTGTTTTCTTTCGATATATTTTATTAGTATTTAAATTGTATTTTATGAGGATGTTTTTGTCTCATATGTTGTGCAGCACGTTGGTCAGCATTTATGTTGTTTTAAAGGGCTATATAAATAAATTTGACCTTAGAGATGGGCAGTATTTTAATTAAATGTATTTAAAATATGTATTAAATTACTTTTGAGAGACGGCGTTAAACTACCTCATATCTCAAAGCACGTAACATTACAGTAATAATGAACGTAAACAACTTAAAGGTCACTGACCTGTACCACTTGACTGCTGCAGATTAATTTCGACATTGATAGTGTTGATAGCCATCTGATTGGCTGATGCTTGCGTTGGCGCAAATTGCAGTTATACCCGCGGGCGCCGCAGACACACCACGGATGGGTGGGTCAAGTAATAATATCTGATTAATTGCGAGAGAAAACATTTACATTTACATTTAGTCATTTAGCTGACGCTTTTCTCCAAAGCGACTTACAAATGAGAGTAGTAGAAGCAGTCGAATCAACATGAGTACAATCCAAAAACAGTACGTAAGTGCCGTGTCAAGTCACAGTTTCATCAGTAAAGTGCTCGTAGCAAGGTTTTTTTTTTTAATATATACACAAATAGATGGAGAAAGAATAGAAAGTTGAAAAAGAAAGAGTAAAATATAAATAAAACGTGCTATATTACTGGGTCAAGTGTTGACGAAAAAGATATGTCTTTAGCAGTTTTTTGAAAATGGCTAAACACTCAGCTGTTCAGATAGAGCGTGGCAGGTCATTCCACCAACCAGGAACAGACCAGGAGAGGGTCCATGAGAGTGATTTTGTGCCCCTTTGGGATGGCACCACAAGACGCCGTTCACTTGCAGAACACAAGTGAACGGCGCATAAGTCTGAAGTAGTGAGTTTAGGTATGGTGGTGCAGAGCCAGTGGTTGTTCTGTAGGCAAACATCAGAGCCTTGAATTGGATGCAAGCAGCTATTGGCAGCCAATGCAAACTGATGAAGAGAGGTGTGACGTGCTCTCTTCGGTTCGTTAAAGACCATTCTTGCTGCAGCATTTTGGATCCGTTGTAGGGGCTTGACAGTGCATGCTGGAAGGCCTGCCAAGAGAGCATTACAATAGTCCAGTCTAGATAGAACAAGAGCTTGGACAAGAATTTGTGTGGAATGCTCTGATAGGAAGGGTCTAATCTTCCTAATGTTGTATAGAGCAAATCTGCAGGACCGGGCCGTTGTAGCGATGTGATCTGTGAAGCTTAAACCATCATCCATCACCACTCCATGGTTCCTGGCCGTCCTGGAAGGAGTTATGGTTGACAACCCAAGTTGAATGGAAAGGTTATGATGAAGTGTTGGGTTGGAACCGACCACAAGCAGTTCTGTTTTTGCAAGGTTAAGTTGAAGGTGGCGGTCCTTCATCCAGGCAGAAATGGCTGTCAGGCAGGCTGCGATGCGACCAGCAACCGTCGGATCATCTGGTTGGAATGAGAGGTAGAGTTGTGTGTCATCAGCATAACAGTGATAGGACAAACCATGTTTCTGAATGACAGATCCTAGTGATGACATGTAGATGGAGAAGAGAAGTGGTCCAAGCACTGAGCCCTGAGGTACCCCAGTAGCAAGATGATGTGACTCGGACACCTCACCTCTCCAAGATACCCTGAAGGACCTACCTGAGAGGCTCAAACTCTTCCTGAGATACCCTTTGACATGAGGGTTGACAAGAGGATCTGGTGGTTAAGTGTCAAAAGCAGCAGACAGATCCAACAAGATGAGTACCGATGATTTTGAAGTTGCTCGTGCCAGTCTCAGGGCTTCAGTAACTGAGAGCAGGGCAGTCTCAGTTGAGTGGCCACTCTTGAAGCCAGACTGGTTGTTGTCAAGGAAGTTGTTCTGTGTGAGATAAGTAGACAGTTGGTTGAACACAACTCTCTCAAGTGTCTTCGCAATGAATGGAAGAAGGGATACCGGTCTATAGTTTTCTAAAAGCGCTGGATTCAGAGTGGGTTTTTTAAGCAGTGGTGTAATCCTAGCCTGCTTAAAAACTGTGGGAAATGTACCAGTGTGAAGAGAAGAATTGATAATGTGAGTGAGTGCAGGTACAATTGAGGAGGAGATGGCCTGAAGAAGATGAGTGGGGATAGGGTCTAGCGGACAGGTAGTAGGGTGATTGGAAAGGATGAGTTTGGAAACATCTGCCTCAGAGAGAAGGAGGGGAGAATTTGTGTGTTTTCCATTAAGATGTTATTGTCAGTATGTGGTGTGGAGAATTGGCCACTGATGGTTGTTATTTTATGTGTGAAGAATGTGGCAAAGTCATCAGCTGTAAGAGCTGATGTGGGAGGGAGGGGAGGAGGGCAGAGAAGAGAAGAGTAAGTTTTGAAAAGTGTACGGGAATCAGTTCATCATGATCTTGATCTTAATCTATAACGTGAGATGGGCGCCACCTTGTTTGTTTGTGCTTTAGTTAAGAGAGTCCTGTCAGTCGGATTTATAGGCTACAGCACGTGAATTCATCCATTTGTACCGAAATACATGTGGCCGGTGAACTGGGAGAAGAATAGAGTGAGCTTTATAGTTACTTACACAGTGTGTATCTCATATGAATAAATGTTGGCAAATTATAGGCTATTTGAACGGATTGTTATTGCTGCTTCTGGAGACATCAGTGTATATTTCATTGGCTGTTGTGTCATGATTTGTCTGGTGTCAGTGAGGTGTCGGCGACACGTCAGTGAGCCTTTTTGATGCGTCACTCAGTAGTTCACACATAAAGATTGGCAAGCGCTGATTTTCCCCCGATCACAGCCCGACCTGTCGGCGAGCTCGTTAACTTGCAAATCGGGCTTAAATCGAGCTTAAAATCCTATAGTGTAAACTTGCCATTGCGTGTATCTAACTCCACTGTTACACTTCATGATTGTGTGTAAATTTAGTTTGTATTTTTGTATTTTCAAATTACAAATTACTTTTTCACAGCAGTATTTTGTATTTTATTTAAATACATTTGATGAGTAAGTATTTGTAACTAATTACTTTTTTATGTATTTGTGCCCATCTCTGCTTGACCTAAACTTGACCGTGACCATATGCAGACGATGTAACTCTGTTAATTAGGAATTCAAATGATGTTGAAAATATAATTTCAATGTACTTTTTGTTGATAAGAGACTGGCATAGTACAGGACCTCCTCAGTTGCAAAAAAACAGTGAAAATGGGCCCAGGATGGTTTAAAGGTTCTTGGCATTTATTTTGGAACTGACCAGTACATGGAGAAGAACTGGGAAGGAGTGGCTGACCGGGTTATTGGTAAAATTCAAAAGTGGAAGTGGATTCTCCCACAGCTATCATATAGAGGGAGATGCCTGGTAATTAATAATCTGGCAGCTTCACTGCTTTGGAGTAAGGTTACAGTGTTAGATCCCCCTAAAGAACTGCTTTTAAAGGTTCAAAGGGCTTTTGTCGATTTCTTTTGGAATGGCCATCATTGGCTTCTTCCTGGGGTGCTTTATGTTCCCATTACAGAAGGAGGTCAAGGCCATATACATGTCAAATTAAAAATTGCAAAAAAAAAAGTGCATGATGAAGACCTGTTGGTTGAAACATTGCATTATTTAATAAATTATTTATTGGAGCAGTTATTTTCAGTGTGCAGGCTTCATATTTCTTTTTTTCAAATCACAAAAAGCAGCAATAAGACTACAAACATTGCAAAAACTGCTGTACTGCTCTGATGGTATGCCTTGAATTGATTATTTTTTGTATATTCTTAAAGATCTTGAAGGAAGAGACCTTGATAAAAAGTTATTTTTAATTGAGAAGCCCTATGTTGAAAATGTGCATTGTTCTCTTTTTAAATCCTATGTATCAATTTTTCAGTCATGGTGTTTGTTAAAATTTTCAAGAGTGGGTGATGAAAATTATGGATGTGCAATTGTTTTTTAATCCACCACAACCTCCATTATCAGGTTCTGTAATTAGAAAGTTTTTGAATGCTGGAATAACTAGAATTATGGACCTACTTGATATAACAAGAGGTCAGTGGCGAATGGCTCAGTCACTTACTGACCAGGTTGGGATTAAGTCAGTAAAGCTTTTGACTACCCCTTCCACTATTCTTAAAGCTTGTTTCCCCCAGGTATTCAACTCATTTGTAGATTCTGCTTTAATTAATGGCTTATCATTTAAGACTTTTCCAGCATTAAAAGTTGTCCCAAAAAAAAAAAAAGGAAATTGAAGAGAATACTAAAGTTTTTTTGCTAAAGGGGTTTGAGTTTTTGGATTTCCAAAGTATGAGGAAGAAAACGGTCTATCATATTTGTGCTAAATCTGTGCACTTTGGACATTTGAAGGAAAGGATAGATACTAAATGGAGAACTTAACTTTCTGTGCCAAGATATGTGAATCCCTCATGGAGGCTTTTGTACAAGCCCCCATTTCCTAATAAATGTGGAGATCTTCAGTGGACAATACTTCACAGTGCGTTGGCTACAAACACCATTGTTTCTAAATTTAATGAAATGGTTTTACCTGAATGTGCTTTCTGTAAGGCTTCTGACACTGTTTCATTTATTTTGTGAGTGTTCAAAGCTGGTTCCATTTTTTTGTACTTTTGGAAAAACTTATTATGAAATTGGGATTTTCTTTTACCTTTTTTATTTTTGGTTGCAAGTATAAACAGTCGTGGCGTGAACAGTGTGTGCTTGCCAATTTTTTAATGGGCCAAGCAAAGTTAGCAATTTTGAAAACACATCAATGTAAAAATGCTGGTCAAGATGTTGACTTGTTGTCTCTTTTTAAATAATTTGTAGAATTTAGGGTTGCTGTTGAATTTGCATATTACAAACAAACTGATAATGTACCCTTTTTTAAAATGAGGTGGGCTGTAAGAGATGCTTTAGTCCGAAAACTTGGTCCGTATGTCAAACACGCTTGCATGTATGAAACTTGGTACACATATAGACCTGATCGGGCCTAACAACTTTCCTGCTCTAAGTTATACGGCAGCTCAACAGGAAGTCGGCTATTATGGGTTGTTTGAAAAATGCATGCTCTGGAATTTGATTTACTCCTCCTAGGCGATTAATCCGATCACCACCAAACTTGGTCAGCATGAAGTCAACATTGAGGATGCTAAATTGCGAGCAGATTTTTGATATCTCGAATGGTTTGGCCGTGGTGAAGCAACAAATTTATGGCGAGATAAGGGGAACAGAAAGTGTGTTATAACATCTGCATACATTGATTGATTTTTATGAAACTTCAGCTGTGTTCGTTTTAGGAGGCCGATCACATGGATGTGGCTATTCTGAGTCAAAGTTATAGCGCCACCAACCAAAGTTGTGTGGAAGCGTGTCACTTTCAAAATGCTGTGAGACCACCCTTTTATTTTTACCCGATTTCCTTTAAACTTCATTAGAATAATGTCACGACATGGCGAATGTAGACCTGTGAAAAGATTTTTTATATTTTTCAAGCACTGTTGCCATAGCAAAAGATGAAACTTCAATATTTGCTTTGGATGCTTTTGAGACTCTTAGCATGCTTCAAATTGCATGAAACTCGACACACATGTCAGGATTGTCATCCAGTAGACATGGGCAAAGCCTTAGAAATGGGCGGGGATGAGGGCCTCTATAGTGCCACCTTTTGACAAAAAGTTAGATATTTTGGTTTGATTGTGGATTTTTCACAAACTCTGTCTCTCTCTGTATTTTTATTATAAAATTATTTTTTCTTATTTTTTCATCATATACCACACATATTGAAATTAAATGAAAGCATGCTTTTGGTGCATAAGATTGGTGCACAAACGATAGCTCATGGAGGTAAAAAAAAAAAAAAAAACTCATGAAGAGAAGTGTTAGGATAATACAACAATAAGCAATCACAAACTTTCACATTAAAGTAATTTATTACGCACCCTCATGTCGTTCTACACAAGCAAGACCTTTGCTCATCTTCGGAACACAAATTAAGATATTTTTTATGAAATCCGACGGCTCAGTGAGGCCTCTATTTAGAGCAAAGTTACCGTCTCCTCTCAGGATCCATAAAGGTATTAAAAACAATTCATGTGACTACAGTGGTTCAACCTTAATTATTTAAAGCGACGAGAATACTTTTTGTGTGCCAAAAAAAAAAAAAAAAACTACTTTTAAACAATATCTAGTCAGGGGCAATTTCAAAACACTGCATTGAAGCTTCACAAATCTTTTGTTTCGAATCAGTGGTTCGGAGCGCCAGAGTCACATGATTTCAGCAGTTTGGCAGTTTCATAGGCGAGCCGAACCACTTGTTCGAAACAAAAGATTTGTGAAGCCAGACTTGATTGTTTTTATTGTTTTAAATATCATTTTATTGTTGTTAAAAGCTGCTTTATTAGCCCTGTTGGGTTTTCTGATCACTCACTTGTTGATTTGTGGCTTTGTGAAATACGTAAAGCCCAGTAGTGCCTATTGGCACTTTAATACAGCTTTACTAGAAGATACTATTTTTTCAAGACATCTTTTTATCCTTTTAGAAAAATGATTTTATGTATTTAAAACAGTGGTGGGACTTTGGAAAAGTTAAAACAAAACAGTTTTGTCAACAATATAATTGTAATGTTACTAAAATCTTGATGAAGTCAGTGAAAGTTCTGAAGTCTGAAGTGGAAGAACTGTGTTAACTAACCTGCTTGGGGTTTCAGCACAAGGGGCTCTGATTAGGTCCCGTTAAAAAAAAAAGACACGAGTAATGCAGTGTTGAAAGCAGATATCTCCCTGGGTGAACTTAGCAAAGTATGCAGAGCAGAAAAAATCCTGGATTAGATGGTCTGCCTGTTGATTTTTAAAAAATTAGTTTGGTCTGTAATTGGAGAAGGTCTTTTGGCAGTGCTAAATGATAGCATAGCCAATGAACGTTTGCCTTTAAGTTGCAGAAGGGCAGTTACCATTCTGCCTAAAAAAAGCGACTTGCAGCTCATAAAAAAACTGGAGACCCGTGTCCCTGCTTTGCACTGATTATAAGCTCCTCTCCACAGTATTGGCAAGTAGACTTAGTAAAGTGATGGAACAAGTTATTTATCCTGATCAGACCTGTATTCCTGGCAGGTTGATTTCTGATAATATTGTTCTCATTCGTGACTTGTTAAAAATCTCTAAGCTTTTTGGTCTTAAAATGGGAATTGTTTCTGTTGATCAGGAAAAAGCTTTCGACCGTGTTGAACACATATTTATGGAAAACAATGATTGCTTTTGGTTTTAAAATCAAGACTTTGTATTGTAATGTTTTGGAGTGTTTTGAAGATCAATGGTGTTTTGAGCGCTTCTTTTCAGGTCCAGCGTGGAATTAGACAGGGCTTGTGCCCTGTCTGGTATGTTATATTCTCTGGCCTTTGAACCTTTATTACATAAACTTAGAACTGTTTTACAGGGTGTGATTTTACCAGGGTGCAGTATACACTATATTGCCAAAAGTTTTGGGACACCCCTCCGAATCATTGAATTAAAATACTTAAAATATGTTTTTGGGTGAAGAAACTTTTGTACTTAAAAACTGGGATTATGTTTTTGAGAAAATTAAATGTCATATTGCCAGATGATAGTGGATTCTACCAAAAATGTCTTTCTTTTGGGACCGCCTGCATTGGACTCTCCAAAGTGTACTATTTTTGCCATAAGATGGAGGACAAGGCTTAATTCATCTGAGCAGTAGAGGGGCAAATTTTTGTTTCCAGTCTGTGCAGAGGTTTCTGTGTGGTCCCACAGATTTGGTGTGAAGACCACTGGCATGTACCATTTTGAACCAGCTAGGTGGACTTGGCCTGAACAGAGCATTGTTTCTGATGGACATAAAGCAACTCAACACTAGTGGACTACTAAGTTTTTATCGTGGACTGTTAAAAGTCTGGAATTTGTTTAAAACAACGGAGAGGACAGAACATCACAGTTCACTGTATTGGCTTCTTTAAGAGCCAGTCGTGTATGGAACACGTTTGAGTGCAACCTGTCAAATAAGTCCCAGTTTTCTCAGATAGTTCTGTATGTCTAATGTAGTGACTTTGGGACATTGTACTCAAGTTTACAGGTGCAAACATGGACAGTGCTCTTCCCCTTGCACCTCTCTCTCTCTTTTTTTTTTTTTTTTTTTTTTTTTTGGAAAGAAAAAAACTAAACAAACAAATATTCACAACAAAACGGAACACCGTACCAATTTCAAAAGAGAACATGGCTGGAGCAATGGGTTTGCCAAACAGTTTGGAAAAGGTCTCAAAAACTAAACCTCAGTATTCTAGCAATTTAGGGCATGACCAAAACATATGATATAAAGTGGCAGGAGCTTGTTTACATCGGTCACATGTAGGGTCCACATCAATTTTAATCTTAATTTTAATCTTAGCCAATCTGTCCTTGGACCAGTGAAGATGACGTAAGATTTTAAACTGAACAATTGTGTGCCTAAGACTGACAGAAGACGAATGTATTCTCTGGATTGCTTCCTGCCAAGCATCATCTGATATTTGATCCTCCATTTCTTTTTCCCATTTTTGTTTTAAAGATTCTAAGGCACCCAGATTGTGTAAATTGAGTAGTCCATAGACTTTGCTTATGGACTGTTTTACTCCACACCTGGACTAAAATAGAATAGAATCAATGAGAGATTGATGAGGACAACAGGGGAAACAGTTGAAATGGTTCTTTGGTAGCAATACGTATCGTCATAGCCAGTGGACCATGGTCTGAAATAATTATGGCTTCGTAATCGCATTTTATTGACAGAAGGCTTGTGTCTATGAGAAAATAATCTATTTGTGAATAGGAATTATGTACCGGAGAGAAAAAGGAGTAGGCTCAGGTGGTAGGATTATGAAATCTCCAAACATCAAATATTCCATATGTTTTAAGGAAATTCTGGATCGTATGCGCTGATTTAGATATTGAAACCGTTCTGGGTGAGCTACGATCCAGAGTGGAAGAAAGTACGCAATTAAAATTATCCCCCATGGATAAGATGATAATATTTTGTGTTGACGGCAATAGTAATATCAGTAATAATAATAATAATAATAATAACATTCATATCAATAATAATAATAGTAACAGTAATAACAGTAATAAAAATAATACCAATAGTAATACTAAATATGCTGATGATAATATTTTGACAGCAATAGTAATATCAATAATAATATAATAACATTAACAGCAATAATAATAATAACAATAGTATTGCTAAAGATGGCGATGATGATAATACTTTGTGATGACGGCAACAGTAATATCAATAATAATAACAGTAGTAATAATAATAATAATAGTGATAGAATGACAATAGTAATAATAATAAGGAAATAATGAAATAATGACACATACCTAACACATACCACACCTCTCCTAGCTTCTGTGTCATTGTGCATGTTTTTTTTTTTTTTTGTTGTTGTTGTTGTTTTTTTTCCCCTTCTTCCCCTCCTTCTCATTCACAGTACCATTACTATTTGTATGTATGCCTAAGCTGAGGTGGTGCATTAAAAGAAGGGTGTGGTGCATTAAAATCAGCATTCGGTACATTAAAATCATGTGTGGTATATGTTAGGTGTAGATTTGATGTAGTTATATTTATATATTTTAAATATATATATATAACTTTTTTTTTTTTTTCTTAAATTATTAAAAATATTCATTATACCATTATCGTCTTTGTTGATAGATCACCTAGTAGACAGATTAAGGGAGATAATGGGATGCGGCAGCCCAGGAGGCGGGATAGGGATTCAGTGATGTCTTTCCAAAAGTGTTTAATGGGTGGGCGCACTGCGTGAATATGTGTCCGGACAATTTTGTGAGCAAATTTCTGATGTGAATCCCACTTTAGACAGCCTTTCCCCAGTGTAGTGTGTTCTATGAAGAGTCTTATACTGTATGAGCTGAAGGTTGGCATTTTTAGTCATGGAATAGATATTTTTACAAATTTGAATCCAGAAGTCGGTATCAGGAGCAATCGAAAGGTGGTCTTCCCATTTGATTGTTGGTAAAGTTATGGTTTTATTTGAATTGGTTATAATTTTGTATATTTTGGAAAGGAATTTTTTTTCGTGAGGTGAAGAGGTGAAGATTGATGGTTCTATTGTTGATTTTGGATAAAACAGCTGATTTAAGTTGCAGATAATTCAAGAATAGATTGCTCCCGATACTGTACTCCTGGACTAAGTAGGAAAATAAAAACAAAGTTGTTAGACTGAAAAATGTGATTAATATGTGTGATGCCCTTTTCTGCCCATTTATGGAAATTGAGTGTTTTTTGTTGCTTGTGAAATCAGGGTTGTTCCAGAGTGGGGTGAGTTTAGATGGGGCCTGATTGGAGTTTGTGATTTGACGATATACTTCTTAACGTGGGCCATGGCTTTATCCAGGTCCAGGAATTCTCTATCCACTGTGAGTGATCCGTAGCCGGGCAGGGAGCAGTAAGCCATATCGGACACCTTGTTGCTCTCGTAGTAGTTTCCTGACGTCTGTGAATGTGGCTTGTGCTTTGGCAACACTGGCAGTATAATCTGGGAATATTGCGATGGGATCGCCATCATACCGGAGTGGAGCCTGACTAAGTGCTCAACGCAGTCAGTTACAGTTCACTACAATCACCCATGGCTTTAGACTGCGATGCGAGCGGTCTAAACTTCTTTATCCAGTTTCAGAACCTTGGATAGTAATTTAGAGATCGACTCTGTGGAAGCTGATCCCGTTCCCTCCGCGACACCCACAATTCAAATATTGCACCTCTGCGTCCTTCCCTCCGTGTCCTCGGATTTATCTCGTAGCTCTTTCAGTTCCATCTTCAAAGTACTCAATACAGCTTGTAGTTCGTTTACGTCATCTGTCCACGCTGACATACTGCCTTCCGTATCTTTAATGGTAGCCTTCATTTGATCAGTGTCAGACTGCGTCAGCTTCGCGTTGTTGGCTGTTTTCGTTCTGACTGCTTGTAGTTCGCTCTTTAAAAAGTTGAAATCGTCAACGAGAGAGTTCTTAAGTTCAGTTCTTATCACTGCGGAAATATCTGCTTTTAAGGATATCAGAATCTGCTATTTCAATTCTTCCATATCACTTGCGGTCATGTCTGGTGGAGTCTGTGTGTGGGCACGGTCGGAAGCTGAACTCTGTGTTGAGGAGGTATTAGGCCTAGAACTGGAGGATCTGCTGTATTTATATTTCCGAAGCTTAGAGGCCATCACTCTGTACAAAGCTCGTTCATTTCACTCACTATGTGTGCAGGAAAACGTAACAAATTGCACTGGGGACAGTTACAAAAGATATGTTGCTTTTAAGACAAAATTAAAATAAAATTAGGTAGGAGCTCAGTCAAACACGTCCTATTCCATCGCCTGCTCACTAGCGCCCCTGCCTCTTATTTATAGGTGCACTCTGTCCTTATAATTGCTTTGTTGCTCAAAAAGTGGAAAGAAGCTTTAACAGATTCTGAACTTACATTGTTGCAATTTTATTGTGATGGGTCTATTCAACCAAGTGTTGATGATATTTTTCCTTTGGAGAAGGTTCCCCCAGATTTTTAGGACTGTACAGGTTTTTATTTTATTTATTTGTGTGTCTGTGCATGATGCTGATAAGAAATTGTTATACAGATTGATTTTTAAAATTTTGAACAAAGATAAATTAAATGGTAAAATTTACACTCCGTGGAGAGCTTGCTTAGGTTTGAATGATGGTGTTGGACCTGAATGGACAGCTCTGTACAAACCACCATTGTTGAAGAAGGTTGCTGATTTGCAATGGAGGGTTTTACATACAGTCGTGGCTGTTAATGCTTTTATTTCTGTTTTGAACTCTGATATTAATCATGACTGTCCTTTTTGTACTCTTTGCGAGACAGTTTTTCACTGTTTTATGGATTGTTGTCGTCTCTTGCCTCTGTTCTCTATCTTTTTAAATTGTTTGGTGTAGTTTTTTCCAAACAGTTGTTTATTTTAGGTTATAGGTATTCCCAAAAAAATAGCAAGCAGTGTCAACTCTTTAATTTTATTTTTGGGAAGAGCAGAGATGGCTGTATATATGAGTAGATGAAATAAGGTGGAAAGATCTGCAGATGATGCTGTTTTTGTATTTCTCAAAATGTTGAAAGCTCGTTTAAAAATAGATTTTAATTACTACAGTTTGATGAACGATCTAGAAAGATTTTCCAATATGTGGTGTTATAAAGATGTGCTCTGCTCTGTTGTATAGATTAATTTAATTTTCAAGAGTGTGTTGATGTAATGTGATTTTATTTATTTGATTGTTGTTGTTTTTTTTTTTGTTGGTTTTTTTGTTTTTTTTTACAACTGTTTTAATAAAGTTTTTGTAAAATCTCAAAAATCTCTGTGTGGCTCTCTCTGTCTGTGTATCTCTCTCTCTCTGTCTGTGTATCTCTCTCTCTCTCTCTCTCTCTCTCTCTCTCTCTCTCTCTCTGTGCGCATGTGCGAGCGTGGTGAGTGAGTGAGGTGCGTGGTTGAAAGTGTGGTGAGTGATTCTCCTTTCTTTCCTTTTTTCTATCAAAGTGGATTTTTTTTTGTTTTGTTTTTTTGGTGTTGCTTTATTGATAGCTTCCAAAGGGACTGTTAGAGGTTTTTTGGAGATCTTAACTAAAGTATTACAAGACTGTGATCCTGAACATTATATTTTGTTAGCCGGAGATTTTAATTGTATGGCAAAGGAAATTGACAGAAATCATTTAAAACCTCATACAGCCTCAAGAAGGTTGTTGTTACGTTTTATTGAAACAAGTGATTTGGTGGATGTATGGAGAGAGCTAAATGGAAATGTTCATGGTCGCATGTAAAAGATAATTTGCTGTCTATGGCAAGATTAGATAAAATATATTGTTTTAGACATCAGTTGCAAGCTATGAGATCATGTTTTTTTTTGATCATTCAATGGCGACAGTTGGTGTTTTTATCAGGTTTTTTTTTTTTTTTTAAGAGTGCATATTGGATTTTTAACAGTGTATTGTTGGAAGACTCACATTTTTAAAGAATGTTTTGAGTATTTTTGGAAAAATTGGAGGGGGAAAAAGGAAATGTTTTCATGTATACAACAACATTGAGAAAAACCAAATACAACAGTTGTGTAAAACAATACTATTTCGATGTGACTAAGAGTATAGTTCGAAAAATCAAAACACTCAAAAATGATATTGTTGAAAGGATTAATTGAAGCCACTGGGAAAAATTAGTATTTAAGGATTTTAAAGGAGAAGAAAAATGTTTTGGAAAGCCTGTTAGGATATAGAGCACAGGGTGTTTTAATTGGATCTCGTTTTCAGGAATTTTCAGAGATGGATGCTCTATCAAGTTTTTTTTTTTTTTTTTTGGCCTAGAGAAAAAAAAAATGGCCAGAGTAGGTTTATGCACTGCCTAAAAGATGTTATTGGACACGAGCTTAATGAAGCCTCAGATATATTATTATAATTCTATCTTCATAGAGTTATTGAGTTCTATGAAGAACTATATAAAAGTGAATATGTTGAAGATAGACAATAGTGTGAAGATTTTTTAAGTGGTTTGCCTCAAGTGGAGGAGACGGAGAAGGCAAAATTAGTGACGCAACTGACAGAGAGTGAGTTTTGTAAGGTTTTGCAGAGTATGGATAATAGAAAAGCTCCAGGGATTGATGGGCTCACGGTTGATTTTTATAAAGCTTTTTTTGGAATATTATAGTGATCTTTCAGTTTTTTTGTGATAGCATTTCTCAAGAAAAGCTACCATTGAGCTGCAGGCTTGCAATATTGACTTTGTTGCCAAAGAAGGGTGACTTAAAAGAGGCCAAGAACTGGAGACCAGTATCACTTTTGTGTGTAGATCTAAAAATACTGTCGAAAGCTTTGGCAAATAGGCTAAAAAAATTGATGGGGCAAATGTATTGATCAGTCATATTGTGTGCCGATCGATCGATAACTGACAATATTGCTGTAATTTGAGACATCTTTGATGTGGCTAGATTGACCTATTGACGAGACGTTTGCGAACTATCTCGTCACAGGGCAGGCACAAACACTGAAAGCTCCGGTCCTGCCTTCAAAGCCCCTTAAGATGACATCTCTCTTGAATGGCAGCGCATACGCGGCAGCGGGTCAGGCTGGTGCTGCCTTACACACCATGGCTGTGTTACAGGCTTACCAGGCTGATTTGCTGAAAGATTTGGATCAGGGGCAGGGTCTGTCCCCTGAGGCGGTAGAAGAGCTATGCCGCACCACAGATCTGGCTCTCTGGGCCACCAAACAGACTGCTGCATCGGTGGGAAGGTCGATGGCAGCAATGGTGGCTATGGAGAGGCATCTGTGGCTGAACATGGCTGACATTGGGGAGAAAGAAAAGGGTTTTTTTCCCTTGATGCGCCAGTTTTGCCCTCTGAACTTTTTGGCACCTCCGTTGAGGCGGTGGTGGGAAAGTTCAGAGAGGCGAAGGCGCGCTATGCAGCGTTTAAAACGTGCATACCGTTGAGATCCGAATCTGGGCCCAGACAAACAGGAGTTCCTGGCCTGTCCCGATTTGAGGATCGGAGGCAGGGCCAGAAGTCCAGTGTTGCCTCTCGGGCACCTTCTCCTCCTAGGAGCAGGTCCCAGAGAAGGCGGGACTCCAGGAAGAAGAGGGATCTAAGGGAGGTAATCGATTATAGACGCCAACAGCAACAGTGATCGATGAGTTACTTTTCTGATGGCTCGCCTTCTGGCTCGATAGTAAAGGGGCACTTTTTTTAAGCTAGAGTTTGTATTAAGAGATTAGCACTCTTTAGATAGATCTAATGTTAAGCGTTGGCTTTCGGGCCACCTTACATTGCTTGGGTTAAGCATTGCTCCTCTGAGCTCTTGATTTACAGTGTTAGATTATCAGAGTTGCCTCCTCTCTATTTGAGAGTCTGTGTTAGAGGCTCCTGTTTCTTAGCCCCAGGCAGATCTGTGCTTATGTGTGGCCTTATAGGCCCACAGCTATAGCTGGCCTAGGCTAGAACTAGGGTTTAGGTGATATGCTGAAGCATTTAACCCTTTTTATACTACCCCTGTCAGGTGAGTGTAGTTTCCTAGTTCTGGCCTCCTCTTATCAGAGTTGTCAGGCCAAGGCCCGTTATCCCCTTACCCTTACGGTGTAGGTGCAAGATCAGATAGCAGCTAGGGTAGCAGACTATTGCCAGGTCTCCCTGGTGCTGTTGTCTCAGGTGGATAGGCCCTTTATCACTATGTGTATAAGAGACTAATATTGTTATTGTGGCCCCATTTCCCCAGAACTATTTAGCTGGTACTCTGACTTCAGTCTTTTCCCCTGAGCCCCTTGAACTATGTTCAAGCTTGAGTGAAACGGTTGTACTTTTTTCATAAAAGCTCCTGTTCCTTAGGGTTCGGTACAGATGTTTCTGTTTTGGTGAGAAAGACCCACCCTGTGTTTTTCAGGGTAGGATGAATAGCACTAACCCCTGTTTCTCAGGGTTGTTTATGCTTTAGTACTGTTTGTTCTGATTCCTTCCCTACACTATGTGAGCTCAGTAACTCTTATAATACTGCCACAGGTTTGCACCCGTATCTTCTGTAGTAGTAGGCCTGTGTTTTGGCCTCCTTCAGATTATGGTGACTAGTTTTACTCTCCTTGCTTTAAGGGTAAAAAGTGTTTTTATTGAGTATACTGCCTGCTGGAATGTATAAAGCTCAGGTTGAGTTTATTTATTTTGAACCTCACAAGTTTGGTTCATAGGTAGCTCCCTTTAAAGTTTGTACAACTGCCACAAGCTGACACTCGTGTTGTTGGAAGTAGAAGGCTTTGTTTGGGCCTCCTTCAGAGCACAATAGCTTGTTATATTACAAGGCTCGTTGGTAGATGTGTTTAGAGTTGGCTCACTTGGAGACTAGCACTGCCACAGGTTTATGCCTGTGATCCTTGGAGGTAGTAGGCCTGCTTTTGGGCCTCCATGGTGGCGTAATATTCTTTGTATTCCCCTTGCTTTAAGGGTATAAGGTGATTTTACTGAGTACATTGCCTGTTGGAATGTGTGTATGGATTTAAGCTCAGGTTGAGTTAAATTTGTTGACCTCACTGGATAGTTGGTTCTCATATATGGTTCCCTTAGAGCAGTGGTTCCCAAACTGGGATACGCGTACCCCTGGGGGTACGTGAGGTGACAAAAGGGGGTATGCGAACAAAATGCTGAGTAGTTAATTTAATTCTACCTTAAAATGATATTAAAACCAAGCATGTATTTCTAACTGCCAATATGCCGTAAATCCAGTACATTTAATCAAATTACCTCATCATTTGCAGTCAAAAATGACTATCCACACAAGCAGCATGCATGTAGATTGCGTGCAGTCTGCTGCCTTAAATCACGCTAAATTACTGTTGTTCTCGACAATGCACCTTTGTAAAAGTGGGGATTTAGCACTTACTTGCATGAAGAACAGATATAGACACAGATAGTAGATTAATTTCGATTTAAGACTCAAACTTTCTCCGATACAAAAACATACCTTGTGTGAGTTCTTGTATTTAATGATGATAATGAGCAAGAATGCAATTGTTCCCAAATACCCACATGACTACAAAAGTGACATTATTATACAACAGGTCAAAAAACAAAAAGCACATTTTAAACACAGTACTGTCAGTATTTACAATGAAATAAGTTTTAATGAAAACCACAGCAGAACTACAACACATGTCTGTTTCACGAACAGTTTTGTGGATTTGAACGAATCGTGAGAGTCAATGATTTATTCACAGCCACTGAATGAATGACTCAATGACTCACTCATAAAAACAGTGACTTGCTGCCACCTACTGGCGGTTTTAGTTTAATATTTAAAAGTTTTACTTTGCATATTTCTCTATTGAACATTTTTTTATTTAAAACATTATTTATTTTATAAAGTTATTCATAAAGGTAAAAATATGCACTGGAAAATCAATTTAGGGGGCAAATATTGTCCCTTAATGGTAAAGGTGTGACTGCAGTCTAAGTGGAAGAGAGGGGGTACGCGGAAGGATGGTAATCCCTTCAGGGGGTACTCCACACTAAAAAGTTTGGGAACCACTGCCTTAGAGCTTAGGCACTGCCACTAGCTGACACCCGTGTCATTCTCAAGTCGTAGGTCCCATTTGGACCTCCTTCAGAGCATGATTGCGTAAGTTTGTACTCCTCTTGCTTAAAGAGTAAAAAAGTGTTTTGCAGAGTACATTGCTTGTTGGAATGTGTTGAGGTAGACTGATATGTGGGCACTCTACAGTCTTATCTGCCAGTTAACTCGACAGTTAACTCAATTTCCATGTTTTGTGGGCTCTTGCATTGTCAGTTGCTTTAGGCATGTGGCCTTCACAGGCCACCCTGTAATCCCCCACATTTGGGTATCTCTCAGCAGATTAAGCATGTAGTTTCACATGGCTGGCCTTTGCAAGGCTGCTGTGATTTTTCTACATTGGGTAGAATTAGTTCATGTTTCAGGCTCTCCAGGAGCCTCCATGATTTTGTGCCTATAATATGATCTACCTGTTAGGTTGAGCTCAGTACTCCCCTCAGCTGGAGGGTTGTCCTTTATAGCACTTAGCTCTCTAAGTCTAGTCAGTGGTTGAAGGCCTATGTAAGTCCTCCATGTGGAAGACCAGCCTTTAGGCTGGTTGTACTCCCCTTGTCCCCTTAAAGTGCACAGCCTCCTCAGTGCATAGATAAACAAGCGCTGAGTAGATCCTAGGATTGAGCAGATTTTACTCCCCTCACTTGTAAGGATAAAAAGCTTGAGTCCCGCTCTCCAGGATGCCCATCTCTGCGATCTGGTCTGAGTTGATTACTGCCTTCTTGCAGTCACTCCTACTGGATATCTTCTCTGAAGATGTCAACTGTGACTCTGTGATCAGACAGGTGGTTGGCCAAGACTAGGTCATTGTTAGACCAGGTCGGCCTCCCTGGTAGCAATCAGGGTCGAGTTTCTTCCCCTGACAAGTCACTGGCTAGGGTTCCTTCGGGTCCCCCTGGCTACATTTCCTAAAAGGTACCCCCTTTTTCTTGAAAGAAGCTTGGTACCAGAAGCCTTTGAGCAGCCTTGGTAGGCCTTCTGTGGAAGGCCTCTTTGAGGCTTATAGCTTGGGGCTGTTGGCCATAGGAAATGCTATCACTGACAGCCTAAGTAGCTGCCTAAGTGGCTCTGGCAGCTCAGTTGAACTGCTAGTTTTTGACATTTGTTTAGCCATTCTTTTGCATGCACTCCCCTCAAGCATGGCGGCCTGGGTACCCCAAAGCGTGTCAAATGCAGTGTTCAGTTCCCCTTTCGAAAGGGAACGTTTCAGGTTACGTATGTAACCATGCTTCCCTGAGAACAGGTAACAAAACACTGCGTTTCCTGCCATGCATCGGGGCTGCCTGCTGAACAGTCCCTTCAGACGATAAGGTACTAACTGCATATCTAGGCGCTCCTTATATACTTCCGGGTCGTGCCAGTTATGACGTCATAGGCTGACGCCGGCCAATAGGATTAGCGTAATTTGATCATTGTTTCAGACACCGGTTCACGAGGAGGCATTCTGCAAAGCGTGTCAAACAGTGTCTCGTTCCCTGTTCTCAGAAAACCATGGATACATACGTAACCTGAGACGATTTTTATCAACATTTATACAGTGTTGAGAGCTGTGATGCTGAAAGTGTTGATGATTTGCTTAAAGAATTACCTCAGCTTGAGGATGAACAAAAAAAGGAACTAGACACTTTAATTACTTTTAAAGAACTTACAGAAGCAATGCGTCAGTTACATATTGGCCGTTCTCCAGGAATTGATGGACTACCTATAGATTTTTATTAACACTTTTGGAATATAACAGGACAAGATTTTTATGAAGTGTTACTAGACTGCATTAA
Source organism: Elopichthys bambusa (assembly GCA_037101425.1). Taxonomy (NCBI): domain Eukaryota; kingdom Metazoa; phylum Chordata; class Actinopteri; order Cypriniformes; family Xenocyprididae; genus Elopichthys; species Elopichthys bambusa. The sequence goes on along the minus strand of CM074437.1, from coordinate 23,567,898 downwards.
GTCAAGTCAAGTCACCATTATTTATATAGCGCTTTTTACAATGCAGATTGTGTCAAAGCAGCTTTACAGTGATAACTGGTACATTATTTTGGCTGCACAGCAGCTCGTAAGGAATAGTGTCAATGCAGGCAGATCAAAGCACTGTTGAATATCAAATGTCAATTGTCAAGTGTCCCCAACTAAGCAAGCCAAAGGCGACAGCGGCAAGGAACCCAAACTCCAACAGGTGACATCAGGTGGCAAACAGGTGTTAAAATGGAGAAAAAACCTTGGGAGAAACCAGGCTTAGTCGGGGGGCCAGTTCTCCTCTGGCGAACAGTGCTTTGTTACGACTCAGGTTGCTATCATAAGTCAGATATGATCGCAACATTCAAAGTGTTTAATTCAGTTCCATCCATTTGAGGATCGTATTCATCACACCGGTATGGACGGTTGTTGAGGAGATGCGCCACTGGTTGTCATGTTGATGAGGCCTTTACAGTGGATGATCTAGTTGACTCAATCTCTGCTGATACTTCAGGGCTGTGTTGTGGTTGTGTCATGGTGCAGGTCCTCGATCTCACCCGGATACGGCCCGGATCCGGCTGACTACAGTAAACCTCGGGATAAACAGAAAGACTAATATTAGCGTAGATGCCATTCTTCTTCTGATGTAACGAGTACATCTGGTGTTATTGGAAGTGTTCCCGGTTCCGGCTGACCTAATTTATGCAGCCTAATAATCCTTTAACGGATTTGAAAAAATAAATTGATAATGTGTTATGTGTATGCCAGGTTAAAGAGATGTGTTTTTAGTTTAGATTTAAACTGACAGAGTGTGTCTGCTTCCCGAACAATGCTAGGAAGATTGTTCCAGAGTTTAGGTGCCAAATAGGAGAAGGATCTACCACCTGCAGTTGATTTTGATATTCTAGGTATTATTAGCTGGCCTGAATTCTGAGATCGTAATAGACGCGAAGGGCTATAATGCATTAAGAGCTCGCTCAGGTACTGGGGAGCTAAACCATTTAGTGCTTTGTAGGTAATTAGCAAGATTTTAAAATCTATACGATGTTTAACAGGAAGCCAATGCAGTGTTGACAGAACCGGGCTGATATGGTCATATTTCCTAGTTCTAGTAAGAACTCTAGCTGCTGCATTTTGTACGAGCTGTAGTTTATTTATCAGGCGAGCAGAACAACCACCTAATAGAGCGTTACAGTAATCTAGCCTTGAGGTCATGAACGCATGAACTAACTGTTCTGCATTTGTCATCGAGAGCATATGTCGTAATTTAGATATATTTTTAAGATGGAAGAATGCGGTTTTACAGATGCTAGAAACATGGCCTTCAAATGAAAGATTGGTATCAAAGAGCACACCCAGGTTCCTAACTGACGACGAAGACTTAACAGAGCAGCCATCAAGTGTTAGACAGTATTCTAGGTTATTACGTGAGGAAGTTTTTGGTCCAAAAATTAGAATATCTGTTTTTTCTGAATTTAGTAGTAGGAAATTACTGGTCATCCAATTTTTTATATCAGCTATGCATTCCGTTAATTTTGTGAATTGGTAAGTTTCGTCAGGGCGCGAAGAAATATAGAGCTGAGTATCATCAGCGTAACAGTGAAAACTAACACCATGCTTCCTGATGATATCTCCTAAGGGTAGCATGTACAGAATGAAAAGCAATGGTCCTAGTACCGAGCCTTGCGGTACTCCATATTCAACTTGTGATCGATATGACCTCTCTTCATTTACTTCTACAAACTGATAACGGTCAGATAAGTATGATTTGAACCATGACAATGCAATTCCACTAATGCCAACATAATTTTCGAGTCTATTTAAAAGAATATTGTGATCAATAGTGTCAAATGCAGCACTAAGATCCAGTAACACTAATAGAGAGATACAACCACGATCTGATGATAAGAGCAAATCATTAGTAACTCTAATGAGAGCAGTTTCAGTACTATGGTATGGTCTAAATCCTGACTGGAAATCCTCATAGATACTATTTCTTTCTAAAAAGGAACATAGTTGTGATGATACTGCCTTTTCTAGTATTTTTGACAGAAAAGTGAGATTTGAGATTGGCCTGTTATCGACTAATTCTCTAGGATCAAGTTGTGGTTTTTTAATAAGAGGTTTAATAATAGCCAACTTAAAAGTTTTTGGTACGTATCCTAGTGATAAAGATGAATTAACGATATTAAGAAGAGGATCTATGACCTCTGGAAGCATCTCTTTCAATAGCTTAGTTGGTATAGGGTCTAACATACATGTTGTCGATTTTGACGATTTAACAAGTTTAGACAGTTCTTCCTCTCTTAAAGGAGTAAATGAATTGAATTTTTCCTCAGGGATACTACAATGCACCGTCTGACGCAATACTGTAGTAGACGGTTGCGTGGTTATAATTTTTTTTCTAATATTATCAATCTTGCAAGTAAAGAAGTTCATGAAGTCATCACTGCTGTGCTCTTTGGAAACATCAGAAGTTGAAGTTTTATTTCTTGTTAATTTAGCCACTGTATCAAATAAATACCTAGGGTTTTGTTTATTTTCTTCTAAAAGTTTTGAAAAATAGGCAGATCTAGCAGATTTTAAGGCCTTTCTGTACTCAACCATTCTCTCCCTCCACAAAATGCGAAATACTTCTAGTTTTGTTTTCTTCCAGCTGCGTTCCATTTTTCTGGCTGCTACCTTTAGGGCCTGAGTGTGCTCGTTGTACCATGGCGTTGGATTAATTTCCTTAATCTTTTTTAAACGCAAAGGAGCAACTGAGTCTAATGTGCTTGAAAAGACAGAGGCAATAGTTTCCGTTGCAACATCGAGGTCTTCTAAGCTGTCTGGCATGCTAAGGCGATGAAACTGATCAGGAAGATTATTTATAAAGCGTTCTTTAGTGGTAGAAGTGATGGTTCTACCAAATTTATGGCAGGGAGGCAGTTTAGCTGTTTTGACTAAATGTAGTATACACGAGACTAGGTAATGATCTGAGATGTCGTCACTCTGCTGCAGAATTTCAACGGCATCAATATCAATTCCATATGACAATATTAGATCTAAGGTATGGTTACGACAATGAGTGGGTCCTGACACGTGTTGTCTAACACCAATAGAGTTTAGAATATCTGCAAATGCCAATCCCAATGAGTCTTTTTCATTATCTACATGGATATTAAAGTCACCAACAACAAGTACTTTATCTGCTGCTAGTACTAACTCTGACAGAAAATCAGCAAATTCTTTGATAAAGTCTGTATGGTGTCCTGGTGGCCTGTATACAGTAGCCAACACAAATGTCAACTTACATAATGTTACGTAAAGTACCATCACTTCGAAGGAATTATATTTGAGAGACTTTTGACTAATACTATACATATTACTATAAATTACAGCAACACCTCCTCCTTTGCCTTTCTGACGAGGATTGTGTCGATAATCATAACCTTGAGGGCTAGACTCATTTAAAGTAATGTAATCGTCCGGTTTTAGCCAAGTTTCTGTCAAACACAGCATATCTAGATTATTGTCTGTGATAATATCATTTACAATAAGTGATTTTGATGAAAGGGATCTAATATTTAACAACCCAAGCTTTATCATTTGTTTATCATTACTATCTCTATTTTTTATTTGTTGAACATCAATTAAATTTTTACCATTAAATGGGTTTGGAAGTTTTTTGTTTTTACTAATTCGGGGTACAGACACAGTCTCTATGTGATAATATCTAGGTGTAAGAGTTTCTATGTGTTGGGAATTATCTGACTTCTGTAACGTGAGGCAGCTAGCAGACGGTCGGTTTAGCCAGTGTGTCTGCTTCCTGACCTGGGACACAGTTTGTCATGTTTCAGCTCTAAGACTAAGTGCCATATTACTAGAGAGAAGAGCAGCACCATCCCGAGAGGGATGAATACCATCTCTTTTCAACAGGTCAGGTCTGCCCCAAAAACTTTTCCAATTGTCTATAAAACCTATATTATTTTGCGGACACCACTTAGACAGCCAGCCATTGAGTGATGATAATCTGCTAACTATCTCATCACTCCGACGAACAGGAAGGGGACCAGAGCAAATTACTTCTCCTGACATTGTATTTGCGAGTTCACACACCTCTTTAATGTTAATTTTAGTGATCTCCGACTGGCGAAGTCGAACATCATTAGTGCCGACGTGAATAATAATTTTAGAGTATTTACGATTAGCGTTAGCCAGCACTTTTAAATTTGCTTTGATGTCAGGTGCTCTGGCTCCCGGCAAACATGTGACTATGGTGGCTGGTCTCTCTATTTTCACGTTCCGTGTAATAGAATCGCCAATAACTAGGGCACTTTCAACAGGATTCTCAGTGGGTGCGTCACTGAGTGGGGAGAACCTGTTTGATGTTATTATTGGAACGGAAAAGTGGTGTTTTCCGCGGCTAGGCCGCCTCACCGTTACCCAAGTGCCCTGCTGCATGGGCTCTACAGCCGGAACCGAACAATGTACAGAGTTCACTAAGCTAATCGCATCCAAAACAGTATCTGAAGCCCTTGCGTTCTTACTATCCTCGATTAAAGTTTGGATGCGTGTCTCTAATTCTGAGATTCTCTCTGTCAGCCTGACTATTTCCCTACATTTATGACATGTAAATCCCTCGTCGCTGACAGAGAGAGCTATACTGAACATGTGGCAAATGGAACAGGTGACAATGCTAGGAGAGGATGACATGACTCACCGTGTTTGTAGACTGATCCGAGTTACCACAGCTGTTTGATGAGCGCGTTGAAAAGGAGCGCGCGAGAGACTGATGACAAGTTAACAAGCTAGCGAGATGCAAACGCGTTGTAACAGCGATTTAGATTCAAAGATTTAAAGCTAGCGACGTCAGATTAATGTAGTAGGCAATATTAAATATAAGGTACTAATAATATAAGCAACAATGAATAAAAGTAAGAGATTCAAATCGAAGCTATACGGAGTTACAGACGCAAACCACTCTGAGCAGCGAGGCAGACAGGAGCAATCGACGGGGGCCAGGAGCAATCGCAATGTCCATGACCGGCTGGAGGTGGGCGGCCCAGCGGGGTGTTTAGAGAAATGTGTATCTCTCACATGCACACATACAGTTGCACCTCATTAGTCAGTTAATCTTAGAAGCGAAACTCTTCCCATAAGCTGTCGTCAAGCAGTCTTGTCTCTGCTTCCAAAGAAAGGGGACTTGGGACTTCTTAAAAACTGGAGACCAGTATCTTTGCTATGTTCTGGTTATAAAATATTTTCCAAATGTTTATCAAATAGACTTAAAAACTGTTTAGACGTTTTGGTTCAAAATGATCAAACATATTGTATACCTGAAAGTTATATAATGGACAATCTTTTTTTATTGTTGGATATAATCGACATTAATCAGTTTTATCATGTTAATTTTGGAGTTCTGTCAGTTGATCAAGAATAACAATTTGATCGAGTTGATCATGAATATCTTTTTAATGTGTTAAAATATTTTGGGTTTGGTGACAGATTTATATCTTATATTCAGTTGTTGTACTGTAATGTTTCTGTTATGGTTAAAGTGCCCCTATTATGGAATTTTGAAAATTACCTTTCATGTAGTGTGTAACATAGCTCTAAGTGAATGAAAACATCCTGCAAAGTTTTAAATCCGAAAGTGCACTGTATATAGTTGTCTCTCAAAAGTAAGAGTCGACTCGAGTCAATTAAACGAGTCGTTTGTAAAACGAATCCCAAGCCGTTTCGTTGTGACATCACAACGAAACATTAGCATATTGCCCGCCCACTTATTGTGCGCGCAGACGTTAGGGAAAATTCATTTTTTCAATAGCACAGCAGTACAATCTTTTGTTGTGTTCCCGTCATTTTACTAATGACTGCATGTGAAACTTCAGGGAGTTTAATGCAGGATTTATAAAACGCTTGGTCATAAAATATGGATCAATGCCCAGTTTCTTTGGACCAGCTTGCTCCTCTTAATCTCAACCTGTAACTTTTTTCTAGCGATTGTTTAAAATTCGTAGTTTTGTATGTTATGTTGTGTAACGTACACCCTGGTCTGTTACACAACATAACAGTTCCTGCTAACCAGCTAACTCAAGTTTCTGTAGTTCTGCTATTCAGATGTGGATCCAATATTGTCTACAAATGTGTTGATTAATGCAGCTTGTTGGTCTTATTACTTGGAGTAATAGCTAAACTAGCAATCTGGAAAATATATATATATATTTTTTTTTTTTTTTTTTTTTTTTTTTCTTTCTTTCTTTCTTCAAACCTTTGGGCACTTTTCGGGCCCTTAACATGCTCAAACTCTTGAAACTTTGCACACACGTCAAAATCTTCGGCAATCAGGGCCGGGCTAAAGCTGGTACACGGGCGTGGCAGGGGGCCTTGACAGCGCCCCCTTGAACGGGGGCCGAAAACTGGGTCCATATATCAAACATGTTTGCACGTATTAGTATGAAACTCTGTACACATATAGACCTCATCAGGCCTAACAACTTCCGTGCTCTAAGTTATACGACAGCTCAACAGGAAGTCAGCTATTATGGGTTGTTTGAAAAACACATGCTCTGAAATTTGATATACTCCTCCTAGGTGATAAATCCGATGATTGATTTTTATGCAACTTCAGCTGTGTGTTTGTTGTGGGAGTCCGATCACATGGATGTGACTATTGTGAGTCAAAGTTAAAGCACCACCAACTGGCAGCAGGGTGTGTCACTTTCAAAGTGCTTTGAGATGACCCTCTTATTTTTACCAGAATAGTGTCAAGACATGACTGCTTCATGACACTATATTCTCCTCTGAATTATGCACCATTTATTTCTATACACAATAATACTGACATTAGAATTTTTTTTTGACATTTGCGTTTTTTTCATTCAATGTAGTATGTGTAATTTAAAAATAAGCAGATTAGTGCTCTGTTTATAACAAAATTATATTTTATAACAAAGTCTTATTTTCAGCATAAAGCATTTGGATTTATTTCAGTTTATTATGGGCTTGTTCTGTTTTTCTGGCAACACGAAAGATCTGGCAGATCTGGCAACGTGAATTAGTCAAGGCTCATAGGCTACTGCTTTCCCTGTGATTCACCACACATACAGAAGAGAGACACATCTCCGATGCACATGAAAAACATCATTAACAACTAGTTGTTCAGTTCAGTTCAGTTCAGTTCCGTACACACTGCATACAATTTCAGTAAATGCGGTTGTCACTACCTGTATTTTTCGGAGGTAGAATTCGGTTATTACTCCCCTATTTTACTGAACTGTGTGTGTGCAGAACAGGATTAAGCACTAAAAGGTGAACTGACAACCGAATTTAGTTGCAGTGTGTACGTATAATATAAAATATTATTTATTTAAAAATAACAGCCATTCTAAACTTTGTATTTAATATAAATAAGTTGTAAGTTGTATTTTGGATACCTTTTATGTGTAATTTGAGTTTTAAAATTAAAAAAAAAAAAAAAAAAATTTTTTGCAAACAGCTTTTTTAGAATTTGAAAGATAAAGATATTATTTGATAAGTGAGATCTCTGATGGTAGTCCTTGAAAACCGAAAAAGTAGTGCTTGAAAAGTCCTTGAAAGTAACATCTCATTTTACAGTCTGTATGAATCTTACATCTGTATGAACCTTAGGACGCTGCAGTGAATAGGTACCGCTCGTTAACCACAAAAGGTCTAAATGTTATGTTAGAAAATTTGTAAATCTTTCTTGATTTAATTTAACTCTATGGGACTAAGTATGAAATCACAGGTAGAATTTTTTTTTTTTTTTTTTTTTAAGGTTAACTGACTTATTTATAACTGTCATATTAGGGTAAATTATTTTTGGAAAATTGTCTGAAACTTCACACACATGCATTTTTACTTTCATCTGAAATGTAATGAAAAGGTCTTAGTGTTTCAAAAAACATTAAAAAGCTTTATTAACATGGAATGTTTCATCTTCATATGTAATTTGGAACTCACATATGAAAATGTCAAAAACTTGACACAAATTCAGATGCATCTTCGCTGCTATGGAATCACAAACCTGCCGATATTAAAAATAAATAAATAAATATACAAAGAAATGTAAAAAGCAAAAATAAATAAATAAATATACATACAGGTGCTGGTCATATAATTAGAATATCATCAAAAAGTTGATTTATTTCACTAATTCCATTCAAAAAGTGAAACTTGTATATTATATTCATTCATTACACACAGACTGATATATTTCAAATGTTTATTTCTTTTAATTTTGATGATTATAACTGACAACTAAGGAAAATCCCAAATTCAGTATCTCAGAAAATTAGAATATTGTGAAAAGGTTCAATATTGAAGACACCAGGTACCACACTCTAATCAGCTAATTAACTCAAAACACCTGCAAAGGCCTTTAAATGGTTTCTCAGTTTAGTTCTGTAGGCTACACAATCATGGGGAAGACTGCTGACTTGACATTTGTCCAAAAGACGACCATTGACACCTTGCACAAGGAGGGCAAGACACAAAAGGTCATTGCAAAAGAGGATGGCTGTTCACAGAGCTCTGTGTCCAAGCACATTAATAGAGAGGCGAAGGGAAGGAAAAGATGTGGTAGAAAAAAGTGAAAAAAGCAATAACTGCACCCTGGAGAGGATTGTGAAACAAAACCCATTCAAAAATGTGGAGGAGATTCACAAAGAGTGGACTGCAGCTGGAGTCAGTGCTTCAAGAACCACTATGCACAGACGTATGCAAGTCATGGGTTTCAGCTGTCGCATTCCTTGTGTCAAGCCACTCTTAAACAACAGACAGCGTCTCGCCTAGGCTAAAGACAAAAAGGACTGGACTGCTGCTGAGTGGTCCAAAGTTATGTTCTCTGACGAAAGTAAATTTTGCATTTCCATTGGAAATCAGGGTCCCAGAGTCTGGAGGAAGAGAGGAGAGGCACACAATCCACGTTGCTTGAGGTCCAGTGTAAAGTTTCCACAGTCAGTAATGGTTTGGGGTGCCATGTCATCTGCTGGTGTTGGTCCACTGTGTTTTCTGAGGTCCAAGGTCAACGCAGCCGTATACCAGGAAGTTTTAGAGCATTTCATGCTTCCTGCTGCTGACCAACTTCATGAAGATGCAGATTTCATTTTCCAACAGGACTTGGCACCTGCACACAGTGCCAAAGCTACCAGTACCTGGTTTAAGGACCATGGTATCCCTGCTCTTAATTGGCCAGCAAACTCGCCTGATCTTAGGAAGAGGAAGATGTGATATGCCAGACCCAACAAAGTAGAAGAGCTGAAGGCCACTATCAGAGCAACCTGGGCTCTTATAACACCTGAGCAGTGCCACAGACTGATCGACTCCATGCCACGCCACATTGCTGCAGTAATTCAGGCAAAAGGAGCCCCAACTAAGTATTGAGTGCTGTACATGCTTATACTTTTTATGTTCATACTTTTCAGTTGGCCAAGATTTCTAAAAATCCTTTCTTTGTATTGGTCTTAAGTAATATTCTAATTTTCTGAGATACTGAATTTGGGATTTTCCGTAGTTGTCAGTTATAATCATCAAAATTAAAAGAAATAAACATTTGAAATATATCAGTCTGTGTGTAATGAATGAATATAATATACAAGTTTAACTATTTTGAATGGAATTAGTGAAATAAATCAACTTTTTGATGATATTCTAATTATATGACCAGCACATGTATATTGATTTAAATTTTGTAAGACACAATTTGTCAAGAAAGACGGTATGTGGGAAGCGTGAATCTTCATGAATAATGCTGTGATTCACACCTGAGACAAACACCCACATAATGAGCCGCATAATGAGCCATTTCAGTCAGGTAGGCTATGTGAGAGGAAACTAAAAAAATCAAAGTACAAAGTAATTTTTTTTTTTTTTTTGTAGTTTATTCAGAATATTGTTAACAATATAAATGATACACATTTTGAATAAATGAGGGCACATTTTGAGTACACCGTTTTACCTGGAAATAAATCTTGCAACGATATAAGTGAACAACACTTAACTGGCATTCCAAGGTGTTTGGTGTTTCTTTTGCACTGGAGAAAGAAAAAAAATCCTTTCCTGCTTCCAAGTCAAGTCAAGTCACCTTAATTTATATAGCGCTTTTTACAATGCAGATTGTGTCAAAGCAGCTTTACAGTGATAACTGGTATATAATTTTGGCTGCACAGCAGCTCTTAAAGAAAATGGTGTCAATGCAAGCAGATGCAAAGCGCTGTTGAATATCAAATGTCAATTGTCAAGTGTCCCCAACTAAGCAAGCCAAAGGCGACAGCGGCAAGGAACCCAAACTCCAACAGGTGACATCAGGTGGCAAATAGGTGTTAAAATGGAGAAAAAAAACCTTGGGAGAAACCAGGCTTAGTCAGGTGGCCAGTTCTCCTCTGGCAAACAGTGCCTTGTTACGATTCAGGTAGCTATCATAAACCCGATAGGATCGCAACATTCAAAGTATTTATACGTCAGGGGTGCGTTGTGGTCGTGTCAAGGTGTAGGTCCTCAATCTCACCTGGATACGGCCCGGATCCAGTTGACTACGGTAAACCTCGGGATAAACAGAAAGACTAATATTAGCGTAGATGCCATTCTTCTTCTGATGTAATGAGTACATCTGGTGTTATAGGAAGTGTTCCCGGCTCCAACTGACCTAATTTATGCAGCCTAATAATCCTTTAACGGATTTGAAAAAAATAAATTGATAATGTGTTATGTGTATGCCAGGTTAAAGAGATGTGTTTTTAGTCTAGATTTAAACTGACAGAGTGTGTTTGCTTCCCGAACAATGCTAGGAAGATTGTTCTAGAGTTTAGGTGCCAAATAGGAGAAGGATCTACCGCCTGCAGTTGATTTTGATATTCTAGGTATTATCAGTTGGCCTGAATTCTGAGATCATAATAGATGTGAAGGACTATAATGCTATAAAGCTCGCTCAGGTACTGGGTAGCTAAACCGTTTAGTGCTTTGTAAGTAATTAGCAACATTTTAAAATCTATACGATGTTTAACAGGAAGCCAATGCAGTGTTGACAGAACCGGGCTAATATGGTCATACTTCCTAGTTCTAGTAAGAACTCTAGCTGCTGCATTTTGTACAAGCTGTAGTTTGTTTAACAGGCGAGCGGAACAACCACCCAGTAGAGGGTTACAGTAATCTAGCCTTGAGGTCATGAACGCATGAACTAACTGTTCTGCATTTGTCATTGAGAGCATATGTCGTAGTTTAGATATATTTTTAAGATGGAGGAATACGGTTTTACAGATGCTAGAAACATGGCCTTCAAATGAAAGATTGGTATCAAAGAGCACATCCAGGTTCCTAACTGATGATGAAGACATAACAGAGCAGCCATCAAGTGTTAGGCAGTATTCTAGGTTATTATGTGGAGAAGTTTTTGGTCCAAAAATTAGAGTATCTGTTTTTTCTGAATTTAGTAGTAGGAAATTACTGGTCATCCAATTTTTTATATCAGCTATGCATTCCGTTAATTTTGTGAATTGGTAAGTTTCGTCAGGGCGCGAAGAAATATAGAGCTGATTATCATCAGCATAACAGTGAAAACTAATGCCATGCTTCCTAATGATATCTCCCAAGGGTACAGAGTGAACAGCAACGGTCCTAGTACTGAGCCTTGCGGTACTCCATATTGAACTTGTGATCAATATGACATCTCTTCGTTTACTACTACAAACTGATAACAGTCAGATAAGTATGATTTGAACCATGACAGTGCCATTCCACTAATTCCAACATAATTTTTGATTCTATTTAAAAAAATATTGTGATCAATTGTGTCAAATGCAGCACTAAGATCCAGTAACGCTAATAGAGAGATACAACCACGATCTGATGATAAGAGCAAATCATTAGTAACTCTAATGAGAGCAGTCTCAGTACTATGGTACGGTCTAAATCCTGACTGGCAATCCTCACAGATACTATTTCTTTCTAAAGGAACATAGTTGTGATGATACTGCCTTTTCTAGTATTTTTGACAGAAAAGTGAGATTTGAGATTGGCCTGTAATTGACTAATTCTCTAGGATCAAGTTGTGGTTTTTTTAATAAGAGGTTTAATAATAGCCAGCTTAAAGGTTTTCGGTACGTATCCTAGTGATAAAGATGAATTAACAATATTAAGAAGAGGATCTATGACCTCTGGAAGCATCTCTTTCAATAGCTTAGTCGGTATAGGGTCTAACATACATGTTGTTGATTTTGATGATTTAACAAGTTTAGACAATTCTTCCTCTCTTAAAGCAGTAAATGAATTTAATTTTTCCTCAGGGACACTACAATGCACTGTCTGACGCGATACTGTAGTAGACAGTTGCATGGTTATAATTTTCTCTCTAATATTGTCAATCTTGCAAGTAAAGAAGTTCATAAAGTCATTACTGCTGTGCTCTTTGGAAACATCAGAAGTTGAAGCATTATTTCTTGTTAATTTAGCCACTGTATCAAATAAATACCTAGGGTTGCGCTTATTTTCTTCTATAAGTTTTGAAAAATAGATCTAGCAGTTAAGGCCTTTCTGTACTCAATCAGTCTCTCTCTCCACGAAATGCAAAATACTTCTAGTTTTGTTTTCTTCCAGCTGCGCTCCATTAATCTGGCTGCTACCTTTAGGGCCTGAGTGTGCTCATTGTACAACGGCTTTGGATTAATTTCCTTAATCTTTTTTAAACGCAAAGGAGCAACTGAGTCTAATGTGCTGGAAAAGACAGAGGCAATATTTCTGTTGCAACATTGAGGTCTTCTAAGTTGTCTGGTATGCTAAGGTGATGAAACTAATCAGGAAGATTATTTATAAAGCGATCTTTAGTGGTGGAAGTGATGGTTCTACCAAATTTATGGCAGGGAGGCAGTTTAGCTGTTTTGACTAAATGTAGTATACACAAGACTAGATAATGATCTGTCATCGCTCTGCTGCAGAATTTCAACAGCATCAATATCGATTCCATGTGACAATATTAGATTTAAAGTATGATTACGACAATAATTGGGTCCTGACACGTGTTGTCTAACTCAACAATAGAACAATAGAATTTAGAATGTCTGTAAATGCCAATCCTAATGCGTCTTTTTCATTATCTACATGGATATTAAAATCACCAACAACAAGGACTTTATCTGCAGCTAGTACTCTGATAGGAAATCAGCAAATTCTTTGATAAAGTCTGTATAGTGTCCTGGTGGCCTGTATACAGTAGCCAGCACAAATGTCAACTTACATAATGTTACATAAAGTACCATCACTTCGAAGGAATTATATTTGAAAGACTTTTGACTAATACTGTAAATATTACTATAAATTACAGCAACACCTCCCCCTTTGCCTTTCTGACGAGGATTGTGTCGATAATCGTAACCTTGAGGGCTAGACTCATTTAAAGTAATGTAATCGTCGGATTTTAGCCAAGTTTCTGTCAAACACAGCAAATCTAGATTATTGTCTGTGATGATAATATTTACGATAACTGCTTTTGAAGAAAGGGATCTAATATTTGACAACCCAAGCTTTATCATTTGTTTATCAGTATTATCTCTATTTTTTATTTGTTGAACATCAGTTAAATTTTTACCATTAAATGGGTTTGGAAGTTTTTTGTTTTTACTAAATACAGACACAGTCTCTATGTGATAATATCTAGGTGTAAGAGTTTCTATGTGTTGGGAATTATCTGACTTCTGTAACGTGAGGCAGCTAGCAGACGGTCGGTTTAGCCAGTCTGTCTGCTTCCTGACCTGGACCCCAGTTTGTCATGTTTCAGCTCTAAGACTATGTGCCATATTACTAGAGAGAAGAGCAGCACCATCCCAGGAGGGATAAATACCATCTCTTTTCAACAGGTCAGGTCTCCCCCAACAACTTTTCCAATTGTCTATGAAACCTATATTATTCTGCGGACACCACTTAGACAGCCAGCCATTGAGTGATGATAATCTGCTAACTATATCATCACTGAGTGGGGAGAACCTGTTTTATGTTCTTATTGGAACGGAAGAGTGTTTTTTCTCGCGGCTAGGCCGCCTCACTGTTACCCAAGTGCCCTGCTGCGCGGGCTCTACAGCCGGAACCGAACAATGTACAGAGTTCGCTAAGTTAGTCGCATCCAAAACCGTATCTGAAGCCCTTACATTCTTATTATCCTCAATTCAAGTTTGGATGCATGTCTCTAATTCTGAGATTTTCTCTGTCAGCCTGACTATTTCCCTACATTTATGACATGTAAATCCCTCGTCGCTGACAGAGAAAGCTATACTGAACATGTGGCAAGCAGAACATGATATAACACTAGGAGAGGATGACATGACTCACCGTGTTTGTAGACTGATCCGACTTACCACAGCTGTTTGATGAACGCGTTGAAAAGAAAATGAGCGCACGAGAGACTGATGACAAGTTAACAAGCTAGCGAAATGCAAACACGTTGTAATAGCGATTTAGATTCAAAGATTAAAAGCTAGCAATGTCAGATTAATGTGGTAGGCAATATTATATATGTTAATGATAATATAAGCAACAATGAATGAAAGTAAGAGATTCAAAACAAAGCTATATGGAGTTACAGACGCAATCCACTCTGAGCAGCGAGGCTCAGTGATATCATTCCAGTCAGTGATATCACCATTATATTCATTCAGAACGCCCATTGTGGGCCAATATCTGGTCACTATGATTCTCAAATCTGTGAGATAAAAGAAAAAACCCTCTGTGAGCATGCTGATAACAGGATCATATCAGCTATTGTATTAATGTTAATATAATGTCCACTCTTAACAGAAAACATGATTTTTGTGATATTTTGCATAGGCCTATATTTTAAATTACAGTACCGGTCAAAAGATTTGACACATTACTATTTATAATGTTTTTGAAAGAAATCTCATGCTCATCAAGCCTGCGTTTATTTGATCAAAAATACAGAAAAACCCCCCGCAATACTGTGAAATATTACAATTTAAATTGTTAATGTTTTTCTATTTTAATATACTTTAAAAAAGAATGTATTTCTGTGATGCAAAGCGTCTAAACATTCATATTCCCTCTATGGTATTTTATTAGGGGTGTAACGATTCACTCATTTTCTCGATGCATTGATTACAAATCCTGACGATGCATATGCATCGATCTTGAAACATGTTTTTTGAATCGTGAATCGTTAATTTCGGCTGATAATCGATGTAAAATGCTAAGAATTGGATTAATCGCGATTCTGTAGCGATTCAGTGCTTTAAAATATGTAGACATTAAATTACTACATGCGTGAATTGATGGGAGACGTTGTGCACCATAATTCGCCCTCACAGCTCTCCTTCACACAGATGCGCTGCACTCTACAGCCTTTCACTGGATTTTGCTTGCGATCTGTCCGTAGCTCTCATTTAGAAGCCCACGTTTGAGCTATAGTCTCTCCATGCAAGCATTAGTGTGTTTAATGTACCTGGAACACTTTAATAAGGTTGTGTAGCCATTAACACTATCCTGCACTATAGTTAACATTAACTAACAATACTTTTAAAGCCATTTTTAGGCTATTAAAATGAAGTTATGTAGCATTATTATAACTAACATGAACCAACATTAACAATGGACAAAAGGTTTTTTTTTGCCCTTACTCTCTGACCTCCTGAAGGCCGCTGTGACTAAGACACATTGGGGAAAGCATTTCAATAACCCTATGAATGCATATAAAAATGCAGAATCGAATCAAATTAATCGGATTGCATCAAATTTTAATGCAAATCGTTTCGAATCGAATCGTTCTGAATTTTCAAAAAAATGTTCTTGTTCGTTCTTGAATCGAATCGAACACATATGAATCATGAATCGAATCGATTCGCTGTCTACCCAAATATTCACAGCCCTATATTTTCTATATTATATATAGAGCCTAAATGTGCAGTTTAATACATTGCTAACACATTTTATTTCAGTATTTATTACGTATTTCAGTTGATTTCACTCATCTCAGTATAGTAATATAGTTTGTGAAGAGCCAATATGGCAATTTACTAATGTAAGTTGTGTAGTAAACAAAACCGCACGTCTATCTGCCCCATTAATTCACACTGAGACACACAAAACTTGCAGGATTCATATTTAAACAATCTTTTTGCAGTTTAATATTCACAGACACTATATCGTGATTAGAATAAAGAAAAACTTACCATTCACAATCATCGGTTTGATCTAATTGATCCTCGAAATGAAAATGAAACCAGTCATGCTCATCCTCTGAGGCAAATTCTTTTAAAATTATTCCTCGCCGCATCTCAAAATTGATGAAAAGTACATCAAAACGTACTAAACTTGATGTGTTTTTTTTCGAGCTGATGGGCGTTCACTCTCTGTTGCATGTATTGCCTCGGAATTTGCGTCTGAATAGCGCTCGCGCTTCGTGGCCGTGGCCAAATTAGTGGATAATGAGCTGACTCGCCAACGTCTGACATGTCTCTCTCTTCATACAGATTACATAAACAGAGAATACTTGTTTTCGATTTGACTTACATGATTTAAAAACTGACATTTCAATGTTTCTTTTTGACATATGTCTCATTTTAGTGTCATTAGTATTCACCAAGTTAGTTAATTTTCTGAGGACTATCAGAATAGACTTCATTCAGAGAGAGACTGCGGGTCGCGCATCATGTTAGTTTCCTTTATTTTGCAAAAAGCACAACATATTGTTTTTACTCTGAGTAAAACAAACAACAAATAAAAAGACATTTCACAGATTAGAATGGTGTATAACTCTTAATTGTATGTCCAAAATTGACGGAGTATTTTGAGTCTCTTTCACACTGATGAGAAAAAAAGCAAGGCGGTATCGCCGGCGCGACCGCCAACTCGACCGCCAACTCGAGGGGGTTAATGTGTAAAATAATGAGACTAAGTTTGATATTTGCATGTCTCACCCATTTGAATTAAACTATCCTGATGCAATTTGTGGAGGCTCCCAATGATCTTTGCTCTTGTTGTCTTGATGTTGTCTTGATGAGAGAGAACCAGTTGGATTCAGAGGATCTTTGGTGAATGGAAAGACAAGGCCGCAGCCTGGCACATGCTTGGGGGTCTTCAGAAAACCTCTAGTTCAGCATCATCTTCACAAAAGAGTTTCTCAGTAAAAAAGAAGCTGTGATCTTGTGATCAGTGATTTTTAAAGTGTGAAGATGTCACACCCTTTGGAGGTGACTGAGCCAATAAGGAGTTGTTTCTTCGGAGGGACTTTTTTTTTACGTCTTTTTGTCCTCTAGCAGGATAATAGCTTAAGACATTGGATTGGGTGTTTAAGAGAACAACCTTTAAGATTCTTTTAATACTAAGGTGTCACAGAGTTAGCGACATGTAACATAAATTAACAAATAGGAAACAAAAGTTGAAATCCATAGATACCAAACATGCAACCCATGTGATCTTGGTTAACCATAGTATGCAATACTGAAACATTAAACCAAAAGAATTTGAATTAATACATAGAAAAGAAATATCTATGTCCCTATGATAAGAAAATCATAAAATGTGAAAATTGGTTACAGGTTTATACATTTCTTAAGTGGTTATACATATAAAAGATACTGTATATGATTAAAAGGGTTTATTTGTCCTTCTCGACGAGAATTAAGTGAGAGTCTCTGCAAATTCATAAACAGTCTTATCAGTCTTCATGTATCCTGTAATCAGACACCTGGTTCTGCCTTTGTGTTAGCTTCATTTGGGATGTTAGTTGCAGTTTTGGGGGATGGGTTCACAGTGATTTTTCTAGATTATTAATTAAATATAATGAATAATTGTGTGTCTGATTGGTCCAGACGCTACATATAAAACTTGGTAACATTAACCTAAAACACAGGCATAAAGGCTATTTTACTGCCTGCCAGTAATGAACAATAGTGTCAGCTAGAGAGAAAATATGTATCCCCTAAAAAGACTTTGTCACTTATGCATAACACACAGATTTTTTTGGTCTTTGAGTTATTGACAAAATATGCATTAAAAATGACCAAAAACTTTAGAAAACACTCCTTCACTTCCTTGTTGCCAAAAATGTTAAGCACATGGCCCATACTGTAGTGTTTTTTTGCTGAAGGCGATGTCATGTGATAATACTAACATGCACATTTTTTTGGTTGAAAATGTTATTGGATTTTAAATGCGATTTTCTCTGGTTCATTTATAAATGACATTATAACTAGTGTTACTACCAAGCTTGGTAAAAATGCTGGAGTAAACTAAGACTTTTTCCCACTTTTGTCTTTGATTAGTTGTATAACCTTGGGTATCTGTTGATAGATCACTGTATAGTGTGTGATAGAATGAAGGTGTAAGAGGACTGTGCATTTAGGACTGTCATGCAAAAAATTTTACGTATAAGATCTTTTTTTTTTTTTTTTTAATGTTGGTAACACATTTGTTCAGTTTTATTTTAACTGTTTAATTCTGTAATGACTGACTTCTAAAAAAACTGATCAGAACCTTCATAGCTGATTTATAACATGCACACAATTTGCTGAACGTACCAATTACACAAAGGCCAAGTATATATTTTCTTTTGAAAGACACTGAATATGTTCAGTACAAAAATCAGTCACAATTAAAAGGTTTAATCCATTGCCAGCCCTAATCTTACATGTTTTGCTTTTTTTTATCTTTCTTACAGAGGAACTATCTGTCTGGACAGAGGAAGAATGCAGGAATTTTGAACAAGGATTAAAGGCTTATGGAAAAGACTTTCATTTTATCCAGGCCAACAAGGTAGTGCTCATTTTATGGCATTCATAATAACAAGTTTAATCCAATCAGTATATCACTTCATTTGCACTTGATGAATGTCAATCCATATCGGCCACCTCATATTCCCATATTGACATTTTATTATTGCTTATAAATGTAATTATGTGTCTAGCAGTTTTCTCTGCTAAATAAGTATATGGATTACTAGATGTGGCAATTCAAACCTTATTTAGTGTTTAACAAACCTTATCCAATTTCAGGTCAGAACTCGGTCTGTCGGAGATTGTGTGGCTTTTTATTACATGTGGAAGAAATCGGAGCGGTATGATTTCTTTGCGCAACAAACTAGGCTTGGAAAAAGGAAATACAACCTTCACCCAGGAGTAACGTAAGTAGACATTTTGCCAGTTTTGATGGACTAACAAAAGTTAGATCATTGTTTATGAACATTTTAGTAGGCTGGATTTATACAATAGGGCTACACGATAATGGTTAAACTGATGTGATTATTTTACTCAAAACTAACATCAAATAAACTCATCTGTTCTCTTTAGCTTTTAACACATGCTAATGTTGTTCTTTGTAATGTTTTATGATTGTCATGCTCCTGTATAGCACTTTGGTCAGTGTTGGGGCTGATTTAAAATGTGCTTTATGAACAAAGATTAGAACTAGAAAACTTGAATAACATTATAAGTGAACTTGCACACCCGTAAGATCTTCGTTCATCTTCGGAACACAAATTAAGATATTTTGATGAAATTCGAGAGGTTTTTTATCCTCTATAGAACTCAATGAAATAACCACATTCAAGGTCCAGAAAAGTAGTAAAAATATCGTTAAAATAGTCAGCTTGACTACAGTGGTTCAACCTTAATGTTATGAAGCAACGAGAATACTTTTTATGTGCAAAAACAAAACAAAAAATATAGCTGCAAGTAGCGATGACGGGCCCATACCCGCTGGCACCGCCACCCCGGCAGACTCAGGGCAACTGTGCACGGCAGGCAATGGGTATTTAAAATGGTTAAACATAAAAGGACTATGTCAAATTCACACCACATTTACTGCAGTAGCGGATGCTCCTATGATCACAAACCACAACAGCCACATCCATTTAAATTTAGATTAATATCATGTCATAGGTCACTTTGAAATGAGGGTAGCACTTTATTTTACAGTACGTGTACTTTCCTGGTACATATATAGTAATTATGCTGTACATACAGGTAAAAGAGCAGTAACACAAGGTACTTACCTGACATGTATGTACATGGAAACTAATAAGAAACACTGCTGTACTTTTCAATGGTACATACATGGTAATTACTTTGTACCTATAGACAAGTGTTGGGTAATAACAGGCACTTACTCATAGTGTCCGTATATGGTAACTAACCGGCACATTACTGTACTTACTAATGGTATGTACATGGTAAATATTTTGTACTTACAGACAAGTGTGGGTAATAACAGGCACTTATTTATGGTAACTTGTAAGACACATTACTGTACTTACTAATTGTATATACACAGTAACTATGTAGTACTTACAGACAAGTGTGGGTAATAACAGGCACTTATGTGTGGTAACTAGTTATGACACTTTACTGTACTTACTGTTGGTATATACATGGTAACTATGCTGTACTCACGGACAAGTGTGGACACAAATAACGGACACTTATTTACAGTGTGTGCATGTTAACAACAGTACAAAACAGAGGCTTACCAAATAGTGTTGTTTTCTCACTGATGCTATTTAAAAAACAAAATCCTCAAGAAATATAGTAATTGTTTTGCTGCACTATGTACGTACTTTATGTAGTGTTTTATGAACTATTAATGCTAAATTGCTCTCCACAACAGTGCATCTTATTTTACAGTCCTTACTAGTTAATATGCTTAAGCTTATTTTACTTTATTTTACATTCCTATTTCCATGTACTTACTATGAACTTACTAGTGAATATACCAGTTAGTTAATGTGTAAGTTACAAGAGCTGGTAATTCCTGTGTAATGTTTATGTACAAGGGTGCACTTTATTTTACAGTCCTATTTCCATGTACTTACTATGAACTTACTAGTGAATATACCAGTTAGTTAATGTGTAAGTTACAAGAGCTGGTAATTCTTATGTAATGTTTATGTACAAGGGTGCACTTTATTTTACAGTCCTATTTCCATGTACTTACTATGAACTTACTAGTAAATATACCAGTTAGATAATGTCTAAGTTAGTAAAAATATAACATTACATCGATATTTTGAGCTGCTAATCCCACACCTACCTTTAAACCTATCCATAACCATTTCTTAAAACTCTGTAGACCTACTGTTTTAAATAAAAGAATGACAGACAAACAAGTGTAATCACAACAATTTATTTTTTTGCGAAAATGTCAAAAGTCGTACCAAAAGTAGTTCACATGATGATGAGTTGCAGTCGCAGTCCTCTCTGGCGGTAAATAATAGTTTTTTACAGAGCAGAATATGATGAATCCGGCTTCTCTCCGTGAAGGTGCACACTCCATTCGCAGTCATACGCACTTATTCAAATGTCAGTCCACTGAAACACGTTGCAATCTGACGAAGCAGGTGAGAACCAATGAGCGTTCGATATCAGTCCCGTAAAACATGTCGTAACGCTTCTCGAGAGTGGTGCTACTTTCAAATTTGAATCATAATCATGAATCATTTGACTGTGATGGTCGCTCCTGCTGAGAATGAAGATGAAGATTGATGGATAAAGGGCTGAATTTGGATCTGTTCCTTACAAACATATGGATTCTAAGATATGGAGTACAGCAAACAAATAAAATGGATGTGATTTGTGAATTTATGTTGTTTTGATGTATCTTATGGTTGTATTGTCAGTCGCTGCATAAGAGAAAAACGCCTTCTGTGTCTCACAGCAAACAAACTAAATATTACAAGTCACAAACAGAAATGTTATTTCATATTAAGTAGATGAGTAAACTGTTTTCAAAAAATGCGACTAAAAACATGTATTGATATGACAATTGAATACATACAGCAGATTTAAAACATTAATCCCACGATTTTATTATTAGTACAGGGCAATTCATTTACATTCACACTTTACGTTACATGATTTACGTTTTTATTGCTGTTAATACGCAGGTATTTTTACGTTTTAGTCTTCTAAATACATCAGTGTTGTACGTTTTTGTGTGTATGAAAACATAAGTAAATGTACGTGTGGTAGAACCACACTTTACGTAAAAAAAAAGTGTTTTCATGAGATCACGTTAATTCCTATGTAATGTTTATTTACAAGGATGCACTTTATTTTACAGTCCTATTTCCATGTACTTACTATGAACTTACTAGTGAATATACCAGTTAGTTAATGTGTAAGTTACAAGAGCTGGTAAGTCCTGGTAAGCACATTTGTTTCACAGTAGTTAAGTGTCCATTATGTGTGTCCACACTTGTAAAGGTGGAGTACAACATAGTTACCATGTATATACCACTAGTAAGTACAGTAGTCAAGTCACCTTTATTTATACAACGCTTTTTACAATGCAGAAGTGCATCTTACTAGTTACCACACATAAGTGCCTGTCATTACCCACACTTGTCTGTAAGTACTACATAGTTACCATGTACATACCATTAGTAAGTACAGTAATGTGTCTGTTAGTTACCATATACGGACACTATAAGTAAGTGCCTGTTATTACCCAACAGTACAATGTATGTACCATTGGAAAGTACAGCAGTGTTTCTTATTAGTTTCCATGTACATACATGTCAGGTAAGTACCTTGTGTTACCACTCTTTTACCTGTATGTACAACATAATTACTATATACGTACCAGGAAAGTACACGTACTGTAAAATAAAGTGCTACCGAAATGGGTGCAGAGTTATCTTTTGCAGGTCAAAATTTTGTAAGTCTAAATCCAGTGTAAATCTTAGTCCAGTGTTTATCTTAAGTTTTTTATATATATATATTTTCTAAGCCCCCCCACATACACACGCACGCACGCACAGACGGAGAGAAAGAGAGGCAGCGTGAGATTTAAGAACCAGTTGAACATGATTCAATAATATTTTAAACAATAAGAATAAAATCTATACTGTGACAGAAAATAGTCTTTGATAATCTCTTAATATATACATTCAAATGTTATACTAACTAAAGTCATTTATAGAAAAGTCATCATTAGCATTTAAAATTGTTATACATCCAGATTAATTTATTTTACGGTCTTTTACATTATTATTAACCAGATTATTAAACTAATTATATAAAACTATATAGTCAGTGCACTACAAATTAACTGGTTCTATGCCTTTATTTTGTTATTCAAATTTATAGAAGAGAAGGCCTAAGAGATTTCCTATCCTATAATACAGTCAAAAGGACACAGCAATGAAAGGGTTAAACCTGCAAAACTCTAAAACACAGAGAGAGAGAGAGAGAGAGAGAGAGACACAGAGGCAGAACAGTTGGAGCCTGACCAGTTAGTTGAGTCAGATGATTCAATAATATTTTAAACAATAAGATTAAAATATATTGTTACAAACTTTCCCAGTCTAGGGTTGGGAGACAGTAACAGGGTTAAATTAAATCAGAAGGAGAAAGAAAACCAAAGAACGTGGAGGATTCCCTTCGGTCCTCTGCCCCAGAAATGTGAATGAGCCACTCAATGTTACAAAATAAAATTATTTATTTTAATTAGGTAGGGAAAAATGGAAGCAAACAGTCTTCAGGAGAGGAGCTATCCAAAACAACAAACAAAAGAATGAGGTCTATATGTGTACCAAGCTTCATACTAATTACGTGCAAGCGTGTTTGATATATGGACCAGGTTTTCAGACTTCGTTCAAGGGGGCACTGTCGAGCCACCCTGCCACTCCCGGGTACCAGTCTCTGCGGCATCCTAATGGCCGCAGATTCCAGTGTGTGTGCCAATTTTCAAGAGTTTTTGAGCATGTTAAGGCCCCCAAAAAGCCCCGGATGACAGAAAAAAAATAAAAATAATAACAATTAAACCTGCAAGCAGCATTTACAGGGCCGAGCACAAAAGCGCCACAACAAGCCAGCCGACACGGCCGTGAGCATCAGACCAACTGCAACAGTGAGCAATTAAAGACCTATTAAGATCAAACCCATCAGAAGTTATGAGCAAAAATAGCTATTTTTTGTATCTCCGCACCAGTAGGTGGCGCTGCGCCAAAACACTGCATGATGCCTCAGTTCATGTTTGTGATGACATGTACCAAGTTTGGTCTGAATATGATAAAGCATTGTGGAGATATAACCTTGAGTCCAATTTGGAGTGCTCTACGTTGAATTTATTTGCGTGTTATTCAAGAACAGTTGAGTTAATCAAATAGCTTTTAATAACTTTTTGTCGGCATGGTCTGAAGATGATCTCGTTCAATTTTTGTTAAAATCGGAGTAACGGCCTAGGAGGAGTTCGAAAAAGTAGGTTTCTAGGGTTTTGTCCATGTCTACTGGTTGACATCTCTGATGTGTGTATTGAGTTTCGTGCAGTTTGAAGCATGCTAAGAGTCTCAAAAGCATCCAAAACAAATATTAAAGTTTGATGTGTTGCCATGGCAACAGTGTTTGAGTAATCAAGATTCTTTTCACAGGTCTATATCTGCTGTGTATTGACATTACACTGATGAAGTTTGAAACAAATCAGGTAAAGAAAAAAGAGGGTGATCTCAAAGCATTTTGACAGTGACTAACTGATTCACACGCCTAGGAGGAGTATATCAAATTCCAGAGCATGCATTTTCCAAACAACCCATAATAGCCAACTTCCTGTGACATATAACTTAGAGTACGAAAGTTGTTAGGCCCGATGAGGTCTATGTGTACCGAGTTTCATACAAATATGTGCAAGCGTGTTTGATTTTAGACACCATTCAAGGGGGCGCTGTCGAGCCCGGGTGCCAGCTGCTGCCTGGCCCTGATGGCCGACAATTCTGATGTGTGTGCAAAGTTTCAAGAGTTTTTGAGCATGTTAAGGGCCCCAAAAATGCCAGAATAGTCGAAAAAAAAAAAAAAAAAAAGATCCTAAAGAAAACAATAGGGCTTTCGCCTTCGGCTTTGGCCCTAATAACGACTTTGTTCAACAAATCCGTCTCTCCACTGTCATTCTCCTATGCTATTTATGCTGCAGCGCTTCCAGGTTCTACCTCATAACGCCGGCTCAGTATTGGTATCTATATGGCTAAAAAGTAAGATTCCGATTGCAATTGATTGCTGAATGCATGATTGAGAGATGTACAAATAAACATTCCTCAAAAGCCTGTATGTTTTATTATATATACTCACATTTAACTTGATTTGTCTAAAAAATGATGTATGGATAATCAGTTAAACCCAAGTGCAGTAAGTTTTTTTTTTTTTATCTTGAAATACTACTAACAATATAAAAGCTATTCTTACATCTATTTTATAAAAAAGTCCGGGGTGGAGTGCCCTCTGGTGGCAATTACAGACACATTCACTGGTGACTGTGACAAAACTTTTGTTGATGATTTAGATGTCTTAAATTTACGTATCAAATATGATACAGTAGGCCTTCTATGGATAAAGAAGTATATAGTCTGTTGCACAGTGTTTCAAAATGAAGAGTGGCACTGTTTATTTACACATGCAGCTTATAATACTGTATTTCAGAGAGGCTTGGTTCACAATAAATGCTGCTTCTCACAAGCTCCATCTCTGCATGCACTGTGAGATTAATGTGCATTTGGGAACACAATGTGTGTGCTAGGTTCACTTTATCTACATTCACAATAGCATAATTGCAAACATTTTTGTGAACAGAGGTTTACAGCATATCACACCAATATTCCACCAAAATAAAACCTTGAGGATTTTACATGTTAAATGCTTGGGGATTTAAAAGTGAAGAACTCAAGACATAAATACAGTATCTCACAGAAGTGAGTACACCCCTCACATTTTTGTAAATATTTTATTATATCTTTCATTTATGTGACAACACTGAAGAAATGACATTTTGCTACAATGTAAAGTAGTGAGTGTACAGCTTGTCTAACAGTGTAAATTTGCTGTCCCCTCAAAATAACTCAACACAGCCATTAATGTCTAAACCGCTGGCCACAAAAGTGAGTACAGCCCTAAGTAAAAATGGCCAAATTGGGCCCAGTTAGCCATTTTCTCTCCCCGTTGTCATGTGACTCGTTAGTGTTACAAGGTCTCAGGTGTGAATGGGGAGCAGGTGTGTTAAATTTGGTGTTATCGCTCTCACTCTCTCATACTGGTCACTGGAAGTTCAACATGGCACCTCATGGCAAAGAACTCTCTGAGGATTTTTTGTTGCTCTACATAAAGATGGCGTAGGCTATAAGAAGAGAAGGGGTGGGGGGGTCAGCCTGTCAGTTCTCAGACCACACTGCATCAAATTGGTCTGCATGGCTGTCCTCCCAGAAGGAAGCCTCTTCTAAAGATGATGCACAAGAAAGCCCGCAAACAGAAGACAACGACCACTGCCTTGCTAAAGAAGCTGAGGGTAAAGGTGATGGACTAGCCAAGCATGTCTCCAGACCTAAACCCTATTGAGCATCTGTGGGGCATCCTCAAACAGAAGGTGGAGGAACGCAAGGTCTCTAACATCCACCAGCTCCGTGATGTCTTCATGGAGGAGTGGAAGAGGACTCCAGTGGCAACCTGTGAACTCCACACCCAAGAGGGTTAAGGCAGTGCTGGAAAATAATGGTGGCCACACAAAATATTGACACTTTAGGCACAATTACGGCATTTTCACTTAGGGGTGTACTCAGTTTTGTGGCCAGCAGTTTAGACATTAATGGCTGTGTGTTGAGTTATTTTGAGGGGACAGCAAATTTACACTGTTATACAAACTGTACACTCACTACTTTACATTGTAGCAAAGTGTCATTTCTTCAATGTTGTCACATGAAAAGATATAATAAAATATTTACAAAAATGTGAGGGGTGTACTCACTTCTGAGAGATATTGTATGTATGTTGTAACTTGTATTGTTAGTTGTTTTTGTAAAGAGTGAACACTCTTGACAATAAGAGTGTTTTTTTTGTGTCTGCTGTTTCTCAAAATAAGGTGTGTATTCATGTTTAATTTGTGTAGGGATTACATGGACAGACTTCTAGATGAAACAGAAAGCACTGCCTCCAGTCGAGCAGCCACACCTCTTCCTGCCGCCTCCAGCAGCAGTACCAGCCAATCAGAGCGAGAGGAGACTAGTGGCCACAATGGTACAGTACATAGTGTCATTTTTTTCACACTATATTGAAATGCTTTGATGCATATTTCAGGATATTTTGTAGAAATCAGGTTGGATTAAAGTTGTATGTGGTGTGTTTGAATTGTTTGTTACAGCTGTGCATTATAGTAAATCTCTGTGGTTCCCAATTCAGGACTCACCAGTCACAGCTCCAGTGCAGTTGCCACAGAGATGTTGAATAGAGTGAATGAGATGAAGAGTGAATCTTTCCAGTCAAATGGAGCATCTGAACACAGTCTACTCGCAGATCATCTGGACTCCATTGGCTGTAAACTTACAGACACCCACAACTCAGAC
Organism: Elopichthys bambusa; assembly: GCA_037101425.1. Lineage (NCBI taxonomy): Eukaryota > Metazoa > Chordata > Actinopteri > Cypriniformes > Xenocyprididae > Elopichthys > Elopichthys bambusa. The sequence goes on along the minus strand of CM074437.1, from coordinate 23,540,576 downwards.
AGAAATGGCTCAGTGAAGCACCAACATGACTGCCAGAGTCTAGACAGGCCAACAAAAAAGTGCTGGACAGAATCAGAGTCTCTGGTCCAGGTTGAGATGGACCCTTCCAGGGTAAAAGAAGACTGAACAAGACCAAATGTCAGGCCAAAATCTTAAACTGGAGAGATGGGACAGCATTGTGACACCTCTCACCCCATCCACCCTGAACCCAAAGCTGAGCTGCTCCAAAAACACCACCCTCCAAACCCAACTACAGCTGATTAATGCGCCTTTTTCATGAAACCATTTTACAGAGAAATGTATATTCTATATGTAACGTAATTTGTCTGATATTTTTTTACCAACAAGATATTTATATTTTTTATTGAAACATTTCGACAATGGGTAAATATGCTGTATAAGCCATTATACGTAATACATGAGGATGAATGCTGGTGTGCGTGGTCTCTTGTGTTTAGGGCGGGGCCAGCATGTCTCCAGGCAAATCAAGCTGTGTTTTGGTTTACATTATATACTAATGGTTCACTGCTCAGCTTGTTTGTGTTAGTGGAGGCGTACTGCCAACAGATGTAGTAAAATAAATAAGCCAATGGAATCATTCCTTCTAAGCTTTGTTTTAGTCAAGTGTCCAGAAAATTGGTTTGTTCATTGTATTTTCTAGTAAGTGAAATCTGTTTAATTTTTTTTTTTTTTTTTTTTTAAATAGTGTAAGGAAAATGAAGCCCATTTTTGGGACCATAATTTAGCATTATAGTCATTAGTCATTTTCATTCATTTCTCATAGATTACTGTAATACATTAATGAAAATGATCACCCAGTCTGGACACAGTGATTGATTTAAAACTACAACTGAAATAAAGAAGTAAAAAAAAAATAAATAAAAATACTACTGTGATATGGAAATACTTTTATATGTACATATTTTCGCATTAATACAATAAGAATATTGAGGTAACGTGCTTAGTGGCACAAAAACGTTATAGCTCTAAAATGGGCTTCATTTTTATTAAGCAAAATATAATTTATATCTTATGAAAATTAAAAATGATTAGAGGTCATGCTGTTGACAGTTCCTGTGGGCTTTTCTCATTGTTTATGATGGTAAAAGAGACATATGATGTGTAGGTTTGCATAGATTTTTGCACAGGTTGTTTTGATATTCACACTGTAAATCCACCTTTAGTTTTTCCTTTTTGAGTATTTTGTACATGCAATTCAGAAGCTGTTTGTGAGAACTCAGATTTTTGCAATTAATGAAACTGGATGATTATAAGGTTTGTAGCCAACAAACTATAATATAATCACCACTAAGCATACAGTTTTAAAAGCAGGCAGAAGTAATAGTTATAGAATTCAAAGAGGAAGTTATGGAATGTCTGACCAAAAAGTTTTTTTTTTATTTTTTTTTTTTTTTATTTATGTGGATCAGTTGGATTTAATAAGTTGTACTTCCCTAGAACCATGTTTATTGAAATATGTTTAATATAATGAAACATGGAAGTGATCTTATGGCCACAGATATGTCCATAACCACATTTTAAGAATAATATTTGAATATTTTGTTGACAGGAATTCACTGTAATACAGCTCCAGTACTCTATAAACATCCGATCGGCTTTAGAAACAAGTTCACTTTTCACCTCGTCCTGCAGATCAGTCGTGCATTTACACTTAAGAAATCATGGTGCTATATTTCCTCTTGTCATTTTCTTTCCCTTTTTAGTGTAATGTTTGTTGTTTGTCACCATTTAAGAGTTCTCTTAACTTCATGTATGTGACTGTAGCATTAATCTTGTTTTAAATGGTCTAGGGTGGGATGTATGCACTCATTCTGATCAGAATACATTAAACACACCTCAAATAGCAATGATTTTGGAATCCACACTGGTTCATTGCTGATGAAGAACATTGTTTATTTAAATTCATGAATAGGCTTAAGTTGTGATATATCTAATAAATGGTATTGTGAATTTAATTAGCAATGGAAATACTACATCAGAATGTAATGATGATTGTAGTAGGGTTACAGAAGGTTTCCTGGTCCCAATTTATATTAAGTGGCCTTAACTACTATGTACTTTTGTCAAAAAATAAGTACAATGTACTTGTGTTCATTTTGTATTGCAAAATACTTTTGCTGCTATTGAGGTGGCATACGGGTAAGGTTAGGGACCGGTTTGGTGGTATGGATAGGCTAAGGTGTAGGGGATGGGACAACAATGTAATTGTAAAAGTAATTGCAGGTCTTTACATTTGTACATGGTCTGCAACAATGCTTAGGCAGGTGGTACGTGTCAAAGTAACATCCACATGTATGGCAGGTCCCAAGGTTTCCCAGCAGAACATAGCCAAAAGCATCACACTGCCTCCGCCGACTTGCCTTCTTTCCATAGTGTATCCTGGTGCCATGTGTTACCCAGGTAAGCGACGCACATGTACCCGGCCATCCACATGATGTAAAAGATAATTTTATGATTCAGACCAGGCCACCTTTTTCCATTGCTCCGTGGTCCAGTTCTGATGCTCACGTGCCCACTGTTGCCGCTTTTTCAGCGGTGGACAGGGGTCAGCATGGGCTCCCTGACTAGTCTGCTGCTATGCAGCCCCATACACAACAAACTGTGTATTCTGACACCTTTCTATCAGAACCAGCATTAACTTCTTGAGCAATCTGAGCTACAGTAGCTCATCTGTTGGATCAGACCACACTGGCCAGCCTTCGCTCTACACATGCATCAATGAGCCTTTGCTGCCCATGACATTGTCACCGGTTCACTACTGTTCCTTCCTTGGACCACTTTTGATAGATACTGACCACTGCAGAACGGGAACACCCCACAAAACCGCTTGCCTATTTTTCCTGCTTCTAACACATCAACTTTGAGGACAGAATGTTCACTTGCTGCCTAATATATCCCACCCACTAACACAGGCTTTCTCAACCCTGGTCCCCGAGGGCCACTGTCTTGCAGAGTTTAGCTCCAACTCTAATCAAACACACCTGAACCAGCTAATTAAGCTGTTCAGGATAACTAGACAGCTACAGTCAGGTGAGTTTGATCAAGGTTGGAGCTAAACTCTGGGCAAATTCCAAATGGAAGGGCAGAGCCCTTGAAGGGGACTTTGGAGGGAGCAGGGCACTAGCATGCCATTGTGTAACCATTTGGAATGCACTTGGCGAAGGAAGCAATGAAAGACAATGTAATTTCTTCATTATCTTCAGCTGGGATGTTCCCATGACAATGCAGCACAGTGTCTGTAAGACTGGAGAAACTGTAAAATGCAGGGCCGTCTGGTTGAGGAACGAATATTCCTCAAGCAGACAAAGGAAATTAACATCTGGACTCTCTATTGCAAAATTAGCATCCCCACCCAAGATGCAATCACACTTGAGTAAATCACCTTTAATTTACATTTCTGTCCCTTACATTTTACCCTTCTTCCCCCATCTCTTCTCTCCACAAGTTAAAACAAATTGAAATTCACCCAAGAATCTATATGGTTTAATGTGAACAATTATCATACAAAACTATACATGTTTCGTATCATTTAAATGTCACAAAGGTCTCATTCATGCAAAGGGTCCTTCATGCAAATGGATTTCTGTCCCCAAAAAGGTGTAAACTACCCAGGTCCAGACTTGAGTAATGCAAATTCCAATTGTTACTACATGTTTCCATTTAAAAAAAACTTCTAGCTTGGTCTGAGTATTTAAAGCGATGTTGCAGGAGGTGATACGTGATTCTGTAGCCAGGTCAGCCCTTAATGCTGTGTCCTTCGGACACTCAGCATTATGTATCTTTCTGATGTCAGGTATTCATCTTTTACTCTTTATTTCTGAGCATTTGATGTTTTTGTATCGGTTATCTTTGAATTGATTATGTAATTGGCATGATACATTTACCTGACTAATAAATTTGTACATTTGACTTTATTCTGACTTCTAACTCACTTACTTATTTTCTCAAGTAGATTAAGTGAAGACTTATGTTTCTGCAAATCTGCGTCCAGGGTTAAGTATATACTAGATCTCACGTTAGATGGAGCATAGAGCACATCAAGTGAGATTCTAGATTTCTGACTAACTGCTTGACTTTAGTTAAATAGTTATGCAGTCGCTTATAGGGAGCTACATGGGTACCTTTTAACAATAGCTAGCTTGGGCGGCATTGTTAAATTGCTTTAGCCATAACCTCTGGTTACTGTCTCAGCTTTATTCAAGTTGTTATATAGTATCTTATTAACTATAGGGGGCTATATGGGTACCTTTTTAACAATAGCAAGCATGGGCGGCACTGTTAAATTGCTTTAGCTATAATTACTGTTTGATTACTCTGATTACTGTTTGAGCTTTAACTAAGTTGTTATATAGGCAACTGTAGGGGGCTACATGGGTACCTTTCAACAATGGATGGCATTGTTAAATAGCTTTAGCTATAACCTCTGACTAATGATTGGACTGGTGAATTTGTGACTTTGAGACCCGCATTAAACAGCCATTGCAAGGCTCTCTATGTGACATAGATTCCTAATGAACGAGTACAATAAGAGTAAAGAGTTAAATAGAATAATCAGATGTCTAGATAAATTATCATATAAATGATCAATAATAAATTGGCATTCTAACCTAAATTCAAGGTTATAATAAAATGTCAGATAACAGTTTATTTGGAATTAACGTACTTTGCCACTCTGAAAAGACAACACACAAGAGACCTTCCCCGCCCTGTCGGAAACAGTCATTGGGCCATTTGGGCGGGCCTTAGAGTGTCCATCGACTGAAATTTCTTATTATTAGTGTTAACATAGCTGTTGCAAATAAAGATAAATTTATATTAGGGATGCACCGATACCATTTTTAAAGTACGAGTATGATACTTTTTTTTCTAGTACTCGCAGATGCCGATACCGATACATTTATTTATTTATTAATCTCTCTCTCTCTCTCTCTCTCTTTTTTTTTTTGATGTTGCAGTTTTCCAAGCAAAACACAGTGAGACTAATGAATGTAGGACAGCTTCTTTATTATTACTCTAATGAAAAAAGTAATAATTTTTATGTGCTTGTCACAAACTTAAAGAACAAAAATGTCAGTGTCCAATAACCTTCAAAGGGCATAATTATCAATATATAGAATTGTTGTTATATAAAAAGAAATGTACAAACAAAACAACAAACACTATAGAGATACAAATTAATTAAACTTGTTTTTCAGATACAGTAGGTTTATTTACCATGTATACATTTATTTAACATCTTTTGTTGTTTTATTAACATTAATGACAAATATAGGCTACGGTCCCTTTAAGACCGAATCCATGGATACTGACACACATCCTGTTTTCACCTAAATGTTTCTGTCCACTTAAGCCATAACCTACTGTATTTACGTGAGATACTCCACACAATGGACATTTTGACAACTGCGTGCATTTGACCATTCGGGCGCAAGGAGAACTGATCGCGCGCTGTCTGAGAGAACTGGGATCGAGAGAGAGAGGGAGAGGGAGAGCGCTTCTGGTCTGTGTCATTCAGCACGATTCCGTCTATCCCGCCTTTACTAATTGATAACGAATTGTGATTGAAAGTATGCAGTTCACAATGTGTGTGTTGTAGTCATTAATTTTGAAGTATTTCCACACCTCTGAGGCTGACATTGTTTCTGCTGCTGCTGTCGGTGTCTCTGTGCACGGGAAATTCTGTCAGTTACGTCATGTGAGGTATCGGTCTTTGGTATCAGGGGTACAAGTACATGTGCTTGATACCGGGCGATACTGGCATCGGTTTTGGTGCATCCCTAATTTATATATATATATATATATATATATATATACATATATATTTTTTAAATGTTATATGTGTGTGTGAGTGTATTTCTCTGTTCTCAACTTTAAAACTTGCCATCTCATCTTGGGACACTGCATTATTCAACACATTTCTAACCTATGAAACCTATTTAAACATAACATGACAAAAATGTGTGAAATATATCACGAAAAGAAAAAAACTTGAATTGCTATGTTTGTAAGTTAACTCAAACTCTCCCGCCATCTAGCTTTAAAATGAATGAATCACGAGTATTCACTGGGCCACATGACCATAAGTGGCCATTGCATGTACCCTTCACTAACGGCCTTTTGGAAGGATTTAGTTGTTCACATTCATTTGGAACACCCCCTTCTCGAAGTGCCCTTCAAGGGTGCAAAAATGCCATTTGGAATTTGCTCTCTGCAGGAAAGTGGCCCTCGAGGACCAGGGTTGAGAACCCCTGCACTAACAGGTGATGAAGAGATAATCAGTGTTGTTCACTTCACCTGTCAGTGGTCATAATAAAGTTTGACATGTCGCCATGGCAACAGTATTCAAGATATTACAAATACATTCTCAGGTCTACATCTGCCATGTTTTGACATTATTGTGATCAAGTTTGAAGCAAATCAGCATCCAATTTAGCAATTTAGCATCCTCAATGTCTTGATTTAATGCTGACCGAGTTTGGTGGTGATTGGATTAATCACCTAGAAGGAGTATATTAAATTCCAGAGCATGCGTTTTTCGAACAACCCATAATAGCCTGCTTCCTTGTGGACTACTGTCTAACTATGAGCACGAAAGTTGTTAGGCCCGATGGGGTCTATATGTGTACCAAAATTCATACTAATACATGCAAGCGTGTTTGATGTATGGCCAAGTTTTTGGACACCATCCAAGGGGGGTGCTGTCGAGGCCCCCTGCCACGCCCGGGTACCAGCCTCTGCGGCATCCTAATGGCCGCATATTCCAATGTGTGTGCCAATTTTAAAGAGTTTTTGAGCATGTTAAGGCCCCCAAAAAGCCCCTGAAGGTTGAAAAAAATTAAAAAAATATAGCTGCAAGCAGCGATGACGGGCCCAAGCCCTGGAGGCACTGCCAACTCAGTGCCAACTTTTTCAAAGTCATTTGAATACACCACATTTACTGCAGCAGTTGGTGCCCATATGATCACAAACCACAACAGCCACATCCATGAGATCATTTAAATTTAGATGAATTTCATGTCATAGAATGTCATAGGTCAATTTCAAATGCAAATTACATACTGTTATTTGTTCAAATACCACAGTGCTCTGAGAAATATAATCCAGTCTTAATGTGAATGTATGTGATTGCTGATGTTGCATTATCCTAACACTTCTCTTCATGTGTTTTTTGACCTCCCTGAGCTATCGTTTGTGCACCAATCTTATACACCAAAAGCATGCTTTCATTTAATTTCAATATGTGTGGAATACGATGAAAAAATAAAATTATAAAATTAATAAATAGAGCCAAATCACAAAATCTGCAAAGACGATTTTAGTGTCAGTCTCAGGTAATAGTAAGGTACATGTCTAGATTTTTCTGCTCACTTATGCAAGTTTATTTTAAACAGCCACTGTTTCTCACAGTGGAAAAATCCACATTCAAACCAAAATATCAACATATAATGAGTGTAAATAAGAAAGTTGTCCGGCTTAATGAGAACAATATGTGTACTGAGTTTGGTGACTGTAGGTTAAATTAACCCCCCGTTATGAGGCCCTCCTCCCTGCCCGTTTCTTAGGTGTTGCGCATGTCTACTGGATAATAATCCTGACATGTGTGTCGAGTTTAATGTAATTTGAAGCATGCTAAGAGTCTCAAAAGCATCCAAAACAAATATTTAAGTTTGATCTGTTGTTATGGCAACAATACTTGAAAAATGTCAAAAATCTTTTCACAGGTATACACTCGCCATGTCTTGACAATATTCTAATGAGGTTTAACCCTCTGGAGTCTGAGGCTGATTTGGGGCTCTGACATTTGTGCTTTTTTCAGTTGTTCATAAACATATTAATGGAAAAGGTGTCATTACACTGTATTCAGCATGAACTAGGCTACCATAATATGTGAGCAACATGTATGTACATGTTTATATTTTTGAAGGAATAATGTTCATGTGTGGTTATTGAAAAAAAAAAAAAAAAAAAAAAACTTAAGTCACTGAAATAAGGCCAAAACACAAATATTAAATATGTGTTCAAAAGACTTCTGGGTATTGGAGGTTGTAGACTAGAATTTTTGCTTCAAAATGATGTAAAAATGATCCTGCCTACTTGTTCATATAAAATAATATATTGATTTAAATTTTGTAAGACACTTTTTGTCAAGATACACAGTATGCATGGAGGTGTGAATCTTCCAGAATAATGCTGTGATTCACACCAGAGAAGACAAAGACCCGCATAATGAACCCTTTCAGTCAGGTAGGCTATGTGAAAAAACCCTCTGTGTTCATGCTGATAACAGTATTAACATTAATATAATGTCCACTCTTGACAGAAAACATGATTTTTGTGATCTCATGCATGCACGTATTATTGCACATCATGTGAAGAAAATTTTGTGTAGGCGTATTATAGTTTAAATTACAGCACCAGTCAAAAGATTGGACGCATTTCTATTATAATGTTTTTAAAAGAAGTCTCATGCTCATCATGCTGTATATCAAAAACACAGGAAAAACAGCAATACTGTGAAATATTATTACAATTTAAATTATGGTTTTCTATTTTAACATACTTTAAAATATAATGTATTTCTGTGATGCAAAGCGTCACATTCATGTTACCTCTATGGCATTTCATATAGGCTTTTAGCTTAAAAGCCTGCACATTTGGAGAAATATTGATGGATTCTCATATGTTTATGTCAGTTTTCTATACAGAGGAGTAATATTTATTGTCATCAGTATGAGTGCTGGATACTGTGTTTGGATACTGTGTATTTGACTTACATGATTTAAAACCTGACATTTCAATGTTTCTTTAGTCTTAAGTCTCATTTTTGTGTGATTAGTATTCACTAAGTTACACTTCATTTTCTGAGAACTATCAGATTGGACTTCGTTCAGAGGGAGACAACAGATCACGCATCATGTTAGTTTTCTTTATTTTGCAAAAAGCACAACATTTTGTTTTTACTCTGTCTTCTTTTATTTGTGTACACTCATTCTATAGTTTCAATTGATATATTACTTCTGTCCCTATGACAAAAACTGACAGAATATTTTAAGTCTGTTTTGCCGCAATGTGAAAAAAATCCTGCAAAACACGGCACCACGTTTCCCAACTCCAGAGGGTTAAAGGAAATCGGGTAAAAATAAAAGGGTGATCTCAAAGCATTTTGAAAGTGACACACTTTCTGTTGCCGGTTGGTGGCACTATAACTTTGACTCACAATAGTCATATCCATGTGAACGGCCTCCTACAACGAACACACAGCTGAAGTTTCATAAAAATCAATCAATGTATGTAGATGTTATAACACTTCCTGTTTCCCTTATCTTGCCATAAATGTGTTGCCTCGCCACGGCCAAACCGTTAGAGATATCAAAAATCCGCTCGCAATTTAGTATCCTCTATTTCTTGACTTTATGCTTTTGGTGTTAATCGGATTATTCGATTAACCCCCCCACCACACATTCACTTTGTGTTATCTGCCTCAGAGCGCAGCATGCACAGGGTGCACACTTGAGGGTGCTGTCTGTGCAAACTGTGAGCTGCTGCCGCTCAGAATGCTCCGCTCCTGGTGGGCTTTGTTTGATGAGGCAGGGAATCCTCGTGCTCCCCGTGGGGGGTCTTGGGGGTCACAGATGGAACTGGCGGAGAATGTTATTCTATTTTAATATACTTTAAAAAATAATGTATTTCTGTGATGCAAAGCATCTAAACATTCATATTACCTCTATGGTATTTCATATATTATATATAGAGCCTAAATGTTAATGTGCAATTGAATACATTGCTAACACAATTTATTTCAGTATTTATTACATATATTTCAGTCGTTCTCATCTCATACAGCAGTATAGTTTGGGAATAGCCATGGCAATTTACTAATGTAAGTTGTGTAGTAAACGAAACTGCATGTCGATCTGCCCCATTAATTCACAGTGCATTAACTAATGTTAACAAATACAACTCTAAATTTTAAAAATTAAAAATTAACATTAACAAAGATTAATAAATACTGTAGAAATGCAGTTCATTATTAGTTAATGTTAATGTAGTTAACTTATGTTAACTAATGAACCTCATTGTAAAGTATTAGCGAATTTGTTGAGATTAACAGTCTGTTAAATTCATTTTACAAAAATAAAAAGGACTGTTTGAGTTGAGTATTGTGCATTTTTCCCTTACTACTATTATTTATTAGTTGTTTAATTATTTTAATGGAACCGGAACCGGAACCGGAAAATGTCTCACGATTACCAACCCTAATCTTCAGTATTACTCAAAAGTCGTTCAAATATAATTCCTTCGAAGTGATGGTGCTTTATGTAATGTTATGTAAGTTGACATTTGTGCTGACTACTGTATACAGGCCCCTAGGGCACCATACAGACTTTATCAAAGAATTTGCTGATTTTCTATCAGAGTTAGTACTAGCTGCGGATAAAGTCCTTGTTGTTGGTGATTTTAATATCCATGTAGATAATGATAAAGATGCATTGTGATTGGCATTTATAGACATTCTAAACTCTACTGGAGTTAGACAACACGTGTCAGGACCCACTCATTGTCGTAATCATACTTTAGATCTAATATTGTCACAAATCGATATTGATGCCATTGAAATTCTGCAGGAGAGTGACGACATCTCAGATCATTATCTAGTCTCATGTATACTACATTTAGCCAAGGCTGCAAAACCGCCACCCTGCCATAAATATGGTAGAACCATCACTTCTACCACTAAAGATTGCTTTATAAATAATCTTCCTGATCAGTTTTATCGCCTTAGCATACCAGACAGCTTAGAAGACCTCTGTAAGACTTGATTTTCCTGCTAAGACAAAAATTGAGAACAAGCATCTTGCAATAAAGCAATAAAGCTCATCTGAAGAGAAGATCTATCCTCACACGTCTTCAGGATGCAACCCCCCCACCACATACACACACAAACACACCCTCCTTCCTTTCCCCCTGACACAAGTCACTGAAAGTTCTTCAAGATGTATAAGGTATCTGGTGTCCTTTCATGTTTGGCATCATTTTAAATGTCTCAGTGCGATTGGTAAAATGGTCTCAATTTCAGAGCAGTCACTGGTATTATGAAGAAGATTGAAAACTAAGGGGAATTCTGCCCTCTTTTTGGGTGGTGTTGTGAAAACCCACTCCTCTCCCCCCAAAACAGATGTTGGTGTAATAAAAATGTACAATCCTTTTGTTCTGGTCTTGGTATATAAGGTAAAGTGCAAAGCAGTCATGTGGGATCTTCTGTAGCCAGAAACCCCCACGCAGTGATGGACAAGTGTCTTAAAACACTAATCCACCACTGTGTGTATATGCAGTTGTTGCTCTTAGAGTCATCTTTGAGCAACTGATGTTATGTATTTATGATTTCTGAATTGGCTTCTAATTGGTTATTTGTGTAATTGGCATGATACATTTTTACCTGACCAATAAAATATTATATTTGGTTTATTCTGTATTATTCTTAATTCATTATTTCTAGTAGATTAAAGCGAAGGTATTACCTCAAATCTGTGTTCAGGATTGATCATACGGAGGGCTTCATTGTAGTGTCCCTGAGGAAAAATTCAATTCATTCGCTGATTTAGGAGAGGAAAAATTGTCTAAACTTGTTAAATCATCAAAATCAACAACATGTATGTTAGACCCTATTTCCAAGCTATTGAAAGAGATGCTTCCAGAGGTTATAGATCCTCTTCTTAATATCATTAATTAATCTTTATCACTAGGATACGTACCAAAAACTTTTAAGCTGGCTATTAGCAAACCTCTTATTAAAAAACCACAACTTGATCCTAGAGAATTAGTCAATTACAGGCCAATCTCGAATCTACCTTTTCTGTCAAAAATACTAGAGAAGGCAGTATCATGGCAACTACGTTCCTTCTTGGAAAGAAATGGTATCTGTGAGGATTTCCAGTCAGGATTTAGACCGTACCATAGTACTGAGACTGCTCTCATTAGAGTTACAAATGATTTGCTCTTATCATCAGATCATGGTTGTATCTCTCTATTAGATCTCAGTGCTGCTTTTGACACTGTCGACCACAATATTCTTTTGAATAGACTTGAAAATTATGTTGGCATTAGTGGATCAAATCTTACTTATCTGAATGTTATCAGTTTGTAGTAGTAAACAAAGGGATGTCATATTGATCACAAGTTCAATATGGAGTACCGCAAGGCTCAGTACTCGCTTTTCACTCCGTACATGCTACCCTTGGGAGATATCATTAAGAAGCATGGCATTAGTTTTCACTGTTATGCTGATGATACTCAGCTCTATATTTCTTTGAGCCCTGATGAAACTTACCCATTCACAAAATTAATGGAATGCATAGCTGACATAAAAAATTGGATGACCAGTAATTTCTTACTACTAAATTCATTCAGAAAAAAACTAAAACTTCTTCACGTAATATCCTAGAATACTGTCTAACACTTGATGGCTGCTCTGTTAAATCTTCAACGTCAGTTAGGAACCTGGGTGTGCTCTTTGATACCAATCTTGAAAGCCATGTTTCTAGCATCTGTAAAAGTGCGTTCTTCCATCTTAAAAATATATCTAAACTACGACATATGCTCTCAATGACACATGCGGAACAGTTAGTTCATGCGTTCATGACCTCAAGGCTAGATTACTGTAACACTCTACTCGGTGGTTGTTCTGCTCGCCTGTTAAACAAACTACAGCTGGTCCAAAACGCAGAAACAGAAAGTATGATCATATTAGCCCAGTTCTGTCAACACTGCATTGGCTCCCTATTATACATCGTATAGATTTTAAAATCTTGCTACTTACTTACTGTAGCGATATGAGCTCAAAGGGGAAATATTAATAATTACTCATAACTCATTATGATTATTAATTATGATTAATTATGAATATGTGAATCAGTTCATCAGATTAACTTGATGTAGCTACATTAAAATTAATATTACAATCAATTAACCTGTTCGTCCAGTGAACACTCAGTGTTAATTGTTATTAATTCTAAGAAATGTTCATTTCCAGGTTATGGGAAACAACATTCTTATTGTACAGAGAATGTAGTCAAGATCTAAATCATTTAAGAAGCAATTTATTAGCAGATGGAGTCAGAACCAAACATGTATTGTACACAAGCTTTATTAACTAAATCTGTAATGGTTCAGTTTAATTGTAAAGAAAGGTGATTTTGGTTATATGTTGACCTTTAAGCGCCCTCTTGTGGCGAGGATTGTAACTTCCGTATGCCCCGTGTTGAGTTGAGTTCATTGTGAAGTGTCATGATTGAAGAGCGGCTTGTACGGCGAAGTCGTGACCCGCGTAAGGCTGTAAGTCGCTATTATTTGTCATATAAATATGACGTTTAGTAGGTTAAAGATGTTTGACAGTAAATTCATTAATCTAGAGATGCAAATGTTGCTAAAAACAAAACGTAAAGTGCAAAGTGTGAGCATTAGGTAGCGCCGTATGCTAGCAGTCTTTTATTATGATTATTAGGCTAATTTGGAATTCGTGATTACAAGCAATTACCTAAATCTAAGAATATAATTACCAAATGCACATGACAATGTAACGTTTAATGCTTAATGTGTTGATTTAATGTTTCTTTTGAATGCTTTTAGGCAGTAAATACTGCTCTGTCAGCTATGCACTTTGAATATGTAATTGGAATACAATTCTAATTGCTGTATTTTCTATGTCTGTTTACAGTTACTGTTTACAGGTCAGGAAGCAGACAGACCGGCTAAACGGACCATCTGCTAGCTGCCTCACGTTACAGAAGTCAGATAAATCCCAACACATAGAAACTCTTACACCTAGATATTATCACATAGAGACTGTGTCTGTACCCCGAATTAGTAAAAACAAAAAACTTCCAAACCCATTTAATGGTAAAAATTTAATTGATGTTCAACAAATAAAAAATAGAGATAATAATGATAAACAAATGATAAAGCTTGGATTGTTAAATATTAGATCCCTTTCTTCAAAATCACTTATTGTAAATGATATTATCACAGACAATAATCTAGATGTGCTGTGTTTGACAGAAACTTGGCTAAAACCGGATGATTACATTACTTTAAATGAGTCTAGCCCTCAAGGTTATGATTATCGACACAATCCTCATCAGAAAGGCAAAGGGGGAGGTGTTGCTGTAATTTATAGTAATCTTTACAGCATTAGTCAAAAGACTCTCAAATATAATTCCTTCGAAGTGATGGTACTTTACGAAACATTATGTAAGTTGACATTTGTGTTGGCTACTGTATACAGTCCACCAGGAAGGTATTACCTCAAGGTATTACCATACAGACTTTTATCAAAGACTTTGCTGATTTTCTATCGGAGTTAGTACTAGCTGCAGATAAAGTCCTTGTTGTTGGTGATTTTAATATCCATATAGATAATAAAAAAGACTCATTGGGATTGGCATTTACAGACATTCTAAACTCTATTGGTGTTAGACAACACGTGTCAGGACCCACTCATTGTTGTAATCATACTTTAGATCTAATATTGTCACATAGAATTGATATTGATGGCGTTGAAATTCTGCAGCAGAGTGACGACATCTCAGATCATTATCTAGTCTCGTGTATATTACATTTAGTCAAGGCAGCTAAACTGCCTCCCTGCCATAAATTTGGTAGAACCATCACTTCTACCACTAAAGATCGCTTTATAAATAATCTTCCTGATCAGTTTCATTGCCTTAGCATACCAGACAGCTTAGAAGACCTCGATGTTGCAACAGAAACTATTGCCTCTGTCTTTTCCAGCACATTAGACTCAGTTGCTCCTTTGCATATAAAAAAGATTAAGGAAATTAATCCAACGCCATGGTACAACGAGCACACTCAGGCCCTAAAGGTAGCAGCCAGAAAAATGGAGTGCAGCTGGAAGAAAACAAAACTAGAAGTATTTCGCATTTCGTGGAGAGAGAGAATGATTGAGTACAGAAAGGCCTTAAAATCTGCTAGATCTGCCTATTTTTCAAAACTTTTAGAAGAAAATAAGCAAAACCCTAGGTATTTATTTGATACAGTGGCTAAATTAACAAGAAATAAAGCTTCAACTTCTGATGTTTCCAAAGAGCACCGCAGTAATGACTTTATGAACTTCTTTACTTGCAAGATTGATAATATTAGAAAAAAAATTATAACCATGCAACCGTCTACTACAGTATTGCGTCAGACAGTGCATTGTAGTGTCCCTGAGGAAAAATTCAATTCATTTTCTGCTTTAGGAGAGGAAGAATTGTCTAAACTTGTTAAATCATCAAAATCAACAACATGTATGTTAGACCCTATACCGACTAAGCTATTGAAAGAGATGCTTCCAGAGGTCATAGATCCTCTTCTTAATATTGTTAATTCATCTTTATCACTAGGATACGTACCAAAAACTTTTAAGCTGGCTATTATTAAACCTCTTATTAAAAAACCACAACTTGATCCTAGAGAATTAGTCAATTACAGGCCAATCTCAAATCTCACTTTTCTGTCAAAAATACTTGAAAAGGCAGTATCATCACAACTGTGTTCCTTTTTAGAAACATATAGTATCTGTGAGGATTTCCACTCAGGATTTAGACCGTACCATAGTACTGAGACGGCTCTCATTAGAGTTACTAATGATTTGCTCTTATCATCAGATAAAGGGGTTGTATCTCTCTATTAGTGTTACTGGATCTTAGTGCTGCATTTCACACTATTGATCACAATATTCTTTTAAATAGACTCGAAAATTATGTTGGCATTAGTGGAATTGCATTGTCATGGATCAAATCATACTTATCTGACCGTTATCAGTTTGTAGTAGTAAATGAAGAGAGGTCATATCGATCACAAGTTGAATATGGAGTACCGCAAGGCTCAATACTAGGACGATTGCTTTTCAAACTGTACACGCTACCCTTGGGAGATATCATTAGGAAGCATGGCGTTAGTTTTCACTGTTACGCTGATGATACTCAGCTCTATATTTCTTCGCGCCCTGATGAAATTTACCAATTCACAAAATTAACGGAATGCATAGCTGATATAAAAAATTGGATGACCAGTAATTTCCTACTACTAAATTCAGAAAAAACAGATACTCTAATTTTTGGACCAAAAACTTAGAAAACCTAGAATACTGTCTAACACTTGATGGCTGCTCTGTTAAGTCTTCGTCGTCAGTTAGGAACCTGGGTGTGCTCTTTGATACCAATCTTTCATTTGAAGGCCATGTTTTCTAGCATCTGTAAAACCGCATTCTTCCATCTTAAAAATATATCTAAATTACGACATATGCTCTCGATGACAAATGCGGAACAGTTAGTTCATGCATTAATAACCTCAAGGCTAGATTACTGTAACGCTCTACTAGGTGGTTGTTCCGCTCGCCTGTTAAACAAACTACAGCTCGTACAAAATGCAGCAGCTAGAGTTCTTACTAGAACTAGGAAGTATGACCATATTAGCCCAGTTCTGTCAACACTGCATTGGCTTCCTGTTAAACATCGTATAGATTTTAAAATCTTGCTAATTACTTACAAAGCACTAAATGGTTTAGCTCCCCAGTACCTGAGCGAGCTATTAATGCATTATAGTCCGCAAATAGTCCTATTGCGATCTCAGAATTCAGGCCAGTTGATAATACCTAGAATATCAAAATCAACTGCAGGCGGTAGATCCTTCTCTTATTTGGCACCTAAAGTCTGGAACAATCTTCCTAGCATTGTTCGGGAAGCAGACACACTCTGTCAGTTTAAATCTAAACTAAAAACGCATCACTTTAACTTGGCATACACATAACACATTATCAATTTATTTTTTCAAATCCGTTAAAGGATTATTAGGCTGCATAAATTAGGTCAGCCGGAACCGGGAACACTTCCTTGGTGAGACCAATGACCTGCGCCTTGACACGACCACAACGCAGCCCTGAAGTATCAGCAGAGATTGAGTCAACTAGATCATCCACTGTGAAGGCCTCATCAACATGACAACCAGTGGCGCATCTCCTCAACAACCGTCCATACCGGTGTGATGAATACGATCCTCAACTGGTTGGAACTGAATTAAATACTTTGAATGTTGCGATCCTATCTGACTTATGATAGCAACCTGAGTCGTAACAAAGCACTTTTTGCCAGAGGAGAACTGGCCCCCCGACTAAGCCTGGTTTCTCCCAAGGTTTTTTTCTCCATTTTAACACCTGTTTGTCACCTGATGTCACCTGTTGGAGTTTGGGTTCCTTGCCGCTGTCGCCTTTGGCTTGCTTAGTTGGGGACACTTGACAATTGATAGTTGATATTCAACAGTGCTTTGATCTACCTGCATTGACACTATTCCTTAAAATAATGTACCAGTTATCAGTGTAAAGGTGCTTTGACACAATCTACATTGTAAAAAGCGCTATATAAAAAAAAAAAAAAAAAAAAAAAAAAAAACACAATTATCTACTTCTGTAATTTAAATCAATAAATTGTTTGGCTGCATAGATTAGGTCAGCCAGAACCGGGAACACTTCCCATAACACCTGATGTACTCGCTACATCATAAGAAGAATGGTATCTACGCTAATATTAGTCTCTCTCTGTTTATCCCAAGGTTTGCCGCAACCTGCCAGATCCAGGCAGTATCCAGATGAGATGAAGGACCTGCATCTAGACACAATGAAAACGCAGCCCTGAAGAGTCAACTAAACTATCCCCTGTGAAGGCCTCCTTCCACGGACACAACAAATGTTTCTGTATTATGCAGACCAGACAAGTAATTTGGCAAATAACACTTTTTTTTTTTAAAAAAAAGACCAAGCTTCTGCACATATACACACTCAAACACGCAAACTTATAGACTAAACACGTAAATGAACGGCAAGAATGCATTAACGGTATTCAGTTTTTTTCAGTAGGAAAGGTGTCATTTAAGCTGCCCTGAAGTAGGTGATTCAAGCTCAATAATAATTTTCCTATTGTCACTGTGAAGCTGCTTTGAAAAAATATGTATTGTGAAAAGTGCTATATTAATGAAGATGACTTGACTTGACTTTAGATTAGACTGACCAAATATGATGGGTTTTTTTTGTGTGTGTTTTTTCTCCTTCTTTTTTTTATTTTTTATTTACACAGCAATCAACATACATATTCACATATCAACACAAGCAACACCAACGCAGCCTGCATACAGATATTGTGCTTTTACAACATGTGCACACAAAAAAAGAGAGAATCACATCAGTAAATCAGCAAAACCTGACATCAGCATCAGTTCGTCCACTTACAGTTATAATTGGTTTTGAAGATAATTTATGAAAGGATGCCACATGACAGTGAACTTAGACCCGGAGCCCCATAAAATAAATCTTATTTTTTCCAAACTCAAGAATTGTAACACATCGCTGGTCCACTGTTTGAAAGAAGGAGGGAGGGACTGTTTCCAATTAATCAAAATCAAGCGCCTTGCCAACAGAGAAGTAAAGGCTATACAGTCCAATTCACTTTTTGACAAAGTGTTTTTTTTCACACACAATACCAAAGATGGCGGTTAAAGGTTAAGGTCAAGGTCCAGTTGCCAAGAATCTCTTTGTGCATTAACAGAAGTGGATAATAATGATATAAGTTTTATGTATAAGCTAGAGATTGTGCCTCTTTGCTCTGGATCATCAGGAAAAAGTTGATCAATAGTATTTGGATCGGGGAAGGAAAAGAGGTAAAATTCTTACGTGTGAAATCGCATACCTGTAGATATCTGAAAAAGTGGGCTTTAGATATTTTAAATTGAGTTTCTAATTGCGTAAAAGATATGAAACAGCCATCAACAAAAAGATCTTTAAAGGTTAAGATACCTTTTTCTTGCCATAGCAAGAATGCCTGATCATTCAGAGGCTGAGCAAATCGATGATTTCTGGCAACTGGAGCACAAATTGAACCTCTCTGCCACCCGAAATAATTGTGAATTTGGGCCCAAATCCGTACAGAGTTCCATACCATTGGATGCAGTGAGTGAGAGTCTAGACCCAGTGGTAAATGTGAGAATAGGAGGGCTGGGAGTGAGAAAGGAAGGCAGGCTGATGATTCTATCTGGACCCAGTCCGGAATATAATTTATATAAAGTGAACCTTGCCAGTAAGACAGCTCTTAGATTACAAGCCCAATAATATAGCTGAAAGTTTGGGAGAGCCATCCCCCCCCTGTTCTTTAGAGTTTTGCAGAAAACATAGACGTATTCTTGGGGGTTTCTTGTTCCAAAGATAAGACGAGATTATCTTATTTAAAAGAGCAAAAAAAGATTTTTTAATGTAAATAGGTATGGTTTGGAACAGATATAAAAACTTAGGGAGCATATTCATTTTAATTACATTGATCCTACCAATTAAAGAGATGGGGAGCTTAGACCATTTTTCGAGGGTTATCCTAGTTTGTTCCAAGAGAAGAGTGAAGTTGAGCTTAAACAGCTCAGAAATATTTCTTGAAACAACCACGCCTAAATATGTAAATTTATCAGGGGCTACTGTAAAAGGGTAGGCAGAAAAAGAAGTATTATTTGCTGCATGATTTATAGGAAATAATTCACTCTTAGAGAGGTTAAGTTTATACCCCAAAATGAGAACGCTCTAGTGCGGTCATAACATGAGGGAGAGAATTATGTGGATCTGCAATAAATAGAAGCAGATCGTCTGCATAGAGTGATAGTTTGTGCTCACTGTAGGGAGTGAGATAGACCTTGGATAACTGTGGTTGACCTCAGCAAAATGGTTAGAGGTTCAATCGCCATCGCAAATAATAAAGGTGACAGAGGACAACCCTGTCTAGTTCCCCTATACAATGGAAAATATTGTGAGCTAGTGTTATTTGTAATAACAGAAGAAAAGGGAGATGCATATAAGAGTTTTACCCAAGTCAAGAAATTTGGACCCACACCAAATCTCTCTAGACAGCTGAAAAGATAGCTCCACTCCACTCTATCAAAGGCTTTTTCAGCGTCTAGAGATTTCAGGTATATGCTTATTTGAGTCAGGAGAATAAATAATATTGAATACTCTACGTATATTGAAGAAAGAAAAGCGTTTTTTAACGAAGCCAGTCTGATCTGGGGCTATGATAGTAGGAAGAATGTTCTCCAGTCTTTGGGCTAGAACCTTAGCCAGTATTTTACAGTCCACATTGAGCAGGGATATGGGCCGAAACGAACTGCAGTTTAGAGGGTCTTTCCCTTTTTTAGGCAAAACTGAAATTGTCGCTTGATAAAATGTATAAAAAGTATTTGCTAATTGTTTAATCTGATTAATAAGATCATTTAGTAGCTCCCACGATGAAAATGAGATTATTTCCCCCCTAATATAGGCTTTTGAAGACTCCCAAAGTGTAGCTTTGCTAATATCTAGGGTATCATTGATAGATAAAAAAAAGATAAATTCAACAAAAACGTCCACAAAGGATGAATCAGAAAGAATAAAATTATTAAAGCGCCATGACTTACAAATTGGTCATTTGGGAAAAGCTCATTTTAATACAACTGGACTATGATCTGAAATTACGATAGATTCATATTTACAGTCAATAACAGAAGTTAAAAGTTTCTCATCTATTAAGAAGTAGTCGATTTGTGAGTATGAACGATGCACTGGGGAAAAAAATGAAAACTGCTTAAGATTTGGATATAAAAAACGCCAGGGATCAGAAAATGTATACGTCTCCAAAAAAGTATTTATAAACATGGCGGATTTAGTTATATTGTAGGGTGTTTTTGAAGACCGATCCATAGTACGGTGGAGCACACAGTTAGAGTCTCCTCCTAGGATTAATTTATGTGTAGACAAATTGGGGAGATTGGTTAAAAAAGATTTTATAAACAATATGTCGCCCCAATTAGGGGCATAAATATTGGCTTGTATCAGGGAAACATTATATAATGAACCAGTTACTACTACAAATCTTCCCCTCTATCAGTTTGAACATTACTCACACAGAATGGGGTGTTCTTACTAATAAGAATTGCAGTCTCTCTTGATTTTGACTGGAAATCTGAGTGATAAATTTGCCCCACCCATGATTTTTGTAGTTTATGATGATCAGCTGATATTAAGTGAGTTTCTTGGAGAAATGCTATATTTGCATCCAGTCTCTTTAAATGGAGAAAGATCTTGTTGTGCTTTATAATGTGATTAACCCCTTTCACATTCCATCTTACAAAGTTTACTGTGAGTGATTTGCTATGTCCCAGGTTTTATAGCATTGTTTAATAGACGAAAAACTGATGTGTCAGCCTCCTTCTGAAATTTACCAATCAATTGTACACAATAGCACATGTATACATGCACAAATTTGAATGTTGAACAAACACCTTGACCCCAACCCACCCACCATGCAGCTCCCCAAACGAGCAGAAAAAAAACATCCCACATGTAACTAACTTTCAGCGTTCCCAAACGCATTGGACTTCCTCTAAACACTCAACATACAAAATAATCTTTAACACACAATTGTTTTTTTATCTTGTTGAAAAGAGTTTTTTATAAGACAATCTAGTCTTTAACCAGTACGTGTCCCCACTGTCAAGGTAAGGAAAATGACAAAAAACAACAACAAAAAAATAAAAATAAAATAATAATGACAGTAATAATAATAATAAATGATAATAAAAATGTAGTGCTCAATGACAGTACGAATATAATGTCCAGTTTAACAAAAAGGTCCATAAAGTGGACAGGCACAGCTAGAGTTTATGTCCTACATAGTACCGAGCACACTATATCAAACATTGAGGGCTCCTGAAAAACAATTCAGAAACGCGTGTGCATCCATTTTTGGTTTAATGTGTTGCTCGAAGTAAGCCTCCGCCTCCGATGGTGACTTAAAAGAAAGCCTAGTGTTGTCATAAGTGAACCGTAAATCTGCCGGATGGTGGATGCCTTAGGAAATCCCAGCCTGCTTAAGCTTAAGTTTCACAGAGTTGAAGACAGCTCTTCTACGGCTCAGTTCAGCACTCATATCTGGGAAAATATGGACACGTGCGCCACGAAATGTAAGCTCACCTCATTTCCTGGAGGCTTGGAGAATTTTGGCCTTATCAGAGAAGTAGTGCAGATGAACGATCATTGCTCTGGGCCTGTTGCTGTGACTAGGCTTTGGAGTGAGGGCACGATGAGCGCGATCTAACACCACTGATTGAAGATAAGGCAGATCTTTACCTAGCACCTCTGAGAAGAAGCCAGACATCAAGTCAGTAGGCCGGCCATTCTCCGCATCTTCAGGTATGCCAATTATCCGCAGGTTTTGGCGACGACTCCTGTTCTCGAGGTTTTGTTGTTGCTCTTGCAGCTTCAGTATTTGGTCTTTCAACGTTGAGACTGTGGTTACCATTGCTTCTAGCGAGTCATGATAGGAATTGAGGGTTGTTTCCATATTCTCCGTAGTATCAGACATAATGGTTTGCTAAGTCTGAATGGAATGGATTTGCCCCGTTATTTCCAGTTGTAGAGCATCCATTTTGGTTTTGACCTCTGATTGAAAGTTTTCGACAATCAATCCAATCTCTGAGCGGAAGCTCAGAAGCTCATCTCTGTTTTGATGGTGTCCGACATCTGACTGCAAGAGGATGTTAGTTCAGTTTTAACCAACTGAAGAAATGTATTGTCTTCTGGCGTCAAAGATAGCTCTGCGTGGTTGCTAGCGGCGGCCTCCATGCTAGCCTGCTTTAGGTTGGGACTGTCGAGCCGTGTCTGTCTTGTCGATTTTTTTCACGTTTTGCTTTTCATTTTACAATAGATCGGTTAATAGAGATGCAGGGTGTTATTACGGACAAAGTTATCACTTTTCAAAGTATACTTGATCGTATCGTAGTGTAAATAAAATAGAATTATGTGAGAGCGCAAACGAAACGTGACTACCTCCTCATCTTGCCGGCCGAAATATCCAAATATGATGTTTATCTGATCAAATCTCTAGGAGGAGTTTGTTAACCCTCTGGAGTCCGAGGCTGATTTGGGGTCCTGGAGAAGTTCTGACATTTGTGCTTTTTTCAGTTGCTTATAAACATTATAACAAATATTAATTTATAACAGTCTAATTACACTGTATTCAGCAGAAACTAGGCTACAATAATATGTACATGTTTTTATTTTTGAGAGAATTATGTATATGCGTGTTTTTTGAAAAAAATAAAAAAATAAATAAAAATAAGGCCTCAAAACACACTTATTTTTTCACAAGACTTTTGGGAACTGTATATTTTAGCTTAGAGTTTTTGCTTCACAATTATGTAAAAATCATTCTGCGAACTTGGATGCATAAAACAATGTATTGATTTTGAATTTCTAAGACAATTTTTGGTTAGGGAGTCCATATGCGGGGAGGCGTGAATCCTCATGAATAATGCGATTCACACCTGAGGAGATTGAGACCCTGCCCCTAATGAGTCGCATAATGAGCCATTCAGTCAGGAATGTGACTAAGTGAACTAAGAAAGAATGCAATGACAAAAGAAATTATCATTCTTTTGTTTGAAATGTATTTAAAATATAGTTAACTATATAAATGAGTCAAAGACACATTTTGAGTACACAGTTATACCTGGAAATAAATCCTGTTCAAAGATATATGTGAACATTACATACCTGGCATTTGGTGTTTCTGCACTGGAGGGAAAACCCCCCCCCCAAAAACAGTTTCCAGTCAGTGATCTCAGTATCATATTCATACAGTCCAATGTGTGCCAGTGTCTGGTCACTATGATTCTCAAATCTGTGAGATAAAAGAAAAATAAAACCTCTGTGATCATGCTGATAACAGGATCATATCAGCTATTGTATTAACGATAATATAATGTCCACTCTTAACAGAAAACAGGATTTTTGTGAACTCATGCATGCATGTATTATTGCACATCATGTGAAGAAAATTTTGTAAAGACCTATATTTTAAATTACAGTACCGGTCAAAAGATTTGACACATTACTATTTATAATGTTTTTGAAAGAAGTCTCATGCTCATCATGCCTGCGTTTATTTGATCAAAAATACTGAAAAAACAGCAATACTGTAAAATATTATTACAATTTAAAATAATGGTTTTCTATTTTAATATACTTTAAAATATAATTTATTTCCGTGATGCAAAGCCTTCATCATTCCTTGCGAACGAAAGCTTCATTGATGTGGCACTATATAGGCTATTTTACAGTAAACTCTTCATAATCCAAAACAGACCAAAAGAAATATTGTCTAAACATTCATATTGCTGTGACATTTTATTTATCTTCTTTGTTATATTATAGAGCCTATAAATGTTAATGTGCAGTATAATGTGTTGCTAACACATTTTATTTCAGTATATTTTGGGATAAGCCAATAATCATTCACACAGAGACACAGAATATGCAAGATTCATATTTAAACAATATTTTTGCAGCTTAATATTTACAGACACAAGTCTATATTGCAATTAGAATAAAGAATTTAGGGATAAAAAAACATACCATGACATGACATACAATCCTCGGCTTGATCAAGTTGATCCTCGAAATGGAATTAAATTCAGTCATGCCCTTCCTCTGAGGTAAATCCTTTTAGAATTATCAAGTCAAGTCACCTTTATTTATATAGCGCTTTTTACAATGCAGATTGTGTCAAAGCAGCTTTACAGTGATAACTGGTATATAATTTTGGCTGCACAGCAGCTCTTAAAGAAAATGGTGTCAATGCAGGCAGATGCAAAGCACTGTTGAATATCAAATGTAAAGTGTCCCCAACTAAGCAAGCCAAAGGCGACAGCGGCAAGGAACCCAAACTCCAACAGGTGACATCAGGTGGCAAACAGGTGGCAAATAGGTGTTAAAATGGATAAAAAACCTTGGGAGAAACCAGGTTTAGTCAGGGGGCCAGTTCTCCTCTGGCAAACAGTGCTTTGTTACGACTCAGGTAGCTTTCATAAGCTCGATAGGATCGCAACATTCAAAGTATTTATTCCAGTTCAATCCAGTTGAGGATCGTATTCATCACGCCGGTATGGATGGTTTGTTGAGGAACTGTGCCATTGGCTGTCGTGTTGATGAGGCCGTCACAATGGATGATCTAGTTGACTCAATCTCGGCTGATACTTCAGGGGTGCGTTGTGGTCGTATCAAGGTGTAAGTCCTCAATCTCACCTGGATACGGCCCGGATCCGGTTGACTACGGTAAACCTCGGGATAAACAGAATGACTAATATTAGCGTAGATGCCATTCTTCTACTGATGCAATGAGTACATCTGGTGTTATAGGAAGTGTTCCCGGTTCCGGCTGACCTAATTTATGCAGCCTAATAATCCTTTAATGGATTTGAAAAAATAAATTGATAATGTGTTACGTGTATGCCAGGTTAAAGAGATGCGTTTTTAGTTTAGAATTAAACTGACAGAGTGTGTCTGCTTCCCGAACAATGCTAGGAAGATTGTTCCAGAGTTTAGGTGCCAAATAGGAGAAGGATCTACCACCTGCAGTTGATTTTGATATTCTAGGTATTATCAGCTGGCCTGAATTCTGAGATCGCAATAGAGGTAAAGGACTATAATGCATTAAGAGCTCGCTCAGGTACTGGGGAGCTAAGCCATTTAGTGCTTTGTAATTAATTAGCAAGATTTTAAAATCTATACAATGTTTAACAGGAAGCCAATGCAGTGTTGACAGAACTGGGCTAATATGGTCATACTTCCTAGTTCTAGTAAGAACTCTAGCTGCTGCATTTTGTACAAGCTGTAGTTTGTTTAATAGGCGAGCGGAACAACCACCCAGTAGAGTGTTACAGTAATCTAGCCTTGATGTCATGAACGCATGAACTAACTGTTCTGCATTTGTCATTAAGAGCATATGTCGTAGTTTAGATATATTTTTAAGATGGAAGAATGCGGTTTTACAGATGCTAGAAACATGGCCTTCAAATGAAAGATTGGTATCAAAGCACACCCAGGTTCCTAACTGATGACGAAGACTTAACAGAGCAGCCATCAAGTGTTAGACAGTTTTCTAGGTTATTACGTGAAGTTTTTGGTCCAAAAATTTGAATCAGTTTTTTCTGAATTTAGTAGTAGGAAATTACTGGTCATCCAATTTTTTTATATCAGCTATGTATTCCGTTAATTTTGTGAATTGGTAAGTTTCATCAGGGCGCGAAGAAATATAGAGCTGAGTATCATCAGCGTAACAGTGAAAACTAACGCCATGCTTCCTAATGATATCTCCCAAGGGTAGCATGTACAGAGTGAACAGCAACAGTCCTAGTACTGAGCCTTGCGGTACTCCATATTGAACTTGTGATCGATATGACCTCTCTTCATTTACTACTACAACTGATAACGGTCAGATAAGTATGATTTGAACCATGACAGTGCCATTCCACTAATGCCAACATAATTTTCGAGTCTATTTAAAAGAATATTTTGATCAATAGTGTCAAATGCAGCACTAAGATCCAGTAACACTAATAGAGAGATACAACCATGATCTGATGATAAGAGCAAATCATTAGTAACTTTAATGAGAGCAGTCTCAGTACTATGGTATGGTCTAAATCCTGACTGTAAATCCTCACAGATACTACTTCTTTCTAAAAAGGAACATAGTTGTGATGATACTGCCTTTTCTAGTATTTTTGACAGAAAAGTGAGATTTGAGATCGGCCTGTAATTGACTAATTCTCTAGGATCAAATTATGTTTTTTTTAATAAGAGGTTTAATAATAGCCAGCTTAAAAGTTTTCAGTACGTATCCTAGTGATAAAGATGAATTAACGATATTAAGAAGAGGATCTATGACCTTTGGAAGCATCTCTTTTAATAGCTTAGTAGGTGTAGGGTCTAACATACATGTTGTTGATTTTGATGATTTAACAAGTTTAGACAATTTCTTCCTCTCCTAAAGCAGTAAATGAATTGAATTTTTCCTCAGGGACACTACAATGCACTGTCTGACGCGATACTGTAGTAGACGGTTGCATGGTTATAATTTTCTCTCTAATATTATCAATCTTGCAAGTAAAGTTCATAAAGTCATTACTGCTGTGCTCTTTGGAAACATCAGAAGTTGAAGCATTATTTCTTGTTAATTTAGCCACTGTATCAAATAAATACCTAGGGTTGTGCCAATCCTAATGCGTCTTTTTATTATCTACATGGATGTTAAAATCACCAACAACAAGGACTTTATCTGCAGCTAGTACTAACTCCGATAGAAAATCAGCAAATTTTTTGATAAAGTCTGTATGGTGTCCTGGTGGCCTGTATACAGTAGCCAGTTACATATGTTACATAAAGTACCATCACTTCGAAGGAATTATATTTGAGAGACTTTTGACTAATACTGTAAATATTACTATAAATTACAGCAACACCTCCCCCTTTGCCTTTCTGATGAGGATTGTGTTGATAATTGTAACCTTGAGGGCTAGACTCATTTAAAGTAATGTAATCGTCTGATTTTAGCCAAGTTTCTGTCAAACACAGGAAATCTAGATTATTGTCTGTGATAATATCATTTACAATAAGTGATTTTGAAGAAAGTATTATTTAACAACCCAAGCTTTATCATTTGTTTATTGAGACACTGCGTCCAGACGTGTTGGAATCACCGCTGCGTGATTACGTCTTGAAGCACTTGTGAAATCGAACCAATGGCGTGACGGACGTGAGAGGCGGATGACGTCATGGACCAGGAAACTATAAAGCACACCTGAAAACAAAGAACGCCAGCTTCTGATTGGCTGAAGCAAGATGCTCACAGGCATGCAGGGAGTATGGCAGGGCGACGCAGCGTCTCATTCCCTATTCAGGGAACCAGGGAACTTTGAGCTGCGTCGAGACGCATTGGGAACCCTATCCCAACTATGCCGAGACGCATTGGGAACCCTATCCCAACTATGCCATGATGTCCAGTGCCTGTCTGTTATCACTAAGATGAGACGACCCCGGAGTGGAGCCCAGATCAAGGTTGTAAAACCTAATAAAGATATGCTGAGAGGACCACCCAGCGACCCCCGAAGATCAAAGCCTTTGAGGCAGCCATACCCCTAGTAGAGTGAGCCTGGACAGCCAAGGGTGAAGGCTGTCTGGAGGACTTGTAAGCAAGAGAGATGGCCTCGACCACCCACTTGCTCATTCTCTGCTTAGACGCCGGGCCTCCTTTTTTTAGGAGACCCATAACAGACGAACAGCTGTTCAGTTTTTCGCCACAGGGCAGCTTTGTGGATGTAAGTGTCTAACGCCCTAACTGGGCAAAGCAGATTATGTTTTTCCTGATCCTGATTAGTAAAAGGAGGAGGACAAAAGGCCTGCAGTACAATCGGCCCTGGGACGTTGGTGGGGACCTTGGGTATATAATCAGGTCTAGGATGAAGGTAAGCTTTGACAATGCCAGGCGCAAATTCCAAACATGAGGGACCAACCAAAAGTGCTTGAAGATCTCCAATTCTTTTGAGAGATGAAATTGCCGACAGTTTTAAGAGTGAGGAATCTCTCAGAAACCTCCTCTAATGGTTTGAAGGGAGCCGCAGCCAACCCTTCCAACATAATAGCCAAGTCCCAGGCGGGAGTTCTTGTACACACAGAAGGCCTCGGCCTCTGGGTACCACGGAGAAAGTGTATAACTAGGGGGTCTCTTCCCACAGAAGAGTCCCCCACAGGAGCATGATAGGCGGAAAAAGCCGCTATATAGACCTTCAAGGTAGAAGTAAATAAACCATCTGAGAATTTTTCTTGGAGAAATTGCAGCACAAAATGACATAGGAGTGGAACGGGTCCAACTGACGTTGGCTACACCAAGTATAAAACAACTTCCATTAATATGTGTATAGCTATCTCGTGGAGGCCCCTCAGAGGCCAGGCCCACAGTTTCCACAACTCCGGGCGGGGGTGAATTATCATGCCGCCCGCTTGAGACAGAAGGTCCTGTCTGATAGGGATCTCCATGGGGGAGCCGTCTAGAAGGCACACTAGATCTGTGAACCAAACTCGGTCGGCAAGAACGGGGCTATCAATATGAGATGGACCCTGTCCCAGCGAACCCTCTCCAGAACTCCTGGGAGCACAAGAACCTCTTGTTCTATTACCACCGTAGGGAGGACCCCACTGAACTAGGGCGGGCGAGACCCGAACTGGATTCTGTAACCCTTTTCTATTGTGAGCAGCACCCATTGAGAAATATTGGGGAGACGTTTCCATTCTGCCAGAAATTCTACTAAGGGAACCAGTCTCTAATGCCAGTCTCTCTGGCCTCTGGTGTTTTTTGAGCATTCGACCCGGCGCCCTGAAGCAGCAAACAAGTAGGGAACAAGCGAATCAAACGCTCCGGGGAGGGCCGGTGGCAGGGTTGGCAGAATGGCCCTCTGAGGGCACTGAAGAGGCACGGATACCATATAGTGTGATATAGGACCCTTTCCGGAGGGGGCTGCCCTCAGAGGTCTCATCGATTTCCCCCAGCAGGTCAGCTTGATAAGCTTGCAAAATAGACATTGTATGTAGGCAAGCCGCTGTAGCGAATTACAGGTATTTAATCAATTAGCTCAAATCATGGGTGAAATATATTTATAATCAGATCATAATGCGTGATTAATTATAATATAGATCGACCAAAAAGGGAATTATGCATATATATTGTAAATTAATTACAAAGGATTATAATTAATTACAAATATGACTTAATTCTAGTTTAAGAGTTCTTTGAGAAAGACTATCCTAGTTTGTCCAGCAAACCATCTGTTTTCTCATAGACTATTATAATAGGAAGTTTATTCTCTGGCCACGAGAATTAACTTCCCTTTAGCATTAAACCGTAAAGCAGTTTGCAGAATCAAACGTAAAATTGACTTGGTTTTCTGAATGAGCAGCAGAAACAATCGAGCATGAATATAATGTATTTAATAGATACGAACTACGAATATATGACTAAAATACAACACGAAACATACATAGAATAAAATGAAAGTAAAGTCAAGAAAACAGAGGTGATCAAAGAAATGGCGAAATTACAAACAGTTAAAACCTTTGAGAGCCAGCAAGCAAACTCAGTTTACACAGAGCTTAAAGCGCGTGGAAAGAAATTGTTTGGTACTTGCATTAGTTCGGGTACTGTGGTTCCTAGCCTTTCTGTAGGAGTTTCCGTACACGTGGTTTGGGCGACTGGTCCTTTTCCAGGAATGTGCGTTCTTCAGCGGGGTTTTCAAACAAGGTTTTACTTGAGAGTAAGATAAGCAGAAAATAAAGAAAAGAGAGAGTCCGTCTCCTAGGTGCTGAAGGATGACGAAGGCTTGACAAAAGAAAGAACTTGTGCAACGAAGAGACGCATGTCATTGTGTTTTAAGGACAACAGACCAGCATGACTCCTTGGGTACGTCAGTCAATGATGAGGGTGCAATTTTGGCGGGCAGACTTTTTTTCTTTGTCTCCATTTATGACCTAATTTGTATGGTTTATGACGTGTCAGATATGAGTACATTTTCTTCAAAATACCATTACAAGTAGAAGAATACATTTTACAGTAATGTGACATACATTTTCAGTTAGGGCATAACGACAGCTTTACGATGAGACCAAACTTGTCAGATGGCAAATACATAAAAGGGGAGATACAGTTTGTACTTGAATTATACCATTTATGATAGAACTAACGCACTACAGTCATAGCTAAGCTTATGTACTAGGGATACATTTATGCACCTTGGAATACAACGAGAGGTACGCTTTGGCACGGTCATATTTGGAGAAAAGCATGCACATACAAACTCCATGTGTGTTTGCGTGTGTCTGTATGCTTGTGTGTGGTGTGTATTGGGGTTGTGGCCGGTGTCTGTGACGACATGGCCCTTAGCCCGTGATGACATGGCCCTTAGCCCCACCAGGGTGACTCTTTGAAATCCCTGAAGCTGGTGGGCATATCTTCTGTGTTTCTTCAATGAGATAACAAAGGTGCCAATAAGACAATTGGTCCCGGACTTGCCGGAGCCGATTCGTGATTTATATGCACAGTTCGGGAGGTTAAAAGCATTTTGGAGATTCTAAAGTTGGCTGGCAGATCTGATCTTTGTACAGACGCTACAGCCCCCCTTTCGGCTGACGAAGTTCCCGTGTGGACCTCGTTGGACGGTAACAAGTGTCGGATGGCAAATGGATCATGATGGTTAAGCAGCAGATGGTTCCTACTCGCTTTCAACCTTTGGTTCCTTGGATGAAGGGTCCATCTCGATGAGGTTTGGTATATTCATTCTCCGTCTTGGTACCTCCTCTCCTTGGTTTTCTCTTGAAACCTCAAGGAAGGGCAGACGGGCACTTGTCTCGCATCCCTTTGAGCCTCTTAAACAGGATGAAGGCCAGGCCCAGTGTCAGTACGTACCCGATTGCCATGGAGAGGCAAAGGCCTGTGTTGGCAGCAATCCAAGCCTGGACTGCAGGTGAGCCGGTCAGGATGGGCAGTTGGGACAGTGCTTGGAGGGCTGTGTCGATGGGAGTAATGTTGATTAACTGGGACCCCCCTTTCTCAATCCTCAGTTCCAGTTCTGGATCTAAGGTGAGGTTGTGATTCTTGAAGAAGGCTGGGATTGTTGTTTGCGGTCTTGAAGACATTTTGTTTCCAGCCCGGAAGGTGGCATGTGAAACTGAGTCTAGCATAGTTTGAGTCTGTGCAGATGAGGAGTTCTCTGATGTTATGGGCCGAGGCAATTTGACAGGTTATGAGAATAGTTGCTATTTCAGCATACTGCGATGACTGGGGCCCCAACCTGAAGTGTCGTGGTGGGCAAGGTTGGTCGTTTAACCATAGCACCCCTGCACCTGCTTTTAGGATGCCCTCATGATTGTAGGAACATGTAGGCCGCAGTCTAAAGAGTCTTTTGCAAGTGACGCTTTGAACTTGTACAGGACCTGTCTGAGTT
Organism: Elopichthys bambusa; assembly: GCA_037101425.1. Classification (NCBI taxonomy): domain Eukaryota; kingdom Metazoa; phylum Chordata; class Actinopteri; order Cypriniformes; family Xenocyprididae; genus Elopichthys; species Elopichthys bambusa. The sequence goes on along the minus strand of CM074437.1, from coordinate 23,508,665 downwards.
TTTGATGGTCTGCGTTCTTTCGAGCATCTGTCTCTTTCAGAATTTGTTGAACTTGTTGGTCTCAAGTCCTGAAAATGACTCCTCCGTTGTGGTGTCACTTGTCATGTGGGCAGTCAGAGGTGCAGCACTTTCATGAGTTTCGCCGACAGGCTGGTTAGAGGCTGTGTATGCTGCGAGGCGTTGGTCCTCCATCAGCACCTGTTCTGTGGCTACCGGCTTGGCGGAAGTTATGGAGATGATCTTGAAGGGTGCTGTGAACACTGTGTTGTCTGAACTCCCTTCTGGGATCAGTGCAACTGGTATTTAGCCAATGACTGGTAACCTAAGTTCAAAGTCATGGAAGTCGTGGCTCACTAGCCATCCCAGCCGGTAGGTCTTGGGAATTCTGATGTCTGTGGCCATGCAGTTATTGAGCAAAATGTGGACTACACAGTATGACACTTTAGTGAGGGGTGTGGCTTCCAGAGTGCGTCCAAGTTCCATGCCTTTGGGTGAAAGTTGGAAGAAGCCCAGCATGTGGTTTAGGGTTTGACCACATTGCATGTTGAACCAAACAGCGACCCCTTTGGTGTAAGCTGGTACTACAGCCTCCTGTTCGTTGACCTGGATGCAGACCTCTGGAATGGTCTGGCCTGACAGGAGGTTTTCAGTGTTGACAGGAACAACAGGGGGCTATAAAGTCATTGGGGCCCACACCACCTTATAAATAATGTCCACATGAGCTTTAGAGCGCATCAGGAGGTCCGGAAGGACCAGGAAGTGATGGGTTAGGTGCTGGTCGTTCCATTTCAAGTTAAAAATGCAGATGTCCTTGGCAGTCGTCATGGTTGACAGATGAAAGTCCAATGGGAAGCGTGTGTGCTTGTTGGCAAATGGGAGGTCTGGTCTTCCTTCAATGAGAGCACTGAACAGCGTGTGGCTGATGGCTGAGCTGTCTGCCCACAGTGCAAGAATAATGTCTGTTGTGGTTACATCATTCAACTGCAAGTCTGTTATGACCTTGAAGGAGTCAGAGTCTGTGGTGAGTTGAAGAGTGCAGAGTAGCGAACTTGAACTTTGCTCTGGTGCCGAGAAAGTGTTACTGCGGCTAGCTGCGAGATTTTCCGTGACCTCTGTGACCTGACAGTCTGGCTCATGTGGTCTGGGTGACTGGAAAGGCAGAGGTTCTCGCACTTGAGTCCTGATTTTCAGCTGTCTGGAGTCCAATAAGGGCTCAAAGTGGTCTCGCAGGTCTTTGCCAATGAGAGGGGGAAACATGTCCATTTGTGATATGCACACAGGAGGTACCAAGCTCATTGGACCAATTGTGTGGTGGATGGGAGCTATTTGTTCAAGGTGGACCTCATTTTGGCTGTATGACTGCACGTTTAGCTCACATCTTTGTGATTTGAGAGTCCGATTCTGTCTCTTAGCTTCATCTCTCAGTCTTTCAAAAAGGTTAGTTGACATCAAAGTTAGATCTGCTCTGGTGTCTATCAGGGCTTCACTTCTCGCATAATTTTCCACAATAATGGCTAGGGTCAGTTCTGGGCAGTGATCAGAGACTGGATAGCTGGCTGGATTTTCTACAGTCTTTTCAAAAGCAGTCCTCTGCTTGGCGTAAGCTTCGTGGACCAAGTCTCGCAGCTGCTGAGTAGACATACAGGAGGAGCTGCAAAGACTTCAAAAAGCCCTTGCAGAGCTCCACCTGGAGATGGGGCGTAGAGAGCAGTTGGAGAAGGAACCCAGAGAGAAACTAACTGAAGAACTCCAACAAGGTGAAGCTCTCTGAGCCAGAGCAGAGACTGAGCTAAAAGAAAGAGACGCTAAAGCCAGGGCCTGTGAAAATCATCTTAAACAGGCCCGGAAAGAAATCATTGCTCTGAAACAACAAAGAGACTATTTTAAATATGAACTTCATACTTGTTACAGAGAACTGCAAAGTGGCATGGGAGGGGAAATACCCATCACAGAGTTTCCCCTGGCCACTGCTCACTGCGTGGGCAGGCCAAGGCTTCCAGATGATGACTCACCGCAGGGTGCAGATTTCGGAAAAACAGAGTTTTGAAGATGAAATCTTCCTCCATTCCTGGCTCGTTACGTGCTCCGAAGTAGGCCCTTCGCAGTTGGTTGTAGTACATTTGTGGATTTTCCAGTTGGCCTGGTTTAAGGTCCATGACAGCAGGGAGTCATTGGTCCGATTCAGGGTCAGAAAACTCTTGGATCAAAGCCTGTCGCAGTTGCTGGCAGTTGGATTTGACAGCTGCTGGCGAAGGTTCTTGGATGTTGGACGTTTTGGGCAGTGGACTTTCAGGGATTCTTGACTGGCCAGGGGAAACTCTGTGATGGGTATTTCCCCTCCCTTCCAACTGCTCTCTACGCCACATCTCCAGGTGGAGCTCTGCAAGGGCTTTTTGAAGTCTTTGCAGCTCCTTCTGTAGTTCAGGTTTGGATTCATCTGCTGTCCCACGCTGGTCCTGGGCCTCGATGAGTCGCTGATCGAGGCGATGTCGAGTCTGGGCCTGATTCCTCCGTGCATCCTCGGCCTGGAGCTTGAGCATTGCCGCTTCCTGCTCCAGAAGGGCGTTGCTCTTTTCGCTATACTCCACCTGGGCACTGAGGTTGTGGGCCATTCGTTGATTCAGGTTGTCATCCAGCTGCTCTTTGCTCAGGTGCTGGAGGTCCACAGCGGCGTTGGGCAGGAACGTGCTAGTCAGGGCGCCCAACCAGGTCTCGAGATGGTCCCAGTGGGTGCCGGGGCTGGATGATCTGAATACGTTGGCTTGCTGTTGGCGAGAGAAAGACAGCATAAACAGAACCAATTCAAGCATGTGCGGGATTAACGAGTTACGATAATACATGATTTGGTACACTTTGTGTGCAATTCCAACTAATTGGTGCAGACATTTAGTGGAACATAGGCCAGACACTTATCGTTAATGGCCGGGAATGGCCACGCGGGACCAATTTGTGGGGGTGAGTGCCGGGTTTAAATAAAGATTTCGACAGATGGTAGCTCAGTTGGTCTTCTAGTGACTCTGGCTGCTCGGGTTGTTTATCTATTTTTCAGCTTCCATGATGGCTCTCACAGGTACTGCTTTTACATGAACTGAAAGAAACAAAACACGACAGAGAAGCAAATAGACCAGGACAAAATAGGAACGATCAACGAGTAAATAACAAAAGTGTGATAAGAGCAGAAAGAGATAGAGGGAAGTTAAGGAGCTTAAACTTATTACCACAGTTAGGGTTTATGGCAGGCCTGATGAGGGCGCTGTTGAGTTATCAAACCTAAGGAGATGGTATGGTTTAAGAGTAAAAGGGGTTTGGCCAAACACTTAAATGATCAGAGAATATCTAATATTCTGGGGCTTTTAATAAGTGAGTGGACTGTATGTCATTACTCTAGGCCTGGGGTGAATTGTGATTGCTCAGATAAGGACTCAATGGCAGCGTCAACCTTTCCTAGACGCTCCAACACTCGACTGCGGTGTCCGTGGGCACCCTGTACCCTTTGTACCACGATACAACCACTCAAACAGGGACTTTTAGCACAGTTGTTAGATTTGCAACTGTACCCAGGCGAGGTGTTTTTGCCAACGGCCAGGCTGACAGGTCAAAATTGAGTTTTCCCTGAACCCAGAGTCTGTCCCCTCAACGGGCAGTTACTCCAAACGGGTGGTTCTGTCATGCAGATGCCTGAACAGGGAAATTAAACCAAAATTGCCTTTGTTGTCAGCCTGTACTCGTTGCCTCCCTACACCTGATGTCCTGCGTGTTGCCCGTGGTACGAGGTCAGAAATGTCCACGATTCACACACAGTCAGCGCTGGATCCACCAGACCAGGTGACTCCACTCACTGGAACTCACTGAAACAACCGTCAACTCACCACCGAGCACTAGAGGGGGCACTATCTACAAGTACACAAATGGCCAAGTAAACACAGCTTAATTGTAAATTTAAATCTAAATCTAAATCTTGTTTAAACCAAATTTAAATAATAAGTGTGTGGGGCAAAGGAAATAGGGGTCTAAAATGACAGTCAGAATGAACTAGCTGAAAAGCAGAACAGGGATAAACAATAAGGCAAAGTAAAAACAGTTCAGAGGCACTTGAATCAAATTTGACTTAAACTCTGTTTAATTGAATTTAAATAAGTGCATAGAATAACAGAATAGGAGGAAAGAGAGGAGAAAGCCTTCCCTATTTGAGAATTCCCCAAAGGGGGTGTGCTTCTTGATGAGCAAATGCCAGCTGATGACACCACTTAATTTTAAGTTTCAATTAAACGTTGTTTAATTCAACCAAAAATAAGTGTATAAAATAAGGGAGGCTTCGGTGTGAGAATGTGATTACCAGCAATTAAATAAAATAAAAAAATAAAAGAAAATAAAATAGAATAAAGTAAGAGTGTAAAACAGGAAAAGGAGAAAAAAAAAAAAAAGAAAACGCAAAGGAGAGGGAATTGACTTATCTGGGGAGTGTCCACAAGGGGGAGCAATTCCAGAAAGTGAATTTCTTTTGTTGGAAGGGGTGACTTAATTCAAATTAAAAATTTAAACGTGTTTAAACTAATTTTAAATCAGTAAACCACATTCCAAATACAACTGAAAAGGATAGCCATAAAAAGAGAATTATAACAGTAAGCAAATTAAAATAGCCAAGGGGAAGTTGGAAACAATTTAGATCAAGGCAAGGAAAGCAGACCTAACCCAGAACGCCCACAAGGTGGCGTCAACGAGTCCACACAACAATGACGTAGGGAGGTGTGCCACACACCTGAACACAGACTCTGGCGTTTAGTCAGAGGTACTGCATCCACCTACTTTACAATCGTGACTTTTAAATCTAGCACACGGCCGATTTAACTGCAACTTATCACTTACAATATTTAGAATCTCAGCGGATTCTTTTGTGCCAGTTCACTGGACACGAATATGCAACCTTTTAGCACGGGTACACAATTTTGGGGATCAGTGGATCCTTTTTGTGCAAACTTAGTGTACACAAGTATGTAACTTTGCAGGATTTCTTCGCTGCGTTACAAATCAACACTGGATCAGGGTGTCGATAAGCTCCCAATTTTACACATCAATCAGATAAATCAGATAAACTGTTTTCAGATTAGATTTGCACTAGGTAACGTTATTGGTTAGCTACGCCAATGATTTACCAAGGGAGCGAGGCGCTATTTTGGATTATCAGGCAATAATGCAAATTTAATAGCGCTAAGAATTATGAGGCCTTCAGAGAGAACGAGGGAGAATGTTGTCCTAAACTATCTTTTAAAACACGCTGAACAACAATTTCTTCGTTTTATTCCGGCGGAAATTAATATTAAAACTGTGTTGCAAAAAGATTGTCTTCCTTTTGCAGGAACAAGTTTTAAATATTAATGAATTGCAGTTTATTTTAACGGTTAACAATTAGTTAAAATGTTTAGACACTAAATAGCAATGTGTTAACGTTTATAGAGTGAGTCTCGTCTTACTTAAAACAGCGCGGAAAAAATTATACTCACACAGATTTATTCTGGGTTGCTCACGCACAAAACCAAGTTTAAAACATTGCCCGCATTCTCCACCAAAAATGATGCTTCTGTAGCGAATTACAGGTATTTAATCAATTAGCTCAAATCATGGGTGAAATATATTTATAATCAGATCATAACGCGTTATGATTCATTATAATATAGATCGACCAAAAAGGGAATTATGCACATATATTGTGAATTAATTACAACGGATTATAATTAATTACAAATATGACTAGTTCTAGTTTAAGAGTTGTTTGAGAAAGACTATCCTAGTTTGTCCAGCAAACCATCCGTTTTCTTATAGACTATTATAATAGAAAGTTTATTCTCTGGCCACGAGAATTAACTTCCCTCTAGCATTAAACCGTAAAGCAGTTTGCAAAATCAAACGTAAAATTGACTTGGTTTTCTGAATGAGCAGCAGAAACAATCGAGCATGAATATAATGTATTTAATAGATATGAACTACGGATATGTGACTAAAATACAATAGGTGATCAAAGAAATGGCAAAATTACAAACAGTTAAAACCTTTAAGAGCCAGCAAGGAAACTCAGTTTACACAGAGATTAAAGCGCGTGGAAAGAAATTGTTTGGTACTTGCATTAGTTCGGGTACTGTGGTTGCTCGCCTTTCTGTAGAAGTTTCGTACACGTGGTTTGGCCGATTGGTCCTTTTCCAGGAATGTGCGTTCTTCAGCGGGGTTTTCAAACAAGGTTTTACTTGAGAGTAAGATAAGCGGAAAATAAAGAAGAGAGAGAGTCCGTCTCCTAGGTGATGAAGGATGACGAAGGCTTGACAAAAGAAAGAACTTGTGCAACGAAGAGACGCGTATCATTGTGTTTTACGGACAACAGACCAGCACGCCTCCTTGGGTACGTCAGCCAATGATGAGGGTGCAATTTTGGCGGGCAGATTTTTTTTCTGTCTCCATTTATGACCTAATTTGCATGGTTTATGACGTGTCAGATCTGAGTACATTTTCTTCAAAATACCATTACAAGTAGAAGAATACATTTTACAGTAATGTGAAATACATTTTCAGTTAGGGCATAACGACAGCTTTACGATGAGGCCAAACTTGTCAGATGGCAAATACATAAAAGGGGAGATACAGTTTGTACTTGAATTATACCGTTTATGATAGAACTAACGCACTACAGTCATAGCTAAGCTTATATACTAAGCATAGTCAAGTCACCTTTATTTATATAGCGCTTTTTACAATGTAGATTGTGTCAAAGCAGCTTCACATTGATAACTGGTACATTATTTTGGCTGCACAGCAGCTCTTAAAGAATAGTGTCAATGCAGGCAGATCAAAGCACTGTTGAATATCAAATGTCAGTTGTCAAGTGTCCCCAACTAAGCAAGCCAAAGGCGACAGCGGCAAGGAACCCAAACTCCAACAGGTGACATCAGGTGGCAAACAGGTGTTAAAATGGAGAAAAAAAACCTTGGGAGAAACCAGGCTTAATCGGGGGGCCATTTCTCCTCTGGCAAACAGTGCTTTGTTACGACTCAGGTTGCTATCATAAGTCAGGTAGAATTGCAACATTCAAAGTATTTAATTCAGTTCCATCCAGCTGAGGATCGTATTCATCACGCCGGTATGGACGGTTGTTGAGGAGCTGCACCACTGGTTGTCATGTTGATGAGGCCTTCACAGTGGATGATCTAGTTGACTCAATCTCTGCTGATACTTCAGGGCTGCGTTGTGGTCGTGTCAAGGCGCAGGTCCTTGGTCTCACCTGGATGCGGCCCGGATCCGGTTGACTACGGTAAACCTCGGGATAAACAGAAAGAATAATATTAGCGTAGATGCCATTCTTCTTCTGATGTAACGAGTACATCTGGTGTTATAGGAAGTGTTCCCGGTTCCGGCTGACCTAATTTATGCAGCCTAATAATCCTTTTTAACGGATTTGAAAAAATAAATTGATAATGTGTTATGTGTATGCCAGGTTAAAGAGATGCGTTTTTAGTTTAGATTTAAACTGACAGAGTGTGTCTGCTTCCCGAACAATGCTAGGAAGATTGTTCCAGAGTTTAGGTGCCAAATAGGACAAGGATCTACCGCCTGCAGTTGATTTTGATATTCTAGGTATTATCAACTGGCCTGAATTCTGAGATCGCAATAGACGCGAAGGACTATAATGCATTAATAGCTCGCTCAGGTACTGGGGAGCTAAACCATTTAGTGCTTTGTAAGTAATTAGCAAGATTTTAAAATCTATACGATGTTTAACAGGAAGCCAATGCAGTGTTGACAGAACCGGGCTAATATGGTCATACTTCCTAGTTCTAGTAAGAACTCTAGCTACTGCATTTTGTACGAGCTGTAGTTTATTTATCAGGCGAGCAGAACAACCACCCAGTAAAGCGTTACAGTAATCTAGCCTTGTGGTCATGAATGCATGAACTAACTGTTCCGCATTTGTCTTTGAGAGCATATGTCGTAGTTTAGATATATTTTTAAGATGGAAAAATGCGGTTTTACAGATGCTAGAAACATGGCCTTCAAATGAAAGATTGGTATCAAAGAGCACACCCAGGTTCCTAACTGACGATGAAGACTTAACAGAGCAGCCATCAAGTGTTAGACAATATTCTAGGTTATTACGTGAAGAAGTTTTTGGTCCAAGAATTAGAATATGTTTTTTCTGAATTTAGTAGTAGGAAATTACTGGTCATCCAATTTTTTTTATATCAGCTATGCATTCCGTTAATTTTGTGAATTGGAAAATTTCGTCAGGGTGCGAAGAAATATAGAGCTGAGTATTATCAGTGTAACAGTGAAAACTAACACCATGCTTCCTAATGATATCTCCCAAGGGTAGCATGTACAGAGTGAAAAGCAATGGTCCTAGTACTGAGCCTTGCGGTACTCCATATTCAACTTGTGATCGATATGACCTCTCTTCATTTACTACTACAAACTGATAACGGTCAGATAAGTATGATTTGAACCATGACAATGCAATTCCACTAACGCCAACATAATTTTCGAGTCTATTTAAAAGAATATTGCGATCAGTAGTGTCAAATGCAGCACTAAGATCCAGTAACACTAATAGAGAGATACAACCCCGATCTGATGATAAAAGCAAATCATTAGTAACTCTAATGAGAGCAGTCTCAGTACTATGGTACGGTCTAAATCCTGACTGGAAATCCTCATAGATACTATTTCTTTCTAAAAAGGAACATTGTTGTGATGATACTGCCTTTTCAAGTATTTTTGACAGAAAAGTGAGATTTGAGGTCCTGTAATTGACTAATTCTCTAGGATCAAGTTGTGGTTTTTTAATAAGAGGTTTAATAATAGCCAGCTTAAAAGTTTTTGGTACGTATCCTAGTGATAAAGATGAATTTACGATATTAAGAAGAGGATCTATGACCTCTGGAAGCATCTCTTTCAATAGCTTAGTCGGTATAGGGTCTAACATACATGTTGTTGATTTTGACGATTTAACAAGTTTAGACAATTCTTCCTCTCTTAAAGCAGTAAATGAATTTAATTTTTCCTCAGGGACACTACAATGCACTGTCTGACGCGATACTGTAGTAGACAGTTGCATGGTTATAATTTTCTCTCTAATATTGTCAATCTTGCAAGTAAAGAAGTTCATAAAGTCATTACTGCTGTGCTCTTTGGAAACATCAGAAGTTGAAGCTTTATTTCTTGTTAATTAGCCACTGTATCAAATAAATACCTAGGGTTTTGTTTATTTTCTTCTAAAAGTTTTGAAAAAATAGGCAGATCTAGCAGATTTTAAGGCCTTTCTGTACTCAATCATTCTCTCCCTCCACGAAATGCGAAATACTTCTAGTTTTGTTTTCTTCCAGCTGCGCTCCAATTTTCTGGCTGCTACCTTTAGGGCCCGAGTGTGCTCATTGTACCATGGTGTTGGATTAATTTCCTTAATCTTTTTTAAACGCAAAGGAGCAACTGAGTCTAATGTGCTGGAAAAGACAGAGGCAATAGTTTCTGTTGCAACATCGAGGTCTTCTAAGCTGTCTGGTATGCTAAGGCGATGAAACTGATCAGGAAGATTATTTATAAAGCGATCTTTAGTGGTAGAAGTGATGGTTCTACCAAATTTGTGGCAGGGAGGCAGTTTAGCTGCTTTGACTAAATGTAGTATACACGAGACTAGATAATGATCTGAGATGTCGTCACTCTGCTGCAGAATTTCAACAGCATCAATATCAATTCCATGTGACAATATTAGATCTAAAGTATGGTTACGACAATGATTGGGTCCTGACACGTGTTGTCTAACACCGATAGAGTTTAGAATGTCTGCAAATGCCAATCCCAATGAGTCTTTTTTATTATCTACATGGATATTAAAGTCACCAACAACAAGGACTTTATCTGCAGCTAGTACTAACTCCGATAGAAAATCAGCGTATTTATTTGATACAGTGGCTAAATTAACAAGAAATAAAGCTTCAACTTCTGATGTTTCCAAAGAGCACAGCAGTAATGACTTTATGAACTTCTTTACTTGCAAGATTGATAATATTAGAGAAAAAATTATAACCATGCAACTGTCTACTACAGTATCGCGTCAGACAGTGCATTGTAGTGTCCCTGAGGAAAAATTCAATTCATTTACTGCTTTAGGAGAGGAAGAATTGTCTAAACTTGTTACATCATCAAAATCAACAACATGTATGATAGACCCTATAACGTATGCTTCCAGAGGTCATAGATCGTCTTCTTAATATCGTCAATTCATCTTTATCACTAGAATACGTACCGAAAATTTTTTAACTGGCTATTATTAAACCTCTTATTAAAAAACCACAACTTTATCCTAGAGAATTAGTCAATTACAGGCCGATCTTAAATCTCACTTTTCTGTCAAAAATACTTGAAAAGGCAGTATCATCACAACTATGTTCCTTTTTAGAAAGAAATAGTATCTGTGAGGATTTACAGTCAGGATTTAGACCGTACCATAGTACTGAGACTGCTCTTATTAGAGTTACTAATGATTTGCTCTTATCATCAGATCGTGGTTGTATTTCTCTATTAGTGTTACTGGATCTTAGTGCTGCATTTGACACTATTGATCACAATATTCTTTTAAATAGACTCGAAAATTATGTTGGCATTACCGGAATTGCATTGTCATGGTTCAAATCATACTTATCTGACCGTTATCAGTTTGTAGTAGTAAATGAAGAGAGGTCATATCGATCACAAGTTGAATATGGAGTACCGCAAGGCTCATTACTAGGACCGTTGCTTTTCACTCTGTACATGCTACCCTTGGGAGATATCATTAGGAAGCATGGCGTTAGTTTTCACTGTTACGCTGATGATACTCAGCTCTATATTTCTTTGCGCCTTGACGAAACTTACCAATTCACAAAATGAACGGAATGCATAGCTGATATAAAAAATTGGATGACCAGTAATTTCCTACTACTAAATTCAGAAAAAACAGAGATTCTAATTTTTGGCCTAAAAACTTCTTCACGTAATAACCTAGAATACTGTCTAAAACTTGATGGCTGCTCTGTTAGGTCTTCGTCATCAGTTAGGAACCTGGGTGTGCTCTTTGATACCAATCTTTCATTTGAAGGCCATGTTTCTAGCATCTGTAAAACTGCTTTCTTTCATCTTAAAAATATATCTAAACTATGACATATGCTCTCAATAAAAAATGCAGAACAGTTAGTTCATGCGTTCATGACCTCAAAGCTAGATTACTGTAACGCTTTACTGGGTGGTTTTTAATTAGGTGACCAGGTGAGACTAAGGACCTGCACCTTGACACGACCACAACATAGCCCTGAAGTATCAGCCGAGATTGAGTCAACTAGATCACCCACTGTGAAGGCCTCATCAATATGACAACCAGTGGCGCAGCTCCTCAACAACTGTCCATACCGGCGTGATGAATACGATCCTCAGCTGGATGGAAATGAATTAAATACTTTGAATGTTGCGATCCTATTGGACTTATGATAGCAACCTGAGTCGTAACAAAGCACTGTTCGCCAGGGGAGAACTGGCCCCCTGACTAAGCCTGGTTTCTCCCAAGGTTTTTGTCACCTATTGGAGTTTGGGTTCCTTGCTGCTGTCGCCTTTGGCTTGCTTAGTTGGGGACACTTGACATTTGACTTGACATTTGATATTCAACAGTGCTTTGATCTGCCTGCATTGACACTATTCTTTAAGAGCTGCTGTGCAGCCAAAATAATGTACCAGTTATCAATGTAAAGCTGCTTTGACACGATCTACATTGTAAAAAGCGCTATATAAAGAAAGGTGACTTGACTTGACTTGATCATTTTTTTAACCTTTGTAAGACTCAAGACTCAACTAATCTCTGCAATTGTCCAGCTGTGATCCTTGGAGAGTCTTTGGCCACTCAAACTCTCCTCCTCACTTCACATTAGGACGATTTAGACACACGTCCTCTTCCAGGCAGATTTAGTAACATCTTTAGTTGATTGGAACTTCTTAATTATTGCCCTGATAGTGGAAATGGGGATTTTCAATGCTTTGGCTATTTTATTATAGCCACTTTCTATTTTGTGAAGCTCAACAATCTTTTGCTGCACATCAGAACTATATTCTTTGGTTTTACTCATTTTGATGAATGATTAAGTGAATTTGGCCTTTGTGTTTCCTCATGTTTATACTCATGTTTATCACTCTGGTGTGCTAAAAATGTAAATATGGATAGGAATAGATATTTTACTAATTTCTAATGGTACTATTAATTGTGTCCAACGTGTATTAGAGAAAAACATTTATTTCATAATGAAATTTACCCCCCATTTTAAATTCTTATACTTCAATGAAAATGTTAGATTTTTGTGAATTTTTTAAATAAAAGATCTAAAGGATTAACGATGCAGATTTATTTTCACAGGCTTTTTTGTTCATATTTACCAAGGGTACCAACAATTTTGTCCACGTCTGTATATATATGTATGGTGTCCTCAGGCGAAGAGATATATCTGTATATATAGCTGACAGACAACACCAAATAAGACAGAGCGCTTGCTGAAGACACAGAAGCTGGCGTTCTTTGTTCTCAGGTGTGCTTTATAGTTTCCTGGTCCATGACGTCACCCCCCTCTGACGTCCCGTCACGTCATTGGTTCGATTTCACAAGTGCTTCAAGACGTAATCATGCAGAGGTGATCCCAATGCATCTCGAAGTTCCTATGAAAGGGAACCTGACATTTCAATGTTTCTTTAGACATAGCCTATGTCTCATTTTTGTGTGATAAATATTTGCTAAGTTACAGTTTAATATCTGAGGGAGTATCAGATTAGACTTCATTCAGAGAATGACAGGTCGCACATCATGTTAGTTTTTTTTATTTTGCAAAAAGCACAACATTTCGTTTTTACTGTGAGTGTACACAAATAAAAGAAGACATTCTATAGTTTCAATTGATATATTACTTCTGTCTCTATGACAAAAAATGACGGAGTATTTTAAGTTGATTTTGCTGCTATGTGAAAAGAATCCATCAAAGTGTGCCGGCGTGTTTCCCAACCTCTGAGTGTTAAAGTACAGCGTCTGGAAATGGCAAAAACTGCAACAAATTTTGCAGAGAAAATTCAAAATATCTCACTTCCTGTTGAGTTTTCAGAATTTGCACTCTGGGACTTTTTTGTAGGTATTGGGCTATTACATGTGTTTAAGGCGCTTAATTTAAATTTTGTAGGTGGCACTATGGAGCCATTTTGCCACACCTAATTCTGAAACCCACATCAGACGTAAATTTTCACCACTTCTGATGCGTGTGCAAAGTTTCATGAGTTTTTGAGCATGTTTAGGCCCTCAAAAATGCGATTCATTTCAGAGAAGAAGAATTGACTGATCAATTACAATAGAGTCCTCGCACCACCGGTGCTTGGGCCCTAATAATAAGAAACTGAACAATTCCAATAGGGTCCTTACACCATCGGTGCTTGGGCCCTAATAAACGGAGCAATTCCAATAGGGTCCTCACACCATCGGTGCTTAGGCCCTAATAAAAGCTGCAAGCAGCGATGAAAGGGCCCTCGCACCCGTGCCACCGCCACCCGGTAGCTTTAGGAAAACAGAGCACAGTGGGCAATAGATTAATACAAATCTGTGTGTGTATCTGTGTGTGTGTTTCACAGTCTTGCAGGTTTAACCCTTTCATTGCTGTGTCCTTTTGTCTGCATTATAGGATAGGAAATCTCTTAGCCCTTCTCTTCTATACATTTTTATAGCTAAATAAAAGCATAGAACCAGTTCATTTGTAGTTCACTGGCTATATAGTTTTATATAATTAGTATAATAATTTGGTTAATAAAAGATCTTAAGATGCATTTATCTGAACGTATAACATTTTAAACTGCTAATGATAACTTTGCTATACTGATCAGTCTCCAACTGGTTGTTAAATCTCACTCTGCCTCTCTCTCTGTGTGTGTGTGTCGGGGGTATGGGGGTTCAGTGACACTTTTAATGGTTTACAAAAATATATTAAAAAACCGTAAGACAAATACTGGACTTAGATTTACACTGGACTTAGACTGCAAAAGATAACTGCACTCTTTTGAAATTGACCTACGACATTCTATGACATGAAATTCATCTACATTTACATGGTCTCATGGATGTGGCTGTAGTGGTTTGTGATCATAAGGGCACCAGCTGCTGCAGTAAATGTGGTGTGAATTTGACATAGTCCTTTTATGTTTAACCATTTTAAATGCCCTGAAGCAATCGGGTGGCGGTGCCGCTGGGCTCGGGCCCGTCATCGCTGCTTGCAGCTATATTTATATCTTATATGTATATATTATAGCTATATTAGGGCCCAAGCACCAAAGTGCGAGGATCCTATTGGATTTCATCCGTTTATTATTAGGGCCAAAGTCACTAAGGTGCAGGGCCCTATTGTTTTTCTAGGGATTATTAGGGCCTGAGCACCGATGGTGTGAGGACCCTATTGAAATTGCTCCGTTTATTATTATTCCGCTTCTTCTTCCTCTTCTTCTTCTTCTTCTTCTCCCAAATGAATCACATTCTTGAGGGCCTAAACATGCTCGAAAACTCATGAAACTTTGCACACGCATCAGAAGTGGTGAAAATTTAGGTCTGTTATAGGTCTCAAAATTAGGCATGGCAAAATGGCTCGATAGCGTCACCTACAAAAGTGCCCCTCACGCTATGTTTCACATACAGATATGAAATTCGGTAAATATATATGTAACAGCCCAATCCCTACAAAAAAGTCTCCTGGTGCAAAATCTAAAAATCAAAAGGAAGTGAGATATTTGGGATTTTGTCTGCAAAATTTTTGCACTTTTTGCCATTTCCAGACGTTTAACGAACTCCTCCTAGAGCTTTAATCAGATCAACATCATATTCGGTCGGTCTAATCTGAAGGCCTTTGCCATGTTAAATTGCGAAGTTTTCGCTGAAGGGCGTGTCCGTGGCGGCTTGATAAAATTTCATGTTTCGCCATGAAACAGGAAGTTGATGTAACTCGGGCATACAATGTCCGATCCGCCCCAAACTTCACATGATTTATTAGAGTCCTGGCCTGAAGACATCTACATGCCAATATTCAGTTACAATCATAGCGCCACCTGCAGGCAAAAGGAAATGACATGTTTTACACTGTGATTAACTCCTCATAAAGATTTAACAAGAACAACATCATATATGGTCAGTCTAATCTTAAGGCCCTAAGGATGATAAATTGCAAAGATCTAGAATTTTCACAGAAAGGTGTTTCCATGGCGGCCTGACAAAGTTTGATGTTTCGCCATGAGAAAGGAAGCTATTGTAACTCAAGCATACAATGTCCGGTCCGTCCGAAACTTCACATGTGTGATAAGACTCCTGGCCTAAAGACATCTATATGCCAATATTCAGTTAGTCATAGCACCACCTGCTGGCAACAGGAAATGGTTTGCTTTACACTGTAATTCACTCCCAGAAACACATTTCAATATGCCACGAAGTGCCAAACATACTAGAAACATGTTAAATCATGCAACACTTGCCTAAGTGCTAATGTATGCGATTAACGCCACGAAACAGGAAGTTGTTGTAACTCAGGCATACAATATCTGATCTGCTCCAAACTTCACATGTTTGATAATAGTCCTCGCCTGAAGACATCTACATGGCAATATTCAGTTACAGTCAAAGCGCCACCTGTTGGCAGCAGGAAGTGTGGCACTTTTAAACGATTTTGCCATAATTCTTCTGTATTTACTTCCTTACATGCATGTAACCCATTGTTCACTGTTTTCCTAAGGCCACCAGGTAGCGGTGAGCCCGGGTGCGAGGGCCCTTTCATTGCTGCTTGCAGCTTTAATTATTTTTCTTTCTTTCTATGTTTTGGGCACTTTTGGGGCCCTTACCATGCCCGAAAACTCTTGAAACTTTGCACACACATTGGAATCCACGACCATCAGGGCCAGGCAGAAGCTGGTACCCGGGCTTAGGAGGGGAGCTCGACAGCGCCCCCTTGAATGGGTTCAGAAAACGTAGCCATATATCAGACATGCTTGCACACATTACTATGAAGCTCGCTACACATATAGACCTCATTGGGCCTAACAACTTACATGCTCTAAGTTATACGCTAGCTCAACAGGAAGTCAGTTATTATGGGTTGTTTGAAAAATGCATGCTCTGGAATTTGATATACTCCTCCTAGGCAATTAATTTGATCACCACCAAACTCGGTCAGCATGAAGTAAAGACATTAAGGATGAAAAATTGCCAGTGGATTTTTTATATCTCAAATGGTTTGGCCGTAGCGAGGTAACAAATTTATGGTGAGAAAAGGTACACAGGAAGTGTGTTATAACATCTGTATACATTGATTGATTTTTTTATTGTGAGTCAGAGTTATAGCGCCACCAATTGGCAGCAGGAAGTGTGTCACTTTTAAAATGCTTTGAGATGCCTCTCATTTTTGCCCGATTTGCTTCAAACTTCATCACAATAATGTCAAAATATGGCAGATGTAGACCTGTGAAAGTATCTGATATCTTAAATAATGTTGCCATGGCAACACGCCAAACTTTAATAATATTCTTGGGTATTTTTAAGGCTCTTAACATGCTTCAAATTGCATAAAACTCAACACACACATCAATATTGTCCTCCAGTAGAGATGGGCAGAGACTTAGAAACGGGCAGGGAGCAGGGGCTCTATAGCGCCACCTTTTGACAAAAGTTAGTTTAACCTGCAGTCACCAGGCTCGGAACACATATTGTTCTCATCAACAATTTTCTAATTTACACTCATTAGCTTCGACCAACAGGAAGTCAGATATTTTTGAATAAACAAGCCAGTCAAGTCACCATTATTTATATAGCGCTTTTTACAATGTAGATTGTGTCAAAGCAGCTTTACAGTGATAACTGTACATTATTTTGGCTGCACAGCAGCTCTTAAGGAATAGTGTCAATGCAGGTAGATCAAAGCACTGTTGAATATCAAATGTCAATTGTCAAGTGTCCCCAACTAAGCAAGCCAAAGGCGACAGCGGCAAGGAACCCAAACTCCCAACAGGTGACATCAGGTGGCAAACAGGTGTTAAAATGGAGAAAAAACCTTGGGAGAAACCAGGCTTAGTCGGGGGGCCAATTCTCCTCTGGCGAACAGTGCTTTGTTACGACTCAGGTTGCTATCATAAGTCAGATAGGATCGCAACATTCAAAGTATTTATTTCAGTTCCATCCAGTTGAGGATCGTATTCATCACACCGGTATGGATGGTTGCGCCACTGGTTGTCATGTTGATGAGGCCTTCATAGTGGATGATCTAGTTGACTCAATCTCTGCTGATACTTCAGGGCTGCGTTGTGGTCGTGTCATGGCGCAGGTCCTCGATCTCACCCGGATACGGCCCGGATCCGGCTGACTACGGTAAACCTCGGGATAAACAGAAAGACTAATATTAGCGTAGATGCCATTCTTCTTCTGATGTAACAAGTACATCTGGTGTTATTGGAAGTGTTCCCGGTTCCGGCTAACCTAATTTATGCAGCCTAATAATCCTTTAACGGATTTGAAAAAATAAATTGATAATGTGTTGTGTATGCCAGGTTGAAGAGATGTGTTTTTAGTTTAGAGTTAAACTGACAGAGTATGTCTGCTTCCCGAACAATGCTAGGAAGATTGTTCCAGAGTTTAGGTGCCAAATAGGAGAAGGATCTACCACCTGCAGTTGATTTTGATATTCTAGGTATTATTAGCTGGCCTGAATTCTGAGATTGTAATAGACGTGAAGGACTATAATGCATTAAGAGCTCGCTCAGGTACTGGTGAGCTAAACCATTTAGTGCTTTGTAGGTAATTAGCAAGATTTTAAAATCTATACGATGTTTAACAGGAAGCCAATGCAGTGTTGACAGAACCGGGCTAATATGGTCATACTTCCTAGTTCTAGTAAGAACTCTAGCTGCTGCATTTTGTACGAGCTGTAGTTTATTTATCAGGCGAGCAGAACAACCACCTAGTAGAGCGTTACAGTAATCTAGCCTTGAGGTCATGAACGCATGAACTAACTGTTCTGCATTTGTCATCGAGAGCATATGTCGTAATTTAGATATATTTTTAAGATGGAAGAATGCGGTTTTACAGATGCTAGAAACATGGTCTTCAAATGAAAGTTTGGTATCAAAGAGCACACACAGGTTCCTAACTGACGACGAAGACTTAACAGAGCAGCCATCAAGTGTTAGACAGTATTCTAGGTTATTACGTGAGGAAGTTTTTGGTCCAAAAATTTGAATCTCTGTTTTTTCCGAATTTAGTAGTAGGAAATTACTGGTTATCCAATTTTTTATATCAGCTATGCATTCCGTTAATTTTGTGAATTGGTAAGTTTCGTCAGGGTGCGAAGAAATATAGAGCTGAGTATCATCAGCGTAACAGTGAAAACTAACGCCATGCTTCCTGATGATATCTCCTAAGGGTAGCATGTACAGAATGAAATTTTAAACTACTATTTCTAGGGGGTTTATTCGATTCAGACCAAACATTTTTTACCATGGTGCTAAGACTTTGAAGATGTTAAATTGCGAACGGATATTGGATATCTCAAACGGTGTTGCCATGGTGAGACATTAAAATAATGTCAAAAAAGGTAAACGGAATTACTCATATTTTCTATAAAAAAACACTATACACACTTAATTTTGTATATAGAATAATACAAATGTTTGAAATAAATAGATTTTATTAAAAAAAAATTTCAGTTCAAAAAGCATGTGTAAATTAAAAATAGATTAATTTTATCTGATTGAAAAAAGGATAAATGTCATACTTAGAGTAACAACTAGAGGGCAGCATATACCTATTTTTAAACAGGGTTGGATAAATCAAGCAATAGAGCAATAGATTACAGGTGCTGGTCATATAATTAGAATATCATCAAAAAGTTGATTTATTTCACTAATTCCATTCAAAAAGTGAAGCTTGTATATTATATTCATTCACACACAGACTGATATATTTCAAATGTTTATTTCTTTTAATTTTGATGATTATAACTGACAACTAAGGAAAATCCCAAATTCAGTATCTCAGAAAATTAGAATATTGTGAAAAGGTTCAATATTTAAGACACCTGGTGCTACACTCTAATCAGCTAATTAACTCAAAACACCTGCAAAGGCATTTAAATGGTCTCTCAGTCTAGTTCTCTAGGCTACACAATCATGGGGACTTGACAGTTGTCCAAAAGACGACCATTGACACCTTGCACAAGGAGATGGAGATGCAGATTTCATTTTCCAACAGGACTTGGCACCTGCACATGTTCATGCTTTTCAGTTGGCCAAGATTTCTAAAAATCCTGTCTTTGTATTAGTCTTCAGTAATCTATCTTTCTAAGATACTGAATTTGGGATTTTCCTTAGTTTTCAGTTATAATCATCAAAATTAAAAGGAATAAACATTTGAAATATATCAGTCTGTGTGTAATGAATGAAGTTTCACTTTTTGAATGGAATTAGTGAAATAAATCAACTTTTTGATGATATTCTAATTATATGACCAGCACCTGTAGATAGATAGAACAATAATTTCTTTTTTATTTTATACTGTATGTGCAGGTATATTTAAACATTTATCAAAGACTACTTTCTGTAGTAGTCTTTGAAAAATGATCTTCTCAGTCTGTCTCTCTCTCTCTCTCTCTCTCTCTCTCTCTCTCTCTCTCTCCTCTCTCTCTCTCTCTCTCTCCTTCCCCTCCCCCTTACTCCATCAGGTTCAATCGTGTGTGTCAGTTTCACCCTTGATCAGTTCTTTAACCCTTTTCTTGCAGACTCACTGTGCTTCAGAGTTTAGTGCCAACCCTAATCAAACACAACTGTAGCAGCTAATCAAGCCAGTTTATTTGTAGGCCACTGACAACATAGTATTATATTATTAGTTTGATAATTAGGTTAATTAAAATATAGAAACACACTGCAAATGATAACTTCACACTCATTTGAAAATGAACTATGAAACTGTATCACTATTTGGACAGGACTACTTTTCTAAATGAAACTTGAGTTACAATTCTTATTACCCGTCAACTGTGATTTCATGTATTGATTAAGGCAAGACTACCTTTTTTTTTTTTTTTTTTTTACAAAGGAGAGCGTGTTTTGTAGACATTGGCATTACAGAAGGTCATGTGCTGTGTTTGCGAGCATCACATACGACGCATATGTCTTTAAATTAGTTATTTATATAATTCTAATATATTCAAAACCCATATTTACATAACTCTCACAATAGTTTATAAAAGTGGCTGTTTATAATAAACTTGTATAAGTGAGCAGAAAAATCTAGACACGTACCTTACTTTTACCCAAGACAGATATTAAAATCATCTTTGCAAGTTCCGTGATTTGACTCTATTTATTAATTTTATATTATTTTTATTTTTACATCAAATACTACCCATACTGAAATTAAATGAAAGCATGATTTTGGTGCATAAGATTATTGTGCAAACAACAGCTCAGGGAGGTCAAAAAACACATGGAGAAGTGTTAGGGTAATACAACATCAGCAATCACAGACATTCACATTACACTGGATTAGATTTCTTAGAGTACTGTTGAGTTTGCACAAATAACAGTAGGTAGTTTGCTCTGGAATTTGTATAGTGGTTGTCTGAGAAAAACGCTAACATGGCAGATTAGGACGGTATTCTGCACTCATTTGAAATTGACTTATGACATTCTATGACATAAAATTCATCTACACTTATATGATCTCATTGATGTGGCTGTTGTGGTTTGTGATCATATGGGCACCAGCTGCTGCAGTAAATGTGGTGTGAATTTGACATAGTCCTTTTACGTTTAACCGTTTTAAATGCCCATTGCTCACGGTGCACAGTGGCCCTGAAACCATTGGGTTTGGGCCCGCCATTGCTGCTTGCAGCTGTATTTATTATTATTATTAACTCCCAAGCCCAAAGGGTGAAGGCCCTATTGTTTTCTTTAGGATTATTATTATTATTAGGGCCCAAGCCACTAATGGCACAGGGCCCTCTTGATCCCCTAAAAATTATTATTAGGGCCCAAGCCACTGATGGTGCAGGGCCCTCTTGATCCCCTAAAGATTATTAGGGCCCAAGCCACTAAGGCGCGGGGCCCTATTGTTTTTCTAAGGATTATTAGGGCCCATGCCCTGTAAAGGGCTGAAGCCCTATTGTTTTCTTTAGGATTATTAGGCCCAAAGCCCTGTAAAGGGCTGAAGCCCTATTGTTAGGGCCAAAGCCACTAAGGCGCAGGGCCCTATTGTTTTTCTAAGGATTATTATTAGGGCCAAAGCCCTGTAAAGGGCTGAAGCCCTATTGTTTTCTTTAGGATTATTATTATTTTTTGTTACCTACAACAAACACACAGATGAAGTTTCATAAAAATCAATCAATGTATGCATTAAGTTATAACACATTTCCTGTTTCACTTTTCTCGCCATAAATCCGTTGGGTCGCCGTGGCCAAACCGTTCGAGACATCAAAAAAACGCTGGCAATTTAGTATCATCAGTGTCTTGACTTCATGCTGACTAAGTTTGGTGGTGATTGGATTAATTGCCTAGGAGGAGTATATCAAATTCCAGAGCATGCGTTTTTCAAACAACCCGTAATAGCCGACTTCCTGTTGAGCTGGCGTATAACTTAGAGCACGAAAGTTGTTAGGCCTGATGAGGTCTATATGTGTAGCGAGTTTCATACCAATGCGTGCAAGCGTATTTGATATATGGACCAAGATTTTGGACTCCTTTCAAGGGGGTGCTGTTGAGCCCCCCTGCCACGTACCAGCCTCTGCGGCGTCCTAATTGCCGCAGATTCCAATGTGTGTGCCAGTTTTTGAGCATGTTAAGGACCCCAAAAAAGCCCCGGATGACGGAAAAAAAATAAAAATAATAAATAATCCTTAGAAAAACAATAGGCCCCTGTGCCTTAGTGGCTTGGGCACTAATAATATCCAAATATCATATATAGAATAAGCACTAGAGGGCAGCAAATACCTATTTTTAAACATGGTTGAGAAAACATAACAGTTTTTACAAAACTTTCTTTTTAAACACCGTTTAAAGGTATAATTATATTCAGTGGGTACGTTGTTTGGATGCATATATATATATAGACTAATAGATTTTATTTTTTATTTAAAATGTTGAATCTTCTGAAGCAACTTACTGATAAACCAGTGTCTCTTTCTCTCTCTCTTTGTGTGTGTGTTACAGTCTTGCAGGTTTAACCCCTTCATCGCTGTGTCCTTTTTCTGCATTATAGGATTGGAAATGTCTTAGGCCTTCTCTTCTATAAATTTGTATACCAAATTAAGGCAAAGAACCAGTTCATTTGTAGTTCACTGACTATATAGTTTTGTATAATTAGTTTAATAATTTTATTAATAAAATATCTTTCATAAATTCATCTGAACATATAATATTTTAACAGCGATTGATAATTTAGCTATAAATAGTTTTGGTTAGTATTACATTTAAATGTATATATTAAGAGATTATCAAGTACTAATTTCTGTCACAGAATAGATTTTATTCTTAGTGTTTAAAATGTTTTTGAATAATCTGGCTCCAGGGCTTTTTGGGGGCCTTAACATGCTCAAAAACACACACATTGGAATCTGTGGCCATTAGGACGCTGCAGAGGCTGGTACCCGGGCGTGGCAGGGGGCTCAACAGCACCCCCTTGAACTAAGTCCGAAAACTTGGTCCATATATCAAACACGCTTGCACGTATTTGTATGAAACTCGGTACACATATAGACCTCATCGGGTCTAACAACTTTCGTGCTCTAAGTTATACGCCACGCCAACAGGTAGTCGACTATTACGTGTTGTTTGAAAAACGTTTGTTATCTCAAACGGTTTGGCTGTGGCGAGGCAACAAATTTATGGTGAGAAAAGGGAATCAGGAAGTTTTTTATAATTTATGCATACATTGATTTATTTTTATGAAACTTCACCTGTGTGTTAGTTATAGGAGTCTGATCACATGGATGTGACTACTGTGAGTCAAAGTTATAGTGCCACCAGCTGGCAGCAAGAAGTGTGTCACTTTCAAAATGCACTGAGTTCACTCTGTTATTTTTACCTGATTTGCTTCAAACTTCATCAGTGTAATGTCAATACACAGCAGATGTAGACCTGTGACAGGACTTTTGATATTTTAAACACTGTTGCTATGGCAACACATCAAAATTTAATATTCATTTTAGATGCTTTTGAGACTCTTAGCAAGCTTCAAATTGCATGAAAGTCAACACACACACACCAGTGGTGTCATCCAGTAGACATGGGCACAACCGTATAAACGGGCAGGGAGAAGGGCCTCTATAGTGCCACCTTTTGACAAAAGTGGGTGGTTTAGTTTTACCTACAGTCACCAAACTTGGTACACATATTGAGAACATCAAGCCTTACAGTTTTCTAATTTACACTCATTAGCTCCAACCAACAGGAAGCCAGCTAATTTGGTTTAAATGTGGAATTTTTGAAAAAAAAAAAAAAAAAAAGAAAAAAAAAGAAACGGGCTATCAGTTTTATACTACTACTCCTACAGGGTTTATACAATTTACACCAAACTTTGTTAACTTGTTGCTAAGACATTGAAGTTGTTAAATTGCAAAGGGATGTTGGATATCTCGAATGCTGTTGCCATGGTGAATGATTTAATTAAGGACAAAGAAGGGAATATTCACCCTTATTTTATAAATATACACTTTATTTCAGTATATAATAACACAAATATTATAAATAAACACATTTTAAATATTTTTTTAATTACAAGAAGTATGTCTAAGTTTAAATTAGACAGATACCTGCTCTTTGGTTAAAATAATTAAAATAATATTCAAATGTCATATAGAATAAGCACTAGAGGGCAGCAAATATCTATTTTTAAACAGGGTTGAGAAGACAAGTACACTTTTTTATTTTTAAAAGGCTTTAGCTAGGGGGGGTGATGGTTTAGAAAAATATATATATAAAAAAACTTAAGATAAACACTGGACTGAGATTTACACTGGATTTAGACTTACACAATTTTGAGCTGCAAAAGATAACTGCACTCATTTCAAAGTGACCTATGAAATCCTATGACATGAAATTCATCTAAATTTAAATTATCTCATGGATCTAGCTGTTGTGGTTCACAGTTATAGGTGCACCAGCTGACTACAGTATATGCGTTATATTCAAATGACTTTGACATATTCCTTTTACATTCACCCAGTGTAAATACATATTGCCCGCTGTGCACAGTTGCCCTGAAGCCACCGGGGTGGCGGTGCCACCGGGCTTTTTTTGTTTTTTTTTTACAAAAAAAGTCGCTTGGAGCGAAGTCCTAAACGTAACAGGAAGTCAGCCATTTTTAATTTTTGAAATGTTGCGATTTTTGTGCCGTTATTGCCATTTTCAGGCCTCGTACTTTAACGAACTTCTCCTACAGTTTTAATCCGATCATCTTCAAATTTGGTTTGTGTAATCATAAGGCTTGTGCGACGCTAAATTGCGAAGATCTTGAGTTTTCGTCAAAGGGCATGTCCCTGGCGGCCTGACAAATTTTGATGTTTCGCCATAAAACAGGAAGTTGCTGTAACTAAGGCAAACAATGTGCCGATCTGCCCCAAACTTTACACAATTGATAAAAGTCCTGTCCTGAACACATGTCCATGCCCATATTCAGTTATAGTCATAGCGCCACCTGCTGGCAACAGGAAGTGACATGTTTAACACTGTTATGGACTCCTAACAGCATATTAAAATGTGCCAGCAAGTGCTAAACAGGCTACCAACATGCTAGAAAAATGTTAGCAAAACATTTAGCTAAGTGCTAAAGCATGCTATTAATACAGTGAAAGAAGAAGTTGCTGTAACTCAGGCATGCAATGTCCAATCTACCCCAAACTTCACACATTTGATAAGATTCCTGCCCTGAACATATCTACATGACAATATTCAGTTATAGTAATAGTGCCACCTACTGGCAACTGAACGTGACATTTTTAACAATGTAATGCACTACTAACAACATACTAAAATATGCTATTGAGTACGAAACATGCTAGAAACATTCTAAATCATGCTAGCAACACCTAGCTGACTGCTAAAGCATGCTATTATCGTCATGAAACAGGAAGTTGTTGTAACTCAAGTATACAGTGTCTGATCAGCCCCAAACTTCACGTGTGATAAGAGTCCTAGCCTAAAGACATCTATATGCCAACATTTAGTTATAGCGCCACCTGCTGGCAACAGGAAATTACATGCTTTACACTGTAATTAACTTCCAGAAACACATTTCATTATGTACCACAAAGTACCAAACATCATCATGCAACACTTGGCTAAGAGCTAATTTTTGCGATTAACGCCACAAAACAGGAAGTTGTTGTCTGCTACAAACTTCACATGTTTGATAATAGTCCTGACCTGAAGATATCTACATGGCAATATTCAGTTACGGTCAAAGCGCCACCTGTTGGCAGCAGGGAGTGTGGCACTTTGAAATTACTTTGTCATAATTCTTCTGCATTTACTCGCTTACATGCATGTTGGCCACTGTTTTTCTAAGGCCAACAGGTGGCAGTGAGCCCGGGTGCAATGACCCTTTCATCGCTGCTTGCAGCTTTAATTTGTGATTGTGTTTCAGTGGAAACAGGCTAAACTGAATGGAGATCAGTTACATTCCTCAAATGTAAACAGATTCAGGAATATGAATGATTACGTGATTAAGCAGTAATGAGGGAGTAGGAGATAAGGCACAGGATAGCATCAAGTCCCAGGTCAGGTGATAATCCTATCGACTACAACTCAATGTATTATCAATGTGACATTTATCAAGAGGGTGCCTCTCTTTTTTTTATTATTTTTATTGTCCATCCTCAAATGCCTTCAGAGGTGGGTAGTAACGAAGTACATTTACTTGTTATTTACTTGTTATTTTATTTTAATGCAGTACTGTACATGTTAAGAAATGCGTAGGTTATTCCAAGCGCGCTGTCTCTTTTTTAATGAACGGTGCCCCATTCTCAAATGAATCACTCTTTTGAATCGATTCTGTTTAAAGACTTGATCAAACAAGTTGGCAAAACTGTCTAAATTGGTTCGCGAATCAGTTTGAATGATTTGTTCAGTTCCCTGCATGCACTGAATCATCTAAAGCAGTTTCTCACTCGGAGCGTTGGATGAAGTGGCAGTGGACCAACAGTCAGTTAAAGGCAAATGTGCAAATGCATCCTATTGTTTGCCAGCGATGAAGATCTTTATTAGATGAACTGCGTATGCTGTCTGTGAACAATTCCACAGGTAGGCCTATCGATTTCATTTGATTTAATTCATACAGCCAATAGCCTACATTTTACAACCAAACAGATTATTACACCACGATAACACTACTACAAAGTATGTAGCATTTCTTTACCGTTTTTTGGACATATATCTTAATTTATACATTAAGCTACCATTGTTAAGAGAGTATGAAATGAACACCCGCTGTCCCATGTTAATTTGTGGGTGCAGTGGTGGCGCCGCCGACCTGTTCGTCTTGAAAATGAATGCCTTTGCGTTAAAGCTGAACACAGTTAACCAGTTTACACAAGCCTGCAGAAATACATTTGATTACATTTTAGAGAACAGACGAATAAGATTTGATCATTGTTCGTGTTCAGATGTTCAGCGGTTATGAGCGCAAGCACATGTAGTTTCACTCTTCCTCAAATGTAGCTGTATATACGTTATTATTAAACAAAGCAAAAGACATGCAATGATATTCAGGTTACAGATGCTCGTCTCTTCTGTGTTTGTTGCAAAGATATATAATTATGATAATAATAAATTAAATATCTATCTAAATACATACTATTGTATTGTTGTATAAGTGTATATATATATATATATATATATATATATATACACACTACCAGTCAAAAGTTTGGACACACCCTCTCATTGTCACAGTTCCCGTCATTTCTGGACTCCATCTCCCATCATCCTCCCTGGCCCTCACCTGCACTCACTCCACCACTCAGTAATCACCCGCACCTGCAAGCCATTCACTCATCACCACAGCAGTACTTAAACACACCACTCACCTCAGTTTGTTGTCCGGTCTTGTTTACACAAAGGACTCTTTTTGCTTATCTCCAAAGCTTCCATGATACTTACAGTCTCCACTCCAGCGTGTTTCCCTTTTCCTCCTGTGGCTTCGTCTGTGTGTGAGTTTACAGATCATCGTCATTCCTTCATCCATCACCTCAACCAGCAACCATCTATGCTTCACAACAGTATCAGTCTTCCTATTATCACTGATCAAGGACTATATCTGCTATTCACTCACCTGCTTCATTGTCATTAACTGCCGTCTATCAATAAAACACCACCTACTTGAATTCCTGTCGTCTCTGACCCTTCTGTCCGTAACACTCATTTAATGTTTTTTTCTTTATTTTCATGACTATTTACATTGTAGATTCTCACTGAAGACATCAAAACTATGAATGAACACATGGAATTATGTAGTAAACAAAAAAGTGTGAAATAACTCTAGACGTTTCATATTTTAGATTCCTCAAAGTAGCCACCTTTTGCTTTGTTGACAGCGCTGCAAACCCTTGGCCTTTTCTCAGTGAGCTTCATGATGTAGTCACCTGAAATGATTTTCACTTCACAGGTGTGCTTTGTCAGGGTTCATTTGTGAAATTTCTCGCCTTCTAAATGGGGTTGGGACCATCAGTTGTGTTGTGCAGAAGTCAGGTTGGTACACAGATGACAGCCCTATTTGACAACTGTTAGAATTCATATTATGGCAAGAACCAATCAGCTAAGTAAAAAAAATGACAGTCCATCATTACTTTAAGAACTGAAGGTCAGTCAGTCTGGAAAATTGCAAAAACTTTGAATGTGTCCCCAAGTGCAGTTGCAAAAACCATCAAGCGCTACAACGAAACTGGCTCACATGAATTCTGCCCCAGGAAAGGAAGACCAAGAGTCACCTCTGCTGCTGAGGATAAGTTCATCCGAGTCACCAGCCTCAGAAATCGCAAGTTAACAGCACCTCAGTTTAGAGCCCAGATTAATGCCACACAGAGTTCTAGTAGCAGACACATGTCTACATCAACTGTTTAGAGGAGACTACGCTAATCAGGCCGTTATGGTCAAATAGCTGCTAAATGGCAGACCATGGAATGGAATGGCTGTGTAAGGGCTATTTGACCAAGAAGGAAGAGTGATGGAATGCTGCGCCAGATGACCTAGTCTCCACAGTCACCTGACCTAAACCCATTCGAGATGGTTTGGGATGAGATGGACCGCAGAGTGAAGGCAAAAGGGCCAACAAGTGCTCAGCATCTCTGGGAACTCCTTCAAGACTGTTGGAAAACCATTCCAGGTGACTTTTTCATGAAGCTCATCGAGAGAATGCCAAGAGTGTGCAAAGCAGTAATCAAAGCAAAGGGTGGCTACTTTGAGGAATCTAAAATATGAAACATATCTAGAGTTATTTCACACTTTTTTGTTTAATAAATAATTCCATATGTGTTCATTCATAGTTTTGATGTCTTCAGTGAGAATCTACAATGTAAATAGTCATGAAAATAAAGAAAAAACATTAAATGAGAGGGTGTGTACAAACTTTTGACTGGTAGTGTATATATATATAAGTAACTAACTACTTGAGTAGTTTTTTCATTGGATACTTTTTTACTCTTCAAGTAACCATAAAGATTATTACTTTCACTTTTACATTTGAGTAAATATTTCTACAAGTACTTGTACTTTTACTTGAGTACATATTAGGGCTGGACGATTATTCGAAAAGTAATCGAAACCGAAATTCAGAACCTCTAACTGACGCAATTTTCCCATGTCGGTTATTTCGTTTTTTTAATCCTGTTAATACTTCCCCCTTAAAAACATACTACCGCATGTGTAGCCACGTGACTCCTCTCTGTCCAGTCAGTGGCATAAAAGCAAAACGGGGGGAACGCCGGTTCAACACATAGTGATGGCGCGCGAGCGCTTCACTAAACTTTGTCAGTTGTATTTGTTTTAAGGTTTGCCAGTTTGGATTGTAGCGAATTAACTCAAAGGGGAAATATTAATAATTATTCATAACTCATTATGATTATTAATTATGATTAATTATGAATATGTGAATCAGTTAATCAAACCCTCAACTTGATGTAGCTACATTAAAATTATTACAATCAGTTAACCTGTTCGTCCAGTGAACACTCAGTGTTAATTGTTTATTAAGTCTAAGAAATGTTTCCATTTCATTTCCAGGTTATGGAAAAACAACATTCTTATTGTACAGTACTACTCAGAGCATGTAGTCAAGATCTAAATCATTTAAGAGGCAATTTATTAGCAGACGGAGTCAGAACAAAACATCTATTGTGCACAATCTTTATTAACTAACTCACAAACACACAACTAAACTAACAAACACATAACATACACGCAGGTCACACACATACGTAGGTAAAAAATAAGCAATGATAGAGTTGAACCGGAAGTGGGACCGGAAATAGAGCTATGGGAAAAAGTCAGTTTTCTCAGTAATAAAACACCTTTGCTGACACAGGTGGTTTACAAATTAATACTAAATCTAAAGGAAGAGGGACCAGACCGGCTTTGTGCAGAAAAAGGTGCTGTCCATGATTTAGTCACCTCTTCATGCACTTCCGGAAAGAAAAGTACTGGGACGGGGCGCTGAGAACTAGCACGGGCCGCCCCAAGAAACCAATCGTCCAGCGGCCCGGTAAAGCATAGCAGTTAGCTCTGGGTCTGACTGGGGGCAGCGCAGCCGAATCTTCATCCCCAGAGAACATAAGCTCACCCTCCGATGCAGTGACCGACATCTGGTCCTCTGGGGGAGCTCCAACAGTGACGACTGGAACCACATGAGGCGGATCAGCATGCCCTCTTGGAAGCTCCACAGGTGGCAGTGTTGTAGAGCAGTGAGGAGCCCGAGGAGGTTGACTCGGCAGGGTATTCCTCACTGTGTTCCTCAGGTCACCTAGGT
The DNA here is from genome assembly GCA_037101425.1 of Elopichthys bambusa. NCBI lineage: Eukaryota > Metazoa > Chordata > Actinopteri > Cypriniformes > Xenocyprididae > Elopichthys > Elopichthys bambusa. The sequence continues at coordinate 23,478,601 of CM074437.1, read as the reverse complement.
TATTAAGCTGGCCCAGAAGAAGGACTAGATCGGGGAATATACGAAGGGGCTCCAGTTTTTTCGAGGTATTGGAGTCTCGACCTTAACACTAAGATGGTCATGTTTCCCAAAGTGAGAACATGAACCACCCACGAGAACATGTGAGGCAGTAATCATGACCGTCAGCTGGGGCCAGGTAGCGACCGCATCCAGACGCACATGGTCTGAATGACATTTTGAAAAGATGCAGGGTCAAACCGTGTGTGCTCTTTTAGGAATTTGTTCTCTCTGGTGCTGAAACGCACAGGGAAATGGCCACGGCTACACAGTACAATAGTGCAAGCCTGTTGTGAGCACTTACACTCTCTTTGAAGACACACTCTCAGCTGTATAAACAGCACACACGTTGAAGGTGCCTTCTCCGGAGAGCTGTGAGAACAGCTGTTTGTTTTTTGTTTTTTTTTGCTCTCATGAGATCGTGGCCAACACCAGCACCAGGCATGCAGAGGGTCCTTCCCAACAGAACAGCTTGTCTTCTACCAACTCTCGTAGAGAAACACAAAGCAGTAACAGCACATGCGTTTGGCTCCGAAGCAAAAAGCAAATATGTGACGCACCTGCTTCTCATTAAATACTCGCATGCCAATGTGCATTGACTCGTTTTTCTTACACACAAAGTAGACTGGTCTCTCAAAGTGATCCCCAATTTGTCGGTCAGTTCAAACGTACATCGAGTGTGACCGACTGAAAGGGAACTGTTCAGCTGTATGGTTTTCTCCTGTATTAGAGGAATCAATTGGGCCAAAGATGGGTTAAGAAATACACATTTCTGTTACTCTTAAAAATAAAGGTTCCAAAAGGGTTTTTTTTAAGAGTGCATGGTTACAGTATGTGTCCATGTGTGTGTTGAAGGTCGGGGGGTGTCCGACATTCACTGAGTATTTATAGGCACATAATACAAGGCAGACATCTCCAAGTGAGGTCATGGGAGTCAGTATTGTAATGAATAGACATGATCAAAATGCTTTAAGGCATCATAAAATCCTTCATTTTTTCTCTCCTGTTGTTTAAACTAAGTAATCGGCTCCAAAGAGTCGCAAAACCAGTTCTCTTTAAAGGTTTCTTATCACCTAGGCTCCCATGTATTACCTTAGTAGAGACTAAGAGCTCTGGAGCTCTCTGCAAGCTTCAAAGACAGGAGGTGATCCTCTCTCTGCATCCCCCATCAACAGACAGTGCCAGCCATTTGGTCCACAGACTACAGACAAAATTCTAATACACTTTGGGAAAAGGAGATTGACTCCATTTCTACCCACAATCAGACTGTTCTAACTGTATATTGTATTTTCCCTTTGTTTCATGTATGTCCTTATGTTATATTGGACTAATTATGATTCTTTAATTATGTCAGGGTAACATCAAATGTTCAAATCCAGGTGTATGTATTACTGCTTGAATGCCTTCAAGTCTCTGTCTTTCTTGGTATCAAAAGAATCCTATTTTCATTTCATAAGTAACAGTGTATAGTATGCTATGACAAAATGCATCAGAATATTTTTACCATGCTTTTGTGTAAAACTGCACAAATTCTCCAGACCAACATAAACATGCAAATAGGGTGACAAGATAGAACAAAGACTTACTCTCTGTCATCTTTGATTGGTCACCTCACTGAAATGGGTGTGAACTGATAGGGCCTTTAAGAGTCCTCAGATCAGGTACACCTTTGCTCAATCTCTTTTGAGACCATTGTTTCCTGTCTCCTTCCATCAACTTTATCTTCAAGTTAACTTTGTTGGACTCAACATGGACCACCCAGAAGAACCCAAGCGAATGCTTTGGTGCACTCCTGACAAAATCATCAAAAATTTCCAGAATCTACCGCATCTGGACTTATTCAGCAACCAAAGTCAATGCAAGTACCCATTTGCAGCCTTTAGATGTGTTTCCAAGTTATTGTGCCCCTTTTAAGGTGACCCTGATTCTTTGATGTTTCTCGCAGGTTGTGGTTAACTGTTGTAATCTTGCCATTCTCTTCTCTCTCTCTTTCTTTACTTTCCTTCACTTTCTTTATTCTGTATATAATCTTTACTTAGTTTAGTTGTGTGTAGTCTAACATAGTTTCAGTTATTAAACCATTATATCCATGCTTACTGTCTCTGTGTTGATGCTCACAAATCAAAGTCTCTTAAATGTTTTGATCTAGCTACATGCTATCACTGTCACGGTCTCCGTCTGTCCTGGACTCCATTTCCCATCATCCTCCCTGGCCCTCACCTGCACTCACTCCACCATCAGCTAATCACACACACACCTGTTCCCCATCAGCACCTCATCACACCAGACATATAAGCACTCCACTCACCTCAGTCAGTGTCCAGTCTCATTTATACGTTCATACGTACCTATTTCTCCTCCCATCTGATCCAGCCGACCCTAATAACACCATCTCGGCTGTGGACCGTCTGTGGGGTCTCAGGCAGAAGGATACTATTCGCTATAGCGAACCTGCTTGTTATTTCTCTCTATTTGAGTCTATTAATCCTTTTCTCTATTTGAATGGTTCTAATTTTGAAGTGGAAGAAAGTATCCTCCACATCCAGCCCCATCAAAAAACCCACGTGGCCTGGACAGCTCACTACCCGCCGGTTCCCTCCACATACCCCTTCCAACGAATCTGCCCATTCCTGCCTGCCTGTATTTCCCAGAGGACGCAAATGGGCTTCAAACAGCGCTGACCTGAGGGCCAAGGTATTTCACCCGATGTTAAGATCTGTCAGGTCAGCACTAAAGTCTGCCTCCCTTCCAGCTACAGCTGCTAATGCCACTCCAGAGCCTTGTCGCAAGATGGCCGCTGCCACTCCAGAGCCTCGTCGCAAGATGGCCACCGCCTCTTCAGAGCCCTCTGTCAAGATGGCTGCCGCCACTTCAGAGCCCTTGGTCAAATTGGCCGCTGCCACTTCAGAGCCCTTGGTCAAATTGGCCTCCAGTGTCTTCTCCAGCTCCTGAATCAGCTCCTATGTCTGTGTTAGCCTGCGAGCGGAGTCTAGAGCTGGGTTTAGCCCGTGAGCGGAGTCCAGAGCTGGCTTTAGCCCGTGAGCGGAGTCCAGAAATGGCTCCTGTCCCCGAGTCGGCTTCCGACCCGCCCTGGTGTCCGTCGGCTTCCGACCCGCCCTGGTGTCCGTCGGCTTCCGACCCGCCCTGGTGTCCGTCGGCTTCCGACCCGCCCTGGTGTCCGTCGGCTTCCGACCCGCCCTGGTGTCCGTCGGCTCCCGACCCGCCCTGGCGTCCGTCGGCTCCCGACCCGCCCAGGCGTCCGTCAGCTCCGGTTCCCTCTTACCTGTCTGCACCTCCACCCTGACCTGCCTGTAAGGTCTCCAGGGCGGCCACCCACCCTCCCTATAAATATAATCACATGTGTCACACAGGGACTTCTGTCAATTTCCTTTTACTGACTTTACTGTAAATTATATGATAATTCAGTTTTACTTCCAAAAACCTATATTTGACAGTATTTTACTATTTAATTCTTTTCACTGTATAGTAAAGTCTTTTTTTTCTGTAAAAATTACAAATATTTTTTGCAGTGTAGGTCACCAGTCATTTTGAGGGATTCCTTGGTGGTCATGAGGTCGTTTTCTCATTGTGTTAATCTGAAAACAAGATTAAAAACTGCAGACCTGCTTTAGACCAGACAAAAATCAGGTGTAACCAATTTGTCTGCAGGATCAGGGTGCAACTGTGGATTTATGACCTGTAAGAGGCAAAATCTTAGACTTAATCTACTGCCTGTTTGAGGAAATGTGGCCCCCAGACCCCAATTTTCACCTTTGTATCACTTCTCTGACAACAGCTCACACATTTGTTGGGATGTGTGATCCTGTCATAGGGGGATGGGTGTGAGTTAAAATCTGCTTGTGCTAAAGGTTACTGGAGTGTTTTGTTGGCCCCTAAAAGATCATTAACATTTTTATTCCACCAAATAGATTTAAACAGTTTTTAATTAAGCAGAACTTATTCCTATATATGTCTCAGAGCAGGGCTCTGCAGAGTTTAGCTCTAACCCTGATCAAACCCACCTGCCTGTAGCTTTAATTCTGAAGACCTTGATTATCAGATGTGTTTTATTAGGCTTGGAGCTACTCTCCACATGGAAAGTGGCTACCAAACAGTTTTGGTTACCACTGAGTTACAATGAATAAACAAAAATGATCACTGTCTTTACACTTAAGTGAATTATTTGAACAAACGTCCAATGCATGTTGATTCTGCACTTGAGTCTAAACTGTGACCTCAACACAAAGCTCATTTCAAGAGGTCAAGCTGGGCTTTGTTAGCAGCTTTACTTGGATAAACTATCTTGTTTTGTGTTTGCCAAGCAAAGCAACGAGGAGATGTTTACCTAATTATTGTCCCTGGCAGTAAGGGACAAGTAAGTAAGAGATGCTTTTGCCTCTCACATAGTTTCCCTGTTTTTTGTCAGTCACAGACACAAAAACTGTGGGAGGCTGGTAGGGGGAAAGTGAGGGAGGGGGAAAGGGGGGGCTTGAGCAAAACAACAGATCGCTGCCCCTCATCCCTTTGTGTCGACAGTAATAATCCCTTTGAACAATCCCCTGGACTCGCAGCTCCTCACCGCATTAAGCATGTAACCAAATCTTAAACATATCAACTCTGTTCCCTTTTTCTATTATACTGCGATTTTTGTTTTTCCCTACTTTTTGACTCAAAGCAATTATTTTTATTTCCTGGGGAAAAAAAGTTAGTTATTTTTGCTTTTAGAATTAAAAATAAATAAAAAAAATTAATGCATAAATGAACCAAGTTGTTTACTTTGAAGTGTGACTTTTAAGGCTTTTTCACTGTATTGTTTACTGGTTGAGGACACTGGGAGTGGTGCTCACAGTTGCAAAGGCAAGGGGCTGAGTGTAATGAGGTCACACCCTGTATGCCCACCACGCCCACTGTGCCACATGACTGACACATGTTTTCCTGCCCTTTTTACTACAGCCTACCAACAATAGCAGGGCTGCAGAGGAGCTGTCCTTGGTACTGAGAACGAGAAATGGTGTGAGCGAGTGCATGCAAGGGGGAAAGAGGAGGAGGGTGGAGGCGTGTTCTTTGTTTTGTGAAGCCCGAGGTAATCTGCTGTGGCATCCACTCAGAGAGGAGCTCCACATCCCGAGAACGAGCACTGCCGTGAGGTGCCTGGCACAGCCCGCGCTGTAGTGGGTCCTTCAAAAAAAAACAAAAAAAACAACAACAACAAAAAAACAAACAAGGTTTCACTTAAGAAGGTCTTTGCCTGTGCATGTGGATGGTTCATCTCAGAAGACTCGAGGAGCTTTTTGTTTTATTTTGCGCTGTATAGGACTTTTAAAAGTGCACATGGACGGCAGTTAGGAAGGATGCTTTTCTCAGGTTATTCCATTTAATGTTGTTGTGCTTTAGTAGGTGTAGCATGTACAGATGAAGAGGAGAGCATTTTTCAGACTGGAGTTACGTACTGCACATACCCAGGGGGCTGAAGGTTCTTCAGCTACACGGAGCTGCAGACAACCACTGTTTAGGGCTGCACTCTCCCTGCCTCCTGATTTTATGCGGGAATTCGACTTTGCGGACTGGATCATGATTTTGCAATGGCCTGAATCATTTCTGTAGGACTGTAGTTGTAATCTCAGGATATCAGTCAGGTTTTGTCCCACGTACTTTTGGGAGCCTAATGGATCTACCTGAACTGGTTGACACTGTAGCCTGCAGGGACATAGTTCCTCTGTAAGTACAAAACTCATCTGAGCTCTTGTTCCTTTCATCTTGGAACTTTACATTCATCCTTATATAACTTTACATGCAACCTTATGTTTTCAGATCTAACTGGCTGGATAAACCATCTTATTTGATAGGACACTATAGCTGCACTTAATATTTCACCCTGGCCTTGACATTTTACATTGAAGATGGTGTATCCATCTGTATCTAGCTGTTACCTAAATACATGTTTTGTGCTCACTTTTGGAGAAGAGTCATCTCTCCTCAGAAGGTCAACTGCTGCACAGATTGTCAAGTGAATGGCTGAGGGAGGATAAGATGAGATATTTTAAGAACATGATAGAGAATCTAGGAAGGATACAATTTCATGGGAAGAGGTCCAAATTACAGGAAATACAGGGTCTCTGATGGTTAGACACAGGCCAGCTCACCCAGCCAACAGTATGCATAAACTTGAATTGTGTTAACATGACAAAAAGAAGAAACAATTTTTTGTAGTTGTAACTTGCTACTTACTATTGCAAACTTCCTACTGACTCACTCAGTAAGGCCATGTGACATTAAATGCAATAAGAATAATGCTTAGTAAATATGAAAGTCTATGGTCAACACAAGTTTTTCAAAGGTCATCTGAAGATGCCATGTTGGACAATGGTGGTAGGTCTCTGAGCTGGTAGTGCATTACCCATCTGGCTGCTTTAACCCCCCTCCAACTCCCTCCTCACACACACATACTGCCCCTCACACGTAAACAAGCATGCACAGATTCATGGATCACTCTGAAAACACTGACCTACATAATACAGAATGCTGTCTCCTCCTTCTCCTAGACTTCTGCAGAGGTACACGGCAAAAGACTTCACACCCACACACTGCATTACTGCATCAGTATGATTTTATGTGCACCCCCTATATATATATACACTTACTCAAGGGTTACTCAAGCTAAAAAAAAACTGTGTACAGTCACAACACATTGCGACTTATGGTCCACTAACCAGTGTCCTACTACTGTATGCTTCATATTCCAGACTGAGAAATGTACTGGCCTGTTTTCATGATAACCAGGCTGAATACAATACTACAGCGTACTAATAAACAGTCTCTTTGTAGATGTGCTGCTGAGGCTTAGAGCTCCACTATCTCTCTGCGTTTGCTGACGAAGGGAGAATCTCATTGACCCAGAACCCTTGTTTGTTTACACAATATCCCATTAAAATAGCACTGCCATATGATTTCAGCAGTTCTAAGCATTTTATTATCATTGTATTATCATGACTAATATGACAGAAAACAGCACTTTAACATCTATCTATCTATCTATCTATCTATCTATCTATCTATCTATCTATCTATCTATCTATCTATCTATCTATCTATCTATCAAAGCAATATGATAGTACAAATAATTACAAACCTTTAATTCAAATGATCACAATTGTAACTTTAATGTTTACTGTTTTTATTTTCAGAATACCCTTTTGGAATGCCTGTAAGCAATGATTAACTCTAAAGAGGAAGATTCACTAATGTTTTTGCAGTATGTTGAGGACTGTGGACTAAGAACATATAACATATTGGTCACACAGAACATTGACCACGTGTGGAATGAGAAAAATAAGATTAACTTTCAGGAGAAAAACATCAGTAAGCGAAAGCAGGAAGAAGCCATTAAAAGGTAAGAGATTTGAGATATGTTAGCAATGCATGCATACAAATTCTTAAAAGATTGCACATATTGCAAATACAATCACTTTTTTCCCTCAGTGGCTTTGGTACATTTCTCATTCACATCATTCACATCATCTAGTCACATGTGCACATCATAAAAGCAATTTCTTATTCTTTTGAAAAAAATTGCTAATGCACTGGTCCATTTATGCAATGGATTTCGTACAATTGTCTGCTGTTTTCCTACATACATATTTCTTTTCTGTATCACAATGACATTGCACTACACTCTAAAAATGCTGGGTTGTTTCAACCCATGTTTGTGTCAAATATAGACAAACCCAACTGTTGGTTTAAATTTTTTAATTAATTTTTAAACCCAACGGTTGGGTTTGTCTATATTTGACTCAACCCCAAGTGTATAATTTGTCACCTGTAAAACTGTAACTAAATCCTGTCAAAAATTTGTACTGTTGAAATTGAAATATGCCATACAGAAAAAGTGTAGCCTTGTGCACTATTTGTATCAAAACCATAGCCATATCAGGAAACACTGTCAGAGTACACTGTTACAGTATATTGACAACATGGCTTGTTGGTGAACAATGACACAATGACTTATCATTTTGATGGCACTGATATGTCAACATAATCATTGACATAAATATTTGTGAGAGATGAACTAAGGATTTTGAGCAAGATACAGGCTTTTGCAGATAGTCCATTGTGTAGTGCTGTTTATACAAATTGTTTTGAGAAATACACTTACTGGTTTGCAGATGTTAAACATGGTTCAAGAAATGTACCAAAGCGACTGAGAAAAACTAAGATTGCAGACAGGGATGCTCACTCAACTCAATCAAGTTGGTACGACACATGAGCATTCACTAACACCTTTACTGGCACACACAAACTACATGTATGTAAATGACGGCCACATACATGACAGGAAACAAACCCTAATATGGTTCTCCATGGTGCTCCCTTACACTAAGTCCCACTGGCGATGGCATAGTGCCATGTTGGCAGAAAAGGCCACATTCCCTTCAACTTGTGGAGGTTGATTAATTTTTCAACTTTGACATATTTGGGGCTTGAACTTCATAACGTCTTTCACCCTTTTCAGTGACTTGAAAAGTTATGTGCAAGACACGCACCCACAAAATGGAAAATGTTCCTCTACATTACTGGTCCACTCACTACAGTTGTATCAGTTTCACACTAGTATTAAATAAAGTCTAGGTTTTCAAATCTGTGGCCTTGATAACATCAACACAGCTGTAATTGTGTCAGTGGGCAATTTACTGTTGAGTGCTGCCTCAGACCTGTTGGCATAGATTGCATTGATCACATTTGGCCCCATCTTCTAAGTGCAATAAAAGCTAAATGGTCTGAGAGACCTCTTTTATGCATTTGGCTCAGGATTTAACTACATTTATTTCAGCTCTGACATGACGTTAGTTGTGCTTTCGAGGAATGCCGGCTTATTGTAATACACCTGTTACCGTAAAGCATAATTTGCATGGTAGAACATGCACAGCAGGCATTTTTTTGTGTTCAGCTGTGCTCATCTTTTAATGATTTAGTCTTCGGAGCACCATAGGACCTAATGATACCCAGATAAGTTTGGTTTAGACTTTTCATTACAAACCAGAAAATAATAGATTAAGCAATTTGTGGTGAATTTATATTTGTCATCCATTTATATTTGTCATCCAAACACTTTGAATCAGCAAATGAGACAACACATCTAATATAGTCATGCTGAAGTACTTGACTTGTTTGTGACTGAGACCGAAATGTACCCAACAGATTTTAGGTGTTCCACACTACCCAGTGTCCCAGATTATCATTATTCACTTTTTAGGTAATCTTAACATCTCTCAACAAATCTTCATTTTGCTAACTCTGTCTGTTGATATCTGGTCCCAGTCAAAATCTCCTAAATGACGATTGATTGGATTTGATTGTCCACCAGATGCAGTGTTTAATTAAATAGTGTCTTCAGTGAGGCCCCGATTTACATAAGACACCACTGTTGCGGCTGCTTGATTCTGAAGAACTTTCATCAAAATGTGACAACAAGTCACACTCTTGGGCTGTAAAAGGTATAGAAGAGTCTTTACCTCCTAATATTGGTCTACTCCTGGTCTGCTTATCAGCTGTTGCTTATATAAAATATTCATACTCAGTGGCTGGAGGATGAGGTCTAGAAAAAAAGAATAGCTGGATTTTTCATGAGGCATATAACTGGGTCAATGAGACGACCCATTTTACAGGAACTGATGGGAAGAGAGAGGAAGGAAAAGAGGGAGAGAGAAAAATCTGTTAGAAAGAGATTAAGTGTGAAGAGCGTGCTAGCTGGAGATGTGTTCTGCCTGGTGACAGCTAGATCAGCCACCGACCAATCAGTTTGCTTCATTGCTCTGAGTGAGGTGGGTCTTCTTTAATTCTCTGCTGTTCTGTTGGAGCTTTTACTGTCTCTGGGAGCACACAGAAACTTTGTCCATGCACTTAGTCTCACGTGCTAATTTGCATACAACAACTATGCTGTAAACACCGAAAAGCATGGACAGAATTAAATTGAAATAATGTTGTTTAAATGATACTATGCAGAATTGAAAAATAATTTAATTTAGTGTATTATTCTGTGTGTAGCATTTTAATACATGGAATTCCTTTTCTCTTTTTAATAATTTGAAAAGGCTGGAAAGAATGCTGTCCATCAGCATCAATACACTGGCTTTGAGCATGAGTTCATACTCTTTTACTGGGCAATGCAATAAATAATACAGTGCCACACACGCACACACACACAACTAATTCTCAAGCAGGAATCTTATCTTTTTTTGTTGTTTGATTGTCAAGATGTGTTTTTTTTTGCTGTTTACAGTCTGTTTAATTTGCCATATTTAAACATAATGTAATTTTTGTCACCAAACGGAATTGAAAAAATAGTAGTAGCAGTGTATGACATCAAAGTACCGTGAAAGCACTTAGAGAACAGACTTTGATGGCTTCAAGACGGACACACCTAATGACTATAACGTTTTCAAACAAGTTTCCTGGATACAGCCCCCATTGGTTGGATAAACAAATAGTCCCACCCCAGAATCATGCCATTGGTTTAGCCTGTGTTGCAGTGAAATGTTTTGAAAAGCGCAACAGAGCCTCAGTTTTTACACAGTTTGGGGAAATCTACCTTCAGATGACGGAATTATAATTGTCAGAGATAAGAGTCAAAATGGGATAGGATAAAAAACAGGTTTCAAATCAGGTTTTAAGTCAAGTCATTTTAAGTTGTTGCAAGACAACAACAACAACATAAAACTGAAGCATAATTGCAATTCTTCATTTGGAATCTCAAAAAAAGATTGTGTAAAACTGCACTGAACACTTTGCTAAGGCGAAGTATGGCATCAGCTATTTTTGACAGTAGGAAACTTGTCTTTGCCGAGCAGGAGTAAGCACATGCATTGCAGACAGCTGCTCCAACATCACTGTTCCTCTTTCTAATGAGAGCTTAATACCTGATCCATCATGTTTGTGTGTGTGAGGGGATGGTTGCACAGAGCAGCAGTAGCAGATTTTGGTTTCCGTGGGTACCCTGTTGCTAGGCAAAGTTAAGCCCCTGACCAATGAACCCTTCTCTCGAGACTCCTGCTGTTCAGCAGCTGTATGTGCGCAAGTTACCAAGTTACACAAACACATGTTCATGCTCAGGTAATAGATGATACGCACCTTAAAATAAAACTAATGACTGGTAAAGTCATTCCCATTTGTGGGATAGTAATCTTGAGAGAGAGAGAGAGCTTAACAGAGACTTAAGAGAAAAATCAATATCTCCTAATAAGCCATTCATTCAGATGAGTAACTTTATGACAGATCTCATGAGAGTGTTGCTAATACTCTAACACTCTAAAAATGCTGGGTTAAAAACAACCCATGTAGGGTTGAAAATGGCAACCCTATAACAGCAATTGGGCTGTTTTAACCCAGCGGTTGGGTTAAACTTTAACATTTACAACCCCATTTTTTTTTAGAGTGAAGCACATGCACAGACACACATCAGCACAGAATAATTTACTAAGCTGCACTGTATATTATGGTTTAGGGCAGGGGTTTTCAGGGATGCCAGGGGGCCACTAGGTCTACAAACTGAATTTAACATTCAGTACTTCAGTATAGAAACTGTTTCACTATAAAACAGAGTATATAATTTCATACTGTTATTATTACATTCAATCTAAAAATTTAAATATACTGACTGAACATCAATTAAATTGTGGTTTATCACTTTAATATATCATACAGTGCTGCTCTTGACTTTAGCATCCATTCATGAACTGTATTATTTCTATGTGTGGTCTCTTGTTAGGGGGGAAGAGGTGGTCACTGAGGGTAAGCGCTTGTGAATGGGCTCAATGAGCATGCCAGCCCCTGCGGAACACGTGTCCCCTCACCAGCACCAGCCCCCCTGTAATCCAGGTTTCGCCATTCGCTCCCAGTCCCTGCACTCCGTGGGAGGAGTGGAAGAGGAGGGCAGCCCCATATCCCGTAAGCAGCCCCCACCCAAGCCCCGGCGGGACCCCAGCACTAAGCTCAGCATCTCCTCTGAAGCTGTGGACTTCAGTCCCACCGGGTGTAAAGGCGATGATTCAGAGAGGTGTGACGGTAAGATGCTATGGTGTTTAATCCAAGCTTCACATTTCCTGTTGCACAAAATGTTGAGATCCACTGATTCTGTAGTTATGCACTAGCTGATGCTGAACAATTGGTTAAAATGAACCTTAGCTATTATTTAATGTAAAAGCAAACACACCTGAATCAACAATGTGGACAGTACCATCATTCTGAATAGTAAAATCATTAGCTGGACTGAGTGCAAACAAGACTGTAGGGTGTGATATTTTACAGTCCTCCAGGTGTAGGACAACATTTTTTTACACGTTGAGCAAAGGCACATGCAGATGACCCTAAAATTGTCTCCCAGCTGTTCTTTCCCATCATTTGTGGAGATGTGGTGTAGTAGTTAAAACTGCTTGCTTATAGTTTGTAACTAGAAGATTAAAGGTTTTGATTGATACCTGCAAAGAGGCAAGCTGTGAGTGTCAGCACTGTGCCCTTGGCACTATAGGTGAACTATACCTGCAAAATTACAATTTAGCCTACTATTTCCTGTCCTCTCTCCATTTTTATCAATAGTGGCAAAAAGGTAAAAAAAAAGTAAAAGAAAATATTTAAAGAAAAATAAATATACACTTTATATATTAATCCAAAAAATTGCAATGTAGCATTGGAAAACATAATGAATTAACTTTATTACTTGTTTATTCTGTTTAGTGGTACATCTCATTGCTGCTGTTTCATAAAAGCAATAAGCCACTTACGTCCATTGTCCTTGTGTCCTGCTGAAGTACACCATATACCCATTCCATCCTCCAATGATTAACAGTAGGCAAAGTGATTGTAAGTATGAGAGCAGTGTTGTGAATAAGCTATGAATTGTAGGGTTAATATAATTTGTTCTTTACTGTTCTCAACACCCACTCTTGTCATCAGTTATGTCAACATTGTTCCAGGGGGCATCCTCATGCAGATCTCAACAAGCCCATCAGTTTATTTCAATGTAGTTTTGGCTCTCTTTTTGTTTTTAAGTAGTAAACAAGCATAGTGTGTTTTGTGTTAATTTTAAGTTGTTGTTGAAAAGAAAGAGATGGCATGCACTATATGCAAAATAGTGTTCTATTGTTAATTTTGTTTACCCTCATAGATACAAAATAGATCAGACTCCTTGGTGTAATATTCCAAAACTTTGATGAGTTACAGAAAATACGTCAAAGAATCAAAGCTGTAGTTTCCAAATTATTAAGTTCATTTATGTTTCTGCAGTACTGACGTTTGCCGTGAGAGTTGCTTTTCGTCAGAATGCACAGTGTGCACACAGATCTTCCTCAATGCCACGGCAACCAGCCCACAGAAACAGAGACCCCCTGCTGCTCCACCAATCCAGACATCAGACATCAGCCTCCACCAATTGTCAGTGAGGTGACAGGAAGTTAGAGTGCGGCAACAACCAATGAGGAACGAGCCAGCAGCCAGCTCAACAGCGCTTTAGCCAATGTGCACCATAGAGTGGGGGATGTCCCTCGTTCAGAGGACAGTTGCGTGTTGAAGCGGGGGTTGAGGGGGTGTGGGGGGAGGGACCAGGCTGCGCAGAATTCATTCAGGAGGAGTGATTGACCTAGATTTAGTTCCCCTGGAGGAGAGGGGGCGAGGGTAAACACATCCGCTCATAGGGAGGGAAGAGGCAGAGAGACCAGGAGGAAGGGCACATTCAGAGGTGTTGAAACGGATCTCAGGATCCACCAGTCTCCACTTTCACAGAATTAACACATATATAGTATTTTTTTGTTTTGTTTTGTTTCAGGCATGTGCAAAATGATTCACTGACTCACAGAGAGAACATGAAAAATGACTTTAATCAATTTTACTCTTTTCCCTCTTTACACACCCACAAAACGTTTATGAGAAAATGTCATTTTGATATGATGAAAGATGATCTTTTCTCAGTACTGAAATCAAGGCATTTTGTCATTTTTATTTTGGTGTCGGAACAGTACAGTTTGTGTACAAGATTATTATCTATACTTGTGTGTCACTTTTGAGGGAGTGCCCAGATTGTGTTTGCCTATGTGTGTATTTAAAAATCAGCTTTTTTATTTTATGTCATTATAAAATATATTGCTGTGTGTATGGAACTGGTGATAAAGTTAGTGATAGTTTTGGTGCAGCAGGACCATCTGGCATCTGAATAATTGAAAGTTATTAAATTATTCTCTGTACAGATGACCTGAACTCTCTGCTACTATGCTAATGTGCTAATTCATAACTTTCTTTATGGTTTTTCTGCTTACTCAGGAACACAAAGCAGCAGTGAGGACTGCAGGAAAATTCCCCCACCGAAGCCTAAGAGGAATCCCAACACGCAGCTGAGCACTTCCTTTGATGAGTCTTACATCCGCAATCATGGTTCAAAAGGTTCTCCCTCCATATTCTCAAGGGATGGCCAGGCACCTTCTCCTCCTCAGCCGCAAGGCGCACAGGACTCAGACTTAGATGAACCAGTCTACATTGAGATGTCTGGGAACGTGGGCCGAGAACCGACCCCTCGTAGTGAGGAAGATGAGCCGGGTGAAGCTGTCTATGAAGAGATGAAGTACCCTGCCCTTGATGAGTTTGACTCACGTTGGGATCTTTTGAGCTGTCGTTCGCAGTGTGCTACACCCTGCCCACCTGAGTTTGATATTCATGCCCCCCTAAGCCGTTGTACCACCCCTCGAGGCACACCCATTTGTGACATTCCAGCCCCATTCCCCAACTTGTTGACCCACAGACCACCTTTACTGGTTTTCCCTCCTGCCCCTGCTCAGTGCTCTCCCAACTCAGACGAGTCCCCACTTACCCCTCTCGATGTAGCAAAGCTTCCTATGTTAGAGAATGGCTCTTATTGCAAGTCACCAACCTCATCTTCTCTGGAACCTTCTGGCTCTACCTCTACGTCGCACCTAAGACGTGCCGAGAGGGAGCTAACAGCCACTCCTACAATAACAGTATCTGGCCGATCGTCTGCACCGCCATTGCCCTGTGCCCTCTATAAAAGTTCCTCCTCTTCACACGGATATCAGCGCAGCCACTCAGCCTGCCCCTCACCTGTCAGTATGGGCCGCTGCCTGACGCCCCTCAGCCTCATGCGGTCACCACCTTTTGATGGGCCATTTCCTACAGCAGGCCTTCCTCGCAGCGCCTCAGTCACACCTCATGGAAAGGCATCACCGCCACAGGATGCAAGCTCAGGGGGGCGGCATCACGGCTCTATGCAGAATGTCTCAGTGGCACGCTCACGGACTCCCACTAGCCCACTGGATGAGCTCACCAACCTCTTCACCACTGGCAGGAACATGCTGAAAAAGAATACCAGCGGCAGAAAGAGCAAGGAGCCGGGAGAAAGTGAGTGTGTAGTAATTGTTCACCAGTTTCGAAACATTTGCTCAAGTGTATTAGTTACACAAAAAGACACATTTGCTGTAGTGCAAAAACATTCTGTGTTCAACGTTCATGCAAAATAATTTTAATGGTTACACTATATTATGATACTCCACTTCAGACATTCTACTAACTATAGATAATTTTGCAACTACATGTCAACTAACTCTGAGTAGTATTAGACTGTTAGGTTAGGGTTAGGGTTAGTAGAATAAGTTGACGTACTTGTAAAATTACTTATTGTCAGTAGAATATCTGTGGGGGGAGCATCAAAATAAAGTGTTAGCAGATATTAAGCAGGCAAGGGTATGACAATGGCTTACAGGTATTTAGAGGGCAAGACAGAAGAGTAATCCGAGAAACAGGCGTAGGTAAATCAACGGCGAACGTAATCCAAAGGTAGAGGCAAGCGAGTAGTTCATAGACAGATAATAAATCCAAGCTAGGTGTGAACAGAATCCAGACGACAAGACAAGAGAGAAATCCAAAACAGGCGGGTAATTAGGAAACAGGAAATCAGGAAACAAGACGTGACTAGTGATGGGCGCTTACGAAACACTGCTTAATGAAGCTTCGAAAACTTTATGAATCTTTTGTTTTCGAATCAATGGTTCGGAGCGTGTTTCAAACTGCCAAAGTCACGTGATTTTAGTAAACAAGGCTTCGTTACGTCATAACTGTTTTGAAACATTTCGAAATTTCAATAGTTCACCGCTGGGGGCGATCTCTGTGAACCCATGAATCATGCGAATTCACTGAGATCGCCCCCCAGCTGCGGAACATTGAACAAGTGTCTGTCTATTACCTGAGTATTAAGTGTCTAAAAGTGTCTATTACCTGATCTCTGAAGAGTTTTACACAATTGTAGACATCTTAATGAGGTATTTGTATAATCTAAAGGAATAGTAGTTTATAGTCTCTGTTTAGCTGACCCATCCATAGAATAAACAAAATAAGCCCTGAAAATTGATAAAAGAATACATATTATACAGACAGTTAATATTTAATGGTACTTGATGATTAGTTAATTCCATCTTATAGATTATACTTTCAGTAAAACATTTGCAATGGGTTTGTAAAAGCTGTTTTTATGCATGTTTGGCATGAGTTTTTTGTTGCATTTACACTGTTTTGACCGGCAGGTGTCACCAGCGTGTGGTGTTTCTAACGCTTCGAATCAGTGAATCATTTTGCGAAGCAATTGATTCGAATCTTTGAAAAGCTTCGTTTCTCCCATCACTAGACGTGACTAGACTTAAACTAGAACTAGAATTTCAAACAAGGACCTGGAACTGACTCCGTAAAGTAGCTACGCTAAAACAGCATAAATGCTAACCAATAATCGGCAACGAGAGAGAGGAAGTCCATGGCTTATGTAGGGTGTGTGATTGGCTACAGCCCTGTGTGTAATCAGTGCAGTGGATGATGGGAAATGTAGTCCGGGGTGAAGTGCAAGAGTTAGTGTGGTGCAAGAGTCCATACAAAACAAAAGACACCAAACTGGGATTGTGACAGGTGGCAGTTAAAGTATTGTCTGTTATTCTCTGTGAATATTTTCCATTAGAAGTGAATTATCTTATTATGTGGGATCATATTTTTAATAACTGCCCCTGCTGAAGGATAATGGATTTTCTCGCAGACAGTTTTATATGGCTTGCTTACGTTTTCATAAATACAGAAGGCTAAAAAACAAAAAGACAATCATAAAACTCAAAAATGTTGTTATATAAAATTTTAAATAGAAAAAAAAATATTATAAAATAGACTCTAAAAGAACACCTCGTTCTCATATTTCATGTTTACGTCGTAATACCAGTGTAATACCCATGTCATTATACAAATTTGTGTCCTCATAAATCACAAAAACGTGCACACACGGACACGCACACACAAATCTTATCCAAGTTCAATATAGTGTTATAACAGACTGATTTAAGATAATGTGTTAATTTGATTTTTTTCTACAACTATTTGAATTTCAATTTTAACCATCACAGTCTGTAATACATATAAAAATGTAGACAAGATTGAATGTAGACATTAATATTTTAATCTGGAACATGTTTATTTGTTGTAAGCAAAGAAGGCCAATATTTGTCAATATTATGACAAATATTATGACAAATATTGTAATTTTAATGTGTAAATCATCTCTACTAAAGGGTTAACATTTTTGCATCTAAGGTTGCAAAAATGACATGTTTCTATTTAGATTACAATAGATTTAACATTTGCAGTATACACTGATCAGCCACAGCATTAAAAACCAACTGCCTAATATCATATAGGTCCCCCTCATGCTGCCAAAACAGCTCTGATATGTCAAGGCAAGGACCTATGAATGTGTCCTGTGGTATCAAGTTGCAAGGTGGGGCCTCCATGGATCAGATTTCTTTCATCAAGCACATATGTTCAATCAAATTGAGATATGTGGAATTTTGAGGCCGAGGCAACACCTAGAACTCTTTGTCATGTTCCTCAAACCATTCCTGAACAAGTTTTTTGCAGTGTGGCAGGGTGCATTAGCCTGCTGAAACAAGCCCCTTCCATCGGGGAACACCATTGCCTTGGTCTGTAACAATCTTCAAGGAGTTGGTACGTGTCAAAGTAACATCCACATGAATGCTAGGATGCAAAGTTTCCCAGCAAAACATGTATATATACAGTTTTCAAAGAAACGTCAATAAGTAGGTAATTTATAAACTTGATAGTCTTGAAAGTTTGTTAACATGGGGAGGTAAGCTTTGTGTTTACATCTGTTTACAAGACAGCAAACTCAGCGAAGAAAAAAAAAAAAAAAAAAGACCACAAACTCGGGTTTGATTTGGGTATTGCTGCCTATATAGCCTACCTGTCTGTGTAATAAGTAAAAGAATGTTTATATATCATATTTTCTGGCTAGTTTACTTTATTTTATTTATTTTTTTAAATTTTTTTATAATACACCATACTTTCACCTAAGATGAAAACAAAAAAACAAGTAAAATGGGAAAATGTTCTATAAATATTTTTGATTCTTAATTTTCTTTTCTGACAAACTCCAATTCTTGTTAAAACACACTAGACATGCTTATTCTGTGCATTTTAGCACTTTTTGTGTGAAAACATATTTATATTGTCCATCAAAAGTGTACTTTCACTTTCAGCAGAGCAGCAAAAATAGACCCAGCGCCGAAACGATCGTGGCACTGCTGCTTCTTGCTCTGCTCCTGCTACGCGCTGCCGCGCAGCCTCTG
This sequence comes from Elopichthys bambusa, assembly GCA_037101425.1. Taxonomy (NCBI): domain Eukaryota; kingdom Metazoa; phylum Chordata; class Actinopteri; order Cypriniformes; family Xenocyprididae; genus Elopichthys; species Elopichthys bambusa. The sequence goes on along the minus strand of CM074437.1, from coordinate 23,459,900 downwards.
CATGTGGTGTAAATGCTCTAATCTGTTAATATGGGCGCCAAAAAAACTAAACGCTGCTGACGCGTGCGGTGTGAAACCGGCCTAGGGTGAAACATATTGTGCAGTCCATCTATATATTTTATGTGTGTGTACCACACCTGTCACAACTGTCTAATGCACTGACACCACAGTCCAAAGAGGAACACAAAACAACAAACCTGCTTCATGAATCCATCAGTATCACGGGGACACCTAGTGACCAAATTCCAGTACACTAATAAAAAAAACGGTTACACTTTATTTTGATAGTCCACTTTAGACATTCTTCTAACTATAAGTAACTTTTCAACTATCTGTCATCTAACTTTCATTAGAGTAGCCTACTACACTGTTAGGTTAAGTTTAAAGGTGCTGTATGTAATTTGTTATTATTATTATTTTATTTTTATTTTTTTTGGTCTGTGCTAAAGCATAAAAATACCAAAGTATATTTGCAGAAATTTAGGGAACATGCTAAGGTCAAATACTTGTTTCTCCAAAAAACAATGCTGCAGCCAGTTATTCTACTTTGAAATGTGCACTGCCAATTTACCCAATAGTATTTTGACACCCTGGATTGTCAGTTGACGGAAAACACTGCATATTTGCAGCCATGGAAGCAAATAAATTGGGTCAGAGATTGCAATTGTGTGTCCTCAATCTGGCAACACACATGAGCGTTGAGTCTGAGGAGGAGAGGGCGAGGGAAACAACTCTCTCCATTATTTTGAATTTGGACTGCAGTACCCATTTCAACCACTAGCTGTCAGTATTATACTACAACTTTACGTTAGGGTTAGTAGAGTAAGTTGACATGTACATGCTAATTTACTTACTAAAAAATATATATATATATATATATATATATATATATTGGAACGCATCAGTGTGAAGAGCCTATAGTTATAGCCTATAGTCAGCATGAGATCACTGAAATATCTGTAATGTTTCTCTCTTCTAGTTGAAACCAGGGGAAAGGGTCACAGTTCTGAGTCCAAACGGGAGCACAAGGATAGGAGCCATCACAGCAAAGAATCGAAGCGAGATAAAGACCGCAGCAGCAATGGCAAGTCCTCTCATCGACGGGACAGCAGAGACAAAGATCAAAATTGCATCGAGGCCTTATCTCGACATGACAGCAAGGACTGTGGCTACAGTAACGCTGAGCCATTAGCCAGAAGGGACAGCAAGGACAGTGGATGTAACGGCCCAGAGCAGGGGCCCCAACAAGAAAGCAAAGATCGAGGCAGTAGCACTGAGGTACTGCTTCAACGAGATAGCAAAGACAGGGGCTGCAGCAGTGCAGAACCTATCACCAGATGGGACAGTAAAGACCGAGGTTGTATTGGTCCAGAGCTATTTCCTAGGCAAGACAGTAAAGAACTGCTAAGAAATGGTCAAGACACCAGACGTGACAGCCGAGAGAAAGTTTGCTATGGGATAGACCTTCCTCCCAGACATGAAAATAAGGAGCAGGGCCGAACAGGCTTGGAAAGTCAACAAGATAGTAAAGATGGTGGCAAGCATGGCATAGAATCTGTTCAGGACAAGGAAAAGAGCAACCACAGTGCAGAGAGCATGCGGGGGAGCAAGGAAAGGATTAGCAATGGCAATGATGTCATGAGCAGGCGGGACTGCAAAGATAGGGGAGTACACACAACTGAGACTTTACCCTGGTATGAGGCAAAAGATAGAAGCAATTACAACACAGAATCACCCAAAGTACAGGACAAGGACATAAGGTCTGGATCTTCAGCCATGGCGTCATCCAGTCGTTCTGGACGATCCTCCATGAGTCCAAATATAATATTGGGGAACTCAAACTCCGGTAAGTTTTGAGCACTGCTTGTCAGCTGATGCTGCTGATGGACCAAATTCTGTACCCTACTAGGCCTAGTGTTTAGCTATTTTCTCAGCCTGACTAGCTAAAAAAAACCAGCAACAGATTGTCCCGATCTGGCTGGTGTGTTTTTTCAGCAGAGTAAAAAAAGTTGGCTGATCAGCTTCCTTATAAATTGATGCTAGTCAAAGCTGATCTTTTCAGCTGGAAAGACAATGACATAGCTGATGTTTTATGTTCATCTGTTGAAACTTTTTTTTGCAGACCTGAAGACAGTTTCAAAGGCAGGATGGTCTTCTTCCACAGCAGTAGCACCATCTCCAATAGGCACACCTCAGAGACAGCCTTCTGATGTCCAACAGGTAGTGTCTTTGTCACTGAACTTTTATTTTTGCAGCTGTAAAATAACAGAACTGACAGCCTATCTTCTCCATGTGTCCAATAGATGCCCCCTATGCCATGGTTGTATGGTGACAGCACCATGCTGGAAATGATCGAGAGGAAACAACGCCTCTGCCGGGAGATACGCTCTCGTCAGCGGCTTCCTGATCGTAGCCCATGCAAAAAAGAAGGCCTGCCTACAATGCCCGGTTGGAAGAAAACAAACGGGGCAAAGAAGTACAGCCCACCCCCCTACCCAACTCAGACTACTGTCTTCTGGGACACGGCCATTTGACTTGGTCTTGTGAGCACTTTAGGGTCATGCTCTGCCCTTTATTTTCAGGCAGGGTTGAAGCCAGTCAGAGTGTGCTCCCACCTGAGGATGGGTGGGTGGGGTTAATATAGCAATATTTCAGAGGTTGCAGTTTATGAGGTTTTCATATCATTGTTAATATCTAATATTTTTATACTCAGTGTGATTCCTTAATGACCTAGCATCAATAGATATTTTCTAAATTAAACAGAATATCTTTGCAAAGATTATGTAGAGTTAGTCCAATGTAATTGTTGTTTTTCTACCTTTAATTTATTTCCATTTTTATTTATTGATTTATTTTTTAACATCACAATACGCAGTCAGTACCTTTTCATCAACAGCTTTGACTTAGCTTTCTAATTCAGGACCTCTGGAAATGACCTTTCTGTGGTATTTTACCACACTGAATGAATTCTATTTTAACACTGGATGTTATGGTGATTGGATTAGGGCTAGCTTACTTCTCGCTGCCTTTCCACACATTATTAGATCATTTACTTGAATGTCTAATATTAAGAAATAAACCGATAAAGCATTTCTCAAAAGTCCTTTGAGAAGGATTTCATTGTTTTTAACCACAATCTTATTTGTTCTGCCTTTATTTTCTGTAGTGGTAGGTTTCAGAGAGTATGGCTCTAATTTAAGGTCAGGTCATTGCACATAGAAAAAGGGTAACAGACATTTTCTGTTTTACACAGAAAATAACTCTTTTAAGGGATGTCGTAACTTCTCTGTGTGTACATGGTGTGTAGAACTGTAAAAACAAGGGGTGACCCTCTCCTCTTTGGGTCTGTGGCAATAGCTGGCAGGTGCCAGTGAGAATCCTCCAAAGTGCAAGGATGGTCACCCAGAGATAAATGACAATCTGGAATATCAAAGTTGTATTTTTTGCATCTCAGCATTATTGAAGAATTGTGTACATGGATAATTGTAAAATGAAAAGAATTTTGTACAATGGTCTTGTATAATGACTGTGCCATTATATATCATACATTAATGGAGTAGATTGATTGGAAATTTCAGACAGACACAATATCTATATTAGCAACACAAACCAATGACCAATGATAGCTCTCAGCTATTGTATGTAGTACCCATGGCCACATGAGGGGCTTTCGCACCGGAGGAACCTTTTCATATTTCCAAGAGCTATTGGCTGAAGTACCTTGATTTCGCTGTGTTCGCACCAGAGGAGCTAGGAATAATTCTAGCTCCTAGGGACCTCCTTTTTGGGGAACTAAATCAGCTTCTACTTTAGAGTAGGGTCTAAACTAGCACTATAGGAACTATCAGTGATGTAAGTGTATGTTGATTGGTTAAACGCATCTCAAACGCCGGCACCCGGCATTTTTAAAAAGCTGTGTAAACATATTTACTTCACAAACATGGAAAACAGCGATAACGGCATTTATCTATTGTCTGCAGGGTTGTATTTTTTTCTCCACCACAATGATATGTGATACGTTTTTTAGCATTTGTAAATGCTGTGCTTAAAGGCACCGCTGTCGGCTGCTTCAGAGTTCCTATTCCAGGTGTGAATGCAACCAGGAACATGGTTCGGGGGCGAAATTAATTGTTTTATTAGTAATGAGTTCCTAGAACTATTTGGTGTGAAAGCCCCTATGGTCTGGTAACAGGAATTATGGCTGCATAAACAAAGAGGCTGTACACAAGAGAGCTGCAATTCCACAATCCTTTGCCACATATTACCTGACTGGATACATACAGTTCTCCCTCTACCTCAACCTCTCAGATCAGTTCAAGTGGTCATTCATTTGCACAACAAAAGCAACAAACAAATGCAGCATTGCATTGCCAAAGTACTTAGATCTTGTAGTAAAAATTCCCTCCCCATCCCCCTGTCTCATTCTTCCCTTTGACCTCCATGTTTGAAACTGATGCCTGTACAAAATGTGTTGCCTTGGAGACCGGTGCTCACTGTAACTGGGTCACACTGGGTGAGAGGTCGCAAAGACTATAGACTATCAGGGGTAAAGGTATTGTGTACCGGTTGCTAGTTCACAGGCGCTTTGGATTTGGGGGAGAAATAAAACTATTAAACAGCTGAAATAGCGTTTGAGAGTATGAGACAGATTTTATTTTCCCTCATAGCAGTCAAAGAGGTTGAGCAAGCTGATCCAAGATTAGAGATTAAGGGGAACAAATAACCGAGGTAGCACTTGGACTGCAGTCTCAAAAATATGAAGGTTCTGAGATGTTGTAGCCTGTTTATTTGTATGTGTGCCAAGCTACGTTGTATGCAGATCAACAATAAAGATGATTGTTTGAAATTCACTCTCTTGTGGACAGAGGGTGCAGTTTAGAAATGTAACGATGTAAATCTCTTTGTATGTAAAATGTGCACTGTGACAGATAGAAAGCCTATGTCCTTTGTCTTATTGCACTGAGTGTTCTCTTATCTGTACAGTAATGTTTGAAAAAGTATGTTGATTGTCACAAGAGACTTTTCAAGATTAAAAAAATAAATATAAACCTCAAACTTCTGTGATGTGCTGAGTCTAGCTTCTTGCATTAGCAAATCTTAATCAAAATGATGCCACTCAACTGTACAAAAATCTTTCATGTTTTGAGGCTACGGTTATCAGTGTTGGTGATAACACATTACAAGTAAGTTGAGTTACGTAATCAGATTACTTTTTCAACTAATAAAGTAATGCATTACTTTTTCAATTTACAACAAAACATGTTATTCAAATAAGTAATGCAAATGACTTTTTCACATTTATTGACTGACAGCTCTCCTGTTCCCATGTTGAGAGAAATAAAGTGCAGAGGTCTTGTGTGCGCTATGTAAACATGATGGTGGTTACTGTAGTTCTAGACTAAATGTGAATATGCAGTTAATCATCTTATTTGCACGACAACATTCAGTATTCCTCAAAATGAATTAAAAACAGAAATGCAATATCAGAATTTTACACAAACCTATAATACTAAATTACACAAATATACTTTATGTATTTAATCTCACTTTATTAACCAATGTCTTTGCTGCTGACCTTTAATTCAACCATACTAATAAGATTTAGAATTAACTTTCTATCTTATTCTTCTTTAATCCAGATTGGCAGCACAGCTGAAAGGTTTGTTTGAGCTGCGCCCTCTACTGTACATGTGTGAATATATGCATTTCCTTTAGCCTGAGGCTTATTAATTTCACTTTTGGTGTGAAAGGGCCTTTACATTTGCCAAAAATAGAACTTTTGTTGTTATTAAAAAACAAACAAGCAAGCCCAGGTGAGAAAAAGTAACGCAAAAGTAATATAACACGTGCACAGTCACCCGAATTCTAATTGGTCACACCTGCACCAGCCTTATAACCTCACTTAATATAAGCATCCCTCTTCACACACCTCATTGTATGGTCTCATTTATACTTACTGTTGACTTACCTAACTCTCCATGTTCCTGACCCTCCATGTTCCTTACCCGTCTTCATTATCCATCATCCTCGGCTGCTTACTTATCCAGACTGCAACACATCCTCTCCTGTAAAGAAAAGAGTTACTGACAAGCTAAGTTCCAGCAACCGATCTATCTCTCATCAGCTCACCTGTTTATTGCATCTGTCCTCTGCTACCTTTGTAAATAAACTGATCCCAATAATGAGACCGCATCGAAAAGGAAAACGAGTGAATCTCAACGTCGACAAATTATACATAAACGGACAACTCTACAGAGACTCTGATACCACTTGGTCTTAACATCAGACAATGCTAGATCATTAGGTCGCCGATCAGCTATGCATAAAAATTAAATGTCTGAAACCCGCACTTGATAAACATGTTTTTCACCAACTTCAGTGTATGCCATTCACTCTCTAAAATGTGTTTGTTTGTTATATGTTAAATGTTATATGATGCCTCACAATTCTTTTACTGAACATATCACATACAGGAAATATGCAAAAATGTCTGGAATATATGAACAATCTACAATACAATATCATGTTAATAATGTACAATACCATCTATCCTAAAAAGGAAAGAAAAAAAGGGGATGAGATTTGTTATCTGGAATATGCGAGGCATTAATTCACCGATTAAAAGATCTATATTAAATCATTAAAAAATAAATAAATTAACTAAGCCTGGTTTCTCCTAAGGTTTTTTCCTCCATTTTTAACACCTGTTTGCCACCTGATGTCACCTGCTGGAGTTTGGGTTCCTTGCCGCTGTCGCCTTTGGCTTGCTTTGTTGAATATTAAATGTCAAGTGTCCCCAACTGAGTTTTGATCTGCCTGCATTGACACCATTGTATGCGAACTGAACTGAGCTAGATGATGACATCACGGTTTCCCTTTCGAAAGGGAACTCAATTCTGTGTTTACCGCATTTGGGGAACGTCACACATGAATCAATGTCTGAAAGCCAGAGAATCAAACCACTTCAATCCTACTGGCCCGTTGACAGCCTATGGCGTCATCATAGCGCAGTATAAAAGGAGCACAGCCTATGGCGTCATCATAGCGCAGTATAAAAGGAGTCATTTGCATTACTTATTTGAAAAGAAACATCTTTTCGTCTTTCGGGACTGTTCTGTCTTTGCCATTGGTTTCAAATCCGGTAAGGAATTATTTCTGTTTAACATGTCTGACAAACATTTCAGGAAGTGTTCCGGATAACTGTGTGCTTAAGCGCTTCTAACAGTTAGGCTGACGTTTAAGCCCATGATGAATGTTTTTCTGAAGGCCCGCCTTCTGGCTTGATAGTGAAGAAGCTCTTTTAGGCTTAAAAGAACTCAAGATTATTGGCTTGTTGGGCTGCACTTATCTCCTCTTATCCTGAGAGGATTTAGAGTGAAGCCCAGGTTATAATAGCAAAATGTGTGGGAGAGCGTTGCTATAGTGTGACAATATTTTATTGCAATAGGGAGCACATTAATGTTAATACTAAATCAAAACTACTTAGCACATAATTTGTAATAGAAAGGGTTTAATGACAATATCTGATTATGGTTACACTTAAAATAATTACAAAATAGATGTATGAGATGATAAAATCATATACCATTAATTGTACCCAGCATGTATGTAAAAAGTTACCTGAGAGATAGTTAGAGTGTGAAAGAGAAAGAGAGAGAGAGAGAGAGAGAGAGAGCGAGGGCCAGAGAGTACCCAAGAAAAGAGGCAGAGAATGAAAAGAGCCAGAGCAACAGTTACAATCTTCTTTTATCCCTTCCTTGACCATGTGACTGAAACCCAAATGTTAGACATTCAAACTGACCAATCGGAAGATTAAAACTTCCCCCACTGTACTAAAGGTGTGACAATTTGTAGACCCCCAATGGACATACATTTTGGCCTATAGGGCTTGATCACTATCAACACCTTTGTGCCTTCCAAATGGCCCTTGCAGCAAGAGAGGGGGTTGAAACAGTAAAGCAAATGTCTTTGAAAATATCCAAAGATATTTTAAAATGAACAATCTTACATACCTCATATGAGTACATTTTACTGCAGCATTTTTTAGATATATTTTTTAGATTTAGAGTGAAGCCCAGGTAGCAAAATGTTTGGGAGAGCGTTGCTATAGTGTGACAATATTTTTATTGCAATAGGGAGCACATTAATGTTAATAAATTTTTAGATATATTTTCAATCTTACATATGCATACCTCATATAAGTACATTTTACTGCAGCATTTTTTAGATATATCACATTATTTAACTTCGGAGACCTATAAAGACCTCATTTCTAATAAGCAGAAAAAAACAATGGTCTGTTTTTATAGGGGACGTCCCACACACTTCTCTATCACCTCATATCTAACCTTTTTACTGCAGCATTTTGGAGATATATCACATTATTTGACTTCAGAGGCCTATAAAGACCACATTTCAAATAAGTAGAAAAAAACTAATGGTCAGTTTCCATAGGGGACATCCCATACAGTATGCATACCTCATATCAAACCATTTTACTGTGACATTTTTGAGATATATCACATTATTTGACTTCGGATGCCTATAAGGACCTAATTTCAAATAAGTAGAGAAAACCAATGGTCTGTTTCTATAGGGGACGTCCCAAACAGTATACACAATTCATTTCTAACAATTTTACTGCAGCATTTTGGTATATCTATGTGTACTGTGGTATATCTATACCACATTATTTGACTTCAAAGGCATATAAACACCTCATTTCAAATAAGTACAAAAAAAACAAAACAATGGTCTGTTTCTATAGGGGACATCCCACACAGTATGCATACCTCATATCTAACCATTTTACTGCAGCATTTTGGAGAAATGCCACATTATTCAACTTCAAAGGCCTGGACTAATTACCGTCAGTCAGAGCAGTGTACATCCCAGGGCGCCTGAACCAGGGAGCAGACATCCTGTTGAGGCAGGGGCTGATGCCCGGGGAGTGGAGACTTCACCCCGAGGTGGTGGAGCTCCTGTGGGAGCGCTTTGGGAAAGCAGATGTGGATCTGTTTGCATCTTGAGAGACGACACACTGTCCATTGTTTTACTCCCTCATGTATCCGGCCCCTCTGGGGTTGGATGCAGACGTGGCAGAGACTGCGCCTGTACACTTTTCCGCCTATTGCTCTGCTCCTGGGAGTTCTGGAGAGAGAGTTCACCTGGACGGGGTCCGTCTACTGTTAACAGACCCATTTTGGCCTGGCCAAGTTTGGTTCTCGGACCTGATGTCTCTCCTCGATGGCTCTCCCTTCGAGAATCCGGTCAGGAGGGACCTTCTCTTACTGGCAGGGGGGCTCATTTCTTCACCTACTCATAGATTCAGGTCTCTCTACCGAGGTAGTAGAGACCATACTCCAGTCCAGAGCTCCCTCCACAAGGAGGCTATATTCCCTGAAGTGGAATGTGTTCGCTTCATGGTGTAGAGGTTGTATGTTGGACCTAGCTAACTGCCCAGTTGGTACAATTCTGGAGTTCCTTAAAGTTCTCATCAGGGTTATCTCCTTCCACCTTGAAGGTATATGTGGCGGACATCTCAGCTTACCATGCTCCTCTGGATGGTAGACACCCATGGGTAACTCGCTTCCTTTGTGGCACTTTGAGGCTAAGACCTGCGGCACGTCAGAGGGTACTGATTTGGGATTTGGCCATAGTCTTAGAAGGCCTATCCCTAGCTCCGTTTGAGCCAACTGAAGAGGTTCCTGAGAAGTTCCTGATTCTCAAGACTCTGTTTCTGCTCGCTATTTCGTCTCTTAAGAGAATTGGAGACCTTCAAGCTCTGTCGGTCTCTTCCTCTTGTCTGGACTTCGCTCCAGGCATGGTTAAAGCCTTCTTGTTTCCTCAGGAAGGTTATGTCCCTAAGGTTCCTACTAATATGGCAGGCCCTATTATGCTGCAGGCATTCTGTCCTCCTCCTTTCCAGGATTCAGACCAGGAGAAACTTAATTTGCTCTGTCCTGTCAGAGCTTTAGATGCTTACGTTCACAGAGCTGCCCTGTGGCGTGAATCTGATCAACTCTTTGTGTGTTGATCTAAACATCTAAACAAACTTTAAGTCAAGGCTATCTCACTTGCTTACGAGTCAGCTGGCCAACCGTCACCTCTTATGGTCAGAGCCCACTCTACTTGGCGTATGGCTGCCTCTAAGGCTTTGCTTTCTGGAGTCTCTCTTCAAGAAGTGTGTGATGCTGCAGGTTGGTCCTTGCCGCACACGTTTGTCAGGTTTTATAACCTGGACCTGATGTCGACCCTGGGGTCACGAGTGCTATCGACCTTGTCTTACTGGCATCATGATTTCACACAGACAGGCACTTGGTTTCATGCCAGCGTGGGTATATCGTTCCCAAAGCGCTTGACACAGCGCAAGTTCCCTTGAAAGGGAACGTCTCAGGTTACGTATGTAACCATGGTTCCCTGAGAGGGAACAAGCATACCTGTGACCGACTTCAACCTATCAGAAGCTGACTCTGTTTGGTTTAGGTGTGCTTTATAGTTTCCTGGTCATGACGTTCCATCATGCCCCTGGACTGATTTCACATGTGCTTCACGACGCAATCATGAAGGTTCATTCCTAAAGCGAATCAAAATTTGAAGTTCTTTTTGGAAAACTGGGACACCATGTCATCCAGACTAAAGAGGACAAGGACAACCCAAGTTGTTATCAGCGCTCAGTTCAGAAGCCTGCATCTCTGATGGTATGGGGTTGCATGAGTACGTATGGCATGGGCAGCTTACACATCTGGAAAGGCACCATCAATGCTGAAAGGTATATCCAAGTTCTAGAACAACATATGCTCCCATCCAGACGTCGTCTCTTTCAGGGAAGACCTTGCATTTTCCAACATGACAATGCCAGACCACATACTGCATCAATTACAACATCATGGCTGTGTAGAAGAAGGATCCAGGTACTAAAATGGCCAGCCTGCAGTCCAGATCTTTCACCCATAGAAAACATTTGGCGCATCATAAAGAGGAAGATGTGACAAAGAAGACTTAAGACAGTTGAGCAACTAGAAGCCTGTATTAGACAAGAATGGGACAACATTCCTATTCCTAAACTTGAACAACTTGTCTCCTCAGTCCCCAGACGTTTGCAGACTGTTATAAAAAGAAGAGGGGATGCCACACAGTGGTAAACATGGCCTTGTCCCAACTTTTTTGAGATGTGTTGATGCCATGAAATTTAAAATCAACTTATTTTTCCCTTAAAATGATACATTTTCTCAGTTTAAACATTTGATATGTCATCTATGTTGTATTCTGAATAAAATATTGAAATTTGAAACTTCCACATCACATGCACTCACATGAGGTATGCATACTGTATGGGATGTCCCCTATAGAAACTGACTATTAGTTTTTTCTACTTATTAGAAATTAGGTTTTTATAGGTGTATAAAGAATAATAATGATATATATCTCCAAAATGCTGCATTAAAATGGTTAGATACGAGGTATGCATATTGTGTGGGACATCCCCTATAGAAAGAAACAATTGTTTTTTTTCCTACTTATTTGAAATGAGGTGTTTATAGGCCTTGGAAGTCGAGTAATGTGGCATATCTCCAAAATGCTGCAGTAAAATGATAGAAATGAGTTGTGTATACTGTTTGGGATGTCCCCTATAGAAACAGACCATTGGTTTTTTCTACTTATTTGAAATGAGGTGTTTATAGGCCTTTGGAGTCAAATAATGTGGCATTTCTCCAAAATGCTGCAGTAAAATGGTTAGATATGAGGTATGCATACTGTGCGGGATGTCCCCTATAGAAACAGACCATTGTTTTTTTGTACTTATTTGAAATGAGGTGTTTATAGGCCTTGGAAGTCGAATAATGTGGCATATCTCCAAAATGCTGCAGTAAAATGGTTAGATATGAGGTATGCATACTGTGTGGGACGTCCTCTATAGAATCAGACCATTGGTTTTGTCTACTTATTTGAAATGAGGTGTTTATAGGCCTTTGAAGTCAAATAATGTGGCATATCTCCAAAATGCTGCAGTAAAATGGATAGATATGAGGTATGCATACTGTGTGGGTCCTGTGGGATGTCCCCTATAGAAACAGACCATTGGTTTTTTTTTTACTTATTTGAAATGAGGTGTGTATATAGGCCTTAAGAGGTAGTAAAATGTGATTTATTTCTGAAACACAGCAATAAAATGTTTTCATGTGAGGTCTGCATGCTGTATGGAACACTGAATTCAAGAGAAGCTGAGACAGTAATCCGTATTGGCATATATCCAAAATGCTGCAGTAAGAAAGGTTAGATATGAGGTATACATACTGTGTGGAACATCCCCTATAGAAATAAACAATTGTTTTTTCTACTTATTTGAAATGAGGTGTTTATAGGCCTTGGAAGTCGAATAATGTGGCATTTCTCCAAAATGCTGCAGTAAAAAGGATATATATGAGGTATGCATACTGTATGGGACGTCCCCTGTAGAAACAGATTATTGTTTTTTTCTGCTTATTTGAAATGAGGCCTTAAGAGGTAGTAAAATGTGGTTTATTTCCGAAACACAGCAATAAAATGTTTTCATGTGAGGTGTGCATGCTGTATGGAACACTGAATTCAAGAGAAGCTGAGACAGTAATCCATATGCAGTAAGACAGTTCAATTCAGTTCACGAGTAATTGTCATTTTAATACTGTAAAACCAAAAGAGGTACTTAGAAAGAGTGTAAACAAAGTGTAAAAAAAGAATTTTGTATTTTAGCGGAACCTTTTGCAATTAAATATGCTGTAAACCTCTACATAAAACAATGTCTTGATATTGTGACCTATAAAGAAGAAAAAAAAAAACCTTAGTTGAAGATATAAGATATAAGATTGTAAAAAAGGTCAACAGAGTAAAGCACAAAAAATGTGTGCGTCAGATTTTAATCAAGTTTATTTTTGTTTTTTGTCCACATTCAGTTGTGATAGCCTATACTATTTTGCATATGCATATGATTAATCATTAAAAGATTGCGATCTCGATTCAAACACCCACGCAATCTTATTCCTACATGACTGTATCCTGTATCTATTAAACCTTTGACAAAAGAACACTGGAACATTCATATCTGTGCGTGGCGCTGCCCCAGAGAGAGCAGTTGTCTGAAACTGCTTCACAGTCTATTTAACCAGTTATTTCAGTCTTACAAATATTCAAATAATCACAGATGTACTTTATAGTTCGCATAGGAACACTGATGCCTACAGTAGCAATTAGTAATGCAGTAATAACAAGTGAAGTCTTTATGAGTTAGTCACTGAGTCATTCTTTCAAACTGATTAAATTATTTTAAACATTTTTAAATACTCTGCAGCAATTAAAATTTTGTCAGAACCTCTAGGAAATTACATGTTATTTTGTTTAGAACTATATCTGTTCAGAATCGTGGATTGTGATTTAGTTTCTTAAATGTTCAAGATTTTTATTTTTTATTTGGTGTTTAAAAAGTAACTAAAAACATTAAAAACTTCAATAACATTTATTTGTACTATATAACTTTGAAAATAAAACTGGATTAGTAAATTGGTAAATTGCTTAATGTTTTAAAATGATTAAATCATAAATTAGCGGAACCAAAGTTATCATCCACTTTAAATTAAATATCAAAGTTAGACTTTTACTTTTGGCCCATGGACCTCAATCATGTTTGATTTTTGGCCCTTCGTTGTAAAAAATTTGGGCACCTCTGCCCAAGAAACCCCAAAAAAACCCCCAAAGAATATAGTTCTGATGTGCAGCAAAGAATGGTTGAGCTTCACAAAATAGAAAATGGCTATAAGAAAAAAGCTAACACATTGAAAATCCATTTCCACCATCAGGGAATTATTAAGTAATTAAGAAGTTCCAATCAACTAAAGATGTTACAAATCTGCCTGGAAGAAGACAAATGTCTATAGCGTCCTAATGCTCAGTAAGGAAGAGAGTTTGAGTGGCCAAAGACTCTCCAAGGATCACAGCTGGAGAATTGCAGAAAATAGTTGAGTCTTGGAATAAGCCTAAAAAAACCCCAACCAAACAGCACCTACATCACCAAAAGTTGTTTGGGAGGGTTTCAAGAAAAATCCTCCTCGCTCACCCAAACTCCAGCATATTCAGTTGTCAGACACAAGGGAAACTTCAAAAGGGACCTGATTCTATGGTCAGATGAAAAAAAAAAAAACCCACCATGGGTTTGGTGCAAACAGGGATAAAAAGTACCCCATGCCCACTGTTAAATATGCTGCTGGATCTTTAATGCTGTGGGCCTATTTGTTTAGCTGGAGGTCCTGGACATCTTGTTCAGATACATGGCATCATGGATTCTATCAAATACTAACAGATCATCCACTGTGAAGGCCTCATCAACATGACAACCAGTGGCGCATCTCCTCAACAACCGTCCATACCGGTGTGATGAATACGATCCTCAGCTGGATGAAACTGAATTAAATACTTTGAATGTTGCGATCCTATCTGACTTATGATAGCAACCTGAGTCGTAACAAAGCACTGTTTGCCAGAGGAGGACTGGCCCCCCGACTAAGCCTGGTTTCTCCCAAGGTTTTTTCTCCATTTTAACACCTGTTTGCCACCTGATGTCACCTGTTGGAGTTTGGGTTCCTTGCCGCTGTCGCCTTTGGCTTGCTTAGCTGGGGACACTTGACAATTGACATTTGATATTCAACAGTGCTTTGATCTGCCTGCATTGACACTATTCTTTAAGAGCTGCTGTGCAGCCAAAATAATGTACCAGTTATCAATGTAAAGCTGCTTTGATACAATCTACATTGTAAAAAGCGCTATATAAATAAAGGTGACTTGACTTGACTTGAGATAAAAATCAAAACCTGACTGCTTCTGCTAGAAATCTTGGGCCGTGGTTGGATCTTCCAGCAGGACAATGATCCAAAACAAACATCAAAATCGACATAAAAATGTGTCACTGAGCACAAAATGAAGCTTCTGCCATGGTCGTCCCAGTTCCCTGACCTGAACCCTATAGAAAATGAATGGGGTGAACCAACATGAAGCACCAACATGGAGCTGGGAATCTGAAGGATCTGGAGAGATTCTGTATGAAGGATTTGTCTCTGATATCTTGTTAGGTGTTCTTAAAACTCATTAGGCATTATAGAAGAAGACTCAGAGCTGTTATCTTGGGAAAAGGACATTGCAAAAATTGGGTGCCAATAATTGTGGCCAACGTGAACTGGAGAAAAACATTTATTTCATAATGAGCTTTTCCCCCCCATTTTCCTTAAATGAAAGGTTAGAATTTTGTGAGTTTTTTTAAATGAAAGATCAAAAGGATAAACAATGCAGATTTATTTTCACAACCACCTTTGCTCATATTTACCAAGGGTGCCAATATTAGTGGATTTTGGTCTAATATTGGTCTTCCCCCTCTTTCCTGCTTGGTCATCTCTTTCCTCCTCCCTCTTCCCTTTTGGAAAAGAGTAAAGTTATGACAGGATCACATGGTCAATGAGTTTGTAAACCAAGAACGGACTGGATAATATTTGATGCCTGTCTACAAACACATACTTTATGATTACAACTGATGGTCACTTTTAAAATGGTTATATCCAAGCGCAGGCAGAGACGTGACGGGGCATGCTCTGATGATCCGGAAGGTCTGGCCAGTGTGTTTTGATGGGCCCTTTCAAGACCTCTTTGAGTGGGAATTTTTCAAAATAGTGCAGCAGTTTTAGTTATAATATCCAAGCAGTGCTGTCGGATTTTAATATTCTCCTGCCATTGTCATTGAAGTAAATCTCACAAACAAAACTTTAATCCAATGCCACAATCCAACAACGTGTGTTCTGTTTATCTTCCGCATGCCTGCACATCTACACAGACGCACATCTGTCTCAAGTCTTGACTATAAATGCAGCAAGCCATATTATTTTATAATTGTATAAAATAATCCAGAAAAAAGCACAAATACGACTGAGATGCCAAATTCAGCGGCTGGAATTAGCTGAGGTGACATGATGGCTCACAGCTAGGAGCGGCATTCAAGTGACTACGCCCTTAATTATGCAGAACTTTAAGGCTTAATATAATTTAAACGGATGAGTTATAAAAAAATTCACCCCCCTCAGAATTAGCAAAATTAGCAGTATAGTCCAAAACCACAATTTGATCCAGGCTGTAAACATGTTTTTTCTCTGCTGTAAACTTGGCCATTTTAACACGGGACTCAATGAGATTCTGCTCTCTTTTGCAGCCTAGCGGCCAGTCGATGAATTGCAGTTTAAGTCATTTCCGTACTGGCTTCACGAGAAACTGGGGGACTGATGGACTTTTCGGGCCCCCACGATCTTTTGCACAGGGAAGTTGTTTGACGTCACAGAATAGGTACAGGACGTTAGGAGTTAGATTTTACCTATAAATGTATATATCGTATTTTTCTATACTACTGCAATATTTATATGCGTTAGATTTGGTACATTATATCATCAAAATGACATTGTCCTTAAACAAAAATACTTTACAGCTCCCTTTATCAGTCCATTCAAATGTTTCCAATAGACACAATATACATTATATTTAAAGTAAAAGACCTGCAGTACAGTAAATGAATGCATATTACCAGGGGTGTCGCTAGGACTTTAAATCTAGCCCCAAATGTTTTTGGCCTGGAACAGGCCCCTGAGTTTAGGGGAAATATTATACAAATTAAATAAATATTGGTTGTTTAATCTTAGCACTTTGGACTCGGAGCTGTCGCTGACTGGTGATTGATTGTTGAAATCTGTCTCTCTCCCTCCCTCCCTGCACACATACAGATGTACACGTGAGTGATTTCAGCCTATTCTAGAATATCATGTAGATGATATCATCATATGTAAAGACCAGCGACCAGCGACTCTACCTGTGCGACTCCACCGAGCAAGGACACTTGAGTATTGCTCTTTTATTTTTTCCTCTTCTCCTTCCTCTTTTATATAGTTTGTTCTTGTCTGTCTATCTTGCGACCTGTTTTAGATATGTGCTTGCAAATTCCCACTATTACTAACACTCGTTAATCATGTCCCACACGTTGGAAGCAGTGCAATCATAACAACCTCTGTATTCTACCCATGTCATCTAATACATTACTTTCAATCTCTATTGGTCTCTGGAGTTGCCAATCTGCTGTAAACAAAGCAGACTTCATTACATCCATTGCTACTCATTCAGGTCTCAATCTCATGGCTCTGACTGAGACATGGATCAAACCAGAGGACACTGCCACACCGGCAGCCTTCTCCTCTAATTTCACTTTCTCTCACACCCCACGCCAGATTGGGAGGGGAGGTGGTACTGGTCTGCTTATGTCCAATGAATGGAAGTTCAATCCTTTACCAGCTCTCTGTGACAATAGCTCATTTGAATTACATGCAATTACCATCACCTACCCTGCTAAAATCCATGTTGTTGTGCTTTATCGTCACCCAGGTCAGCTTAGTATCTTCTTGGAGGAGTTAGATGTGTTGCTCTCATCCTTCCCAGAGGATGGTACTCCTCTGCTAGTACTTGGAGATTTCAACATCCATCTAGACAAACCTCAGGCTGCTGACTTCTACACTCTGCTTGCCTCATTTGATCTCAAGCGAGTGTCTACTACAGCTACCCACAAATCAGGTAACCAATTGGACCTCATCTACACACGCTGCTGCTCCACTGATAATACACTGATCACTCCACTACACACCTCAGACCACTTCCTCATCACTTTTAATCTCAACCTGACCCCTAACTCAACACGCACTCCACCACATGTTACTTTTCGGCGAAACCTACTCTCGCTCTCACCCTCCGACCTATCCACTTTGGTCTCAACCACACTTCCTCCCCCTAATCAGTTCTCATCTCTGGACACTAACAATGCTACTGACACTCTTTGCACCACGCTAATATCTTGCTTAGATGACTTCTGCCCCCTTTCATTAAGACCAGCCCGCGCCACCCCCTCTGCCCCCTGGCTATCCAATGTTCTCTGTGAACATCGGTCTAGACTCTGGGCTGCAGAGAAGAAGTGGTGCAAATCTAAAGATCCTACTGATCTTCGCTTCTATCAGTCACTCCTTTCTTCTTTCTCTACAAATGTCTCCAATGCTAAAACCACATACTATCACAATAAAATTAACAATTCCTCTGATTCCCGTACACTTTTCAAAACTTTCTCTTCTATTCTTTGCCCTCCTCCCCTCCCTCCCACATCAGCTCTTACAGCTGATGACTTTGCCACATTCTTCACACATAAAATAACAACCATCAGCGGGCAATTCTCCACACCACATACTGACGATAACATCTTAATGGAAAACACACAAATTCTCCCCTCCTTCTCTTTGCTCTCTGAGGCAGATGTTTCCAAACTCATCCTTTCCAATCACCCTACTACCTGTCTGCTAGACCCTATCCCCACCCATCTTCTTCAGACCATCTCCTCCTCAATTGTACCTAAACTCACTCACATGATCAATTCTTCTCTTCACACTGGTACATTTCCCACAGTTTTTAGGCAGGCTAGGATTACACCACTGCTTAAAAAACCCACTCTGAATCCAGCACTTTTAGAAAACTATAGACCGGTATCCCTTCTTCCATTCATTGCGAAGACACTTGAGAGAGTTGTGTTCAACCAACTGTGTACTTATCTCACACAGAACAACCTCCTCGACAACAACCAGTCTGGCTTCAAGAGTGGCCACTCAACTGAGACTGCCCTGCTCTCAGTTACTGAAGCCCTGAGACTGGCACGAGCAACTTCAAAATCATCGGTACTCATCTTGCTGGATCTGTCTGCTGCCAGATCCTCCAGTCAACCCTGATGTCGAAGGGCATCTCAGGAACCGCACTTCAGTGGTTCGAGTCTTACCTCTCAGTTAGGTCCTTCAAGGGTATCTTGGAGAGGTGAGGTGTCCGAGTCGCATCATCTTGCCACTAAGGGTACCTCAGGGCTCAGTGCTTGGACCACTTCTCTTCTCCATCTACATGTCATTCAGAAACATGGTTTTTCCTATCACTGTTATGCTGATGACACACAACTCTACCTCTCATTCCAACCAGATGATCAGACGGTTGCTGGTCGCATCGCAGCCTGCCTGACAGCCATTTCTGCCTGACAGCCATTTCTGCCTGGATGAAGGACCACCACCTTCAACTTAACCTCGCAAAAACGGAACTGCTTGTGGTTGGTGCCAACCCACCACTTCATCATAACCTTTCCATTCAACTTGGGTCGTCAACCATAACTCCTTCCAGGACGGCCAGGAACCTTGGAGTGGTGATGGATGATGGTCACATCGCTACAACGGCCCGGTCCTGCAGATTTGCTCTATACAACATTAGGAAGATTAGACCCTTCCTATCGGAGCATTCCACACAAATTCTTGTCCAAGCTCTTGTTCTATCTAGACTTGACTATTGTAATGCTCTCTTGGCGGCCTTCCAGCATGCACTGTCAAGCCCCTACAACTGATCCAGATGCAGCAAGACTGGTCTTTAACGAACCGAAGAGAGCACGTCACACCTCTCTTCATCAGTTTGCATTGGCTGCCAATAGCTGCTCGCATCCAATTCAAGGCTCTGATGTTTGCCTACAGAACAACCACTGGCTCTGCACCACTATACCTAAACTCACTACTTTAGACTTACGCGCCCTCCAGAAGCTTGCGTTCTGCAAGTGAACGGCGTCTTGTGGTACCATCCCAAAGGGGCACAAAATCACTCTCACGGACCTTCTCCTGGTCTGTTCCTGGTTGGTGTAATGACCTACCACGCTCTATCCGAGCAGCTGAGTCTTTAGCCATTTTCAAAAAACTGCTAAAGACATTTTCGCTAAAGACATCTTTTTCGTCAACACTTGACCCAGTAATATAGCACTTTTTATTTATATTTTACTCTTTCTTCTTCAAATTTCTATTCTATCTCCATCTATTTGCATATACATTTAAAAAAACAAAAAAAAAACCTTGCTACGAGCACTTTACTGATGAAACTGTGACTTGCCACGGCACTTACGTACTGTTTTTGTATTGTACTCATGTTGATTCGACTGCTTCTACTATTCTCATTTGTAAGTCGTTTTGGAGAAAAGCGTCGGCTAAATGACTAAATGTAAATGTAAATCTCCAGGAGTCGTGCGCAACAGCAATTTAAAAAAAAATAAAAAATAACACAGTCAGCGCCGCACATTTCCTCTGAGAGAAAATGGCAGATAAAAATAATCGAACAAGTCTTCTTTATTTTTTGCAGAACACGAAGAAAGGTAACTTTTAGCTGTTCTGAAACTCTGTTAGGGGCAAACTACGGTAGTAAAACAAACTTTTTTCTGCTTAAATTAAACGACGCGGTGGTCCATTGACACTTAATGACTTTTATATTTGCTAGGAATCGGGTTTCCTGACATTTATATTTGCCTGAATCTTTAAAAGTTTAATATTTTAAGTAAAAACAGTCTATGTAAAGGGTAAATATGAAAATAAATGTAAATATGAAAATAAAACAGCCAGTAGGTGGTGGTAAATCTTAATGTGCGAGTCATTCATCTAGTCGTTCAAAACGCAGATTCATTCAGGAATCACCGTTGCTTGGAGATGCGCAACATCTCTGGTGTCGCTTTGTTTGAAACTATTTTCACGAAATCAAGCAAAAACAGTATTGTGGCTAAAATTTTGTCACTTAATATCAGCTTGTTTATTGGACTTCAATCAGATCGGTAAGTATCACATTTGCAATCATGCCAATACTCGGAGAAACAGGAGTATACTCGTGTGATAGTATTTAACTTACACATATTAGGCTTGCTGAGATCGACGGTGTTACTGGCGTTCAGCCGCAACACCGGTTACATCACTTGCCCACCGTGACCGCGGCACCGGCCCCACCGTCGTTTTGATTTTTTAATAGTAATAATAATCAATAATCAAAGTGAAAGTAATATGCGCACGGGCATTCATAACGGTGCATGTGTTTTTTAATCAATTTTTGGAGGCATTTTTTGCCCCCATTTTTTGTCCCCGTTAATTTCCGACCTTGATTATGATAATCCAAATGTAGTATTTACAATTAATTTGGCTGCAAAAAAACAGCAGCATGAGACGGTCTGGTAAGTGCGCGTGGCTGTGTCACACCGGTTGCACCTTGTAAACAATCTTTTCAAGTATAGTCAGCAGCGCATGTCTTTTGCACTTGCTCTGCTGACTGAAGCAAAGTCTTTGAATTAAGGCATGAAAAACAGCTGATTGCTGTTCGAAACAACTGTTGTTCAATTTAGATGCATTTGGGGAGTTGTACTTTTTATCCCGATTGTAGATCTATTCATGAGAATTGATGGGTCATTCGCACCTAAATATTTTTTTCACAGTCGCACGCAGTTATTTTCAGGAGCAAATGCGAGTGAAATAGGTACACTGTAGAGCCCTGCTAGGGCACATTTATAAGTAGCTTTCATAAAATAATGTTGTTGTATTTTTGTTTAATGTAATGTTTTTTTTCTAGGGCACATTAATAAAAGCTACTTAAATGTCTTACTGAATAAGGCCTAATCCTGGCTAATCTAAGCTCTGTCTGTGAAACCGTTCCTTAAAGACTTAATGGGCTATTTACTTTTTAAACATGTTTACACTTAAACATTTTTACATTCTGTACTAAATCATGCCCTCGATATTGATTGAAAATGTCCTGATTTGTTATTATTATTTACAATAAGGTTCCATTTGTAATCAATAGCTAATTCTTTAGTTAAGATGAAAAATAGGCCTACTTCTAAAGCATTTGCTAATCTTTATTGATGTTGATTTCAACATTTACAACTTTATTAAAATCGAAAGTTGTATCTGATAATATTATTAAATGAACCTGAACAAACATGAACAATGCCACTGTTCATTGTTGAACAAACAATGAACAGTGGCATTTTTATAAAGTTAACAAAGAGTAATAACTATATATATATATATATATATATATATATATATATATATATATATATATAAAATTCTGTGAATAAAAAAAATGTATTGCTCATTATTAATGTTACTTAATACATACAATATAGGCTTCTGAAAAGTATGCGTTCTCATCAATGCGGCGTGGCATGGAGGCAATCAGCCTGTGGCACTGCTCAGGTGTAATGGAAGCCCAGGTTGCTTTGATAGCGGCCTTCAGGTCATCTGCATTGTTGGGTCTGGTGTCTCTCATCTTCCTCTTGACAATACCCTATAGATTCTCTATGGGGTTCAGGTCAGGCGCGTTTGCTGGCCAATCAAACACAGTAACACCATGGTCATTGAACCAGCTTTTGGTACCTTTGGCAGTGTGGGCAGGTGCCAAGTCCTGTTGGAAAATGAAATCAGCATCTCCATAAAGCTTGTCAGCAGAAGGAAGCATGAAGTGCTCTAAAATTTCCTGGTAGATGGAGAAAGCTTTCGTTGTATAAGTATAAGTATTAACTTTAAGTATTAACTGACTGTGGACTTTATAAAACAGTGGACCAACACCAGCAGATGACATGGCAGCCCAAATCATCACTGACTGTGGAAACTTCACACTGGACTTCAAGCAACATAGTTTCTGTGCTTCTCCACTCTTCCCCCAGACTCTGGGACCTTGATTGCAAAATGAAATGCAAAATTTACTTTCATCTGAAAAGAGGACTTTGGACCACTGAGCAACAGCCCAGTTCTTTTTCTTCTTAGCCCAGGTAAGACGCTTCTGACGTTGTCTTTGGTTCAGAAGTGGCTTGGTACGTGGAATGTGACAGTTGTAGCCCATTTCCTGAAGGCGTCTGTGTGCAGTGGCTCTTGATGCACTGACTCTAGCTTCAGTCCACTCCTTTTGAAGCTCTTCTAAGTAGGGCTGTGACGGTGGCAATTTTTAACTACCGTGGTGGGAAATCACCAACAACTGCCGGTGTTGCGGTGGTTTTATAAAGACTGCGTCACTTTTCAGTTTTCATCTTGAACAGTTGTCACAGATCGTGAGTGAACGCGATCATCCTCTCCGCAGGAAATAAATGAAAATATAAAAAATATGTTGAAAGACACAGTAGCTTACTGAAATCCTCAGTTCAGTCAGTATTGCAAACAATGTCACGTAACATTATACCTCAGAAAAGCCATTCGTTGACCATAAACTTGATAGTCAGCAAGAAAAATAACAAAACGAACTATTTAAAACAAAACAAACTGGATTAGAAACTTAATTATGTAAGTATAAGTATTAACTTTATTGTTATAAAATGCACTTAAAAACATTATAATAGTAATGCTTCCAATCTTTTGACTGGTACTGTAATTTAAACTATAATAGACCTATACAAATTTTTCTTTACATGATGTGCAATAATACGTGCATGCATGATATCACAAAAATCATGTTTTTTTTTTTTTTTTTTGCAGAAAACAGCAATCATATCTAGCTATACAATTAAGCCATTTTGGGGATGAGCTCATTCTAAAATATACGTTGGAGTGGAATCTGGGTCGAGGCAATTTCTTACAGTCCCCCCTTTGATGCTCTTGCCCCAAAGAAGCATCACACCCACTCCCTTTTCACAAATTACACCTCCCTTCCCTATTGGACAGGTGCCCAGAAGCCCTGCCTTAGGTTGTCCTCCGCTGGCCACCGGAGAATCTTACCCGTCTTACCTGGGTCATCACCTCATGCACACTGGTTACAGCTCCATCCAGTTGGGCAGAATTATCAAAGAGACTCTTATAAAATTTAGAAATATGAAATACAAACATTTTCTTGGGTTTGGGTGAGAAGACATGCAAGGACCATCACAGCCAGTGGGAATGTCCTAATGTAATCAATAAGTTATCTGCAATATGACATGTAAATATAATAATAATAAGAAAGATACATACGCATACAGCTGTTTTAAAGGTTACATCCCAAATTAAACCGGAATAGGCAATAGCTAAGTCTCCAACATGCATTTGTTAGCTTTCATAATCTTTCCTTTGTATCAGTAATAATAGCAAATTGTTTAGTTTTGATTAACTCAAAGAATCAAGAAAAAATAGGCAATATAATGTGTATGTGTGTGTGAGAGAGAGATAGATAGAGAGAAAGAGTTTGAGAGCTTTTAGATTTTTCCATGTATTGTCCATTTTCTCAGTGTGGACATCCTTTATCCACATGTGTGCATTCAGCATTCAGTAATACAGTATGCATATATTTGTCTCATTCTACGGTCATGTGCAGTGAGTTATGTCTTTGTGCATTTCTTAGTGTGGCTATGTCCTTTGCCCACATGTTTTCCACCTTGGTGGAATGACTGCTGTCCATAATCTCTAAAAAATTCTTTGATCTCTTTGTGTTTCTCGTATCCATTGTCCAATCTTTTCAATTTGGAAAACAGGTCCTTCTAGATTAATTGTTCTAATCTATGCATTTTAGTAGGCAAAAAGCAGTAGGCGAACGAATAGTATGTTCGAATCCTTAGTATTCACAAAAGAGTAGGCGAGAATTACCTGAGTGATGTTCTAATTCTCGTGAGATTTGGACGTGCGTATACTTAAAGTGCGTTCAAATATGCCTACTTACCTACTATATGGTATGAGAAAACAGTACATGTAAGGAATAGTATGTTAGAAACCTCAGTATTCATAAAAGAGTAGATGAGAAGTTCCCTGATGGCCTACTGCACCCCGCCCAGATTCTGAAGCACTCGTTGGGATACTTTTTATCCCAGCCTTCCCAGGAAGCCACGGGAGAGGATACGTCATAATCAAACACAGAGGAGAATTGTGAGTAAACACGGTTCCTTGTGTTAAAATGGCATTTGTTAAACAACTGTAGAGTAAACTGTTGAATTGTTGGAGGTGTAAAGACACAAGACAATATAGTATAGTTGTAATTTTGCTGTAAATAACGTTTTATGATGTATATCTAACAGGGGAGCTCTAGTGAGCACACATAATCCAAAGTGGATTTACATAAATTCTAAACCATATACATCTTAAAGATGCATACTAAATGTTTATTTAACATCTGATGAGCACATCACAACATAGACATCTGATCAGAATGATGTGTGCTATTATGTAGAATTCACTGTTGTCAACACTTTTTACATTACATGAATGTAATAAATAAATCTACAAGTCAACAAATCTACAGTAACTAAACATAAGTTATGTATTTTTTTTTTTTTTTTTTGTCCATTAGAATTGTTGATAAATTAAGGAATGTTTGTGTTAACACATCATCAACTACCTCAACATGTAAATGCTGATGCTGAGCACATAAATCACAGAGGTAACTTGAATCTTGTCTGGATATTGCAGGGACAGATGAGCACACGTGTGTTTATCCGGTGAAGCTGATGATGGAATGCTGCCATCAAAGGCTTTGAGCTTGAGTATGCTACAGAAATGAATACAAAGTCTATTTAAATTTTAAGTTGTAGTTTATTTTAATTATTGTAACTGCAGTTATTACAGCACTTTTCTGATTCTTGATGTCTGTACATTTGCTGCAGAGCTTTTCTGGCAGAGCAGGGCTGCAAGGCAAGGTGATCAGCGGCATTTGTGAAAAAAAATGGAAAACCTGAAAAAAAAAAAAAAATATTAAGTAAAATCATTTTGTTACTTCTAATTCAGAAATCAGATGACATTGTGTTGTTAAAATGACTGCTTTTGTATTATGTTTGTGCATTTTTGTAGGATATGAAATGTCCGCAGACTGGTGTGAGCACTGAGGAAGGAGAGCCCACAGCAGCATCCTGGAAATAGTAGTGCCATGGATGAGACCCTCCATCACTCCACCTGCCCTTATTGCCTCATCTGGCCTGGATGTTGCTGTGATCTCTTCATCCTCAGTCAGCCCGGAGCCAGCCAGAGCATCTAGAAAAAGACATTGAGGATGTGATTTTGGTCATGTTTGTTCTGCTGGTTTCTGTTCATACAATGGAGTCCGACTTTCAGAAGCTTCAAAATCATCATCAAATAATGTCATGTAGCTTCTGGAAGTCAGGCTCCATTAACTGATATTGTATGAATAGAAACCAGCAGAACAAACATCACCAAAATCACCTTTTTGTGGGTGCTGATAAATGGGGTGCTGACATGAATTTTAAACTGTTTAATTGTTTTACAGGTAGTCATGCTCATGGAAAGCAGGCACATGAATGTTTGGAGCAGACACAGTGGCAGTCAGATTGTCCCACACATCTTCTCCCACTCTTGATTCAAGGTTGTGGGGTTCAAGGGACCATAATCATTGTCTTCCTCATCCTCTGGATCAACGATGTCCCCATTTAGAAGAGCAGCAATGAGGGACATGATGGATGGCAGGTGAAGGTGTTCACGGTGGTCAGTTGCAGAATGGGCACAGCTGTGTTGAGATGGCAGTAGGATGTGGGGTTCACCGCCTGTAAATACGTGATTGTTAGAACAATAAGTTTGAATAAAGCTTTCAGTCCCATGGCCTGACCAGTGACATTCTCCGGCGCGGCGGAGGATTGCAGTGGGTTTCTCTGGAAGCCCAGTCTCAACTCTTCTTATCCAAGCGATCTAGGGTGGTGTTTGTAATCTCCCTGCTCTCTGGACGAGCACTGCAATGGGCTCAACCCCTCTGGGAATCCAACGCCCCAGTAACAGCCACCATCGCCACCTTCTTCAATCACTTCCAGGAGGTGTTCAGGCAAAGCACCGCCGATCTCTCTGTACACGACCGAATCTTCAATCTGTGAGTATGTATGCCATCCAATTTCATACACTAGTGGCCACTAGTGGCTGGAACGAAACGGCCCTGATAACAGCCTTTCACCAGGGCTTGAATCCTCACGTTAAACAGTTAATGGTTGTGTATGATGATACTATGGGGCTGGAAAACCTTATCCAAATAAACCATCTGCGTTGCCCAGCGCTATTCAGCATGTGCGCTCTACACACCCACTGCCAAATCCTCTGCCCGCCGCACGATCTGTCGTCCTACCAGAATTAATGCAGGTTGATTCCTATCACCTGACTTGTGCGGAGCGTCAGAAGAATTCAGCAACATGTGGGGGAGAGGACCATACCATCGCTGCCTATCCCATCCGACCACCAAGCCCAGCGGTGAGTACAATCCAACTGCCTGCTCGTATTGCACCTCTCACCAGAACCACTGTACACATCTCTCACTCTCACATCTATGTTTCAGCGCAAGCCCTCATCGATTCTGGCTCCGCAGGGAACTTCATCAGCAACCAGATTCTCTAGAAACTGAATGTATGCCGTAAACGCTGCCAACAGGATCTCCGCATCCAACCTATCCAGGGAAAACCGCTGGGCCGTGGTCACATTTGGCATGTCTCCCCCACACTGACGCTCCACATCGGCTGTCTTCACACGGAGATCATCACATTTATGGTGCTGGAAGGATTCACTGCGGACATCATCCTGGGACGCCCCTGGCTCACACAACATCAGCCGGACATCCAGTGGAACACGGGTGAGATCCTCAAGTGGAGTGACAAATGTTTCAAGAACTGTTTATCAGAAATTCTTTGTAGAATCTCCAATCTTCTTTTTTTCGACTCCAACGTCCTTCCTCTCCTCTCTTCTCCACCACCATTGAAAGTCCTGAAACTAACCTCAAAGTGGAAATTCCTCCTGAATACCGGGCATTCCAGGATGTGTTCAGCAAGCAGTTGGCAACGCAACTACCACCTCACTGGCCATGGGACTGCGCTATTGACCAGCTGCCTGGGGCTACTCTACCCAAGGGTAGGGTTTACCCATTGTCCATCCCGGAACAGAACGCCATGGAGGAGTACATTCAGGATTTAATTCAGTTCACATTTATTTGTATAGTGCTTTACATGATACATATCATTTAAAGCAGCTTTACAGAGAATGCATGTCAACATTACAATTTAAAGAATGCAGTTAGCTAACAATGTAATAATTTAGGCAATTTAATTTACAATCACTGTTAGCAGTTTAATTGAAGGTAGAAGCAATGAGCTCCTGAAAATAATGAATTACATATTAACAATAATTAGGATATATAGAAATTTGGTAATGTGCTTATTTATCCAGATGTTGCATCATCTGAAGTCCTCGCAGGAGTTGGCGCCATCTCTTCACAGGTGAGGGTCATCTGAGGTCTTCTTAAGAGGCTGGATCCAAACTGAAGCTGATGTACTCTCTAGCCACCTTTGGACAAGTGTCCTGAGATGAAACAGAAAAGCAAATGGGGAATTAGTGTAGCTGCTGTTCATAACACTAAGCAAAGATAGTCATGTGCAATTGATCTGATATGAGATGCATTATGTGAATGTTTGGCTAAAAAGATGTAACTTTAATCTAGATTTAAACTGGGTGAGCGAGTCTGAACCCCGAACATTATCATAAAGGTTATTCCAGAGTTTAGGAGCCAAATGTGAAAACTCTCCCTCCTTTAGTGGACTTCGATATCCTAGGTACAACCAGAAGTCCAGAGTTTTGTGATCTTAAACAGCATGAAGGATTGTAGGGCAATAGAAAATTGGTTAAGTACACAGGAGCTAAACCATTTAGAGCCTTATAGGTCAGTAGCAATACTCTATAATCGATATGGAACTTAATAGGTAACCAGTGTAGAGATGATAAAATTGATGTTATATGATCATATTTTCTTGACCTAGTAAGAACTCTAGCAGCTGAATTTTGTACTAATTGTAGCTTGTTTATTGAGGACAACCAGCTAGTAATGCATTACAATAATCTAGTCTAGAGGTCATAAATGCATGAACTAACTGTTCTGCATCAGAAATAGATAACATATTCTGTAGCTTAGTAACGTTTCTGAGGTGGAAGAAGGCTGTTTTTGTAACATGTGAAATATGATTTTTGAAGGACAAGTTGCTGTCTAATATAACACCCAGGTCTTTAATTGTCGAGGATGGAGCAACAGTACATCCTTCTAAATGCAAATTGTAGTCTGAGAGATTCTATGTACAGGTTTTTGGTCCAATAAGTAATACTTCAGTCTTATCTGAATTTAATAGAAGAAAATTACTAGTCATCCACTGTTTTACTTCTTTAACACACTTTGTCAGATTGGATCATTTGAAGATTTCATCTGGTCGCGATGAAATATATAAATGAGTATCATCAGCATAGCAGTAGAAACGTCTCAGGTTACGAATGTAACCAGGGTTCCCTGAGAACAGGGAACGAGACTCTGCGTTTGCAACGCTATGGGGAAACGTCACGTGACTCGGTGTTCGAAAGCCAACTATCCAATAACTCCAAATCCTATTGGCCGGCGACAGCCTATGACGTCATACAGGCGCGACCCGGAAGTATAAAAGGGGCGCCTGGGGAAGCAGTCATTATCCATCGTCTTGAGGGACTGTTCAGCAGGCAGCCCGATGTATGGCAAGGAAACGCAGAGTCTCGTTCCCTGTTCTCAGGGAACCCTGGTTACATTCGTAACCTGAGACGTTCCCTTTCGAAAGGGAACTTCTACTCTGCGTTTGCAACGCTATGGGGAACGATATACCCACGTCGCCATGCTTGAGGAGAATGCCTGCCAAGAAAAATGGCTGAGACAAAGGCTCCAGAGCAGTAGAAACTGCTTGGCAACTCTCCCTCGGGTCACACCAGGCTGTCAGTGACAGCATTCCCTTCGGCCAACAGCCCAAGCTGAACTCCACGAAGGACCTCCTCAAAGGCCCTACGGAAGGTGCTAAGGCGTCTGGAACCAACCTTTCTAGAAGAAAAAGTGGTCCCTTCAAGGGAATGTGGCCAAGGAACCAAAGGGAACCTCGGCCAGTCACTAGAGGGGAACGAAGTCACCCCCAAAGCCACCAGGGAGGCCGACCTAGTCTGACCTGAGACAAACTCGCTGAGCAGTGCACTCAGTAAAAACACCTTTTACTCTCTAAAGCAAGAGGAGTACAGCGTACGCCAGCACGCATTAAGGAAGGCCTGGAGGGGCCTATAACCTCAACAGACACGTGGCATCAGCTCGTGGCAGTGTTTAGGCCCAAAGGACGATAAACAACCAGACAAAAGGAGGTTGGTTTATCACTTAGGCCTCTGGCCAACAGAAGTGTATAAAGATAACTCTCAAAGAGAAATACACCCAAACATACTCCAGTGTGTTAAAACTAGGCGGCCCGTAGGCCTAGCAACCTCTAATACACACGGCGTAGTCTTGTGGCCGTTTCTAGGAGCACAAAAGATCCACCCTAGGCGCTAGGTGGCCCTTAGCTCAACTAGAATAGGACTCAGGGAGGCAGATATAGGTAAAAAACAACCTTCAGTAAGGTTTTGCTGCCAAACCAACCTGAGGGGCTAGCCACTCGAAATACTCGGTAAAAAGCACCTTGTCACCCTCACAGCGAGAGGAGTATATAACTGAACTGCACATATTACACCGGAGGCCGAAGTAGGCCTGCCTTAGTAAACACGTGGCATCAGCAAGTGGCTACCATAACCATACCACCCAGAGGCCATGTATTAACAGTGTCATGATTAACACATGAAAAACACTGCCAAACACCGAGAACAGGCCTGTTAGGGCCTATCCGTCAGTGATGGGGTGTGGCCGACGGTGGCATGGTTTCCCAGGCATCCTGCCAACAAGTCGACTAGAAAAAGGAGGCCTAAAGGGGCCTCCATTCCAGTAACAGGTGGCGATCAGCCTACTCACAGGTTAAAACACAAATTGTGCCAAACGTAAACTAAAAAGGAGGCCTGAAGGGGCCTGCCAATTCAATAACACGTGGCTACAGCTCGTGAATTAAAGGGAACCAAGCTACAGGGAACCAGCTGTAACCCAAAAAGCTATGGGAAGCTAACTGCAACCTGCGCTAGGCTACACATTCCAACAGGCAATGTACCCTAAATACACATTTTGACTAAAGGGAACCAAACAAAGCCAACATGGTCTAAGGAAGGCTAATATAAACCTACTACCTCAGACAGACACGCGGCATGGCCTGTGGCAGCGTAAACCTGTGAAAATATGTGAGCACATTATGATCAGTTAAACAGTATAGTAGAACAACCGCTAACTAGAAGGAGGCCGAATATCATAAGGCCTACAATCCGAGTTATAAGCAGTACAACTGTTAACCAGACACTAAAAAAAGGAGCTAATAGATACCAGTTTTCTTCAACAAAGTGGCACTAACTACCCTGAATATGCAATCCAACAGGTGATGCACCCAGTGACAAGGACCTCAGACTGGAGAGTACAAGTCACCAAATACTCAAAACAAAGGCCTACTTTCACAGCAAAGGGCCTACTGTTATGAGAGCAGGTGCCAACCTGTGGCAGCATAGGCTCACATACAGTGTAGGGCAAAAGTCTAGAACCCAAAGTAACACAAACTTTGATCTACATGCTGTTTTTTTTTTTTAAAAAGAAAAACACTTCCCACACAGATCCTCAAATCTGATCTAAACCCCCAGAGGACAGGAGCTAAAAAACTAGCAACGTCAACTCAAACTTGATAAAACAAATTATCAAGTGGCTCAGAAGAAAGTTATTCCTTTTAGCATGAAAGTTCTAGAAAGTGGGGCCAAGCACACACCTGCATAACTTATCTACGCAAAGATAAGGGCCTACCACCTGAGGAACAGCATAAGGGAGTCAGAAAACAGTCTACAACCTAGCTGTAAAACTCAAATTGCACCTACACCAGCAAGGGGATAATTGGGCGTACAGCCTAACAACTCCCTCGGGAGGAAAACCAGAACTAGGAAACAAATCCTGAAAGGATAGTGAATACATATGGGGTTACTTCATATATCACATCACCTAGCTCTAGCCTGGCTGCCAAGATATAGGCCTATTTTCTTTATTATATACAACAGGCACCATAACAAACAGCCTGATCTCCACTTCTAAAATCTCATGATGAGAAAAATAAAGTGAAGCTCAAAGCTGAAAAGTCAGGCGGCCAGTTAGGGCCGCCGTAGACATACAAACTGAAGCAATGAGTGCCAACTCAAACTATACTGAAAATAGCCGAGAGGCTACTCAACATAGAGAGAAAACTAAGCAGCAGCCATTTTGTGACCTGCTTAGTCAGTCTCAACATTCCAGTTTTGCCCAAAAAAAACCCTTCAAATTCTATATCTCAATGTACATTCCACTGTGACATGTTCAGAAAATATACAGGAACGACACAAAGTCAACATTTAAGAAATGAAATCTGACTCTGTCTTACCTTCCCGTGACTCGAAGACCAAAGACTGCTCCTTTACAAACATGGGAAGGAAAACATCCATGGTTCTAGAAGCCCAAAGAACCCTTTCACTATCAAGCCAGAAGGCGGGCCTCCAGAAAAAAAAATCATCATAAGCCCGGCCGTCAGCCTGACTGTTCAAAGGTGTCACCTGATTCCCTCGCCGATGCGGATGAACTCTGGCCGAGCATGGGTTCTTCCATGCCTTCCCGATCTAAACGTGGAGATCCGGAAAAAATGGAAGGCTCACTGGAGTCACGGGGTTGTGGTCGGAAAGAAAAACGTTCGTCAAGTCTGCCGCGAACAGGTTTTTTTTTCTTTTTTTTTTCTCACGTGCCCACACGGCAGCTGCAGTCTGCCAGCAGCGCGTTCCACAACCTCCAGTAACTCGGCATATGCTGGGCCAGGAGACTTGGAGAAAGAAGAAAAAGCCACTTCTTCCTCCTCCATTGTCTCCTGCCCACGGGGGCTATCAGCCAGAAGAACACTCGCTCCCGGATCCGATGATGTCAAGATAAGACATCATCATCATCCAGGAGCTCATCCCCGCCAGCCGCCACCGGAGGCTGAGAGACCATAACACCTCTCTCAAACTCGGCAGCGAGCTCCATCTGCGAGCCCCATGAGTGCAGCCGCCGCTCTGCCTCAGCACGAGCAGGGCCGGACCGACCAGGCGCAGATGTTGACGCCTCATCCCTCGAGGAGAGGGCCAGACGAGAACGGAGCGTTCTCATAGGAAGACGCTCACAATTCACACAGACAGCGCCCTCAAGCACCATCCGTGCGTGTTCTTCTCCCAAACAATAGACGCATAGGGTGTGCGAACCCTCCGTTAAAAACCTCGGGCATGGATCCACACACTTCCTGAAATGTTTCTCTTTGCCCTCAGACATAACAGAGACATACTCTATCAAGAGTATATTCGATAATGGCAGTCGACACAAACAGTCCTGAAAGACGATGAGATAATGACTGCTTCCCCAGGCGCCCCTTTTATACTTCCGGGTCGCGCCTGTATGACGTCATAGGCTGTCGCCAGCCAATAGGATTTGGAGTTATTGGATAGTTGGCTTTCGAACACCGAGTCACGTGACGTTTCCCCATAGCGTTGCAAACGCAGAGTAGAAGTTCCCTTTCGAAAGGGAACTAATTCCATGTTTGCTAATAATATCACCAAGTGGCAGTATATATTTTAAATTGCTATTTAATATATATGCTGCCACTTGGTGATATTTATATATATATACTAACACAGGGCCTAACACAGATCCCTGCGGCACTCCATAATTTACTATCGTTATCTTTAGAAATCCATTTAAATAGACAAAATTGTGACAGTCTTATAGGTATGACCTAAACCACATTAATGCCTGTCCCTGAATACCAGTGTAATTTTGTAGTCGCTCTAAGAGTATTTTATGATCTATAGTGTCAAACGCAGCACTGAGATCAAGTAACACTAGTATTGAGATACAGCCTTGGTCAGAAGCTAGAAGTAAGTAATTTGTAATTTTAACGAGTGCAGTTTCTGTGCTATGATGAGGCCTGAATCCTGACTGAAATTTTTCAGATAGCGTGTTTTTTTTGTTTGTTTTGTTTTTCTTGCAAGAAGGAGCACAATTGGACTGACACAACTTTTTCTAGTATTTTAGATATAAATGGAAGATTTGAAATGGGTCTGTAATTTGCCAATACATTTGGATCTAATTGTGGTTTCTTAATGAGGGGCTTAATAACTGTTAGCTTGAACAGTCTTGGGACATGACCTAGAGATAAAGACGAGCTGATAATATTGAGAAGAGGCTCTTCTGCTACAGGTAACAGTTCTTTTAGTAGTTTCGTGGGTATTGGGTCTAATAAACATGTTGGTTTTGACGCAATGATAATTATTTAGCTCTTCCTGCCCTATAGTTGTAAAGCACTGCAACTGTTCTTGAGGAGCGATAACTGAGGCTGAATCAAAAGCATCAGAAATACAATTGTAAATGTACAACCTTTAACAAAAGGTTGTACATTTACAATTGTATTTCTGATGCTTTTGATTTTCTCAGTAAAGAAATTCATAAAGTCATCACTACTAAACTGTAATGAAATGTTTTGTTCTGGTGATGTTTGTTTATTTGTTAATCTAGCCACTGTACTAAACAAGAACCTTGGATTGCTTTGGTTATTTTCTATGAGTTTGCGGAGATGCTCATCCCTGGCTGCTTTTAGAGTCTTTCTATAATGGGACGAGCTGTCTTTTCCACGCGATTCTGAAGACCTCTAAACGAGTTTGTCTCTATTTGCGTTCTAGATTACGAGTTTCTCTCTTGATAGCATGAGTAATACTGTTGTACCATGGTACAGTATTTTTTTTCTCTCTAACATTTTTTAATCTCCTAGGTGCAGCAGTACCTAATGTACTAGAGAAAATGGTGCCCATATTGCTAGTCATTTCCTCAACTTCATTTGTATGTTTAGGTACAATGAGCAGCTGAGATAGATCAGGCAGGTTATTTGTGAATTTATCTATAGTTGTCAGGAGAATTGTTCTACCTAGTCAATATTGTGGCACAATTTGACAAATATCATCAGTATGCAGTACGCATGTTACAAGGTAATGATAATTGACATCACTTTGCGGTAGAATTTCTATATCGGTAAGATTGATTTCATGTGATAATTAAATCTTGTGTATGATTAAAATGGTGACGTTTTGTTTGACCCCAAAAGAGTTTTTTAAATCTGTAAACACATCCCCTAACACATCATTTGTATTGTCTACATAAATGTTAAAATCCCCAACAATCAGCACTTTCTCTCAGACCTAATTGCAGGTTGATAAAGTCTGCAAACTCTTTTAGGAAATCAACTTAAGGCCCTGGAGGTCTATAAACGGTAGCCAAAGCAAGAGATAGTAGCGACCTTTTGCTTATATCTGAGAGTGTAACATTTAGCACAAGAATTTCAAATGAAATAATCCTGTAGTTTGTTTTCTGAGTAAACGTTAAGAATATCTCAGTAGATTGTTGCAACACCACCGCCATGGCCATTCAGATGGGACTTGTTTTTATAACAGTAGCCAGGTGGACTAGACTCATTAAGAACAAAATAATCATTTGGTTTAAGCCATGTTTCAGTAAGGCAGATTACATCAAGACTATTATCTGTGATCATTTCATTTATAATAACCGCCTCAGGTGTCAGCGATCTAATGTTTAGGAGCCCTAGCTTTGTTTTTGTTCAGTAATTTTGCGAATTTCTGGTTTGATCACGATCAGATTTTTTCTTGATCCTTTATTTTTATTGTTAAACCTCACTATTCGGGGAATAGACACAGTTCCTATAGACTGTACTACACTCACATTTCTATCAATTAAGTGGGCCATCTTGTGAAGAGGGGAGAAGCGGTTCCTCGTCGAGACCTCGAAAACCGGGGGCGGCGGAGGGGGAGAGGTCCTGGTCCGAGGCCTGGTTCACGCCTTCCGCTGCTGAAGAACCAAAGGTCCCTGGTGTGACGGTGCCGGAGTGAACAAGGGCTGGGATGAATGCGTTCTGGGTGCTCGGGCCCTGTGCAGAGAAATACACGGCATAGAGGAAGCAGGAGTGTTAATATCGTGCTGCAAACTTACTGCAAATTGGTGAGCATCAGCACGAGATGTTTCCAGCACTGTTTGCCACTCCCGTAGCTCAGCCTGCTTCACCAGCAGATTTCGGATATGCCTCTCAACGGCCTCCAGCTCCAACTGCACCGCATGCAGCTTGAACGTGTCCTTACCTGCACTCAAAAGCAGAGACACATCCGATACACTTGCCATTAGAATAGATGAACAATAATATCGTGAGTGAGAAGAGTACAAATGCTAGTGTGACCACGCCGCTATTGCTAATGGGCTAAATCTAGTAGCGAATGTTCAGGAAGTCGGATAAAACTAGTGATATCAAGGCAATCTGAATGTTTTTTTTTATATTAAATAATGTTGAGGATGTTTTCACCCACTGTAAAAGGAGAAAATTATAGGTTATAAATTAGATTTTAAGAAAAAAACAAGCAATTAGGAATTAATTTGACGGAGCTCTAACTCAAACAGCAACAAGCAGGAAGTGGACTCATTTGACTTGTATGCATTCGCCAGTACGTTCAGGAGGCACTAAAGCAACATTTCATCTGACCATCGACATCCCCTGGCACTTCAAGCTTCTTTTTCGTGGCCAAGAAGGATGGAGGCTTGAGGTCGTGCATCAACTACCGTTACCTGAACTCCCAGAAGGTGAAATTCAGCTATCCCCTTCCTCTGGTCCCGGCGGCTCTGGAGCAGCTACAGGGAGCTCGCATCTTCTCCAATGGCCTGTCCAACTCTCCCTCCCTGTTTCAGAACTACATGAATGAGGTGTTCCAGGAGTTCCTCCACCGGTTTGTGATAGTCTACATTGATGACATCCTCATTTACTCCTGAAACCTGGGCTACGTCCTGGGCTACGTCATTGACCAACACCGTATCCAGATGGACCAGAGGAAGGTGGAAACCATCCGCAACTGGCCATTACCCACAACCGTGAAGTAGTTACGTTTCCTGGGGTTTGCAAATTTCTATCGTCGCTTCATCCACAACTACAGTCTTCTCAGTGCACCTCTCACCTCGCTCCTCAAAGGCCGGCCCAAGTCTCTGTCCTGGACTCCATCTGCCCGAGAAGCTTTCCATCAGCTCCAAGAGGCCTTCCTCACTGCTCTGATCCTGATGACATCGGGAACAGAGAGCTTCTTGCCATCAAGTTAGCATTTTAGGAATGGAGACACTGGCTGGAGGGAGCGAACCATCAGTTTGAAGTAATTACAGAACACTTATCACTTTTGAGTACCTCCGTGAAGCAAAGAGACTGAACCCTCGCCAGGCCCGCTGGACCCTCTTCTTCACTAGATTCAACTTCATGGTCTTCTACCTTCCAGGAACCAAGAATTACAAGGCAGACGCCTTATCTGTATCAACCTGATCCAGAGAACTCTGATCCTGAGCCTGTCCTCCCTCCAGCCATGATCGTCAGCCCTATCCATAACGCATTTCCCAAGCTAACCGCTCCGAACCAGCTCCACCGGGAGGTCCTGAGGGGCTTCTCTATGTTCCACCGGCCCACCGTCAGCCCCTCATGGACTTAGCTCACACCTCTCCGGGCTCTGGACACCCAGGCAGTTCACGTACCCTCTTGCTCCTGCGGCAACCCTACTGGTGGCCCTCCATGACTCAGGATGTCTTCCGCTACATCAGAGGATGCTCAGTCTGTGCCGTTGCCAACACTCCTAGGAGGCTTCCTGAAGGTAAACTGGTTCCCTTACCTGTACCTCGCAGACCGTGGACACACCTGGGAATTGACTTCATGACAAACTTACCACCATCAAACAACTTCACCTGTGTGCTGGTAATCGTGGACCGATTCTCCAAGGCTTGTAAACTTATACCCCTCAAGGGCCTTCCCACTGCATTTGAAGCCGTCGAAACCTTGTTCCACAATGTATTCCGTCATTTCGGCATTCCTGAAGACATCGTCTCTGACTGTGGACCACAGTTCATTTCCAGAGTGTGGCAAGCCTTCTTTAAGCTCCTAGGAGTGTCAGTCAGCCAGTCATCTAGATACCACCCACAGACCAACGGCCAGACTGAGCGCAAGATCCAGGAGATCAGGAGATACCTGAGGTTATTGCCACCGGAACCAGGACAGCTGGAGCCAGTTCCTACCCTGGGCGGAGTATGCCCAGAATTCCCATTCGGCAGACCACCACAGGGTTCACCCCATTCCAGTGTATCCTGGGCTACCAACCACCTCTCTTCCCCTGGTCGGGTGAGCCCTCAGAGGTTCCAGCTGTCAACCACTGGTTCCAGCAGAGCAAAAGAGTGTGGGACTCAGCTCAGATTGAGATGATCAGTCACTTCCGGTGTGGGAACGCTGTGCGCGTGTCTGGCTGCTGCTCCACGCTGGGTTGTTTGTTTGTGTTCATTATCTTTTTTTTTTTTTTTTTTTTGGATTACAAAGGATTATTTTTTGTTCTATTTGACAATAAACTCTCAGCAAACTGGACTCTTTTTCTCTGCCTGGATTGCATCTCTTTTTATTACCGTGAACTGGCTGTTGGCCTGCTACGAGCCCTCTAACCCCTCTATCCTCCATCTGTTGGACTGACTGTGAGGTGAGTTAGCACTCCTCTTACCAATCATCCATATTTGCTTACCGTCTGGTTGGGCAGCCTACTTTTCCGTAAGCTTTAGGTGCTGTGATGGTTGTGGTTTTGGCTAACGTAGTTTTGCAGATAACTAGCTTTCTCATGGCTATTGCTAAAAAGAAGTCTCAACTTTTTTCACTCATCCCAGGTTCTCCTTCTTGCTGGAGTAACTTCCAACATGAAAACTGCATATTGAAACTGAACTCAAAGCGCTTAACCGGCACCCGTGCCTTGACGTTGCGACGTACGAGCATTGCTGTTCACTTGGCATCATCCGACATCCGCGCTATGTGCATCGTTCAACCCACAGGATTTTTAATGTGTACCAGTCAACACCTACTGGTATTCTGTGTATCTGGTCAAAAAACAGAACTATGAATAAACCGACCCGTCTGCAGAGCGACTGTCGTTCACTGCGATTGCTTGTTTATATAAAAAGGAGAAACTTCAATTACAAGACAACTGGAAATATATTGCAAACTCACTTTGCTCTCCTTAACTGCCGCTCCATCTCAGATAAGGGTCCTTTTCCAAACGAACTAACTACGGACAACAACCTGGATATGCTACTTCTTACTGCAACCTGGCAAACACCGAATGACTTTGTACATCTTAACCTGCTTACACCGGACAAATATCAATACTTGGCTAAACCGCGTTTGCATGGTAAAGGGGGTGGTCTTGCTGCCATCTACCGGAACTCTTTATCACTCAGCTGGATTTCCATATTCCTAAGTCCTTTGAGTACATGGTTTTGAAAATTGGCTCAAGCTGTCCTATTATAATTATCCTTATTTATAGGCCACCCAAGCAGCAAACTGATTTTTTTTCTCGGAACTCTGTGAACTATTAACTTTAGCTTGAGCTACATCTTCCCAGGTCATCTTACTTGGTGACTTTAACATTCATGTTGATACTATCTGCTCTAACAGCACTCAATTAAAAACTGTCCTGGACTGCTTTAATCTTACCCAGAATGTTAATTTCCCAACTCACACTTCTGGTCATACACTTGACTTAGTTTATACGTCTGGTGTGAACAACATCTGCATCAGTGGTCATGCTATTCCTATCTTCGATCACAAGCTTATCACTTTTGACGTTACGTTAATGCATCCTACTAAATGTGCTATTAATACTACCATTTCTTATTGTAAAATCAATTATGTTAATGTAAATACTTTTGCTGCTTCAGTTGCTTCCTCTGCCCTTTCAGATGTCTCCAAATTCACCTGTCCATCTGTCATTTCTGACCTATATCGTTCTGCTATTTCTTATGTTTTAGATGAGTATGCTCCATTTAGGACCAGGTCTGTTCCTTTTTGTCCCACACCTCCACCTGGTATAATACTGAGCTTCGTGCTATGAAGGAAAAAGGCAGACAGCTTGAACGCCTCTTTAGGAAAACTGGCTTGACTGTCCATTTTCAAATGTTCTCAGAACATATTTGGCATTATAAAACTGCCTTGAATACAGCCCACTCTTTCTATTTTTCAGACATCATCAGTAAAGCAAACAATAGGCCAAAAACACTGTTAAGCATGGTCAACAAATTAGTCCAGCCACCTAGACATAGTCCCAGTCAATATGAATGTGACAATTTGTGTGGCTCTTTCTTGCGCCACTTTCAAAATAAATTGGATGCTCTATGTGGGTCTCTTGGCACTGAACCAACCACTTCTACTTGTGAGCAAGCTCATTCTATTCAACTATTTAATCATTTTACCTTGACTAATTCAACCTTAATTGCTGAAATAATACAGAACTCTAATTCTTCCTCATGCCAGTTAGATCCTGTGCCCATATTCCTTCTGAAACACTGTACTTCTGTCATTTCTGCTCCTATCTCACACCTAGCAAATATGTCCTTTATCTCTGCCACTGTTTCAACTTCACTGAAAACTGCATCTGTTACTCCTTTTTAAAAAAAAACAAACCTGGACACGGCAGATTTCACCAACTACCGTCCAATCTCCAATTTACCATTTGTTTCGAATATTACGGAAAAAGTTGTTGCCAATCAGCTACAGTCTCTCAGTGATCCGTTTGATGCATTTCAATCTGGTTTCTGCTCTCATCACAGCACTGAAACTGCTTTAGTTAAGGTTGTCAATGATCTGTTACTTTCTGGTGACTCAGGTAATCTTTCCATTCTCCTACTGCTCGATCTCAGCTCAGCATTTGATACTATCTTTTACAAGCTATTACTCTCCCACCTTTCAGAAATAGGTGTCTCAGGTGCTGCACTATCCTGGTTCTCTTCCTATCTCACTGATAGACAGTACTACATCTCTATGCATAATTATAAATCTCCCACCGCTTTACTCAGTCAGGGTGTTCCCCAGGGCTCTGTTCTTTGACTATTACTATTTATTACTTACATCATGCCTCTTGGACATATTATCCGTCGTCATGGTTTTCATTATCACTGTTATGCTGATGATATTCAGATATATACTGCTTACCGACCAGATTCTATTCACCAGACCACATCACTATCTACCTGTGTTACTGAGCTAATGGCCTGGCTAAATTCCAATATTCTCAGTTTGAATTTGAGCAAAACTGAAATTTTAATTACTGGCCTCCCATCACTAACAAAAAATGTAGTAAATGTCCCCAGTTTCAACCTAGATGCTACAGCAATTTTTCCATCTGCTACTGTCAGAAATTTAGGCGTCACTCTTGACCCTTCTCTGACTCTGGATGTTTACATCAGTAAACTTTCCAAAGCTGCATTTTTCCAGCTTTGCCGTTTAGTCCAGCTTCATACTTATGTTTCACCAAAAGATGCTGAATTATTAGTGCATGCCTTTATTACATCACACCTCGACTACTGTAATGCCCTCTTTGCCAGATTACCATTGCACTCTGTTTCTCATTTACAATACATTCAAAATTCTGCTGCAAGAATATTAACCCACACTAAACGATCTGCTCATATTACTCCTATCTTATTTAAACTCCATTGGCTCCCTGTGTCATCTCGCATTACTTACAAAATCCTTCTGCTTACCTTTAAATCACTCAATGGCCTTGCTCCTCCTTATCTCTCTGATCTACTGTCTCCTTACATTCTGCCTCGATCCCTTCGATCTTCAGGGTGTGCACTTCTTACAGTACCTAGATTTCATCTATCTTCAATGGGCGGCAGGTCATTTTCTGTCATTGCACCTAAATTATGGAACTCTATACCACAAGCACTAAGGACAATAACCTCACTCTCTGTATTTAAATCACAACTCAAAACCTACTTGTTTACCCAATATTACCAGTCATTACATGATCTTTAGCCACTCTCCTCTTCCTGTACAACCAGCGGCTGTCACGGAGTCAGAGCCAACACCCACTAACAACAACGCATCGTCACCAGATCTTCACGCTCCACCCACTCGTTCACAGCTCCCGAGTACTAATCACCTGCACCTGCACAGCATCATCAAGGACACTATAAAGACTCTCACTCCCTTCACATCATTGTCTGGGCTCGTCTTACATACCTGGACTCCTTACCCGCTACTCACTTGAGTTTCCTGTGTCTTCTTCCAGTCATTTTCTTGCCTTGCCTTCTTTTCACCACAAGCAAATAGTTTTGAATTTTTAAATAGACTCAAATTATGTTGGCATTAGTGGAATTGCACTGTCATGGTTCAAATCATACTTATCTGACCGTTATCAGTTTATAGTAGTAAATGAAGAGTTGTCATATCGATCACAAGTTCAATATGGAGTAACGCAAGTACTAGGGCCGTTGAGTCTAGCCCTCAAGGTTACGATTATCGATACAATCCTCGTCAGAAAGGCAAAGGGGGAGGTGTTGCTGTAATTTATAGTAATATTAGTCAAAAGTCTCTCAAATATAATTCCTTCAAAGTGATGGTACTTTACGTAACATTGTGTAAGTTGACATTTGTCTTGGCTACTGTATATAGGCCACCAGGACACCAGACATTTCCTACTACTAAATTTAGAAAAAACAGAGATTCTAATTTTTGGACCAAAAACTTCTTCACGTAATAACCTAGAATACTGTCTAATACTTGATGGCTGCTCTGTTAAGTGTTCATCATCAGTTAGGAACCTGGGTGTGCTCTTTGATACCAATCTTACATTTGAAGGCCATATTTCTAGCATCTGTAAAACCGCATTCTTCCATCTTAAAAATATATCTAAACTACGACATATGCTCTCAATGAAAAATGCAGAACAGTTAGTTCATGCGTTCATGACCTCAAGCCCAGATTACGGTAACGCTTTACTGGGTGGTTGTTCTGCTCGCTTGATAAATAAACTACAGCTCGTACAAAATGCAGCAGCTAGAGTTCTTACTAGAACTAGGAAGTATGACCATATTAGCCCAGTTCTGTCAACAATGCATTGGCTTCCTGTTAAACATTGTATAGATTTTAAAATCTTGCTAATTACTTACAAAGCACTAAATGGTTTAGCTTCCCAGTACCTGAGCGAGCTCTTATTGCGAATTCAGGCCAGCTGATAATACTTAGAATATCAAAATCAACTGCAGGCGGTAGATCCTTCTCCTATTTGGCACCTAAACTCTGGAACAATCTTCCTATAACACCAGATGTACTCGTTACATCAGAAGAAGAATGGCATCTACACTAATATTAGTCTTTCTGTTTATCCCGAGGTTTACCGTAGTAGTATAGAAGTATATAGAAGTAGTATCCAGGCCATATCCAGGTGAGATCGAGGACCTGCGCCTTGACACGACCACAACACAGCCCTGAAGTGTCAGCGGAGATTGAGTCAACTTGATAGACAGAGTCAATAGTTTGTGTTGCAACATTAAGGTCTTCTAAGCTGTCTGGTATGCTAAAACGATGAAACTGATCAGGAAGATTATTTATAAAGCAATCTTTAGTGGCAGAATTGATGGTTCTACCATGTTTGTGGCAGGGAGGCAGTTTAGCAGCCTTGACTAAATGTAGTATACATAAGACTAGATAATGATCGGAGTTGTCGTCACTCTGCTGCAGAATTTCAACGGCATCAATATCGATTCCATGTGACAATATTAGATCTAAAGTATGATTATAACAATGAGTGGGTCCTGACACGTGTTGTCTAACTCCAATAGAGTTGTCTATAAATATCTGTAAATCCCAGTAAACGCCAATCCCAATGCACCTTTATCATTATCTACATGGATATTAAAATTACCGACAACAAGGACTTTATCCGCAGCTAGTACTAACTCTGATAGAAAATCAGCAAATTCTTTGATAAAGTCTATATGGTGACCTGGTGGCCTGTATACAGTAGCCAGCACAAATGTCAATTTACATAATGTTACATAAAGTACCATCACTTTGATGGAATTATATTTGAAAGACTTTTGACTAATACTGTAAATATTACTATAAATTACAGCAACACCTCCCCTTTGCCTTTCTGACAAGGATTGTGTCGATAATCGTAACCTTGAGGGCTAGACTCATTTAAAGTAATTTAATCATCTGGTTTTAGCTAGGTTTCTCTCAATCACAGCACATCTAGATTATTGTCTGTGATAATATCATTTACAATAAGTGCTTTTGAAGAAAGGGATCTAATATTTAGCAACCCAAGCTTTATCATTTGTTCATCAGTATTATCTCTTTTTTATTTGTTGAACATCAATTAAATTTTTACTCTTATATGGGTTTGGAAGTTTTTTGTATTTACTAATTCGGGGTACAGACACAGAAACTCTTTCACCTAGATATTATCACATAGAGACTATGTGTTGGGATTTATCTGACTTCTCTGACGTGAGACAGCTAGCAGACGGTCGGTTTAACCCGTCCGTCTGCTTCCTGACCTGGGCCCCAGTTTGTCATGTTTCAGCTCTAAGACTATGTGCCATAGTACTAGAGAGAAGAGCAGCAGCATCCCAGGAGGGATGAATACCATCTCTTTTCAACAGGTCAGGTCACAAAAGTGAGTACACCCCTAAGTGAAAATGTCCAAATTGGGCCCAATTAGCCATTTTCTCTCCCCGGAGTCATGTGACTTGTTAGTGTTACAAGGTCTCAGGTGTGAATGGGGAGCAGGCGTGTTAAATTTGGTGTTATCACTCTTACTCTCTCATACTGGTCACTGGAAGTTCAACATCATGGCAAAGTACTCTCTGAGGACCTGAAAAAAAGAATTGTTGCTCTACATAAAGATAGCATAGGCTATAAGAAGATTGCCAAGTCCCTGAAACTGAACTGCAACACGGTGGCCAAGACCATACAGCGGTTTAACAGGACAGGTTCCACTTAGAACAGGCCTCACCATGGTCGACCAAAGAAGTTGAGTGCACATGCTCAGCGTCATATCCAGAGGTTGTGTTTGGGAAATATACATATGAGTGCTGCCAGCACTGCTGCAGAGGTTGAAGGGATGGGGGGGTCAGCCTGTCAGTGCTCAGACCATATGCCGCACACTGCATCAAATTGGTCTGCATGGCTGTCATCCCAGAAGGAAGCCTCTTCTAAAGATGATGCACAAGAAAGCTCGCAAACAGTTTGCTGAAGACAAGCA
This sequence comes from Elopichthys bambusa, assembly GCA_037101425.1. Classification (NCBI taxonomy): domain Eukaryota; kingdom Metazoa; phylum Chordata; class Actinopteri; order Cypriniformes; family Xenocyprididae; genus Elopichthys; species Elopichthys bambusa. Next base: position 23,415,006 of record CM074437.1, on the reverse strand, counting down.
GACTGAGGACATGGATTACTGTGGTCTGATGAGACCAAGATAAACTTATTTGGTTCAGATGGTGTCAAGCGTGTGTGGCGGCAACCAGCTGAGGAGTACAAAGACAAGTGATTAGTAAATACAAAAAACTTCCAAACTCATTTAAGGGTAAAAATTTAATTGATGTTCAACAAATAAAAAACAGAGATAATACTAATAAACAAATAATAAAGCTTGGGTTGCTGAATATTAGATCCCTTTCTTCTAAAGCACTTATTGTAAATGATATTATCAGGAACCTGATGATTACATTACTTTAAATGAATCGAACCCTCAAGGTTACGATTATCGACACAATCCTCGTCAGAAAGGCAAAGGGGGAGGTGTTGCTGTGATGTATAGTAATATCTTCAGTATTAGTCAAAAGTCGTTCAAATATAATTCTTTCGAAGTGATGGTGCTTTATGTAACGTTATGTAAGTTGACATTTGTGCTGGCTACTGTATACAGGCCACCATACAGACTTTATCAAAGAATTTGCTGATTTTCTATCAGAGTTAGTACTGGCTGCAGATAAAGTCCTTGTTGTTGGTGATTTTAAGATCCATGTAGATAATGATAAAGACGCATTGGGATTGGCATTTATAGACATTCTAAACTCGATTGAGTTAGACAACACGTGTCAGGACCCACTCATTGTCGTAATCATACTTTAGATCTAATATTGTCACATGGAATCGATATTGATGCTGTTGAAATTCTGCAGCAGAGCGATGACGACATTGATCATTATTTAGTCTCGTGTATACTGCATTTAGCCAAGGCTGCAAAACCGCCACCCAGCCATAAATATGATAGAACCATTACTTCTACCACTAAAGATTGCTTTATAAATAATCTTCCTGATCAGTTTCATCGCCTTAGCATACCAGACAGCTTAGAAGACCTTGATGTTGCAACAGAAATTACTGACTCTGTCTTTTCCAGCACATTAGACGCAGTTGCTCCTCTGCGCTTAAAGAAGATTAAGGAAACGAATTAAATGCCGTGGTACAACGAGCACACTCTGGCTCTTAAGAGAGCTGCCTGAAAAATGGAGTGCAGTTGTAAGAAAACAAAACTAGAAGTTTTTCGCATTTCGTGGAGAGAGAGAATGATTGAGTACAGAAAGGCCTTAAAAAATGTTACATCTACTTATTTTTCAAATCAAAACAAACTCAACCCTTGGTATTTATTTGATACAGTGGCTAAATTAACGAGAAATAGAGCTTCAACTTCTGATGTTTCCAAACAGCACAGCAGTAATGACTTTATGAACTGCTTTACTTGCAAGATTGACAATATTAGAGAGAAAATTATAACCATGCAACCGTCTACTACAGTATTATGTCAGACAGTGCACTGTAGTGTCCCTGAGGAAAAATTCCATTAATTTGTTGCTGTAGGAGAGGAAGAATTCTCTAAACTTATTAAATCATCAAAATCAACAACATGTATGTTAGACCCTATACCGACTAAGCTATTGAAAGAGATGCTTCCAGAGGTCACAGATCCTCTTCTTAATATAATTAATTCATCTTTATTACTAGGATATGTACCGAAAACTTATAAGCTGGCTATTATTAAACCTCCTTATTAAAAAACACAGCTTGATCCTAGAGAATTAGTCAATTACAGGTCGATTTCGGATCTACCTTTTCTGTCAAAAATACTAGAAAAGGCAGTTTCATCACAACTATGTTCCTTTTTAGAAAGAAATGGTATCTGTGAGGATTTCCAGTCAGGATTTAGACCGTACTATAGTACTGAGACTGCTTTCATTAGAGTTACTAATGATTATTAGCGTCTATTAGCGTTACTAGATCTCAGTGCTGCTTTTGACATTATCGACCACAATATTCTTTTGAATAGACTTGAAAATTATGTTGGCATTAGTGGAATTGCATTGGCATAGTTCAAATCTTACTTACAGTGGGTACGGAAAGTATTCAGACCCCCTTAAATTTTTCACTCTTTGTTATATTGCAGCCATTTGCTAAAATCATTTAAGTTCATTTTTTTTCCTCATTAATGTACACACAGCACCCCATATTGACAGAAAAACACAGAATTGTTGACATTTTTGCAGATTTATTAAAAATGAAAAACTGAAATATCACATGGTCCTAAGTATTCAGACCCTTTGCTCAGTATTTAGTAGAAGCACCCTTTTGATCTAATACAGCCAGGAGTCTTTTTGTGAAAGATGCAACAAGTTTTTTACACCTGGATTTGGGGATCCTCTGCCATTCCTCCTTTCAGATCCTCTCCAGTTCTGTCAGGTTGGATGGTAAACGTTGTTGGACAGCCATTATTAGGTCTCTCCAGAGATGCTCAATTGGGTTTAAGTCAGGGCTCTGGCTGGGCCATTCAAGAACAGTCACGGAGTTGTTGTGAAGCCACTCCTTCGTTATTTTAGCTGTGTGCTAAGGGACATTGTCTTGTTGGAAGGTAAACCGTCGGCCCAGTCTGAGGTCCTGAGCACTCTGGAAAAGGTTTTCGTCCAGGATATCCCTGTACTTGGCCGCATTCATCTTTCCCTCGATTGCAACAAGTCGTCCTGTCCCTGCAGCTGAAAAACACTCAGACGGCATGATGCTGCCACCACCATGCTTCACTGTTGGGACTGTATTGGACAGGTGATGAGCAGTGCCTGGTTTTCTCCACACATACTGCTTAGAATTAAGGCCAAAAAGTTCTATCTTGGTCTCATCAGACCAGAGAATCTTATTTCTCACCATCTTGGAGTCCTTCAGGTGTTTTTTTAGCAAACTCCATGCGGGCTTTCATGTGTCTTGCACTGAGGAGAGGCTTCCGTCGGGCAACTCTGCCATAAAGCCCCGACTGGTGGAGGGCTGCAGTGATGGTTGACTTTCTACAACTTTCTCCCATCTCCTGACTGCATCTCTGGAGCTCAGCCACAGTGATCTTTGGGTTCTTCTTTACCTCTCTCAACAAGGCTCTTCTCCCCCGATAGCTCAGTTTGGCCGGACGGCCAGCTCTAGGAAGGGTTCTGGTCGTCCCAAACGTCTTCCATTTAAGGTTTATGGAGGCCACTGTGCTCTTAGGAACCTTAAGTGCAGCAGAAATTTTTTTGTAACCGTGGCCAGATCCGTGCCTTGCCACAATTCTGTCTCTGAGCTCTTCAGGCAGTTCCTTTGACCTCATGATTCTCATTTGCTCTGACATGCACTGTGAGCTGTAAGGTCTTATATAGACAGATGTGTGGCATTCCTAATCAAGTCCAATCAGTATAATCAAACACAGCTGGACTCAAATGAAGGTATAGAACCATCTCAAGGATGATCAGAAGAAATGGACAGCACCAGAGTTAAATATATGAGTGTCACAGCAAAGGGTCTGAATACTTAGGACCATGTGATATTTCAGTTTTTCATTTTTAATAAATCTGCAAAAATTTCAACAATTCTGTGTTTTTCTGTCAATATGGGGTGCTGTGTGTACATTAATGAGGAAAAAAAATGAACTTAAATGATTTTAGCAAATGGCTGCAATATAACAAAGAGTGAAAAATTTAAGGGGGTCTGAATACTTTCCGTACCCACTGTATCTCACCATTATTACACATCTGTTTAAACTTGCATACACAACACATTATCTACTTCTATAATTCAATTCGTGTAAATTGTTAGGCTGCATAGATTAGGTCAGCCGGAACCAGGAACATTTCCCATAAAACCTGATGTACTCGTTACATCATAAGAAGAATGGCGTCTGCGCTAATGTTAGTCTCTCTCTGTTTATCCTGGCATGTCAGAAATTTTGGTCGGCCCTCGTGAGGATTTCTCACAGTTGAAGCAGAGCTACAAACCGATTGCTCTAAACTCTGTGTTTTTTCCCTCACTGCGCCTGCGCAAAAATAGAAATTAAACCATTTCATCAATGCAGCAAGAAAGAAAACAAAAAGAGGGAGATCTTTAAGTTCTGTAGCTATCAAACTAGCTGCAATTTAGCAAACTGTTGCTTACCTCCAGTTTGTGTTGCATAATGGATAAACCATAGTGTCACAGTTCCAGTCATTCCCAGACTTAATTTCCCATAATCCTCCCTGGCCATCACCTGCACTCACTTCATCAATCAGTAATCATCACACTCAGCTGCAGCACATTACCTGGACTATTTAAGCTAGTCACATCCACACACACTGCGAGGTCTTGTTTACTATGGTTGCAATTCTGAGTGTTATTCATCTTGTCTGTCTGCCTGTTTCTGAACCTGTCTGTTTCCCGTGTACGATTCTCTGCTGCCTGCCCTTTGGACTATTTGCTCTGTTTTGGATTTACGATTGTTATCTGCCAGCCCTGACCCATTGCCTGTTCTTCGACTACGATTCTGTCTTCTCTCTGCCATACCTGTTTGCTGTTGTTCCACCATTGCCTGTTTGACTACGAGCTCTGCTTAATAAAGCTTGCAAATGGATCCTACCCTGAGTCCCGATTCATTACACATAGGCTATTATATACCCATGTCTTCCAAGCCACCATAAACATAACCGACGCCTCTTGTATTAATTTACTTGATCATTAATTTACTGGTTTCACTTTTCACTTTCTATTTACTCATGTAGGCTATTTAATATTTACTTAATTTTATTATCACTGTAAATACGGAAATGTGAACAATTGTCCATCATTTGGCAATTAGTGAAAAATATCACGTCAAAATATTGGAAAATGAAGGGGAGTCAGTGTACTGAAGGGGAGTCAGTGTACTGTAGGCTATATCAAACTTTGGACGAGAGTTATGCCGTTGAAGACGTCTCAATCCCCAGTCAATTATTCATCAGCCCTTTACAGAAAATAAAAGTATAACCGACGAGCTTTCGATGCATATTCAATCAGAGACAATGAGAGAATCCTACTTCAACATGCTGATAATGGTAGGCTATGTCTTAATTTATTTTCTTAATATTTCTTGTGTGGCCCATATAGTACGGAGCCCCTAAAGGGACGTGGTGGTGGAAAAAAATTGGGATGGGAGGAATTTTTTTTCTTTTGCGTTCCCTCGCAAAGATATTTGCGTTCCCTCGCAAAGATATTTGCTGTGAGCTCGGACAAACACTTCCTCTTTAATGTCCAGCTGGCTGGCAGTAGTGTTTCAGTCAGCTCCATACATTAATAATGCACACAAATAATGCGTGACTCACAGAGTTTGAACTTGTTGGACTCAAATATAAAGAAATGCAGTCAGTGCTTAAGGAAAGCAGTTCAGTAAAGTTGGCAATATATTCACAGATTCGAGCTTCCCGGATCAATAACTCGTGAGCTAAACGTTGTTAAAACACAAATGCAGCTATTTGCAATCATAGTAACCTAGACAACGAGCTACAACAACGCAATTTTCCTCAAATGTGCTTTATAATATATAAATTGGTCACTATGAGCAGGCGGCGGAGAGACAGGTGTGAAGGGACCGTCTGAAAAGTGCAAAACCCAAAACCCTTTTGCTCATTTTATATTATGAAAAATACTCAATAACTTCACTGTAACACACTGTACTGTCACCAAATTTAGTTCATACATCACTGCTCTCCTGCTGGTTATAGGTACTAAAACACTTAGTTTGGCAAGCAGCACATAAAGGCCTTCTTTACACAAATGATGTTGGTACACAGCTTACATACAACAGCTTTTGCATGATAATTGCTTACTGAATTTGATGGCATTACAACTTATTTAATATTTTTACTAATAACAATGAAGTTATTGATTTTATTTAATAATTAATAATCATAAAAGTTATGCATTTTTTTTTTTTTTTTATCAAACTAAGTGTTCCAGTACAACCAGCAGGAGAGCAGTGATGTATGAACTGAATTTGGTGATAGTACAGTGTGTTACAGTGATGTTATTGAGTATTTTTCATAATATAATTTTCTTTTTTTTTTTCCACCAGCACGTCAAATTTCCTCCCATCCCAATTTTTTTTCCACCACACATCCCTTTAGGGGCTCCGTAATATAGCCTACTGTACGTAGTGAGAAGAAAAAAAATGAGAAGAGAAGTATTTCATGTTAAACAAGTTGTTTTTGAAGTGAAGCTGCTTTTCATTGACTGATTATTGCAGTCTTCGGACACGCTTTTTATTCTTCTTCTTCGACTAAATTTCTAAATGCTACTATTCAGACTTTCATTCCACATATTCTAGTTTCATTCCATATATTCAGACTTTCATTCATTCATGTTTTTTTATTCCATATATTCAGACTTTCATTCCATCCCAAATGGTAAAAAATATTTTATCTGGGAATTGGAACTGGGAAAAATGTTTTAATTGGGAATTGGCACCAGACTTCTGATATTAATGTATGCTTTATTCTTATTAAAATTAAATAAAATTAATTCGGATGGTTCGATTTTCAGCATTTTCGCATCCGTAGCAAATATTTTGGAGGTGTTTTTGACAATTGAGAGCCACCAAATGACGAATATGAAAAAACAAATACGACAGTTTCGGACTCAGTCAGGGTGCAAGGACCTTAAACTTTTGAGGCTTGCGCAGCTTCTCGAGAAGAAATCAAACAAATGAGCGCCGTTTTCTAAAGTCTATGAGCGCAGCACACACAAATAAACTAAATTGACATACTGCAGTTAAATTTCAAAATGTGGTGTTTTTATATTTATAACATTTGAATACAGTTCAGCAACATACATCACACGACCTGACGACCAAGAGAGCTGACAACTGACCATCACTTAATTTACCATCACCTCGCGATTGAAAATGTGACACTGATATGAATGTTCAACAAACAAGTTAATAATATTAATTTTATTAATATTAATCATTTTAGACGAAATAATGACTGTTTTGGTCTATTTTAGCTGCGAAAATAGATCCGATGAATCCAAACAAAGATCACAACATAGCGCATCTCACAGCAACACTCAATCGTGTTTTGAATGATTCAGTGTTTTGAACAAATCGTTTGAGTCAAAGATTCAATGACCCATTCACAAACATCTGTCTCATTCTTGATGAATCGGCTGTTTGAACGAATCGTGAATGAACGACTCAATGACTCGCTTAATAAAACCGCTTATCACCTTTTATGACAGTAGTTTAGTGATAAAAAAAAAAATGTGCAAATTTTTTTTTTCAGGTTTTTTTCCCTCCCATCCTGTAGCCTACTCGCGCCCCACCGGTTGAGAACCACTGCTAAAAAAAATCTACTTTTTATTTTCAGTAGCAGAAGCGGAGATAGTTTGTGCAACAGCAACAAGGTGAGAATGAGCATGAGACACTTTAAGAAGAAGATTTTTTTTTAATTATTTTATTATTTTATTTGTGTAATTTATGAATTGATATGTTCTCTGCACTTGTGTCTTTGTTAATATCTGTTTCTGTCTGTCTGGAACAGGTGCGGGTCCAAACCCATCTGTCAAGACGCTTCTTTGTCCACATGCTGTCTGCCCCGCCAGCCCATCGATTCATAGGTACAGGATAATGTTCATAGTCAAGTCATCTTCATTTCTGTAGCACTTTATACAAAACAGCTGCATGGTAATAAACATGAAAGTAACAGAATTCAAAAGACTGTAGAAATTCAAAAGTTGAATTTAAATATAAAGGCCAAATTACAGATTTTTATTTTATTTTTATTTTTTTTTGGCTAAGAAAAATAAAGGTTTTTTTTTCTGATAATACTAGAAAAAGGGATACTCCACCCCAAAATGAAAATACTCTCAGAAAATGACTTTCTTTCAAATGATGATTTTTAGAAAATAATCCATCTCTGTGAGTGCAAGTGTACCCCTAAGGTCGATGCTTCAAAAACCACAGAGTAAAAAACAACAGTAGTTGAAGTGAAACACTAGGTGTGTTTTAGAAAAATACTAATATTTTATAGTCTGTGCTTCCAAATGACTCCTAAAGCTTTAACACACATCGCAAATTACAACATGCTGACTTTGAGCCCATATTGGACAGTTGGCAAATTTGTAGTGTAACAAATTTAACATAATAGTATTTTCCTCAAACACACCTATTGTTTCACTTCAGAAGACATTGATTCGTCAACTGAGGTCATATGGATTACTATCATGTTCACTTTGTTTGGTTTTTGACCTTCTTGCGTGAACTCACAGAGATGGATTATTTTTCTTAAAATCTCTGTTTGTATTCCACAGAAAAAGAGAATGTCATAATCATGTGAAACAGTATGAGGGTAAGTGAATGATGAGATAATTTCTTTTTTTTTTGGTGGATTATCCCTTTGAGTTAAGTTAGCTTAAATGAATGTGCCTTTGTGATATTCCACTATCCCTTCATTTGTATAAGTGAAAATGCAATGCAGGAGTGTTAAAAAAAGGTGATTCAACCTCTCCTCAATAATCAATTTACTGTACTGTCCAGAAATATGCCCATTAAATATCTTTAAAATCCAGTATACCTGTAATTGTTTTAGTTACCGTCACGGTTCCAGTCATTCCCGGACTCCATTTCCCACAATCCTCCCTGGTTATCACCTGCACTCACTCTACCAATCAGTAATCACCACACCCAGCTGCAGCACATTACCTGGACTATTTAAGCCACTCACATCCACATACACTTGGCAAGGTCTTGTTGCAATTCTGAGTGTTTGTCATTGTGTTAGTCTGTCTGTTACCCGGTTACGATCCTCTGCTGCCTGCCCTTGGACTGTTTATTGTGTTACTGGATTGTGAATGATATCTGCCTGCCCTGATTCTCTGCCTGTTCAACGACTATGATTCTGCCTGTTCCCTGCCATTCCTGATTGCTTCTGTATGACCCCTGCCTGTCTGTCCTATGTATCTATTAATAAAAGCTTGCATATGGATCCTACCCTGAGTCCCGCCACATTACAGTTACAGTGTAAACAAAAATATCAGGTAATCCAAAACTAGTCAAAAGAGAATGTGCATGCCCTCTGTACCTGTACAGATGTTCAGTTATTGTGTTTTGTCTTTTGTAGGAGCAAAAAGCAAAACTAACAGTGGTGGAGAGAGAAGTGCCCTTGACAAGGAAACTCTGGCAGCCATATATGGTAAGTCAATACTTGGTGAAAAGAAAATTTACTAAACACATTTAGTTAAAAAAAAACAAAAAAAAAAACAATTTTTATCTTGCAGTCAAGAAGACATTTCCAGATGTGTCCAAAGAGGCTTTGAGAATTTGAACTGGGGAAACTGAGACGTCTTGAAAGCAAAAAAGTTATATTTGTTTGAATATATTGTAATATTGTATATTTTTTGAACATTGTAAAGTATGTTCCTTGTTGATTTATTCAAATGTTCATGTTATAGACAACTAAGTTTTTCAAATGTCACATGTGAATGTATTTTCTTGGGTTGAAATATATGTAGGGCAAAATATATTTTTAAATGCTTTTGAAAAATATATTTTTAAAATGTATATTTTAAAATATTTTTTACCGTATGGGATGTTCAGATTTGCAGTGCTTTATTGTACTGTGATCATCTTTAACTTCAGAGCGAGCTCTCAAACAGCAAAGCAAAACATTAATGACTATGATTGGGGCTGTCATATAAATAACACTATAATTGTATACACTATTGTAATAATGTTGTAACCGTACAACATTAAATCCGTATTTTTTCATTTATTGCGCAGCTCTCAGAATAGGAGTACTCAATAGGTTTGTATCAGTGGGTTATTTTTAGTGTTTATCGCGCAGCTCTCAGGGTAGGACTACTCAATAGGTTCGTATCGCTGTTATTTTGAGTGTTTACTGTGCTGCTCTCAGGGCAGGAGTACTCAATAGGTTCGTATCACGGTGTTATTTTTAGTGTTTTTCAAGCTTCTCTCAGGGCAGGAGTACCCAGGTTCGTATTGCTGTTATTTTTAGTATTTATCGAGCTACTTTTAGGGCAGGAGTACTCAATAGGTTCATACTGCTGTTATTTTTGTGTGTTGCTATACTGTGGATACACAAACCTCTAGAATAAATGTTATATATTTTCTATGACAAAATCCTTGTTAATTATTTATTTTAAACAACACACATCACTCGTAAAAATATTCCATAAACATGGCTGTCATCTCCTAGGGCATTCTTGACTGTAGTAAAACCATAGCAAGCTCAACATTTATGAGCCTTCAAGAAGAAATTGTTTGGATAGTGCATTTTCATGTCTATGCGAAAAAAGGGGGTGACTATTATTTAAACTTGTTTTTGCTCAGAATTCCGTTCCTGAATATCAGAACGATCAGCCGACTTCAGATAACCATAACTTTTGTTATAGACAAGCTATGAAAAAAGTAAAAAGACTTGGAAAGGGATCAAATCCAGCTTTCATATGGTATTGTGAACCTGTGATGGGTAAAATTTCACCATGTGATGGGTTTTCGCAGATCACATTACATATATATTTTAAGGCTGTAGATACAATTTTTTTTTTTTTTTTTTTTTTTTTTTTTTTTTTTTAATCACGATTAATCGCGCACACTTATCCGGAAATTAAGCATACACCATTTATCTTGTTTAACACGTCCATTTTGCCATCATTGCCTATATCCAGCAAAGTAAACCATCAGACTGAAGTGTGATTTTCACAAAACTGTATTTTTTAGCTTTTCTCAAGGTAAATTTCTTTTAAAAAAGTCTTTCCAAAACAGGACACCAAACAACCAAATTATATTTTTTCATATAATTCATACATTTATGTACACCAAAGGAGTACAAGGAGATGCCAAAAAAAACCTAAACCAACTGCCTTGACCTGCATATACAGGTGCTGGTCATATAATTAGAATATCATCAAAAAGTTGATTTATTTCACTAATTCCATTCAAAAAGTGAAACTTGTATATTATATTAACGTTAATGTACTAAAATGTGTCTGCATAAATACAATGTGCGATCAATGCGTCGAGAGTGCTCATACATGATTTGCTTGCGCATCAATATAACAGACTCACACGTACTTTTGTACGTCACCGCAATTGCTGATCTTGTATTGTCACCACTGCCGCACGTTCTCATTGGTTTGCTGGCCTATTAAGGACTTAGAGTGCAGGGTAAGCTGTCAGCGAATCGCATGCCCAAGAGGAAAAATGTGCTGCTGCTGCCAGATTTTGATCTTCGAAAATCTGAAACTGTTTTCATAGTATTTTATTTTCTCCATAAGGAAATTTATTTTTACAAACAACTTATAGGCTAAAATGTTAACGACAGATTGTAAGCAGACGTACTGTAACTATTTGTTAATGCCAATTTGCATTATTTCAACATATTTTTTTTATTTTGATTAATTATTATTTGTAATAGGCTACTAATAGGCCTATTTATTAGGTTATACATATTTGTAATTCTTAAAAAAAAAAAAAACTACTTCTGGCATACATTTAAACTGACACCCGTCTCAGATCTGAGACTTTTACTAAGCTGACGCGCCATACCGTTTAAAGGTGACGTATGTAGTTTTGTGCTGCACTAGTGCCACCTAAAGGAATTACAAAAATACAGAATATTTTGCAAACGACTCTTTGTGCGTCACGTCCGACCAAAACAACACAATCACAGTACAGGTGATTATGAAGGTGTGTCTCAACAGGAAAATATAGGTTACTTTCAATAAAAGGTCCAACATATTAGAAATACTTTTTACTGTGTTACTATGTCAAGAGAATGAGCAACTGAGTATCTAACACTCTGTGTAGAGTGAACGCGTTTAGCTTATAATAAACAAATCCAACATATAGCCCATCATAGGAGGGATGAATACCATCTCTATTCAACAGGTCAGATCTCCAGCCAGCAATTGAATGATGATAATCTGCTAACTATCTCATCACTCTGACGAACAGGAAGGGGAACAGAGCAGATTACTTTTCCTGACATTGTACTTGCGGGTTCACACACCTCTTTAATGTTAATTTTAGTGATCTCCGACTGGCGAAGTCGAACATCATTAGTGCCGTTGGAATAATGATTTTAGAGTATTTACGATTAGCATTAGCCATTACTTTTAAATTTGCTTTGATGTCAGGTGCTCTGGCTCCCGGCAAACATGTGACTATGGTGGCTGGTGTCTCCATTTCCACGTTCCGTGTAATAGAATCGGCAATAACTAGGGCACTTTCAACAGGATTCTCAGTGGGTGTATCACTGAGTGGGGAGAACCTGTTTGATGTTCTTATTGGAACGGAAGAGTGGTGTTTTTAAATGATTGCTGTGGCCTAATTTTGAGCACCACTAATAAACCTAATCTAATAAGAAAGCGCTCCTCTTCCTTTTTCTTTCTCTTTTCCATTGTTCAGAGATCAAGCCTGTTGTGAGCCATCAGTACGTTCTGAGAAATAATTTGACCATAAGGGCCATCTTAAGTCATTTATTAAACCTAGCTGTACTCTATACCCCTAGCTGTCCACTGTGCCTTCAGCTCCAAGTTCTGTTTGATCTTGCATTAGTCTCTTGCCATTACTCTCACCACAAGTGTGCCAAAATGTTGCAGGATGCTCAGCCTAACTGCCCAGATGGCAGACCAAAGGACGGGTTAGGTGTCGTGAGTAACACCCTCCTAACCCTGGCTGCTGATCACTTGTAGCACCAGAGCCAAAGGCAACTGGACAACGATGGAAGAGAAGTAAAGGCAGATGACTCAAACCAGAGGTATGATCACAAAGATCTGACTGAGCATGGTGGAGTTACAGAAGAAAATCCACAGACTTCAAAAGGCTCTGACAGCTGAAAAGACAACCACAGAGGTACAAAGAGGCGAGCTAAAGCTTTCTGCTTGATACCTTATCTGCCCATTTCCTGAAATCCTCTGCAGCCGCAGAAAGAGAAGGATTAATTCAGATGAACCCTGAAATGGCACATCAAGTGACATTCAAAGACCTCCAGCAACAACCTCCATGGCCTTCACACAGCAGCCATCCAGAGGCTGCACAAGGACGACTGGACATGCCTGCATCGGACCTGCAGGAGCTTCTAACACTAGTAAGAGAGCTCTCTGAAAAGTACTTACCTGAGGAGTACTCAGAAGCACAAGCTTCTGACTGCTCGCACAACACCACTCAGACCTGCTCAAGTCGGCGCTGCCACGAGAGCAGAGTGACACTGCAAACTTTAGACTCTTTCTGATTGAGAGAAGAGGTAACAATCACCTGCTGCCCCTTTGCCATCAGACCTAGGTGAGCCTGAAACACTCTTCACACTACATCTCCCATAGCCCCAAACATCTCACCCAAACTGACTGACTTCAGGGTGACACACTGTCAAGGCACTGGCTGCCTCGACGCCTGCAGCACCAGCTCAGAGACCCAAGCTTGTCTACCGTCTACATCAACCGCCATGGAACGACCACCGCTCCAGGAGACACATACTACCAGAGCCCATCGAGGCCTTCCAGTCTTGTGTGCCAGTGGTGTGTCTGATCTTTCTGCACCTTCAACGTCGCTCACTGTTGCCATAAGAGGGACAACAACGATCGAAAGGGGGGATTATGTAACGACTGAGACAAACCAGACACAATTATTTGTTATACTTAACCAAAAATGGCTTAAAGCTCACTCTGGGGTCTGTCCCCCCCATCCCCCGAGAAGTTCTCAGTTACAAGTTTTATTGCGCTAAAGAATGTTGGTTGCCACATGGAAGAGAAGAGCAGAGACAAAGAGACACACAGAAAACCCACTTTCTTTCCCACTGAAAACAGACTTTCCTGCATTAATTTATAGACAGACTGTTCTATAAATTAACATGCATATCCCCAAGAAATGGTATCCATTATTACTGTTGGTTGTATTGTACTCAGTCTTGTATTCATATGTTTATGATGCATTTAACACTCTGGAGTTGGGTAACGCGCTGGCGCGTTTTGTAGGATTTTTTTTACATTGCAGCAAAACAGACTTAAAATACTCTGTCATTTTTTGTCATAGAGACATAAGTAATATATCAATTGAAACTATAGAATGTCTTCTTTTATTTGTGTACACTCAGGGTAAAAACAAAGTGCTTTTTGCAAAATAAATAAAAAAACTAACGATACGTGATCTCTCGTCTCCCTCTGAACGAAGTCCAATCTGATAGTTCTCAGAAAATGAACTGTCACTTAGAGAATACTAATGACTGGTACTTTTGACTGGTACTGTAATTTATAATAGGCTTATACAAACTTTTCTTCACATGATGTGCAATAATACGTGCATGAATGAGATCACAAAGATCATGTTTTTTTTTTTTTTGTCAAGAGTGGACGTTAATACTCTTATCAGCATGATCACAGAGGGTTTTTTTCCCATAGCCTACCTGACTGAAAAGGCTCATTATGCAGGTCTCAGGTGTGAATCACAGCATTATTCATGAAGATTCATGCCTCCACGCATACTGTTTCCTGACAAAAAGTGTCTTACAAAATATTAATCTCTATATTGTTTTATATTAACAAGTAGGCAGGATAATTTTTACATCATTTTGAATAAAACAATTCAAGCCTACAACATCCAATACCCAGAAGTCTTGTGAACACAGATTTAATATTTATTTTTTGGCCTTATTTCAATGACTTAAGTTTTTTGTTTTTTCAATAACCACGCATAAATGTTATTCCTTCAAAAATACAAACATGTACATACATGTTCCTCACATATTATGGTAGCCTAGTTCGTGCTGAATACAGTATAATGACACCTTTTCCATTAATACGTTTATGAACAACTGAAAAAAGCACAAATATCAGGGCATGTCAAAATGTCTCCAGGGCCCCAAATCAGCCTCAGACTCCAGAGGGTAACTTCAATTATGCCATGTTTAGTGTCTATGGATTCGTATTGAGAAGATTTAAATGCTTGTGTATGCGATATATTGATATTTGTGCAACACATCAGTATTACAAGAATCTTTAATAGTTCTTCTTCAAAAACTCAGCCAGTTAATCTTGCTCAGTCGTAAAAGCCCTGACTTGTATTTGTGTTGTCACCTGGAAATACAACATCTTCATTGGTCAGGTCAACCCTGAGAGGTGTGACTTTGACCAGAGGTTAAAAGCTAGTGCACAATGCCCCTCTCCCTCTTTTCTCTTTTTCTTTCTTGCTTCTTGGACGACTAAAGAGTTGCGGGCCTCCTCAGGCCAAGGCCTGTGGACCTGCAAGGCCTGTAAGCCTAGGCCTGCAATCCAGCCATGTGCTCATCTATGAGAGCAAGAACTTTTTGCCCACTAAGAGTCAAATTAACAGCTTAAGTTGTTTCATATTGCTTCATCCAACGCAGAAGATACTGGCTACAACTTCGGACATCATCATCAAGATTTCTCTTCGGCCTGCAGATCCGATGCTCCTCAGCCTAAAGGCATCTTGCAAGTATCGTACATTTGAACACTAAACAGCGATTTAGTATTAATTTGTAAACCACCTGTGTCAGCAAAGGCGTTTTATCACTCTGAAAACTGATTATTCCTTTCCAGATTGTCTTTGACTTTTTCCCATAGCTCTATTTCTGGTCCCACTTCCAGTTCAACTCTATCATTGCTCATTTTTACCTATGTATGTGTGTGACCTGCGTGTATGTTATGTGTTTGTGAGTTAGTTAATAAAGACTGTGCACAACAGATGTTTGGTTCTGACTCAGTCTGCTAATAAATTGCCTCTTAAATTATTTAGATCTTGACTACATGCTCTGTGTAGTACTGTACAATAAGAATGTTGTTTTTCCATAACCTGGAAATGAACATTTCGTAGACTTAATAAACAATTAACACTGAGTGTTCACTGGACGAACAGGTTAATTGATTGTAATATTAATTTTTAATGTAGCTACATAAAGTTAATCTGATTAACTGATTCACATATTCATAATTAATCATAATTAATAATCATAATGACTTATGAATAATTATTAATATTTCCCCTTTGAGTTAATTCGCTACACTGTCTCTAAGAAATCCTTATGTTTCTATGTTCTGTGTAAAGGAAAGGCTTGTGCAAATGCAGACACACCTAGGGAGACTACAGCTGAAACTGCTTTAAGAAGCAGAAACCCGCTGGAACAGCACCTTCCAGATGTTTCAGCGACTTTATGAGCTGAGGGAGCCGGTGGGTGCAGCTGTAGCATCTCTTCACACTGATACTTCTCCACTCACACCTGAGGAGTATTTTTACATTGGGGAGTGTCTTAGTGTTCTGTCTCCTTTCTATAAGGCAACGGTGGAGCTGTGTGAGGAGAAGCAGGTCTCCGCCTCCAAAATAATTCCACTCCTAAAAATGGTGGACCATTCTTTGTCTGAGAAAATAGCCAAAAAATTATCTGTGATGGCCTAACAGCTGGCAGAAATGATGATACGCCAGCTCATAGAGAAAATGCATCATTTGCAGTCCATGAGTATCCTAACTCTGCCAACTCTTCTAGACCCACGTTTTAAAGTGCTAGGTTTCCTCAGCCCATCTAAGGGGAATGACGCTGTTAGGAGACTCATTAGATCGTGGTTGTATCTCTCTATTAGTGTTACTGGATCTTAGTGCTGCATTTGACACTATTGATCACAATATTCTTTTAAATAGACTCGAAAATTATGTTGGCATTAGTGGAATGGCACTGTCATGGTTCAAATCATACTTATCTGACCGTTATCAGTTTGTAGTAGTAAACGAAGAGATGTCATATCGATCACAAGTTCAATATGGAGCACCGCAAGGCTCAGTACTAGGACCGTTGCCGTTCACTCTGTACATGCTACCCTTGGGAGATATCATTAGGAAGCATGGCGTTAGTTTTCACTGTTACGCTGATGATACTCAGCTCTATAATTCTTCGCTCCCTGACAAAACTTACTAATTCACAAAATTAACGGAATGGATAGCTGATATAAAAAATTGGATGACCAGAAATTTCCTACTACTAAATTCAGAAAAAACAGAGATTCTAATTTTTGGACCAAAAACTTCTTCACGTAATAACCTAGAATACTGTCTAACACTTGATGGCTGCTCTGTTAAGTCTTCGGCATCAGTTAGGAACCTGGGTGTGCTTATTGATACCAATCTTTCATTTGAAGGACATGTTTCTAGCATCTGTAAAACCACATTCTTCCATCTTAAAAATATATCTAAACTATGACATATGCTCTCAATGACAAATGCAGAACAGTTAGTTCATGCGTTCATGACCTCAAGGCTAGATTACTGTAACGCTCTACTGGGTGGTTGTTCCGCTCGCCTGTTAAACAAACTACAGCTCATACAAAATGCAGCAGCTAGAGTTCTTACTAGAACTAGGAAGTATGACCATATTAGCCTAGTTCTGTCAACACTACATTGGCTGTTAAACATTGTATAGATTTTAAAATCTTGCTAATTACTTAATGCACTAAATGGTTTAGCTCCCCAGTACCTGAGCGAGCTCTTAATGCATTATAGTCCTTCACGTCTATTGCAATCTCAGAATTCAGGCCTGGAATATCAAAATCAACTGCAGGCAGTAGATCCTTCTCCTATTTGGCACCTAAACTCTGGAACAATCTTCCTAGCATTGTTCGGGAAGCAGACACACTGTCAGTTTAAATCTAGGCTAAAAACGCATCTCTTTAACCTGGCATACACATAACACATTATCAATTTATATTTTCAAATCCATTAAAGGATCATTAGGCGGCATAAATTAGGTCAGCCGGAACCAGGAACACTTCCTATAACACCAGATGTACTCATTACATCAGAAGAAGAACGGCATCTACGCTAATATTAGTCTTTCTGTTTATCCCGAGGTTTACCGTAGTCAACCGGATCCGGGGCGTATCCAGGTGAGATTGAGGACCTACGCCTTGACACGACCACAACGCAGCCCTGAAGTATCAGCTGAGATTGAGTCAACTAGATCATCCATTGTGAAGGCCTCATCGTCACGACAGCCACTGGCACGGTTCCTCAACAAACCGTCCATACCGGCGTGATGAATACGATCCTCAACTGGATTGAACTGGAATAAAATACTTTGAATGTTGCGACCCTATCGGGCTTATGATAGCTAGCTGAATCGTAACAAAGCACTGTTTGCCAGAGAAGAGCCACCTTAAAAAAAGAGCCACCTTTTTTTAAGGTGATTATCGATAAAATATTTTTTAGGAAAATGCTGGAACAATAATGTGGTCTGAGAACATCTTAAAATTAAAACAAAGTTTTCAAATGTGTCAGAATTAATGTAGATAGAGAGAGTAGATAGATAATGTAGAGAGAGAGTTTCATAACTGTTTTGATGTATGAAATTAACTGCTGGTTTCGTACCTCTGCAAGAACGCCAGCGTTGCTCCAGGCGCTGGGTACAAGATGTCCAGGTAGTTGTAGGACGCAAACTTAACAGTATCACTGAAAGGTGGTGCTGTGGCTATTAACAATGATTTGGACCACAGAAAACAAAGTACCCTTCCTATTCATATAGACAAGAGAAGAGATATGTAACTTTTTGTGAGAAACAAAACATAAAAACAAATTCAAGCAATTATATTATCTTTAAATGGTGATATTCTCACCTTTTCACCATGCTTTAATATCCGAAACTCACTCAATCTGCAGAGAGAGAGAGACAGACATGAGTGCATAGGACACATTAATTTACAAATTCATAATAATCTAAAGAAACGGCTGATGAAAATTCAGCTTTGCATCATAGAAATAAATTATATTTTAAAGTACATTCAAATAGAAAACATTTTTATTTTATCAAATAAATGCAGGCTTGATAAGCATAGGGACTTTTTTCAAAAACATTAAAAATACTAGGCCTAATGTTTCCAAACTTTTGACCGGTACTATATATAATTTATGTAGATTCAATCCCAAAAAAATTATAAATCCACGCTACCTGTCGTCGGCTGTTTGGCAAAGTACATTTTTTCCTCAGATGAAAAACATGGCAGTAACGTTAGGCCTAACTTACAGTGGAAACAAAATGCAACAGAAAGCTTAAACAAAATAAGGGACTAATGTTAGGACTTTAATAATGTCAAGTAAATGACAAAACTACACCTTACCGTCAACTGATATGCAATTTTAAACATCATAAACATTGTAAATGATTAACGGCCCGCACGAAACATTAAAACACACGCAGTCATTGGTTTAACGACTCAGGTATTCGGACAGTTCAAAATGCTAGAAACAACATATAATAAAGACAAGTTTAGAAAATGTGTATTTTACCTGCTTATTTTTACTTTACATCCACGTACGGCTGCAATCCTGACGGCCGAGTGATTCCAGTCTGCTCCGCTGCTCCACTCACCGTGTGCTTAGAAGAGACTGTATCTTTGCGGCGGGCGGGAATTCCTTCAGTTAGAATATTTAAACTCTTCATTGTTGAAATGTCCGTGTATTTCAACAAAGAATGTATGATTATATTATATTACGAGATGATATTATGAGAAGAAATTCGCTACGAAACGAAACATTGAACGCAGCAGAACTACTTTGACAAGCGAAACAGTCAGAGTAGTCAAGTCACCTTTTATTTATAGCGCTTTTTTACAATGCAGACTATGTCAAAGCAGCTTTACAGTGATAACTGGTATATATGGTATATGGTATATACTGCACAGCAGCTCTTAAAGAAAATGGTGTCAATGCAGGCAGATGCAAAGCACTGTTGAATATCAAATGTCAAGTGTCCCCAACTAGGCAAGCCAAAGGTGACAACTTACATAATGTTACATAAAGTACTTCAAAGGAATTATATTTGAAAGACTTTTGACTAAAACTGTAAATATTACTATAAATTACAGCAACACCTCCCCCTTTGCCTTTCTGACAAGGATTGTGTCGATAATCGTAATGTAATCGTCCAGTTTTAGCCAAGTTTCTGTCAAACACAGCACATCTAGATTACTGTCTGTGATATAATTTACAATAAGTGATTTTGATGAAAGGGATCTAAATATTTAACAACCCAAGCTTTAACATTTGTTTATCATTATGATCTCTATTTTTTATTTGTTGAACATCAATTACATTTTTACCATTAAATGGGTTTGGAAGTTTTTTGTTTTTACTAATTCGGGGTACAGACACAGTCTCTATGTGATAATATCTAGGTGTAAGAGTTTCTATGTGTTCGGAATTGTCTGACTTCTGTAACGTGAGGCAGCTAGCAGACGGTCGGTTTAGCCAGTTTGTCTGCTGCTTCCTGACCTGGACCCCAGTTTGTCATGTTACTAGACTATGTGCCATATTACTAGAGAGAAGAGCAGCAACATCATAGGAGGGATGAATTTGATAAACGCGTAGAAAAAGGAAAAAGGAGCGATGAAAGGAACTGATGACAAGTTAACAAGCTAGCGAGATGCAAACGCGTTGTAATAGCGATTTAGATTAAAAGCTATCGACATCAGATTAATGTGGTAGCCAATATTAGATATAAGGTAATGATAATATAAGCAACAATGAATGAAAGTAAGAGATTCAAAACAAACCTATATGGAGTTACAGACGCAAACCACTCTGAGCAGCGAGGCAGACAGGCAGACAGTAGTGATTAAGTCCAATAAATTTTTTTTACATTTTATGTTATTTCACAGTTACATGTTTTTCACATTATTTTACAGCGGATATGTAAATTTACATTATACTTCTGTAATTTTACAGAATATTCAAAATAGCTACAGGAAAATCTGTAAAATAAGACTGAAAAATTCTAAATTCTGAAAAATGAATGGACCCCTGGTCTTGCTGTGTGTATTGGTGCATTATTTTGATACATGGCACCACCTTCAGGGTACGACATTCGAACCACTGGGTGCACATGGTCCTCCAAAAGGGTTTGGTAGTCTTTGTCAGTGACACACCTATCTTGCACAAGTAGAAGGCCTAGAGAATCCCATGATATTACATCCCAGACCATCACTGATCCACCCCTGTGCTTCACTTTGGTCATGTAACAGTGTGGGTGGTCAGTTTCTTTGGTGCTTCTTCACACTAATTCTCTTAGGTGTGGGAAAGACAGTGATAATGTGGTGGTATACTGACATTACCCTGGGTACTGTGGCTCTCGATACACCAAAAAAGACTAGCTGTCTTGATCACAGATGTGACCGGGGAGATGTGCACCAATAATTTGTCCTCTTTTGAACTCTAATGTGTCTCCTATTATGTTGTGTGGATTGCAATATTTTATGTACAGCTGTGCTATTGCCCTGCTAATTCAATATTTACACTCTGCTCTTATTGATGGGATGTGAAATTTGTGAAGATTGGTCACCAGGCCATGCAACCTCCAACATAGGCGTGAAACCTTCAACACATATTTGCCAGCGTTTCAATTTCATTGTCCAACCCCTGTGTGTATTGTTACACAAGTTTCTTCTTTTCTTATTTGTACAGTATTGTTGATGGCAAGATTGGTATATGTGAAAATTTGAGAGAATTTTTTTGAGCCTGATCCATTAAAAAAAATTAATTCAAGTGCTTGTTTTCCCCTAATGGAATCTATATTTTAACTTTTTTCATGCTGAAACAAAGTGTTGCTAAATTGTTTGAGAACCTAGATTGTCTTTGTAACATCTTTGTAACATCTATTATATAAACCCAACAGCAAATAAAATATCACAGGCTGACATTTTTATGCTGTATTCAGTTTATTGCAAGCAGTCAATGCTTCAGAGCAAGATAATACTGAGATTAAGGAACACTCTTCACAGATAATGGCTACAATTACTCAGGCTCACACCTTTCAAAGACAGTGAATGTAATTTGATGAGTGTGGATTCAGGAAAGAGATCGAGCATATGT
Source organism: Elopichthys bambusa (assembly GCA_037101425.1). NCBI lineage: Eukaryota > Metazoa > Chordata > Actinopteri > Cypriniformes > Xenocyprididae > Elopichthys > Elopichthys bambusa. The sequence continues at coordinate 23,393,268 of CM074437.1, read as the reverse complement.
CGATTGTAGTTGTCTCTGGTTTGAACCTCTTGGCCCCCTGTGGTTAGCATGCTGTTCTGGATTTCCAGAAGTAGTTCTTGCAGCCTGGCTTTCGCTCTTTTTCTCCATTGTCTCTCCTCATTAGGTCCAGTCCACTCTGTAATAATCCCAGAGATGGGCTGTCAGACTGGATGGCTGCTGGGTCTGAGTTACTGAGCAACCACTGGAGCTCTGGAAGGGAGTATCTCTCTGGCATCTGAAGAATTAAAGCATTTTTTTTTTTTTTTTTCAGGTTGGAAAGAGGAATCAATACTTTATTATGACTTAAAACAACAATATGTGCTTCCAAGATGGTGTATTACTTTTATTCAAATGCATTGAGGTATTGAGTGTTACCTTAAAAGCTTACCTCTTCATCAGCTGAAGTGCCATGAGATGCCTGTAGCGCAGAGTTCATAATCATGTGAGATCGACTGCCTGATATGATGCCTGCTGTCATGGCCAAACAGAGCAGGGAGACAGTGAGGTGAAGTTGGGAGGAGGCCATCTCTGCTGTCTTGTTCAAAGATGTGGCTTGTTCAACCTTGGTTCAAGCCTCTCAGCTGCACTGTGCTCCCTTAGTGTGTTCTTGCTTATCTGGACTGCTTTTTATACTGGTACCTCCTCCTGCAAGGAGTTAAAATTAGTTGCGCACTGAGAAGTTTTACAATTTAAATATTAACAAATTAAACTGGTCGCAGCTGGTATCTTCTGGTCAGATGTAACTTCAATTACAGCTACATCTGGTTTCCATCTTCATGGAAGTTAATTTATTATTTTTTTTTCCTGCTGTCTAAACAAAGTGCATCCAAACGAAACAGGGCCCCTAATAAACCACTAATTAGCCCCCATTACATTGATCTGTTGCTAGAGTGACCTTCCTACCAAAGTTTCTGGGTCATAAATTCTTGACAGCTATCATTGGCAAATGGATGTTACCAGGAAGCGGGTCAAAGAACACACTTTTTTGAACAGGTTCTTATTTCCTTACATCTGAGAAAAACAAATTCTGTGACCATTTTCTGCATGCGTTTACTGCTTGAGTTTCGTGTTTATGTATTTTCCCACTGTGGATTGTCTTGGTGAAATATATGAATATGTATTGTTGATGAAAATATTTACAGAGAATGCTGTGTATGAATGCTGTGTACAAGCAATAATTCATTCTGGCACTCTTACACACTTACATTCTCCTTTCACGAACATATATTTCTACTTTTACACACATACATTCTCCTTTCACATACATACATTTTTACTCTCACACACACTTACATTCTCCTTTCACATACATACATTTCTACTTTCACACACACTTACATTCTCCTTTCACATACATGTGTATATTTTGGGTTGTTTTTAGCACAAGGGCTGGGTAAAATAGGACAGAACACAGGTTGGGCTAATTTTACTCAGCAAATTGGGTTGTTTATTTACCCAGCATAAAGGGTTTCATTTATTAATTTTTTTTCTCTCTATGATATAGCTTATTTAGTACTTACAGATTAAATAATCTAAACCAGTGGTTCCCAACCTTTTTAGCCTCAAGTACCCCCATAACTCCATCAGTAAGGCTCAAGTACCCCTTTATCGACACTAAACCAAAGTAAATGCAGCGTTTATATTTTAATGCAGCTGTCACAATTACCTAATTCACCAGTGAACCAGTTTTATTGATTACAATTCAGACTTGAAAATATTGGGAACATTTGAATAAGAAACACAATGTAAAGTAATTGGACATTCCAGCACTTCACGTTATTTTGAATATGATGTCAAAAAACATTATTTATTTATCCTTCAGAGATTGTTCTCATTTGTAAAACTGAAAGTTTCAAGATGTAGGAAATCCAACATTTGATGGAAACAAACACTTTTATTTAAAAAAAAAAAAAAAAAAAAGACAAAAAATACCACTATAACCAGTAGATGGTGGCAGAAAAGCACTTATTGGCTTATATTAGCCATTTCCACTCTCCAAGTTCAGCACTTAAGTTCAGGCTTAAGCTAATCCTAGACTAAAATGCATGTTTGAGCTGTTTCAACTGAAAGCAACTTGCACTGACATATCTTAAAATATGCCAGTGTTATTGTTTTGTTTCAAGATGCACACCAGTAAAGTTTTTTTCTAGGGTACGTTTATAAAAAGCTATTTAAATGCCCTAATTGAACTAAGGCCTAATCCTGGCTTAGTCTAAGCCCGAAAGCCTAAGCCTGAAACAGAGCCAGAATGTACTAAAGTCACAAATTCTTTCAAATAAATCTTTAAATTACAATGTATCTATTATTCTTTTTATGAGAGGATTTGTGAGCTTAGGACTTATTAAACTGGCACTAAAAAGAAACTTATTCAGTGTTTTGAGGGATATTGAGCTGAGTCTAACTTAAACAACTCTGATTGGCCATTATTTTCAACAGTACTGCCTTTGCTTGGCTACAATACTCAATGCTGCAAAATCACGTTGACACATTTGCAGCGATTAATGCGGTAGGTTGGGGTGAAGCTGGGGCGACTGACTGCACCCCTAGCAAGCCTATTACGCCTAAGCGACAGCCCTGAACAAACCAAGCAAAATCTAAATCTTTTGCGTACTCACTGGAACACGCACATGTACCCCCGGTTGGGAATCACTGATCTAAACATTTGTAAAATACTCCACACAACTACTGGTTTATGACAACTTTATTTTCGATACAGTTCTTAATACAGCTTATTAAGGACCAAGCACCGAAGGTGCGTAGGCACCTATTGTATCTGTTGACATTCTTTTTAATTCTTCTTCTTCTTCTTCCGCTCTGGAAGTCTATGGCAGCCCATAGAACCGCTTGCGGGAAAGTTGTGAAATTTAGCACACAGTTATGCCTCGTTTCCACTGAGCAGTACGATTCAGTTCAGTATAGTTCGGTACGGTTCGGAACGGTACACCCTGAACAGGCTTGCGTTTCCACCGCCAATAGTACCCTTACTTGATAGGCATGGTGTAGCCGGAAAGTAGTGATCGACGTCATTCTCGCGCAAAGAAGAAAACGACACAGTAAACAACATGGATACAGCAGATCTTGTTCTTGCTTCTCGGCTTGAGGCTGTCTGTCACAAGAAGAAGACAGGCTTTGCTTGCTGCATGCCAACATTCGGCGTTTCACAATACCAAGTAGCCTATGCAAAGTTCAGACGTCCATGCAGCAGCCATGCAGCAGCACCTACCAGCAAGCATCAATAGCGGAGAAGCGGAGGAGAAAACCTGCGTAATTGAACATGAAATGTAGTTTTAAGTTTTTCAGGCGAGAATGTAGTTGTTTAATGCTCAAATCTGTGGTTTATTTATAAAGATAGCGCCTCTTTGAAAATTTGATCTGACATTGTCGGAGTTGTGAGATCCAGGCATTCACTGGGCGCTCAGTGCTAATGTACCGATCCGAGCACAGCTGTACCTCGGCTAGTCCTTCTGACATTTGCAGCTGGCTCCGATGTCTCTGTAGTGGTTAAAAACGAGATATCATTCATCTTGTGTATAACGGGCAATCTTTGGTCTCATGAATTTATAATTTGTTCCCAGGCAAATCGTTTTGGCTGAGGGCAAAGTGAAGTTTCATAATATATTTATTAAGTTGGCTTGAAAAAGCCAACTTACTGTAATGCTATTTAAACTTATTAAGTTGGCTTGAAAAAGCCAACTTACTGTAATACTATTTAAACTTATTATTATTAAGTCGGCTTGAAAAAGCCAACTTACTGATCTACTATTTAAGCTTATTATTAAGTTGGCTTGAAAAAGCCAACTTACTGTTATGCTATTTAAACTTATTATTAATGCTGCTTGCCAAAGGCAAAGCATCATTAGTGTTCTCTTGCATACTTATTAATGGTGCTTGCCAAAGACTTTGCATTGTGACAACCTTTGACAAGTCATAGCTCCTAGCGAGAATTTCGTAGAAACATGTGGGTTACCACGTTTGAAGAGGCTGGCAGGCTCTGTCAAAATGGGGTGCAAGAGCTGCCCAAAGTTGCCCCATAGACATACTATGGTGAAGCCATTCCCATGAACCAGTGTGTTTTTCCTACTATTGTAAATTACATAGAGATTTTGTGTTGAACATAACTCTGGATCACAGTGTCATAGAGACAAGGAGTTGGGCTGATTTTACTCAGACGACCAATCAGTCTTTCAGGATCATTGTGAAGCTATCAAGCCACGCCCTAGCAACCATTTAGAGCACCTTAACAACAAGTTCCATAGACTTCCATTGAAAAAGATGGGAATATCTTTAGATAGAAGTGTCATAGAAACATGAGGGTGGGCTTGTTTGACTCGGGCAGAAAATGGCCAATCACGAATCACCTTCAACACTTCATAGCCACACCCTAGCAACCACTGTCGAGCACCCTAGCAACCCAAATCCAAAAAGGGATATCTTCACATCTGAAAGACATAGAAGCATGGGGGTTGGTTTATATCGTTCATACTGACATTTGGCTTTGGAATATCATCATTGGCAGATGCCAAGCCACTGCCTAGCAACCAAACAGAGTATCCTAGCTACCGTTTTGCAAGACCTATATCTCTGCATCAGAACATTGTAGAGACATGGGGGTTGGCTCTTTTGACTCATGCTAGCAAACTGGACTTTCAACATGCTACACATGCTAGCAGTGAATGCTAATGCTAATAGCAATTAGTTTAGGGTTAAAACATGACACAAGTCAAAATGTGCTAGCATCATGCTAGCAACATGCTAATCGTGTTAACATCCCGCTAGGAGCATGTTAATCATGTTAGAATCATGCTAGCAACATGCTAATCATGTTAGAATCATGCTAGCAACATGCTTATAATGTTATCATTTTGCTAAAAACATGTTAGCAACATGGTAATCATGCTAACATATCTTGCTAAAAACACATTAGCAGCATGCTAATGATGTAAGCATCATGTTAGCAACATGCTAATCATGTTAGCATCTTGCTAAAACACGTTAGCAGCATGCTACTGATGTTAGCATCATGCTAGCGACATGCTAATCATGTTAGCATCTTGCTAAATACATGCTAGCAGGACGGTAATCATGTTAGCATCATGCTAATCAAGAGTGCCGGGTTTTGCCACTGCAAGCACCATTTACATTTTCTTCAGGAAATGTACATTCTAGTTAATGGTTAATGGCAAAGCATCATTAGTGTTCTCTTGCATACTTATTAGATAGATAGATACTGTAATGCTATTTAAACTTATTATTATTATTATTAAGTTGGTTTGAAAAAGCCATACTGAAATGCTTATTAAACTTATTATTATTATTATTCTTACTCTAAATTTCCAACTCTAACTCCTCCTAAAGCATTAACTCTACAAACTCCAAACTCAGACTAGACCTTCAGACTGTTCTGACTTAGTGTGCTATATCTTTTCAGACTGATCAGACTTACGGTTTTCTTAAAAATGACAATTGACAAAAATGACAAAAATGACAATTCCTAAAATATTTTTTAAGCGGTTCCTCTGACCTCTCAATATAGAAAATGTTGTCATCTTCATCTGTCAACTGTACAGATCCATCTCGGGTATGGGCTGTTATTTTTGCCAAAAGTACCATTAACCAGTTCATCTTCTACATCAGTATTTCTGGTTAACATCACTCGTGCACCAATTGCAATCTGTAGTTTTCAATAAGGTCACGTTTGTCTCCTTTTAATGGTGCCGCTTGCCTTTTCATTTCACCTGTTCGTGGATCTTTTTTGTAATCATGTGCATCAGTGTTAATAATATTTGGAAAGAGAGGATATGGTTTCAGTGATGTGATTGTCTACCTCTTTATTGGTTGCATAGATGTGTAATGCATCAGCTGGACAATCTTCAGGGGCGGATTTTATGACAGCTTCTAACATGCATTTGTCTGCATCATTCAGCTTCTCGTGCTTCTTTTTTACTCTCAGTCGGTTGAGCAGCTCAGCATATGCAAGATCATCTCTCTGTCTCATGATTTGTTTTAGACTTGTCATTTGAAAATGATCTTTCCAGAAGTCTAGCACATGGTCCTCATACACACAGAGTGGTTTTGCTCTTCCCACAGGCAGTAATTGATAATAATCTCCTACCGCTAATAAAGATAATCCACCAAATGGTTTCTTGTTTCCTTTAATCTGTTGCAGTCTCCATTTCACATAGGCAAACAACTGTTTGACACCATTGATATTTCATCAATAACTAAAATGTGTGCATTAGAAAGGTCTGCTCTGATTTCATCTAAGTTGTTTCCCAGGGGTTGGTATGGAGGCTTCAAGTTTCTTGGGAGTTTCAAAAGACAGTGCAATGTTTTGCCTGAGATGTTACAGGCTTGGAAATGTCCGTATGTTCTTGAATGCATGGAAGCCTGCGCAAAATCTTGGTTGCTTCTGCATAAATAGATTTAATCACATGTGATTGACCAACTCCAGCTCCTCCATTAAAAAAAAACAGAAAGTGTTGTGGGTTTTCACCAGAAACACATCTTTTGCACCAGTCTCGCACAGCATAAAATATGGAAGCTTGTGTTTGATTCAAGCTCTGATACATTTTGCGAATCTGTGCATGATTTTGTTGGGTAGCTTTTATGAGTGTCATAGCTGTGTAACTGACAGAGGCTGATGCTGTGTATTTAGGAATATTGTCTTGCTCGTTCACATCATTAGGATTAATGGGTTCATGTTCTGATATACTCTCCAATCGGATCAGTTCATTTACTGGAGCCAATGTAGTCCATGCATCTTCAACTGGTCCATTTTGTTCACAATCCTCAATTGCCTTTTCTATAGCCTCGTTGTGTTTTTCATATTTCTCACAGTTTTCGTTTACAATCTTGCACACACGCTGCACTTCATCAGTTCCTGGTAGTTTTACTGAACCAAATGCATAAAATGATTCATATGTTGGAAATCTTGTGGACTTCAGTCCCATAGAATTTTTCTGGGGTTTTCTGCCCTGAAAAACGGGCAAATCATATGACAAGCAGGTTTTCTCCTTGTTCTTTTCTGTATGTGTCCCAATTGTTTTTGAAGTTGCAAAACAATTTTACCTTTTGCCTGTCCTGTATAAACAATGCGGTATTCATATCTATCTATCTATCTATCCATCTATCTATCTATCTATCTATCTATCTATCTATCTATCTATCTATCTATCTATCTATCTATCTATCTATCTATCTATCTATCTATCTATCTATCTATCTAAACTCATTCAAACTCATAAACTCCTCTATCTATCAATCTATCTATCTATCAAACTAAATCTATCTGTCTTCTATCTATCTCTGTCTATCTATCTATCTATCTATCTATCTATAAAACTAAATATATCTATCTATCTATCTAATATGATCTATCTATCTATCTATCTATCTATCTAAACTCATTCAAACTCATAAACTCATCTATCTATCTATCAAACTAAATCTATCTTCTGTCTATCTATCTATCTATCTATCTATCTATCTATCTAACTAGATAGATTTCTATGAATCTATCTATGAATCTAGCAACCACCCAGAACAACTTAGCAACCGCCTAGCAAATCACCCTGGCAACATCCTAGCAACCAACCCGATTACCCTAGCAACAGCATAGCAACACCCTAGCAACCACCCTGAGTACCCTAGCAACCGCATAGCAACACCTTAGCAACCACCCAGAGTACCCTAGCAACCACATAGCAACACCCTAGCAACCACACAGAATACCTTAGCAACCACATAGCAACAACCTAGCAACCACCCATAATACCTTAGCAACCACATAACACCCTAGCAACCACCTTGAGTACCCTGACTCTATCTCGATCTAAACTCATTCAAACTCATAAACTCATCTATCCATCTATCTATCTATCTATCTATCTATCTATCTATAAAACTAAACCTATATATCTATCTAATATGATCTATCTATCTATCTAAACTCATTCAAACTCATAAACTCATCTATCTATCTATCTAAACTCATTCAAACTCATAAACTCATCTATCTGTCAAACTCAGTCTAACTAACTATCTATCTATCTATCTATCTATCAAACTAAATCTATCTATCTTTTATCTATCTATCAATCTATCTATCAAACTATCTATCTATAAAACTAAATATATCTATCTAATATATCTATCTATTCAAACTCATTAACTCATCTATCTAAACTCATTCAAACTCATAAACTCATCTATCTATCTATCTATCTATCTATCTATCTATCTATCTATCTATCTATCTATCTAAACTCATTTAAACACAAACTCATCTATCTATCTATGTAAACTCATTCAAACTCATAAACTTATCTATCTAAACTCATTCAAACTCATAAACTCATCTATCTATCTATCTATCTATAAAACTAAATCTATCTGTCTAATATGATCTATCTATCTGTCTAAACTCATTTAAACACATAAACTCATCTATCTATCTATCTCTATCTATCTAAACTGATTCAAACTCATAAACTCATCTATCTAAACTCATTCAAACTTATAAACTCATCTATTTATCTATCTATCTATCTATCTATCTAAACTCATTCAAACTCATAAACTCATAAACTCATCTATCTATCAAACTCAATCTAACTATCTATCTATCAAACTAAATCTATCTATCTATCTATCTATCTATCTATCTATCTATCTCTCTATCAAACTAAATCTATCTATCTTTTATCTATCTATCAATCTATCTATCAAACTATCTATCTATCTATCTATCTATAAAACTAAATATATCTATCTAATATATCTATTCAAACTCATGAACTCATCTATCTATCTATCTATCTATCTATCTATATATTAAACTAAATCTATCTGTCTAATGTGATCTATCTATCTATCTATCTATCTATCTATCTATCTAAACTCATTCAAACTCATAATCTCATCTATCTATCAAACTAAATCTATCTATCTATCTATCTCTATCTATCTATGTATAAAACTAAATATATCTATCTATCTATCTAATATGATCTATCTAAACTCATTCAAACTCATAAACTCATCTATCTATCTATAAAACTAAATCTGTCTAAACTCATTTAAACACATAAACTCATCTATCTATCTAAACTGATTCAAACTCATAAACTCATCTATCTAAACTCATTCAAACTTATAAACTCATAAATCTATCTATCTATCTATCTCTCTATCTATCTATCTATCTATCTATCTATCTATCTATCTATCTATCTAAACTCATTCAAACTCAAACTCATAAACTCATCTATCTATCAAACTCAATCTAACTATCTATCTATCAAACTAAATCTATCTATCTATCTATCTATCTATCTATCTATCTATCTATCTATCAAACTAAATCTATCTATCTTCTATCTATCTATCTCTGTCTATTTATCTAAACTCATTCAAACTCATAAACTCATCTATCTATCTATCTATCTATCTATCTATCTATCTATCTATCTATCTATCTATCTAATATATCTATCTATCCAAACTCATAAACTCATCTATCTATCTATCTATATATTAAACTAAATCTATCTGTCTAATATGATCTATCTATCTATCTAAACTCATTTAAACACAAACTCATCTATCTATCTATGTAAACTCATTCAAACTCATAAACTCATCTATCTAAACTCATTCAAACTCATAATCTATCTATCTATCTATCTATCTATCTATCTATCTATCTATCTATCTATCTATCTATCTATCTATCTATCTATCTAAACTCATTCAAACTCATAAACTCATAAACTCATCTATCTATCTATCTATCTATAGAACTAAATCTATGTATCTATCTAGTATGATCTATCTATCTATCTATCTATCTATCTATCTATTTAGTCAAGTCAAGTCACCATTATTTATATTGCGCTTTTTACAATGTAGATTGTGTCAAAGCAGCTTTACAGTGATAACTGGTACATTATTTTGGCTGCACAGCAGCTCTTAAGGAATAGTGTCAATGCAGGCAGATCCTGTGTTGTGGTTGTGTCATGGCGCAGGTCCTCGATCTCACCCGGATACGGCCCGGATACGGCTGACTACGGTAAACCTCGGGATAAACAGAAAGACTAATATTAGCGTAGATGCCATTCTTCTTCTGATGTAACGAGTACATCTGGTGTTATTGGAAGTGTTCCCGGTTCCGGCTGACCTAATTTATGCAGCCTAATAATCCTTTAACGGATTTGAAAAAATAAATTGATAATGTGTTATGTGTATGCCAGGTTAAAGAGATGTGTTTTTAGTTTAGATTTAAACTGACAGAGTGTGTCTGCTTCCCGAACAATGCTAGGAAGATTGTTCCAGAGTTTAGGTGCCAAATAGGAGAAGGATCTACCGCCTGCAGTTGATTTTGATATTCTAGGTATTATTAGCTGGCCTGAATTCTGAGATCGTAATAGACGCGAAGGACTATAATGCATTAAGAGCTCGCTCAGGTACTGGGGAGCTAAACCATTTAGTGCTTTGTAGGTAATTAGCAAGATTTTAAAATCTATACGATGTTTAACAGGAAGCCAATGCAGTGTTGACAGAACCGGGCTAATATGGTCATACTTCCTAGATCTAGTAAGAACTCTAGCTGCTGCATTTTGTACGAGCTGTAGTTTATTTATCAGGCGAGCAGAACAACCACCTAGTAGAGCGTTACAGTAATCTAGCCTTGAGGTCATGAACTCATGAACTAACTGTTCTGCATTTGTCATCGAGAGCATATGTCGTAATTTAGATATATTTTTAAGATGGAAGAATGCGGTTTTACAGATGCTAGAAACATGGCCTTCAAATGAAAGATTGGTATCAAAGAGCACACCCAGGTTCCTAACTGACGACGAAGACTTAACAGAGCATCCATTAAGTGTTAGACAGTATTCTAGATAGTATTAAACCCATTCAATCTCATAAACTCATCTATCTATCTATCAAACTAAATCTATCTTTCGTCTATCTATCTATCTATCTATCTATCTATCTATCTATCTATCTATAAAACTAAATATATCTATCTATCTATCTAATATGATCTATCTATGTACCTATCAAACTAAATCTATCTATCTATCTATCTATCTAATATGATCTATCTATCTAATATGATCTATCTATCTATATATCTAAACTCATTCAAACTCATAAACTCATCTATCTATCTATCTATCTATCTATCTATAAAACTAAATCTATATATCTATCTAATATGATCTATCTATCTAAACTCATTCAAACTCATAAACTCATCTATCTATCTATAAAACTAAATCTATATATCTATCTAATATGATCTATCTATCTAAACTCATTCAAACACATAAACTCATCTATCTATCTATCTATCTAAACTCAATCAAACTCATAAACTCATCTATCAAACTCAGTCTATCTATCTATCTATCTATTTATCAAACTAAATCTATCTATCTATCTATCTATCTATCAAACTAAATCTATCTATCTATCAAACTATCTATCTATCTATAAAACTAAATATATCTATCTAATATATCTATCTATTCAAACTCATGAACTCATCTATCTATCTATCTATCTATATATTAAAATAAATCTATCTGTCTAATATGATCTATCTATCTATCTATCTAAACTCATTTAAACACTAACTCATCTATCTATCTATGTAAACTCATTCAAACTCATAAACTCATCTATCTAAACTCATTCAAACTCATAATCTATCTATCTATCTAAACTCATTCAAACTCATAATCTCATCTATCTATCTATCTATCTATCAAACTAAATCTATCTATCTTCTATCTATCTATCTATCTATCATATACCCTAGCAACTGCATAGCAACACCCTAGCAACCACCCAGAATACCTTAGCAACCACATAGCAACCAAACCATCATGGCAACTACCTAGCAACCACACAAATCACAGTGGCAACATCCTAGCAACCAACCCGAGTACCCTAGCAACCGCATAGCAACACCTCAGCAACCACCCCGAGTACCTTAGCAACCGCATAGCAACACCTTAGCAACCACCCCGAGTACCCTAGCAACCGCATAGCAACCACTCTAGCAACCACCCTGAGTATCCTAGCAACTACAGGCAACATCCTAGCAACCAACCCGATTACCCTAGCAACCGCATAGCAACACCCTAGCAACCACCCCTAGTACCCTAGCAACCGCATAGCAACACCTTAGCAACCACTTAGAGTACCCTTGCAACCGCATAGCAACACCCTAGCAACCACCCGAATACCCTAGCAACCACGTAGCAACACCTTAGCAACCACCCCGAGTACCTTGGCAACCACATAGCAACACCTTAGCAACCACCCTGAGTACCTTAGCAACCGCATAGCAACCCTTAGCAACCACATAACACCCTAGCAACCACCTTGAGTACCCTGACTCTAATCTATCTATCTATCTATCTAAACTAATTCAAACTCATATCTTTATCTATCTATCTATCTATCTATCTATCAAAACTACTAAACTAAAACAGAAACTTTCAAACTTTCAAACTTTTAAAACTGCTTCAAACTTTCTGGACCGGCTTTTTCAAGCCAACTTAAAGTTTGTCTTGACAAACTTTTTTCATCTAGTTATTATTATTCTTCTTAGACTAAATTTCTAAATGCTACTCCTTAGACTGTTCAAGCTACAACCACCAAACTCAGACTAGACCTTCAGACTGTTCTGACTTAAGGTTTTCCTGAAAATGCTGATCAAAACTTGGAAAAATCCCATTGACTTTCATTGAACTGTCTTGGCTTGATTAAAACATTCTGTCCAACTGTCAAAATTCAAATTCAAACACACAGACTCAATTAAACTGCCATTCCTATTACTAAGCCATATAAACTCATTTAATCTATCTATCTATCTATCAAACTAAATCTATCTATCTATTAAATTATATCTATCTATCAATCAAACTAAATCTATCTATCTATCTATCAAACTAATTCTATCTATCTATCTATCTATCTATCTATTAAACTAATTGACAAATTTGGTAGAACCATCACTTCTACCACTAAAGAACGCTTTATAAATAATCTTCCTGATCAGTTTCATCGCCTTAGCATACCAGACAGCTTAGAAGACCTCGATGTTGCAACGGAAACTATTGCCTCTGTCCTTTCCAGCACATTAGACTCAGTTGCTCCTTTGCGTTTAAAAAAGATTAAGGAAATTAATCCAACGCTGTGGTACAACGAGCACACTCAGGCCCTAAAGGTAGCAGCCAGAAAAATGGAACGCAGCTGGAGGAAGGGAGGGAGAGAATGGTTGAGTACAGAAAGGCCTTAAAATCTGCTAGATCTGCCTATTTTTCAAAACTTTTAGAAGAAAATAAACAAAACCCTAGGTATTTATTTGATACAGTGGCTAAATTAACAAGAAATAAAGCTTCAACTTCTGATGTTTCCAAAGAGCACAGCAGTGATGACTTTATGAACTTCTTTACTTGCAAGATTGATAATATTAGAAAAAAAATTATAACCACGCAACCGTCCACTACAGTATTGTGTCAGACGGTGCATTGTAGTGTCCCTGAGGAAAAATTCAATTCATTTACTCCTTTAAGAGAGGAAGAATTGTCTAAACTTGTTAAATCGTCAAAATCGACAACATGTATGTTAGACCCTATACCAACTAAGCTATTGAAAGAGATGCTTCCAGAGGTCATAGATCCTCTTCTTAATATCGTTAATTCATCTTTATCACTAGGATACGTACCAAAAACTTTTAAGTTGGCTATTATTAAACCTCTTATTAAAAAACCACAACTTGATCCTAGAGAATTAGTCAATTACAGGCCAATCTCAAATCTCACTTTTCTGTCAAAAATACTTGAAAAGGCAGTATCATCACAACTATGTTCCTTTTTAGAAAGAAATAGTATCTATGAGGATTTCCAGTCAGGATTTAGACCATACCATAGTACTGAAACTGCTCTCATTAGAGTTACTAATGATTTGCTCTTATCATCAGATCGTGGTTGTATCTCTCTATTAGTGTTACTGGATCTTAGTGCTGCATTTGACACTATTGATCACAATATTTTTTTAAATAGACTCGAAAATTATGTTGGCATTAGTGGAATTGCATTGTCATGGTTCAAATCATACTTATCTGACCGTTATCAGTTTGTAGAAGTAAATGAAGAGAGGTCATATCGATCACAAGTTGAATATGGAGTACCGCAAGGCTCAGTACTAGGACCATTGCTTTTCATTCTGTACATGCTACCCTTAGGAGATATCATCAGGAAGCATGGTGTTAGTTTTCACTGTTACGCTGATGATACTCAGCTCTATATTTCTTCGCGCCCTGACGAAACTTACCAATTCACAAAATTAACGGAATGCATAGCTGATATAAAAAATTGGATGACCAGTAATTTCCTACTACTTAATTCAGAAAAAACAGATATTCTAATTTTTGGACCAAAAACTTCCTCACGTAATAACCTAGAATACTGTCTAACACTTGATGGCTGCTCTGTTAAGTCTTCGTCGTCAGTTAGGAACCTGGGTGTGCTCTTTGATACCAATCTTTCATTTGAAGGCCATGTTTCTAGCATCTGTAAAACCGCATTCTTCCATCTTAAAAATATATCTAAATTACAACATATGCTCTCGATGACAAATGCGGAACAGTTAGTTCATGCGTTCATGACCTCAAGGCTAGATTACTGTAACGCTCTACTAGGTGGTTGTTCTGCTCGCCTGATAAATAAACTACAGCTCGTACAAAATGCAGCAGCTAGAGTTCTTACTAGATCTAGGAAGTATGACCATATCAGCCCGGTTCTGTCAACACTGCATTGGCTTCCTGTTAAACATCGTATAGATTTTAAAATCTTGCTAATTACCTACAAAGCACTAAATGGTTTAGCTCCCCAGTACCTGAGCGAGCTCTTAATGCATTATAGTCCTTCGCGTCTATTACGATCTCAGAATTCAGGCCAGCTAATAATACCTAGAATATCAAAATCAACTGCAGGTGGTAGATCCTTCTCCTATTTGGCACCTAAACTCTGGAACAATCTTCCTAGCATTGTTCGGGAAGCAGACACACTCTGTTAGTTTCAATCTAAACTAAAAACACATCTCTTTAACCTGGCATACACATAACACATTATCAATTTATTTTTTCAAATCCGTTAAAGGATTATTAGGCTGCATAAATTAGGTCAGCCGGAACCGGGAACACTTCCAATAACACCAGATGTACTCATTACATCAGAAGAAGAATGGCATCTACGCTAATATTAGTCTTTCTGTTTATCCCGAGGTTTACCGTAGTCAGCCGTATCCGGGCCGTATCCGGGTGAGATCGAGGACCTGCGCCATGACACAACCACAACACAGCCCTGAAGTATCAGCAGAGATTGAGTCAACTAGATCATCCACTATGAAGGCCTCATCAACATGACAACCAGTGGCACATCTCCTCAACAACCGTCCATACCGGTGTGATGAATACGATCCTCAACTGGATGGAACTGAATTAAACTTTGAATGTTGCGATCGTATCTGACTTATGATAGCAACCTGAGTCGTAACAAAGCACTGTTCGCCAGAGGAGAACTGGCCCCCCGACTAAGCCTGGTTTCTCCCAAGGTTTTTTCTCCATTTTAACACCTGTTTGCCACCTGATGTCACCCGTTGGAGTTTGGGTTCCTTGCCGCTGTCGCCTTTGGCTTGCTTAGTTGGGGACACTTGACAATTGACATTTGATATTCAACAGTGCTTTGATCTACCTGCATTGACACTATTCATTAAGAGCTGCTGTGCAGCCAAAATAATGTACCAGTTATCACTGTAAAGCTGCTTTGACACAATCTACATTGTAAAAAGCGCTATATAAATAATGGTGACTTGACTTGACTAAATCTATTTATCTATCTGATATAAATCTGGTATGAATCTAAACACACTGAAGCCCATTAGACTCAATGAAGCTGCCATTCTATGTACTATTTATAAGCCATTTAAACTGATTCAAACTCATTAACTAACTAACTAACAAACTAACTAACTATCTATCTAACAAACTATCTAACAAACTAACTATCTAACTATCCAACTAACAAACTATCTAAATAACTAACTAAATAACTATCTAACTTTCTAACTATCTAACTTACTATCTAACTATTGAACTATCTAACTTACTATCTAACTAATTAACTAACTATCTAACTAACTAACTGACTATCTAACTTACTAAATAACTAACTAACTTACTATCTATCTAACTTACTAACTAACTTTCTAACTAACTACATATCTAACTTACTATCTAACTAACTAGCTATCTAACTGTCTAACTAAATATCTATCTAAGTTACTATCTAACTAACTATCTATCTATCTATCTACACACACTCACTCACTCACTCACACTCACATACTCTCACACTCACTCACATTCACTCACACTCACTCACATTCACATACTCACACACTCACTCACTAGCTAGCTTTTAAATTACGAAACTAAACCTAAACTATTTCAAACTGAAAAGCTTCAAACTACAAGCTTTTAAAACTAGTCCAAACTTTCTGGCTAGGCTTTTTCAAGCCAACTTAAAGTTTGTCTACGAACTTTACTCATCTAATTCTTCTTCTTCTTCTTCTTACTCTAAGTCATTAAAACTCATAAACTCATCTATCTAAACTCATGATCTATCTATCTATCTATCTATCTATCTATCTAAAGTCATTCAAACTCATCTATCTATCTATCTATCTATCTATCTAACTAAATTTATCTACCTTCTATCAACCGCATAGCAACACCCTAGCAACCACCCAGAGTACCCTAGAAACCGCATAGCAACACCTTAGCAACCACCATAGTAGCCTAGAAACTGCATAGCAACACCCTAGCAACCACACAGAATACCTTAGCAACTGCATAGCAATAACCTAGCAACCACCCAGAATACCTTAGCAACCACATAGCAACACCTTAGCAACCACATAACACCCTAGCAACCACCTTGAGTACCATGACTCTATCTGTCTATCTAGACTCTATCTGTCTATCTATCTATCTATCTATCTATCTATCAAAACTACTAAACTAAAACTGAAACTTTCAAACTAAAAACTTTCAAACTGAAAACTTTTAAAACTGCTTCAAACCTATCCCCTCTTTGTCAACGACAATAATACTCCCAACTGCTTTGAAACATTGGTTCCAAAACACTTTCCAAACAGACTTCAGTTCAAAGCCATAACACATACATAAGCCCATCAATTACCCATTCAACAATGTAGTTGCTGCGTACCTGTAACATATAAATCAATAACTCCACCTGCTCTCCTCCTTTCCTCTGCATCTGCAGGATTTCTACCTCCACCCTAAAAGCTCCATCAGCCTATCTCCATTCAAGTGGTGCGAGACCATCTAGCATGGGTTTCCCTTCAGGCTTTCCAGTCTCTAGGCTCTTTTATTCCATATACTGTAATCATTACAAAGCTTATAATTTTGTAATCATCACACAGATTATAATAATTAATTTAATGAGCCAATTGTTCCTGCCGTAAATTAATACATTATTAGAAAACTGCGTGATTTGTATATGTACATTTCTGAAATACATTACTTGGACACAGTGACCTCTGATAACAGATCACTCTAAATTGTAATGTAGATACATGAATTTCTGTAAAGCTGCTTTGAAACGATATTATGAAAAGCGCTATACAAATAAATGTGGATTGAATTTTACTGCCACAGCAGATATTTTGGCCTGCGCTCTTGCAACCGCTTTCAGATTAAACTTTATTCCCCACTGCCACAGCAGTGATTTTGGCCACCGCTCCCGCATTAGCTTTCAGACTAAACTTTATTCCCCACTGCCGCTGCAGTGATTTTGGCCACCGCTCCCGCATCAGGATTCAGACTAAACCTTATTCCCCACTGCCGCAGCAGTGATTTCAGCCACCACTCTCGCAACACTCTTCAGATCAAAACTTTATTCCACACTGCCGCAGCAGTGATTTCGGCCACCGCTCTTGCATCAGCTTTCAGACTAAAACTTTATTTCTATCTACCACAGCAACTATATGGTAACGTATGGAACGGGACAACGGAGTGGGAGATCCATGTGCAGGCTTTATTTAAAAGAGCGTAGTCGTACAGGCAATAGGTCAAACACCAGCAAACAGAAACAGGAAGGCAACACAAAAGAATAGTCCAATTCACAGGCAAAGGTCAAGGCAGGCAGCAACAAGGAAACAGTCCAGGGTCAACACACAGGCTAGGCAAGGCAAGGCAAGGCAAGGCAAGGAACAAGGAACACAGAGACAAGGTCAAACAAAGGCTAAACAATGCTCAGCAAAGTATAAGGTGACCCCCATTATGGGGAGCACTGCAGACAGGGGAATTAGTTCAGGAGTAGGAGGGCTAAAATTAATTGGTTTGGGGAAACGTTTGATGACGGGTTCCCCCGACAGAACAGAGAAGGGTTGTGGTATGACAACTGCAACAAGACGTGACTCTGGGGTGTCAGACATAATGTTGCAAGGCTCTGATCAGCAGAGACGTGATGTGACTCTGGACGATCAGCGGAGACGTGACGTGATTCTGGACGATCAGCAGAGACGTGACGTGACTCTGGACGATCAACTGTGACTTGACTGGGCTCACGAAGATCAACTGTGACTTGTCTGGGCTCAGGAAGATCAACTGTGACTTGACTTGGCTCACGAAGATCAGCTGTGACTTGACTTGGCTCAGGAAGATCAGCTGTGACTTGACTTGGCTCACAAAGATCAACTGTGACTTGATTTAGTATTGTGGTGGCCGCCAATTTTGTGACTGGGTTCTAGCGCAGCCACCATTAAAGGCACTGGAGTAATGTTGCATTCCTCCGCGACCCCCACAGTGGAAAGAGAGCCAGTTACCAGTAGAGCAAAATCCAAAAATTCAACGAATGACCCTCGAGGGCCATACTTGATTAAATAATCTTGCAGTGGTTTGTTTAATCCATGACAGAAAAAATCAATGAGAGCAAAGCCAGGCAAGTCGTGCAATGTCCAGAAACTTTTGGATGTGGTCCTCGAGGGTACAATTACCTTGACGTACTGCTGGATCCATGTTGTGGCTGGAAACGCTCATAAAAGCTGCTGGATCTTGGTATAACTGAGTATTCTGTAATGTATGGAACGGGTCAACGGAGTGGTAGATCCACGTGCAGGCTTTATTTAAAAGAGCATAGTCGTACAAGCAATAGGTCAAACACCAGCAAACAGAAACAGGAAGGCAAGGCAAATTCACAGGCAAAGGTTAAGGCAGGCAGCAAACGATCATCAACAAGGAAAAAGTCCAGGGTCAAAAACACAGGCTAGGCAAGGCAAGGTAGGCATGAGTAGTTCGACACCCAGTGTCGACACACGTCTCGAGTTTTCGACACACTAGTGCTCCGAAACAGTGTTCCAGAGCATTACTTGAAATGAGACTGTCACGTGACCTGTGGAAATGAAGCTTTGTTACCTCACTGACACGTCACGCCGGGCTCAAACGAACGAATATTTTCTAAAACTGGTGACGTGATAAGTAAAAAAGGAGCCGCTTAAGCTCCAGCACAGTGAAACAAATAACATTCTTGAATAAAAATATTTTTTTTAACAATGTGCATGTTTGTGTTGTTTTGTAAGGAACACACAAAAAATGGTGCAATGAAAAAAAAAAACACAGACCTAATTTATTGGTGTATTAAACAATCTATTTAGAAGGTGAAAAGATACAAGTTTGATGCGAGTAAAAACAGAGAGACCAGAAAGTCTATTGTCATTGTATTGTGCCAAATGTAATGAAATTTCACTGCACACATACGTGCCACCATCTTTCTAATCAAGTCACCATTATTTATATAGCGCTTTTTACAATGTAGATTGTGTCAAAGCAGCTTTACAGTGATAACTGGTACATTATTTTGGCTGCACAGCAGCTCGTAAGGAATAGTGTCAATGCAGGCAGATCAAAGCACTGTTGAATATCAAATGTCAATTGTCAAGTGTCCCCAACTAAGCAAGCCAAAGGCGACAGCGGCAAGGAACCCAAACTCCAACAGGTGACATCAGGTGGCAAACAGGTGTTAAAATGGAGAAAAAACCTTGGGAGAAACCAGGCCCAGTCGGGGGGCCAGTTCTCCTCTGGCGAACAGTGCTTTGTTACGACTCAGGCTGCTATCATAAGTCAGATAGGATCGCAACATTCAAAGTGTTTAATTCAGTTCCATCCAGTTGAGGATCGTATTCATCACACCGGTATGGACGGTTGTTGAGGAGATGTGCCACTGGTTGTCATGTTGATGAGGCCTTCATAGTGGATGATCTAGTTGACTCAATCTCTGCTGATACTTCAGGGCTGTGTTGTGGTTGTGTCATGGCGGAGGTCCTCGATCTCACCCGGATACGGCCCGGATCCGGCTGACTACGGTAAACCTCGGGATAAACAGAAAGACTAATATTAGCGTAGATGCCATTCTTCTTCTGATGTAACGAGTACATCTGGTGTTATTGGAAGTGTTCCCGGTTCCGGCTGACCTAATTTATGCAGCCTAATAATCCTTTAACGGATTTGAAAAAATAAATTGATAATGTGTTATGTGTATGCCAGGTTAAAGAGATGTGTTTTTAGTTTAGATTTAAACTGACAGAGTGTGTCTGCTTCCCGAACAATGCTAGGAAGATTGTTCCAGAGTTTAGGTGCCAAATAGGAGAAGGATCTACCACCTGCAGTTGATTATGATATTCTAGGTATTATTAGCTGGCCTGAATTCTGAGATCGTAATAGACGCGAAGGACTATAATGCATTAAGAGCTCGCTCAGGTACTGGGGAGCTAAACCATTTAGTGCTTTGTAGGTAATTAGCAAGATTTTAAAATCTATACGATGTTTAACAGGAAGCCAATGCAGTGATGACAGAACCGGGCTGATATGGTCATATTTCCTAGTTCTAGTAAGAACTCTAGCTGCTGCATTTTGTACGAGCTGTAGTTTATTTATCAGGCGAGCAGAACAACCACCTAGTAGAGCGTTACAGTAATCTAGCCTTGAGGTCATGAACGCATGAACTAACTGTTCCGCATTTGTCATCGAGAGCATATGTCGTAATTTAGATATATTTTTAAGATGGAAGAATGCGGTTTTACAGATGCTAGAAACATGGCCTTCAAATGAAAGATTGGTATCAAAGAGCACACCCAGGTTCCTAACTGACGACGAAGACTTAACAGAGCAGCCATCAAGTGTTAGACAGTATTCTAGGTTATTACGTGAAGAAGTTTTTGGTCCAAAAATTAGAATATCTGTTTTTTCTGAATTTAGTAGTAGGAAATTACTGGTCATCCAATTTTTTATATCAGCTATGCATTCCGTTAATTTTGTGAATTGGTAAGTTTCGTAAGGGCGCGAAGAAATATAGAGCTGAGTATCATCAGCGTAACAGTGAAAACTAACACCATGCTTCCTGATGATATCTCCTAAGGGTAGCATGTACAGAATGAAAAGCAATGGTCCTAGTACCGAGCCTTGCGGTACTCCATATTCAACTTGTGATCGATATGACCTCTCTTCATTTACTTCTACAAACTGATAACGGTCAGATAAGTATGATTTGAACCATGACAATGCAATTCCACTAATGCCAACATAATTTTCAAGTCTATTTAAAAGAATATTGTGATCAATAGTGTCAAATGCAGCACTAAGATCCAGTAACACTAATAGAGAGATACAACCACGATCTGATGATAAGAGCAAATCATTAGTAACTCTAATGAGAGCAGTTTCAGTACTATGGTATGGTCTAAATCCTGACTGGAAATCATCATAGATACTATTTCTTTCTAAAAAGGAACATAGTTGTGATGATACAGCCTTTTCTAGTATTTTTGACAGAAAAGTGAGATTTGAGATTGGCCTGTAATTGACTAATTCTCTAGGATCAAGTTGTGGTTTTTTAATAAGAGGTTTAATAATAGCCAACTTAAAAGTTTTTGGTACGTATCCTAGTGATAAAGATGAATTAACGATATTAAGAAGAGGATCTATGACCTCTGGAAGCATCTCTTTCAATAGCTTAGTTGGTATAGGGTCTAACATACATGTTGTCGATTTTGACGATTTAACAAGTTTAGACAATTCTTCCTCTCTTAAAGGAGTAAATGAATTGAATTTTTCCTCAGGGATACTACAATGCACCGTCTGACGCAATACTGTAGTAGACGGTTGCGTGGTTATAATTTTTTTTCTAATATTATCAATCTTGCAAGTAAAGAAGTTCATGAAGTCATCACTGCTGTGCTCTTTGGAAATATCAGAAGTTGAAGCTTTATTTCTTGTTAATTTAGCCACTGTATCAAATAAATACCTAGGGTTTTGTTTATTTTCTTCTAAAAGTTTTGAAAAATAGGCAGATCTAGCAGATTTTAAGGCCTTTCTGTACTCAACCATTCTCTCCCTCCACAAAATGCGAAATACTTCTAGTTTTGTTTTCTTCCAGCTGCGTTCCATTTTTCTGGCTGCTACCTTTAGGGCCTGAGTGTGCTCATTGTACCATGGCGTTGGATTAATTTCCTTAATCTTTTTTAAACGCAAAGGAGCAACTGAGTCTAATGTGCTTGAAAAGACAGAGGCAATAGTTTCCGTTGCAACATCGAGGTCTTCTAAGCTGTCTGGCATGCTAAGGCGATGAAACTGATCAGGAAGATTATTTATAAAGCGTTCTTTAGTGGTAGAAGTGATGGTTCTACCAAATTTATGGCAGGGAGGCAGTTTAGCTGTTTTGACTACATGTAGTATACACGAGACTAGGTAATGATCTGAGATGTCGTCACTCTGCTGCAGAATTTCAACGGCATCAATATCAATTCCATATGACAATATTATATGGAATTACTAATATAGTATTATTATGACTAATACTATAAATATTACTATAAATTACAGCAACACCTCCTCCTTTGCCTTTTTGACGAGGATTGTGTCGATAATCATAACCTTGAGGGCTAGACTCATTTAAAGTAATGTAATCGTCCGGTTTTAGCCAAGTTTCTGTCAAACACAGCATATCTAGATTATTGTCTGTGATAATATCATTTACAATAAGTGATTTTGGTGAAAGGGATCTAATATTTAACAACCCAATCTTTATCATTTGTTTATCATTACTATCTCTATTTTTTATTTGTTGAACATCAATTAAATTTTTACCATTAAATGGGTTTGGAAGTTTTTTGTTTTTACTAATTCGGGGTACAGACACAGTCTCTATGTGATAATATCTAGGTGTAAGAGTTTCTATGTGTTGGGAATTATCTGACTTCTGTAACGTGAGGCAGCTAGCAGACGGTCGGTATAATGACATATATGGTTAATAAATATACAAATAGACCTTACAATGATGTCCCAACGAACAAAACTGAATGACACAGGTAGTGTAGGAATTTTTATTGACCACCAGATGGTGAAGTAGAGCAAAAGCTTCAAAGCACCAATGCAGTTTGTTGTAAAAGCCTCACTGCTTCAAAAGCTTCGTTCGGCACATCCCTAAGGCAAGGCACAAGGAACAAGGAACAAGAGACAAGGAGACAAGGAGACAAGGAGACAAGGTCAAACAAAGGCTAAACAATACTCAGCAAAGTGTGTGTGAAGCAGTGCAGCTTATAAAGGGAACCTGATGGGAAACAGGTGTGAGTGTGATCAGTGCCTAGCTGAGGGATTGTGGAAAATGTAGTCCAGAGTGAAGTGACTAGGTGATTAAATCCTTAAAGTCTTCTGTACTTATATTGCTGAACTACTGACTGCCCAGCTTGCTGTTCTTGTAAATATATTTTTGGGGGTTTAACTTGGAGCTCGAGCCAAGCCTCGGGTTCTAGCCTACTTTGAGGACAGCAAGCCAAGTTTGTTTTACCATTAACCATTCAGACTGAATGGGCAAACTTGTGAAATGTAGTCCCAAACGTAGGTTCGGGAGGAGTCTAAACATTCAGTCCTGTCAATCATCAATACAATAAGCAGCAGTCACTGCTTCATCCCAGTGACAATTGCAGCATCCCTCCTCCTTCTCCCCATCTCCTTCTCTATTTCTCTTATTCTCTCTCTGCGCAGTACTGTTATAGGGGGGTTTGGTGAGCTTATAAAATATTAAAACGCAGTCAAATCATTATTTTGTGTACAGTTATTTAATTATGTCATTCGGTATTGCGGACTCACTCTCGTTTCATACAAACGCAGCTGCTGCCATGTTATGGTATTACGAAATGCTGTGTAATATGTGGTATGACTGTACCATATCTGTTAAATATTCGTGTCCGTCTAGTTTGAACTTGCGCAGCAACTGCTCTTTCCGCGGAAGCTTTGTGTTTAAAGAGCTAATAAAATATTTAGACTCAGATCAATATTTCATGTTTAATTATTTACTTATGTGGCAAGTAGCCATGTAATAAAGCAGGATAATGTACATCCATCCGGTTGTTATCGCAGAATAAACCCCTTCAGACTGATACTGCTCCTGATCACCCTGTCGGGGTTTATTCAGCGATAACAACCGGCTGGATGTACATTATCCCTTAATTATAAAACAGTTAGTTCCTGTCCTTGATTCTGATTGGTCAATAGCTGTGTTTTATTCATGATAAAACACAGCTATGACCGCTTCACCTAACGGTTCTGTGTATCACTACACAACACCCTTAGCAAACACTCTTAGCAATCTAAACATATGTTTGTTCTCACTGATATTGTTCATTTAAGCTTACTGTATTATGTAGAAAAGAGTATTGTGAGAAAGAGATTGACTGAGCGAGTTTATTACCTGCATTCAGATTTAGTATTATCCTTCAGGTCAGTCCTATGTTCATAATAAGAAATCTGTTTAAATGTCTGATGTATTATATTGTCCTTTTAAGAGTTAAGGGGTTTTCCCGTGACTGACAGCGCTAGTCAAAGCATTTGTCAGTTGTGTCTTGTTCCGTGTTCACAACATTTCACTCTTTTCAATGTAAAAGTCTTCGCTACTGACTGACACACTCATAAAGACAGTCTATGCCACCATCTAATGACATAATAATGTAACTTCTGTTGCTGTTCACGGCCAGGGACTATTCTTTCAGACGGAATGAAGGTTTTTAGTGATTTTACTTCAGAAAGTTGCACTGATACATATTTTTGGCTTTAATATTTGTATTGTGTGGTAACCGTTTTATAAAAAGCAACAAGGTACTCGAGGCTAGTGCTGTATTGTGAATAAATCATGGGTGTTGTTAGGAGTCCTTTAGCCGTGACTTATTCATGATACAGCACAGCCTCTCGTACCTTATTGCTTACATAAAATGCAATGCGTTTCAATGGAGGAACTCAACATTCCTTTGTTAATAGTTCTAAAGTGACATTTTAGAATTAGTAATAGAGGCTTGGTCAAACTGTCAACTTGAGATTTGAATCCATTGCGGAAGGAAGTAGTTCTTCACAAAAGAGGGTTTTAAAGACACTCCATTGTTATTTCTTATTTATTTACACACTCGTGCCGTCGAACCGTTGTATAAACACTATTGCATCGCTGACTACCAGCAATGGAGTATTGTCCTCTGTAGAGGACATTATATTTTAGCGAATTTCTCTGAAACCTTACATGTCACAGATAGAAGTCTGGATGTCCTGTAAAGAGCACATTCAAGGCTTTTTCATAGACCCCAAATGTTCGGAGGTTTCACCATGACCTCTCCCTCTCGTTGGTCTTTAAAAATGGTTGACATTAATTTAGTGATCAAATTTAACACCCTAATGAAAATATAATATTTTATTATCATTTACTTCTAATTTTCATTTCAATTTATATTTCATTGTCAATATTCCTATGAAATATTATGAGATATTATTATAACAATTTTGCCATTACTCCCATTATTACACTTCTTTTTTCATTATGTGTTGCTCCAAGAACACATTAACATGCAAATTATACGTGTAGATACATTGTATATGATAAAAAATGGAAAAAATTATGGCCATTTTACACACATATTGCATAAAGCAAAATCCGAATCATTGTTATATCTTTCATAACACAGTTAAGAATCATCTTTATATAAAGTTTGGTATTAAAAAAATCCTAACACCTAAAAATTGATTGGTGATTTTATATATATATATATATATATATATTTTTTTTTTTTTAGGGGTGTAACAGTACACACAACTCATGGTTCAGTATGTACCTCGGTTTTGAAGTCATGGTTTGGTAAAACAGGTGGGGAGAAAACTAAACATAAAATTGCTTCTTTTTTCTTTTATTAAACAGTGGTTTACTGAACACATTGTGTTTGTCTTTAAATATATTAAATTATAACAAAGTTTCTTAAGGATAAAAAAATGATCTCTGCTAATGCTATAAACTATGTAAGGAGCCCTTACTTGAACATTATGCTACTATAATATTAAAGGTTAACAACTGAGCTCAAACTATTAGCCTAAATTCAATCTCTAATTGATTTTTAAATAAAATAATCAACACCCAAATAACAAATTGTATGCAAACATGTAAGCTACACATAAGGCAGTTTTTGCATTAACTTCTAAATCTAATTATAAAATTGTTTTACTTCAATTCGTTGTTAAAATATAATAATTTATACACAGCGGCTGTCATTTTCACGATATATTTATTTAAACATACATTAAATAATCAAGACATCACTAACATAATAAGCAAAATATAATGAATATATAGGCTAATACAGTGCATATATTAAGCGAAAGAGAACTAAGCTATGGGCACAGAATGGCTTTTCTGAGGTAAATGCTATGTGACATATTACAAGCTGTTTTGACTTCTTTCTGCCGTTGAAACACTGATTGAGCAATTACATGAGATATGACAGTTTCAGTAAGTTGTACTGTATCTTTCAACATACCTTTAGCCGTTCATTCATGTTTATTCTGTTACTAGTATTAAGGAGGAAGAGATGATCGCGTTCACTCGCGCTCTGCGCTGCTGGTTGAACTGAGCAGTGATCTGTCACGCCACATCAAAGCGCATCAAAACAGCATTTTCTGAACATTTGTGATTTCGTGGACAGAATTTGAAGGATGGCACTTTGTTTCTTATTATGAAAATCTTGCCAATTATTACTCCTATTATTACACTTTTTTCATTATGTGTTGCTCCAAGCACACATTAATATGCAAATTACATACCTGTAGATACAATGTATATAATGAAAAGTGAAAAATAATATGGCCATTTTACAGACATATTGCATAAAGCAAAATTCAAATTATTCTGTTATATCTTTCATAACACAGTTGAGAATCATCTTTATATAAAGTTTGGTATAAACAAAAATCCTAACACCTAAAAACTGATTGGTGATTTATATAAGAGAGAGATGATCATGTGTGAAGAATTTGAAGGATGACACTTTGTTTCTTATGAAAGTAACAAAACGGTGACATAATGGTGGTTAGGCTACAATGCTGTATTCGTCGTGTACTGCTTTCGTTTTATCCACCCAGTATTGCCAGATTGGAAATGTCCAAGTTTCGTACCAGAAGCTCAAAATTATTATATTTGGAAGAAAATGATC
Organism: Elopichthys bambusa; assembly: GCA_037101425.1. Lineage (NCBI taxonomy): Eukaryota > Metazoa > Chordata > Actinopteri > Cypriniformes > Xenocyprididae > Elopichthys > Elopichthys bambusa. The sequence continues at coordinate 23,365,650 of CM074437.1, read as the reverse complement.
GTACACGAGTTATTATAGATAAATGAACTAAATTAATATATATATATATATATATATATATATATATATATATATATATATATATATATATATATATTTTTACAATTGAATTAATACTGAACTTACTTAAGATGGACAATCACACTATTTTAGCTACTTTAGCATTATGTTCCCTCTATCTCTAAAGATACTTTGACACAATCTGCATTGTAAAAATATATAAATAATTTATAATATAAATTATAAATAAAACTTGACGAGTCAAACATACAGAATACAGCTATTTATCTAGACCAATAACTTTTTGACATGACCTGCAATTAACACAATAGGCGTACCTTAGTGAGAAACAACTGACTTAAAAACGCTACGGCAGGAACATTATAACTTTAGAGTCATTCTCTACGATGATTGGCCGAGAAGATGTAACATGAGAAGATACGCCTAACAACGTTCGCGTTCTCCTTACAATCATGATGTAGAGGATCCACAGCTAGACCAATGAGTATAAGCCGATTATAACGACCATCATTTGAAGTGTCACAAAATTCTGAAATTAACGTACATTATGGGATTTTTTTCATTATTGATCGTACATCGTACAGAAATCAAAATTATCACCTGTCTTTGTCCGTTGTCGTAATTCACCGGGAAACCGAAGTGTTCCCAAACAGGGAAACAAGTGTTCCCTTCTTGCAATGTAATGCACCGTTACAACCCTAATTTTATATATATACATACATACACACACACAAACTATATTGTCAAAAGTTTTGGGACGCCTGCCTTTACGTGCACATGAACTTTAATGACTTCCCATTCTTAATCCGTAGGGTTTAATATGGAGTTGGCCCACCCTTTGCAGCTATAACAGTCTGCAGAAAGTTGGTGACTTCTGCGCACTGTGTGCCTCAGTATGCGCTGACCCCGCTCTGTGATTTTACGTGGCAACAGTTCCTATTGTTTCCAATTGCTTCCACTTTATGATACCACTAACAGTTGACCGTGGAATATTTAGTAGTGAGGAAATTTCACAAATGGACTTTTTGCACAAGTGGCAACCTATTACGGTACCACGCTTGAATTCACTTGAGCTCCTGAGAGCGACACAATCTTTCACAAATGTTTGTAGAAGCAGTCTGCATGCCTAGGTGCTTGATTTTATACACCTGTGGCCATGGAAGTGATTGGAACACCTGAATTCAATGATTTGAAGGGGTTTCCCAATACTTTTGGCAATATAGTGTATATATACACACATACATACGCTGTCTCTCCGATTGCTCCTGTCTGCCTCGCTGCTCAGAGTGGTTTGCGTCTGTAACTCCGTATAGCTTCGATTTGAATCTCTTACTTTTATTCATTGTTGCTTATATTATTAGTACCTTATATTTAATATTGCCTACCACATTAATCTGACGTCGCTAGCTTGAAATCTTTGAATCTAAATCGCTGTTACAACGCGTTTGCATCTCGCTAGCTTGTTAACTTGTCATCAGTCTCTCGCGCGCTCCTTTTTCAGCGCGCTCATCAAACAGCTGTGGTAACTCGGATCAGTCTACAAACACGGTGAGTCATGTCATCCTCTCCTAGCATTGTCACCTGTTCCATTTACCACATGTTCAGTATAGCTCTCTCTGTCAGCGACGAGGGATTTACATGTCATAAATGTAGGGAAATAGTCAGGCTGACAGAGAGAATCTCAGAATTAGAGACACGCATCCAAACTTTAATCGAGGATAGTAAGAACGCAAGAGCTTCAGATACTGTTTTGGATGCGATTAGCTTAGTGAACTCTGTACATTGTTCGGTTCCGGCTGTAGAGCCCGTGCAGCAGGGCACTTGGGTAATGGTGAGGCGGCCTAGCCGCGGAAAACACCACTCTTCCGTTCCAATAATAACATCAAACAGGTTCTCCCCACTCAGTGAGGCACCCACTGAGAATCCTGTTGAAAGTGCCCTAGTTATTGGCGATTCTATTACACTGAACGTGAAAATAGAGACACCAGCCACCATAGTCACATGTTTGCCGGGAGCCAGAGCACCTGACATCAAAGCAAATTTAAAAGTGCTGGCTAATGCTAATCTAATGTCCGCAAAATAATACAGGTTTTATAGACAATTGGAAAAGTTTTTGGGGCAGACCTGACCTGTTGAAAAGAGATGGTATTCATCCCTCTCGGGATGGTGCTGCTCTTCTCTCTAGTAATATGGCACATAGTCTTAGAGCTGAAACATGACAAACTGGGGCCCAGGTCAGGAAGCAGACAGACCGGCTAAACGGACCATCTGCTAGCTGCCTCACGTTACAGAAGTCAGATAATTCCCAACACATAGAAACTCTTACACCTAGATATTATCACATAGAGACTGTGTCTGTACCCCGAATTAGTAAAAACAAAAAACTTCCAAACCCATTTAATGGTAAAAATTTAATTGATGTTCAACAAATAAAAAATAGAGATAGTAATGATAAACAAATGATAAAGCTTGGGTTGTTAAATATTAGATCCCTTTCATCAAAATCACTTAATGTAAATTATATTATCACAGACAATAATCTAGATGTGCTGTGTTTGACAGAAACTTGGCTAAAACCGGACGATTACATTACTTTGAATGAGTCTAGCCCTCAAGGTTATGATTATCGACACAATCCTCGTCAGAAAGGCAGAAAGGTGTTGCTGTAATTTATAGTAATATTTACAGTATTAGTCAAAAGTCTCTCAAATATAATTTCTTCGAAGTGATGGTACTTTACGTAACATTATGTAAGTTGACATTTGTGTTGGCTACTGTATACAGGCCACCAGGACACCATACAGACTTTATCAAAGAATTTGCTGATTTTCTATCGGAGTTAGTACTAGCAGCAGATAAAGTACTTGTTGTTGGTGACTTTAATATTCATGTAGATAATGAAAAAGACTCATTGGGATTGGCATTTGTAGATATTCTAAACTCTATTGGTGTTAGACAACACGTGTCAGGACCCACTCATTGTCGTAACCATACTTTAGATCTAATATTGTCACATGGAATTGATACTGATGCCGTTGAAATTCTGCAGCAGAGTGACGACATCTCAGATCATTATCTAGTCTCGTGTATACTACATTTAGTCAAAACAGCTAAACTGCCTCCCTGCCATAAATTTGGTAGAACCATCACTTCTACCACTAAAGAACGCTTTATAAATAATCTTCCTGATCAGTTTCATCGCCTTAGCATACCAGACAGCTTAGAAGACCTCGATGTTGCAACAGAAACTATTGCCTCTGTCTTTTCAAGAACATTAGACTCAGTTGCTCCTTTGCGTTTAAAAAAGATTAAGGAAATTAATCCAACGCCGTGGTACAACGAGCACACTCAGGCCCTAAAGGTAGCAGCCAGAAAAATGGAGCGCAGCTGGAAGAAAACAAAACTAGAAGTATTTCGCATTTCGTGGAGAGAGAGAATGGTTGAGTACAGAAAGGCCTTAAAATCTGCTAGATCTGCCTATTTTTCAAAACTTTTAGAAGAAAATAAACAAAACCCTAGGTATTTATTTGATACAGTGGCTAAATTAACAAGAAATAAAGCTTCAACTTCTGATGTTCCCAAAGAGCACAGCAGTAATGACTTTATGAACTTCTTTACTTGCAAGATTGATATTAGAAAAAAAATTATAACCACGCAACCGTCTACTACAGTATTGCGTCAGACGGTGCATTGTAGTATCCCTGAGGAAAAATTCAATTCATTTACTCCTTTAAGAGAGGAAGAATTGTCTAAACTTGTTAAATCGTCAAAATCGACAACATATATGTTAGACCCTATACCGACTAAGCTATTGAAAGAGATGCTTCCAGAGGTCATAGATTCTCTTCTTAATATCGTAAATTCATCTTTATCACTAGGATACGTACCAAAAACTTTTAAGTTGGCTATTATTAAACCTCTTATTAAAAAACCACAACTTGATCCTAGAGAATTAGTCAATTACAGGCCAATCTCAAATCTCACTTTTCTGTCAAAAATACTTGAAAAGGCAGTATCATCACAACTATGTTCCTTTTTAGAAAGAAATAGTATCTATGAGGATTTCCAGTCAGGATTTAGACCGTACCATAGTACTGAAACTGCTCTCATTAGAGTTACTAATGATTTGCTCTTATCATCAGATCGTGGTTGTATCTCTCCATTAGTGTTACTGGATCTTAGTGCTGCATTTGACACTATTGATCACAATATATAGACTCGAAAATTATGTTGGCATTAGTGGAATGGCACTGTCATGGTTCAAATCATACTTATCTGACCGTTCTCAGTTTGTAGTAGTAAATGAAGAGAGGTCATATCGATCACGAGTTGAATATGGAGTACCGCAAGGCTCGGTACTAGGACCATTGCTTTTCATTCTGTACATGCTACCCTTAGGAGATATCATCAGGAAGCATGGCGTTAGTTTTCACTGTTATACTGATACTCAGCTCTATATTTCTTCGCATCCTGATGAAACTTACCAATTCACAAAATTAACGGAATGCATAGCTGATATAAAAAATTGGATGACCAGTAATTTCCTACTACTAAATTCAGAAAAAACAGATATTCTAATTTTTGGACCAAAAACTTCCTCACGTAATAACCTAGAATACTGTCTAACACTTGATGGCTGCTCTGTTAAGTCTTCGTCGTCAGTTAGGAACCTGGGTGTGCTCTTTGATACCAATCTTTCATTTGAAGGCCATGTTTCTAGCATCTGTAAAACCGCATTCTTCCATCTTAAAAATATATCTAAATTACGACATATGCTCTCGATGACAAATGCGGAACAGTTAGTTCATGCGTTCATGACCTCAAGGCTAGATTACTGTAACGCTCTACTAGGTGGTTGTTCTGCTCGCCTGATAAATAAACTACAGCTCGTACAAAATGCAGCAGCTAGAGTTCTTACTAGAACTAGGAAGTATGACCATATTAGCCCGGTTCTGTCAACACTGCATTGGCTTCCTGTTAAACATCGTATAGATTTTAAAATCTTGCTAATTACCTACAAAGCACTAAATGGTTTAGCTCCCCAGTACCTGAGCGAGCTATTAATGCATTATAGTCCTTCGCGTCTATTACGATCTCAGAATTCAGGCCAGCTAATAATACCTAGAATATCCGGGCCGGATCCAGGTGAGATCGAGGACCTGCGCCTTGACACGACCACAACGCAGCCCTGAAGTATCAGCAGAGATTGAGTCAACTAGATCATCCACTATGAAGGCCTCATCAACATGACAACCAGTGGCTCATCTCCTCAACAACCGTCCATGATGAATACGATCCTCAACTGGATGGAACTGAATTAAATACTTTGAATGTTGCGATCCTATCTGACTTATGATAGCAACCTGAGTCGTAACAAAGCACTTTTTGCCAGAGGAAAACTGGCCCCCCGACTAAGCCTGGTTTCTCCCAAGGTTTTTTTCTCCATTTTAACTCCTGTTTGCCACCTGATGTCACCTGTTGGAGTTTGGGTTCCTTGCCGCTGTCGCCTTTGGCTTGCTTAGTTGGGGACACTTGACAATTGACATTTGATATTCAACAGTGCTTTGATCTACCTGCATTGACACTATTCCTTAAGAGCTGCTGTGCAGCCAAAATTATATACCAGTTATCACTGTAAAGCTGCTTTGACACAATCTACATTGTAAAAAGCGCTATATAAATAAAGGTGACTTGACTTGACATACATATACATAGAGAGAGAGACGTACTGATGCTGATGACCAAGCCCTTAGCATTTTATTTACAAGCATGAGCCTCAATAAAAATGTCAAACTTTAAAACAATCTTAAACCAGTACAATACAAAAGACAGAAGTATCTCAGAGAGGTTCCATGTATATATTTTTATGTTCTCTTCATCTTCTCATGAAGTTCTTCTCCAGAGCAGCAGGGGTCCTCTGAATGGAGTGAATGTTTCTTTTCACACGGTCCTCCAGAGATGACGTGGCAGCACTCTCTAGCTTCATGTCACTGTAAATAGATTACAGACACAAATTAATTAGAGAGGAAGTCATTATCCAAACAATTTCTTAATGCTATAAGTGCTTTGCCCACAAGAATGTAAGCAGAATTAAAATTTTCCTGGTCCCCACACTTCTATGCCAATTAACATAAACCAACATTTACAAGGTAATCTAGATATTTACAAACAGGCTACCTTGTTCAGACAGGAATTAGACTGTCTGCTACAAATAAAAATCACTGGGTGCAACAGTATTAAGAATTCTGGTTTTAGTAATAAAAATACTGACTGTATAAAGCCAGCATGACGGTCCTGTTTGCCACTGTCTCTGGCTTTCTCCTGTTCCTCTTGTCGCTTGTATATCTTCACATTATTTTCCCTTTCGATCTCCCTTTCACGGGCAAAATCCATCATTTCCCTTCTCTTCTTCTCCAACTCTTCAGCTGAGAGGCGCCTGAGACAAGGGGAAAATGTAGTTGCATTTTATGTGGCTGACAAAACTGAAAGTCTTCTGCAGCTAAAACAAACAAATTAAATGTGTTTGTGTTTGCGTTTCATTTTGAAAACTGCAATTTAAATGCCTCAATCATTTCCCAATAGACCCTTTTCACATGTCCGGGTTTCTCGAAACGGAAGTCATCATAGTTGGGTAAAATTCTATGGCGGTGAATGAGAGAATACATTAAATATATTTTCTGTGTCCCAATTTTCTCAAATAGTAAAAGAAAAACTCATCAACAGTGTTTTCACAACTTTCAAAAAGAAGAAAAAAATAGAGAGAGAGAGAGAGAGATAGATAATGGCAGTCAGAAGAGAGAAAGATGTAATTTTTACCATCACTCCCGTAGCCGCTGTATTAGAAACACCCTCACAACGGCGTTAACTTTTTTGTAATTTGATGAAAAGGTAATACAATACTAAGTATAGTGTTATAAATGTACATACATGAAAAAAAAAAAATGAAAATATGAAAAAATACGCAAGATTTACGATGCTGATGACCGTTAAAACACGTCATCACAGTCTGTGAAAAGGGTTCATTACCTATACCAATGATCATGTGCAAAAACACTTGTACATAAATTGTTCACTTAGAAATCTAAGTGTTTTGAGGAACAAATTTTTCACTCTTGCATTTCTGTTTATTTAGTAAATATATACTGAATATCCATGTCAAGTCACTTATTTCTATAGTTCTTTATACAATACAGACTGTTTCAAAGCAGCTTCACAATAATAACATTCAAATTCTGCTGTAAAGCAGCTCTAACAAGCCAATCGTGTCATTATACAGCTCACATCAGTTCAGTGTTAATTCAGTTAAGTTAAATAACTAAAGTTCACCAATTGTGTATACATGCTGTATTTACTCCTGTTTGCTCCACTGCACACTGAACATGCAAAAGACACAAAGATAGTAGTGTTTTACATTGTTCACATCCGTATGCAGTTTGGCGTGTATATGGCTAATCATTTGATGGTTTGTGTATAGAGTTAATATGCAAAAACACCATTTTTAGAAGAGTTAATATAGTTTTGTATAAGGTGTTTGCTTTTGCAAGAGATGTGTGACGTTTTGCATGCTGTGTGCATGTTTTGTGGTTTTGTGTGTAGAGTTTTGAGAAAATGAGCCGTAGTTTCAGAAATTATGTTTTAATCATCATTCTAAATCTGATCCAGATGTAGTCTTTGACAAAAACACAATTTTCAAAATGTTTTTTAATGAAACTTATCCATATTCAAGTGCTGATATAAAAAGAATACATGGAAGCTGGAATAAAAGTTTTTTTTTTTTTTTTTTTTTTTTAAGCAGAGGATTTGTTCTTTCTTTTGATATATTGCATGTTCAGATATTTATACAACAAAATATTCTGGGGACCATATAACAAGTGAAAATGATCAAAAATGCTGGCATTGGCTGGCAACTTTTAAAAAAAAATGCTGGGGGGAAAAAGTAAATCATTTAACCTACTACATGATATAGCAACTCAAGAACGTGTCATACTTGCTGTAATTGGTGTACTTCTGTCTTTGATGGCGGTCCTTGTGTCTCTGTGGGCTGGGGTCTTTGGTTTTAGGTCTTCCCTCTGACTGGGAATGATTGCCCCTGTCTACTTTATGAGAAAATGGGGATCGACTCCTGTCTCTTGAATGATGATTTGTGTGGTTAGATGCTGAAGAGTGATGGGATCTTTTTTCTGGTAACTGAAACAAAGACGAAAGGAGTAAATTTCACTATTTCAAAGTTGCCATGAAATGCAAGTTGAAAGTGAAACGGCTTCTCTAACAAGAAAACAAGCAGGACTTGATTTAGTCCATGGGAAACTGAATCAGTCAACCGTTGTGTTTTGCTATTTCTGTGATCTCATGAGTAACAGGCTTGAGTATTTGATAAATATTACCAGATCAATGTTAAGCAATGGTGTAGAGGAAAAAAAAAAAAAAAGTCCTGCAGATCCAATAACTACTCTAAGCATCTATATTACTGAGGTCAGCAAGACCTATTATGAAAATGCAGAATGTCAATAAATGTAATTAAATATTAAAATGAAATAAAAGTTAATAATAAAAAAAATCCAAAAGAAACATGTCAGTAATAAAGCTAGGGGATAAAAAAAAAAAAAAAAAAAAAAATCACTTACTTGAAGTCCATAGCCTGATTTAAGATGTCCATTAGATGTTGTGACATCTGATCGATCCTCTTTTGACCTGGTTGGTCAAACAGACACACATATTGTTAGAGAACTTAATTAAATTAAGTATGCTGTCTCTCAAACAAGGATCAAAGAGAGATTTATGCCAATAAATGAAAAAATTAAAAGCACATTAAAATGTAATTTGTACCTATGCTTCTGGTCCTCCTCATCAGAGCTTGAACTCCTCTTTCTGTGCTTTTTCTCCTTCCTCCTCTCTTTCTCCTCTCTTTTCTCCCTTTTACGTTTCTTCTTTTTCTCTTTCTCAATATTGTGACGCAACTACAAGGGTAGAAAAATGTCACAGAGCAGTGTTGTCATTGTAAAAAGTCCATTCAGAATTCAACTAACAATGCATTTTGAATTCCAATTCACTTACTGAATTTGAACTCGGACAACAAAGAGAATGCATGATGCCTTTATAATTGCTGCTGCCTGATCAATTGCTCCTGTCTGCCTCTCTAGCTCCATATAGCTTTGTTTTAAATCTCTATTTACTATCATTCCTTATTGTTTATATTGCTAAATATAACTTACTCATCACCATATGTGATACTGCCAAATATATTAATCTGATTTCGCTATCATGATGCACTAGCACTATCACGAAACTAGGGTTTCTGCAGGTATTATTAAATCTAATTTAATGCTCTTTAATGCCTTTTTAATGCCAATTTTTACATTTTTTTAATGCTCTCTCATATATATATATATATATATATATATTAGGGGTGTCGAAATATACTGATATTGACGATAATCGTGATGTTCAAAGCATGAAATATCGACATTGTGTTAATTTAGGGTGTGACAACATACAATACATTGGTGATAACCACAATATTTAAAATGAATAGGACTCTTATGATATCATGACACTTTATTAAAAAAAAAAAAAAACCTCTCAGGTGGCAGTATTGCACCTTAACGGTGACACCTGTCAAATAAGAAGCACGTGTGGCTATTCCGAGAAGAACCATGTGCTCTGTCCACATCTGAATAAAGTAAGCTCGACAGTATGGGAGTTTTTTCGGCTTCAAAGAAAACACTCTGCAGAATTTGCCTGGCTACATCAGTGCGAAGGGTGGCAACACCACCAACTTTTTTACCCACCTCCATGTCTATCACCCTGCGGATTACGCCATTTTACAGAGAGTAAGTTGCGATTATTTTACTAGTCATGAAATGGGAAATGTTAGCAGCGATTTTCTGTGTTCATGTATTTAAATAAAGCGTGATTCTTTTAATAAGTACTGCGTTTTCTTTACTCGTCTTACTCAGCGCGATGTAAAGCGCATGCAGTTATATGCCCTCAAAATTCAAGATACACGGGCATTTTTACCCCGACGAGTTTTTGTCATTAATTTACATCATATATGATGTGCCTTGCAACAGACAGAAATGTTTTTGTTATATTGACTGAATCTGCGTTTTGAACAAATCAGTTTAATTAATGATTAAATGACCCATTCAATAAAGATGGTCACTTGCTTCCTTTCTTCCTGAATGAGCCATTTGGACAAATCGGTTGAATGAATGAATGAATGAATGAACTCATTAAGACAGTGACTTGGTGCCACCTACTGGCAGTTTAGTTTCACATTTAAAGTACATTTTAATTAAAAAGTTAAAATTAGAAATAATTCCATATTGAAATATTGAATTAAATTTATGTAGACAAATTTGTAAATGCTGTGTTAATATATTAATGCAACTTCTCATTCTGTATCACCTCTGTATTACAAAGATGGATTTTGTTGACAATGATTTCATTTGATTGGTAACAGCCCTAATGTATAGGCTACTAGGCTAGTATTAAATTTTATTTCTTTAGTTCTTAAAAAGCCTTAAATTTAACTTTTAAAAAAAAAATGTGCAGCAACCCTGAAAAAGAAAAAAATATATAAACAAAGTAAAAATTAATTTGACTGATACATTTCTGATACAAAAAGTTGATTTATTTCACTAATTCCATTCCAAAAGTGAAACTTGTATATTATATTCATTCATTACACACAGACTAATATATTTCAAATGTTTATTTCTTTTCATTTTGATGATTATAACTGACAACTAAGGAAAATCCCAAATTCAGTATCTCAGAAAATTAGAATATTGTGAAAAGGTTCAATATTGAAGACACCTGGTGCCACACTCTAATCAGCTAATTAACTCAAAACACCTGCAAAGGCCTTTAAATGGTCTCTCAGTCTAGTTCTGTAGGCTACACAATCATGGGGAAGGACTGCTGACTTGACAGTTGTCCAAAAGACGACCATTGACACCTTGCACAAGGACGGCAAGACACAAAAGGCCATTGCAAAAGAGGCTGGCTGTTCACAGAGCTCTGTGTCCAAGCACATTAATAGAGAGGCGAAGGGAAGGAAAAGATGTGGTAGAAAAAAGTGTACAAGCAATAGGGATAACCGCACCCTGGAGAGGATTGTGAAACAAAACCCATTCAAAAATGTGGGGGAGATTCACAAAGAGTGGACTGCAGCTGGAGTCAGTGCTTCAAGAACCACTACGCACAGACGTATGCAAGACATGGGTTTCAGCTGTCGCATTCCTTGTGTCAAGCCACTCTTGAACAACAGACAGCATCAGAAGCATCTCGCCTGGGCTAAAGACATAAAGGACTGGACTGCTGCTGAGTGGTCCAAAGTTATGTTCTCTGATGAAAGTAAATTTTGCATTTCCTTTGGAAATCAGGGTCCCAGAGTCTGGAGGAAGAGAGGAGAGGCACACAATCCACGTTGCTTGAGGTCCAGTGTAAAGTTTCCAAAGTCAGTGATGGTTTGGGGTGCCATGTCATCTGCTGTGTTTTCTGAGGTCCAAGGTCAACGCAGCCGTATACCAGGAAGTTTTAGAGTACTTCATGCTTCCTGCTGCTGCGATATGCCAGATGCGATATGCCAGACCCAATAATGCAGAAGAGCTGAAGGCCACTATCAGAGCAACCTGGGCTCTTATAACACCTTATGTTCCATAGACTGATCGACTCCATGCCATGCTGCATTGCTGCAGTAATTCAGGCAAAAGGAGCCCCAACTAAGTATTGAGTACTGTACATGCTCATACTTTTCATGTTCATACTTTTCAGTTGGCCAAGAAAAATCCTTTCTTTGTATTGGTCTTAAGTAATATTCTAATTTTCTGAGATAGTGAATTTGGGATTTTCCTTAGTTGTCAGTTATAATCATCAAAATTAAAAGAAAAAAAAAACATTTAAAAAAAATTATAAACATTATAAACATGAATGAATATAATATACAAGTTTCACTTTTTGAATGGAATTGGTGAAATAAATCAACCTTTTGATGATATTCTAATTATTATGACCAGCACCTGTACATTATATATTATATATATACACACACACGTGCATCTCAATAAATTAGAATGTTGTGGAAAAGTTAATTTATTTCAGTAATTCAACTCAAATTGTGGAACTCATGTATTAAATAAATTCAATGCACACAGACTTAAGTACTTTAAGTCTTTGGTTCTTTTAATTGTGATGATTTTGGATTCTCTATGGGGTTCAGGTCAGGCGAGTTTGCTGGCCAATCAAGTACAGTAACACCATGGTCACTGAACCAGCTTTTGGTACCTTTGGCAGTGTGGGCAGGTGCCAAGTCCTGCTGGAAAATGAAATCAGCATCTCCATAAAGCTTGTCAGCAGAAGGAAGCATGAAGTGCTCTAAAATTTCCTGGTAGATGGCTGCGTTGACTTTGGACTTCAGAAAACACAGTGGACCAACACAAGCAGATGATAAGGCAGCCCAAATCATCACTGACTGTGGAAACTTCACACTGGACTTCAAGCAACATGGTTTCTGTGCCTCTCCACTCTTCCTCCAGACTCTGGGACCTTGACTTCCAAATGAAATGCAAAATTTACTTTCATCTGAAAAGAGGACTTTGAACCACTAAGCAACAGTCCAGTTCTTTTTCTCCTTAGCCCAGTTAATACGCTTCTGACGTTGTCTTTGGTTCAGAATTGGCTTGGTACGTGGAATATGACAGTTGTAGCTTATTTCCTAAAGACATCTGTGTGTGGTGGCTCTTGATGCAGACTCCAGCTTCAGTCCACTCCTTTTGAAGCTCTCTTAAGTTCTTAAATCGGCTTCGCCTGACAATCTTCTCATGCTTGCGGTCATTTCTTTCACTTGTACACCTTTTCCTACCACACTTTTTCCTTTCAGTCAACTTTCCATGAATATGCTTTGGCACAGCACTCTGCGAACAGCCAGCTCTTTCAGCAATGACCCTCTGTGGCTTACCCTCATTGAGGAGGGTCTTGATGATTGTCTTTTGGACATCTTTCAAGTCAGCAGACTTCCCCATGACTGCTGTTGGCTTTGATTTTGATGAGCAGCAAGCTGTAATTATCAAAATTAAATAAAAAAAGTCTGGAAATATTTTACTTTATGTCTAATAAATCTAGAATATATTTAAAGCTTTACTTTTTGAATTAAATTACAGAAGAAAAAAAACTTTGATATTCTAATTTGAGATGCACCTGTATATGTGTGTATATGTATATATATATATATATATATATATATATATATATATATATATATATATATATATATATATATATATATATATATATATATATAGAGAGAGAGAGAGAGAGAGAGCGCTAAATGTCTCTAGATGACATCAGATGCCAATTAGAACATTCAGTGTCAGCCCTTTACATTTGTTTGCTTCTCTGCTGCTACTCTGTGTGCTCACATAATGTATTTTAATAGTCAAATTCCCAATAAAACTGTATTATCTATATATATTTTTTTTGTCAGACATTATGAAAAAGTGACTGAAATGCAGCCCATTAAGACTACATGCAGGGCTCGACATTAAGCCTTTTCATGGATGTGCTTGTCCTTTTGACAAGTAAATCGGTCATTCAAAAAGTTGCTTGTCCGGAAAATATGATTTTGTGTGTGTGTTTGGTGTAAATATAAATTTATTCTGACCCAGCTTTGACATATTTAAATCTGCATTTGTGATATTTACCCCAAGGGCTTTTTTTTTCTTTCAATATAAATTTGATTAATTACATTAGAATAAGACAGTAATGTGATTGGTAACAGGCCTATAAATCATTTATAATGAATAAAATACAACTGCATTAAATAATATTTTATGTTTTATTTTTATTTATTTTTTTTGTATACAAATAAGAAATGTTGGGGGAGGGGGGCGACTTCTAAAAATTAAACTAAACCGCCAGTAGGTGGCGGCAAGTGACTGTCTTAATAAGTGAGTCATTGAGTCATAATGAAAACAAGACTGAGTGTTGCGCTACGGTTCTGCTGTGAACTTTATTTAGAACTATTTTCGCTGCTAAAACAGAACAAAAACAAAGTTCCTTCTAAAATGTAAGTGACTTAATATTAATAAGCTTAATCAGGTTTGATTAACTGTTGTAGGAAATGTGTCACGGTTTCAATCGTGATGTATTCAGGAAGTCGCGTGTTGCTTAACTGTATCAAGTGTTATAAAACTCAACAAAACTCTTAAAGGTAAGAAAAGGTTTTGTGAATACACCCCTGATTTATAATAGACATTGTCTGACAAAAAAAAAAAAAAATTCACCATACACATTACATAAAAGACAGTTGTGATTTTAGGTATACATACGCGTAAAAAGATCACTCAGGTTAAAAGCAGCGTACATGTACAAATATGTACATATTTTGCGACAGCAAATCAAAGTTATTAATTATGAAGGTGTAAGGTTCCACCCACTAGCCCAACGACGGCATCTAGTGGTCTGGTCGAAGGTATTTCACGTGTACGTCCTCTGGCTCTTCTGTAAAATTTATCTTAATTTAATACAACTTTGGTTTCTAATTCAATTCTGACTTCGTAAATAATTTTATCTGACTCCAATTATAACTGACTCTTAGTTTCACAATCTTTCCGATGTAACAGCTGATCATGAGATTAGTTGTGCTTTAATTTAGGTCTTTGATCATACTGGATACCTCATGTCAATTATTCATTCATTACGGACCGAATCACCACTTAGAGAATTTCGCAGCGCCGTCTGCGTTCTCACGACATAAATTCGCCAGTTTATGATTCTTAGTCAGAGGGTGCAGAGTTTACTAATGCATTTGAGTCAAACCGCCACATGCTTGTTCATACGAAAATACAGTTTTCTTAGTCACGATACTGCAACTTGCTAATTCAATAACAGACAAACTCAAAAAGTCCCATGATGTGCTCCCATGCTCCTTTCATGGGGCTCTCTAGTTTGACCTGTCCTGACGCAAATTTACGGAAGTGAAGGACTCTAATAATCTAATAATAACAATAAATGTTCATCTTGATTTATCTTGGATTCCTCTAAAATCATTATGACTAGTAAGTCATAATGATTTTAGAGGAATCCAAGATAAATCAAGATTAACATTTATTGTTTTTGCCAGGCAGGATAAGTCATCAATTAAAAGAATTACAAAGAATACATCACACAACTGATCAGCATAAAATGCAAAGTACAATTCATAATAAAATATTAAAAGTTAGCATACCTGGCAAATAGAGAGATACACACAGCAATTGTGTGGGAAGTTCTGAATGCAGATGCTTCCCTGAGTGGTTTGCCAAATCCCTTTAAATACCCCAAGTTATAACAAAAGGGCTATAAACATTTAGCACCCAAATATTTATGCAGCTTTTGCTGGACCTTTTCTCGTGCCCCAAAGGGTCACACGCCTGGTTTTGTGGATCCAAGCAAATGGTTCATAAGAATCTTTATTGGGACATCTCCCACCCCAGGGGAACAGGTTTTTTTTTATTTTTTTTTATTCTTGTCTGTTCTATTGTTGTGGGAGTGAAACCCTCTTACCAATCGCACCAGAAGTATTTACATTGATGTCACTTAAAACAACTAAGATCTCAGATTTGTGAGACTTGCATGGCCTGAAAGGAAGGAGAGGGTGTGAGGAGTCAGGAACTCAGCATGGGGGGGAAGAGAGGAGGTAGAGCACAGGACAACACCTGGTTCATTCTCGCAGATCCTCTCTTCAGATTAGAGAGTTTTATTGTTTTATTACAGGATAGGAATCTTGAATTCAGTAATTCAGTCTTAGTAAAAATCCATCCTTACAAAGGCTATATTCAAAATAAACTAGTAGTATTTTTTATTAAAACTATCTAAAAAATTTTAATGCCTGTAGGAATCAAATTTATTTTTAATGCCATTTAAGGCCTTCATTTTCGCAAAATCCATTTAATGACTTTCTAATGCTTTTTAATGCCCCGCGGAAACCCTGATAAACGTTTGCCGGGAACCAGAGCGCCTGAAAGCAAATTTAAAAGTGCTGGCTAATGCTAATCGTAAATACTCTAAGATTATTTTTCACACCGGCACTAACGATGTCCGACTTCTAGTCGGAGATCACTAAAATTAACATCTTAACATCATAATCTTCCTGATCGGTTTAAGCTTAGAAGAACTCTATGTTGCAACAGAAACTATTGACTTTCTCTTTTCCAGCACATTAGGCACAGTTGCTCCTTTGTGCTTAAAGAAGGAAAATAGTCCAACATCGTGGTACAACGAGCACACTTAGGCCCTTAAGAGAGCAGGCAGAAAAGTTGAGCACAGCTGGAAGAAAACAAGTTTTTTTTTTGCATTTCGTGGAAAGCATTTTTGCTTAAAGAAAGGCCTTAAAAACTGCTAGATCTGTGTATTTCTCTTAGAAGAAAGACATAACCCTAGGTATTTATTTGATACAGTGGCTAAATTAATGAGAAATAAAGCTTCAACTTCTGAAGTTTACAAACATTGTGAAGTCATTACACAGCAGTAATGACTTTATGAACTTCGTTACTTGCTAGATTGATAATATTAGAGAGAAAATTATAACCATGCAACCGTCTACTACAATATCACATCAGACAGTGCGCTGTAGTGTCCCTAAGGAAAAATGCCATTAATTTGTTGCTAGAGAAGAACTGTCTAAACTCGATAAATCATCAAAAATCAACAACATGTTTTTTTAATAACAGGTTTAATAATAGTCAGCTTAGAAGTACGTATCAGTATGTATCCTAGTGACAAAGATGAATTAATGATATTAAGAAGAGGATCTATGACTTCTGGAAGCATTCCTTTCAATAGCTTAAGCCCGGGATACACTGCACGATTTTAGCAATCCTATAAGATCATTACAAATCACACTGTGCAACATGGATCTATTAAACTTGGGCACGACAAGCATGTAGACTGTATGATGATGACACCAATTGACTCGTGAGCTACAATGCAAGTTTCTATAGAAGAATAAAACATCAGCATGCGCTAGTGGTTACCAAAAAGACCATGTTGAATCACACTTTAGCAGTTGAGGTTTGTATGTGTGCTGAAAAAAAAAAAAAAGGACGCGGCGAAGAAGGGAAAAGAGCTTGAGGTAAGCAGTTTTAAGTTTTAGCGCCATGTCGCGTTGATTTCATGTCGCATTTTTATTGGCTGGTCAGTAGACGTAGGTCGTAGCAGCAAACACTGTGCGTTGAGTATGCTGAATTTCCGACACTGTCAGAAAATGATCGTAGGCCATCTTTTTACCACTCTCACTGTACGACATAGGACCACCAATTAAGAGCCATGATCACAGAAATCACCACGATTGTTTCACGATGGCAATCTTTCGTCTGGGACAGCCAAAAATCGTGCAGTGTATCCCAGGCATTAGTTGGTATATTAAATCTGTTATTAAAAGAACACAACTTGATCCTAGAGAATTAGTCAATTACAGGCCAATCTCAAATTGTTTGTTTGTTTATGATTTACGCCATGAGAGCTACCTCGGCTATATAAAAAAAAAAAAATTAATTAGATTTTAAAATTTGATCTTAGATAAAAATTCTAAAACTAAATCAGGCCTTACTTCACTAAAAATCTTTTCATAAAAGTCAACAGAAAAATAAAGAGTTCTAACAGATTTCAGACTAACACAATCCATCAAAATATGCTTCAATGATAATGGATTCTGGCACAAAGGGCATAAAGGAGGATCTTCACCCATTAACAGAAACATAGGGGTTAGCCTGGAGTGCCCTATTCAACAGCGTTTGTAAATAATATGATCCCAGCGATTTTCAAACTGGACAACATTTTGCACCAACCACAGGATTGATTTAAGTTTGTTTGTTGTACATTTATCCCATTCAGTTTGCCATTTCTTACAAATGTAGGTATTTATAATAGGTCTGAGATCTGGCCGATCTCAAATCCACCTTTTCAGTCAGAAATACTAGAATAGGCAGTATCATCACAACTGTGTTCCTTTTTAGAAATGGTCCTCTGTTTGGATTTCCAGTCAGGATTTAGACCATACAATAGTACTGAGACTGCTGTAATTCTCTATTAGTGGTACTGGATCTTAGTGCTGCATTTGACACCATCGACCACAGCATTCTTTTGAATAGACTCAAGAATTATGTTGGCATTAGTGGAATTGCATTGGTATGGTTCAAATACTTATCTGACCGTTATTAGTTGGTAGCAGTAAATGAAGAGATGTCATACCAAGTTCAGTGTGGAGTACCGCAAGGCTCAGTACTATGACCACTGCTTTTCACTCTGTACATGCTACCCTTGGGAAGCATAACGTTAGTTTTCACTGTTGCGCTGATGATATTCAGCTCTATATTTCTTTGCACCCTGACGAAACTTACCAATTCACATAATTTACGGAATGCATAGCTGATATAAAAAATTGGATGATTAGTCATTTTCTACTCATAAATTCAGAAAAAAAAACAGATTCTAATTACTGGACCAAAAACCTCCGCACCTAATAACATAGAATACTGTCTAACACTTGATCAGAACGCCGGCTCATTACTGGCCGGCTCTTTTATATTTATATGTACAAATATGTACAAATCATACAAATGCCCCATTCTGAAACATACATTTATACAGAAAGACTTTCTGGTGCATTTTACTTACATCCAATAAGATTTCCTGTAGCATTTTCATCAGTCAGGCATTTGGGTTTATTTTGATTGTTTGATAAATTTTGACAATGTTTACAATTTGCTCTGGTCCCCTTCCTGTTCGTCGGAGTGATGAGATAGTTAGCAGATTGTCATCACTCAATGGCTGGCTGTCTAAGTGGTGTCCGCAAAATAATATAGGTTTTATAGACAATTGGAAAAGTTTTTGGGGCAGACCTGACCTGTTGAAAAGAGATGGTATTCATCCCTCTCGGGATGGTGCTGCTCTTCTCTCTAGTAATATGGCACATAGTCTTAGAGCTGAAACATGACAAACTGTGGCCCAGGTCAGGAAGCAGACAGACCGGCTAAACCGACCGTCTGCTAGCTGCCTCACGTTACAGAAGTCAGATAATTCCCAACACATAGAAACTCTTACACCTAGATATTATCACATAGAGACTGTGTCTGTACCCTGAATTAGTAAAAACAAAAAACTTCCAAACCCATTTAATGGTAAAAATGTAATTGATGTTCAACAAATAAAAAATAGAGATAGTAATGATAAACAAATGATAAAGCTTGGGTTGTTAAATATTAGATCCCTTTCATCAAAATCACTTATTGTAAATGATATTATCACAGACAATAATCTAGATATGCTGTGTTTGACAGAAACTTGGCTAAAACCGGACGATTACATTACTTTAAATGAGTCTAGCCCTCAAGGTTATGATTATCGACACAATCCTCGTCAGAAAGGCAAAGAGGGAGGTGTTGCTGTAATTTATAGTAATATTTACAGTATTAGTCAAAAGTCTCTCAAATATAATTTCTTCGAAGTGATGGTACTTTACGTAACATTATGTAAGTTGACATTTGTGTTGGCTACTGTATACAGGCCACCAGGACACCATACAGACTTTATCAAAGAATTTGCTGATTTTCTATTGGAGTTAGTACTAGCAGCAGATAAAGTACTTGTTGTTGGTGACTTTAATATTCATGTAGATAATGAAAAAGACTCATTGGGATTGGCATTTGCAGAAATTCTAAACTCTATTGGTGTTAGACAACACGTGTCAGGACCCACTCATTGTCGTAACCATACCTTAGATCTAATATTGTCATATGGAATTGATATTGATGCCGTTGAAATTCTGCAGCAGAGTGACGACATCTCAGATCATTACCTAGTCTCGTGTATACTACATTTAGTCAAAACAGCTAAACTGCCTCCCTGCCATAAATTTGGTAGAACCATCACTTCTACCACTAAAGAACGCTTTATAAATAATCTTCCTGATCAGTTTCATCGCCTTAGCATGCCAGACAGCTTAGAAGACCTCGATGTTGCAACGGAAACTATTGCCTCTGTCTTTTCAAGCACATTAGACTCAGTTGCTCCTTTGCGTTTAAAAAAGATTAAGGAAATTAATCCAACGCCGTGGTACAACGAGCACACTCAGGCCCTAAAGGTAGCAGCCAGAAAAATGGAACGCAGCTGGAAGAAAACAAAACTAGAAGTATTTCGCATTTTGTGGAGAGAGAGAATGATTGAGTACAGAAAGGCCTTAAAATCTGCTAGATCTGCCTATTTTTCAAAACTTTTAGAAGAAAATAAACAAAACCCTAGGTATTTATTTGATACAGTGGCTAAATTAACAAGAAATAAAGCTTCAACTTCTGATGTTTCCAAAGAGCACAGCAGTGATGACTTTATGAACTTCTTTACTTGCAAGATTGATAATATTAGAAAAAAAAGTATAACCACGCAACCGTCTACTACAGTATTGCGTCAGACAGTGCATTGTAGTATCCCTGAGGAAAAATTCAATTCATTTACTCCTTTAAGAGAGGAAGAATTGTCTAAACTTGTTAAATCGTCAAAATCGACAACATGTATGTTAGACCCTATACCAACTAAGCTATTGAAAGAGATGCTTCCAGAGGTCATAGATCCTCTTCTTAATATCGTTAATTCATCTTTATCACTAGGATACGTACCAAAAACTTTTAAGTTGGCTATTATTAAACCTCTTATTAAAAAACCACAACTTGATCCTAGAGAATTAGTCAATTACAGGCCAATCTCAAATCTCACTTTTCTGTCAAAAATACTTGAAAAGGCAGTATCATCACAACTATATTCCTTTTTAGAAAGAAATAGTATCTATGAGGATTTCCAGTCAGGATTTAGACCATACCATAGTACTGAAACTGCTCTCATTAGAGTTACTAATGATTTGCTCTTATCATCAGATCGTGGTTGTATCTCTCTATTAGTGTTACTGGATCTTAGTGCTGCATTTGACACTATTGATAACAATATTCTTTTAAAGAGATTCAAAAATTATGTTGGCATTAGTGGAATTGCATTGTCATGGTTCAAATCATACTTATCTGACCGTTATCAGTTTGTAGAAGTAAATGAAGAGAGGTCATATCGATCACAAGTTGAATATGGAGTACCGCAAGGCTCGGTACTAGGACCATTGCTTTTCATTCTGTACATGCTACCCTTAGGAGATATCATCAGGAAGCATGGCGTTAGTTTTCACTGTTACGCTGATGATACTCAGCTCTATATTTCTTCGCGCCCTGAAGAAACTTACCAATTCACAAAATTAACGGAATGCATAGCTGATATAAAAAATTGGATGACCAGTAATTTCCTACTACTAAATTCAGAAAAAACAGATATTCTAATTTTTGGACCAAAAACTTCCTCACGTAATAACCTAGAATACTGTCTAACACTTGATGGCTGCTCTGTTAAGTCTTCGTCGTCAGTTAGGAACCTGGGTGTGCTGTTTGATACCAATCTTTCATTTGAAGACTATGTTTCTAGCATCTGTAAAACCGCATTCTTCCATCTTAAAAATATATCTAAATTACGACATATGCTCTCGATGACAAATGCGGAACAGTTAGTTCATGCGTTCATGACCTCAAGGCTAGATTACTGTAACGCTCTACTAGGTGGTTGTTCTGCTCGCCTGATAAATAAACTACAGCTCGTACAAAATGCAGCAGCTAGAGTTCTTACTAGAACTAGGAAGTATGACCATATTAGCCCGGTTCTGTCAACACTGCATTGGCTTCCTGTTAAACATCGTATAGATTTTAAAATCTTGCTAATTACCTACAAAGCACTAAATGGTTTAGCTCCCCAGTACCTGAGCGAGCTCTTAAGGCATTATAGTCCTTCGCGTCTATTACGATCTGAGAATTCAGGCCAGCTAATAATACCTAGAATATCAAAATCAACTGCAGGTGGTAGATCCTTCTCCTATTTGGCACCTAAACTCTGGAACAATCTTCCTAGCATTGTTCGGGAAGCAGACACACTCTGTCAGTTAAATCTAAACTAAAAACACATCTCTTTAACCTGGCATACACAACACATTATCAATTTATTTTTTCAAATCCGTTAAAGGATTATTAGGCTGCATAAATTAGGTCAGCCGGAACCGGGAACACTTCCAATAACACCAGATGTACTTGTTACATCAGAAGAAGAATGGCATCTACGCTAATATTAGTCTTTCTGTTTATCCCGAGGTTTACCGTAGTCAGCCGGATCCGGGCCGTATCCGGGTGAGATCGAGGACCTGCGCCATGACACAACCACAACACAGCCCTGAAGTATCAGCAGAGATTGAGTCAACTAGATCATCCACTATGAAGGCCTCATCAACATGACAAACAGTGGCACATCTCCTCAACAACCGTCCATACCGGTGTGATGAATACGATCCTCAACTGGATGGAACTGAATTAAATACTTTGAATGTTGCGATCGTATCTGACTTATGATAGCAACCTGAGTCGTAACAAAGCACTGTTCGCCAGAGGAGAACTGGCCCCCCGACTAAGCCTGGTTTCTCCCAAGGTTTTTTCTCCATTTTAACACCTGTTTGCCACATGATGTCACCTGTTGGAGTTTGGGTTCCTTGCCGCTGTCGCCTTTGGCTTGCTTAGTTGGGGACACTTGACAATTGACATTTGATATTCAACAGTGCTTTGATCTACCTGCATTGACACTATTCCTTAAGAGCTGCTGTGCAGCCAAAATAATGTACCAGTTATCACTGTAAAGCTGCTTTGACACAATCTACATTGTAAAAAGCGCTATATAAATAATGGTGACTTGACTTGACTTTAAGAGCACGGAGAGATTCGCGATTGCACGGGACACGGTCTGAGAGGAGAGGCAGTTCACTTGTATATTTGAGAGCTTGCGTCATTTTCTGCCATTACATGAACGTGCTCTCGCGTTACAATAATGCGCTCTCGACATTTGTAATTAAAATAGGTTTTCACTGGTCCGTTTACGATCAGATATCTTTATTGGCTACCGATAAGCCGGTCAAAGGTTTGAATATTAATTCAAATTGTAGCCGTACTCCGTAACGGAATGTGATTTTACAAGTAGCGAAGTAAATTACTTAGCTTAATTTGTACTTAAGTACAAGTAAAATTACAGATTTAAAAATTTACTCAAAAAAGTACAAGTACCCAAAAAAGCTACTTAATTACAGTAACGTGAGTAGTTTAAATGTGTTACTTCCACCTCTGCTAATTACTTACAAAGCACTAAATGGTTTAGCTCCCCAGTACCTGAGCGAGCCCTTAAAGCATTATAGCCCTTCACATCCATTGCCATCTCAGGATTCTGGCCAGTTGATAATACCTAGATTATCAAAATAAACAGCAGGCAGTAGATCCTTTTCCTATTTAGCACCAGTGAGAGCCCCCAAACCACCAAGACATTTTTATATATATATATATATATATATATATTATTTTTCGTACTTTTGCTATTTCGAGACATGATTACTTGCGATTATCTGAGTGTCAAGTCTTCTGGTGATAGTGGCCGCTGCTGATAGGAAGAGAATAGAGAAATGAGATGTAGAAGGTGGCAGGGAACGTCATCATCCGTGCTTACCTGGATTAAGTATTTTAGTTTCATCATCATGAAAAGGTCAAAGCCATCAGGGGCTCAGTATCGTAAAAAGAAAAAAAGAGGATGAGAAAAAGAAAGCGAAATATACAGGTATGTTACAAATTGGTTAATTGTTCTGTTCTACTACAAGCTAGTCGATCCATCATCACGGGCAAAACATGACACTGCTTATTAACACGGGACGGATTTACCACACATCATGCTCATTTCAGCAGCGGAATATTATAGCATAGTAAAGCTGAATAAAAAATCATTATCAGAAATGGCTGTTTAGTGTAAATTGACCAAGTGATAGTGTCATAACTATGACAAGTTTTCCTATAATAGGAATCTTGCCTAGGGTGCCAAAAAGGCTAGAAGAAGGACCTGCGAATAAACAAGCACAACATCCCTGACGTGTCAGCAGAAATTGTGTCAACTAGACTATCCCATTGAAGGCATCATCGACACAACAGCCAATGGCACTTTAGTCTGGGACTAGCTTACTTCAACAAAACCATTTCCATACTGGCATAATGAATCCGATCTTCAACCAGATGGAACTAGATTAAATATTCTGAATGTTCTGATCCGAGTCTGACTTATGACCTGCAATGCTGCCTGAATCATAAGCATTTTTTCATTTTTGTCAACTGATGGAGTTTGGGTTCCTTGCTGTTGTCACCTCTGGCTTGCTTAGTTGGGGACACTTGATATTCAACAATGTTTTTGATCTGCCTACAATGACACCACTGTATACGAACTGAACTGGACGATGACATCACTTTTTTCCAGAGCTGATGTTTAGATAAATGAACTAAATTAATAACAAATGATTTTTACAATGGAATAAATCAATACTGAACTTAAGATGGACAATGACACCATTTTCTTCTAGAGCTGCTGTACAGTGAAAATTGTGCTGCTTTGACAATCTGCATTGTAAAAAGGGCTATATAAATAAAGATTACTTCACCTGACATTATTCTAGTTAGATTTTTATTTTAAATAGAAAAGTTAAAAAAGTGGCTTAAGCCAGTCCCAGACTAAAATGCATGTTTGAGCTGCTTTAACTGAAAACAACTTACACCGACATATCTTAAAATATGTCAGTGCCATTGTTTTGTCTCAAGATGCACACCAGTAATGTTTTTTTCTAGGGCACGTTTATAAAAGATACTTAAATGCCCTAACTGAACTAAGGCTTAATCCTGGCTTAGTCTAAGCCCTGTCTGTAAAACCGGGCCTATATTTAATAAATTAACCTATATTTTGTGGACCAGAGTGAACTCCCTTTTTTTGTCAAATAAATTTCCAGTGCAACTGATGTGACCAGTTAATGTCAAATTCCAACTAATTAATTAAAATCAAGTTAAATCTTCAATTCTGACAACTAAATATCATGCAAAGTATTCTACTCACCATCTTTTGTATTTCTTTCATTTTAACAGGATTTGTAAGAACTCCTCTCTTCTTCTCCTCCTCCCGTTTGCTGAAAACAAACAGGGAATATACCTACTGTAAACATTTTAATTTACCAGCAATTATAGGAATATTTCCAGACCCAAATAAATATGAGTTAAGCTCAAGCTACACATAACTAGGGATGAGTTAAAATTTTCTTTAAAATAGTTGTTTAACCTTGCTAACAAGGCTGTAAAGGTACACGTATTTGATCTTTCAGTTTGACAAATCAGCATTGGTTTAAAGTAGTGCTGGGCGGTTTTTTTTTTTAAGATTCTGGCGGTTTCGCGGTATGTCACGGGTTTGTGTTTTAATAAACTGTGTTATTATTATTATGATTATTATTATTATTATCTCTATTAATCGAAGTACAATAGTACGTTTCTGCTATTTCAAGTTATACTGAACTTTCATTTTGACAGGGTTGTGAAGACGTTAGACTTCCTGTGTATATATGATATGACAAATGTCGATAGTTTTATTAAACGGTGAAATGTTCATAAAGTGACTCTGAGCAGCTCTGCAGATGAAGTTCATGTATAGTGTGAGTGAGACAGCAGAACCTGAATCATCGCGA
Source organism: Elopichthys bambusa (assembly GCA_037101425.1). NCBI lineage: Eukaryota > Metazoa > Chordata > Actinopteri > Cypriniformes > Xenocyprididae > Elopichthys > Elopichthys bambusa. The sequence continues at coordinate 23,339,993 of CM074437.1, read as the reverse complement.
GCGTCACGCGTGCTTCAGTATGTGTAGTAGACGAAAATGTGGCGCTCATTCATACAGACTTCAGATTTAAACAGCAGTCATTTTAAGCTTTAATATTCACAGACACTAGTCCATATCGATCTCATTGTACAGCCCTACTTTTGCTTTATTCATCCACAAATTGCCAAATTCTGTGACGTTCTGCTTTATACAGTAAGTTCTATTTGTGACTGGCTTCTGTGATTTCATCTGTGTTTTTTTGCATTGCGGAAATCATATGGCTCTACATGGCATGCGCAGTATTAAAGAGAGTTAGTTTGTGAGTTATTTATTGTTGTGTAATAAAGTGGTTTCCATAAGTGTAAGAAGGGTATGAAGTTAATAGAAGTCTGCTCTCTATACGCTCTACATTGCGCTTCATGAATAGAGACAGCAGCTGTGTCAGCTACACCAGTTTGGCGGTTTGTAGAAAATGCATACCTGTCTCAAAACTGAAACCGGTATACCATATGAACCGGTATACCCCCAGCACTAGTTTAAAGTCCCACTGAAGTGTCTTGGAACACGCAGCATTATTCAATATGTTGACGTAATTTCAACTGAAACAGGCGATATATCGAACAGCCCCGCTCCCTTTTTTAAATATCCAATAGCGTTTCGTTTATATCACAGCTCGGCCAGAGCCGTTAAACTCAGTAAGACCTCAGTTTCCTTTTAATATCTAATCATTTATCCTCCTAATCTCCTCTATATCACTTTAAAATATAGCATTCTGTGCAGAATTTAAATGGGTCCAATACCTTTAGTGGTCTGAGCCGACTTGCGGATATGATCCACTCTGTGCTCTCATGTCCCTGGGCCATAGCAGACTGTGCTCACTCTGTGTCGGTTTATGTTATACTAATGAGAAAACGAACTGCATTCGCGTCAGTGGAGAGCATATTTACACAGTCTGATTCGTTCCCTATCCCCTATATAGTGCACTATGTGCACTTTACCATGTAGAAACTGGTAAATGTGTGAACAAATTACCGATTTCAGCTGCAGCTTCAGTGTCTGTTTATAGTGTAGGAGGGAGCGGGACTTCTAGAGAGCATTTGATTGGACAGAAGATTTGATGAGAAGCTGAAGTGCGATGTGATGTCATGAAAATCCATGATCCGTTTTAGTGGAAGTGAGAGACTAATCTCCTTATCTCCTAAATTTTGCAAATTTTACGAAGCTTATTCATAGCATAAGGCTAACATATTCATACTGAAAGCTAAAAAACATACATTTTGATTTCAGGGGGACTTTAACCACTGCACATGCATGTCCAACAGATGGAGTGAAATATAATGTGACTGAAATAATTCTGACTATAACAATCTTTTCTAAAATACTATCCATCCAAACTTGGAAGCACTTCAAATTCCCCATTTACAACAACACTATAAACAGCCAGTATTGACAGACCATTTCTTTTATTTAAAGACATGGGCCATAGTCTTTTCATTGTTTAAATCACTCATTAATTAAAAAATTTCCTTACATGAAGCAACTTTACTGCTGCACCGAAAATATACTGAACCATGATTTCAAAACCAGGGTACGCACCAAACCATAATTTTTTTCTATCGTTACAAGCCTTCTAGGTAAAAATAAAAATACACCATTTACACCATTCCAGCTTACCGGATCTCAAAGAGAGGATCTTCTCTGATCTTAGCAGCCATATCATTAGTAGAGGCAGAACCTGTGGGGTTAAATATGGAACCAGGCAGAAGGCCTGTCTCAGCTGATGGACCACTCTCAGGCTCCTCATACTGCTGGGTGATCTGCTTGTCAATGGGGCGACCGAGAAGGTATTCCTCCCGAGAGATCTGTCCCGCTGGACCCTGGTACATCCAGTCCAAACGGTCGTCTTTCTTCCTGCAATAGTGCGGAATTTGATATTACATTACAGGCTTAAACCAGAGTACGCTGTTATTACGATTATTATTATGCGTTATAACATCTTTGTGTAATGAAAAAGCGCTGTGTTGGGATTGACTGAGAGGAAGTGGATGGATGCTTTTTTTTTTTTTTTTTTTTTTTTTTTTTTAAGTGAATGGATGCTACACACTTAACAGCGCCTGTCTCTTGCGCATATCTGGTCATCTCTTCTCGGGCTCGCTCCTCTTTAAGCTCCTTCTGCAGTTCCTCGATCTTCTTCCTTTCCGCTTCATGTTTCTGCTCCGCTTTCCACACTCGCTCGATGTTTTTCAGAGTTTGCGGATGCCAGCTCTTTTTCAAGTTCTGGTGGGATTCGCGGAGATAAACAAAATAAGTCAGATTTAGATAAAAACAAACATATATGGAATCAATCAGTTTTATTAAATGGCTAGAGTTCTTTCAAATAGACGTCTTCGCTTAAATTATTTAAAGTTGGTGGTATCCATTAACAAGCCGAAATAAACATCACTGGTTATCATTAGCAACTGGCTTCTAGTCATTTAACATAACTGCGCTACTGACAAAAACAAATTGTACTTACAAGGTCACCACCTCCCATGTTGTTGAGGCTGCTATATTAATAATATTATAATGTTTTAAAAATGATTATTTCAAACACACAATCCTAATGTCGATTGCGTGTATCTAAACTTCCATTTTGTTGTGGAACGAAGCTCGAACGTACTTCCGGTTCAACAATACAGTTGCAAAATAAAAGTCCTGGTGACATTTAAGGTGCGTCCCAATTCGCATACTTATGCACTATTCTATTACGTTTTTAAGTACAAGTAGTGCGAGTAGTGCGTTCACACAGAAAATTCCCCCAAAAAAAAAAAAACTTTAAATACCCGCATGATGCATTAAATTAACGGGAAAAAAACGATGTGTAGAATGTTGGACAATTCATGCACTCAACTGTCGCAGATGTAATTACGTTGCCATCTGGATGCTTGCCAACCATTGCCATCTTATAATTCAGTGCACAATGTCCCAATCTTAATCTTGTGATTATCACACTATCCCTCCTCTCTAATCTTGTGAATGATGTGTGCACTAATGTAGGCTGAATTGAAAAATAATGCCTGCCCTTATTCCCTTATTACCTTCTTCCCATTCTTTCGGTCATAGGGTGAGCACCAAAGTGCGAGGACCCTATTGGATTTCCTCCGTTTATTAGGGCCCAAGCCACTCATGGCGCAGGGCCCTCTTGATCCCCTAAGGATTATTATTATTAGGGCCCAAGCCACTAAGGCGCAGGGGCCTATTGTTTTTCTAAGGATTATTATTAGGGCCCAAGCCACTAAGGCGCAGGGGCCTATTGTTTTTCTAAGGATTATTAGGGACAAAGCCCTGTAAAGGGCTGAAGCCCTATTGTTTTCTTTAGGATTATTATTAGGTCCCGAGCACCAAAGTGCGAGAACCCTATTGGATTTCCTCTGTTTATTATTATTATTATTCTTTTCCAAACATTATCGCATTTTTGAGGGCCTAAACATGCTCGAAAACTCACAAAACTTTGCACACACGTCAGGACTGGCGAAAATTGACATCTGATATAGGTTTCAGAAATGGGTGGGGCAAAATGGCTCGATAGCGCCACCTATAAAACTTCAACGGTGTGCGCCTCGGGCTACATGAATGAAATTCGGTACATACATGTACCATCCCATTACTTACAAAAAAGCGATTTTTGTGGCATTTTTTGTGGCATTTTCAGGCCTCGTACTTTAACGAACTCCTCCTACAGTTTTAATCCGATCATCTTCAAATTTGGTTTGTATAATCATAAGGCTTGTGCAACGCTAAATTGCGAAGATCTTGAGTTTTCGTGAAAGGGCATGTCCCTGGCAGCCTGACAAATTTTGATGTTTCGCCATGAAACAGGAAGTTGCTGTAACTAAGGCAAAAAATGTCCGATCTGCCCCAAACTTCACACACTTGATAAAAGTCCTGTCCTGAACACATCTACATGACAATATTCGGTTATAGTAATAGCGCCACCTACTGGCAACAGGAAGTGACATGTTTAACACTGTTATGGACTCCTGACAGCATATTAAAATGTGCTAGCAAGTTCTAAACAGGCTAGCAACATGCTAGAAAAATATTAGCAAAACACTTAGCTAAGTGCTGAAGCATGCTATTAATACAGTGAAAGAGGAAGTTGCTGTAACTCAGGCATGCAATGTCCAATCTACCCCAAACGTCACACATTTGATAAGAGTCCTGCCCTGAACACATCTACATGACAATATTCGGTTATAGTAATAGCGCCACCTACTGGCAACAGGAAGTGACGTTTTTAACAATATAATGCACTATTAGCAACATACTAAAATATGCAATTGAGTACTAAACATGCTAGAAACATTCTAAATCATGCTAGCAACACCTAGCTGACTGCTAAAGCATGCTATTATCATCATGAAACAGGAAGTTGTTGTAACTCAAGCATACACTGTCTGATCAGCCCCAAACTTCACATGTGTGATAAGAGTCCTGGCCTAAAGACATCTATTTGCCAATATACAGTTAGTCATAACGCCACCTGCTGGCAACAGGAAATTACATGCTTTACACTGTAATTCAGTCCCTGAAACACATTTCGATATGCCACTGAGTAGCAAACATACTAGAAACATGTTAAAATATGCAACACTTGGCTAAGTGCTAATGTTTGCAATTAACGTCACGAAACAGGAAGTTGTTGTAACTCAGGCATACGATGTCCAATCTGCTCCAAACTTCACATGTTCGATAATAGTCCTGGCCTGGAGATATCTACATGGCAATATTCAGTTACGCTCACAGCGCCACCTGTTGGCAGCAGGAAGTCTAGCACTTTGAAATGACTTTCCCATAATTCTCCTGTATTTACTCGCTTACATACATGTCGCCCACTGTTCACTGTTTTCCTGAGGCCAACAGGTGGCGGTGAGCCCGGGTGCGAGGGCCCTTTCATCGCTGCTTGCAGCTTTAATTGTTATATTTTTTCCTGTATAATACTCTTGCACTCAACTCTTCCATACATTACATTCAAATCAACTTCACTCTTGTGAAGCTTTTTTTGCCATCTCATTAGCCTCTTCATTCCCCTGAATCCCTACATGTGCTGGAACCCACATAAAACCCACTGTGCTTCCCATTTCTAATTTCCCACTTCCCACTAGAATTTCTAATATTATATCTGGTCTGGCCTCACTCTTCCTACCCTTAATTGCCGTTAGTGCTGCAGTGGAATCTGAACATAAAACGTTTTTTCCAGGTCTTTGTCCCTCCACCTACCCAAGGGCCCACAAAATTGCTCATAGTTCTGTTGAAAAGACTGACATGTTATTTGGTAATCGCAATCCGTGTTTAATATATGTAATTGAGGGATACTTATCCCTATTGCTGATTTTCTGTTGAGTGGGATCACAGAACCATCAGTAAATATCTGCACACAGTTTGACCAGTTTCCTTTTAAATGTTCATACACCAAGGCTACAGGATCACCATTATCTTCCTTCATTTGATCTAGCAATGAAAAATCAACTGTAGGCTCCGGCAGAAACCATAGTGGGACTGGAGACCAACACACTGCAGGTTATAAAATCTTTCATACCCAATTCTTGAGCTCTCCTGTCCACAGTGTAAATCATGCTCCCCTTTCTATCCCTTCCACCCCTTATCTAAAACTCCTAATGTTAAAACTCAGAGACAACTTACTCCTCCTTAACTTCAATGTAGTCTCCTCCATTTCAACTAACCTCCATTTGCATTAATCTGATGTTGTTTTCATAGCACCACTACAAATTCTTAAAGCCTTAGCTTGAATAATCTCCAATTTCTTTAAAACAGATGCAGACCCATAAACCATGCATCCATAATCAATATTGGATCTGATGATTTTCTGATGATTTAGTTTAAATCTAAACTAAAAACGCATCTCTTTAACCTGGCATACACATAACACATTATTAATTTATTTTTTCAAATCCGTTAAAGGATTATTAGGCTGCATAAATTAGGTCAGCCGGAACCGGGAACACTTCCTATAACACCAGATGTACTCGTTACATCAGAAGAAGAATGGCATCTACGCTAATATTAGTCTTTCTGTTTATCCCGAGGTTTACCGTAGTCAACCGGATCCGGGCCGCATCCAGGTAAGACCAAGGACCTGCGCCTTGACACAACCACAACGCAGCCCTGAAGTATCAGCAGAGATTGAGTCAACTAGATCATCCACTGTGAAGGCCTCATCAACATGACAACCAGTGGCGCAGCTCCTCAACAACCGTCCATACCGGTGTGATGAATACGATCCTCAGCTGGATGGAACTGAATTAAATACTTTGAATGTTGCGATACTATCTGACTTATGATAGCAACCTGAGTCGTAACAAAGCACCGTTTGCCAGAGGAGAAACTAAGCCTGGTTTCTCCGTTTTTTCTTCTTCTCCATTTTAACACCTGTTTGCCACCTGATGTCACCTGTTGGAGTTTGGGTTCCTTGCCGCTGTCGCCTTTGGCTTGCTTAGTTGGGGACACTTGACAATTGACATTTGATATTCAACAGTGCTTTGATCTGCCTGCATTGACACTATTCCTTAAGAGCTGCTGTGCAGCCAAAATAATGTACCAGTTATCACTGTAAAGCTGCTTTGACACAATCTACATTGTAAAAAGCAGTATATAAATAAAGGTGACTTGATTCCCCTGTAAATCATTATTAATGTATCTCTATACCACCCAAGTCTCTTCCAACTAGGCATCTTAAAATATTAATAACTTTCTCACATCTTTTAACTATTTGATCTATTTATACCCTCCAAGACATTCTCTCCTCAAACCAAACTCACAAGAATTTAAATGATTTTGCACTGCAGTTTATTTCTGACATTCAAATAAAATAAAAAACGCTTTTGATCCAGCTCAGATAGCTCACATCTCCAGAAAGCTTCAGGATCAGTAGCAGGATATACTATAGGTTCGGGACTAGTGCGGGAAATAAATGTGCTTTTTGTAAAGGCCATATGATTTTCAAACTAGTCCCCCATAATTATAATTTGATTTATACAGACTAGCATCAATAAACTAGTAATTGCCAGTAATGGAAGTACAGACAGACAGACAGACAGACATAGATAGATAGATATTTTTACTGTCTTGGGAGTCACTGCCACATCATCAAATGTTAAGTGCTTTATGTGCTTCAGTAGTTACATCAAGCAAACGTGTACGCCAGATTTTATTAACTTTCCCAGTAGCGTTTTCCATTACCTACAGCCACATCAGATTATAACTACTCAATTTATTTCAAACGAGTGAACACAGTCTGCCCAGGAATGAAGACAATAAGACTGAATTTAGAGATGTAAATTTATGACATGTTTGTTTGTGAGGAGAGTAATGAGGTGGAGAGTTAGAGGCAAAATTAGAGGCAAGCTGTACCTGTTCAGATCGGCTAGATTCTAATTTTATGAAATGCAATGTAAACTCTAACAAGGCATTTTTTATTTAATTAGTCAGTTTGACATCCATCCATCCATCCATCCATCCATCCACCCATTTATTACATTTTTTTTTTTTTAATTGCTTACAATTTTTGAAACTATGGCTCCATTTCTTGAAACTCTACACACAAAACGTGCCCACAACATGCAAAATATCACACATATCTTTTAAAAGCAAACACTTAATTAAAAACTATTTAACTCTTCTAAAAATGGTTCTATTGCATATCAACCCTCACGGCAGTTCGTGACATAGTCACGAAATTTAATCTATTGATTCGTGGTCGTGAACAAGAATTTCCCTTTTTTTTTCATGTCACTCAGCACGACTTTCGATCTAATGTATTTCAATAGGAAACATCTTTCGTGTCTGCACCACGTTTTTCTTTCTGCCACTCGGGAGCATTGTTTTTTCTCATTTGTTATTCATTTTTAAACTTTAAGCGCTACATTACTCAACATTTAACCAGGAGATTTTATCCTTGTTTTTATTGCTTTATATTCTGTAGGCTACTAACCATTGTGCTACGGTTTCTTTTCTGAGAAATGCCGTTTTTCCATCTATTTGGTGTGTCAAATCTAACAGTAGACTTAAATACTACAGTACCCATAAGCCTTATCTACTTTTACTATGTTGAAGACGTCAGCTAAAACTACCTGATGACCCACCGTCGATTCTCTTTTAATGATATCCTCATCTTTCTTTCAACACATAAACACGAAAGTGTACTTGATAATTCCACAATACGATGTTATGACCATCAGTTTTATTTGATTTATTTGAGAACGGGGGATTCGTTTTGGATATAAAATGAAATAAAAAATAAATTGAATTAATTAGTGGACGCCAGCATTACCCGTGATCCGTTGCTATGGAGACGGAGCCAGTCCGCTTTGCGGTTGTGTGATTACTTCAGGCCGCGGATTCTCTCTCATTGCGCTCAAACCACTGTCCAGGTAAGCCACGAGACTTGAAAGTAATGATCACGTTTTGCTTAAATGTTATAATTGATGTCTGTCTTTGCCATTAGACTCACATGGTTTACATGTTAGGGAAACTAATTAAAGGCTGACCAATGGTTTCCATATTAACAGCAAAAAAAAAAAAAAAAAACAAACAAAAAAAACGTCTCAGGTTACGAATGTAACCAGGGTTCCCTGAGAACAGGGAACGAGACTCTGCATTTGCAACGCTATGGGGAAACGTCACGTGACTCGGTGTTCGAAAGCCAACTATCCAATAACTCCAAATCCTATTGGCCGGCGACAGCCTATGACGTCATACAGGCGCGACCCGGAAGTATAAAAGGGGCGCCTGGGGAAGCAGTCATTATCCATCGTCTTGAGGGACTGTTCAGCAGGCAGCCCGATGTATGGCAAGGAAACGCAGAGTCTCGTTCCCTGTTCTCAGGGAACCCTGGTTACATTCGTAACCTGAGACGTTCCCTTTCGAAAGGGAACTTCTACTCTGCGTTTGCAACGCTATGGGGAACGATATACCCACGCCGCCATGCTTGAGGAGAATGCCTGCCAAGAAAAATGGCTGAGACAAAGGCTCCAGAGCAGTAGAAACTGCTTGGCAACTCTCCCTTGGGTCACACCAGGCTGTCAGTGACAGCATTCCCTTCGGCCAACAGCCCAAGCTAAATTCCATGAAGGACCTCCTCAAAGGCCCTACAGAAGGTGCTAAAGCGTCTGGAACCCACTTTTCCATAAGAAACAGTGGTCCCTTCAAGGGAATGTGGCCAGGGAACCGAAGGGAACCCCGGCCAGCCACTAGAGGGGAACGAAGTCACCCTCAATGCCACCAGGGAGGCCGACCTTGTCTGACCTGAGACAAACTCAGTCTGGGCCAACCCTGTCTGAATACAGAGCCTCCTAACACGCATTCTTCACAGAAGATAGTAAGTAAGAGTGACTGTAAAGGGGCAGAAACAAACTCAAACCCACGCGTAGAGACGGGCATCCTGGAGAGCAGAACTCAGCTAAGTGCTATGAACCCTCGTATTGAGGGGAGTATAATCCACTCATCCTAGGATCTACCCAGTGCTTAATTAACGCACTGAGGAGGCCGTGCGCTACAGAACCCTGATCCAGGGAAGCACAAACCAGCCTGATGCTGGATCCTTAAGAGGAGGCCTGATCTAGGCCTACCACCATGACCAGCTTAGGGAGCTAAGCACTATTACAAACATAACCCTAAAAGGGAAGTACGAAACTCACCTAACAGGTAGACCATGCGATGGGCACATACTCATGGAGGCCGAAAGAGGCCTACAGCATGATAGAGTTAAGTGAATAACAGAAGTCAGACAGAAAGTGGCCCGGCTTTCTTTCCGGGGTAGAAAGATGACTTCAATGGCAGCCTAAGAGGCTGCAGAGTGCCCACATGACAATCCACCCAACACGATCCACCGAGCAGTGTACTCAGTAAAAACACCTTTTACTCTCTAAAGCAAGAGGAGTACAGCGTACGCCAGCACGTATTAAGGAAGGCCTGGAGGGGCCTATAACCTCAACAGACACGTGGCATCAGCTCGTGGCAGTGTTTAGGCCCAAAGGACGATAAACAACCAGACAAAAGGAGGTTGGTTTATCACTTAGGCCTCTGGCCAACAGAAGTGTATAAAGATAAATCTCAAAGAGAAATACACGCAAACATACTCCAGTGTGTTAAAACTAGGCGGCCCGTAGGCCTAGCAACCTCTAATACACACGGCGTAGTCTTGTGGCCGTTTCTAGGAGCACAAAAGATCCACCCTAGGCGCTAGGTGGCCCTTAGCTCAACTAGAATAGGACTCAGGGAGGCAGATCTAGGTAAAAAACAACCTTCAGTAAGGTTTTGCTGCCAAACCAACCTGAGGGGCTAGACACTCGAATTACTCGGTAAAAAGCACCTTGTCACCCTCACAGCGAGAGGAGTATATAACTGAACTCCACATATTACACCGGAGGCCGAAGTAGGCCTGCCTTAGTAAACACGTGGCATCAGCAAGTGGCTACCATAACCATAACCATACCACCCAGAGGCCATGTATTAACAGTGTCATGATTAACACATGAAAAACACTGCCAAACACAGAGAACAGGCCTGTTAGGGCCTATCCGTCAGTGATGGGGTGTGGCCGACGGTGGCATGGTTTCCCAGGCATCCTGCCAACCAGTCGACTAGAAAAAGGAGGCCTAAAGGGGCCTCCATTCCAGTAACAGGTGGCGATCAGCCTACTCACAGGTTAAAACACAAATTGTGCCAAATGTAAACTAAAAAGGAGGCCTGAAGGGGCCTGCCAATTCAATAACACGTGGCTACAGCTCGTGAATTAAAGTGCTGCCAAACCAACCTGAGGGACTAGCCACTCGAAATACTCGGTAAAAAGCACCTTGTCACCCTCACAGCGAGAGGAGTATATAACTGAACTCCACATATTACACCGGAGGCCGAAGTAGGCCTGCCTTAGTAAACACGTGGCATCAGCAAGTGGCTACCATAACCATACCACCCAGAGGCCATGTATTAACAGTGTCATGATTAACACATGAACAACACTGCCAAACACTGAGAACAGGCCTGTTAGGGCCTATCCGTCAGTGATGGGGTGTGGCCGACGGTGGCATGGTTTCCCAGGCATCCTGCCAACAAGTCGACTAGAAAAAGGAGGCCTAAAGGGGCCTCCATTCCAGTAACAGGTGGCGATCAGCCTACTCACAGGTTAAAACACAAATTGTGCCAAACGTAAACTAAAAAGGAGGCCTGAAGGGGCCTGCCAATTCAATAACACGTGGCTACAGCTCGTGAATTAAAGTGAACCAAGCTACAGGGAACCAGCTGTAACCCAAAAAGCTATGGGAAGCTAACTGCAACCTGCGCTAGGCTACACATTCCAACAGGCAATGTACCCTAAATACACATTTTGACTAAAGGGAACCAAACAAAGCCAACATGGTCTAAGGAAGGCTAATATAAGCCTACTACCTCAGACAGACACGCGGCATGGCCTGTGGCAGCGTAAACCTGTGAAAATATGTGAGCACATTATGATCAGTTAAACAGTATAGTAGAACAACCGCTAACTAGAAGGAGGCCGAATATCATAAGGCCTACAATCCGAGTTATAAGCAGTATAACCGTTAACCAGACCACTAAAAAAGGGAGCTAATAGATACCAGTTTTCTTCAAAAAAGTGGCACTAACTACCCTGAATATGCAATCCAACAGGTGATGCACCCAGTGACAAGGACCTCAGACTGGAGAGTACAAGTCACCAAATACTCAAAACAGAGGCCTACTTTCACAGCAAAGGGCCTACTGTTATGAGAGCAGGTGCCAACCTGTGGCAGCATAGGCTCACATACAGTGTAGGGCAAAAGTCTAGAACCCAAAGTAACACAAACTTTGATCTACATGCTGTTTTGAAAAGAAAAACACTTCCCACACAGATCCTCAAATCTGATCTAAGCCCCAGAGGACAGGAGCTAAAAAACTAGCAACGTCAACTCAAACTTGATAAAACAAATTATCAAGTGGCTCAGAAGAAAATTATTCCTTTTAGCATGAAAGTTCTAGAAAGTGGGGCCAAGCACACACCTGCATAACTTATCTACGCAAAGATAAGGGCCTACCACCTGAGGAACAGCATAAGGGAGTCAGAAAACAGTCTACAACCTAGCTGTAAAACTCAAATTGCACCTACACCAGCAAGGGGATAATTGGGCGTACAGCCTAACAACTCCCTCGGGAGGAAAACCAGAACTAGGAAACAAATCCTGAAAGGATAGTGAATACATATGGGGTTACTTCATATATCACATCACCTAGCTCTAGCCTGGCTGCCAAGTTATAGGCCTATTTTCTTTATTATATACAACAGGCACCATAACAAACAGCCTGATCTCCACTTCTAAATCTCATGATGAGAAAAATAAAGTGAAGCTCAAAGCTGAAAAGTCAGGCGGCCGGTTAGGGCCGCCGTAGACATACAAACTGAAGCAATGAGTGCCAACTCAAACTATACTGAAAATAGCCGAGAGGCTACTCAACATAGAGAGAAAACTAAGCAGCAGCCATTCTGTGACCTGCTTAGTCAGTCTCAACATTCCAGTTTTGCCCAAAAAACCCCTTCAAATTCTATATCTCAATGTACATTCACTGTGACATGTTCAGAAAATATACAGGAACGACACAAAGTCAACATTTAAGAAATGAAATCTGACTCTGTCTTACCTTCCCGTGGCTCGAAGACCAAAGACTGCTCCTTTACAAACATTGGAAGGAAAACATCCATGGTTCTAGAAGCCCAAAGAACCCTTTCACTATCAAGCCAGAAGGCGGGCCTCCAGAAAAAAACATCATAAGCCCGGCCGTCAGCCTGACTGTTCAAAGGTGTCACCTGATTCCCTCGCCGATGTGGATGAACTCTGGCCGAGCATGGGTTCTTCCATGCCTTCCCGATCTCAACGTGGAGATCCGGAAAAAATGGAAGGCTCACTGGAGTCACGGGCTTGTGGTCGGAAAGAAAAACGTTCGTCAAGTCTGCCGCAAACAGGTTTTTTTTTTTTTTTTTCTCACGCGCCCACACGGCAGCTGCAGTCTGCCAGCAGCGCGTTCCACAACCTCCAGTAACTCGGCATATGCTGGGACTATCAGCCAGAAGAACACTCGCTCCCGGATCCGATGATGTCAAAGATAAGACATCATCATCATCCAGGAGCTCATCCCCGCCACCAGAGGCTGAGAGACCATAACACCTCTCTCAAACTCGGCAGCGAGCTCCATCTGCGAGCCCCATGAGTGCAGCCGCCGCTCTGCCTCAGCACGAGCAGGGCCGGACCGACCAGGCGCAGATGTTGACGCCTCATCCCTCGAGGAGAGGGCCAGACGAGAACGGAGCGTTCTCATAGGAAGACGCTCACAATTCACACAGACAGCGCCCTCAAGCACCATCCGTGCGTGTTCTTCTCCCAAACAATAGACGCATAGGGTGTGCGAACCCTCCGTTAAAAACCTTGGGCATGGATCCACACACTTCCTGAAATGTTTCTCTTTGCCCTCAGACATAACAGAGACATACTCTATGAAGAGTATATTCGATAATGGCAGTCGTCACAAACAGTCCCGAAAGACGATGAGATAATGACTGCTTCCCCAGGCGCCCCTTTTATACTTCCGGGTCGCGCCTGTATGACGTCATAGGCTGTCGCCAGCCAATAGGATTTGGAGTTATTGGATAGTTGGCTTTCGAACACTGAGTCACGTGACGTTTCCCCATAGCGTTGCAAACGCAGAGTAGAAGTTCCCTTTTGAAAGGGAACTGCCTTTTGTGCAGTCATACAGAAAATGGGAAAAACGTGAATTTCATTAATTTATTAAGTATTTTTAAGAAAATGGGAATCTCTAACTATTGGTGTAAACATTTTAAACCTTTTATTAACATATCTAGCCTACACTACATAATTAACATTTTCTGTTCTCCCTGCAGATCCTGTCTAACTTCACCTTTCCGAACCTATAGATACAACTGATTTTCAAAACCCAAAGGCACTTTTAAGAGCCAACCTCTATCTCTCTTCATAATTTTCTATCTCTGTCTATCTCTCGCAACCTCTCTCTCCATCTATCTCACCATCTATATTTATGTCCATCTCTTCAATCTATATCTGTTATCTATCTCTCAGTCTCAATTTCTCTATTTCTCAATCTTTCCTTTCTTTCTGTCTTTGTCTACTTGTCTGTTTTATCCGTATCTGTCAGTCTGTCTGTCCTTTGTATGTCAGTTTGTTATAATGTCTAGGGTCTACAAAAAAGATTTGTCCATTTTGTCAGGGCATTTTATTTTGACACACAAGAAGATCTGTTCCCATTGTAAAAAGGAGCAGCCTCTGAAGCAGCGCCTCAAGAAGAAGAGGTTTGATGACAAGCGAGAGGAATGGGTGGTTGGTTATAAGAAGAACCACAACATTGCATCCATCAAGGATGAAGCCATTATCATGGTATGTGCAATTTCTTACATGATGTTAAACTCTCAGATCATCTAGGACAGTGGTTTGGCCAGGGGACCCACATTTTCCCATGGTCATTGAGTAACGACAGTACTTGTGTGTGTGTGTGTGTCAAAAATTTTTGTGATATATATATATATATATATATATATATATATATATATATATATATATATAATTTTTTTTTTTTTTTACAAAACAAGCAGATTTATTTTGCAAAAATTGTTGACACACACAAGTACTGTCCCACTTTATTAACATACACATAAATTGTACGAATATGACTAATACTGATGAATAAATAGGCCTATAATGTAAGGCTATTAAATAGCAGTTAAATAACATTGTAACTAGTTTTTGTTAATACAATAAAGTTGGTAAGTTGGCATAAACCACCAAAGTAATTAAAAAATATACAAAATAATATTAAAAATAATGTTTCATTTTAGGGTTACAGAAACTACAGTTACCATGGTAAATACACAATACTAACATGAACCGTTAATGAAACATGGAAACTGCTGCTGATAAATAGAATGAACATCACGTGCATGCAAATCCTTCCCAGCTAACACACTATGTAGTTACGTGATTTATTAGTACTTTACTTTTCTTTCATGACTTATTAATTGACAACGTAACACTGCATACTAGTTTCTCTTGCACTTTATATATGCCGCATTCCACCGCATTTGTCAATGCAATTCAGTTCATAACAAATACAGGCATGCATTATGACAGAATCATAGGTGCAATTTAATAATCAAACTTTCTTATCAAGTGAACGAGAAATAACAAATGGACTGCATTCATACTATTACATTCATTAAAGCATTTTACAATGTACACACGTCAAGTGTAAATGTATGTGCAGCATTCACCCATTTGGTCATATAATCACAAAGGTTCTGCCGTTAATTTTTTTTAAAAAAATCTATAGATTGTCACTGTCCAGTTGCACAGTGGTTACACAATCCTATCAATGTAGGTGCTAAACCTGAACTACTATTGTTGCAAAAAGTTCTATTGTACCCTCATGGTGTCAGATTCATCTTTTTGCTGTTTTTCTAAATAGAAGAGTTGGTTTTTGCTTCCACTGTATGAGCCTTTCCTGTTAGCACATACTTGGCATACAAAAGCTAAACTT
This sequence comes from Elopichthys bambusa, assembly GCA_037101425.1. Lineage (NCBI taxonomy): Eukaryota > Metazoa > Chordata > Actinopteri > Cypriniformes > Xenocyprididae > Elopichthys > Elopichthys bambusa. Next base: position 23,324,399 of record CM074437.1, on the reverse strand, counting down.
ACCATGAAGTTAAATATCATGAATGGCATTAACCTCGATGCTGTCATCAATAATGTTATATTTTCTCAATAATTAATATGCTTAGTTATTTTTTCTGTTGTTTTTCTATTACTTTAAACAGCAAATACACAATGTTGTCATTTCATTGCAGCAGCATTGCAGCAGGACTACCTTCAGAAGATAGGCTCATTTTATGAATACCTTTGTGAAGGTGAGATGCATGCACTGTATTTTCACACCTTGTGTTGAGTACGCAAAAGATTTTGTCAGTGTTTAAATCATAAAGGGATGGCTTACCCCTAAAACTTAAATTCAGTCATCAACTCCTAATCTCCTTGACAGTAGAAACTTGGGAGAGGTTTCCATTTTTATATAACCACCACAGAGTTTGTTAGCACAACACTGGAACTTTTTAAAACAATTGAAGTATTTCAGTATTTATCTAGCCTTGGACACAGTCAAACTGCACTCCCTCAAACCATTTTGTAAGATTTGGCAAATTACAAATTGTAAGACAACTGACTTAAAAATGTTTCTACCTGTCCACTGCCACTGTTTTTATCTGCATAGTATTGTGAGGTTTGAAAGCAAGTGCACAAGATTTGGGGATGAGGAGCGAACTACTATCGCCGTGGTACAACGAGCACACTCAGGCCCTAAAGGTAGCAGCCAGAAAAATGGAACGCAGCTGGAAGTATTTCGCATTTTGTGGAGGGAGAGAATGGTTGAGTACAGAAAGGCCTTAAAATCTGCTAGATCTGCCTATTTTTCAAAACTTTTAGAAGAAAATAAACAAAACCCTAGGTATTTATTTGATACAGTGGCTAAATTAACAAGAAATAAAGCTTCAACTTCTGATGTTTCCAAAGAGCACAGCAGTGATGACTTCATGAACTTCTTTACTTGCAAGATTGATAATATTAGAAAAAAAAATTATAACCACGCAACCGTCTACTACAGTATTGCGTCAGACGGTGCATTGTAGTATCCCTGAGGAAAAATTCAATTCATTTACTCCTTTAAGAGAGGAAGAATTGTCTAAACTTGTTAAATCGTCAAAATCGACAACATGTATGTTAGACCCTATACCAACTAAACTATTGAAAGAGATGCTTCCAGAGGTCATAGATCCTCTTCTTAATATCGTTAATTCATCTTTATCACTAGGATACGTACCAAAAACTTTTAAGTTGGCTATTATTAAACCTCTTATTAAAAAACCACAACTTGATCCTAGAGAATTAGTCAATTACAGGCCAATCTCAAATCTCACTTTTCTGTCAAAAATACTAGAAAAGGCTGCATCATCACAACTATGTTCCTTTTTAGAAAGAAATAGTATCTATGAGGATTTCCAGTCAGGATTTAGACCATACCATAGTACTGAAACTGCTCTCATTAGAGTTACTAATGATTTGCTATTATCATCAGATCGTGGTTGTATCTCTCTATTAGTGTTACTGGATCTTAGTGCTGCATTTGACACTATTGATCACAATATTCTTTTAAATAGACTCGAAAATTATGTTGGCATTAGTGGAATTGCATTGTCATGGTTCAAATCATACTTATCTGACCGTTATCAGTTTGTAGAAGTAAATGAAGAGAGGTCATATCGATCACAAGTTGAATATGGAGTACCGCAAGGCTCGGTACTAGGACCATTGCTTTTCATTCTGTACATGCTACCCTTAGGAGATATCATCAGGAAGCATGGCGTTAGTTTTCACTGTTACGCTGATGATACTCAGCTCTATATTTCTTCGCGCCCTGAAGAAACTTACCAATTCGCAAAATTAACGGAATGCATAGCTGATATAAAAAATTGGATGACCAGTAATTTCCTACTACTAAATTCAGAAAAAACAGATATTCTAATTTTTGGACCAAAAACTTCCTCACGTAATAACCTAGAATATTGTCTAACACTTGATGGCTGCTCTGTTAAGTCTTCGTCGTCAGTTAGGAACCTGTGTGTGCTCTTTGATACCAATCTTTCATTTGAAGGCCATGTTTCTAGCATCTGTAAAACCGCATTCTTCCATCTTAAAAATATATCTAAATTACGACATATGCTCTCGATGACAAATGCGGAACAGTTAGTTCATGCGTTCATGACCTCAAGGCTAGATTACTGTAACGCTCTACTAGGTGGTTGTTCTGCTCGCCTGATAAATAAACTACAGCTCGTACAAAATGCAGCAGCTAGAGTTCTTACTAGAACTAGGAAATATGACCATATCAGCCCGGTTCTGTCAACACTGCATTGGCTTCCTGTTAAACATCGTATAGATTTTAAAATCTTGCTAATTACCTACAAAGCACTAAATGGTTTAGCTCCCCAGTACCTGAGCGAGCTCTTAATGCATTATAGTCCTTCGCGTCTATTACGATCTCAGAATTCAGGCCAGCTAATAATACCTAGAATATCAAAATCAACTGCAGGTGGTAGATCCTTCTCCTATTTGGCACCTAAACTCTGGAACAATCTTCCTAGCATTGTTCGGGAAGCAGACACACTCTGTCAGTTTAAATCTAAACTAAAAACACATCTCTTTAACCTGGCATACACATAACACATTATCAATTTATTTTTTCAAATCCGTTAAAGGATTATTAGGCTGCATAAATTAGGTCAGCCGGAACCGGGAACACTTCCAATAACACCAGATGTACTCGTTACATCAGAAGAAGAATGGCATCTACGCTTATATTAGTCTTTCTGTTTATCCCGAGGTTTACCATAGTCAGCCGGATCCGGGCCGTATCCGGGTGAGATCGAGGACCTGCGCCATGACACAACCACAACACAGCCCTGAAGTATCAGCAGAGATTGAGTCAACTAGATCATCCACTATGAAGGCCTCATCAACATGACAAACAGTGGCACATCTCCTCAACAACCGTCCATACCGGTGTGATGAATACGATCCTCAACTGGATGGAACTGAATTAAATACTTTGAATGTTGCGATCGTATCTGACTTATGATAGCAACCTGAGTCGTAACAAAGCACTGTTCGCCAGAGGAGAACTGGCCCCCCGACTAAGCCTGGTTTCTCCCAAGGTTTTTTCTCCATTTTAACACCTGTTTGCCACCTGATGTCACCTGTTGGAGTTTGGGTTCCTTGCCACTGTCGCCTTTGGCTTGCTTAGTTGGGGACACTTGACAATTGACATTTGATATTCAACAGTGCTTTGATCTACCTGCATTGACACTATTCCTTAAGAGCTGCTGTGCAGCCAAAATAATGTACCAGTTATCACTGTAAAGCTGCTTTGACACAATCTACATTGTAAAAAGCGCTATATATAAACAATGGTGACTTGACTTGACTTGATTGATTGTGTAGATTAATAAGACATGGGGACTTCTGAGGACATGTAATGTAACTGTTATTGATCTGGAAAGAAGTGGACACTAACCTTGTGTATTTCTATGATTGTAAGCAAGTGTTTCAGTCAATGTTTTATTTTACATTCAGTGTAATCAGTGTGCATTTATGTTAGAACAATATTGGGTTTAAATATATACTGCCAACTATGGAATTATGTTTGGTATGTTTTTTGTAGGAGCCATATTTCTTTTCTGTTTTCAGCCCACATACAACAATATTTTTAATGTTTAGACACGCTGACCAAAGCAATCTTTGTAGGGAAATATACTAATTAGATCCATGAAATCTTCTAAGGCCTGTTTTGGTCACTGAGTCAGTGAATCAAATGTTAATGAATCTTAGTATAGTGCTGAATGTAGAGCTTACGATGCAGATGGACCATTAACGGAAATAGCACAAAGTAAAAGAAAACCATCAGATGTTGGCTGGATACACCACACACTTACACTACTACTAACTTGGAGGCATAAAGTTTTTTAGCGCACGACACAGTCCAGTCTGAGCTAAATAGAGACTCTATTAAACAAACGTTACACTTGGTGTCATTCTTTGAATAGATATTATGAGCACTCTGTTTTTTTCCTGACTAAAATATATATTGTATTTGTTTTAGTCACAGAAAATTAATTAATATAGATTTGCAGATAACTAATACATCCAGTTTTAGTCTTTTAGTTTTAGTCTAGTTTTAGTCGACTAATTATCATAAGATTTTAGTTGACCAAATCTACAGTAGATTTAGTTGACTAAAATCTAATTTAGTTAAATTGTAATGCATTAAGCATTTCTCTAACAATACACACATCCAATACACTGATATACAACTGATATACTCTCTAAACTGTTTATGTTCACTTAAGACAACTAACTGTACTTTACTTGCCAAAAATGAAATTTTTTGACCGTTTAAGTGCAAAAAGACATGAAAGAGAGCTCAATTCAGTACCTGTCAGGGAGTGACTCATCATTGAGGTAATATTACAGTTTTTGTTAAAAAAATTGATTAGATTTTTAGATTTTCTGCTTTCATTGTAATTTTAGTTAAAAGTTTTAATAACTTTTTGTGTTTGTGTCTTTTAGTTTTTGCTTTTAAATGTCATTATAGTTTTTTATTTCTGTTTGTTATTTTAGTACATCAGGTTAAGCTAAAGCTTAGAAACTAGATGAAATAAAATAAGCTTACATTTTTTATATTTTTATTTTTTATTTCAGTTAATGTTTATTTCAAGTAGTGAAGATTTTTTTAATGGTTTTAGGGTTAACTATAATAACCCTTATACTTGTAAAATATATAGATAAAAAAAAGAAAAAAAGTTTGTAGAGAAACTTTAAGTTGGCTTAAAAAAGCCTAGCCAGAAAGTTTGAAGAAGTTTTAAAAGCTTGTAGCATGAAGATTTTCAGTTTGAAATAGTTAAAGTTTTAGATTTGTAGTTTTAATAGATAGATAGATAGATAGACAAAAACAACAGAGAGAGAGAGAGAGAGAGATCACTGATCAGCCACTCTAAGGATGAGCTCCTGAAAAATTATAAAAGATTAAGCTAAAAAGTGAGACAGAGAGTGAAGCAGAGGAACAACTTGGATTCGGGTAAAGACTGATTTTTTCTCTATAAAATACATTTTAATAAAAGAAAGAAGACTGGAAGCTGTGGGTTAGCATCCGGCTGCTGGATCACCACTATAACAGCTAACTGCACCTTCACAATCTGACCGTCGACTGAGAGAGAGTTTAGCTTTGCTGGAACTGGACTTCACTGAACTCAGAGAACACAGACGTTCTTCTCCTCATGGACTCTAATGGAAAGTTCTTGGACCCACAGAAACTCTTCCCACATCAGAAAGTCACTGCAAAATGATGCAGCACAACAGGCCACGCCCGGCAGATCATCAGAGACTTCGCAGGACACCCCTCGTGTGTTATAATCCACACCGGGACTAATGACCTCCACTCCCTGTGCAACAATACTGCTGATGCTGTCACTTCACGTCCAATGTCCATCAAGCCCCCTTCAGGAAGATGAAACCAAACCCCCCCCCACATCCACACCAAGAGAAATCCCTGCAACCGAGAGCACAGAGCTACGCTAAAGCTGTAACCCAGCCTCCTGCTCCACCCACCACCGCCACACCTGCCAGCGAACTGAGCCAGATCAGAGAGATGCTGCGCACACTGTGCAACCAGCTCCTGAGCAGATAAGAACATCATTCACAAACAGTGCTCTATTGACAAAAAAAAGAAAAGAAAAGAAAAAAATTGCACTAATGTAAATTGTTTGCCATTTTCACATGTTATTTTCTCTCTGTCTTACCAAATAGGTTTATCTTTAATAATACTAATGCATTCATTTCATATAAGTGATGGCTTCCTCACACTTGACAATTGATATTTGATATTCAACAGTGCTTTGATCTGCCTGCATTGACACTATTCTTTAAGAGCTGCTGTGCAGCTAAAATAATGTACCAGTTATCACTGTAAAGCTGCTTTGACACAATCTACATTGTAAAAAGCGCTATATAAATAAAGGTGACTTGACTTGACTTGATAAGTTGTTGGAATATTCAGGGTCTTCATTCTACAATATTTGGTTCTAAAAGCACAGACCCTGAATTTCTAAAAAATATCAAAGATGCAGATATTATCATTCTCACTGGAACCTGGTGTAGAAATGATGTGCTTACTTACTGTCCCTCAGGCTACTATGAAGTAATTGTGCCCTCAGTTAAATTAAGTACAGTCCATCGTGGACGAGACTTGGGAGGAATTCTGGTGTGGTACAGGGAGGATCTGGCCAAACACATTTCTGTTAATACAGTTGGAAAATTTAATTGCTGGTTAAAAATAAACAACCAAATTGGCATTTCAACTACTGACACTTATATATGTGCCATCTACATTCCTCCAGCAGAATCCCCTTACTATGATGAGGAATATCTGAACAACCTCCACACAGAAATCAGCCATTTCCAGGCCCAGGGAAATGTGCTGCTGTGTGGAGACTTCAATGCAAGAACAGGATCTGAACCTGATAACATAGATCCAATTGGCAATGAATATGTCTTTGGCCAAAACCCCCTGAGTCTCACAAGAAAATCTCCCACCAAGATACAACCTTGGCCAAACTGTAAATAAAAACGGTAGAGAGTTAGTACAGCTCTGCCGAGCCTCGGGCCTGTACATTCTTAATGGCAGGATCAGAGGGGACTCTTTAGGGAGGTTCACATGTTGTTCAGGTCTTGGAGCTAGTGTAGTTGATTATGCCATCACTGACATGGACCCTTCCTCCTTCAGTGCATTTACTGTCAAACAGCAAACTCCACTCTCTGACTATAACCAAACTAACATCTATATCAAAACACATCACACACCAGAACAAAACAGGCTGAACACAATGTCCTGATTCCGAGTCAGATTGGCTTCCTTCCAAATCACAGAACTACTGACCACATTTACACACTACACACCCTAATCAATAAACAAGTAAAACAGACCAAAAACGGAAAAATATTTGCATGCTTTGTCGATTTAAAAAAAGCATTTGATTCTATTTGGCTCGATGGATTATATTTCAAACTTTTACGAAGCCGTGTAGAGGGTAAAGTTTATGACATTATAAAATCAATGTATTCAAACAACAAATGTGCAGTACAAATTGGCAACAAACATACAGAATTCTTCACCCAGAAGACAGGAGTACGGCAGGGCTGTAGCCTGAGTCCAACGCTGTTCAACATTGACATTAATGAACTAGCAGTGCAGTTGGAACAGTCTTCAGCTCCCGGACTCACTCTACAAGACAAGAACATCAAGCTCCTGCTGTATGCAGACGACCTGGTGACTATAGCACCACCTGGACCTGCTGGAGAACCACTGCCAGAAATGGGCCCTGGCAGTAAACCTCAAGAAGACCAATGTTATGGTCTTCCAGAAAAAGCCCAGATGTCAGGAACACAGATACCAGTTCAGTCTAGGCAGCACCGCCCTAGAACACACGATGCAGTACACTTACCTCGGCCTGATCATCACTACATCGGGGAGTTTCGGTATGGCAGTGAATGCTCTCAAAGATAAAGCTCGAAGAGCTCTATACACCATCAAGAAAAGATTCCAAAACATTGACTTACCAATTCCAATCTGGTGTAAAATCTTTGATAGTGTGATTCAGCCCATTGCGCTGTATGGAAGTGAGGTTTGGGGTCCACTCAGTGATCAGAGCTACACTAGATGGGACAAACATCCAACAGAAGCCCTACACACAGAATTCTGCAAAATGATCCTAAAACTACAAAGAAGGACACCCAATAATGCATGTAGGGCAGAATTAGGCCGATTCCCATTGATTATTAATATGCAAAAAAGATCCCTCAAATTCTGGATGCATCTAAAATCAAGTCCCACAGAATCGCTACATTTTAAAGCATTACAAACCCAAGAACTGAACCCCGAAAAAAGTCCCCTCAGTCAGCTGGTTCTGAGACTTACTAACCTGACTAACTCTACTAACACTAACCAGTCTCAGACCAGCACTGCTCCTCATCCAAACATAAAAATAAACCAAATTTTCAAACAATCTAAATATACATATCTGGAACATTGGGATGAGGAAACTAAAACACAAAGTAAATTACAATTTTATCAAACTCTAAAATCAAATTATGAATTAGAAGAATATCTCCAAAGTGTCAAAGACACAAAGCAGAGACGGATCCTGACCAAGTACAGGCTCAGTGAGCACAGTCTAGCAATCGTGACCGGGGTTGATAGGGTACTCAGGGTGGTTGCTATGTGGTTGCTAAGGTATTCTAGGTGGTTGCTAGGCTGTTGCTATGCAGTTGCTAGGGTACTTGGGGTGGTTGCTAACGTGTTGCTATAGATAGATAGATGAGTTTATGAGTTTGAATGAGTTTAGATAGATAGATAGATAGATAGATAGATAGATAGATAGACAGATAGATAGACAGACAGATAGATAGATAGATAGATAGATAGATAGATAGATAGATAGATAGATAGATAGATAGATAGGTAGATAAAAGTATAAGTTTGAATGAGTTTAGATAGATAGATAGATAGATAGATAGAGTCAGGTTACTCAAGGTGTTTGCTAGGGTGTTATGTGGTTGCTAAGGTGTTGCTATGCAGTTGCTAGGGTACTCTGGGTGGTTGCTAGGGTGTTGCTATGTGGTTGCTAGGGTATTCGGGTGGTCGCTAGGGTGTTGATATGCGGTTGCTAGGGAACTCGGGGTGGTTGCTAAGGTGTTGCCTGTGGTTGCTAGGGTACTCGGGGTGGTTGCTATGCGGTTGCTAGTGTACTCGGGGTGGTTGCTAAGGTGTTGCTATGTGGTTGCTAGGGTACTCATGGTGGTTGCTATGCGGTTGCTAAGGTACTCTGGGTGGTTGCTAAGGTGTTTCTATGCGGTTGCTAGGGTACTCGGGGTGGTTGCTAGGGTGTTGCCTGTGGTTGCTAGGATACTCGTGTGGTTGCTATGGTGTTGCTATGCGGTTGCTAATGTACTCTAGGTGTTTGCTAAGGTGTTTCTATGTGGTTGCTAAGGTACTCAGGGTGGTTGCTAAGGTGTTGCCTGTGGTTGCTAGGGTACTCATGTGGTTGCTATGGTGTTGCTATGCGGTTGCTAGGGTACTCTAGGTGTTTGCTAAGGTGTTTCTATGTGGTTGCTAAGGTACTCAGGGTGGTTGCTAAGGTGTTGCCTGTGGTTGCTAGTGTACTCAGGGTGGTTGCTAAGGTGTTGCGATGCAGTTGCTAGGCTAATCGGGTTGGTTGTTAGGATGTTGCCAGGGTGATTTGTGTGGTTGCTAGGCGGTTGCCATGATGATTTGTTTGCTATGTGGTTGCTTAGTTGTTCTGTGTGGTTGCTATGAGATAGATTTAGTTTGATAGATAGATAGATAGATTTAGTTTGATAGATAGATAGATAGATAGATAGATAGATAGATAGATAGATAGATAGATAGATAGATAGATAGATAGATTTAGTTTGATAGATAGATTGATAGATAGATAGATAGATAGATAGATAGATTTAGTTTGATAGATAGAAAATAGATTTAGTTTGATAGATAGATAGATAGATTTAGTTTGATAGATAGATAGATAGATAGATTTAGTTTGATAGATAGATAGATAGATAGATAGATTTAGTTTGATAGATAGAAAATAGATTTAGTTTGATAGATAGATAGATTTAGTTTGATAGATAGATAGATAGATAGATTTAGTTTTATAGATAGATAAATAGATATAGTTAGACAGAAAGATTTAATTTGATTGATAGATAGATAGATAGATAGATGATAGATAGATAGATTGAGTTTGATAAATAGATAGACAGATTTAGTTTGATAGATAAATAGATAGATAGATAGATAGAAGATAGATTTAGTTTGATAGATAGATAGATGAGTTTATGAGTTTGAATGAGTTTAGATAGATCATATTAGATAGATAGATAGATAGATAGATTTAGTTTGATAGATAGATAGATAGATCCTATTACATAGATAGATTTAGTTTTATAGATAGATAAATAGATATAGTTAGATAGACAGAAAGATTTAATTTGATAGATAGATAAATAGATTAAATGAGTTTGAGTTTGAATTAGTAATAGTACATAGAATGACAGCTTCATTGAGTCTAATGTGCTTCAGTTTGTTTAGATTTGAATTTTGACAGTTGGAGTTTTACGGAATGTTCACATCAGCCAAGACAGTTCAATGAAAGTCAATGGGATTTTTCCAAGTTTTGATAGTCATTTTTAGGAAAACCGTAAGTCTAATCAGTCTGAAAAGATATAGCAACTAACTTCAGAACAGTCTGAAGGTCTAGTCCGAGTTTAAAGTATGTAGAGTTAAAGCTCTAGGAGGAGTAGCATTCAACAATTTTAGGGTAAGAAGAAGAAGAAAAAGAAGAATAATAAGTTTAAATAGCATAACAGTAAGTTGGCTTTTTCAAGCCAACTTGACTAGATTAAAAAGTTCGTTGAGACAAACTTTAAGTTGGCTTGAAAAAGCCAGTCCAGAAAGTTTGAAGTAGTTTTAAAAGTTTTAGTTTTAGTTTAGTAGTTTTGATAGATAGATAGATAGATCAAATGATAAAAATTTGACAAGAATGCATATTCGACCAGGGCAGGGGTGGGCAGTAGTTATGATATATGTATTTCAAATATGTATTTCAAATATAAAATAGGATTTTGTAATGTGTATTTGATAGGGTTGATGAAAATGGCTTCATATTTTGTATTAAACTACTGTAGTGTTTTGTATTTTTATAGTTTTAAAATACTGTAAAATAATTTGTAAGAAGTCTACATGATGACATCATAAAAATGTGGCACTAATTCGTGCCTACTCTGTGGTTTGCCCAGACTAGAGATGAGAACAGAAAATTGATCCATATGGAAGAAACGTGCAGGCTCCCAGCTTTCCATAAACTGCTATAATTAATAAATATAAAATTTGGTGCGTCACCATAGGTTGACGACAGATATATATTTTTTCCGTCAATGAGCGCAATAGTTGTTTTAATTGTAAAACGCGAGCTTTTTATTTTTCCTTCATCTAATTTGAAGGTGGCTGCTTTGCAGGTAGTCCGGTTGGCCACACATCTGCAGCGAATCGGTCCTGGGCGTGATAGGGGCTTGGTGTTGCCATCTTGCGGGTAAGAGAAGAATACACAATGCATAATGCAAATAATAAACATGTCATTTTTACAATTTATTTAAAAGAATAGTCCTGTCAGAGGTAATAACTATTGTATGTCATAATTCATAAGTTATCAGATGTTATTTAAAAAAAATGATTTTGTGTGTGTACTAAAGTTTAAAACTTAATTAGTTCAAAGTGTTTTATATATTTTTAAACACGTCTATAAATTAAAGCCATAAGTGTGTAAATACCATTTAATTAATACATAAAGGATTCCTGTCAGGGCGCCATAGCCTACAAGAATGACCCCACACAAAAATGTTTACTGTATTCTTTTAGTCGACATTAATCATTTTTAAATGATCACGAGCAATAATCGACAATAATGATGTTTTTCAGTTAAAAGGCAAGAAGTTATAAAAAGTAAGTAAAGGTAATGTAGTGATAGACGCGCGTTGTCACAGTAACCAGGTGAAGGTAATAAGGAAATTAAACTTTGAGACACAATTGCCCTGCTCCCTCCAAAATGGACAAAAATGCATATTCAAATTCCCCCTACACAATCAAAATGAATCTATTACGACTGTCACTATCAAGTGAAATAAATGAAAGGTGTGGCAGCATTACAGTTATGCATGCTCGTTACTTTTTCTACTCTTTTTTTTTTCTCTCCCGCCGTTGAGCATTATAACCAATCCCACACATGGGCTCATGATGCAATAACCAATCAGATGAGTTAGATTATGTACAGGTGAATTAAAAAACTGCGGATTCGCGGGAGTTTTTGCAACGCTCGTGCCATGTGCTCAGTCAGTCAGTGCGGGACACGCTCTGAATATTGCCAGTTCTGTCCTGGAAAAGTGCAGATACATTGTAAGCAAGATACTAATTTATAATCCTTTTGATTTTCATTCTACTAAAATAACAATGTTTTTATTTTCTAATGCGTAAAAACCATTTAACTAATTCATAAACGATTCCTGTCAGTGCGCCATAGCCTACGAGAATGACAAAACGTTTACTGTATTCTTTTAATCGACATTAACCATTATTAAATTAACACGAGCAATAATCGACAATGATGTTTTTCAGTTACAAGGCAAAAAGTTACTGTCATAACAGCTTAAACATTTCTAGGAATGCTGTCTGCTAGATGTATGCATCATATTTTGTGTTAAATTCGTACATTTAATCATTAAATTAGTTACAAGACGCAACATTCACTTATTAATACGCAAATTTTATTGTGACGCTTTAATATTTGAATTATATTATCAGAAAACGGAACTGTATACATTTGGGTTTATGACTGCTACATTTTACCTGCCACAAGATGGCACTGTTTTCAACATTCTTAATATTTCAAATATTTTCACGAAATCGAGAACAGCTCAATTAGTGTTTTCGGTATGGGTGTGTCAAGTAGGTATCTCTGCTGAACAAAAAGGCTGTTTCTCAGTCAGTGGGCATTTGACCACCACTTTACCTGACTTCCTTAAGTTATAAAGTCCTTCTCCAGTGGGTTAGGCAAGTCAGGTTAAGTGTTTAAAAACCACCCATTGTGCCCACATGATTGGGTAACCCTCACATGCATTCTGTACACCTCAGACACGGGTCCAAGGCGACCACCTTTCCATTTCGGACCAATGTCATCCTTACAGGTCTGGAAAATAAGTCAGAAGTAAGTACAGCATAGTTTGTAAACAATGTGGTAATGTTGTGTTGCTTTCTTGAGGGTGAGAGAATACTTATGAATCTCGAATATGAAAAATATACATAATGTAAACAAGGGTTTTTGTTTCCTTTTTTTGTGAAAGGTTGAGGAGAATGTTGGTGTCAAATCTAGAATGCTAGCATGTGCTCCAGTTGGACATGGCTAATTATTGAGGTAACTTTTAAATATGTCTGTAAAAAGACAATAAATAAATATAAATGATCTCAAATGAAAATAAAATAAACATGACTAAATAAAAAACACTACTATTAATACTATTGCTAAACTGTAAACAATCTAAACTACTAAATTACTACTAAAATGTAAACAACTTGAACTACTAAATTACTAAAATGATAAAACGTAAACAAAATGTAAACAATCTAACTATTACCCGTTTATGAACGTGTAATTTTTAGGTGGACTGGAAGTTTTTCAATTAGATCTTCCACACTTCCATGGTACAGTGTTGTGGGAATGTTGAACTCAAAGTCGCTGCACAGAAGTGATAGACTTCCATGCTGACTAGATACTCCGATGACTTCAATGAGGTGCGTGACTTCCTCCCTTTCTGCACTCTGGATTTTAACAAAAAAGACAATTTACACTTAGGTTTACATCCCCTAAAAAGCACAGTGAATGTATGAGCTTGTAGATGTGTGACATTGCACCCTACTATTTACACAACAAACAAAATATTGCTATAGCAGAATTACTGTATATCAACCATGTAACCAGTGATGAGAGTGGTTAATGTTACAAATGTAATATTAATCAATTTATTTATTTGGTGCTTCTAACTTCATGTTAGACTGAATAACCTTCTTATTCTATGCACAGTTCACGAGTTCACATCCATATAATTAAAGAGTAAAGTTAGGCATATTTGGCGTGCTGTCCGGGAAGAGGGCTCCGAGCTCGGAATTTTGGCCTGAACCCAGAGTACTCCCCCTGGTGTGGTAAAAATTAGATAGAACTAGAAGTGAGGCGATGGGGTGGAGGAGGGATGCTGATAAACTGTCAACGAACAGAGGGAAGTCTGCTGAATTTATACCCCCTTGACATTAGTTGAGTTAATTAACTGAATGCTCTCCACCTGTGCTAATTAGGTTAATTATCTGAACTTGCTCCTCTCGAACTTTAATAAAACATCATTACTTACTAGGGGTGACTAGAGACACTCATGTCATGATTTAATACATATCTTGATACTGAAGTCACGATTTTTTAAAAACCAAAATAAAGTTGTTGTTTTTTTTTTTTTTGTATTATTAATTAATGCTTTTGATTAAAATGCTAAATTTGGTATGAGTTTGGGGTGGTGGACTTCAATTGACCTTGAACATAGGGCAATAGTAGCACGAGAGTAAAAACATTATTCTGAAGCGAAAATACATTATACAAAATACATAACGATAACTTGTTTGGGTGAATTATACGTTATAAAAACAGTAAGCTGAGTCTTGGATAACACACTCTATATTGCGAATCATAACGAATCACATCACAATACATATTGTTGCAGTTTTATATTCTGATATCTTAATGTATCGTTAAACCCCTAGTACTTACTGAAAATTAGTTTTTGCAGTTTTTATGGAAACTGAGTTGCATGAGTTCTGAATAAGGATGCACCATATTAATCAGAACGCCATCAGAATCAACTGATAAAGTATTAAAATGTAATTATTGACATCAGCCCGATATGGAAAATTATGCCAATATGCCATGCTGACATGTGGCTGAATATGTCTTCGTAATATGTGTACCATCAGGGGTTTGACTTCATGGTCTAAATGTATAACACAAACCTTACTCCTTGTAAATTATTTCCAAAGAAAGATATGTATATCATCATCAGCCAAAATGAGTTAAAATGTTAAATGCTGCCATAAATTCAATATTGTGCATCCCTAGTTCTGGAGAAGCAGCTAATGTGTTTCATTATATTTGTGTACTTTCACAGTGGTGTACGTGGAGGAATTCAGCTTTCCTCTCCCACCGTCGCAGATGTAGTCTTTTAGGTGAGTGAGCTCCACCTTGTCTCCGAGGTAGAGCTCACTCGTCGCTTCGTCCCACCAGAGAGAAACGTCCAGGACATTATCCTGGCCACATTGGAGGCAGAGGTCCAGGATGGGGACCTTGGTTCCCTGAACCTCCGCCATCCTCACGGTTTGTATCTGCAGAATAATAGTTTACGAACACGGAACGAATGCGGCGCCAGTTTCGTTTTTTTCCGTAAGTAGAATAGGGAAGGCATAGGACATGTTGCAGAAGCTTTTTGAAAAATACAGAAAGCAGAAGCATGTACAAGGTGATAATTTGTGTTTATAAAGCATATACAGTTGTATTTTTTACTAAAATGACTGATCGATTCTCTAGATAAGACCCTTATTCCTCTTCTGGTATCGTTTGAAGCTGCACTGAAACTGTAATTTTGACCTTCAACCGTTAGGAGGCCATTGAAGTCCACTATAAGGAGAAAAATCCTGGAATGTTTTCATCAAAAACCTTCATTTTGTTTTTCGACTGAAGAAAGAAAGACATGAACATCTTGGATGACATGGGGGTGAGTAAATTATTAGGAACATTTTTGAATCCAATTTAATCTTTTTCTGTTGCATTAAGGGCCTGGTTTTTCAGACAGGGCTTAGCTTATACTAGGACTAGGCCTTACTTCTATTATGATATTTAAAAAAAAAAAAAAAAATACATTGATATTTTGAGACAAAACAATGCCACTGACATATTTTAAAGTGTCAGTGAAAGTTATTTTACATTGAAGGGATTATTCAACTA
This sequence comes from Elopichthys bambusa, assembly GCA_037101425.1. Taxonomy (NCBI): domain Eukaryota; kingdom Metazoa; phylum Chordata; class Actinopteri; order Cypriniformes; family Xenocyprididae; genus Elopichthys; species Elopichthys bambusa. The sequence goes on along the minus strand of CM074437.1, from coordinate 23,308,822 downwards.
AAAATGAAATCTGTAATTTACTCACCCTCAATTCTAAGCCTGTATACATTTCTTTGCTGAACACAAAAGAAGATATTTTGAAGAATGTTTGTAACCTGTTTTTGAGCCCCATTGACTAACATTGTAGCTGGGAAGTTTCTAGTATGCAAAGTAAGAAGCTGATTAGCTGGTTCAGGTGAGCTAAACTTTTGTCAGTGGCCTCCAGGAGGAGGATTGGACACCCCTGGACAAGGTTAGTTGCCAAAACTGACAGAAAAACTTAACTTAATTAGTGAATTGCATAATTTATTGCCACCTTTTGTGTTTCTGCAGAAGTCCGTCATGTGGGCAACATCATGAGGGTGAGTAAATAAATTTCATTCTTCATTGTTCATTTAAGCAACAGAGCAGTGCACAATACTGATAAAGGGTTAGTTCAATGAAATTTGTCATTAATTACTCACCCTCATTTTGTCCCAAACCTGTAAGACCTTTGTTTGTCCTCAGAACACAAATCAAGATATTTTTAATGAAATCCGAGGCTATCTGATCCATGCAGAAGCAGCAATGACACTGCATCTTTTGAGCTCCAGAAGAGTATTAAAAGACATCGATAAAACGGTTAACGTGACTACACTGATAATGACTTTTTAAACAATATCTAGTGATGGTGATTTCAAAACACTGATTCTTGAAGATTTGATGCTTTATGAATCATTTGATTCTAAACAAATTGTTTGGAGCGTGTATCAAACTGCCAAAGTCACGTGAACCACTGAAATTTCTAAAGACTTGTGATGTAACGATGACTCGTTTACTGAAATCATGTGACTTTGGTGCTCCAAACTGCTGATTCAAAACAAAAGCTTCATGAAGCAGTGTTTTGAATTAGCCATCACTAGATATGGTTTAAAATTATTTTTTTGTTTATGCGCACAAAGTATTCTCATTGCTTCATAACATTAATGTTGAACCACTGTAGTCATGTTGACCATTTTATCTGTCTTTTAATACCCTTCTGGACCTCAAAAGATGCAGTGTCATTGCTGCTTATGTGTGGATCAGATACCCTCGGATTTCAGAAAAGATATTTTTAGATATTTTTGGTGAGGACGAACAAAGGTCTTAGGGGTTTGGGACAACATGAGGGTGAGTAATTAATGACAGAAATTCCCTTTAATCTTTAGATATTCAATGATGACATTAACTTACTTTGACCACTCGCCCTTGGAGACTCAAGTAGTCACCCCTTGAAAAGATGTCACCTTCATTGCCCGTGACTTTTTGCGATTGAGGGCATAGGGCCTCTCTGGCAGCCTTTTCTTCCTTCTCTGACAATTCAATTGGTGCTGCTCTAAATTTGCTGGAGGATTTTCCAAAACGTACATTTTGGCGGCCATATTTATTGCTCACTGTGACATTTTTTAGGAAATAGGTCACACCCTCTTCAAAATTTGGTTCGTCACCATAGGTCGACGACAGAAATATTTGTGCCGTAACTGAGTGCACTAGTTGTTTTAATTGTGAAAGACGTGCTTTTTATTTTTCCTTCATCTAATTTGAAGGTGGCTGCTTTGTAGGTAGTCCGGTTGGCCACACATCTGCAGCGAATCGGTCCTGGGCGCGAGTACGGGCTTGGTGTTGCCATCTTGAGGGTAAGAGAAGAATACACAATGCATAAGAATACTTATAATAAACATGTCATTTTTACAATTGTTTTAAAAGAATAGTCCTGTCAAAGTAATAACTATATTGTATGTCATTTGTCATAACAGCTATCAGATGAGTTATTTAAAAAAAAAAAAAAAATGCTTTTGTGTCTATTAAAGTTTAAAATTGAAGTAAAATTTAAGTGTTTTATGAAAAACAACTTTAAATTAATAAATTACATGAATAAATGTCTTGTGAAGTAAAACGTTCCTTAAAAATGAACTTTTCGTCAGGAAGTGGGGAAAGGGCAGTTTTTTTTTTTTTTTCACAGGAATTTATTTGTCAATGTAGTTGATTCATTTGCACCATAACCCTATAGACTGCCCTTTTTCTAATCCCTGACAGGTTTTTTTTTTTTTTTTTTTCCTCCCCTGAGGTAAATCTTTGTCACAAGAAATTTTAATCAACAGCTTTCAATTAATAAATTAATTATAAGAATAAATTAATTACATGAATAAATGTCTTGTGAAGTAAAAATTTACCTCAGAAAATAAACTTTACTGTCAGGAAGTGGAAAAAGAGCAGCCTTTGACAGGATTCATTTTTTTTTACTTCATACTCTGGCAGGATTTCTCTCCTTTTTTTTTTTACTCTTTTACAGGAATTTATTTATTTGTGTAGTTAATTTATTTATTTGAAATTTATTGGGAAAAATAGGCCTCTGACAGGATTTCACTCTTTTACTTCAAACTTTAAGAGAATTACTCCTCATTCTTCACAAGGATTTATTTATTAATTTAAAAAAAAAAAATCCATATCAAATTCAGAACTATCAATTATCCCATTGTTGGTACAATTTCTTGTGAAGTAAAGATTTACCTTAAAAAAATATACTGCCAGGCACTGGGAAAGTGTTATTTAAAATTCATTTCATATAATTTATTGTGAAATTAAGGCAATACATTCAATATATTTAATCTCACCTTTTAAATTTGATTTTAGCGCCGTCTCTGGTTGCGTTGGGTTGGAGCTGTGGATGGAGTCCTGCGCACTGAGGTGGACATGGCTTTTTAACAGACTCTGGCTGCGCATTTCCCACGCTCTCTCTCTTTATTTTTTGTAATAAACGTTTTTAACTTGTAATTAATTTTTTAACGTGTAATGAATTTATATATATATATATATATATATATATATATATATATATATATATATATATATTTTATTATTATTATTATTATAAATATATTATTATTATTATTTTACTTTTAATGTATTTATTGTAATGAATATTTTTAACTTTTAATTTGATTTAAAATAAAAGGCTGTGCGCAGCTTTTAACGGATTCTGGCTGCTCGTATTTCCTGTAGTGTGTGTGTAATTATTCGATTAAATATTATCAAAGTGTGTGCTTTGAATATTTTTCATTACTTGTACTGAATTTTTATTGTAATGAATTACATCAATATAAAGTTCTTCTATATTTATTAATTGTGATTTACTCGTTATCGTTTTATTATGGGGATATTTTAAAACGAATAATACGACTGACCAATGCGAAGTTAGAATTCTGCTCAACTAATGAGCTGACATTCGAAATCTTTAGTTGCCGCGGTCGTTTGTTTTAGGTGAGTGTGAAATATTTCTGAGGTAATTATTCGATTAAATATCAAAGTGTGTGTGAACGAGGTGATGCAGTTAAACTTAGACATTTTAAAATGAAATAACTGCTAAACTGAATAAAATGATAATTTCCATTAAGCATTACGATAACTCGCGAGGGAACTGCAGGAGAATGTGTAACGGTTTCTGTCTTCTATCACTTTTGTTTCGTTTAAAACATTTACTGATATCCCCAGTATTCGTTTTGTTTCTGTTTAATATAAGTTTTCAAGCGGGATTGGATGTGATCCAGTCTGTTCACTCCTAATTCGTTCATTCATACTCGACGTTGGAGGGCGCTTAAGGTCCTCAAGTGAGACTAATCGTAAAACACGAATCAGTAATGAATCTTTCAAGTAAATCTGAAGCTATCAATGAATAAAAAAGCTGATAGAGACGTGACTAAAAACATGAAAACAATAAACATACGACTGTGATAATATATGGTTGTGTCTGTGTTCTTGAAGTCATTTTTTACTAGAATAACAGTGTATTTATAATGCAATGTTAATCAACATAGCCTTTATCAAAAAAAAAAAAAAAAAAAAAAAAAATTGCTTTATTGGCATGACTATAAATAATACAATATTGCCAAAGCTTGGAATACATATATACATAAAACCATAATATAAACATCAGTGTAATATAAGTAAATATCAAATATTATAACTTAAACTTAAATTAAGTAACAAATTAGAACATGTCTGAACATATGATACCACAGTGTTTTAACATATATATACACACACATACTGAGGTCACTGTGGTGGACGGTAGGAAAACATATTGAGGTCAGACACAATACCTATTTTTTTTTTTTTTTTTTTCAGTCTATGCACAATACACACATTCACCTGCTGTTTCTCAGGCTGTGGCACATCCAAACGTATCTCGCAGCCAGTGCTTTATCACTATGTAGAATACTAGATAAATGTATTTTCTGCCTCATTCTATGACAAGAAGCCTCATCAGATCGAAAACGGAAGTTATTTAAAACACTTGACGGCATTTTAAAGTGAGTTTTGAGCAAAAACATATTGTCATGTGTTGACGATCACGTCACGGTGATAATAATGCCACTTGGTTACTTTTATGAATAGAAACGAATTGATATCCATGTATGTGTATTATCTTACCTATTTCTCCCTTTTGTTTGTGTGTTAACAGTTCGTTGTTACTGCTGTGTAAGTATTTGATTGATATCCTTAGTATCACAGATTCTCAGTATTTGCAATTAAAAAAAAAAATCATTCATTATTAATTGCATGACAGCAGAATGAATTGCAAAGATGGAGTACATAGACATAAATTGTAATGTTTTTCTTACATTCACTTACTTTGTTGCCATCTAGAAACTTTTGTGGTAAATACAACTCCAATAAGATTCGGATTAGTCAATAATATTTTTTAAGACTTTAAAATTCTTTGATGTCCATCCATACAGACCTGTGTAATATACTCATATATTGACTCGTATATATTAGTGAATTATATGTGATTTCTTATTTTTCCCCCTTTTTCTTTTATGTCTGTAAAATCTTCCCAGGTCATTGCATCCTTTGTGGTAAGTAATCTTTTTAAATGACACTCACATTCTCAGCATTTGCATTTACAAAAATATAATAAAAATTTACATCAGCATATTTCACATGGAACAACATATTCACATGTTAATCAGACACATTAGTCATATCTTTATATTGATTTATGCAGGGTATTGATTAGGGTCCACATAGACATTGCTGTCTTAAGGGTTTTTTTCCATGTACACTAACCTCAGTGCAAAATATTTAAGCATAGGCATATGTAACGTTTTCCCGTCGACTTAAAACACCCATCGTGCAGCTCTTCTCAATTCAAAATTGAGCTTGTGTGTATATAATATGTGTGGCCGGTGTGCGATACCTGTGAGTTGTCCGAGACACGACGTGGCGCTGAGCTTCTCGTCCGGTGTGCAACCCCCTTTAGTCTTTACTAAATGTCTTTACATTTAACCATTGGTATACATTAGAGTGAAGATTCATTTATTTGTAGGACATTTGTAGTTCATGTTAATGTGTTGAATAAAAACACTTTTACATTTATGACTTTTTCTTTTTTTTTTGCTCAAATGAACAGCTTGATTTGTGTGAAATGTCTTTTTTTCTTCTTCCCTGCAGTAGATTGGACATCTTTATTTCCATCAATCTAAGAACATTTTTAAAATTTAATGGGGTAGCATCATCACACAAACATGCTGTAACGAGGCGGGACTCAGGGTAGGATCCATATGCAAGCTTTTATTAACAGATGCGTAGTCCAGACAGGCAGGGGTCATACAGGAGCAAACAGGAATGGCAAGGAACAGGCAGAATCGTAGTTGTAGAACAGGCAGGGGATCAGGGCAGGCAGATATCATTCACAAACCAGTAACACAATAAACAGTCCAAGGGCAGGCAGCAGAGAATCGTAACAGGCAGACTAACACAATGACAAATGCTCAGAATTGCAACAAGAGTTAAACAAGACCTCGCAAAGTGTATGTGGATGTGAGTGGCTTAAATAGTCCAGGTAATGTGCTGCAGCTGGGTGTGGTGATTACTGATTGGTAGAGTGAGTGCAGGTGATAACCAGGGAGGATTGTGGGAAATGGAGTCCGGGAATGACTGGAACCGTGACACATGCAGTTTTCATACAAATGTAATTCAGTCATGTTTTGAAAATATGTTGATTACTGGATTTTGTATTTATTTGGTATTACATTGTCCCACCTCTTTACAGTAAGTAATCATTTTAGAAATTATTTTATTTGAATTGTTTTATTATTATTATTATTATGAATATTATATTAGCACAATTAACTGTTTAGTGAAGTTTTAATTATGTGCAATTTTGTATTCCTGTTTTCTGTAAAGAATGTAATTAACTTTTTTTCCCCCTGTGTGTGTGTGTGTCTCTGTGTGTGTGTCCTTTACTGTCCTTCACTGTCCTGTCCTATCTATGCCTTTATATCCATTTTTCACTCAAACTTTTATCCTGCTTGAATCTCTACCTCTCGCCCATTCTATTATTTCCCTTACAAACCAAAACTAACTGGCTGCTATCCAACGACGCCGCTGCAGTGCTTGCTGCTTTGCTTGCTCACACCCCAAACGCAATCTTACCCAAAAATGCAAATCCAAAATGCACATGCAAGCTTGCACGCATCTTTAAAATTAAAGAGCCAGAATACATATATGTATACATATGTATACATATATACATATATATATATATATATATATATATATATATATATATATATACTCTTGTTATATATCTTTCCTGTATATCTGACTGCATAAAAGGCATTATCTTTGTGCTCTATTTCAAGTATCAGTAAATATCAATATTTTTATCCATTACTCACACATATTTGCTTGATTGCCAGTGTTGAAACATCACCATGCCCAGAAAAGGAAAGAGGAGTGAATCTCAGAAACAGCGCAGAAACTTAGAAGCTTCATGTGTATCGAAATTACAGGTATTTAATTAATTAGCTCAAATCATGGGTGAAATATATTTATAATCAGATCATAACGCGTTATGATTAATTATAATATAGATCAACCAAAAAGGGAATTATGCGCATATATTGTGAATTAATTACAACGGATTTTAATTAATTACAAATATGACTAGTTCTAGTTTAAGAGTTGTTTGAGAAAGACTATCCTAGTTTGTCCAGCAACCCATCCATTTTCTCATAGACTATTATAATAGGAAGTTTATTCTCTGGCCACGAGACCAGACCCTGTCACCCACATCCAGTTCCTGGTGTGACGCCTTGCGGTCGTAATAGGCTTTCTGGCCTTCCGCGCTTTTTTGAAATTGTTCCTGGGCGAAAGCAAACGTTGTTCTCAAGTGCCGGTGTAGCTCATCGAGGTACTGGTGAGTGGTGTAGGCAGTGACAAGGCTGGAGTCTCCCGGTTGATACAGCAAGTGCAGCGGCAGAGTCATTTGTCGCCCAGTCATTAGTTTAAAGGGAGATACCCGAGTTGACTTCTGCGGGGTGACTCTGATAGCCATGAGCACCAGAGGGAGTTTCACGTCCCAGTCTTTCTGGTTGGCCGACACATACTTTCTCAGCATGCTAACCACGGTTTGACTGGAATGTTCCACTTGGCCCAAGGAGATCGGGTGGTGGCTGATGTGCAGTTGGGCTTGTACGCCCAGAAGTCTCCAAATCTGTTGCATGATCTCGGCCGTAAAGTGAGTACCCCTGTCGGAGTTGACTCTCTGTGGAAGTCCAGACCTGGTAAAAATGTGGTTCATCAGGAGGTATGCCGTGGTCTGAGCCGTGTCATTAGGTGCTGGGAGACACTCTACCCACCTGGTAAATTGGCACACCACCGTGAGGAAATACCTGTTGCCTCTTGTTGATCTGGACAGGGGTCCCACCCAGTCTATCTGGAGGTCTGACCATGGAAATGTGACTCCTCTGCATTGCAGTGAAGCTCTGTGATTTGGGTTTGCCGGTTGGAATTGACAGCAGACCAGACACCCTCGGACATACTCTGCCACATCTTGCTGCATGCTGGGCCAGTATGCCACTTGTTTCAGTGTCTCGTAAGTGGCTCTGGTGCCATGGTGTCCAGCGCATGGTGCGTCGTGGGCGTACATTAGCGTGACCCCCTTTTGGCTCTGTGGCACTACAAGCCTTGGCGCAGTGAGGTCATCAGGGGCATACCACAGAATGTTTTCTTTCAGACGCAGCATGTGTTTGACGTCATGCAGTTGTTTGAGACCGGGATAGGCTGTGTAATCAGCTTGTGTGATTGGGTGGTTGGAGGGGTCCGAGAGGTGGTTTTTCACAGCTTGTATGGACAGATCGGAGGATTGGAGGTCAGCTATGTCATTTTTGGAAATTTGTGGAGCAAGTGAAAGTGGCTGTGAGGTGGGAACCATTGCCGGAACAGTTCGTTGGCTGTGGGTTATTGCTGCCGACGTTATTAGACGCCGTGCAGTGCGCCAGTCTTGGCAAGGGCATCAGCTTGGTCATTCAAGTCTTTGTCAAGGCCTGGTTGCTTTGAATGCCCTTTCACCTTTTTCCAGTAAACAATCATGTTCTGTGTTTGAGTGATGTCATCACATGTTTGGAACAGGTGTTGGTGTTTGACCGGCTTGTTGTTTGCGGTCTTGAAGCCATTTTGTTTCCAGCCCGAAAGGTGGCATGTGAAACTGAGACTGGCGTAGTTCGAGTCTGTGCAAATGAGGAGTTCTTTTATGTTGTGGGCTGATGCGATTTGAAGGGTTATGAGAATAGCTGCTACTTCCGCATACTGCGATGACTGGGGACCCAACCTGAAGAGTTGTGGTGGGCGGGGATGGTCGTTTAACCATAACATCCCTGCACCTGCCTTTAGGATGCCCTCATGGTTGTAGGAACATCCATCGACGTAGGTAGTGGCCATACCTTGGTACAGGTTCTCTTCAAAGTACTTGTGGCAGGTTGGTTGTTGTTGTTGTTGGGGTACCTCTACCTTCAGTGTCGAAGCTGATGTGTCATCAGAGCAGTTTTGGCAGGCAGCCAAGCCGTTACCCAGTGCTGACTTGTGATTTTGGGCGTATCGCGCCTCAACATTGCGCCCCTGGAGGGCCATCAGCCACATGGCTATACATGAGTTGGTGACTACGCCATCTCTGATGCGTTGGCTGTTGAGGAAAGTGACAGGCTGGTGACAGGTCTATATGACAACCTTTTGTGCTCCGATGTAGTTGGAGAATCTTTGGATGGCCCATGCAGTGCTGAGCAAAGCCTTTTCGCAGTCTGAGTATTTGCACTCTGGTGCCAAAAGTGTCTTGCTGGCATATGCTACAACTCTTTTATCTTGGTTGTACCGCTGATAAAGACCAGCACTCAGGCAGTCCTTGGAGAATCCAGCTTCTAAGTAGAACTCCTTTTGTGGATCCGGATAAGCCAGACATGGAGCTGTATACAAATGTCGTTTTAGTTAGTTCATCGCATTTGTTTAAGCTTCTGTCCAGATGAATGGGCAGTCCTTTTTCCTTAACTGCAGAACAGTTAGAGGTCTTGCAATGTCCGAGTAGTTCTCTATGAACTGCCGTGAGTAGTTGCACACACCTAGAAAACTGCGGAGCATATGCTACAACTCTTTTATCTTGGTCGTACCGCTGATAAAGACCAGCACTCAGGCAGTCCTTGGAGAATCCAGCTTCTAAGTAGAACTCCTTTTGTGGATCCGGATAAGCCAGACATGGAGCTGTACACAAATGTCGTTTTAGTTTGTTCATCGCATTTGTTTGGGCTTCTGTCCAGATGAATGGGCAGTCCTTTTTCCTTAACTGCAGAACAGTTAGAGGTCTTGCAATGTCCGAGTAGTTCTCTATGAACTGCCGTGAGTAGTTGCACACACCTAGAAAACTGCGGAGCCCTGAGACATTAGTGGGAGGCTTGACGGTTTGAATAGCTTGGATGCGGCTGGACTGTGGTTCAATGCCCTGGGAACCGATACGTAGACCCACGTAACTGACCTTGGTCCGGCACCGTTGTCCTTTGTGGAGGGCGATCTTGGCACCTGCGGTGGCCAGTTGGTTCAGAACATGGTCTATTTCTATCAGGTGGTCAGCAACAGTTGTACTTTTCATGAGAACATCATCTACATAGATAAGGTTCCCTCACATCCTTGCATCTGGACATGCTTTGTTCAGGAAGATGTTGAATTCGGCTGGTGAGTTGGCGTAGCTGAATGGGCACCACGTAAAAGTGTACTGTTGGTTGCCAAAGGTGAAGGCTAGCTTGTGTTGATCTTCTGGATGTGCAGGTATGGTCCAGAATCCTGATGCCACATCAAGCGTGGAGAAGATAGTGGCTCCTCTGATTCTGGGTAGTTCCTGGGTAGCACTGGTTCATGTGAGGCGAGGGGAATTTTGTACTGCCTGACGAAGGTGGGAGGAGCATTCGTGTTGGAATGCGTTGGAATCCTGAAGGACCAGGAAGTAATGGGTTAGACGCCGGTCGTTCCACTTCAAGTTCAAAGCGCAGATGCCATTAGCAGTCGTCATGGTTGACAGACGAGAGTCTAACGGGAAACGTGTGCACTTGTTGGCAAATGGGAGGTCAGGTGTGTTTCCCACGAGAGCACTGAACAGGGTCTGGCTGATGGCTGAGTTGTCTGCCCATAATGCGAGAATAATGTATGTAGTTGTGAAATCATTCAGGTGCAGGTCTGCTATGACCTTGGGGCAGAAGGAGTCAGAGTCTGTGGTGAGTTGGAGAGTGCAGAGTAGCGAACTTGACCTTTGCTCTGGTGCTGAGACGGTGTTCTCACGGCTAGCTGTGAGCTTTCCCGTGACCTTTGTGACCTGAGGGTCTGGCTCAGGTGACCTGGGTGACTGGAAGGGTAGAGGTTCTCGCACTTGAGCCCAAATTTTCAGCTGTCTGAAGTCCAACAAGAGTTCAAAGCGTTCTAGCAAGTCTTTGCAAATGAGCAGGGGAAATGTGTCCATTGGTGAAATGTATACGGGGTGTACCAGGCTCATTGGACCGACTGTCAGATGAATGGGAGCTATTTGTTCGAGCTGGATCTCATTTTGGCTGTATGACTGCACATTTAGCTCACACCTTTGTGATTTTAGTGTCCGATTTTGTCTCTTAGCTTCAACTCTTAGTCTTTCAAAAAGGTCAGTGGACATCAAAGTTAGATCTGCTCCGGTGTCTATCAGGGCTTCAATCCTTACGTCATTTTCCACAGTGATGGCTATATACAGTTTTCGGGCCACCCCCTTCTCGATGAGGTTCCCCAGGAGTCTTGGTACCGGGGCTTGGGTGCTGATCGGTAGGCAAGTGGGGCTGGTCTTGTGCGGTTCGTTAGGGAGGCAGACAACCAAAGCCGTGCTTTCTGGTAACGTTGAGCCTTGGTGGTCAGAGTGATGATGTGGGTTGGTTTGCTCTGGGCGTTTAGCCGTCAACTGAGGTGATCACTGAGGTGAGGTGATCACCAGTTAATGCATCACTTAGTGACGCATTAACTGGTTCTGCGGTCAGTAGTTGGTTGGCAGGGAACCAGGTGTTAGGTTCCATCGGAGGGCTGTCAGGGCAGACGTTGGGGGCAGGCCTTACTCCTAGTCATAAGGTGTCCGGCTTGTCTTTCTTATCTCCTTTGTGGCTCTTTTGGATAAGCTCTTTTAGGGCCTTTAAGATCTCTGCAGACTCAGACGTAGTTGCACGGTTCTGCTCTTGTGAGAACTCGGACTTAGGCTTGTTTGGTCCGTGTCGAGAGGCGTTCCGCTGCTGGCGGTCGGGGGTTGGAGTTCTGGCCGATGAGGGTCTGCCATTTCTGGGCCGTCAACTGGCATCCCACATGGCACCACCCTTTGGCGTGGTTTGTCCCAGAATCTTTCAGAGCGCCCGGTCTGTTGTACGGTTGTGGGGTTTCCAGTCGACCCTGTTTAAGGTCCATGGCCGTGAGGAGCCCTTGGTCCGATTCAGGGTCAGCAAACTCTTTGATCAGGGCCTGTCGCAGCTGCTGGTAGTCTGATTTGACAGCTTCTGGCTGCCGATCTAGAAAGCTGCGCACCTCATGGCTGGACGTGATTCGGAGTAGATACACCCTGTCCCATGCATTCGCGTTGGCCACATTTTGCAACAGAAAATCGATGTCCTGGAAATACATGTGCACGTCGATGCCCCCTGACGGGTTTGGGGTGAAAGTGGGAATATTTCTTGCTAACTTGTCGAGTTCTTTGGGAGCCATGCCGTGGCTAGGGGCATTGATTTTCTGGGGAGATTCCCACCCTTTTACTGCTGAAGAAGGTTCTTGGCCAGTTGCGGGTGACATCTGGGGCAGTGGGCTTTTGACCCCCTTTTGAACTAGGGATTCTTGATTGGGCCCACTGGCCGGAGGAAACTCTGTGACGCGTGTTTCCCCTCCCAAGTCACCTTGCAGTTTATAAGAATGTTTCAGTTCTCTGTGAACAGTGTCCAACTCATCTTTTAAATAGTCTCTTTGTTGTTTCAGAGCAAGGATCTCACTTCGGGCCTGTTTAAGGTCATTTTCACAGGCCCGGGCTTTTTTGAGCTAATTTAATTAATTAGCTCAAATCATGGGTGAAATATATTTATAATCAGATCATAACGCGTTATGATTAATTATAATATAGATCGACCAAAAACAGAATTATGCGCATATATTGTGAATGAATTACAACGGATTATAATTAATTAATTACAAATATGACTAGTTCTAGTTTAAGAGTTGTTTGAGAAAGACTATCCTAGTTTGTCCAGCAAACCATCCATTTTCTCATAGACTATTATAATAGGAAGTTTATTCTCTGGCCATGAGAATGAACTTTCCTCTAGCATTAAACCTTAAAGCAGTTTTGCAGAATCAAACGTAGAAGTGACTTGGTTTTCTGAATGAGCAGCAGAGACAATCGAGCATGAATATAATGTATTTAATAGATACGAACTACGAATATATGACTAAAATACAACACGAAACATACATAGAATAAACGAAAGTAAAGTCAAGAAAACAGAGGTGATCAAAGAAATGGCAAAATTACAAACAGTTAAAACCTTTGAGAGCCAGCAAGGAAACTTCAGTTTACACAGAGCTTAAAGCGCGTGGAAAGAAATTTGGTACTTGCATTAGTTCGGGTGCTGTGGTTGCTCGCCTTTATGTAGGAGTTATCCGTACACGTGGTTTGGTCGATTGGTCCTTTTCCAGGCGGGGTACGTTCTTTGGCGGGGTTTTCAAACAAGGTTTTACTTGAAAGTAAGATAACCGGAAAATAAAGAAGAGAGAGAGTCTGTCTCCTAGGTGATGAAGGATGACGGAGGCTTGACAAAAGAAAAGAACTTGTGCAATGAAGAGACGCATGTCATTGTGTTTTAAGGACAACAGACCAGCACGCCTCCTTGGGTACGTCTGCCAATGATGAGGGTGCAATTTTGGCGGGCAAGCTTGTTTCTTTGTCTCCATTTATGACCTAATTTGCATGGTTTATGACGTGTCAGATCTGAGTACATTTTCTTCAAAATACCGTTACATATAAAAGAATACATTTTACAGTAATGTGACATGCATTTTCAGTTAGGGCATAACGACAGCTTTACGGTGACACCAAACTTGCCAGATGCCAAATACAAAAAAAAAAAAAAAGGGGGGGGGGGGGGGGTACAGTTTATATTTGGATTATACAGTTTATGATAGAAACTAACACACTACAGTTATAGCTAAGCTTATATACTTGGGATATATATATATGCACCTTGGAATACAACAACAGGTACACTTTGGCACAGTCATATTTGGAGAAAAGCATGTACATATAAACTCCATGTGTGTTTGCGCCTGTCTGTATGCTTGTGTGTGGGGTGTGTATTGGGGTTCAGGGCCAGTGTCTGTGATCAGATGGCCCTGAATCCCACCAGGGGAGCTCTTTGAAATCCCTGGAGCGATTTACGCATCCTTCTGTTTTTCTTCAATGAGGTAACAAAGGTGCCAATGGGGCAATCGGTCCCAGACTTGACGGAGCTGATTCGTGATTTACATGCACAGTTCGGGAGGTTAAAAGCATTTTGGAGATATTTTCTGTAAATCCTGTAAATCTACAAAGATTCTACTGTGGTGGTGTATGGTCATACATAGTCACCCTTGAAAATAAGGGTGTCACCTCCCCGATTTCTCCTTTACAGTATCACAGTTGCGATACTGACAAAAGAAAGAGACAACCTTTTTATGTAACGATAACAATGATGCACATAAAGTTTTTTTTTTTTTCAACATTTATTATGTAGTCCTCATAAACGCTACCATTAGCAGGTTATTTTGACCAGATCCAGATTCATACAATTTAGAAATAGCCTACACATAACACAGAAGTGTGCAGGAAAAACAAACAAACAAAACAAAACAAAAGAACACAGAGATATTGTATTGTTCTATCCTCTTCCATGTTGTAAATGTCCCAGACCTATACGATCAATAGGGAGACCAAATGCTCCTGACTGGCCTCTTTTCTTTTTTTTTAACTCTTATTCTGGCACTGTCAAATGTTGAAATGTCCATGGGTTATTCGATTTAGTCCTTGGTGGCTGCATTGGACTGCTTTTTCCAAGTTGAACCTTATCAATAGAGCTTGTGTCTTCTTGCCTGCTAACTGTAAAAGTGCTGCTCTCTCCAGGCATTATCTGCTCTACAGAACCTTTTTGTCCAGGCCATCTTTGAGGAGTTATGATTTGACTAAGGGAAGGAAATGGAATTAGAGAAGTTGTATTATCCCAAATGATAATAAAAACTCTTTTTACCTTTCCTTGTTTTCATGAAACTCTTGGAAAGTGGGTCAAGGGGTGTTCTGAAGCCCGGAATCTTCATATGAACTCCTTGTGCTTTTGTCTTGTTCTTAAACTGACCTTGATCAGTAACATCAGCCAAAAGAGTCTCTCTGGCCAAGAGTTTAATTTGATTCTGAGGTCAAAATAAAAACCCAAAAGAATAAAATTTTCACTTTGATAAATTCCTACCAGAAAAACATTTGACATTTTTATCAGGACTGGCAGAAACTATCATTCCAAGCTGGTTACTCCTGTCTCTTTTACTTTCTGTTGAAGACTTAAGCCACTGCAGTAAGACAAGGTGACTGTGAACCAGACAGAATCAGTCACATCTAAATCTGCATCTGAAAGATACACACATACACATAAACAAAAGTGTGACAAGCATAATTGTGAGTAAACATATAGACTAATAGGACATCTTTGATTAGGAATCACTGGAATGGTCCTGCCAGACTGTGGCACATGTTCACCCCTGATGTCCTTTTAGAAAAGGTCAAAGAGATGGAAAAATGTAGGAAATTGAAATGTATGACCATGAGGGCACCATGTCCCCAAGGAGAGTCCCCTTGTGAGGACCAACTCTCATAGCAGGCAAATAATCTCAGTCATCAATGCGTTATTCACTGATCCTGGAAAAGGAGACTGTGCTAATAATCTAATCACAAGTTTAACTGGAACAGTCTGTTAATTAAAAAAAATAAAATAAAATGAGTTACAAACACAGTGATTAAGAGTGAAAATATTGGGCAAAGAAATGATTACAATTCATTGAACTGCTGAAATTTGCTGGAGTTATTGCACACAAAACAAAAAGAAGAAAAAGAGTATTTGTGTTATAACTAATACCAAGTAAAGACCATATTTAAAACATCCCATAACCCTGTAATATATAATTATGCATCAATTATTATGCATGAAAAAAAACGTCTTGGGTTATGACTGTAACCCAGTGCGAGTTCCCTTTTGAAAGAGAGCTATTTTTGTTAGTCTAAGTGGAGACCAAAACTTTCAGACAAGATGAAAAAACATTAAGATTAATGTTTTGTTGAAAAATTGCAAAGTTAAACAATGAATCTAGTGGAATGCACTAAATAGGTGAGATAATATAAATCATTATGTGATGATGCCTGTTTATTCTGATCCATCACAAATATATCCTCACCTTTCTCAACAGCAGGATTCACTGAGGAGATGAAGTGTCACTATTGAGTCTTCTTTCCCCCCTCTTGCTTCGATCCCTTTAATAACTATTTTATAGATTCCCCTGGATCTCTGTCTGTCCAACCAGCATCCTCCATTTCCATGACATTATCATCACCCTTCTCCAGAATCCTATCAAATATTTATAAAGGTCCTTGACAGAAATGTGTCAGTAACTCTAGTCACCTTTTCAATCTTTTGCACATAACCAAGCCTTTAACCACATGTCTGGCACCTTGTTCTTATAAACTAGGTGTTGAGCTATTGGTTGTCGAGCTTTAGACTGCTAGTTATTAAATGGGCGGCTGGGGCCCATTTCTTTCATTAGATCAGGTGACCAATGCCACGGCCCGTCTGACTGAGGCTGATCTTTTAATGGCCCCCTGTGTATTTATGTGTGAATGGGGTGGGGACACCCAACAGCCAAGTAGCATGTCCATTCTGAGAACAGAATGGACTGTTAGTGGTCTGCCTCTCCAATTGCTCCTGTCTGCCTCGCTGCTTAGAGTGGTTTGCGTCTGTAACTCCGTATGGCTTCGTTTTGAATCTCTTACTTTTATTCATTGTTCGTTATATTATTATTACCTTATATTTAATATTGCCTACCACATTAATCTGACGTCGCTAGCTTGTAATCTTTAAATCTAAGCCGTGGAAAACACCACTCTTTCATTCCAATAAGAACATTAAACAGGTTCTCCCCACTCAGTGACGCACCTACTGAGAATCCTGTTGAAAGTGCCCTAGTTATTGGCGATTCTGTTACACGGAACGTGAAAATAGAGACACCAGCCACCATAGTCACATGTTTGCCGGGAGCCAGAGCACCTGACATCAAAGCAAATTTAAAAGTGCTGGCTAATGCTAATCGTAAATACTCTAAAATTATTATTCACGTCGGCACTAATGATGTTCAACTTTGCCAGTCGGAGATCACTAAAATTAACATTAAAGAGGTGTGTGAATTCGCAAGTACAATGTCAGGAGAAGTAATTTGCTCTGGTCCCCTTCCTGTTCGTCGGAGTGATGAGATAGTTAGCAGATTGTCATCACTCAATGGCTGGCTGTCTAAGTGGTGTCCGCAAAATAATATAGGTTTCATAGACAATTGGAAAAGTTTTTGGGGCAGACCTGACCTGTTGAAAAGAGATGGTATTCATCCCTCTCTGGATGGTGCTGCTCTTCTCTCTAGTAATATGGCACATAGTCTTAGAACTGAAACATGACAAACTGGGGCCCAGGTCAGGAAGCAGACAGACCGGCTAAACCGACCGTCTGCTAGCTGCCTCACGTTACAGAAGTCAGATAAATCCCAACACATAGAAACTCTTACACCTAGATATTATCACATAGAGACTGTGTCTGTACCCCGAATTAGTAAAAACAAAAAACTTCCAAACCCATTTAATGGTAAAAATTTCATTGATGTTCAACAAATAAAAAAAAGAGATAATAATGATAAACAAATGATAAAGCTTGGGTTGTTAAATATTAGATCCCTTTCTTCAAAATCACTTATTGTAAATGATATTATCACAGACAATAATCTAGATGTGCTGTGACACAATCCTCGTCAGAAAGGCAAAGGGGGAGGTGTTGCTGTAATTTATAGTAATATTTACAGTATTAGTCAAAAGTCTTTCAAATATAATTCCTTTGAAGTGATGGTACTTTACGTAACATTATGTAAGTTGACATTTGTGTTGGCTACTGTATACAGGCCACCAGGACACCATACAGACTTTATCAAAGAATTTGCTGATTTTCTATCGGAGTTAGTACTAGCTGCAGATAAAGTCCTTGTTGTTGGTGACTTTAATATCCATGTAGATAATAAAAAAGACTGGCATTTGGGATTGGCATTTGCAGACATTCTAAACTCTATTGGTGTTAGACAACACGTGTCAGGACCCACTCATTGTCGTAACCATACTTTAGATCTAATATTGTCACATGGAATTGATATTGATGCCGTTGAAATTCTGCAGCAGAGTGACGACATCTCAGATCATTATCTAGTCTTGTGTATACTACATTTAGTCAAAGCAGCTAAACTGCCTCCCTGCCATAAATTTGGTAGAACCATCACTTCTACCACTAAAGATCGCTTTATAAATAATCTTCCTGATCAGTTTCATCGCCTTAGCATACCAGACAGCTTAGAAGACCTCGATGTTGCAACAGAAACTATTGCCTCTGTCTTTTCCAGCACATTAGACTCAGTTGCTCCTTTGCATTTAAAAAAGATTAAGGAAATTAATCCAACGCCATGGTACAATGACCACACCCGGGCCCTAAAGGTAGCAGACAGAAAAATGGAGCACAGCTGGAAGAAAACAAAACTAGAAGTATTTCGCATTTCATGGAGAGAGAGAATGATTGAGTACAGAAAGGCCTTAAAATCTGCTAGATATGCCTATTTTTCAAAACTTTTAGAAGAAAATAAACAAAACCCTAGGTATTTATTTGATACAGTGGCTAAATTAACAAGAAATAAAGCTTCAACTTCTGATGTTTCCAAAGAGCACAGCAGTAATGACTTTATGAACTTCTTTACTTGCAAGATTGATAATATTAGAAAAAAAATTATAACCATGCAACCGTCTACTACAGTATTGCGTCAGACAGTGCATTGTAGTGTCCCTGAGGAAAAATTAAATACATTTACTGCTTTAAGAGAGGAAGAATTGTCTAAACTTGTTAAATCATCAAAATCAACAACATGTATGTTAGACCCTATACCGACTAAGCTATTGAAAGAGATGCTTCCAGAGGTCATAGATCCTCTTCTTAATATCGTAAATTCATCTTTATCACTAGGATACGTACCAAAAACTTTTAAGCTGGCTATTATTAAACCTCTTATTAAAAAACCACAACTTGATCCTAGAGAATTCGTCAATTACAGGCCAATCTCAAATCTCACTTTTCTGTCAAAAATACTTGAAAAGGCAGTATCATCACAACTATGTTTCTTTTTAGAAAGAAATAGTGTCTATGAGGATTTCCAGTCAGGATTTAGACCGTACCATAGTACTGAGACTGCTCTTATTAAAGTTACTAATGATTTGCTTTTATCATCAGATCGGGGTTGTAGCTCTCTATTAGTGTTACTGGATCTTAGTGCTGCATTTGACACTATTGATCACAATATTCTTTTAAATAGACTCAAAAATTATATTGGCATTAGTGGAATTGCATTGTCATGGTTCAAATCATACTTATCTGACCGTTATCAGTTTGTAGTAGTAAATGAAGAGAGGTCATATCAATCACAAGTTGAATATGGAGTACCGCAAGGCTCAGTACTAGGACCATTGCTTTTCAATCTGTACATGCTACCCTTAGGAGATATCATCAGGAAGCATGGCGTTAGTTTTCACTGTTACGCTGATGATACTCAGCTCTATATTTCTTCACACCCTGACCAAACTTACCAATTCACAAAATTAACGGAATGCATAGCTGATATAAAAAATTGGATGACCAGTAATTTCCTACTACTAAATTCAGAAAAAACAGATATTCTAATTTTTGGACCAAAAACTTCTTCACGTAACAACCTAGAATACTGTCTAACACTTGATGGCTGCTCTGTTAAGTCTTCGTCGTCAGTTAGGAACCTGGGTGTGCTCTTTGATACCAATCTTTCATTTGAAGGCCATGTTTCTAGCATCTGTAAAACTGCATTCTTCCATCTTAAAAATATATCTAAACTACGACATATGCTCTCAATGACAAATGCGGAACAGTTAGTTCATGCGTTCATGCGCTCATGACCTCAAGGCTAGATTACTGTATCGCTTTACTGGGTGGTTGTTCTGCTCGCCTGATAAATAAACTACAGCTCGTACAAAATGCAGCAGCTAGAGTTCTTACTAGAACTAGGAAGTATGACCATATTAGCCCAGTTCTGTCAACACTGCATTGGCTTCCTGTTAAACATAGTATAGATTTTAAAATCTTGCTAATTACTTACAAAGCACTAAATGGTTTAGCTCCCCAGTACCTGAGCGAGCTATTAAATCATTATAGTCCTTCACGTCTATTGCGATCTCAGAATTCAGGCCAGTTGATAATACCTAGAATATCAAAATCAACTGACATTAATGGGGATTTTAAACAAAAATAGTTCCAAACAAAGCCAAAGCAGAATCAGCCATGCATGATATGGTGTGTCTCCGAGCAACACATAGTAGTGGTGTTTTGTTACTGAATTAATCAGAATTTTTTTTGTTTTACCTTGGTTGGTTGAATGATTCAATAACTCACTGCTGTAACGAAGTAACTTGCAGCAAAGTTTACTGTAAAAACTTCACCATTTACAGCTGAAATCATACAAACAATGAAATGTCCCAGTACTGTTGAACCTAAATTTCAGAACCCTTGTATAATAGCTATCCAATATACAATGCAATATCTGCAATACAAAAGTACATTTGTCTACCAACAGGTTCCCATTACCGTGTTTTCATTAGTTACAGTATCTTATGCAGTTATTTTGGGACACTGTCTCTCCATTATGTGATGCGATACGATGGCGCCGCGCATGGCAGCCACAGTGCTTAGCTCTCCAGTGTTTGTGCTGTTTTTGTTAGTTTTTCCTGTTTTTTGTTTTTCAAATACGATCAGTTTTACCAAGGATGAACTGCTGAACATTCGGCAGTACACACCACAAAATCTTTTACCGGATTTCGATTATTCAGACGTTTTGTTGAATGTTGTAGTCGGCGGAGCGGTAGCGCTGTTTAGGACGCACAGACGGGGAAAGCGTGCTGGCACCCTCGTGAAGCTCAGACAGCGCTGATTAAGAATGCCGCTGCCTAGCATCCATCTGGTGAATCTCCACTCTCTACCCAACAAAACGGACAAACTCCTTCTGCTCTCCCGGACAAATACGGATTTTTCGAACTCGGCTGCTCTGTGCTTCACGGAAACTTGGCTGAACGACGCCATTCCGGACAGCGTGTTAAGTCTGCCGGACTTTCAGCTGTTTAGATCAGATCGCGACGCAGAATCAACGGGGAAATCGTGCGGTGGCGGGACATGCTTTTACATCAACGAAGGGTAGTGTTCGGATGTAACTGTGTTAAAGAAGATGTGCTGTCCCGATCTTGAAACACTCTTCATTAACTGCAAACTGTTCTATTCGCTGCGGGAGTTTTGCTCGTTCATTCTGGTGAGCGTCTACATTCCTCCGCAAGCGCGCGTGAGCTCGGCTTTACAGATACTCGCTGATATGATCACAGAGAGTGAGCAACAACACCCGGACTCTGTTCTAATAATTCTCGGGGACTTTAATAAAGCGATTCTCTCACGTGAACTTCCAAAATATAGACAGTGTGTTACTTGTCCCACCAGAGACAGTAATACACTGGATCACTGTTACACAGCAATAAAGGATGCATATCACTCTGTCCCATGTGCAGCTTTGGGGCTCTCTGATCACTGTTTAGTTCATCTCATACCGACCTACAGGCAGAAACTGAAATCAGCTAAACCTGTAGCAAAGACTGTGATGAGATGGACCACCGAAACAGCGGGCTTTTCAAGCCTGTTTCGAATGGACTGATTGGAGTGTTTTTGAAGCTGCTGCCAGCAATCTGGACAAGCTCACAGAGACTGTTACATCATATATCAGTTTCAGTGAGGATTTGTGCATTCCTACCAGGACTCATCTAACTTACAACAACGACAAACCCTGGTTCACTGCAAAACTCAGCCAGCTCCGTGAGGCCAAAGAAGATGCTCGCAGAAATGGAGACAGAGTGTTGTACAAACAGGCCAAATACACACTGGAAAAGGAGATTAGAGTGGCAAAGAGGAATTACTCCGATAAACTTCGGAATCAGTTCTTTTCTAATGACACGGCTTCACCAACTACAAGATACCATCCCCCAGCACTGTGGTGAATCAACAACTGGCAGACGATCTGAACGAGTTTTATTGCAGGTTTGAAAAATCACCATTAACACCTCCAACAACCCCCCTCTCCCCCACACCTACAATTCAGTGCAGTGAAGATGATGTGCACCAGGTCTTCAGAAAGAACAAGAGAAGAAAGGCACCAGGCCCAGGCAGCGTTTCACCAGCCTGTTTGAAAACCTGCGCTGACCCCCATCTTCACAAAGATCTTCAACAGATCACTGGAGCTGTGCGAAGTCCCCTCATGCTTCAAACGCTCCACCATCATCCCCATCCCAAAGAAACCCAAAATTACTGGTCTTAATGACTACAGACCTGTGGCCATGAAATCATTTGAAAGACTGGTTTTGGCTTATCTGAAGGACATCACTAGACCCTTACTGGACCCCCTTATCGAGCAAACAGGTCTGTGAATGATGCAGTCAATATGGGACTGCATTATGTTCTGCAGCATCTGGACAGACCAGGGACTTATGTGAGGATCCTGTTTGTGGACTTCAGTTCTGCTTTTAACACCATCATCCCATCACTCCTCTAGCCCAAATTAACTCAGCTCTCCGTGCCCACCAGGAAGCTGGTGATCCACTGACAGACAGGCAGCAGCTAGTGAGGCTGGAAAAAATTCTCATCCAGCACCTGCACCATCAGCACCGGCGCCCCTCAGGGCTGTGTCCTCTCCCCACTGCTCTTCTTCATGTACGCCAACGACTGCACCTCTAAAGACCCATCTGTCAAGCTCCTTAAGTTTGCAGATGACACCACACTGACGGCTCATCTAGGACGGTGACGAGTCTGCTTACAGACTGCAGGTTGAACAGCTGGCTGTCTGGTGCAGTCTTAACAACCTGGAGCTCAACACGCTCAAGACAGTGGAGATGACCGTGGACTTCAGGAGAAACCCCCCTGCTCTCCCCCAACTCACCATCATGAACAGCATTGTGACTGCAGTGGAGTCATTCAGGTTCCTGGGCACCACCATCTCACAGGACCTGAAGTGGGACAACCAAATTGAGTCCATTGTGAAAAAGGCCCAGCAGAGGTTGTACTTCCTTCGCCAGCTGAGGAAGTTCAACCTGCCACAGGAGCTGCTGAAACAGTTTTACTCTGCCATCACTGAATCCGTCCTTTGCACTTCTATATCTGTCTGGTTCAGCTCCGCTACCGAATCTGACCTCTGAAGACTACAAAGGGTAGTCCGGTCTGCTAAGCGAATCATTGGTACAACCCTCCCCACTCTCCAAGAACTGTACATATCCAGAGTGAGAAAAAGGGCAAAGAAAATCACTCCAGCACACTCCCTCTTTGAACTGTTGCTGTCTGGTCAACGCTACAGAGCTCTGAGCACCAGAACGACCAGACACAAGAACAGTTTCTTTCCTCAAGCAATTTATCTCATGAACACTTGACAAACACGGAACACACAACACTATTATATATTTACTTAATAACACATACTTTTTTATATTTCAAATTTGCACACATCATAACTGTATATACAAATTGTCTATATTATATATTGTTTTTTGCACTTTTTCTATCTTGTATATTTGTATATTATTCTTCTATTCTTTATATTATCTGTGTCTTGTCTTGTCACTGTTACTCTGTTGCACTGTGGAGCTTCTGTCACTAAAACAAATTCCTAGTATGTGTAAACATACCTGGCAATAAAGCTCTTTCTGATCATTAGGTTGTACTGCTGCTTGCGAGAGTATGAGGTCTCTGCAGAACAAAAATGGACGTTTTTGTATTTGTGGATGTTTTCAACAGTGTTGGGTAAGTTACTTCAAAAAAGTAATTAATTACTAATAACTAGTTACATCAGCAATGTATTTAAAATACTATTCTAATTACTCTGTCTGAAAAGTAATTTAATTACTCAATAATAATTCAACTTATTACTATTTACGTTTTTAAAATCCCTATAAACATTGACCGGATAGACAATAGAAAGGAAACTCTTTTAATAATTTAAATATGAGTCAAACATGGAATAGCTTAGCCTTTTATCGCTTTTTAAAACTCTGCATAGTCATAACTGTATAAATTAAATATAGATTAATCCTTATTAAAGTTTTTCTTTTGTTGATTATTATTTATAATACAGACAGCCAATAGTAGACAGTATAGCATGTTTTAAAGGCTGCTGTCACTAAAATGGACAATATGCTGTTACACATGCTGTTCACATTCACATAACCAACGCGAATATGCCGAGATGGGCATTTTGACATAACTGTGTGTGTATTTGAACATTTATGTGTAATAAACCGCGAAAATCCACACTCGCAAGAGGCGGCTATGTGTGTGCGCTTTGGTTGAGAGCGCACTGACTGAAGACCGTCTCTCAGAGAGCGTGCGAGTAGTTTTTTCTACCTAGGACATAGCTTACATTTTACCGTAATGTTCTTGCCTACCTGTGTCAAAAAAGTGAAGTAACTGGAATATGTCCATTCTGCAAAACAGCCACTCGCTTCAGCCGACATCTTCAGACAGCGACTACGAAGCCAACTGGTGCCAAGTTGCGAACTCACGTGCAACTGCACTACAGCTAACCATTTCAAAGAGGCACTTTTACCTTTAGACGACAAAATTAGATTTTTAATTCAGTAGTGATTTATACAGAACTGTTGAACTAATTTACAGTATATCGCAAGTACATTATAAGTAACTGTAATTAAATTACCTAAAAATGAACAGTAATCCTTTACTTTACTTTTTCAGTGGATAAGTAATTTAATTACACTACTAAGTAACGTGTTACACACAACAATGGTTTTCAAACTGGTGGGTGTTTATATATCATGCAATGACAATGATCCCCTTCACCCGACCCGACCCGACCCGACCCCACCCCTAAACCCTATCCACACTCTGAAGTGGGCAAATCAGGTAACGCTCTCAAAAACGCCCCTCTGCTTATGACCTGTACTTGGCTTGTGATGGTAACTATTGTCTATTGTCGCCGTTTGTGATAAATGTTCCTGCGAACTGGGAATATTGCATAATTCTGTGTGTAGGTGTCCCCACAGCTAACCCCCATTGTTTATTTATTCTAGTACTTCACACTCAGAAACATATGCCTCAATATTATAGGGGTGATACTAAGCTGAAATAGATTTCTGTGGGTGGTTTGATGAAACAGACATAAAATGTGGAGTGATGAAGTAATTTGTCCAAACATGTCCTTCCTAACCAGAGTTACAGTTTTTTAAAATTGCTTTGGTCCAATTTTCACAATCAATTGATACATTTTCAAAACTCTTAGTACTAATATCTCAACAGATCATTAGAAGTGCACTTTTTTCAAACATTTCAGTGTAGTTTCAATTGTGTTAGTACAATACACAAAATGACAAAGTATTGTAGTGTTTTATCCATATAAACGTTTCATTCATAGTAACTGCCTTTCATGCTATTACTATCAAACTTTTCATTTACATCTCTTTTCATTCAGTTTAATACATTTGTCTATTATTTAATCCAACGGAACTTAATAGTTAATCAATTAATAATTTGGTACACCTATAGATTTCTATAGAAATTGTTTTTATAGACATAGTTTCTATAGAACTTGTTTGCAATTTCCAATATGGATAACCAAATGTAATGAATTCTTTTTTACATAAGTGATTAGATGATAACCACTATGTTCAAAGTGTGTGTACGCGCGTGTGCGTGTCCACCTGAATGCACACTGACTTTTAGGGATTTGTGTCACTTTGGGGACCTAAACTGAGAGAGATTTGCAATTTGTGAATATAAATCAGGATAGAGTACAAGGTAGAGGAAACAGTCCAAGACTGTGTAACATCAGATTGATTAGAGATGCATCAGTAGAAGGGAGACAGATGGCATCGAATGCAGCATTTACATTAAATATGCCATGTGACACTGTAAAACAGAAGTATTAACATGGTAGAGACTGCCACATCACTGTAACTCATCCTTCATCTGAAAAGGTCAACTACAGCAGAGATTCAATCATCAAGTGAGAACGCTTACTGCATTTCCAGCACAAAACCTCATGGCCATGTCATACCTTTATCACACCTTTTGATAAAATACTCGATAGATACTGTTACAAACATTATGAATTTTGTCAATTATGTAATTTATGTAATGTAAGTGTATTTTCTGTAATGTGGCATCTGTAGCCTGTTTAACTGTAATTATTTCAGCAACAAGGGTGATTTAAAACATGTATCTTGCATGTTTTATGTTTTATTTGTTAGTTTGCTATTGAATGAATTGATTGTTAAAAGTACTAACCTGAAAGAAGATCATACTGTTGTGTTTTCGAAAATTTTACCAAATTTTCTCATTACATATCACAATGATCTTGTGTTCTGAAACAATGATTATTGTAAACGACCGTTGTAATGCGGTATGTTGTTATGGGAAGAAGGAGGCAGGAACAGGTGAACATTCAACATAACTTTAATATAGAAAATAAACAAACAACACAAAAGTAAAATGGCACACACGAACACCATAAAACATAACATAAAGTCCAGGCCTGGTCTTCTCTTGTCCTTCACTGTCGTCGCTCCTCCCTTTATGCTTCCGGAGCTACTTTGGCAATAAAGTGTATGTCGGCACCTCACTTAACCCAGCAGACGTGGCCTCTAGAGGCATCAAAGTGGAAAACTATGTAATATGGTGCGACCCGGTAGTATAAAAGGAGCGCCTGGAGAAACAGTCAGTTTCTTTTCGTCTTTCGGGTCTGTTCTGTCTGATCGTGATTATATCAACTCTGGTAAGGGATTCTATAATATGCCTTACAAACGTTCAAGAGAGTGTGTTCATCCGTGTCCCAGGTTTTTACACTTGATATACACATTTCTGGGCGTTTTCTGTCTGGGAGAGGAGTGCGCATAGACAGTGCTTGAGGGCGCTGTCTGTGTGTTTTTCTGTTATTTCCTGTAAGCGTCACCCTATCGGGACGCTCTGTTCTCATTTGGCACTCTTCTCGAGGGAAGAGATGTCCGCATCTGTGCCTGGTGATTCTGGCCCCGTTTGTGCTGAGGCAAAACGGCAGCTGCAATCATGGGGCTTGCAGGTGAGCTCACTGGGAAGTTTGAGAGAGTTGTATTCTCTCTCGGCTTCCCCGGGGCTGCCGAGGATGAGTTGCTGGATGACAATGACATCTGTGTTTGACGTCATAGCGTCCGGCAGCGAGCGCTCCTCTGGCTGCTGTGTATGCGGAGCTGCTGGTGTTTTTGGGATGTACTTCTGGCAGGCTGCGGCGCTGTGAGGGCGCGTTAAGAAAGGGACCGCACGTGGACAGCTCAACGAGCGGTTTCTTTCTGTCCATGAACGCTGCAGCTCCCATAAGCTTTCCATTGAAAAAACTCCTAGCCGTTCAGATTTGTATCTGAGCCCAGACAGACGGGAAGTAGCGAGAGTGAGATGGGTGATCGATTGTAAACACCACTGCGTTTGTAATCGATCCCCCAGCTACAAAAAGGGCCATTTATATCTACCCTCTCCTCTTCTTCTATATATATATATATATATATATATATATATATATGTGTGTGTGTGTGTATATATATATTATATATATATGTATGTTTATTTATATGCATGTATATATATTTTATATATCATGCTCAGATACTTCTTATGGTCAGACTGATGGCTGGGCCCATAGTGATTATTTCTGTCGGCCCGCTTTTTCGGTTTGATAATGAGAGGATCTTTTAGGCTTAAAAGAATCCTAGATTCTATCCTCTCATGTGGAGAAAAAGGAGTATTAGGAACCTTCGGTCTTTGAGCCACAGGAAGATAAGCTGGGTCTATATTTTATGTTTTTAAAATAAGACCTTGTTTTCCTGTATAGTTTTTCTGAGCATGTAGTTAATCAGAAGGCTGCTCCATCTCGAGCTGAGGCTCTGAGACCGGGCCAGAGGTCCAGTATGGCCACTTGGGCGCCTCCTTCTTTCGGAGCAAGGCGCAGAGATGGCTGGACTCAAGGAGGAAGAAGCAGGTTTTAAAGGAGGTGACTGATCACATACGCCAGTAGCGTCGGTAATCGATTCCCTCTCGTTGCAAGGGCGACTTTATATCTGCCCTCACCCCTTCTTCCTCCGCCTCCTGGGTTTTGGTTTCAGTTTACATACTCAGGTGCTTCTTTAACAGTCGGGCTGGCGGCTGGGCCTCTGTTAATAATTTTCTAAGGCCCGCCTTCTGGCTTGATAGTGTAAAAGGCTAGAAACCCTAGATTCCATCCTTCCTTGTTAAAGAGAATGTGAGGAGGAGTCTTTGGTCTTCGAGCCGCAGGAAAGTGAGCTGGGTCTATATTCCTAAATATGTTGACCTTGTGTTCCTGTATAGTTTTTCCTGAGTATGTAATCGGAAAAAGTAAGGGTTTTTTGGGCAAACTGAAGTTTGATAGGTTGGCTAGTATGATATATTGTGCCCGTGTTTATGTAGGTACAATTGGTGAGTTAACAGCTAAGGTTGTAGACTGTTAGAAGTTATGCAGTGTATGCTAGGCCCCACTTTCTAGAACTTTTCATGATATGAAAAATGTTTTTTCTCTGAGCCACTTGATTTCCATTCAAGCTTGAGTTGACGGCGCTAGATTTTTAGCCTCTGTCCTCTAGGGCTCAGTACAGATTTGCGAATCTGTTTGGAGAGAACATTTATCCTATTAGGGTAGCATGTATTTCAAAGCATTGTGTTTTGCTTTGAGTTCTAGTCTTTTGCCCTACATTTGTATGTAAGCTTACTTATGCTACCACAGGTTAGCACCTGTTCTCATAATAGCAGGCCTTTTGATATTAGCCTCTATTTAGAGAGAGTGGTGACTATTTTAATATTCCCCAGTTAGGGTTTATTTGTGTCACTGAGTGCATCACCTGTTGGACTGCATACTCAGGGTAGTGTTAGAACCACCTTTGCAGTCTGGTTTCTATTAGCTCCCTTTGGTGATCTTGATAACAGCTATATTGCATATAACTTGGAATGTAGGCTTTAGTCTCTTTCTAGTTAGCAGCTTGTGTTTTCAAGTGCTATGGTGGCGTAATATGCATTTCCTTTTTAGAAATTAAATCGCTGAATGCATGGCCTGATGGTTGGTATGGTTATGGTCGCCACTAGATGATGCCACGTGTTTACTAGGGTAGGCCCTATGGGCCTCCCGTGTAGCATGTTGGAGTTCAGTTATGTTGTAGTGTAATCCTCTTACTAGAGAGTTATCAGTATCCTACTGAATGCACTTCTGGTTGGCCAGGGCGCGAGGTGTGACTCTGTGTTTCCTTGCCATGCTTTGGGCTGCCTGCTGAACAGTCCCTCAAAACGACAGATACTGATTGTTTCTCCAGGCGCTCCTTTTATACTTCCGGATCGTGCCATATTACGTCATAGGCTGACGCCGGCCAATAGGGATTGGAGTTGTTGGATAGTTGGCTTTCAGACACCGGGTCACGTGTGACGTTCCCCATAGCGTTTCAAAAGCAGAGTCTCGTTCCCTGGTTCTCAGGGAACCATGGTTACATATGTAACCTGAGACGTTATTCCTGCTCACCACTATTAAACAGCGTTGCGACATCCAGTAAGAAACATTTTAATTTGACACACACCTCTCGGTTACAAACCACAAATCACTCGATGATTAAACTAGTTTTAATGAACAATTATCTTATACAACACATATATTATAAATCACATATCTTATTACATACTTTCAAAAACCAGTTGTCTTGTTTTTCTTAAAGGGTCATGAAACCCTAAACTAAATTTTCTGAGATTTTAACAGAGGTATGTGTGTTGATTATCACTGAATACAATGTTAGCATCTGATAGATTTAATTGTAGGGGGAACATGGTTAATTTTGAGATTTTTTTCAGCTATTTTCGTCTTCCGGGTTTAAAATCTACACCGTGGACACGTCACAGGTTGTGATGTGGCGTTGCACTATAATACTTCAATGACACGTCGGTATCTCATAATTATTAATGAGACTGAGTTTTCTTATCCTATGAGAAGATACCGTCTCTTAATTATTCAGGACACCACATGGTTCTTTCAAATGACAGACATATCAAACTGTTAAATCGCACAGTAGATGAGAGAGGCGTTCATAGGTCAAGTGTTTGTTTTCGTGGTGTAAAAGTTCAGGTGTGTTGCATGGCTTTTCCTGCAATGCTGCCAGGGCTAGACTGGCTGCGGGCAGTTGGTTGGCCATCAACTACCGACACATCAAAACTGTTTGTGTTTAGCAAGCAGAGAGAGCTCCGATAATGGGGGGAAAGGTGGAGTTTGGCCTTATTCATCCTTTGACAGGCGCTTCAAACAGTGAGATTGCATACAATAAGCTAGAGATGCATTAATGGATCAAAAATGAGTGTTTGTTTTTGCTTTGTAAGAGTTTCTGCATCACATAAGTTTGAATCAAACAGTGAGATCACATACAGTAAGTGAGAGATGCATTAATGAATCAAAAACGAGTGTTTGTTTTTGCTTTGTAAGAGTTTCTGTCTTCGACACAAACGCGATGCACCCTCACTGTGAGTCTTTACAGCTCTTTAACCGATCAAACAACTTATAAAAAAACGCAGCAAAATAAGTCTCAAAAGTTATCAAAGATGCAACAGCGTGTTCGTATTCGATGCAGAGAACAAAATGCAAATGGCTGCGCATTTATTTGTGTTATTTGCATTTTTTTTATGCTTTTAATGAGAGCAAAATAAAGCTGTCTGAATCAGAAGCCATTGCTGTGTTGTCAGTCTCCTCTCATCCCCCTCCACTCCGCAGCTTAACCACGCCCACTTCTGTAGCATTTTTCAAAACTGCGGTGAGAACTGACTGCTGCTGAAACAGGGGGTTTCATGACCCTTTAATGAACAATTATCTTATAAACCACATATCTTATAAATCACATATCTTATTACATGCTTTCAAAAACCAGTTGTCTTGTTTTTCTTAATGAACAATTATCTCACAAAAGTCATAACTTATAAACCACATATCTTATTAAATGTTTTTATAAAAAACAGTTATTTTGTTTCTCTTAATGAACAATTATCTCATAAATCTCATCTTATAAACCACATATCTCAATAAATGTTTTTATAAAACCAGTTGTTTTGTTTTTCTTAATGAGAAATTCTCACACACAGAAGAGGTATGCTTGTTACAGGACAATTGCATATTTTCCACAATAATGTAAAAGTTTGTAGTTTTGAGAAAATTACATTAATGTGTGGTTTGTGAAAAAAAAATGAAGTCACTGAAATAAGGCCATAAAACCCTGTAGCGTCTGGACCAATCAGACACACAGTTATTCATTATATCTAACGAATTACCCAGAAACTCACTCTCTCACAAGTCCTGTTTAGTTCCATCCCCCACAACTGCAATACAGCGACAGAATAGGTGTCCTATTTTATTATTAGTATTTAGTATTTTATTGCAGTTAGGAATGTGCAGAGAAGACTCCGACTTCATTCTTTCTGAGAAGGACAAATAAACCCTTTTAATCCTATATATTCTATATATAACCACATGAGAAATGTATAAATGTGTATCCAATTTTCCCTGCTCATGATTTTCCTTTTATAAGGTTTATTCTATGTATTAATTCTCTCTTTTGAACTATTTTTGTATTATTGTTTCAGAGTTGCAAAGTTATAATTACCTAAAATCACATGTTTGGTATCTATGGACTCCAACTTTCGTTTCCTATTTGGTCATTTATGTTACATGTTACTAACTCTGTGACACATTAGTATTATAAGAATCTAGAAGGATCTAGAATCTCTCAAACATCCAATCCAATGTCTTATGCTAATATCTTGCTACAGGACAAAGACTCGTAAAGTTTCCCTCCAAGGGGTAAACTCCTTATCGGCTCAAACACCTCAAGTGTGTGCGACATGTTCACCCTTTAAAATCATTGATCACAAGATCACTCTCTTTTCTTTTTCTTCTTCTTCTTGCTTCTGGGATGACAAAAAGACTTTGCTGTAAGGCCTGTAAGCCTAGGCCTGCAACCCAGCCATGTGCTCATCTGTGAGAGTGAGAAAGGACGCTTTCCCCACTAAGAGTCAAACTAACAGCTTAAGTCGTTTCATATTACTTCATCCAACGCAGAAGATACTGGCAACGACTTCGGACCGAATCATCGATTTCTCCTCAGTCTGCAGATCCGATGCTCCTCAACCTAAAGGCACCTTGCAAGTATCATACATTTGAACACTAAACAGCGATTTAGTATTAATGTGTAGACCACCTATCAGCAAAGGTGTTTTATTACTGAGAAATACTGATGATTTCTTTTCCAGACTCTTTGACTCTTTCCTCTATTTACGGTCTACTTCCGGTTAAACTCTATCATTGCTCATTTTTACCTATGTATGTGTGTGACCTGCGTGTATGTTATGTGTTTGTGAGTTAGTTAATAAAGATTGTGCACAATAGATGTTTGGTTCTGACTCCGTCTGCTAATAAATTGCCTCTTAAATGATTTAGATCTTGACTACATGCTCTGAGTAGTACTGTACAAATAGAATGTTGTTTTTCCATAACCTGGAAATGAACATTTCTTAGACTTAATCAATTAACACTAAGTGTCCACTGGACGAACAGGTTAATTGATTGTAATATTAATTTTAATGTAGCTACATCAAGTTAATCTGATTAACTGATTCACATATTCATAATTAATCATCTAAATGAGTTATGAATAATTATTAATATTTCCCCTTTGAGTGAATTTTGCTACAAC
Organism: Elopichthys bambusa; assembly: GCA_037101425.1. Taxonomy (NCBI): domain Eukaryota; kingdom Metazoa; phylum Chordata; class Actinopteri; order Cypriniformes; family Xenocyprididae; genus Elopichthys; species Elopichthys bambusa. The sequence continues at coordinate 23,276,343 of CM074437.1, read as the reverse complement.
CCATACTCAAAATTTGTTTACAAGACTTTTGAAAAAATGTATGATGTAGGCTAGAATTTTTGCTTCAAAACGATGTGAAAATCATTATTCCCACTCATTCACATAAAACAATATATTAGAACTGAAATGCAGACATTTCTGTTAATCTGTTACATAATTTCCAGTCAGATCCGTATTCTTGAGTGTGACTTAACCTGTACATCAAATGCACAGATGATGGCTGTAAAAGCTAAACAAGAGATTTTAAACTCTGTTTCTGTAAATTGTTTCTGATTGAAACCTTAGTTTTGCATTAAGGATTTGCAGTTAAAACAACTATTATAGACAGTTTTATAATTGTAATTATGAAATTGTGTATTTCTATGTTTAAGTATGTGATATATTTAATTATGCATACCACTGGTAGATATACTAGTTATTTTGACTCTTTGCTACTTTTTCTTGAACTCATCCAGACCAAGTCTAAATTCCACTACCATGTCGAATAATCGGGTGATTAGAATGAGACCTGCTCACTAAAGATAGGACTCTGAAAAGAAGACCTTGTTTACCATTCGCACTTTTGACATGTTCATCATGTGTTTTGTGTTCTTGTGTTTATCCAACAACCATTTTCCCATCTTACAATAACACCAAATTCATCAGTGTTCAAGTATTAAATGGTCACTCAGAAGTTGTTCAGGTGTCCTGCATGCAATGGAGCATCATCAGCGAAATGAATCTTTTACCGATGGAGATTTGACCTGCCCGGCAAATCAAACCTTCTACTTGAAGGTAACCGAGGACTTCTAACAGGATCAATTAAACCTGGGGCAGACACAGATGTTTCCGTAAAGTGTAATGAGACTTTCCTGACACGTTCTGCTCATGCAGACCAACACAGACTTGGTACAACCAGCCATTCTACAGACAGAATACAGCCAAGTGCAGGTGGAAGCAAACCTGACCAATAAGATTACAGACATCATGTCCAGCTGCTACAGCATCCAGTCAGCACAGTACACACCTAAAGGGACTGTGTGTCACAGAGATGCATTCTGCAGTACTTTTATCTTAATGTTCAACCTGCCTTAATGTTGTTATTTCAGGTGACAACTTGACTTCTGCACCTATCGACTGGTGCTGCTAGGTGCCAGCCTATATACACTCTGAAAACATCACCCAATATATAGAAGCAGGAAACGTCCAAAAGTAGCCCCTCAGGACTGATTTGAATTTGCCCCAAGGGGCCAGGGGAGGACTGTAAGACTTGATTTTCCTGCTAAACAAAAACTGAGATCAAGCGCCCTGCAATAAAGCAATAAAACTCATCTGGAGAGAAGATCTCAAAGAAATAGCATAGGACAACGCCTTGCCCTAAACTGTCCTCACACGTCTACAGTATGCAAACTGCAACAAAAGTCGTTACCTATTTGCCGCTTCTCTGCCGGTTCTATTTGTAAGCTTCTCTGACAAGCTGCTTCTTCTTTGGCTTTTGCTTTGATAATGACATGACCACGGACACTGCCTACTAGTGGTCTGCATGCACGTCGACGCGGACAACGACGCAGAAGTATAAATGAAAACAGACGCATAGCCTATGGCGCAGACGCTCCGGCATAGGTCCGATGCAGAAGTATAAATCAGCCTTAAGGTGTTTGTTTTTACATTTTACCATGTTCCTGTACAAGCTTGCTGATGTTGGTACAGAGCTCTCAAAAAAAATATAAAGAACACCAGGTTTGTTGTGCCTACTTGTAGGGCTGCATAAAATAATAATAATAATAACAGTAATAAAAAAAAAAAATAATAATAATAATAATAATTTTACTTTACAGAAAACAATTCATTTTTAGGGAAAAAAGCAGATGGCCTATAACTATAAATAATTATAAAGGTTATACATGTTTAATTCATACTGGAAGCCGGAGGGCGCCCTCATGCAGAAAGTCTAAATATGCCTCACAGAAGTCAAATAGGATCATTCAAGGATATACATAATACAACTATCACTGTAGCTAAATAAAAAGAAGATAGAAATGCTTTGACTTATTAAATATGAAGACAATAAACACAATCTTCGAGAGTATAAGGTTTATCTGTGTTCTTCAAGCCATCTCGGATATTTTCATAAGAATAATGTATATTTATGATGCAGCTCTAATCGGCATTGCATTCATTTATATAAAATACTTAAAAATAATATACTGTCTGCCTCATTCTGTGATAAGATGCCACTTCAGATCCCAAATGAAAATTATTTCAAACACTTATGACATTATGAAGTGAGCGCGTATCGCTTTTCAAATGCACATCGTAACTGACTCAAACTTACAGCGCTTACAGAGAACTTTTCCAGTAAACACACTCTAAATATTCTAACATGTTACAGTTTATGTAACAATAGCACGTTAACTAAAGTAAATGGGAATAAATGATTTACCTCCGCTGGATACCAAACTCGTTCTTCTTCCGAGGTAAATTTAAGGTAAACTCAAAGCGCGTCTTCCAAACTCAGTGTTGGCAGTAACACATTACAAAAGTAATTATATTACAGTAATATATTACTTTTTGCTGTAACGCAGAAATATAAAACGCATTACTAATGCTGTGTTCACGCCACCTCGTATTTACCGGAATCTTGAGATGACAACACGTGATGTTATATTCAGAGCTGTTAATCACAAATTAATCTAAAATTAATCTACAGCGGTCAGGTAGTATAGCGGCCACGTGGTACATCGGGGAGCTTTCAGAAAACTCCCAGCTTACATAGTAGTCTATACACACATCGCCCTCCACTGGATGTATAATGAGCAGCAATAAAGTACATTTGAGCATTTTATGCTGTCATACTTCTGTGATTATTTTGTTGAAAGTAACTCAAAAGTAATGCAAAAGTAGTGCAACGCATTACAATTCAGAGACAGTAATATTGTAGTGTAACTAATTACTTTCTTGACTATTAATTTCTTAATTACTATGCTTGACTATTAAAGCTGGGATATTCTTTCCTAATGAAAGAGTGCTCTGAAAAGACAGCTCACTTTCAGCCAGAGGTGGGTAGTAACAAAGTACATTTATTCGTTACATTTACTTCAGTATTTTATTTTTTTTTTGTGTGGAAAATTTGTACTTTTAAGAGTAGATTTAAATACTTTTACTTTAACTTTCTAATGAAAAATCTGTACTTTTACTTCGCTAAGCTGGACGACGTTCCTTTTGTTACTTTATTGTAATGCAATACTGTACATGTTAAAAAAAAAAAGGTTTTTCTAAGCGCGTGGTCTCACAGGCGACAGCCTGTGACGTCATACAGCGCGACCCGGAAGTATAAAAGGGGTGCCTGGGGAAACAGTCATTAACTCATCGTCTTTCGGGACTGTTTGTGTCATTGCCACTGACGTGAATATACTCTTGGTATCCTGTAAGTACGTGTCTATTATGTCTGAGTGCAAAGAGAAACGTTTCAGGAAGTGTGCGGATCCATGCCCGAGGTTTTTGACTCCGGAAGATTCGCACACCCTATGCGTACATTGTCTGGGAGAAGAACACGCACGGACGGTGCTTGAGGGCGCTGTCTGTGTGAATTGTGAGCGTCTTCCTATGAGAACGCTCCGTTCCCGCCTGGCCCTCTTCTCGAGGGAAGAGGCGTCAACATTTGCGCCTGGTGGGTCCGGCCCTGCTCGTGCCGAGGCAGAGCGGCAGCTGCACTCATGGGGCTCACAGATGGAGCTCGCTGCCGAGTTTGAGAGAGGTGTCATAGTCTCTCAGCCTCCGGTGGCGGCTGGCGGGGATGAGCTCCTGGATGACGATGATGTCTTATCTCTGACATCATCGGATCCAGGAGCGAGTGTTCTTCGGCTGCTAGCCCCCGTGGGCTAGCAGCAATGGAGGAGGAAGAAGCTGCGTCTTCTTCTTTCTCCAAGCCTCCTAGCCCAGCATATGCCGAGTTACTGGAGGTTGTGGAACGCACCGCCGGCAGGCTGCAGCTGCCGTGGGAGCGCATGAGAAGGGAGCGCATGAGAAGGGAGCGCATGAGAAGGGAGCCCGTTCGCGGCAGACTTGACAAATGTTTTCTTTCTGACCACAATCCCGTAACTCCAGTGAGCCTTCCATTCCTTCCAGATCTTCACGTTGAAATCAAGAAGGCATGGAAGAACCCATACTCGGCTAGAATTCATCCACATCAGCGAGGGAATTTCACTGATGTGGAGGGAGTGGGCCAGCATGGGTATGTGTCGCTGCCGCCCATTGACGAGACGTTTGCCAACTATCTCGTCACGGGCAGGGCACCGACAAGCTCCGGTTCTGCCGTCCAGACCCCTTAAGCAAACAGAGCATATGCTGCTGCAGGTCAGGCTGGCGCGGCTTTGCACACTATGGCAGTGTTGCAAGCCTACCAGGCTGACCTGCTGAAGGACCTGGATCAGGGGCAGGGTTTGTCCCCTGATGCGGTGGCTGAGCTGCGCCGCACCACAGACGGCCGCCTCGATTGGGAGATCGATGGCAGCCATGGTGGCCACGGAGAGACATCTGTGGATGAACATGGCAGACATCGGGGAGAAAGAGAAGGGCTCTCTCCTCGATGCCCCGGTTTCGCCAACTGAACTTTTCGGCGGCTCCATTGAAACGGTGGTTGGAAAGTTCAGGGAGGTGAAGGCGTGCTCAGCAGCTTATAAAAATTGCATACCGCTCAGGTCCGATCCTGGGCCCAGACAGCCGGGAGGCCCTGGCCCGTCTCGAGTCGAGGCTCTGAGGCAAGGCCAGAGGTTTAGTGTCGCCGCTCGAGCGCCTCCTCCACCTCAGAGCAAGTCGCAGAAGCGGCGGGATACGAGGAAGAGGAACATTGACTTGAGGGAGGTGTTTGATCACCGGCGCCAGCAACGCCGCTGATCGATCCCCTCTTTTGGCGAAGGTAATACTACATTTGCCTTCGCCCCTCTTCCTTGGCCTCCCGGGGCCTTTTTTAATTACTGTGCATGTTCAGGTTGACACCTTTGAACAGTCAGGCTGACGGCCGGGCCCATGATGAGATTTTTCTGAAGGCCCGCCTTCTGGCTTAAAATGTAGCATTTAGGGGTTTTTATGGGCAAAACTGGAGTGTTGAGACTGACTGAGCAGGCCACAAAATGGCTGCTGCTTAGTTTTTTCTCTATATATGAGTAGCCTCTCGGCTATTTTTCAGTATAGTTTGAGTTGGCACTCATTACTTCAGTTTGTATGTCTACGGCGGTCCTAACCGGCCGCCTGACATTTTAGCTTTGAGCTTCACTTTATTTCTCTCATCATGAGATTTAGAAGTGGAGATCAGGCTTTTGTTATGGTGCCTGTTGTATATATAGACCTTTAGCTTAGCGGCCAGGCTAGAGCTAGGTGATGTGTGGTATATGAAGTAACCCCATATGTATTTGCTATCCTTTCAGCGTGTTTCAGCTTGTGTTCAGCTTCAGCTTGTGTTTCCTAGTTCTGGCTTCCTCCCGAGGGAGTTGTTTAGGCTGTACGCCCAATTATCCCCTTGCTTGTGTAGGTGCAATTATGAGTTTAACAGCTAGGTTGTAGGCTGTTTTTGACTCCCTGATGCTGTTTCTCAGGTGGTAGGCCCTTATCTTTGCGCTGATAAGTTATGCAGGTGTGTGCTAGGCCCCACTTTCTAGAACTTTCATGCTAAAGGAATGACTTTCTTCTGAGCCACTTGATGGTTTGTATTTATCAAGTTTGAGTTGACGTTGCTAGTTTCTAGCTCCTGTCCTCTGGGGCTTAGATCAGATTTGAGGATCTGTACAGAAACTGTTTTTCCTTTCAAAAACAGCAAATAGATCAAAGTTTGTACCCTACATTGTATGTGAGTTCTTTATGCTGCCACAGGTTAGCACCTGCTCTCATAACAATAGGCCCTTTTGCTGTGAACGGCCTCTATTTGAGTATATGGTGACTTATATTCCCCAGTTTAGAGGTTTATTTGTGTCACTGATAAACCTCAGTTTGTTGGATTGCATACTCAGGGTAGTTAGAGCCACTTTTTTGAGGAAAGTTGGTATCTATTAGCTCCCTTTTTAGTGATCTTGTTAACAGCTATACTGCATATAACTCGGATTGTAGGCCTTATGATATTCTGCCTCCTTCTAGTTAGCAGTTGTTTTACAATACTGTTTAACTGATCATAATGTGCTCACATATTCTCGCAGGTTTACGCTGCCACAGGCCTGCCACGTGTCTGTTTGAGGTAGTAGGCTTGTAATAGCCTCCCTTAGACCATGTTGGCTTTGTTTGGTTCCCTTTAGTCACAAATATTTAGGGTACATTGCCTGTTGGAATGTGTAGCCTAGCGCAGGTTGCAGTTAGCTTCCCTTAGCTTTTTGGGTTAGAGCTGGTTCCCTGTAGCTTGGTTCCCTTAAAATTCATGAGCTGAAGCCATGTGTTATTGAATTGGCAGGCCCCTTCAGGCCTCCTTTTTAGTTTACATGATGGCACAGTTTGTGTTTTTTACAAACACAGGTTGAGGTTGACTGTTGAGGTTATAGGCCCCTCCAGGCCTTCCTTAATACGTGTTGGCGTATGCTGTACTCCTCTTGCTTTAAAGAGTAAAAGGTGATTTTTACTGAGTACACTGCTCGATGAATTGTGTTAGGTGGATTGTCATGTGGGCACTTTGCAGCCTCTTAGGCTGCCATTGAAGTCGTCTGTCTACCCCAGAAAGACAAGACAGGTGTTTGGGGTGGCCCCTAAAACCGGGCCACTTTCTGTATAAGACTTCTGTTTTTCACATAACTACTATCATACTGTAGGCCCCTCCTCGGCCTCCATGAGTATGTGCCCATTGCATGGTCTACCTGTTAGGTGAGCTTCGTACTTCCCTTTTAGGGTTATATTTGTAATAGTGCTTAACTCCCTAAGCTGATCATGGTGGTAGGCCTTAATCAGGCCTCCTCCTAAGATCCAGCCTCAGGCTGGTTTGTGCTTCCCTGGATCAGGGTTCTGTAGCGCACGGCCTCCTCAGTGCGTTAATTAAGCACTGAGTAGATCCTAGGATGAGTGGATTGTCGCCTTTGGCTTGCGTAGTTGGGGACACTTGACAATTGACATTTGATATTCAACAGTGCTTTGATCTACCTGCATTGACACTATTCCTTAAGAGCTGCTGTGCAGCCAAAATAATGTACCAGTTATTACTGTAAAGCTGCTTTGACACAATCTACATTGTAAAAAGCGCTATATAAATAAAGGTGACTTGACTTGATTGTACTCCCCTCAGTACGAGGGTTCATAGCACTTAGCTGAGTTCTGCTCTTCGGGATGCCCGTCTCTACGCGTGGGTTTGAGTTTGTTTCTGCCTCTTTGCAGTTACTCTTACTTACTATCTTCTAAGAAGAATGCATTTTAGAGGCTCTGTATTCAGACAGGATTGGCCAAGACTAAGTTTGTCTCGTGACAGACCAGGTCGGCCCCCCTGGTGGCATTGGGGGTGACTTCGTTCCCCTCTAGTGACTGGCCGAGGTTCCCTTCGGTTCCTTGGCCACATTCCCTTAAAGGGACTGTTTTTTCTTCAGAAAACCTGGTTCCAGATGCCTTAGCAGCTTCTGTAGGACCTCTGAAGAGAGCCTTCTTGGAGTGCAGCTTGGGCTGTTGGCCGAAGGGAATGCTGTCACTGACAGCCTGGTGTGACCCGAGGGGGAGTTGCCAAGCAGTTCTCTAACTGCTCTGGAGCCTTTGTCTCAGCCATTTTTCTTGGCAGGCATTCTCCTCAAGCATGGCGGTGTGGGTATATTGTTCCCCATAAGCGTTTGCAAACGCAGAGTAGAAGTTCCCTTTCGAAAGGGAACGTCTCAGGTTACGTGTGTAACCATGGTTCCCTGAGAACAGGAAACAAGACTCTGCATTTCCTTGCCATGCATCGAGCTGCCTGCTGAACAGTCCCTCAAGACGATGGATAATGACTGTTTCCCCAGGCGCCCCTTTTATACTTCCGGGCCGCGCTGTATGACGTCATAGGCTGTCCCGGCCAATAGGAATTGGAGTTATTGGATAGTTGGCTTTCAGACACCGAGTCACGTGACGTTCCCCATAAGCGTTTGCAAACGCAGAGTCTCATTCCCTGTTCTCAGGGAACCATGGTTACATACGTAACCTGAGACGTTTCTCACTCGGATTGTTGGATGTTCGATCTACTTTACAAAGGAAAACTCGACTCGCAAACAAACAGAAAGTGATGTGCAAATACAAATGTCAGTTTGAGCGAAAACGCAGAGGAGTACAAATATATGTATTGTGTTTTACAAATATAAATAAATGAGCCTACATCACATTTCACAAATAAATATAAACCATCCTACAAATGAAACATGCGTTTATAATTATAATTATAATAATAATAATAAACTGTTTTATAGCGCCTTTAAAAGTTGCACCTCAAAGCGCTTTACAAGAACATATAAATAAAATACAATGGAATAGGGGAAATAAAAGATAGAAACATGCATCAAAACACATTTAAAGACAATTTATATATGTATATATATATATATATATATATATATATACACACACACACACACACACATTGTATATTCATAAAAAGTGAAAATATGTGCCATTGTTAATATATAAAACATGCCAGTTCACATTTCCTATGTGTTTATACCAAATAACTTGTTTGTGTTATATGTTAGATGTCAGGATGAAAGTATTCACAGGGTAAAATGGTTGATTGTTGTGATTGTGGTCAATGCACATTTTATTTCAGTATGCGCTAATTTACCAATATAAAAATGAAAGTGTATTTGTATATTTGTTCAGACTGTTGTTGTAGTGTATGTGTTATGAGAGTGACGGTGATCATTTTGTACAGTAAAGCAGTTTCATTTGAAAAGATACTAATATAACAGTTAAGACAACAGATGTGTAAATAGTGTGTATTTTGTGACATTGATAATTATAAAGTCAAAAGGATATGATGTTAATAAAGAGACGCTACAAGCTGCGTTTGAGGAAAGCCACTGACGTTTTCTTGCATTTATTTCTCCTGAAATAAATGGTTTTTTTGTAATCTGTTTACATGTTCTACGCCCGGACCCGTAACACGTGGCATTCATACATTTAATAAGGTTGCCCCTGGACGTCAGTTTACAGGGGTAGGCTAAAGGCTACCACCGCTTAACAGAAAATAAGCTTGTTTCTGTTGCTGTCAGTATTGTTTTGGGAAGTTACATTAAAATGCAGTTAGCTCAAAAATATGAGGGCACGCGACAGGTGCTGTTTGAAAGAGCATGATGCATCTGTGTATGTTTAATGCACGGTATGTGTGTTTCACTAGCTCCGTTTCCATGGGCACATTTTGATTTATCTAATTCTGGATATTTCCAGTTGATAACTTAGCCTAAGATGTGTGATTATTAATAAGACCACACCAAGAAATCCCATTATAATCAGTGATGCTGTGACGCGACACGCCAAAATGTTCTACTGTACTGACGCCTCGTTCTATTTTGGATCTTTGAAATATGCGTTGTATTTTTAACGTTTGTCACATGTTGTGCATGTAAAAGTAGGAAATATGAATGTGAAGTGAATTTGTGGTCTTGTTTCAAATGCATCGATCAATATGCTTGCGTCGACTTTACTGTAGCCTATATGTGCGCTGCTTTCTTTCTGTGTTCTGACCGGTGTCCAAAACCGCAAAATGATTAAATGATTAATAATGGAAAATAACAATCGCTTCCATTTCAGAGTCCCTGTTATCAGATCTGTTGAAGATGTTGCTGTTCATGTTTGCCAGCCCAGGACATTTTACAAATCCAGACCAGACGATGTTTTATGGCCATGTCCGGAATAAAGAGTAGCCTATCCATGTCACACAGTACAGTTAGGGTGATATTGAATGACTTAACTTGGATATACCACAAGGTGTCACTGTGGCCTCAACGCTTAACCCTACTCTGAGCTCAATTGCTATGTCTGAGGTAAACCACGCCTTCCTCATTACCCTACGGAAAAGAAATGTAAAAATACATAAATGTAGAAATAAAGAAATATAGAAATGAATAAATGTGGAAATGAACAAATGTGGAAATAAATACATAAATAAATAAATGTGAAAATAAATAAAAATCGAAATGAATAAATGTATAAATAAATAAAAGAAAAAATAAATAAATGTGGAAAAAAATAAATATATACATAAATAAGGAAATAAATGTATAAATAATTATTTATTTTAGTTTTTTGCTTTTCTATGTATGTTCTATGTTCTATGTATATATATATATATATATATATATATATATATATATATATATATATATATATATATATATATATATATATTTATTTATTTATTTATTTATAATTTCGGCAGGCTTGGCATTCATAAACGTCAACATGGCGGATGATGTCCGGATCGCATTCTGTAGCTGTATCCCAATTCAGGGGCTGCGCACTTTGAAGTGCATGAAATGAGCCTAGCGTCATTACATGGCCTAGCAGCTGTGACAGCTAACAGCAGATGTTTGTGAGGGGAATTTTAATAAGGGAAATGGATGCAGAAAAGTTTTATGACTTTCTATTGGGATTTGTGCTTCAGTGTAGACCTGCCCTCCTGCGGGACTCCCGCGGGATCCGCGGGTCCCAATGCAACAGAGTGCGCGCGGGACAAGATTTGATGGGCAAGGGCAGTGAGACACTACTCGTGTGCAGGTTGCGGGAGAATCAAATGATTTGCGGGACTCCCGCAAAATAGAAATATCTAAACATAAAATATCTTGTTGTTATTCATCTTGTTGTTATTCATATATTGCAAAAAAAAAAAAAAAAAAAAGCAACAAGAAATATAGCTGCAAGCAGCAGTGACGGGCCCAAGGCCGGGGGCACCGCCACCCCGGTGGCTTCAGGGCAACTGTGCAAGGCGGGCAATGGGCATTTAAAATGGATAAAACATAAAAGGTCTATGTCAAATTCACACCATATTTACTGCAGCAGCTGGTGCCTATATGATCACAAACTACAACAGCCACATCCGTGAGATCATAAAATTAGATGAATTTCATGTCATAGAATGTCATAGGTCACTTTGAAATGAGTGCAAAGTTACCTTTTGCAGCTCAAAATTTTCTAAGTCTAATGGTGTGTTCACACCAGACGCGAATGAAGCGTTAAGCGCGAGTGATTTACATGTTAAGTCAATGCAAAGACGCAAATAGACATCCTGCGGCGTGAATAGAGCATTAACCAATCAGGAGCTTGCTCTAGTAGTGACGTGATTACGATGTAGCGAGAGGAGGCAAAAATCCGAAACAACAATGGAAGACAAAATCATCGTCGCTGTATGTGGATACCCGGAGCTGTACTATACATCTTCATACTTTTATTGAAATAGGAATAAAAAGGATCTTGCTTGGAAGAAAGTAAGGGAGGAGGTCGGACAATCTGGTAAGTTGTAAAAAAAACGCTCTTCACTCAGTTTAAGCCATATATATACATATTGAGACTACAAGCTAGGAAAGCTGGCAAATATGAGCTTATTTGTCGTATTTTACAACTACTATCCCACTGACGAGTTGATGTATTTATTCAGAGGAAGTGTGCAGAAAGAAGTGGAAGAGTCTGAGGGACACATATTTAAAGGAGAGGAGAAAGGAGACGGAGAGGAGGAGTGGGTCAGCAGCAGGGTCAGGGAAAAAGTGGAAGTACTCTGCAGTCCTGTTTTTTTTTCTCGACCCCTTCGTCTCCCCACGGGAGACAAGCGGGAATATGGAGAGGGGGGACGAGGAGAATCTGGCCACAGGGTACAACCACCCTGAGGACCAGGGCGAGACAGAAGCTGCAGCAGCAGGGCACTCAGAGACAGGGGGTGTGTTGACAAGTGAAGCAACACAGCAGGGCATATATTTGTAGTTTTTTAATGATGAAAAGATAATTTCTCTCTGACTGGTGTAATGTGCAACGTGTGAATGTTGTATTAATATTTAATATTGTCATGACTGAGCCGACTTGTTCTTTTGATGGCAGTAAGCCTGGGTCCCCTCTGCCAGAACCTGCTGCTGCTTATGCTTCCCCTGCCTGCCCTTCAACATCTGCTGCTGTACCCACAGGTATGTACAGGCAATAATGACCATGTTTACATGTATATTAAATTTACAGTAAGCACTCATAGCCTCACACAACACTGACGGTTTGTGAATGAGTTTAATCCTTTTCTGCCTTCTCATTGTACAAAATGTGTTATCATTTGATACAGCACCACCAAGAAGAAGACCTCAGAGAAGGCCTAGGGAGCAGCCACCGTAGGTGGAGCGGCAGCTCCTAGAAGCACTCTGGACCCGTCCTGTAGCTCCTGTAGCTATTTTTTAAATTTGATTTGATTTGTTTTGTATAAATAAATGTTCGATACAATGACCAAAGGTTTTGGTGTGTTACTTTGTGCACAACATAATAAATCATAATTTATATTTATTACATAAAAATATTATTTAGAATAGAATACTTAGAGCAAACATTTGTACATTCATTCTAATTATATCCTATTGCAAATACACTCACAATAGTGTAGTAAAAAATAGTTATTTGTGATTGGACCAGTGTTGTGGTATAATGTAATGAGAATGCAGCAACGAGACAGGGATTCCTTTTGGAGGCTGGCTCCATTTATCATTTGAAAACAAGAAAACTATAACAATCTAAACTTAAACAAAAAATGATTGAAAAATTATGAAAGATTTACAAGAGTTAAGGATGAAAAGATGTTATTATTTACAATATATAAAGGGTGTAAATCAAAAGAAAAGACAAAAGGATGGGAATATTTACACGAGCTAAACATAAAGAACATAAACAGCACAGGATATAATAAACAAAAACTATTTCGTTGGTTGCCACGGGACTGCTCCCTCAGCTGAAAAGTGAGCCATGAAGCTGTCCCCGACCCGGATGGCCTCTCTGGCAGAATTATTGGCTGCACTACTCGTGTGCGGGTTGCGGGAGGATCAAATGATTTGCGGGACTCCCGCAAAATAGAAATATCTAAACATAAAATATCTTGTTGTTAATAAATTGTTATTCATATATTGCAAAAAAACAAAAAACAAAAAAAAAAAAGCAACAAGAAATATAGCTGCAAGCAGCAATGACAGGCCCAAGGCCGGGGGCACCGCCACCCCGGTGGCCTCTCTGGCAGAATTATTGGCTGCAACCTGACCAAGACTCTGCAGCGATTCCTCTGCACCTTGCACCACCCCCCTTACAGCAGGTGCCTCTGCAGATCTCCTCATAAAGTTGTGGAGGACACACATCGCCTTCACACACCTCTCCACAACATCAGGCTGAACCTCTATGAGGCGGCGATACATCCTCCACTGTGAGGACAGGACCCCGAAGGCGTTCTCCACCACCAGCCGGGCTCTGGAGAGACGGTAATTAAAGATCCGTCTCTCTCGGGGAAGGGTGCGCCCAGGGAATGGCCTCATGAGGTTTTTCCTGAGGGGAAAGGCCTCATCTGCAACAAAGACATGGGGCTGGGGTCCTCCATGGAGGGTGCCACCATGGAGTGCCTGGCCAAAGGCTGAGTTGGCCAGAGTCCCACCATCGCTCGTCTGCCCCAAGTCACGTCTGGTGTGAATGCCCAGTGATCATCTAAGTCCAGTATTTGTCTTGAGGTTTTTAATATATTTTTCTATACCATTAAGCGTCACTGACAACCTCCTGTGCTGGCTAATGCTAATCGTAAATACTCTAAAATTATAATTCACGTCGGCACTAATGATGTTCGACTTCGCCAGTCGGAGATCACTAAAATTAACATTACAGAGGTGTGTAAACTCGCAAGTACAATGTCAGGAGAAGTAATTTGCTCTGGTCCCCTTCCTGTTCGTCGCAGTGATGAGATAGTTAGCAGATTGTCATCACTCAATGGCTGGCTGTCTAAGTGGTGTCCGCAAAATAATAGGTTTCAAAAAAGTTTTGTTGGGGCAGACCTGACCTGTTGAAAAGAGATGGTATTCATCCCTCTCGGGATGGTGCTGCTCTTCTCTCTAGTAATATGGCACTTAGTCTTAGAGCTGAAACATGACAAACTGGGGCCCAGGTCAGGAAGCAGACAGACCGGCTAGACCGACCGTCTGCTAGCTGCCTCACGTTACAGAAGTCAGATAATTTCCAACACATAGAAACTCTTACACCTAGATATTATCACACAGAGACTGTGTCTGTACCCCGAATTAGTAAAAACAAAAAACTTCCAAACCCATTTAATGGTAAAAATGTAATTGATGTTCAACAAATAAAAAATAGAGATAATAATGATAAACAAATGATAAAGCTTGGGTTGTTAAATATTAGATCCCTTTCTTCAAAATCACTTATTGTAAATGATATTATCACAGACAATAAACTAGATGTGCTGTGTTTGACAGAAACTTGGCTAAAACTGGACGATTACATTACTTTAAATGAGTCTAGCCCTCAAGGTTATGATTATTGACACAATCCTCGTCAGACAGGCAAAGGGGGAGGTGTTGCTGTAATTTATAGTAATATTTACAGTATTAGTCAAAGGTCTCTCAAATATAATTCCTTCGAAGTGATGGTACTTTACGTAACATTATGTAAGTTGACATTTGTGTTGGCTACTGTATACAGGCCACCAGGACACCATACAGACTTCATCAAAGAATTTGCTGATTTTCTATCGGAGTTAGTACTAGCTGCAGATAAAGTTCTTGTTGTTGGTGACTTTAATATCCATGTAGATAATGAAAAAGACTAATTGGGATTGGCATTTGCAGATATTCTAAACTCTATTGGTGTTAGAAAACACGTGTCAGGACCCACTCATTGTCTAAGTTTGTCGTATGGAATTGATATTGATGCCGTTGAAATTCTGCAGCAGAGTGACGACATCTCAGATCATTATCTAGTCTTGTGTATACTACATTTAGTCAAAACAGCTAAACTGCCTCCCTGCCAAAAATTTGGTAGAACCATAACTTCTACCACTAAAGATCGCTTTATAAATAATCTTCCTGATCAGTTTCATCGCCTTAGCATACCAGACAGCTTAGAAGATCTCGATGTTGCAACAGAAACTATTGCCTCTGTCTTTTCCAGCACATTAGACTCAGTTGCTCCTTTGCGTTTAAAAAAGATTAAGGAAATTAATCCAACGCCATGGTACAATGAGCACACTCGGGCCCTAAAGGTAGCAGCCAGAAAAATGGAGCGCAGCTGGAAGAAACAAAACTAGAAGTATTTCGCATTTCGTGGAGAGAGAGAATGATTGAGTACAGAAAGGCCTTAAAATCTGCTAGATCTGCCTATTTTTCAAAACTTTTAGAAGAAAATAAACAAAACCCTAGGTATTTATTTGATACAGTGGCTAAATTAACAAGAAATAAAGCTTCAACTTCTGATGTTTCCAAAGAGCACAGCAGTAATGACTTTATGAACTTCTTTACTTGCAAGATTGACAATATTAGAAAAAACAAATTATAACCATGCAACTGTCTACTACAGTATTGCGTCAGACAGTGCATTGTAGTGTCCCTGAGGAAATATTCAATTAATTTACTGCTTTAAGAGAGGAAGAATTGTCTAAACTTGTTAAATCGTCAAAATCAACAACATGTATGTTAGACTCTATACCGACTAAGCTATTGAAAGAGATGCTTCCAGAGGTCATAGATTCTCTTCTTAATATCGTAAATTCATCTTTATCACTAGGATACGTACCAAAAACTTTTAAGCTGGCTATTATTAAACCTCTTATTAAAAAACCACAACTTGATCCTAGAGAATGTCAATTACAGGCCAATCTCAAATCTCACTTTTCTGTCAAAAATACTTGAAAAGGCAGTATCATCACAACTATGTTCCTTTTTAGAAAGAAATAGTATCTATGAGGATTTCCAGTCAGGATTTAGACCGTACCATAGTACTGAGACTGCTCTCATTAGAGTTACTATTGATTTGCTCTTATCATCAGATCGGGGTTGTATCTCTCTATTAGTGTTACTGGATCTTAGTGCTGCATTTGACACTATTGATCACAATATTTTTTTAAATAGACTCGAAAATTATGTTGCCATTAGTGGAATTGCATTGTCATGGTTCAAATCATACTTATCTGACCGTTATCAGTTTTTTAGTAGTAAATGAAGAGAGGTCATATCGATCACAAGTTGAATATGGAGTACCGCAAGGCTCAGTACTAGGACCATTGCTTTTCACTCTGTACATGCTACCCTTGGGAGATATCATTAGGAAGCATAGCGTTAGTTTTCACTGTTACGCTGATGATACTCAGCTCTATATTTCTTCGCGCCCTGACGAAACTTACCAATTCACAAAATTAACGGAATGCATAGCTGATATAAAAAATTGGATGACCAGTAATTTCCTACTACTAAATTCAGAAAAAGCAGATATTCTAATTTTTGGACCAAAAACTTCTTTACGTAATAACCTAAATTATTGTCTAACACTTGATGGCTGCTCTGTTAAGTCTTCGTCGTCAGTTAGGAACCTGGGTGTGCTCTTTGATACCCGTCTTTCATTTGAAGACCATGTTTCTAGCATCTGTAAAACCGCATTCTTCCATCTTAAAAATATATCTAAATTACGACATATGCTCTCGATGACAAATGTGAACAGTTAGTTCATACGTTCATGACCTCAAGGCTAGATTACTGTAACGCTCTACTGGGTGGTTGTTCTGCTCGCCTGATAAATAAACTACAGCTCGTACAAAATGCAGCAGCTAGAGTTCTTACTAGAACTAGGAAGTATGACCATATTAGCCCAGTTCTGTCAACACTGCATTGGCTTCCTGTTAAACATCGTATAGATTTTAAAATCTTGCTAATTACTTACAAAGCACTAAATGGTTTAGCTCCCCAGTACCTGAGCGAGCTATTAATGCATTATAGTCCTTCGCGTCTATTACGATCTCAGAATTCAGGCCAGCTAATAATACCTAGAATATCAAAATCAACTGCAGGTGGTAGATCCTTCTCCTATTTGGCACCTAAACTCTGGAACAATCTTCCTAGCATTGTTCGGAAAGCAGACACACTCTGTCAGTTTAAATCTCAACTAAAAACACATCTGGCATACACATAAAACATTATCAATTTTTTCGAATCCATTAAAGGATTATTAGGCTGCATAAATTAGGTCAGCCGGAACCGGGAACACTTCCTATAACACCAGATGTACTCGTTACATCAGAAGAAGAATGGCATCTACGCTAATATTAGTCTTTCTGTTTATCCCGAGGTTTACCGTAGTCAGCCGGATTCGGGCCGCATCCAGGTGAGACCAAGGACCTGCGCCTTGACACGACCACAACGCAGCCCTGAAGTATCAGCAGAGATTGAGTCAACTAGATCATCCACTGTGAAGGCCTCATCAACATGACAACCAGTGGCGCATCTCCTCAACAACCGTCCATACCGGCGTGATGAATACGATCCTCAGCTGGATGGAACTGAATTAAATACTTTGAATGTTGCGATCCTATCTGACTTATGATAGCAACCTGAGTCGTAACAAAGCACTGTTTGCCAGAGGAGAACTGGCCCCCCGACTAAGCCTGGTTTCTCCCAAGGTTTTTTTTCTCCATTTTAACACCTGTTTGCCACCCGATGTCACCTGTTGGAGTTTGGGTTCCTTGCCGCTGTCGCATTTGGCTTGCTTAGTTGGGGACACTTGACAATTGATATTTGATATTCAACAGTGCTTTGATCTGCCTGCATTGACACTATTCTTTACAAAATAATGTACCAGCTATCAATGTAAAGCTGCTTTGACACAATCTACATTGTAAAAAGCGCTATATAAATAAAGGTGACCTGACTTGATGCGTTGCCATGGCAACAGTGTTTGAGTAATCAATTCTTTTCAATGGTCTACATTCACCATGTCTTAACATTATTCTGATGAAGAGATATCAAAAATCTGCTAGCAATTTAGCATCCTCAATGTCTTGACTTCATGCTGACCGAAAGTTGTTAGGCCCGATGATGTCTATATGTGTACCGAGTTTCATACTAATACGTGCAAGCATGTTTGATATATGGACCAAGTTTTCGGACTTTGTACAAGGGGGCGCTGTCAAGCCCCCCTGCCACGCCCAGTTACCAGCCTCTGTGGCGTCCTAATGGCCGCAGATTCCAATGTGTGTGTTTCTGAGTTTTTGAGCCTGTTAAGGCCCTATATGCACCTATAACTGTGAACCACAACAGCTAGATCCATGAGATCATTTAAATTTAGATGAATTTCATGTCATAGGATGTCATAGGTCACTTTGAAATGAGTGCAGTTATCTTTTGCAGCTCAAAATTTTGTAAGTCTAAATCCAGTGTAAAAAAAGTTTTTGTAAATCTTTTGTAAAGTTTTTTTTTTATATATATATATTTTTCTGAACCCTTACCCCCCCCCCCCCAAACATACACACTTAACAAGAAACAGAGAGAGAGAGAGAGAGGCAAAGCGAGATTTAAGAACCAGTTGGAGATGATTCAATATCATTTTAAACAATAAGAATAGAATTTATACTATGACAGAAATTAGTCTTTGATAATCTCTTAATATATAAATTCAATAATTAACTAAAAGTTATTATTATCATTTAAAAATGTTATACGTCCAAATTAATTTATCTTAAGGTCTTTTAAGTTACTATTAATAAAATTATTAAACTAATTATATAAAACTATATAGTCAGTGCACTGCAAATGAACTAGTTCTATGCCTTTATTTTGTTATACAAATTTATAGAAGTGAAGGCCTAAGAGATTTCCTATCCTATAATACAGTCAAAAGGACACAGCAATGAAAGGGTTAAACCTGCAAGACCCTAAAACACACACAGAGAGAGAGAGAGAGAGAGAGAGAGAGACAGAGGCAGAACAGTTGGAGCCTGACCAGTTAGTTGAGTCAGATGATTCAATAATATTTTAAACAATAAGAATAAAATATATACTGTAACAGAAATTAGTCTTTGATCATCTCTAAATATATACATTCAAATATCATACTAGCTAAAGCCTTTTAAAAATAAAAAAAGTGTACTTATCTTCTCAACCCTGTTTAAAAATAGATATTTGCTGCCCTCTAGTGTTTATTCTATATATGACATTTGAACATTATTTTAATTATTTTAACCAAAGAGTAGGTATCTGCCTAATTTAAATTTACACATACTTGAAATTAAAAAATGATTTAAAATGTGTTTATTTATAATATTTGTGTTATTATATACTGGAATAAAGTGTATATTTATAAAATAAGAGTGAATATTCCCTTCTTTGTCCTTAATTAAATCATTAACCATGGCAACAGCGTTCCAGATATCCAACATCTCTTTGCAGTTTAACAACTTCAATGTCTTAGCAACAAGTTAAAAGTTTGGTGTAAATTGTATAAACCCTGCAGGAGTAGTAGTATAAAATTGATAGCCTGTTTTTTCAAAAAATCCACATTCAAACCAAAATAGCTGACTTCCTGTTGGTCGGAGCTAATGAGTGTAAATGAGAAAATTGTCCGGCTTGATGAGAACAATATGTGTACCAAGTTTGGTGACTGTAGGTAAAACTAAACCCCCCACTTTTGTCAAAAGGTGGCGCTATAGAGGCCCTTCTCCTTGCCTGTTTATACGGTTGTGCCCATGTCTACTGGACGACACCGTTGGTGTGTGTGTTGAGTTTCATGCAATTTGAAGCATGCTAAGTGTCTCAAAAACATCTGAAATGAATATTAAATTTTGATGCGTTGCCATGGCAACAGTGTTTAAAATATCCTGTCACAGGTCTACATCTGCTGTGTATTGACATTACACTGATGAAGTTTGAAGCAAATCAGGTAAAAATAACAGAGTGAACTCTGTTGCATTTTGAAAGTGACACACTTCTTGCTGCCAGTTGGTGGCGCTATAACTTTGACTCACAAAAGTCACATCCATGTGATCGGACTCCTACAATGAACACACAGCTGAAGTTCCATAAAAATCAATCAATGTATGCAGACATTATAACACATTTCCTGTTTCCCTTTTCTCACCATAAATTCGTTGTCTCGTTACGGCCAAACCGTTCGAGATATCGGGAATCCTAAAGAAAACAATAGGGCACCTATTGCAGGGCTTCATCCCTTTACAGGGCTTTGGCCCTAATAATAATAATCCTTAGAAAAACAATAGGCGCCTTAGTGGCTTGGGCCCTAGTAATCCTTAGGGGATCAAGAGGGCCTTGCGCCATTAGTGGCTTGGACCCTAATAATAATCCTTAAAAAAAACAATAGGGCCCTGCGCCTTAGTGGCTTTGGCCCTAATAATAATAATAATCCTAAAGAAAACAATAGGGCCCGGCTCCTTAGGAGGGAGGGCATCTGAACTTGACAAAGATGACCTGATATATAGTATTTTCTTTTATTAAGCAAATATATTTGTTTGACAGGGAAGCTTTGCGCAAACAGGAATATATATTCTTTTATTTAAAAAAAAAAAAAAAGCACCCCAGAAAAAGGGCAGGTGCTCAAGCCCCCTTTTATGTCTATGTGTGCATGTGCCTGGTTGCTACCGATATAAAACTGACATTACACAGTTTAACCATACATATATTACCTGTTTAGTCCGGTGTCCCGTCGTCGCCAGCATTGAAGCATGTCAAAACCCAATAAAAAGTCATAAAAGTTTTCTGCATCCATTTCCTTTATTAAAATCTCAAACGTCTGCTGTTAGCTGTCACACAACTGCTAGGCCATGTAAAGACGCTCGGCTCATTGTTGCCACGTCTGGAATTGGGCTACCTTGTGCCATGATTACACTACCATTGGGATGGTTTTGTTGTGCAGACCTGGCAACCCTGCACCTCAGTTAAACCATCCTCCCCTGTCATGCACTGCGAAGTGCGCAGCCCCTGAATTGGGCCACAGCTAGAGCTGTTTGCCTTGATACTCAACATAACCGCGGACACTGCCTACTAGTGGTCTGCATGCACGTCGACGCGGACAACGACGCAGAAGTATAAATGAAAACAGACGCATAGCCTACGGCGTAGGTCCGACGCAGAATTATAAATCAGCCTTAAGTCCACAAGACCGAAAGTGCATAGAAGTGTGCCATTTGGGATTTCAGCCATACTCAACGATATCAGGCTATCAGGCTCTTTTAGCGCTCGATAAGTAAGTAGGCTTATTGAAATTAAGTACCTACTCATTGAGTATGCGGTTTCGAACGCAGCCAGTGTGACTTTACAGTTTTTTTTTTAATTGCTAACATACGTTTGTCCAATCTGTAGTCACATTTTCAAAACTCAACACAATTAGCACAACATCCGTCTGTTGTGATGCAGTCAACACATTTCTAAAAGGCTTAAATTTAAAATACAAGCTTACCCCATACCAAAATCATTGATCTTTCTCATCTTATTTGCAAATGCTTAAACACAGCATAGGAACACCCCTAATGTTCCAATCTTTAAATATAGTATAAAACCTCTACTTTTGCAACAACGCAGAAGCTCAAAAGTATTGAAAAATTATATATAAAACAAATACTGAAACAATTGATAAGCATTTTTAATTAGCAGATCACTGAAATATTGAAAAATAACAGATTCCAGTCTCAGTTGGAGGCATAGTCAGGTGTTGAAATTCTTTTCATTACATGTACATACAGTAAAATAGGACTCTTTGAATTGGTTTTGTTCAGTGTGGATGCACAACACAGAGGAGCAGAGAGAGAGAAAAAAATGTCTGGGTGAGGGAGAGGAATAGTTGTTGGAAGAGAGGAGTAGTTGGGAGACAAGGCAGAAGAAGAGGTATGGGAGAGGTGTAAGATTGTGTGCTGGATTGTGCGATTTTCCCCCTTAAACATGTAGAACCTATGAAAGCTTATTTCTGCCATGCATAGAAAATAAAAAAGGTAATTGTGACTTTTTTTTTTTCTCAATTCCTATTCCTACTTTTTTTTTTTATTCTGTGGCAGAATATGCAGGATATGTGGTGTGCGTAGGGCACTAACTACCAAGGAGATACCATCCCACCCTCTATGGGGGCACCATCAACACCACACCCCCACCCCCAGAAAGAGGTTTCATCTAAAGGGGCAGCTGAAATTCTGCATAGGGGACCCATTTGACCAGTGGCTGCCCCGAGCAATTCTGTTACTTTCTTCTTCTTTTTTTCAACTGTACATTCTTTAATGTAATGACTTAGATAGTTGCTATGTTTCCAAGAATGCACACATTCAACACTCAACCAAAAATGTAGAATGGCTTACATGTAAGCATTCTACTTTTACTGCAATAAAAGGAAACTATGGATTTCATATTTTCTGCAGGTAGAACTGAAACATGACAAGTAATGCAGTTATCGTAATGCCATCAACTGTTAGTATTTTGACAGTCATTGCACTTTGATTGACTATATGTTCATGTTGGATAGAAAATTAGTGCTAGTGTTTTGACAGAACAACCCAATTTTGAATCAGGTTTGTTTTGTTTTGATAGAATTAGTATATGTAGAAAAAGGTTTTTAGCATTTTGAAATGTAGAGTTAACAAAATGTGGTTTTGGGCAGAAAATTTACTATTTTGCTAATTGTGTGATGTAGTGTAATTGTGTATGTTGCTAACTGTAAATAGACAAAGAGAGAAACAATCTCAAACACAATCTCAATCTGTTCTCCACAAAAAGAAAAGAACAGATCATCTGCCCCCCCCCCCCCCCCCCCCCCCCCCCTCTTTTTCTTTCTTCTTACAGACAGTAGGGAAAGTCTGTTTCCATGACAACAAGTAGAATAAAGGGCAGAGAAGTGCGATCCTAAAATGACAAGTTGGATTGCTGCATGAGTGTTTTAACTTTCAGGCTGATATGACTTACCCATACCTGGACTTGGGATAAATCATTATTCAGTCAAACGTTTGCCATTAATGGGAATGGGAAAATTGTGATCTGAAATGGCATGTTTTGTCTGTGTAATTAAGAAACATGCATAGACCATTGAATTAAATACCATTCTTTGACTGAAAATGTAAATAACATGTTTGAATTCTTATTTCATATGAAACCTGTTTTAACTGTAGATGTAAAAAACATGGTTAAACAGTTACTTAACTAAACCAGTTTTGACTATAGATATACATAACATGTAAACCTTATATATACATAACATGTAAATTACTTAAGAAAGCATGTTTTGACTGTAAACTGAAATAAAGTTTAAATCGTTGTTTAACAGATTTTGACTGTAAATTGAAATAACATGTGTCAGCCAATATTTAAAAAAATTAACTGAAATGGACCATAATTTAGAATTACATGTACAGCACTTTATTTTTAAAATTCCACCCTAAGTTTAAATACTTTACTTGTAAAAATGAGTTGCAATGATTTGAAATATAACATACATATGAATAGTGTGTTCACTTTCTGTTGTTCTGACAAAGAAAACTTGTGTTGATATGAATCTATAATTATGGCTTCCAGCTGTCATTTTACATTAAGCTATGACAATTTTTATTTTTTTTTAATCTGTGATGTTTTAAGGCTGTTATAGTGTATCACGTAAATATGTCACACTCACAAAAGTGAATTTATTACAGACAATATTAATTGGTCCCCCTCTATTTTCATTTAATGCAATACAGTTTCTGTTGTAAATAACAAGATGGTCCTCACTGTAGAACACAAGTGAGTTTAAACATGCATACCATTTTTGTGTCCTTCTTCTTTCCGTTTGTTGACCAATTTTCGTGCATTTCTCTACTTGTCCTTTTTTTTTTTTTTTTAAGAAACAGTTTTACACAATGAGATAGCTAAATTTGGGTTGCTACAGATTAATTTAGACAATGTACCACAGACCTGTTCTGATTTTGGAGAAGATTAAAAAATCAAAAATACAAAATATTTCCCGGTAATTGCATACCGTGTTGTGAATTGTTGTTCTACTGTTCTACATTTCTACTGACAGAAAGCCGGTCCTCAGGTGGTGGTGTGTGTATGTGTATGTGTGTGTGTGTATATATATATATATATATATATATATATATATATTATAATATACTGCTCTGTGAACTGCACCTGTGACACTGGCACTCGCTGCTCTAAGCTGGGGGTGGTTATAATGTAATGGCTCAGCAGTGTATATATATTTTTTTAGAAGCAGACAATAATTTCATTCCCAATTTGCAAAGAAAATGGGAATATTGAGAACTGAATGCTACATTAAAAATGTAATTATTGTTCATTCTCTTTAACATGTAGACATTGGTTTATCCTTTAGGTGACACTAGCACTGAATCTTTGGTTCCTGACAATGACTGGCAGTATGATTTTGTTGTTCCATGGGAAAAAAAAGTTTTATGAAGAAGATTAAAAGTGGGGAAAGGCCGAGTTGCTCTAAGAGGAGACGAAGTTGCTTGGTTCACACTGTTGCTTCTGAAATCCTAGAAGTCAGTAAATGTCCAACAAAAAAACATGTATCAGAAATCGCCCGAAAAATTATGATTGCATACCCAAAGTCCTTTAGAGATTAAATTAATTCCCAGATTGTAGGAAGTGGATATGACTCTCTCCTTAAACAACTAGTCTGTCGAATCGACAATTTAAAAAGAGCAAAAACTACCACTAGATCACTTTGTGATATGCCAGAAAAGTCAAAGAAATGGAAATTGGAGTATGGTTGTATGAATTCAGAACCCCAGTTGCCAGTTGGAGAAACTTCAGAATTGCAGCAAGAAAAAAAAAATTTGTTTGAAATGTTTCAAAATAAGGAAAGCAATGTAAAGACAATCTACAACTTGATGACTGCTAGCTACACCTCCCAAAGAAATTACATCCAATTTGGAAAGGCCATATCTTTTCAAGGCAGCAGGAATGAAAGCACACTTTAAAGAGCTCACTGGCATTGACATGAACGACAGCTTTCAGAAGAAGCCACGGTTTCAGTGCACAGAGAGAGCAAGCAGAGCAGGGAGAATCCTCACTAAGATTAGAACTGGAGGGGATCATGTTTGTGGGGCAGTGATGTTGCTGCTTGCCCATTTCAAAAATGACCAAGACCAGTTTCTTGTGATGGTAGAAGAAGTGTTCCAAATGATATATGCCCAGAGCATCTTCCACCTACTCCATGTATAGTAGTGTATGGTGGGTACACACAGAAAAATATGGGGTATCGTTTCTGTACCTAAAGGTACATTTGCCACGAAAGTACCCTGTAAGGTACAGAAAATGGTTCTTGAGATGACAAATTTGAACCTTTATTTTAATTTAAAGGTACAAAATTAGTTCTGACAGTAAAGGGTACATAACTGTACTTTTAACAAGCCTAAGGTACATTATGCAGCAAATCAGAGATCACAATCTTCATTTAAGAGAGATGTTTATTAAAGTAAAAAAGGCTACTGGTAAATTTCCATCCAATTGTGAATGTCTATACAAGTTTCATTAATAATTCAGCTGGGATTTCAGCTAGTCTTTATATTGCATTGTTTTTATGCAAATTATAACTGTTTTATTCGGCCTTCACGTGCTAGAAGTATTATGGTAAATATTAGTAACTAGTTAAATACTACTGGTCATGAACACGCTCTCAAATTAAATTGATTGAATTAATGAGCTCGTAATCACGTAGCTGCAGTGAATGATAACTTCATTAGTCAGGGATTTGTTTTTACTTAGAAGTTTGGGCTTATCTGCCTTATTGCGCGTTGATCTTTCTCCCATTCATAAGTAATATAAGCTTTGGTCTTTGACCAAAGTCTTTTTAAGTCTTTAAATTGTATCAATTTTAACGTTAATATAAGAGTTTGTCTGCTTGTTTGTATATGTTTTTTTGTTGTTGTTGGGTTTTTTTTTTTTTTTTTTTTTTGAAAACGGTGAAAAAAAGACTAGATATTGTCTGATTATTTCATACAATTTGAATCTTAAATCTGTACACATGCATTTATTTACGCAATGTATTGCTGTTAAATGGCCCATAATAAGGAAACTGATGTAACAATAGGTGTTTTCTTAATATGTAGCACTGCCCTACAATAAAGGCTATTTAAATAAGAGTCTGTGAGCACCTGGATGGTGAATCTTCTTTTTATGCAATAGGGTCAACCCACAATTGGTTACTGATGTCATTTTGTATTGCAGTGTTGAAGCAGCTCAAAGGGGACAGACAACCTGTTGTGACTGTCAGACCAACCTTTCCCAAAGATGTCCAGGCAAGACTTGACATCAAGGAACTGTGTTAAGCAGTGCCAAAAGTACACAACAAAATAAGAACGCTGTATGAAATGATGGCAGAATACACCCTGTAAGTATAATCATTATTACCACCTTTGCTACTACAACTATACTACTTAAAATCAATTGACAATCTATGAAGACTGTTAAGACAAAACCAAGAGATTGATTTAGTTTGTTTCCGCCTTTGTACTAGGTATCCAACTAATCCTCAAGTTGCCAATTTTTGTGAAATACATAATATGTAAGTTGCATTGTTTTTAAGCCATTTATTAATCTGTCTACATAATTGCACAAGATAATGTTATTTTATCTTTACTTGCTGGAATATGCCAAATAGTCAAATGTTTTTTTTATTTTTTATATAACTTTCACACCTGGCACATGTCTCTAAAGTGGAAATTTTAAAGCAGAACGTGCACCACTTGTCAGCGACAGTGAAGTCAGAAAGCTGAAGTTCGGCCATACAAAGCAGTCCAGATCCACCAGTGCATCTGCAAGTTTGTGTCAAAAGCAAGCTAGTGTAGCATATGTAAGCCCACTGATCTTTTAATCACTTTTACGTTTCAATGTAAGGCAGATATTACAGACGTTTAAATATTTTTTGCATACACTTCACTCTTTCACTGAACATTAGGTCTCATTGTTTATGCAGTTCAGTGTATTATTTAATTATTATTATTATTATTTTTTTTTTTTTTTTCAATCTAAAACACCTTGTTTAATGAGTGTGCAGACTTTTCACATAGCTGTCTCTGTCACAGTCTAAGCATTATCTGTTTTTGTTGTTCTGACAAAGAAAACTTGTGTTGGGGAGGATTCAACGTCTAAGGCCCATGTGAACGTTCTACAAAGTGAGTATCGGAAGACGCATCCAGACATCTTGACTGTCAAAGACCGCATGGCATGAACATTCTCCTGGACGCGTTGAGAAATAATGGAAGGAATGTCTGTGGAGGATGTAGTCAAAAAGTACCCATACTTAAGAACGCCTGCTAGAGTGAGTATTGAAAACACCTGAATGTTACAAGGAAGCAATCTATTATGATTTTGGAAACTGAAATTAAGAAAAATAAACATTTCTGAAAATATCTGTAAAGGCTACAGCATAGAAACCTAACGGCATTTTATGAAATAAAATTGCTTTCAGTGATGCACTGAATGTTAATCATGTCTTCACATTCTACAGGTTTTTTTGATGAGATTTTCCACATTGCAGGAATTGACTTGAGGGCTGGGCTTATCCTCTTGCCATCCATCTTCAGAGAAGAGCTTGAACACTACACTACTATGAGAGAGGTAGGCTTCTGAATTCTCCTGCAATGCTGGCTGGTGGACCTCATGTTAATACATGAACAGAAAAAGATAGCTTGGATTTAGGGCTTTTCTGTCTCTTATAGATGTGCTTCATTTATGCCATAACTTTATTTTTTTTTTAGGATGTCTCCAGCTGTAGTATAAAAACTCTAGAGTAAATGTACCTGTAAAGCGCAGCCATCTACAGTATATACAGGGAATTTCCAATACAAGTTAAAAATAAACAAAATGATTTACGTGTTTATTTGTATTTGAAAATCTTTTCTTTTTTTCTTTTATGTAGGACCCTGCTACACCCTTTCCAACCATTCAATGGAGAATGATTGGAAGAGGGCAATCACTAGAAGAGGGCATAGTGTGGTGAAGGTACACTTTTGTATTTAAAACTGGTAACAAAATTGCTTGTACAAAATTGTTTATTATTATTATTATTATTTTAGGATGAATCTGTTCAGTTGGATATTAGTGAAAGGCTCTGGGAGAATACCAGGATGTAATTTTAAACCATAACCTAAAAGTACATGTCTATCACTAGGGGTGCAAAATTGTTCTTTTAGAGGTACAAACAAGAAGGTACAAAAAAAAGTACCAGTGTTCGGCGGTACATTGCTGTACCCTGCTAGGGTATTTGTACATTTGTACTCTTTTAGGTACATTCCTGTACCTTGATTTTTCTGAGTGTATCATTTAATGTGATCACTTAATTTTTAATCTTACACCACAAAATTACTGATTGTGGTTGACTTGATATGAACTCTGCAGAATTCACATTCTGTGAATGTTACTGCTTGCTGATTTTTTTGTTGTTGTTGTTGTTGTTGTTGTTCACAGAAGAGAACCCACTGCCAGCCAGTTTGTACATGGTAACAGTAGACCAGATGATTTTGAATGACCATCTTTTGAGATTTACTGAGGCCCTGTGTCTGATGTTTTCCCTCTTCTACATACTGAACATCAGTTACCCTGTAGAACTGGGGGCCACGCTAGAATTATTGCAAAGGTAAGTCATAGGCTGCATTCACTTAGGTTAAGAGAGATGTAGAAATGAAGGTTATTGTTACTATTATTGTTTTTTTTTTTTTGTTTTGTTTTTTGTTTTTAAAGGTGCATCTTCAGGATAAATCCTCATGAAGGTACTAAGGTGGAAAAGAGAAAGCGAGTGTACTCTGTCAAATCAAAAGTATTCAGTCTTAAATCAAAAATTGCATCTGACTGGGGAGACTAACAGGTATAGTATTTTAATTTGAGCAGGGATCTCTGTGCTGTCTTGTATACATAGCAGTGGCTTTATTGTCTGTGTTTATCATTCATCACTGATAAAAGTACACCAATGTTTTTGAGTAACTAAAATAAGTGTGTGGCCTCAAATGAGAATTTTATAAATGCTCATTTATGTTTCTGCTCTTCTTTTGGTTTGTTTTAATTATAACTGTTTAACTGTAGATGCAGCCATTTTGAAACGTGACATTTTTCTCAACGGTACAGGACAAACTTTTTGTACTGTAACGCATGTTCCTTCAGAATGTTTTATTTCCCAAGGACTTATTCTGTATTATTAGTATCCAGGCACAACAGGTTTTTTTTAATTTTTTAATTTTATTTATTTATTTTTTTAAATGTAGCTACACATTTGAAGCATTGGATTAAAATATCTGGATTAAGTTGTCTAAGATTACTGCGCGTTCTCGTGTTCCCTGAAATAGGCAGATGTGTCAATACTCCAGCCAAATCACTGCATTGCTGATTGTGGTTTTGAGTAAAGACGACAACATAATGACATTGTATATTTAAAAAAGACACCTGACGAAAAACTTGACGAATTTCTAGAAATTTATAAGGAAACAGCCAAGCGAATAAAATTGAAGAAGAACGACAAATGTTATAATGGATAAATGAAATGTGCACATTTATTTATTTATTTATTTATTTATTTTTAAACATGATTACCCAATTATTTAGGCTATATCCACAATTTCTAGTATTTGTACAGGCACTTTTTATTTCAATGTTGTAATTAGCAACTAATTTACCTTTTGAAGCAGATTTGACAGCATTACACTTTTATTAAGGGTCAAGATCAAGTTCTCTGCATCTCCTGTGCTTCATTAAACCACTCCTATAATAGCTGTCGCGGTTCAAACTAATGCACGCACGGCATAGACTATCTGTACATGTAAGACTCCAATAAAATTATTAGGTAATTATTCCCTCACGAATGAATCTCTCAATGAGTAAAACTGGCTGTGTCTATATTATAATATACTACATGCCATTATATTATTTGCAAATTTATTTTTAAATCATTATTGTCACTGCTTTACATTAGGGTACTCTTGTGGGAAAGTAGCAGTGGCTGGGACAAACTTTGAGCATCACCTCCACTTAAAAAGATGCAATCTAATTCTGTTTGCATGAAATAAGCCTGCTCCCGAGCAGGTTTACGATTACGGAGCGTCGAAGAACCGAACAATCCAAGATAATGCCAAATTGTCATCAATCAAATCCAGCTAACTGAGTTGGCAACAAACGAAGAACGGCCCCTGATGTGAAGTGCCCTTGACAATGAAGTGTCATTAAGAATACAAAAAGCTGTTTTCTGTTTTAGTGTATTTTGTAAAGAAAATTGAGTTTCAAAGCGAGTTATTACTATTTTAGTATTATTTACATGCTGTTAAAGAGCACAGCATAATCCCTGTATTTTATGGAAAGAAATGCATTTAAGTGCTAAATTAGTTTATGCCCTTAAAATATCTAGGGCTAAAATATTTGTGGTACTGCACACTCTATATTAGTGTTTAAAACTACTGTCAGGGTTTACCAGAGGTGAAAGGCATGGACAATGATCTTTACATCGTGACCTCACTTTAAATGAATTTGTAGGGTTTTCCCTTTATAAGCTTAAATACCTGTGAGGACCTTTATACATATTTATATATTTTCATTTTAATTAAAAAAACTAATGTCTTGTCAATTTGATATGTGATTGGAAAAGAGAAGAGAATGAGATCGGCATACGGCAAATTTGAACTCTGGTTACTTGGAGCCAAGGCTAACATCTATTACTTCATGCCCTACACCCTATGCCAGCTTAGACTTTAGGTAGTTTGTTGTATTCTTTTAGTGTTGTCTACGCTAACCATTGCGGGTGGAGCTAGTGTAAATGGCCTCTGCCAACAAGGTGTTATGTGAAATATGTGCAATAATGATTGCAGAAAAAAATAACATGTACAGAAATCGGTTACATTGATTTTATTTTATTGACACATTAATTTTTTTTTTTTTTATCATATTGAGTTGTTGAGCTTTAATGGGCTGGTGGCTGAATCCTCGCTGAAAAAGTTGGAGGTTCTTAGTTCGAATCCGACCTTGTATATGTTTTTTTTTTTCTTTTTTTTTCTTTCCCTCATAAAAACCAAAGACGTTAATGCATGGTTGTTTATCAAGAATACGAACACATTTTATCTTGTGATTTCACCACAACAAATTCAGGGTCTCTGCAATAGCGTTAAGCGCTCCTCAGCCTGAACTGTGAAGACTGTGCATGCCACAAGGGAACCCTGACTGTTGTCTTCAGTCACTGATAACAGTGACAATGAGCACTCAGTATGTTTTCAGAAAAAACACATTCCAGCGGCCGATCGCCTCTTTAACAAACGAATGATATGAATGCCCTGCTCTGCTACCTAAAATCACTATTGGGTACATCCGTGCAGTGTTTGAAAATGTGGTGGGGTACTCATGCCACCACAAATTGTGTTTTCCAGTAACATATTATAATCAGTTAAATAGCTGACAAAATGTAGACTACATTTGGTGTCAATGTAAATTCAGAGTTCTGATTAAAATGTGATATGACTGTTAAATTCTATTTTTTTCTCTTTAAAAAACATTTTCCCCAACTCTGAAAAAACATTTATGAACCTTTTTTTTAAGGACATGTAAGGTTACTAATACATAACAATTACTTTTAATTAAAGTAAAATGCCTTTTTTTTTTTTCAGTAACCCATATAATCAGTTGAACAACATTTAAAATGTACATTTGGTGTCAATGTATGCATTTTTATGGAATTTCCCTGTTCCTATCAAAAGGTGATATTACTGTTAGTTTTTTTCTCTGTAAAAGTACTTTTTTTTTTTTTTTAACAGTGTAGCCTACATTTTTTAAATTACATAACTTGCACAGTCACCTTTGGTAACGGATTACTCCAAATTGTGATGTTGACATCCTGTAAAGCTGCTTTGAAACTATGTATTGTGAAAAGCGCTAGGCCTATACTATGGAAGTAAATTACTGGAAAAAAAAAAAAAAAAAATCATTACATTAACTGCTTGCATTTTGATTTTGATATTCATTCTGTTTAAAAATACAACCTATAAAATTCGACCAGCAATTTTCAGTCTATTTTATTTCGCTTTATAAATTCGCTTCCACAAATTCAGTGGTTGAAATTCGGCAGAAAATTCAACATTACACATCCGTGAACTGCAGAAAAAGCATTAGAGTGCCGATGCATGATCTCCATCTGCTGTTAGTCTACTTCACCAGCAGGTGCTGCTAGCACGTGTTCACGAAGACCAAAGCAACAGTTAAAAACAGTCATGTTTTCAGTCATAAATTTGTGAAAGCGAATTTGTAAAGCGAAATAATAAAATTGACAGAAAATTGCTAGTCGAATTTTATAGGTTGTATTTTTAAACAGAATGAATATTTTGGAAGTGAAATCTGAAAGGTGAATATAAATTATTGAATTTTTAATAATGAAAATGTGTGTGAAATATTTTGAATTGAAATATTCACAGCTTAAATATGCAACCATGTTGAATTTCATTCCATAAAAATGCAAGCCTTAAAAATACAATGCATTAAAATGCAACCACAGATAATGTAATGCTTTTTGTTTTTTTAATTAGTGCAATTCAACAAGCTTTTTATTTCAAAAACATTTGGCATTTATTTACTTCCATACTATACAAATAAATGTGAATTGAATAGACTATTTAATTGATAAACTGATCTAGGCTATATAAGTCTAAACCCTTTAATAGATCAGACAAAGGTTCTATTTTTTGTACACATCACATACAAAATATGTCGTTTTAACAAGAAAAAGATGTCGTTTTAACGACGTAACATCTAGTTTTTACAAGAATGTTATGACGATTGAGTGGAAAAAATATGTATGTGGCAGCAATGCGCCACTGTACTTGAGTAATGTTGCTCAAGAAAATCCTTGGAAAATAAGCAGTGACAGGGGTGAAAGCTTTAAGTATCATACTTTTATTCTGAAACAATCCTAATTTCATTCTGCTTCATAATATCAATGCATATTTTATACATCTCATTATTCATAATGCATATATGATAGTGTTTCATTTAGGTGAAAATATCTGCAAACATGAAAAATAAAGAGTTCTGTACACAGCAAAAGGACGCACTCCCTTTACAGTGTTTTCTTGTCTGGAAACTCATTTGATCTGGACAATCTTTGCATTGGGTGCCTGTTTCTACACTCTTTGTCACATACATGTTATTCATTTGACCATTTCTCACTTAAATATAAACATTTTTTGAGGACTCATGCGTTTAAGTCTCTGCATTTTATTGTACCTCATTGCTGCATATTTGGGCACAGCTCTCATGCCATTTATACTGGAAGACTTATGAATGCCAGACTCCTCCTAGTCCACAATCCACCCACCCTGTCCAGGTCAACTTCCTAGAAACCTCTACAGGGGCAACAAACTGGCCTTCTTTGTGCTTTTGACTGGACAGGGCTGGTGTCATGGTCACACGTCTAAGACTAGGGCTTCCTGAGTTGCTTGTTATATTTTGAGCTAAATATAATACTTAAGTTTGCTTGGGTGAAAAGAAATTTTTGAATAATTCACAGAAAATCACTTTTTCATCTAAAGCTTAGCTGTACATCGTTATAAAGATTGTCCCACTCCTGCTGAAACCAAGCTGCAGTTTAGAGGTGTTGAGCAATGCCACGTGGACACACACAAACATACACACATACAGTGTACTTGTGCTGGACATATGTGCGTCAAGGCGGGCAAGATTTTTTAAGAAAGTGTTGCATGGATATTATCTCTTACCAAAATGAACAGGCCAAAAAAAAAAAAATTTTCATAATATCAACAAACAGAATCAATAGCAATGACATTAAGCAAAAAGAAAAAGGTTTTCATTTTTCTTGACGACAATAAAGCATGAAGAGGTGATAAAGCATTCACATGAAAAAGAACATATGATAATGTTTTAAAGCTAATTTCTTACACCATAAACCCCAAACAAAGAATTTTACTATTGTTGTGAATCAAATGAACTTTAAACTTTTTTTGCATAAAATGTGAGTTCAACTCCTGATTTGAACGGTAACATTTAATTCTCTTTTTCCCCCTCTGTGTTCTTCTAGAAGTTTTCTCAGGCAAGAGTTCAGTTTGTCATCTTGTAGCGTGTGGTACTATTCCCGTGGTTGGAGGCGCGAGGGTGAGGGGAAGGGGCTACTCTGCCGCAGCAGCCTCCTGTGTTTGGGCCCTGCTATGTGGAGTCCTGGTTGACCACTTTGCCTCCGTTCATCGTTGGGGTTCCTGAGCTTTTCCTGGAGCGTTGCTTCTCTTCAATCTCATGCAGTGAAGGCTCTCTATACATGCAAACTGCAATATGCAAACATATCAAGAGATTAATACTCATTACTTTCGACTGCAATCATTAAGAGTAATTAGATTTATTACTGAAACTATACTTCATAGCTTTGCATTGTACATTTTGGATTTTTGTTTAGAAAATGAAAAATGCACGAATGTTAAATGTTATTCTGTCTGGTTGCAGGTTTGATCGGACTCTCTTCCTGACCATGTTTTTTATTTTTTATTTTGCACGTGCCGGTCACACGCAGCTGATTGGGCTTTGTGATCAATGCGGCCATGCATGCGCTTACAGCTGTTTCTCATTCTTTTTTTATTTGTGTTCCTATTTCTACCTCTCAGTTTTTCTCTTTCATTGCCAGTGTGTTTTGTCTATTTGACTACACATTTATTTCAGTTGTCTCGTTTTTGTTTTTTTGTTTGTCCAGCCCCGCTTTCTTATGCCAGTGATTCCTGCTACCTCTGGCTAGTGATTTACTCCGATGGATTACTTTGTCTTTATTGTGGTGGTCAAGGTCATATTGCCAAATTTCATATTGTCCAGCAAAAGATCACGCCGGTCACTAAACAAGAGAGTCTTGGCGGGTGGCACTTCTATCTCTCCTCCAATTGGCTCACATACTATTATTCCAGCAACAGTTTTACAGAATGGTTCTGTTATCAGGTGTTCGGCACTTGTTGATTCGGTAGCAGATGAGAATTTTATGGATTCGACCTGGGCTCATGATCAGGGTCTTCCTGTATTTGTCATTCCGTCTCCACTCATAGCTCATTCACTTAACGGACACAAGTTAATGACTCTGACCCATATTACCGGTCCGGTGAGTGTTGTTATCTCTGGTAACCGCAGAGAGGAGCTAGAGTTCCCTTTTTCTTCTGTTTGTGTCTGCCACTATCGTGCTACCTCTTCAAGTGGAAAGGTATTTATCATGTCTGTAGACAAGGGAAAATGTTTTAGGAAGTGTGCTGATCCGTGTCCAAGATTCTTGACGTCAGAAGACACACACAACCTTTGCGTTCACTGTCTGGGGGAAGAACACGCATGGACAGTGTTTGAGGGCGCTGTGTGTGCAAATTGTGAGCGTTTCCCTATGAAAACGCTGCAGGTCAGGCCGGCGTGGCTTTGCACTCTATGGCGGTGTTGCAAGCCTACCAGGCGGATCTGCTAAAGGATCTGGATCAGGGTTTGTCCCCTGATTTGCAAGGTTTGTCCCCTGATGCGGTGGCTGAGCTGCGCTGCACTACAGATCTTGCTCTCCGGGCCACCAAGCAGACGGCTGCCTTGATTGATCGATCGATGGCAGCCATAGTGGCCACGGAGAAGCATCTGTGGCTGAACATAGCGGAAAAGTTCAGAAGGCGAGACCAGAGCATCGAGGAGAAAGCCCTTCTCGGCGGGATATGAAAAGAGGAAGCAAGACTTGAGGGAGGTGATCAAGCACAGGCGCCAGGAGCGCCGGTAATCGATCTCCTCCCTGGCAGTGGTATATTACTTCTACCCCCGCCCCTCTTCCTCGGCCTCCCGGGAGTTTTTAACAGGAGTTTTTAACTGACTATGCATGTTCAGGAGACACCTTTGAACAGTCAGGCTGACGGCCGGGCCCATGATGAATGTTTTTTCTGATGGCCCGCCTTCTGGCTTGATAGTGAAAGGGTTCTTTGGCTTAGAACCTGGATTCTATCCTTCCATTGAATTCAGAAGGGAGAGTCTGCGAGCTGCGGGAAGGTAAGACAAGGTCTGATTTATTATTTAAATGTTTGACCTTGTTTTGTTCTTGCGTATATGATATTTTCCTGAGCATGTAACAGTAAAATAATGTTAAGGGGTTTTGTGGGCAAAACTGAGGTGGTTTTTCAAGATGACTGAGCAGGCCACAAGATGGCTGCCGTTTAGTCTCCTTCGAGCTTCTCAGCTATTTGTCAGTATAGTCTGAGTTGGCACTCACTACTTCAGTTTATATGTGTCGGTGGCCTTTATCGACCGCCTGACATTACTGCTTGTGAACTTCGTTTTCTTTCTCTTTCCATGAGATTTGGAAGTGAATAACAAGTTTTATTAGGCTGTTTGGTGCCTGTTGTATCTAGGCCCATAGCTTAATGGCCAGACTAG
This sequence comes from Elopichthys bambusa, assembly GCA_037101425.1. Classification (NCBI taxonomy): domain Eukaryota; kingdom Metazoa; phylum Chordata; class Actinopteri; order Cypriniformes; family Xenocyprididae; genus Elopichthys; species Elopichthys bambusa. The sequence goes on along the minus strand of CM074437.1, from coordinate 23,240,062 downwards.
AGCTAAGTCTATTGCGTTATTTGTATAAATTACCCTTTATACATTATATATATATATATAAAGGTGCAATTGTTGAGTTTAACAGCTAGGTTGTAGACAGTTTTAGACTTCCTGATGCTGTTGTCCCAGGTGGTAGGCCCTTATCTTTACGTAGATAAGTTATGCAGTTGTGCTAGGCCCCACTTTCTAGATCTTTATGCTACGGAAAATGTTTTTTCCTCTGAGCTACTTGTTTTCTTGAATCAAGTTTGAGTTGACGTTGCTAGTATTTAGCTTCCATCCTCTATGGCTCAATACAGATTTGAGAATCTGTATGGAGAAAATTATTTTCTTCTTGGAAATAGCATATACATAAAAGCGTTTGGGTTGCTTTGAAATTCTAGACATTTGCCCTACATTGTATGTGAGCTACTTATGCTGCCACAGGTTAGCACCTGTTCTCATGTTAGCAGGCTTTTCCATGTAGACATTAGAGACATTGGTGACCTAATGTTCCCCATTAGTAGGTTTATTGGTGTTACTGAGTGCATCACCTGTTGGACTGCATACTCAGGGTAGTAGTACCACTTTTTGAGTAAAGATGGTTGCTATTAGCTCTGCTTTGTGATCTCTTAATGGCTATTTTGCATATAGCTTAGATTGTAGGCCTGTTCATCTAGCCTCCTTCTAGTTAGCATTTGTTTCTACATGCTGTTAGTTGATCAGTGTTTGCTCACATATCTACACTGCCACAGGCTTTGCCATGTGTTGTTTGAGGTGTAGGCATTGTGGGCCTTCCTTAGGCTGTGTTGGCTTTGTTTGGTTCCCTTTAGCCTTCTTGTGTTAGGGTACATTGCCTGGAATGTGTAGCCTAGCTCAGGTTGCAGTTAGCTTCCCATAGCTTATTTGGGTTTAAGCTGGTTCCCTGTAGCTTGGTCCCCTTGAATTCACAAGCTGAGGCCATGTGTCTTTGAAATGGTAGGCCCCTTCAGGCCTCCTTTTGAGTTCACATGTTGGCACAGTTGTGTTTTTCTGCTAATAGGCTGAACGCCACTTGTCGCTGAGATTGTAGGCCCCACAAGGCCTCCTTTTTAGTTGTCTTGTTGAGTTTTCAATACCAAATACATGGCCTTTGGGTGGTCTGGTTCCTGTATGAACAGGTGTTCAGCGCACAGCCTCCTCAGTGCGTTAATTAAGCACTGAGTAGATCCTAGGGTGAGCAGATTATACTCCCCTTGATATGAGGGTTTAGAGCACTCAGCTGAGTTTTGCTCTCCAGGATACCTGTCTCTGCGCTTGGGTTTGAGCTGCTCCTGCCTTTCTGCAGTCACTCTTACCTGCTCTCCTCTTTGAGGAATGCGTTTTAGAGATTCTGTATTCAGACAGAGTTGGCCAAGACTAAGCGTGTCCCATAACAGGCCAGATCGTCCCCCTCTAGTAACTGGCAGGGGTTCCTTTCGGTCCCCTGGCCACATTCCCTTAAAGGGACCACTCTATCTGCAGGAACAAGACTCTGCGTTTCCTTGCCATGCTTCGGGCTGCCTGCGGAACAGTCCCTCAAGACGATGGATACTGACTGCTTCCCTAGGTGCTCCTTTTATACTTCCGGGTCGCGCCATATGATTTCATAGGCTGTCGCCGGCCAATAAGGATTGGAGTTATTGGATAGTTGGCCTCATCGACCATATGATTGTGCTATCGATCTCCTCCCGGCACTTCTCCGCCTCACGGACATATCTTCTCTTTGTCTGCACCTAGGTGAGGCTATGAAAAAGTATCTGTCTGAATCTCTGGCAGCAGGTCTTCTTCTCCGGAAGGTGCAGGGTTCTTTTTCATGAAGAAGAAGGATGGCTCTTTGCGCCCTTTTATTGACTATCGGGGGCTGAATGACATCACTTTTAAGAACAGGTATCCACTGCCTTTGATGTCTATGGCCTTCGAGGTCTTGAGGGGTGCAAAGTTTTTCACGAAATTGGACCCACGTAATGCTTATCATCTTATCCAGATGAGGGAGGGGGACGAATGGCTTTTAATACACCTACGGGGCACTTTGAATATTTAGTTGTACTGTTTGTATATGATCAATTTTTTGTTCGTGTACCTTGATGATATCTTAATCTTTTCTCATTCTTTTAAAGGACATGTTCAGCACGTCAGGTGGGTGCTTTAGCGGCTGCTAGAGAATTCATTGTTCGTGAAGGTGGAGAAGTGTATTTTTCATGCCCAGCTGGTTTTGTTCCTGGGGTCTGTCATCTCGGCGGAGGGGATTCACATGGACCCTGTTTTCTGATTGACCGATGCCTGGCTCTAGAAAGGGGCTACATCGAAATTATGACATCAGCAGACAGGGAGAGTGGCGTCATTGGCTGGAGAGGATGACTATTCCATTTCTGGTGTGGACTGACCACAAAAATCTTGAGTACACTGAGTCTGCTAAACATTTAAATGCAAGACAGGCTTGTTGGGCTTTTTTCTATTGTTTTAATTTTGTATTGTCTTATAGTATTCAAAGAACGGCAAACCCAATGCTTTATTTCAACAATTCGTCATCCCCGGCGACATACGATTTTATCTTCAGATCATTTGTTTGGGACTGTTGTCTGGGGTGTCGAGAGACAAGTTAAACAGGCTTTGGCCCAAGTTAAGACTCCTTTGGGTTGCCCAGCAGGTCGGTTATTTGTGTCTGAATCAGTCCGCACCACCGTCATTCACGTGTCATCCAGGTGTTAGGAGGTTGCTGGCAGCCATCCGTCAGTGTTTTTGGTGGCCTGCTATGATTGAGGAGGTCTGTCGGTTCATGCGTGTGTGCGAGGTTTGCTCAAAATAAAACATCTAATCAACCTCCTGTTGGTCTGTTTCATCCTCATCCCATCCCTTCCCAACCTTGGTTGCATACCTGGATTTCGTTACTGGTCTTCCTCCCTCCAGTGGCAATACTGTGATCCTTACCGTGGTGAATCGCTTTTCTAAAGCAGTTCATTTCATTCCCCTTCCTAAACTGCCTTCTGCTAGGGAGATGGCCCAGGTGGTCATTGACCATGTCTTCTGGACTTATGGTCTTCCGGAGGATGTGGTCTCTGACAGGAGGCCCCAGTTCACCTCTCAATTTTGTAGGGAATTCTGTCGACAGCTGGGTGCTTCTGCCAGTCTGTCTTCAGGATTCCATCCACAGACCAACAACCAGACTGAGCCTGCTAACCAGAATCTCGAGCAGATACTCTGATGTCTAGCTTCCCATAACCCCTCCTCCTGGAGTCAGCAGCTAACCTGGGCTGAATATGCCAATAACTCCTTGCCAGTGTCTTCAACTGGTCTTTCCCCGTTCATGTATTGTCTTGGTTATCAGCCCCCTTTGTTTTCGTCCCAGGCTATCGAATCTGCTGTTCCCTTGGTTCAGACATTTATCCAGTGTTGTCGCCGTACCTGGAGGAGGGCCAGGGAAGTGCTTGTTCGCTCTGAAAGACGCACTAAAAGAGCGGCTGACCGCCGTCGAACTGTGGCTCCGAGATATGTTTGTGGGCAAAGGGTATGGCTCTCTATGAGAGATTTGCCGCTTAAGGTTCCATCGTGTAAGCTGGCTCCTAGATTTATTGGGCCATACCCTATTGTCAAGGTCGTCAGTCTGGTGGTGGTGCAGCTTCGTTTGCCTAATTATTTATCGTGTTTACCCTGTCTTTCATGTTTCTCATATTAAATCTGTTTTGCATTCTTCCTATTCTCCTCCTGTTTCTGCTCCTGTTTCCCCTCCCCCTCGAAGGCACTCCTGTCTTCATCGTCAGACGGATTCTTGATTCCAGACGCCGTGGGCGGGGTTTTCAATATCTAGTGGACTGGGAGGGATATGGTCCAGAGGAAAGATCTTGAGTCCCGGCTCGGGACATACTGGACATTCTGTCTCTCTTCCTGCATGTGTTTTTTGTTTGTTTTTCTTTTGCATGTGCTGGTCGCACACATCTGATTGGGCTTTGTAATCAATGCGGCCGTGCACGCGCTTATAGCTGTTTCTCATTCTTTTTTGATTTGTGTTCCTGTTTTTACCTCTGTTTTTCTTTCATTGCCAGTGTGTTTTGTCTATTTGACTTATTGTTTAATCCAACTTATTTCAGTTCTCTCGTTTTTTTTATTTTTATTATATATGTTTGTCCAGCCCGGCTTGCTTATGCCAGTGATTCCTGCTACCTCTGGCTAGTGATTTGCTCCAATGGATCCAATCTGTTCCTGTCTGCACTTCAACAAGTGTCAAGTGATCATCTGTCCGGTTCTGAACCTCTGCCTGTTCTTGTGGACTTTGTAAACTGTCGCAAGATTTGGATTTTTTCCTGTTCCTGTCTATGTGAGCTGTCTTACCTGAGGGACAGTCTCATCTGTTTGCCTCCTAACCTCTTCTCTGTGATCTAGCCGGGACTTTTGCTGGGACACTGATTGACTTTTATTACTCAATAAATTGGGTCGCATTTCTGCATTTTTGTCTTTTTCCTTGAGATCCCTGACATAGTTCACATGAAATCAAAGTTGACCATATTTGCTTGCTTTATATATGCTGTTGGTATTGTGTGCGATTCATCAGTGCATGCTATTTCAAATAAAAAATGGTTTGTCTTGTTGTGTAACTTAAAATGATTTTTCTTTTTGGCATTTTTTTATAGTCCTCTAATGTTTCTGCCAATTGTGTCAAACCATCTGGTTCCATTCTGATATAAAACACCCACTTTTCAAAATTCCCTGATAAATACATAAGCCGTACTTACTCCCAAGGTGTCAAAAACACCTTTCAAGGTCAAGCGCTTTTAGCAACACTATTATTATGCTAAAAGTTTGTCAATACAAGCATCATTATATTGACAAACTAGTAACTCCATTGCTTTCAATGACAAACCTTTGGCATCAATACACACACAGAATTTACAAATATTACAAAAAAAGATTGCTTTGTGAGAGGAACAGACCCAAAAATGATAATTTAGATTTACATTTATTAATTTAGCAGATGCTTTTATCCAAAGTGACTTCCAGTTGAGAAATACAACAAGGCATCTTAAGAAGCCAATAAACATGAGAAATGCCAGTGATACAAAGTTTCAGTCATCGTTTAAGGTAGTACAAGCTAGAACAGGGTCAACCATCTTCATCCGCTGTAACACTCAGAACGCAACATATTCACAAATTGCCACCTGAAGAAGCATTATGTCAGCTTTAATTGTGAAATGCTATTGGCTCTCGTGTGTCTTTTGTCTTGTTTTTACTCTGTTCCTTACATAACGATATCATATGGCTTCAGAAAACTCTTGGCTTCAGAATGCAACATGAGTTGTTTGTGAATTATATACTGTTTTTTAGTCCATTTTTGCAGTAATGCCTGTGACTGAACTTTTATCTGCCTATTACGTTTTATATTGTTGAGAAATGGTTAGGTAAGGTAAGGGTGTGGTTAGATGCTCAAAAAAAAAAAAAAAAAAGAAAAAAAAAAGGAAATTATAAACATATATCAAATTTCTACTTTTACAAATGCATGCAAAGAACTAAATGCATTTTGATCCAAAGCAAATTAAATCAGTAGCCATCAGAAATGGAGTTCGTAAATATAGCGATGCCTAGGGGTACCTTTAGCATCTTTATGGTACTTTTTTTTTTTTCAGTTTTTGAAACCTTGGGAGTGAGAATTTATTAAAACCAAGTCCCTCCGTATATACAATATACATACAGTATATAATGTGTATCTTAACGGATGATTTTTTTATTTGGTCACTTTTTAATATTTCTTTTTTCCTGAATTATACGAAAGGGTTCTTAAATGCTGGAAACACACTTTTGCAAAAACACTACCTTCAATGGGTCTTGGTACAAAGTGTGAGGAGGGCTTAGTTTTCTTTACTCGATTCCCTTTCATGACCTGACCCTCCTTGGTGAGGCCCAGGAACCAGGCTCGACCCGACTCCTGTTGACGGTACATGGTGGATGAGTAGATAACGTAGTAGTTTTCAAACACAGACTCCTTGAATTTACACTCAGGTGTGAACATCTCCTGGGGATGAAAACAAAAAAAACAACACGTGAATGAACTCATCCCTTGATGGGTGGGTAAAGGAGAAAAATAGAGGTCAAACAGTCCTGTCGGGGAGTCCCCAGGGAGGCTGCAGGTGTTGTAATGTGGCTTGAAGGATATGAAAAGTGTGTGTTTGTGTGCAAGTGCTTTTATATGTATGTGTAAAAAATCTGTGAGGGTTAGAAAGAGGCAGCAGGAGTTAGCATCTCTTATCTGGGTCAGGTGACATGCTGTCGTGCAGCAGACGCTACCTTGCTAGGGATGCTACAGAGGTAAATGTGGCTTGGAGGACTCTTGCCAAAACTAATGAACCTTCACCTAACAATGCACCTGTCCACAAGAAGACTGTACTTTTTGATGCAGTTTGACCAAAAGAGAAGGTTGGCATCTTGGCGACAGTACAACAGTGATCCGAAATAATATACAAATGGTGATCAGTTGCAAAAAAAAAAAAAATCATGTTGTAATGTATGCTGTTTTTTTTTTTTTTTTTTTTTTTTGCAGTTCATTTAATATTTATGGAACCCCGCACATGACATGCAAGAAGAAAAAAAAATGTTCACTTGAATTAATAAATAATAATTTGTGTGCAAGATTTAGCCTACTATTTTTTTTCCTGCATGTCATGTCTGGGGCTCTGTAAATATTCCTGTGATGCCACACATAATTTTTTCTAGTTATACAGTTTTTATTTATTTATAATAAATAATTTCAGTGTGCCACACCACTAACTGAAAATCAGGTTCAGGTTTCATTTGAAAAATAAAATAAAAAACAAAGAAGAGAAAAACCCCCAGAAAAGAATGGGTAATGAATAGTGTTTATTCTGCTGGCACACCATAGGCAATGTAACACTTAGAATGGAGAACAAATTAGAATCCTTTAATTCAAACGTCAACAGAACCATTGAGAGAGTAATGAGTTTTTGAAATAAGGCCTGACACAGTTCTTTCTTACATATTATTTACAAAAAAAAAAAAAAAAAAAAAAACCCTTTTAGGTGCCATGGGGTCAATGGTGGCTGTTTAGTATAGCCCTTTTAGCAGCCGCCATTAGATGTTGTAATTGTACTATCTGGTTTCAAAGAATATCTTTGACAATTGACAGCCATTCTAGTATTTTGCTCATTTTTTGCAAGCAACATTTAAACGGCAAATAATTCATATTTTTGATGTGGATGTTGGATAGTGGATGTTTTACCAGTGGTTAACATTTTGGAGGGAAGTACAATCATGATTCCCTGTCTGCTGCATTTGACACAATAGCTCTGGGGTTTCCCATACAATGATGTAACTCGCTGCTTAATCATCATAGTATGATGCATTATAGAAATTAACTAGAAAGTCATGATTGTTTCCTGAAACCGTAGTAACATGGTTCCCCCTACATCATTTAAACCATGTTGGGTCATCAGTATATGATTGTCGTTAATGATGCCATGCGTAGGCACGGAGTAATGATTTAGCTAATTAATCGATTCAAGATCACAATTAATGTCAGATTATTAAAGTTAATTAATATGAACCATAGAATGCCATTAATTTTATAAATCATCTTAACATGCAATATGTAATACATTTTATTAGCATGCACTTTACTCCCATATGTAGTCAGGAGCTTTCTCCACAATGTAAATAATCAGAGATGCTGCTGTAAAAAACTATCTGAGGACTACTTCACTATTTTTCTGACCCATTGTTTTGCTTTTTGTAATGTTTGATTCATCACAGTTTCCCGCCTGATCTATGTCAGTCCACATATCATATTAACAAGAAACTATGCTTCTAACCACAGGTCGAGAGCTATAGTTCCAACCACTCAAGTTTGTTACTCAAGTCACCCAACCATGCTGTTTGCGAATGTTCATTGAAACTATGGTTTTGGGAAACATCAAATTGTTGAATTATGTTGGCAACAAATCCATAGTTGTTGCAATCATATAGTCACTTTGTAGTCCTTTACGTTCATTGCAGTCTCAAAATTCTGGCCAGTTGATAATACCTAGAATATCTAGATCCTTTTCCTATTTAGAACCCAAACTCTGGAAAAGCCTTCCTAGCGCTGTTTGGGAGGCCAACACACTCTGTCTTTTTAAATCTAGAATAAAGACCATCCTCTGTAACGTGGCATACACATAACACAAAATCACTTTTCCATAATTCAAATCACTTAAAGTATTGTTAGGCTAAATAAAATGGGTCAACTGTGTACAGGAACACTTCCCATAACATCTGTCTCGTTACTTGTACATCTATGCTAATATTAGTCTGTCTGTCTGTCTCTTTCTTATTCCACGGTTATGTAGTCAGCCGGATCCAGTCTATTTCCAGACCAGATGGTAGACCTGTAGACACAACCACAACGCAGCCCTGGATGTCAGCAGAGACAGATCCCTTGTGATGACCTCATCGACTAGACAGATCCTCAGCAAAGGCCTCAGGAACCAGACAAGTCCTCCTCCTTCCTCCATATGCCGGCATAATGTATCTCAATCTTCAAGCAGAAGGAACTAGATGAAATATTCTGAATGATATCACTTCACAGTCTGACTTGAGATGCAGCATGGAATCATAATCACATCATGTTTATTTGTTTGGCCCCCAGAACTGGCCCCCAGAGTGTCTTTTCCATTTTTGTCACCTGATGGAGCTTGGGTTCCTTGCCACTTTACCTTTGGCTTGCTTAATATTCAGCAATATTGTTGATTTTACCACAGTGACAGCTGGATGATGACATCACTGTTTTCTCCAGAGCTGCTTAATAGCTGAATCGAACTCATTTCAAAATTGATGAATTTTACACAGTTATTGAACTGAACTGAATCAACACTGAACTGATTTCAACTAAACAATGACTTTATTGTCTTTTTTTATAGCTGCTTTACACCAGAATGCAAATCTGTTTGCATCATTAATCATAACTTTCCTGTTTATTACTGTAAAGCTGCTTTGAGACAATCTGTATTGTATAAAGCGCTGTATAAATAAAGGTCAAGACTCGACTTGACATAGTTGGCTAACGATACTTTTGGGAAATGCACCCCAGGATAGTATGAGGCATTTGGAAGGGTTTGGGACTGTACATGTTTTTTGGTGTCATCAGGTGATTGTCTCAATAAGTTTTGTGGTTCCATGATCAAAAATTATATATTTCAAACAATTTACCAACTGCCATTGAGATTAATGGGAATGCTCTCCAGATATTATAGACCACCTTGGTTAGAACTCAGCAGTTAATGAATATATCAAAACTCATTTCATTCCTTAGCAGAGTTAGATGTAATTCGAACAGACAAATGAGGCTATCAAAGATCAACAGTGCAAAAAAGCTGACATCTTAAAGTAGAATGAAGCAGCAGCCAGTTAAATTGAGTGAGAATGGGGGAAAAAAAAGAAAAAAAAAAATTATATATATATATATACCCTGAATAAATTAACTGGGAGCACTGCAGAAGACAGATATTTGAATAACCAAAAAAAAAAAAAAAAAAAAAAATAGACGTAGTTGATTTTGAAGTATGACTAAAAACAGAGGAGATAAAAGTCTAATAGCTTGATAAACATGAAACTATTAGTGGTGGTGTGCATGTGTAATATAAAAAAGGCCCTATGAGGAAGGCAAAAATACCTGACATGGGTAAAAGAACGTAAAGAAAGATGGATTTGTGTGAGCCTGGATTAGCTCTGCTGCTTAAACTATATGAATTCTTTATTCTTGAGTTCTGTCTGACAGGTCATTACTATTCAAAGGATAAGGTCGGCAGGGCAATGTCTAGACAGCTGCCTCATTCACATTGGGAGCCTAGAAAGGACACAGTTCCATCTCAGTGAGTGAAGGAAAAGTAGAGGACAGCATTATATGTCCACATAACAAGATGTATGAGTGTTATTTATCCAAAATCCAGGATAAAGAAGGTAAAGTCTGGTCTGAACGGCACTTCTCTAGAAGTAAAAGAAAACAAGAAGCTGTTTGCCAGTTTAGAATATGTAGGCTTTGTTGTAAAAGGTGAACTTTCATTAATTGCTTTATATTTCTTTGAGGAAAAGCATTTATTTTAACATTTAATGATTATAACTCTCTGTAGTATGAAGTGGCCAGTTTAATTAATCTAAAACCTTACATCTTGAATTTTTTTCATCAGTGTTCATCTGCACTGAATCATCCAACTAATACCATTAAGGTTTTTTTTTTTTTTTTTACCAGGTGACTAGTGCATGCTACTGGAAATGCAGGCACTGATGAGGCACAACATACAATTAAATGATGGCAATTTCATCAGATTGCACCACACCCAGTCTTACTGTTGATGGGTTTTATGGGACCCAGGTTACTTAGTGATCTGATGCACTCAATGCTTACAGCAATCAACATTTACAACTATCGTGGCAATCAAACCTCTTCTACTAATATAAGAGCAGAGAGGCTGATGTTTAGGCTTATATACAGATTATGTGGCAGTGTCTGTGTATATGTGTTGTGTCTGTACATAATGTAAATTATGTCCCATTAAAACTAAAATACCCATTCTTCTGTTGCTCCATTGTCTTCTGAGGGGTGTACTGCAGTAAAATGGCAGAAGAAAATCCAGTAATTCATTGGGCTACTGAGCGGAAACAATTAGAACAGCTGAGGTGCAATACTGATATGTCAATATACAACATGAACAAGCATTGTGCAGAACTCTCTCACTGCTTTATCTATGAGTACACATTATGTACACTATTGGTACAAAGTTAGAGAAGATTACTGGGTGTTTTTCGGTGTGCAAGTGGTAAATTCTTGTATGAATGAGAGCCCCCACTGCAAACATACTACTCTAAGCATCTCTTAGTTTTTGTGTTTGCATTGGATGGTGTTCGCATATATTAATTAAAGATACATTCATTTAAAGTACAGAGAAAATTGTGGTTACTGCTGTGTTGAAAATTAGGTCACAGTGAAAGTGTGATAAATGATGGAGGAGGACTCCTTACTATAACTAGACCCAAACTCCCACACAAGCTAGTGGTTAACACTACAAACCAGTGGCCTTCAGCACAACTAACACAAAAGCTATGAGCTCAAATTAGCATATCTTTTAAATGCACTACATGCCTGCAGCAAATATTGTTGACTGTTTTGTCTATCCAACCTTTTTGTCTATCTAGCAGTAGCCTATTAGTGCCATTTGCATCAAACACAATTGAATCAAACTGGCCAAGCACTGCATGGGTGTTTTCACACTTGGTCTTTTGAGAAGCTGAGGCACCATTACAACTTCTTGGTCCACTTCCAGGCATCTGAGTTTGGTTCTTTTATAGAGGATTCAAGTGTAACAGCGCCTTTAAAAGAAACACCTGTCATCATTTACTCATCTCCATGTTGTTAAAATCTATATGACTTTAATATTTCTTAGATTTAGGGACTTTCAAACTTCAAAAAAGATGTTAAAACACCATAAATGCATTCCTTTAACTTGTGTGCTATTTTCCAAGCCTTTTCAAGCTGTTTGTTTGTGTGAGGAACAGGATGAAATTGTAACGACTGAGACAAATCAGACACAATTATTTGTTACATTTAACAAATAATTGTTTAAAACTTTCTCTGGGGTCTGTCCCCATCCCCCGAGAAGACCAGCTTTAGTTTTATTGCACTGAAATATGTGTGTGTTGCCACGTGGAAAAGCAGAGACAAAGAGACACAGAAAACCTGCATCTTTCCTGCATATTTCCCACAGAAAACAGACTTTCCTGCATTAATTTATAGACAGACTGCTCTATAAATGAACATGCACATCCCCTGGAAATGGTATCCATTATTACTGTTCGTTGTATTGTACTCAGTATTGTATTCACATGTTTTATGATACATTTAAGGTAACTTCAATTATGCCATGTTTAGCGTCTATGGGTTCATATCGAGAAGATTTAAATGCTTGTGTATACGATAAGTTGATACTTGTGCAACACATCAGTATTACAATAATCTTTAATAGGTCCTCTTCAACAACAGCCCCATAGAGGGATTTTGCAGCTCGGAGATCCTACCCATTTGATTGGTCAGGTCAACCCCTAGGGGTGTGACTTCTCCCAGAGCTTAAAGCCAGCACGCAATGCTCCTCCCTCTCTCTTACTTCTCTGACAACACAGCGACTGCAGGGGCTGCCTGTGGGCCTTTGGGCCTGCCCTGCCCCCAACCATGTGCTTGACTAGGAGAAGGAGAACTTTTTCCCCACTAAGAGTCAAATTAACAGCTCAAGTTGTTTCAAGTTGTTTGTCTTCGACCAATGCAGAAGATATTAGTTACCACTCTGGACCGAATCATCATGGATTTCCCCTCAGCCGGCAAATCCGATGCTCCTCAGCCTAAAGGCATTTTGCAAGTATCGTACCTTTGAACACTAAACAGCAATTTAGTATTAATTTGTAAACCACCTGTGTCAGCTAAGGTGCTTTATTACTGAGGAAACTGATGATTCTTTTCCAGATTGTCTTTGACTTTTTCGCATAGCTCCATTTCCAGTCACACTTCTGGTTCAACTCTATCACTATTCATTTTTTACCTATGTATGTGTGTGACCTGCGTGTATGTTATGTTTGTTAGTTTAGTTATGTGTTTGTTATTTAGTTAATAAAGCTTGTGCACAATACATGTTTGGTTCTGACTCCATCTGCTAATAAATTGCCTCTTAAATGATTTAGATCTTGACTACATGCTCTGAGTAGTACTGTACAATAAGAATGTTATTTCCCATAACCTGGAAATGAACATTTCTTAGAATTAATAAACAATTAACACTGTATGTTCACTGGATGAACAGGTTAATTTATTGTAATAATTTAATGTAGCTATATCAAGATAATCCGATTAACTGATTCACATATTTATAATCATAATCATAATTAATAATCATAATGAGTTTTTTTGAATAATTATTAATAATAATTAATCATTATTAATATTCCCCCTTTGAGGTAATTCGCTACAGGTTTTGGTGGAGAACGAAAGGCATCATTTAAAAAAATTGTTTGCAGACAGACCCAGTAATCAGACCCAGTGTTGTTCCATAAGCTTTATTAACATCTTATACATGCACGTACAGATTTCTGATAAAATCAGCAAAACTGTTGCTTGAATGCGCGTTCCTTCGAATGGCAGAAAGTCCCTCAATGCTATAATTCATGTTTAAATTGTACAAAGAAGCTAACCTGAAATTATGTCAGGTCAAAAAAAGTCTTTTTCTGACGAAGTAATCTCAGATTAAGCAGCATAAATTTACCTGTGTGACGAAGAATCTCACTTCAAATTGTGATGGTGTTCTGGGCGATGCTCCTCAGTCACCGATTAATAAGGCCTTATCATTATTCGTTACGCCATCGTATTCATATCAATGCACTGAACCGCTCATATAAAACAGTTGCGTAGAATTTGTGGTGCAAATTCTAGCCTAGCTAACTAGCAATTCACCATTGTCTGTGAAGTGATGTGCTGTTGTGATTTGTGAATTATGCATTGCCACGCTAGAGTTCTCAGTGCTGACTTACAGCACGATTAGAATTCTGCTCTATTCTGGTTGTATTGTGAGCTGATTGGTCTCTTGGCAATGCATGACAACAGAGCGTGTTAGAGCAGACACCTCTAAAAGTCTGATAACAGCACCGTTGTGCAAACAACCGCGTGTAGCCAAAGCTAGCTCTCCAGCAACCCTACATGTATACCCTACACGTTAAAACCCTTTACCTCGACTAAAAGCTGCTAGCACCCTCCTAACACCTAGACACATTCGAGCATGAAGTGTAACATTCAAATCAAAGACTAGACTTTGGGACCCTTTTTAGGAGGGACTTTGATTGGAACTGTTGATGGGGAATACGAAGCTTTGTGAAGCTCCGAATGAAACAAATCAATTGCGTCACAAATGATTCACTGTTTCAAACTGCTCAAAGCGCCACAAGCTGGTGACCCCTGCTGGTCAGAACAGTAAGTGCAGCGAAAACTTAACTCAACAAGACATCTTTAATAAACCATTCACAAATGTTTTATTGAAGTTGTAATCAATTAAAGGCGATCAACAAATCATCTAGTATCCTTAAACATGAGGTTTCTGTTAAGATATGATATTTCAGTAAACTGTAGGGCTCATTTATGAAAACTGGGGCTAAATCAGACAAACAAGAGAGTTTAAAAAAAAAGCTGTATAGACATATAGGCCATGAGACTTAGAGATAAACCATTGAAATTTCAAATTACTTTGAAACTGCTATGACGCATCACGTTCCGAAGCTTCACAAGGCATGCCTCAAAGGAACCCATCACTGGTTTAAACCATTTGTGTGTGTGTGTGGTCGTTTTTATTATTTCGCCTTTATTCCTCCCCTATTCTATTTTATCTTAGTTTATTTCCTTCACTCACTTTGTTAAGCCTGAATATCCCTATTCAGTCAAGTTGAATTTAAATTAAATTCAGAATTTAATTAAATCAATTCGTTTAGTTACCTATCCTTTAGTCTCCTAGAGCTATAAGGAAATTCCAAGTTCACTTTGTATTTTAACCTTATTCCTCTATTTTTCTATTTTTCTAGTATTTCATTCAAATACTTTGTTAACCTGACTATCCCTATGCAGCCAAGTTGAATTGAGTTAAATTTGAAAATTTAATTAAATCAATTTTGTCTATTTACCTTTCCTGTTAGATTACTAAATCTATAAGGGAATTCTAATTTCTTTTTTTATTTTGACTTTATTCCTCCTATATGTGTCTTTTTTTATTTCATTCACTTTCTTTTGTTTAAGCCTGAAGATCTCTATTCAGCCAAGTTGGTTTTAATTAGATTTGAAATTTAATTAAATCAATTTGTGTATTTACCACCCCTTTTTGTTCCCTAGAGCTAAAGGAAGGACTTTCTGCTTTTACCCTATTTTAGTTATTTTACCATCACCATCTTCCCTCTCTTTATATGATTACTGTAGTTCTAGAAACTGTTGTTTCCTTAATGAGGTATAATGAGTTATAGGTTATTAATATCCTAATTCCTATCTCTTAGCTACTCCTCCTCACTCCTTAGTGCCGAGTACATGAAGTACGGCCACCGTCTAATGCATTGTAGGCCCCAGACAGGATTAGAAACACTTCCCTTTGTTTCTTTTCCTTTTGACCCTGAAGGCATTTGGTGTTTCTCTGTTAGCCTAGAGACAGTCTAAGCTAGGTATCGAGCTCACAGCAGTAATTACTTGAACAAGTAACACCTGCTTGGCCATATCTCCTAGCAAAACTAAATAGGTAAAACTCTCTTTTCTTCCTTTCCCCTTTCTGATTTCATCTTACTGTTTTTTTTCTTTCTTCGTTACCCTCATGGTGACAACCTGTGGAAAAGAACCATCAGTATTCTGAGTAATAGTTTAACAACATGTACCAGCCCAGTCATCAGTCAACACAGCTTACAGCTGTCAACAAAGATACTCAAACCCCTTAGTTGTGACCAGCACTAAGTCTCATACTGGCGTCCCCCACCTCAGCTATTCACTCCCTACATGGCCCACATAGCCGTTCTGTACAAAACTTGCATTTGCCTGTGCCATCTCTCTCTCTCTCATGTCCCCATAAGTGTGCCAATTTGCCTAGGACATCCAGCCCTGCCATCCAGGACCCCCTGGAGATCTAGCGGAACAATGTGATGGACACCCTTCAGCCAAAGCAGTCAATGACCTGCAACGGCAGAGCAAGGAACAGCGAGATCGTCAGCACAAGCGGACACTTGACACCAGCCTGAGCCACAAAGAGCTTCATCTTCTCTTTAGCCCATGCTCATATGTAAATGAACAAACGCTGCAAGTCACAGAGTTCCACAGAGAACCAACCCACTCAGCGTGAGAAGGCACAGGACAGATGCAAGGACCCTGACAGAGCGAAGCAACTGAGGGAGCTCACCAGTCTTCAGGAGGCTCTGACAGGTGTTGAACTTCGCCACTTAAAGAACGTAAGAACTGTTTGAATTTAAAGAGACACTAAAGCTAAGGCCCTTGAAGGCCATCCGCATGCAGAGCTGAAATCCAAACACTGACTCAGCAATTAAGCAGCGTGGGACACAAACTCGTTGTGGTCCAAAAAGAACTGAAACAGTCTGACCAACTGCAAATGGATCCCACAAGGAAAATGGACTTCACAGCAGCAGCGCAAGCTCCTCCAGCCCTGCACAAAAGGGGGGTGGGCCACAATGCCCATGCCAACATATGAGACATTCAATTTCGCCCAAAGTCTGGGGTGACCCACCAAGAGAAACTCTATGTTCTGGAGCACATCCGACCAGAATCACAACGCTCTCAGACTACCAGCAGCTGAAACCAGCCAGCATAAAGGACCCAGAAGTCTGAACACGGATGGAGTGCTGCCCTCGACACCAAGCAGGGCAGATCTGAAAGTCCCAATGTTACTGCCACAGACACTGGAATGAAAGGAAGACACCAACAGAACTTTTGCCTCCTACACCAGTTAGTCACAGCTTTGGTAGCTAAGCTGTAGAAAATTTGCAAATGCCAAAACATATTTGCATTTTACTGAATGTAATGTCAAGTTTTTGAAAATCTGAATGTATAAGCGCCACATTTTAACTCTATACGTAACTCATTTGAAATGAGCAGACAGTCTTCATGAACTGTTTGAGTTGCTCTGATGTGCATTGGTTCCCATGACAATGACTTGTCACAGGAAGTGCTAACTCATCACCTTGTGACGTCATATTGTAAACAAACCAGGCTAGGTGGCTAAGCTAACCCCACCTAGCGGCCCTTCAGCTCAGGCTAAGCTAACTAATAACTTCTACAGTTAGTGGTTAGCATTTATTTACTTGAAGCCTTTAACTACAGCTTGTGTGTATGCAGTGTGAACTGATCTAAACCAATTTTCTTTAACCACATTCCTGGTTTTCAGATTTTTTCCCCTTTTCTTACCTTTAATTCTTCTCAGATAATTTCACCTGCACTTAGGTGCATTTCTCCCTGAACGCTGTTCAGCTAAATCTGCAGTTACTAGAGTAATTAAATCTAAATTTAATTACATGTAAACTGTTTAGCTAAAGAAGAATTCTAGGATTTATTGAGATGTTTCAATAGCACGTTGACTAAACTTCAGGGAGGGACACACACATAATGTGGTCCTGAACATGCTGCAGCTGTGATCAACCATAGAGTGATCTCCAAAGCTAATCTAATTGTTAATCACTAGTGCTATTGATTATTCCCAATACCAGGTCATTCTGCTGTTTTAATCACTTTAAATCTTTTTATTGATCTTAATCATAATAGCAGTTAGCTATTCGTTTTTACTGGTATTATTTCTTTCATCTATTTGATTTGTTTACATTTTCCTTTTTGTTCTTCTGTGGTTTAATTTCCCAATAGAACCACAAGTAACTCTTGATTTTGTTTATTTACAAAAGTTGCTTCAATTTTATGAGCCAGTTACAAAAGTAATTTAAACGATTGCTGTGGCCTAAATTGAGCACCACTAATAAACCCAATCTAACAGGAAAGTGCTCCTCTTCCTTTTTCTTTCTCTTTTCCATTGTTGTGAGCCATCAGTAAGTTCTGAGAAATAATTTGACCATAAGATCCATCTTAAGTCATTTATTAAACCTAGCTGTACTCTATACACCTAACTGCCCATTGTGCCTTCAGCTCCAAATTCTGTTTGATCTTGCATTAGTCTCTTGCCCTTACTCTCACCACAAGTGTGCCAAAATGTTGCAGAACTGCCCAGATGGCAGACCAAAGGACTGCTGGGTGCCGTGAAGAACACCCTCCTAACCCGGGCTGCTGATCACTTGCAGCACCAGCGCCAAAAGCAACTGGACAACGATGGAAGAGATGTAAAGGCAGATGACTCAAACCACAACCTCACAGGTTTGAAACAGGAGGTAAACAACCTCAAACTCCAGATCGCAGAATCTCACAAGGAGCTGACACATGCTAACAGCCACACTAACCAGCTAGAGATGGAGGCTCAGGACAGACACAAGGTCCCTGGCAGAGTGGAGTCAAAGAAAAAAATCCACAGACTTCAAAAGGCTCTGTCAGCTGAAAAGACAACCAGAGAGGACCTGAAAAAAAAAAAAAGAAAGAAAAGGGAACTGTTTCACAAAAACTGCAAGTTCTGAACTCTTGGACAAAGACGCCAGAATCAAGGCCTGTGAAGGTTACCTGAATGTGTCCAGTTCTGGGATTGAAGCTCTGACCCAGCAGCTGGACAACACAAAAGATGAACTTGACATGGTCGAAAGAAGACTGAGATACTCTTACCTGCTACAGAAAGAACCACAGCAGGAGAGACATCCCCCCCCCCCCCCCCCCCCCCACCTTATCTGCCCATTTCCTGAAATACTCTGCAGCCGCAGAAGGAGAAGGATTAGTTCAGATGAACCCTGAAATGGCATATGAAGTGACATTCAAAGACCTCCAGCAACAACCTCCACGCCGACTGGACATGCCTGCATCGGACCTGCAGGAGCTTCTAACACTAGTAAGAGAACTTCTTGAACAGTACTTACCTGAGGAGTCCTAGATGAGTTTGAAACACTCTTCACACTACAACTCCCATAACCTCTTCCTACAACTACCTGCTCCACAGGTGTCCGAACGACAGGTGACACTGTCAAGGCACCTGCTACCTCGACACCTGCTAAGCAAGCTCAAAGACCTGGACCTTGCCACCAGCAAACATCTTGCTTAAACTAACTGACTTCAGGGTGACAGGTAACACACTAACAACATAAATTACCGTTATGTACTGGTAGGTTAACTAAAGTTATACTAGTAAGCCACTATAGCTATATAGTCACTATAGCCACTTCCAGAACACGTAACAGACATGTGTGTTGGCTCTTTTGACTCGGGCTGCCCATCATGACTTTGCCAAGCCAACATCAAAGTTCTTCTTAGAACTTTAGCTTCCAGTTTAAATAAATGTATTTTAATGAATTAAATCGGATTTTAAGTATAAATAACAGACAGACGTCAAATATCTCTTTATTAAGAACTCTTTATTTATCAGAAAATTGGGCAATACAAATGCAAACAAGGCACTGATTTTCCATGTACAGATGACCGGTTTTGTAGTCTGTAATGTAAAAGATCACCCCTTGTTGCAATCTGCAGATTTTACACCACCATCTTATGTTGCACCTATTAAAAAACACATGAGAGAAAGAAAAAAACAAAAAAAAAACAAAAAACAAAACACGTGTACATTTATACGTTTTAATGGTTAATTGCATTTTTTGCACTTTAATTCATTTTTGTGACTCTAATAACTAATTATTACTGTGCAACCAAATGAACCAAATGTGCAACTATGTTCATAGTTTGTTGTTTTTGTTTTTATCGTTTACGTCCGTAAAAAAATGTTGTTGACGAAAAATTATGACAAAAATGATTCGTCAATGAAATTAACACTGGTCCAAACATCATTAGGTTATATTGAGCTACGTATGCATTCATGTATACCTTAATAGGCAAGTTTGTATATTTTGCATGTACACAAACAACACTCATTAAGTGAGTTCTGATAATAGAAATGGAAAAGATTTGCTCCATTTTGTCCATTGTGTGTCTATTTTTATATAGAAAATACTTCTTTTGTTGCTTTAGGCTAAACGGCAAAACTGTGGCTCACTCTGGTGAATTAGTTCACACCTCAGGTCCTAGGACTGAGGAACTGGGGTGAACAATGGGGTCAATGATGATAGGATTAGCCTGCTCAATGACATGCTAATGTCATCATTCTTCCTTTGCACAAATCTGAGATTGATGTAATGAGGGGTGTCTGCTCTCATGTCTGCCTGCTGATCACTACAACAGAATTTTAAATCAATGAATAAATAAGCATTACAATGCAATTTTCTGGGGGAAAAAAGTGCAGAAGTGAATAGTGCATTCATTAGAGGCCAAGCACTCCAAATTGGCCTCAAGGTTATATCTCCGCAATGCTTTACCATATACCAATGCTTTCTGACCACAACCCCGTAACTCCAGTGAGCCTTCCATTCCTTCCAGATCTTCACGTTGAGATCAAGAAGGCATGGAAGGACCCATACTGTGAGGCTCTGGCCCGTCTTGAGTCGAGGCTCTGAGGCAAGGCCAGAAGTCTAGTGTCGCCACTCGAGCGCCTCCTCCACCTCGGAGCAAGTTGCAGAAGCGGCGGGATATGAGGAAGAGGAAGATTGACTTGAGGGAGGTGACTGATGACCGGCGCCAGCAACGCCGCTGATCGATCCCCTCTCTTGGCGAAGGTGATTCTACATTTGCCTTCGCCCCTCTTCCTCGGCCTCCCGTGGCGTTTTTTAATTACTGTGCATGTTCAGGTTGACACCATTGAACAGTCAGGCTGACGGCCGGGCCCATGATGAGATTTTTCTGAAGGCCCGCCTTCTGGCTTGATAGTGAAAGGGTTCTTTGGGCTTCTAGAACCATGGATTTTTCCTTCCCATTTAAATAAGTGAAGGAAGAGTCTTAATTTAATTATTAATAATTAAGGAATTATTTAAATGTTTGACCTTGTGTTGTTCCTGTGTATTTCCTCAACATGTAACAGTAAAATGTAGCCATTTAGGGTTTTTTTGGGCAAAACTGGAGTGTTGAGACTGACTGAGCAGGCCACAAAATGGCTGCTGCTTAGTTTTTTCTCTATATATGAGTAGCCTCTCGGCTATTTTTCAGTATATTTTCAGTTGGCACTCATTACTTCAGTTTATATGTCTACGGCGGCCCTAACCGGCCGCCTGACATTTTAGCTTTGAGCTTCACTTTATTTCTCTCATCATGAGATTTAGAAGTGGAGATCAGGCTTTTGTTATGGTGCCTGTTGTAGTATATAGGCCTATAGCTTAGCGGTCAGGCTAGAGCTAGGTGATGTGTAGTATATGAAGTAACCCCATATGTATTTACTATCCTTTTAGGATGTGTAGTTCCTAGTTCTGGCTTCCTCCTGAGGGAGTTGTTTAGGCTGTACGCCCAATTATCCCCTTGCTTGTGTAGGTGCAATTATGAGTTTAACAGCTAGGTTGTAGGCCCTTATCTTTGCGCAGATAAGTTATACAGGTATGTGCTAGGCCCCACTTTCTAGAACTTTCATGCTAAAGGAATTACTTTCTTCTGAGCCACTTGATGTTTTGTATTTATCAAGTTTGAGTTGACATTGCTAGTTTTTAGCTCTTGTCCTCTGGGGCTTAGATCAGATTTGAGAATCTGTACATAGTGTGTTTTTCCTTTCAAAAACAGCATGCATATCAAAGTTTGTGTTACTTTGAGTTCTAGACTTTTGCCCTACATTGTATGTGAGTTTTTCATGCTGCCACAGGTTAGCACCTGCTCTCATAACAATAGGCCCTTTTGCTGCGAAATGGCCTCTATTTGAGTATATGGTGACTTATATTTCCCAGTTAAGAGGTTTATTTGTGTCACTGAGTGCATCACCTGTTGGATTGCATACTCAGCATAGTTAGAACCACTTTTTTGAGGAAAGTTGGTATCTATTAGCTCCCTTTTTTAGTGATCTTGTTAACAGCTATTATTACAGCTTGTAATAGCCTCCCTTAGACCATGTTGGCTTTGTTTGGTTCCCTTTAGTCACAAATATTTAGGGTACATTGCCTGTTGGAATGTGTAGCCTAGCGCAGGTCGCAGTTAGCTTCCCATAGCTTTTTGGGTTAGAACTGGTTCCCTGTAGCTTGGTTCCCTTAAATTCATGAGCTGAAGCCACGTGTTATTGAATTGGCAGGCCCCTTTAGGCCTCCTTTTTAGTTTACATGATGGCACAGTTTGTGTTTTTTAAATTTGTGAGCAGGTTGATCGCCACCTGATACTGGAATGGAGGCCTCTTAAGGCCTCCTTTTCTAGTCAACTTGTTGGCAGGATGCCTGGGAAACCATGCCACCATCGGCCACGCCCCATCGCTGACGGATAGGCCCTAGCAGGCCTGTTCATGATGTTTGGCAGCGTTTTTCATGTATTAATCGTAAAACTTCTAATACATGGCCTTTGGGTGGTATGGTTATGGTAGCCACTTGCTGATGCCACGTGTTTACTAAGGCAGGCCTACTTCGGCCTTCGGTGTAATATGTGGAGTTCAGTCATGTACTCCTCTCGCTGTGAGGGTAACAGGGTGCTTTTTACTGAGTATTCCAAGTGGCTAGCCCCTCAGGTTGATTTGGTAGTGAAACCTTACTGAAGGTTGGTTTAACCTACATCTGCCTCCCTGAGTCTGATTCTAATCTAGTTGAGCTAAGAGCCACCTAGCGCCTAGGGTGGATCTTTTGTGCTCCTAGAAACGGCCATGAGACTTCTAATACACCGTGTGTATTAGAGGTTGCTAGGCCTACGGGCCGCCTGGTTTGAACACACTGGAGTATGTTTGGGTGTATTTCTCTTTGAGAATAATCTGTATACACTTCTGTTGGCCAGAGGCCTAAGTGATAAATCCAACCTCCTTTTGTCTGGTTGTTTATCGTCCTTGGGGCCTAAACACTGCCATGAGCTGATGCCACGTGTCTGTTGAGGTTATAGGCCCCTCCAGGCCTTAATACGTGTTGGCATATGCTGTACTACTCTTGCTTTAAAGAGTAAAAGATGTTTTTTTTTATTTATTTTTTTTTTTTTTTACTGAGTACACTGCTCGTTGGATTGTGTAAGGTGGATTGTCATGCGGGCACTTTGCAGCCTCTTATGCCGCCATTGAAGTCGTCTGTCTGTGTCCCCCAGAAAGACAAGACAGGTGTTCGGGGTGGCCCCTAAAACTGGGCCACTTTCTGTATAAGAGTTCTGTTTTTCACATAACTACTATCATGCTGTAGGCCCCTCCTCGGCCTCCATGAGTATGTGCCCATTGCATGGTCTACCTGATGGTGATCTTCGTACTTCCCTTTTAGGGTTACGTTTGTAATAGTGCTTAACTCCCTAAGCTGATCATGGTGGTAGGTCTTAATCAGGCCTCCTCCTAAGATTCAGCCTCAGGCTGGTTTGTGCTCCCCTGGATCAGGGTTCTGTAGCGCACGGCCTCCTCAGTGCGTTAATTAAGCACTGAGTAGATCCTAGGATGAATGGATTGTACTCCCCTCAGTACGAGGGTTCATAGCACTTAGCTGAGTTCTGCTCTCCGGGATGCCCGTCTCTACGCGTGGGTTTGAGTTTGTTTCTGCCTCTTTGCAGTCACTCTTACTTACTATCTTCTATGAAGAATGCGTTTCAGAGGCTCTGTATTCAGACAGGATTGGCCAAGACTAAGTTTGTCTCATGACAGACCAGGTCGGCCTCCCTGGTGCCATTGGGGGGTGACTTCGTTCCCCTCTAGTGACTGGCCGAGGTTCTCTTCGGTTCCTTGGCCACATTCCCTTAAAGGGACCACTTTTTCTTCAGAAAAGCTGGTTCCAGACGCCTTAGCAGCTTCTGTAGGACCTCTGAGGAGGGCCTTCTTGGAGTGCAGCTTGGGCTGTTGGCCGAAGGGAATGCTGTCACTGACAGCCTGGTGTGACCCGAGGGGGAGTTGCCAAGCAGTTCTCTAACTGCTCTGGAGCCTTTGTCTCAGCCATTTTTCTTGGCAGGCATTCTCCTCAAGCATGGCGGCGTGGGTATATCGTTCCCCATAGCGTTTTCAAACGCAGAGTAGAAGTTCCCTTTCGATAGGGAACGTTTAGGTTACATATGTAACCATGGTTCCCTGAGAACAGGGAACGAGACTCTGCGTTTCCTTGCCATGCTTCAGGCTGCCTGCTGAACAGTCCCTCAAGACGATGGATAATGACTGTTTCCCCAGGCGCCCCTTTTATACTTCCGGGTCGCGCTGTATGACGTCATAGGCTGTCGCCGGCCAATAGGAATAGAAAGTGGGCATGGCTACATATACCCAAAAGCCTATAAAGCCTAAACGAATGCAGCATATGATTCTAAAGAAGCATGCCAATTTTTATGTAGATCGGACCATAGGTGGCGCTATAACTGGTTTTGGATGAAAATGCATATAACTTTGGGTGTGGTCGACTTATTTTCACGGGAGTCACATGCTTAGACTACTGAAACCTTGCTGAATCATATGATACTAGACAGATTGTCAGATTTCAGCTTATGGTTTGTGCAACGTTGTGATTCAGCGCTTAAAAAACTTTCGCGAATATCTTCGAAACCATTAGTCCTATCGAGACGAAACCAGCATAGGAAACACGGAACCTAAGCTGACTAATTAAACTGAAGAGCCCAAATGCCAAAATTTTGAAAGAAAGTGGCAAAAAAATCCAATCAAACATGTTCTTGGGTCATATTTTATGCTCTATATTTTAAGTATCTATAACTTCAAAACGATATTTTCACCAAAATTAACATGCATATTTATAGGCACACTCTGAGGACACCCAAAAAAAGTTGTGTAGACTGGGCAATAGGTGGCGCTATAACTGTCAAAAAACCTTTAAAAACCCTATTTTTCCTCACTAAATTGCCTCTATTGCCTATAAACAGTCTTTTCCATCTATGATCTAAGTGTTTACATGCTTGCTAAATAAAATATAATACCTTTTTATATGCTTAAAGGCCTTAGATGCTTAAATGCTGGGGGTTTTTTTTGCTTTTTTTTTTTTTTTTTTTTTTTTACAAATGCAAGCATGCAAATGCCTGAGAAAACAAAAAACAAACAAACAAAAAAAACAAAAACAAAAAAAACAGAAAAATTTAAATGTCACTTCATCTTCAAATGGAAGGTCACTTTCTTGAGCACGACTTCTGCAACTGAGGGCTTGCAACTCAGACATTGTAGTAATTGAAGGTTGCTTTATCACAGGATCTGTGAAAGGGAAAAAGGAGTTTATAACATTTACATAAAATTAACCAATGAATAATTTGCATCCATGATTGAATAGTATTATAAATTGCATTGATATTCATTAGAATTTTGCTAACTTCTCAATTTACCTTTTGACTATATCCTCATCAAGCTTGACATATGAGTGTCCACTTTTATCCTCTTGTCTGTCATCACTATACAGCACTCTATGAGTTACAATGAACATAAGATTAGAAGAAGCCCAACAACAACACTTACAGTGAGCAGAGTTCAATTACAAAGTCACTGATATTAACATTTGAAGCAATACAGCTGTGAGTATTACAGGGTATGTTGTATATTGATAATTTTTAAAATGGATACTGGATAAAATAATAATAATAATAATAATAATAAATAATAATAAAATAAAATAACACTAAGTAAAAACACTAAGTCACAGACACGCCAGACTCCAACACCATCCAATCACTGCGCACTCTCTCACCAGAGTACTGATCACCCTCACCTGCACCTCATCAGTTTACCCATCAACCACCAGTTAAAAGACACTCACACACACTCAGTCACTGTCCGCTTCATGCTTACCTTAAGGACTCCCAGCGATCTACTTACCTGTCTCCAGCGTTCCCAAGTCTCCTCCTGTGTTCCCAGTCTGTGTGTGAGTGTTCACCGTCTCCTGTACTAATCCTCGTCTACTTCATCCCGGATCTCCACCTCAAACAACCACAAGGACAGTATCACTCATCTAACATTCACTCTGCACTCCAAGATACATCATTCATCCACCTGCACTCCTGTTTATCTCTGCTGCGTGTCAATAAAACATTGTCTACTGTTACCTCCTGTCTCTGACCCGTCTGTACTGTAACAGAAGACCGGACCATAATCGTCTGACACCAGCATGAGCCACCTGGATCCCTTCCAAGAGCTTGTCAACGCCCTGCGTTGAGCTCTTACCACCTCTCCACCGTCATCACCACCTGCCATCACCACCGACAACGCTACCACCACTTCTTCACCGCCCGTGTATGCCAGTCCCATGGCCAAAAGACGTCACTGAAGGGGGCGTAACAGGATGGTGTCAGCTAGTCGGACCCATCCAACTGCAAGTGGGTCTTCACGTTGAAAAATTACATCTACTGGTTCTGGAGGAATCCACCGCTGACGTGGTTTTAGGGCGCCCCTGGTTGGTGCAGCACAACCCCATCTTCTCTTGGAAGACCGGCGAGATCCTGAAGTGGGGCGACACCTGTTTCCCGGGCTGTTTCTCCAATCTCCCTGTACCATCCTCTCCACGTCCAGACCACCTTCCTGTCTGTGCAACCTACGTCGAGAGTCCCTTGGAAAAACGCTCGGTGGAGGTACCATCCTGTTACGCCCCCTTCAGTGACGTCTTTTGCCCCAAAAGAGCCTCCAAGCTGCCTCCACATCGGCCATAGGACTGCGCTATCGATCTGCTTCCAGGAGAGTCAGTGCCCAGGGGAAGGATCTATCCCCTGTCAATTCCGGAGGAGAAGGCCATGGAAGATTACATCAAGGAAGCTCTGGCGCAAGGTTACATCTGCCCGTCTACTTCCCCTGCTGCTTCGAGTTTCTTCTTTGTGGCCAAAAAGGATGGAGGCTTGCGGCCCTCTATTGACTACCGTGCCCTCAACAACATCACTGTCAAGTTCTGTTATCCCCTTCCTCTCGTCCTAGCGGCCCTTGAACATCTCTGTGGTGCCACTGTCTTCACCAAGTTGGACCTCCGCAGCGCTTACAACCTCATCCGGATACGTGAGGGGGATGAGTGGAAGACCGCCTTCGTGACACCTACTGGACACTACGAGTACCTTGTTATGCCGTATGGCCTGGTCACCGCCCCCTCCATACTCCAGGACTTCATACACAAGGTGCTCTGGGAGTTCCTCCACAAAAAACGTCTTGGTCTACATTGATGACATCTCAATATACTCCCGGAGCATGACCGAACATCGCCATCACGTTGTGGAGGTCCTGAAACGCCTGAGGGAATTCCAGCTCTTCCTTAAAGCAGAGAAATGCTCCTTCCACCAGCCCTCAGTGCAGTTCCTTGGGTATAACATCGATAGCAGTGGCATCCGGATGGACAAGGGGAAGGTGGATGCCATCTGTAACTGGCCCATCCACCATAAAGGAACTCCAGCGATTTCTCGGCTTCGCCAGTTTCTACCAACGTTTCATCCAGAACTACAGTACCATCACCAGTCCACTCATCAGCCTCCTCTGCAATAAGCCCAAGTCTCTGTCCTGGACCCCAGCTGCCACCAACGCCTTCAACTTCCTTAATGAAGCCTTCACCACCGCTCCTCTCCTCTTCCATCCCGACCCTGAAAAACCCTTCGTAGTGGAAGTAGACGCATCTACCACCGGAGTAGGAACGGTGTTATCTCAGTAGCAGGGGAACCCAAGTAGACTCCATCCATGTGCCTTCTTCACCCGCAAGCTCAACCCGGCGGAGACCAATTATGACATCAAGTCAAGTCAAGTCACCTTTATTTATATAGCGCTTTTTACAATGTAGATTGTGTCAAAGCAGCTTTACATTGATAACTGGTACATTATTTTGGCTGCACAGCAGCTCTTAAAGAATAGTGTCAATGCAGGCAGATCAAAGCACTGTTGAATATCAAATGTCAATTGTCAAGTGTCCCCAACTAAGCAAGCCAAAGGCGACAGCGGCAAGGAACCCAAACTCCAACAGGTGACATCAGGTGGCAAACAGGTGGCAAACAGGTGTTAAAATGGAGAAAAAAACCTTGGGAGAAACCAGGCTTAGTCGGGGGGCCAGTTCTCCTCTGGCAAACAGTGCTTTGTTACGACTCAGGTTGCTATCATAAGTCAGATAGGATCGCAACATTCAAAGTATTTAATTCAGTTCCATCCAGCTGAGGATCGTATTCATCACACCGGTATGGACGGTTGTTGAGGAGATGCGCCACTGGTTGTCATGTTGATGAGGCCTTCACAGTGGATGATCTAGTTGACTCAATCTCTGCTGATACTTCAGGGCAACAGGGAACTGCTCGCCATCAAGTTAGCTCTGGAGGAGTGGAGGCATTGGCTGGAGGGAGCCAAACACCCTTCCTTGTGCTCACCAACCACAAGAATTTGGAATATCTACGGGTAGCCAAACGACTAAACCCAAGGCAGGCACGCTGGTCTCTATTCTTCACCCGTTACGACTTCACCATCTTCTACCATCCAGGCTCCAAAAATGTCAAAGCTGATGCCTTATCCCGATTACATGCTCCCGAAGAAAACCCTGAAGAACCAGAGACCTGCTGCCCGAAGAACTTATTGTCAGTCCCTTTACCTCAAGAACGCACAAAACTCCCTTCGGCAACCATCTACTGGACTCACCCCTTTCCAGTGCGTACTCTGTTACCAACCCCCACTGTTCCCCTGGTCCGGGGAACCATCGGACGTCCCCTCTGTCGACCACCTGTTCCGAGAGAGCGAGAGGGTCTGGGACTCCACACACCACCAGCTTCAACGAGCCCTACGCAGACGCAGGATGACAGCAGACCTTCATCGCTCCAATGCCCTCAACTACCAACCTGGATAGAAGGTCTGGCTGTCAACCAGGAACATCTGATTGGTCTGCCCTGCTGTAAGCTGAGTCCCAGATTCATTGGTCCATTCACCATCACGAAGCAGATCAACCCACTTATCAACTCCAGTTACCAGCACAGTATCGCATTCACCCCACTTTCCATGTGTCTCTCTTTAAACCTCACCACCCTTCTGTTCCTGTCTCCACAGAGTCTGGCGTTACAGAAGCTGAACCCCCCCTTCCTCTCATCCTAGAAGACGGAGCAGCCTACGAGGTCCATGAGATCCTGGACTCCTGGTGCCGTGGTGGTCTACTGGAATATCTCGTGGACTAGGAGGGTTACGGCCCAGAGGAACGCTCTTGGGTCCCCAGAGATGACATACTTGACCCCAACCTGCTTCACACCTTCCACACTACTCATCCCAACAGACCTGCCCCACGTGAAAGAGGACGACCACCACGACGTCGGTCACTGTGTGCTCACACACACTCAGTCACTGTCCGGTCTCATTTGCATTAAGACGTAACTTCATGCTTACCTTAAGGACTCCCAGCGATCTACTTACCTGTCTCCAGCGTTTCCAAGTCTCCTCCTGTGTTCCCAGTCTGTGTGTGAGTGTTCACCGTCTTCTGTACTGCTCCTCATCTGCTTCATCCCGGATCTACACCTCGAAAACCACAAGGACAGTATCACTCATCTCACATTCACTCTGCACTCCAAGATACATCATTCATTCACCTGCACTCCTGTTTATCTCTGCTGTGTGTCAATAAAACATCGTCTACTGTTACCTCCTGTCTCTGACCTGTCTGTACTGTAACAGTAAAACAGTGCTGAACTTTTTTAAAATAAGTACTAAACCATGAAAATGTGCTAAATGAAATAAATCTAATATGAATATATTAATTATATGAATAAACAAAAGACATTCAAACTGAAACAAAAAGTAACACTGAAAATGTATTAGTAAATGTTAAAATTAACAAACTATAAATGAACAATACTTCTACAGCATTTATTAATCCTAAGTGTTGCCATTTTAACAGTCATGCTTAAAGATGATCATCTTTAAATATATTATATGTAGCCTATAGTCTCTTACTTTCTTTGCTTCTATTTTAAAACAAATACCAAAATATGTATTGCAGTGATGATAAAGAAGTGAAATCGGATGCGTTTCTGATTTGTTTGTTTCTGTCGGCTGCATGAACTTATTTGATTTCACACGTCGTTTTAAATATGCAACTTCGCTGGCTAATGAAAGCATAAAAGTGACCACTAGTGCAAATACATGAGTGATACACTAGTGCAAATAGATGAAAACAATCGTGACATTAAACATTTGCGTGCATTTTGTCATACTGTTTCAGACACTTGAGGTGCTACTAATGTTAGGGTCCTCTCAGTCTGATCGCAAACAAAGGGTAGCCTAGTACTGCTGTTCTTTCTCTGCTAATGCAGCATCTAGTCAGCAAATTAATTACTTTATAATGATATGACAACATGTACTGTAGTGTACTGTATTCATACCATTTCACTGTCGTGTTTTAAATGCGTATCTGAAGTGTCAGCGATCTCCTGCTGTGTGCTCTCTAAGGAGCGCACAGCCTCACGTGTCAAAGTAAACAACAACGCAGTGTTAGTATTTATTTGGCCTCTAGAAGCCGATATTTTACTGTATGATGAAAAGCAGACCCTTTCCGGCGATCCAGTCTATGCTCCAGTCTCCTAATGTAGCTCTTGCAATGGTCGCAACCCGGAAAAACTATCGGGAAGGATTTTTGCCTATAACCGATTATTCCACCAATCAACAATTGGTGCCGATTAATCGGCAAAAGCGATAAATCGGTCGACCTCTAATGCTAACTGTTGCAAAGACTTAAAGCAATTAGAATTTGTAAAATATTGTATGCCAGGACAACTAGGACAAGTACCCTACAGCTTTACCAAAAACAGAAACAATTAAAAAATAAATTTTACATGAATGACTCAAAGGAAGCACAAATTAGACTTGTGAATGAACATGTTGCTATCATTTTCCTCCCAAGATTGACCGAATCACCCACTATTAGGCCCGATTCAAAAATCTTTATAACAGAGGTGTTATGACATTAAAACATACTCTTCTTCACTTGTAAAA
Source organism: Elopichthys bambusa (assembly GCA_037101425.1). NCBI lineage: Eukaryota > Metazoa > Chordata > Actinopteri > Cypriniformes > Xenocyprididae > Elopichthys > Elopichthys bambusa. Next base: position 23,209,523 of record CM074437.1, on the reverse strand, counting down.
GGCAGGCAAATGATGATTAATAATTTGTTTTCCTTTTAAGAATGACCTGGTGGGTAATATAATCAAAACCCTTCACAGTCTCAGGAGTTTCAGATTGTGGCTTTTTCTGCTTTTAGTCTTTGTACTTATCTGTAATTAGAAATGTATATTAGAAAATAAACAGAAAGGCAAATTTGTCAAGCTTGAACAAATATAAACAAATCAATGAACACTACTATAGTTGGCTGGTCAGCTCAATTGTATGTTCATAACATGGTTTTTCAAAGATCATTTACCTCATTGATGAATGAAGCCAAATTGTTAAGGAAATCAGAAATAAATAAACAACTTAAATCTGCAAATAAAAAGAATGTTAAATGTAATGTTGTACATGTTATAATGACTATTTTTCAGGTAAATGCATTGTTTTATAGTTAAGACAGACAAATGTCACCACATAGATTTTAAACAGTCTTTAGTAAGGGACTTTGACTCTATACCAGTGCTTAAGTTGCTAGATATCTAGTGTCAGTATCATGTTACAGTGGTTAACGTCCGTATTCCACTTGTTATCCATTAGCAAATGCATAGCAGCCCTATCCACCTAGGAAAAAAAGAAATAGTGAGATTTTCTATATATATAAACAGCAACCAAAAACTTACCAGTTACTTCTGCAGGCAGCATCTTCACCTGTTCACGTCTGATTGGTCAAATTGAATGTAGCTGCACTGAAAAAGATGCACTGTTACACTTTGTATCAAAAATACGATTGGCACAGACAAGTAAAGTTAATTAAACACAAATCTTACCTGGAGTCACAAAATAACGGGGTTTTGCTACAGTTTCTGGGTCGAACGACATGTTTCCTGGAAACGGTGTGCAACGGTGTGCACGCGGTATTAAAGAGACAGCTTGCACAATGGGTCCAAGTAAAGTCGTTTACAAATGTGTTCTCTTTTATTCTGGACGGCAAGGGCAGTGACTGTAACATTGAGCGTATTTTGCAGTATTAAACGCGTACTTATACAGACTTCATCAGGCTCCGAAAATTCTTCAAAAAGAACACAAAGAAGCCTTTTAAGTAGCACAACCTTTTACAAATACAAACAAGTAAATCTGAACAACATATTAATTTTAAGTATGCTTATGGCAATATTTAATAATAGTTGACAAATGTTTATAATACATTATTACGGAAACCCTGAACCCTTGGTAGGGAGGGAAAAAATACGAAAACTTATCTCATTATTTCAACATATTAAGTTGTTATTTCGAGATATTAAGTTATTTCGAGATATTAAGTTGTTATTTCGACTTAAGTCGTTATTTCAACATAACTCATTATTGAATATCAAGTTTAATAAAAGACTTGCACTATTCAACAACTTCAATGGCACAACAGTAACGTGTCAGCTCGCAATTCCAGCTTTTACTGCGATCGCTGCGGTTTCGAATTCACCTTTTGCCGAGCTCACTCTTCGCTATTTTCCCATCACATATCAGAAAGGCATTTATTTTCAATAAAAATTAAAATAATGTTCTAAAAGTGGAAATAACCTGCCTAACTAGTGTTTAATAACATTAAAAGTATTTATTGGGTAGGGTTAGCAGCATGTTCTCTTTCGTAGTGTAGAATACATCATATTGTAAAAAAAATAAATAATGCATCAAAAAGGCAGAGACTGCCAAAATCAGTGGATTCAGTCCCCTTATCTTAATGACTGGCATTGTTTGGTAAATGTTGAATAAAAACATTCCAATGTTTGTGAAACCCTCTGATCTTGGGTTTTATTTCAGCATGTTAATTCTTCATTCTGGACACTAAAAGGAAGATGATATAAATGGCAGGGGAGTGTTTTCATCCAGTTAATTAAAAATCTATGTTGTTTCAAAGCCACATTCTATATTCCTCTTGCTTTAGCAATATGTCAGTCTGCTCTACTAGACTTGATGGATACAGGCCATCTGCTCACTGCTTAGTAACATTGTTTGTCCCAATCCCAGTCACATCTTGCTCTTGAACTACTAATTTGGTAACACTTTATAATAATGTTCAGTTAAAGTCACTTATAAGTTAATAGTCAATAATCATTTACAAAACATAACTATACATTCATAAATGATTAATAAGTGGTATACTAACGATTTAAAAATGTGTTGTAAGTTATCTTAAAAAAATTGTAAATCATTAAATCAAACAGATCATTAGTAGATGGTTGATAACTTATTAGTTGATATAATTATAAATAATTGAAGTATTTGTCAATTGTTTTAGTATCATTATCTCAATAAACAATGGTTAATCATGAACAAATGATAAACAAACCATTTGTAAATGATCAGTATATCATTTAATGATGTATGGTTAAGTTATAATCTGGTCTGTGTTCAAAACGTCTCGGGTTAAGTATGTAACCCTGGTTCCCTGAATAGGGAACAAGATGCTGCATCGAGACGCATTGGGATCACCTCTGCGTGATTACGTCTTGAAGCACTTGTGAAATTGAACCAATGGCGTGACTGAACATCAGAGGCGGGTGACGTCACAGACCAGGAAACTATAAAGCATACAGAGAACAAAGAACGCCAGCTTCTGATTGGCTGAAGCAAGACGCTCACAGGCATGCAGAGAGTATGGCAAGGCGACGCAGCGTCTCGTTCCCTATTCAGGGAACCAGGGTTACATACGTAACCCGAGACGTTCACTTTCATGGGAACTTCGAGCTGCATCGAGATGCATTGGGAACTCTATCCCAACTACGCCATAATGCCTGTTATCTTAAGACAAGAGCACAGCAGACCCCGGAGTGGAGCCTAAGTCAAGGTTATAAAACCTGATGAATGTATGCTGAGAGGACCACCCAGCCGCATCACATATATCATAGAGGGGGACCCCCGAGATTAAAGCCTTTGAGGCAGCCATAGCCCTGGTAGAATGTGCCCAGACAGTCAAAGGAGAAGGCTGTCCAGTAGACTCATAAGCAAGTGAGATAGCCTCGACCACCCACTTGCTCATTCTCTGCTTAGACGCAGGACCTCCCTTCTTAGGAGACCCATAACAGTCGATCAGTTGTTCAGAATTATGCCACAGGGCAGCTCTGTGGACATAAGTGTCTAGTGCCCTGACCGGGCAAAGCAGATTAAGTCTTTCCTGATCTGGACTGGAAAATGGAGGAGGACAAAAGGCCTGCAGTACAATAGGCCCTGGGACGTTGGTGGGGACCTTGGGCACATAACCAGGTCTAGGATGAAGAAAAGCCTTGACCATACCAGGCACAAATTCCAGACATGAGGGAGCAACTGAAAGTGCTTGAAGATTTCCAATTCTTTTAAGAGATGAAATAGCCAACAGGAATATAGTTTTTAGAGTGAGGAATTTCTCAGAAACCTCTAACGGTTCAAAGGGAGCAGAAGCTAACCCTTCCAACACAATAGCCAAGTCCCAGGCCGGAGTTCTTGTACGAAGTGAAGGCCTCCGCCTCAGAGTACCACGAAGAGAGTCCCCCAGAGGAGCATGATAGGCGGAAATAGCCGTTACATAGACCTTCAAGGTAGAAGGAGATAGACCATCTGAGAATTTTTCTTGGAGAAATTGCAGCACTAGACTGACAGAAGAATGGACAGGGTCCAACTTTCTTGAGGAGGGAGCTCTGGAGTGGAGTATAGTCTCCACAACCTCAGTTGGGAGACTGGATTCTATGAGCCTAGCCCCCTCAGAGGCCAGGCCCACAACTCCGAGCGGGAGTGAAGTATCATGCCGCCTGCTTGAGACAGAAGGTCCTGTCTGATGGGGATCTCCATAGGAGAGCCGTTGAGAAGAGACACCAGGTCTGTGAACCCAACGAATGAAGCCGCAGCAGAAGCGGGACCCGATCCGCGGGGAACACTGGCCGAGGCGCCCTCCTTATTGTCTAAGAGCGCCTGGCGAGAACGGAGTGTTCTAAATGTAAGCTTCTCTCAATGCACGCAGACAGCTCCCTCGAGAGCTGCCTGGGCATGCTCCACTCATAAACAAACAACACACATCTCGTGTGTATCCCCACCCATGATGAAACGAGGGTAGGGATGAACACACTTGACAAACTGCTGTTTGCTCGCCATTTATAGTGTTTTTGAATATATATATATATATATATATATATATATATATATGTGTGTGTGTGTGTGGTGTAACAAGATACTCTTGTCCTCAAACAAAGAGATCATTTTCTGTATATATAACTGACAGACAACACCAAATAAGACACACGATAACACAGAGCGCTTGCTGAAGACACAGAAGCTGGCGTTCTTTTTTCTCTGTATGCTTTACAGTTTCCTGGTCTGTGACGTCACCCGCCTCTGATGTTCCATCACGCCATTGGTTCGATTTCATAAGTGCTTCAAAACATAATCACGCAGAGGTGATCCCAATGCGTCTTAACGCAGCTCGAAGTTCCCATAATAGGGAAGCCCAAACATGCAGGTACGCTAAAGCAGTATTTTTAAGAAAGGGAACTTAACACCGTGTTTGACATGCTTTAGGGAACGTCATCATATGAACCGGTGTCTGAAAGCAATTATCAATTCTCACCAATCCTATTGGCTGGCGACAGCCTATGACGTCTAACAAACATTTCAGGAAGTGTGTGGATCCGTGTCCCAGGTTTTTGACACCCGATGACACACACAATCTGTGCGTTTTCTGTCTGGGAGAGGAGCATGCACAGACAGATCTATGCTTATGTGTGGTCCACAGATATAGGTCCACAGCTATAGCTGGCCTAGGCTAGAACTAGGGTTTAGGTGATATACTTAAGCATGTCACCCTTTTATTACTTCCCCCTGTCAGGTGAGTGTAGTTTTTCCTAGTCCCTCTTATCAGAGTTGTCAGGCCAAGGCCCATTACCCCTTTGGTGTAGGTGCAAGATAGATAGCAGCTAAGGTAGCAGACTATTGCTAAGTCTCCCTGGTGCCATTGTCTAAGGTCGTAGGCCCCTTATCACTATGTGAATAAGGAAATGCTAGTGTTGCTGTGGCCCCACTTTTCTAGAACTTTCATTCTTACTTTGTTTAGTCTTTTTCCCTGAACCCCTTGAATTAGGATTCAAGTTTGAGTGAAACAGCGTTAGCTTTCTTTAAGCTCCTGTTCCCTAGGGTTCAGTACAGATGTCTCTGTCTTTGGTGAAAAGCACCCACCCTTAAAAATTTCAGGGTAGTATGAATGGAAAGTGAAGCATTCCCCTGTTTCTCAGGGTTGTTGATGCTTTCGTTCTATTTTTGCCCTACATGATGTGAGCCCAATAACTCTAAAGGGTAAAAAGTGTTTTAACTGGGTACATTGCCTGTTGGAATATGTAGATTATAAGCTCAGGTTGAGTTAATATAGGTAACCTCACTTGATAGTTTGGTTCTCAGATTACGCTCCCTTAGAGCATAGATACTGCCACTGGCTGACACCCGTATCTTTCTGGAGTAGTAGGCCATGTCTGGGCCTCTTTCAGAGCATGTTGGCATAGTTTGTACTCCTCTTGCTTAGAGAGTATAAGTGTTTTACTGAGTATATTGCCTGTTGGAATGTGTTGAATAGAATTAAGCTCAGGTTGAGCTAAATAGTTAACCTCACTGGATAGTTTGGTTCTCATATATAGCTCCCTTAGAGCTTAGACACTGCCACTAGCTGATGCCACTTGTCTTTCTGGAGTCACAGGCCCTTTTTTTGGGCCTCCTTCAAGAACATGGCGTAAGTTTGTACTTCTCTTGCTGAAAGAGTAAAAAGTGTTTTTACTGAGTACACTGCTTGTTGGAATGTGTTGTGGTAGACTGTTATGTGGGCACTCTACAGTCTTATCTGCTAGTTAAACTCGGTTTCAATCAGAATGAGTCCCCATGTTTTGTGGGCTCTTGCTTTATCAGCAATTGAGCTGCTTTAGGTGTGTGGCCTTCACAGGCCGCCCTGTAAGCTATTCCCCCCACATCTGGGTGTCTTTTAAGCAGAATAAGCATGTAGTTTTCACATGTTGGCCTTTTGCAAGGCTGCTGTGATATATTCTTCGAAAAGAAGTTTGGTCCCAGAAGCTTTTGAGCGGCCTTGGTAGGCCTTTTGTGGAAGGCCTCTTTGAGGCTTATAGCTTGGGCTGTTGGCCTTAGGGAATGCTGTCACTGACAGCCTATATATGGCCTGTAGGGGGAGTGGTTCTGGCATTTCAGTTAAAACTGCTAGTTCTGACGTTTGTCTAGGCATTTTTTGGCATGCACTTCCTCAAGCATGGCAGCATGAGTATATAGTGTTGAGTTCCCTTTCGAAAGGGAATGTCTCAGGTTACGTATGTAACCATGGTTTCCTGAGAACAGGGAATGAGACACTGCGTTACCTGCCATGCATCGGGGCTGCCTGCTGAACAGTCCCTTCAGACGATAAGGTACTGACTGCTTCTCTAGGCGCTCCTTTATACTTCTGGGTCACGTCTATTATGACGTAATAGGCTGTCGCCGGCCAATAGGATTGGTGAGATTTGAGAATTGCTTTCAGACATTGGTTCACGTGATGATGTTCCCCAAAGCATGTCAAACGCAGTGTCTCGTTCCCTGTTCTCAGGGAACCATGGTTACATACGTAACCTGAGACGTTTTCAAGTGGATAAACATTTATAAATGACTTACAGTCAGGGAATTCCAGTGGGTTATGTTAAATCCTTTCATTAATCAAAACAGACTTGGGTTCTGTGTGGCGTGTGTGGTGATAATGTGAACCTCAGAACTGGTTTTACCTTCTACTGAAGCTCACATGCAAGTGCACAGCATTTGAAGACCCAATATGTGTCAGAGAAGACAGTGGTCTATACCCTCACCAGTCAGCACTTACATTGCAGTACATACTATAAAGTGTTCAACACTGTTAAAGATGATGTGTAAACACATGAATATATCATTTACAATGCTTTCTGCATTCTGAATGATAATGTATCAACAAATAACTACTAATGATCTGTTTGATTTATTTCATGATTTACAGTTTTTTTTAAAGATAACTTACAACACATTTGTAAATCGTCACTAATTAATCATTTATAAATGACTTATAACCAGTGTTGGGAGTAGCGCATTACAAGTAACATGATTTATGTGATCAGATTACTTTTTCAAGTAACTAGTTAAGTAACGCAATACATTTCCAATTTACAACAAGTAATCAAAGTTACTTCAAATAAGTAACACAAGTTACTTTTTACATTTATTGACTGACAGCTCCCCTGTCCCCATGTTGAGAGAAATAAAGTGCAGAGGTGTTGTGTGTGCTGTGTGAACATGATGGTTATTGTAGTTCTAGACTAAATGTGAACATATGTTTACTCATCTCACTTGCATGAAAACATTCAGTATTCCTCAAAATGAACAAAAACAGTGAAATGTGTAGAATTTGAGGGCAAACCAGACAAATAAATCTTCCAGATGATTCACTGAAACAAAATGCAAAAACTCAACACTCCAGACTCCAAATCAACAATCTAGGACCATAAATGAAGTGGGCTCCAGCCCGTCTGAACTAACGAATCCCCCCAGCTAAGTACTTTATGGCCTTGCAAGCTTGTAAAAGATGAGCCTAACTATGGAAGATGTCAAACTTAAGAACAGCTCGAGCCCCACCAAGATAATGCCAGAAGTTGTTTGATCCCTGAAACATAGATATAAAACAGACCTTCTTCTGAGTGACACAGAGTTTAAATCCACAGGAAATCCAACAGAGACTGGATTTTTTTTTTTTTTTTTTTTTTTTTTTTTTTTACATATACACTGCATAAAATCATTCCAAAACAATTCTAAACGGACTTGTAATCAAACACTGTTTAACTGCATAATTCTATAGCATGTCTACAACCTATATAGGTTACCATAATTCTTAGATCATTTGAATGGCTGATTGAAAGTGTGCCTTGTTTGGTATGAGTGTAAATCTCTGTTTATAACTAAAATTTTGGCTTGAATGTAAAATGTATCATATTATTTTTTAGAGAAATCATGTCTAAACTGTACTCTCTGTAATCTCTGCTAAGAGCAGGAAAATTAAGAGACCAGGTGATAACCTGTAATTTATGGTGAGAAGAGGAGAAAAGCCACCTCTAAAGCAAAGACGATACCTAATTGGTCAGAACTCCCCTAAGAGGTTGGACAGACATCTAAGTTTAAAAATTCACGACACGAACAAAGAATCAGATGAGATGATGATGACGAGACAATGATGAACAAAAAAAGAAGATCAAGATCAGTTGAAAATGGCTTAACAGTTTCATTCAAGCCATCCAACTACTCTCGTCTTACTTACTTTTCTTTCTTTTACTTAGTTTCCTTTCTTTTCCGTGAGAGTCACCAGAATGTGATTGGCTTCCGACAACATCAATCAAATGAACCTGGGAAACACCCTTCTCCAAGCCAAAGACGCCGACAAAGGGCATCCCCATTTAAAGACACAAACGACAGACACAAGTATACCTCCAGATTCTAGCTGAACTGGTGCATTGATATAAAGTCTAATAACCCCCGATTAAGAAGCGATAGAAGGGTTAAATTAATGATTGGTGGTTCGTTCAGATCTGGGGCCTGGGCCCGTATGTATAAAGCCGCTCAGAGTAAAATTTTAGTCTTAAAGGAGGGGTATAATGCTATTTCATGCATTCTGACTTATTTACACTGTTAAAGAGTTGGATTCTCACGCTAAACATGGCCAAAGTTTCAATACACGAGTTGGACGTATGACAGATTATTTCTGTGCCAAAAATACTCACGAACTTCAGGGTCTTTTTTTCGAGTATTGGCCTGTGTGACATCGATGGGGTCGGAATTCCTTTATAAGGTGCACTTCTCCTGGAAGAGTGCGCATGCACACGTCGACCAGAACGAGAGAGCAAGAGTACACCCATCGACACGCTTCATTCGACTTTGCTAAAGTCATCAGCAGCGCTGCACAGGACTTGCTCGATAAAGATTTGTCACTTTGTTTTTAGACCACGAAATCAACAATGTCACCAAAGAAGTGTGTTTTTGGTTGTAAGGAAAAGATAATCTTGCTTTCCAAAGAACCCAGTGTAGCTGAGAGATTTGTGCTCAAGCATTACATTGATGCGCTCTCGATATTTGTTTCTTTAAAATATACATAGAAACTGATAGTTTCAATCACTTTTTTATTGGTTAAAATAAATGGAGAATATCTTGTGTTTTTCCGTGGCTGCTCGAGCCCTCAGGATTGGCGCTTATGGTTTCATAAACAAGGCTCTGTTCTACGCTGGATTTACAGATTGTTTGAAACTGAAAGATGGAGCGGTCACAGCAGTAATGATCCCAGTCATGAGTCGGAACCGCAGGTGCTGAGTAAAACTGCTTCAAATTTCTGTTTTGTTGGCAATAGGCCTAAGTGCGTAAAATGTAAACAATATGAACATAGTGAATTCATAAATTCATTATTCATCATTCACTATACGTGCCGAGTATTCACTTTTTGGAAAGACTATAAATATGATAAAACTAAAGACTTTTCACGATTTAAAGGATGCTATACTACTCTATAGGTACTTAAGTTTAACCTGAGATTGGCAGAAACTGTGTGTGATACCCCCCTCCCCCCCTTTAAGTGTGTCAAAATTCTAAGAATTGTAATTTTACTCTCATTCCTAGGCTTAAGAATAAGTATGATTCATAAAGGTTCCTAAGTGTCAAGACTAGGTCTTAGCTCCTAAATTATTTAGGGGAGATACTGAGGTCTCCTAACCTAGTTAGGAGTAACAAGATGGCAGCAAAGAAGAGGAGACACACGCTCTTCAATAAAGATATGAAGTACTGGAGTTATATGATGATGACATGGAGTTGATAAAATAATATAAACTTGATTGTCAATTCTTTTTGTAACTGACCTAATAAGAAATGTAAAATAAATAAATTTTATAAATTTTATAAATATTACTTAAACAATAATTACTATGTTAAAAGCATTTTAATACATTTAATGACTTTGAATAAACTTTTTATAACTTTAAATGTAATAACTTCTCCCACTCTACAAATCAATGCTCTGACTGTAGAAATGAAATAGTAATGACCTTTTTTAATAACTGTAAAAATGCAACAGTGCACCAGTGATGACTTAAACCCATCAGTCATAGTAAGCAGGATCTTAAATAGTACTATTGCTAAACTTACCACACCAAACATAGTGGCCAAAACTGACACATGACACATCATTGCTTCAATTGCATATGAGACATATATCAACAGAAAAAGATTCCACACCATCATACTAATTTGTGATAATTTTACACAATGCAAAGCTATTTTTAAAAATAAATTAAAATATTAAAACATTTCAGTGTCTTTTTAAATGATTTTATATATATATAATTACAATAAATGATTGGTGTTGTGCTACTGTGACTTCACCCTTGCAGGCTTGCTATTGGCTGATTCAGAGGTTGAGGGCGGCCATTTTGACATCATTGTAGTCCTTAGCTCACAACACTTAAGTCAGCACTTAAGAATCATACTTTACTAAAAGTTGCTTTTAGCTTCTTTATACAAGTCTCCTATTCTCAGAAAAATCCTACTCTTTACTAAGAATTTTTTGACACTTAAGTCAAAACTTAAGACCATTCTTAAGAGCATTTCTGAGAAGTTTTATACATATGGGCCCTGATGTATAAACGTTGCATACGCACAAAAAAGGCACTGAAATGTGAGTACTCAATTTTCCACGCACATATCGGGATTTATAAAAAATAAACTTAGCGTAAATATGTGTACACCATATGGGAGCTCTAGACTGTGCGTACGCACTCTTTTACTGGAGTGAACGAAGTAATGAAGTACACAGAATGATTTGAATCTCTGTTTTGCATTTAGAAATTTCAATTTCCAAATTTAGATTAAATATGTCACTCTCCTTAATGAAGTTGAGCACCGAAATTACATGAAATCATTATCCAGAAGTTACAACATTTTATATTAATTTAAATATAAATATTTGTAGTGAATGCGCTGCTTTTGAACACTTTTCCTGTGGCATGCTGTGCTTTAATTTGAGGATTGTTTGGTGCATGATAATTATGCTTTAAATTGTGTTCTAAATAGCAGAACTCATGTTCTGAGAAAATATTTTCGCACGAATAATGATCAATGATGCGCACTTTGTCTAAGCAGATAGCTTAGCAACATAATGGCATAATGACAGACACTGAAGGAATTGCCAGGTGATCTTCCAATGAGTAGCTACTGTACACAGTACTGTACAACCTCTGCTGAACATAGGAGTCAGGTGTGCTGCTGGTGTCGTGCACAGACAGAGACAGACAGTAGCCTAAAGATAACCCATTTCATGGTCTTCCCAATATTATGAAAAATGCCATTATTTGAAGGATAGATTTTGATAGAAATGGTAAGATATGCATTTTATTTTTAAAATGTTTTTTCAGTTATCCGTTTCCAATAAAAATATATGAACATCTTAAAATATAGGCTATGTTTACCTTATAGGCAAAATTCTATACATTTTATTTGTTTAAAAAAAAAAAAAATTAAATACTACTTGGCCAGTGAAAAAGAATTAGAATACCTCTTCACTGAAAACATCCTGAACAGTATTTTATATGATTTTATATGAGAGTGAATGATTTTTAGCAGTGTAATGTGACAGCATTTATTGTCATATTTTCTATGTCTTGTACTGTTAAACACGGTGTCACGTGGATGGGAATATGCATGGAAATGATATGCAGATGACATAATGCATAGTAAAACTAGGCATTGTAAACTCCATATATGGTGATTTTGGGGAGGAGACGGGGTGGAGATGTATGCACAATCTTCCACTGACTGTGTTTTTCATAAATTTTGCATAGGTTCTGGCGTACGCATGGTTTAATAAATCTGGCTTTTATGCATACGCACACTTTTAAGATGAAATCTACAGAAAGTTTTATACATGAGGCCCAGGTCTTATGAAGTGCATATATTGCTAGAAACTTTACAACAAAACAAAATTCTTTCCTCACTTTCTTTCTGCAACTCGTGTGAATGTGTGTGTGTGTTAGATTTTAGTATATGTGTTAGAGTAATCGGTAACACATAAACTATTAACTACGACTTTTCCCTCAATAAACTCCTAATTTACTGCTTATTAATAGTTAGTAAGTTAGTTGTTAAGTTTAGGTATTGGGTAGGATTAAGAATGTAGAATAAGATCATGCAGGATAAGGCATTATTATGTGCTTAGTAAGTACTAATAAATATATATAAATATATAAATATTTATGCATATTACTAGAATATAAATATTTATAAATAAATATCCGCTACTGAGCTGATAGTTACAGTCCGTTTAAACGAACGCTGGACGATTCATTTGCTTGGTCGTAAAATAAGTGACTCTTTTAAAATTCCCTATAAATTAATTAATAATTCACTTTTAGCTAAACTGACCCGTGCCCCTTACATGTTTAAGTGGAGAATTTGGGTAGTTTAATCTAAATTGTAAGCATATACAAAGTTATTTATCTTTTCATTTTGCTGATGATAGATCAGAACCGCTCAGTCTGTGTATGTGACATCAGCGCATGCAGCATGCTGCACGGCTGTAACCCGAGTCGACCTCCCTATCTTTACACTTCAGTCTGCAGTAAATTAATTTAAGATCTGAGATCTCACACTAGACGATAAGGTTAGAATTGAGCGTGTTCCTCAATATCTAGAATGCCTTGTTTATAGCTAAACTGACGTCTGCGTGTTCCAGCTTCACTCAAATCTGTGTGTATATCAGTCAGAGAGCTGAATGAAATAAAACTGCAGTAATTAAAATACCTCAATAGTCAATAGGATGACTATTCTCCTCAAAGCATGGTAAGATTGAACGTGTTTCTCGATCTATTTCTAAAGGGCTTTTATTTATTTATTTATTTATTTATAGCTAATTTTTGTCAGTGTGTGTTCCACTGCATTTAGTGTGCCATTTCCTCCCTGTGGTACACCGTAGCTATAAGCTTGCCTGTTTATGAGAGCTTGTGTAACACTCTGTGTGTCCGAGTGTGATTTGAATGGAAAGTTAAATTTTGATCAAACAAATTTTTACACTGAAATTGTGAACCAACAGTGAAGAAACGCCTCGGTTACGACTGTAACCTTAGTTCCCTGAAGAGGGAACGCCCGAATTGGGCACAGCAGATTATTACGTTCCTGGTCTGGACCCCCGAAGGGAGAAGGACAGAAGGCTTGCAGCACAACAGATCTAGCCACATTAGCGGGGACCTTAGGAATGTTACCTGGGCTGGGATGAAGAAAGGCTGTCACCATACCAGGCGCAAATTCCAAGCATGACGGGGCAACCGACAGAGCTTGTAAATCTCCTATTTTTTTAAGAGAAGTAATAGCAAGGAGGAACAAAGTTTTCAAAGTCAGAAACTTGACTGGGACTTCCTCAATGGGCTCAAATGGAGCTAGGGAAAGGCCTTGGAGCACCACGGCCAAATCCCATGCTGGTACCCTCGAACGTACTGCAGGCCAAAGCCTCAAGGTGCCACGGAGGAAACGTGTTATAAGAGGGTCTCTCCTTAAAGACATACCACCCAGAGATATGTGGTAAGCCGCTATGGCCCCCACATAGGCCTTCAAAGTAGATGGGGATAACCCTGCAGTGAATTGTTCCTGCAGAAACTCCAGTACTGCACCAACAAGACAATTAACTGGGTCTAACTGATGACCACTGCACCATGAGGTGAACAATCTCCACTTCAGGGCATATAACTTCCTCGTCGTGAGATGGTACCCACAACCTCAGCTGAGAGACCTATGAGTCTAACCCAAAGGTTCTAGGCGGGGGTGAAATATCGAGCCCCCTACCTGGGAGAGGAGATCCCTCCTGATCGGAATCTCCCACGGAGACCCATCTAGGAGAGACACTAGATCCAAAAATCACACTCGGCCCAGCCAATGCGGGGCTACTAAGGTAAGCCGAATTTGGTCCCGGCGAACTCTCTCTAAACCCCCCGGGAGCAGAGCGATCGGGGGAAATGTGTACAGACGAAGTCTGCACCATAGCATCCAGAATGAGAGTAGCTGGATGCATGAGGGACAACCAGAGTGGACAGTGAGATGTCTCTCGAGACGCAAACAGATCAACCTGAGCCTGGCCGAGCACCCTCCATATCTGCTCCACCACCTCGGGGTGGAGCCTCCATTCCCCAGGCCTCAGCCCCTGCCTTGACAGGATGTCTGCTCCTATGTTTTGGACCCCAGGGATATAAGCTTCCCTGAGAGACAGCAGTTTCCCCTGGGACCACAGGAGGATTTGGTGCGCCAGATTGCAGAGTGGACGCAAGCGCAAACCCCCCTGGTGATTTATGTAGGTGACCACCGATGTGTTGTCTGACCGGACAAGAACATGGTGGCCCCTGAGGTCTGGAAGGAAATTCTTAAGAACAAGAAAGACAGCCATCCTTTCCAGGCAGTTGATGTACCAGGAGAGGTGGTGTCCCCTCCACAGACCCTGAGATGAGCGACCTTCTAGGATCGCCCCCCAACCCGTGAGGGAACCATCCGTCGTTAGCATTTTGCAACGACAAGGAGCTTCCAGCATGGGCCCTTGGCATAGGAACCAAGGTTTCTTCCACATAGCCAAGGCACGTAAGCATTGCTGCGTGACCTTGATCATGCGAAAAGGATTTCCCCTCTGAGAAAACCCCCTGGTTCTGACCCATCACTGCAGGGGTCTCATGTACAGCAGGAAAGATATTAAAAAAGATATTACATTGGAAGCTGCCGCCATCAGCCCTAACAGTCTCCGAAACTGTTTCACAGTGAGTGACTGGCCTAGCTTCATCCGGTTTACAGTAGAAAGGATTGATTCTATGCGAGCAGGAGCAAGAGAAACGCCTAGAAAAGTGGTCCTCTGAGCTGGAGACAGCACACTCTTTTTGGTGTTTAACCTTAACCCCAAATTCCTGATGTGCGCGAGAACGACATCTGGATGCCGAACCGCTAGATCTATTGTCCTTGAGATCTATTGTGACAAACCAGTCATCGGACCTGATCTGTGACACGATTTGTCTCAAGGTTTTGAACTTGAGCTTCATAACTGACTGGTTCAGCTGACGTAGGTCCAAAATGGGACGCAACCCCCCATCCTTCTTTGGAACGATAAAATAACGGCTGTAAAAAACGGTTTCTCTGTCGGGAGGGAGTACACGTTCTATGGCTCCCTTCCCCAGCAGAGTTTTTACCTCTTGTTCCATGACCAAAGCCTGCTCGGGGCCCACCACTGTGGGTAGGACCCCCGTAAACCTGGGTGGGCGAGACCCGAACTGAATGGCATAACCCTTTTCGATTGTACGCAGGACCCATTAAGAAATATTTGGCAGTAGCTTCCACGCTGTCAGATATTCTACTAAGCGCCGCTACGTTTCCAGGCAGACACTGGGATGTTTGCTTGCTGGAGGCCGCTGCACCCTGAAGCACATGAGTTGGCAGGGTTGGCAGAACAGCACCCTGAGGGCACCAAAGAGAACTGGGCACCGTATAATAAGGTGTTAACCATATCCCTTCGGAGGGGGCTACCCTCAGGTACCCCCTTACGGGGCCCCTTACGGGCGTCCCACCGACCCCCCTTGTTTCTGAGGGGGAGTTCGGGTGGCGACGCTCTGTTTCTGAGTGGCATGGTGTTGCAAAGAGCTGGATTTAGATGTTTGGGGCTGCTCTCACTCAGCAGCCCCAGAGATGTGAGAGCGATGGGGGAGGAGCTTCTGGAACACCGCCGCCTGCTTATTGGCTTCCTGGAACCTCTCGACAACAGTATTTACTGCGTCGCCAAAGAGGCCAGGGGGCGCAAGTGGGGCGTCCATAAGCACGTTTTTGTCTTTATCCTTTATGGCACTTAAGTTTAACCACAAGTGCCTCTCCGTGGCCACCTGGACTACCATAGCATGACTAACAGATCTAGCCATCTCCTTGGTGGCCCAGAGAGATAAGTCTGCAGCACGATGTAGTTTCTCTACCACGTCTGGGCTAATTCCCCCGCCCTCTTCAACATCTCCTAATAAATCCGCCTGGTAGGCTTGCAGCACGCCCATAGTGTGAAGATACGCTGCAGCCTGACCAGACGCCTGATAAGCTTTGCCCACCAAAGCTGAGGTGACTCTGACCGGCTTGGTGGGCAGTGTCGGGGCCTTTAGGGACGATGCTGACTGTGGAGAGAGATAACTCGCAAGCGTTTCTTCCACTTTAGACATCGCCCCAATACCATGCTCTTTAAGCCCCACTATCGACAATAGGAGGCTGGTTTCTTCCATGATCTCGACACCTCAGTGTGGAGATCTGGAAAAAACGTGAGGCCCCGACGTGGAGGTTGTACTCACGAGGGCAGGAAACGTTCATCGAGCTTGCTTTTTGGACGAACGTACTGCCTCTCTGCTGGCCACTCGAGGTTTAACTTGGCATAAGCACGAGTGATAACCTCCACCAGCTCCTCATATGCGGGAGAGTGGGATGGCAAGTCCTCACTATCTCCCGCATCGATGCTCTCTACATCCAAGTCCTCAGAGCTGGACACGTTGAGCACCAGCGCTTTAATCAGTGCGGAAGGAACCGCAAAGCGTGATCCATCTGCGATCCCCATGATCTAGATCACCGCTGTGCCTCAGCAGCAGCGGGACCTGAATCAAGGAGCCTGAGCGCCCTCCTCAAAGAGCGCAATGCTCACAGCCAGCACCCTCAAGTACTGAAAATGCATGCTCCGCTCCCAAACAAACCACAGAAAGACTCTGTGTGTCCCCACCCGTGATGTAACGTGGGCAGGGATGAACACACAGCCTAAACTGCTATTTGTCCACCAAAATATATATATGCTTGTGATAAGACAATACTACACCTTATAAGAAAGAGAGCGCTACTGAAGACACAGAAGCTAGCGAGAAGCTGAGCGTGCTTTATAGTTTCCTGGTCGTGATGTCACCCGCCTCTGACGTCTCGTCACAGCATTGGACGGATTTCAAATGTGCTTCATGACAACATCACGTGGAGCGTCATTCTTAATGCAACGTGAGTTCCCTTGAAAGGTAACTGTTGTGTTTTGCGCGCCGAGAGAAACTTGCACAGAGATCCGCTGAGATCGCTGTTCATTTTACAGCACAAAAGTGTCACGTAAAGTTTAATCTCACTTTCAAACGGGTGAAATTCACGTGTTTGTCCACTAGCAGTTTGTCCAATCGCAAACGATTTGGAGAGGAAAGAGGCATGACATGTAACGTGACGTGTGAACAACGTGACATGTGAATGGCCCCTAATATTATATTCTTTGCAAACAGCGACAACTTGGTTGCAGATAACACTTTGCATTCACAAAACCAGGTAGGATGAACGCATAGTTGTCTTTCCATTCTTCTTTGTATGCCCTATTTTCGCTGTCAACTTTCCTCTTTAGACTCTTTGATAGTACCATTTTCTCTCACCAGCTAGCTTAAATGTTAACATCACTCTGCACACGATGTAATAGCGTACCTCCAGCACGCAAACAATTTTAAAAAATGCAGTTTAGTACATGAGGATGCCAAGGAATAATTCTGTGTAAAAGTAGGCTACGTCAAATAATTATTACAACAAGTTAAGATCCACTGTGTAACAAGCAAATTAAAATGATACACATTTATTATTCACAATATGGAAAGAGGAAATAAAACATAGTTCCTTAAGAGCATGACTCAAACATGCCATTAATGGGTTTATTCTAGTCTCCTTTGACTATGTTCTGGCCCGCCAACTAGTGGCGAAATTTTTTTTTTTGGCTCGTTGCCAAACTTAATTGCCGACCCCTGTCATAGACTATTCTCTCTGTCACACATAATTAGTTACTCCCAGGGCCATACACAGGGTTTCATAATTACCAAGTTCACAAAATAGTGTTTGGGGGTTTGGGGGCATGCCCCCCTGAGAAACTTTTGATTCCACTGGTGTGCGTATGTGCATTTTCAGACGTTTGAAGGCCAAAAAAGGGAAAACAATAGCTTTAAAACCATGTCAGTATAGCATACATTATTTGTCAAGCACAGCCCGATAACCAGTGTTGGGTGTAAGTAACGCGTTACTGTAATTAAATTACTTATCCACTGAAAAAGTAAAGTAAGGGATTACTGTTCATTTTTAGGTAATTTAATTACAGTTACTTATGATGTACTTGCGTTACATGCTGTAAATTAGTTCAACAGTTCTGTTTAAATCAATATTGAATTTAAAATCTAAATTTGTCGTCTAAAGGTAAAAGTGAATGCTACCTCTTTAAAATCGTTAGCTGTAGTGCAGTTGCGCGTGAGTTCGCAACTTCGCACCAGTTGGCTGCATAGTCACTGTCTGAAGATGTCGGCCGAGTGGCTGTTTTGCAGAATGGAAATATTCCAATTACTTCACTTTTTTGACACAGGTAGGCAAGAACATTACGGTAAAAGCTATGTCTTCAGTCAGTCTTCAGACGGCTTCAGGCGGTCTTCAGTTAGTGTGCTCTCAACCAAAGCGCACACACATAGCCGCCTCTCGCAAGTGTCAAATTTTTGCACATAAACGTTCAAATACACACACAGTTATGTCAAAATGCCCGTCTTGGTGTATATTCGCGTTGGTTATGTGAATGTGAACAGCATGCGTAATATTGTCTCCGTCCATTAGGTCTTAGTGACAGCAGCCTTTAAAACATGCTACTGTCTACTATTGACTGTCTGTTTTATACATGATAATCAAACAACAAAAGAAAAGCTTTAATAAGGATTAATCTATATTTAATTTATACAGTTATGACTATGCAGAGTTATTTTATATTTGATTATTCAATTTCTGTGGTATTTTTACTTACTACTATTAGACCTACCTGGAAAAAAAAAATATAGCATTGTTTTATTTGTATTTTTATATATTTTTACAGTGGTCTCGAGTATTGTGCACTTTTGGTGGTATCGGTACTGACTACTAGATTTTTGGTATAGTAACATCCATATTTGTTACTAAAAAAAAAAAAAAAAGTATTAAAGTAAATAAAAGTATTATAGTATATAATACTTTTATTTACTTTAATACTATACTATACTATAATACTTTTAATAAAGTTAAAGGGACATCAGTATCAAGATGGGGATATTCCTTGTACCGGTTCCTCCAGCAGTCAGCAGATCCAGCAGCTCAGCGGTTGACTGACTGTGGACCCTTAGATAAGGTGGTCGCCTGCTGGAGAGGTAGGTGGAGGAATTTTCTCACCTATCTTGTTTGGTGAACTGGCCAGATGCTCCTCTTAACGGCTGTTTTCTGAAGGGCCTGGACGAGGACATGATTCGTTATAGTGAACCTGCCTGTTTCTTTTCCCTAGTCGAGTATATTAATCTGATTCTCTTTTTAAATGGTTTTGAGATTGAAGAAGTTCAAGAGAGAACGTGTTTTCCTCATCCATTCCCTTCTGAAAAACATGCGGCCTGGTCAGTTCTCCCACAGCCAGTTTCCTCCACATATCTCTCCAGTGGGTCCTCCCATTCTGTCCTGCCTGTTCCAAAACCCAAAACCGCCTAAGAAGATGGCCGCCGCGAAGCTCAAGCAGCCACAGACAATGGCCACTGCCGCGTCAGAGCCACTGCACAAGGTGGCCATCGCAAAGCATAAGCCACCAACAAAGATGGCCGCTGCCGCGCCAGAGCCACTAAACAAGATGGCCGCCGCGAAGCCCAAACCGCCTAAGAAAATGGTCGCCGCTGCAACGGAGCCAAGCCCTGAAATGGCCGCCGCGAAATCCAAGCCTCCAAAGAAGATGGCCACTACCGCGCCAGAGCCACAGAGCAAGATGGCCAAGGCATAAGGGCCGCCGCGATGCCTAAACCCTCACCAGAGAAGAATGAGTGGTTGATAGACTTTTGGACTGACCCTGTTGCTCCAGTTCTCTTCGAGCCCACTTCAGTTCTCCACGAGATTGTTCCAATTTTCCACAAGCCCGCTCCAGCCTTCCACGAGCCCGCTCCAGCAGCCGACGAGCGATGAGCCCGCTCCAGCCCTCCACGAGCCCTTCGCCACCACCACGGATTTCCCTAAATAATTTTTTTTGGGGGGGTGGGGAACGAGTAGGTGGGGAACTTATGGGTGGGGCTCCAGACCCGTCATGGTTGCCCGAGGCCCCTGACCCGCCCACCCCCCCTCCCCGGTCGTTCCACCTACGGTGCGAGGCCGCACCTGTTCCCTCCTGTCCTGGACTCCATTTCCCATCATCCTCCTTGTTTCCACACCTGCACTCACTTCCTTGTCATCTCCCCATCATCACTGATCACCTGCACCTGGACTTCATCATCAGCACTCCCTATAATGGACTCACTCCCAGCCCTCCTTGTCTGTTCTTTTGTTATGTTTTGCCTAAGTGTGCTTTGGTTTAGTTGTTCTGTGATCCTTACTTAATAAACCCGCTTTTATTCATGTCCGATTCTGAATCGTTCTTGCTGCAACTAGCCATTGTAATAATAAAATGCTAAACTATTCCACGTTTGACTAAATTATTAAAAGAGTTTCCTTTCTATTGTCTATCCAGTCAAGGTTTATAGGGATTTTAAGAAATAATTAGTTAAATTACTTTTCAGACAGAGTAATTAGAAAGTATTTTAAATACAACATTGATGTAATTAGTAATAAATTACTTTTTTGAAGTAACTTACCCAACACGGCAAATAACAGATACTTAACCTAAGTATCAGGTTAAATGTTGCAATGAATGATCCATAATACAAACTGGAAATACAGAAGAGGATGTTTAATGCTACTGATAGTTTAATTGAAAAGGTTTAATGCTACTGATAGTGGTGAAATATCAGCATTCTTGGAACTACAATGACCAGTTGGTAACACTTTACAATAAGGTCACAATTAATGTTTGTTAACGTATTAAGTAACATTAACAATGAGCAATACATTTCTTATTCACAGTAGACCAAGTTATTACTCTTTGTTAACTTTATAAAAATGCTACTGTTCATTGTTTGTTCATGTTGGCTCAGGTCTATTTAATAATATTAACAGATACAACGTTTGATTTTAATAAAGTTGTAAATGTTGAAATCAACATCAATAAAGATTAGCAAATGCTTTAGAAGTAGGCCTATTGTTCATCTTAACTAAAGAATTACCTAATGATAACAAATGGAACCTTATTGTAAATGTTACCAAGTACAATAATAATAAATCAGGACATTTTCAGTCAATATCAAGGGCATGATTTAGTACAGAATGTAAACATGTTAAAGTGTAAACATGTTTAAAAAATAAATAGCCCATTAAGTCTTAAAAGAACGGTTTCACAGACAGAGCTTAGATTAAGCCAGGATTAGGCCTTATTCAATAAGACATTTAAGTAGCTTTTATTAATGTCCCCTACAAAAAAAACATTACATTAAACAAAAAAACAACATTATTTTATGAAAGCTACTTATAAATGCGATGGCTTTTGATGGCTTCCGCCTCACCAGTCTTGTAGCTCGGCCTCTTACGAATGCGGCCTCTGCAGTACTGGCTGAACCTTCGGGTCCCACCTCACACTTGGCGGCATGCCGCTTCTATGTCAGGGTGAATCAGGCCTGTTTAACAGCTCTGAATCTCTGGAAAGACCCTCAGTGGTTCAGCTGTGGTGTCCCCCTAGGGGCGGTATCCAGAAGGATGGTGTTCTCGACAGATGCATCCAACTTGGGTTGGGGCAGACCTGCCTTTAGTTTATGGTCGAGCGAGGAAAGCCATCTACACATCAACTGCCTAGAGATGCTAGCAGTGTGTCGGGCCCTTCACTCCTTTCTACAGGTCCTGAGGGGACACCATGTCTTGGTCTGATCGGACAGCATGACAGTGGTATGCTACATAAATCGTCCAGACGCCTTTATGCGCTGGCAAAGCAGCTCTTGGAATGGGCACTGCCCAAACTGTGATCGCTGAGTGCATCGCACATACCAGGCAAAACGAACCTGGGAGCAGACATGTTGTCTCGGAGCAAGGTCCCCTCAGACGAGTGGACGCTCCATGGTTCTCAGAATCTAGGAGATCTTCGGGAGGGCAGAGGTCGACCTCTCTCATTGCCCAACCTTCTTTTCGAAGGACAGAGATGCGCTGGCCCACAACTGGCCCAGCCTCCTCCACTATGCTTTTCCCCTGATCGCTCTGATCCCTCAGGTCAACAGCCGAATCAGGGAGGACAAACACAAAGTTCTCCTGGTGGCCCCGCTCTGGAGGAACCAGCATTGGTCCTCAGAGCTGTTCGAGCTTTCAACGAAAGCTCCGTGGCTAATCCCCCTGAGACGGGACCCCCTCTTTTCTCAGGCGAACAGGACGATTTGGCACCCCCAGCCAGAGATCTGGACCCTGCATCTTTGGTCCCTCGTTTGGTCCCCCCCGGGGACGTGCTAAATACCATTTCTCAGGCCAGAGCCCCGTCTACTAGACGCCTCTATGCCCAAAAATGGTCAGTCATCTTTGACTGGTGTACAGCTCAAAACGAAGACCCCGTTGAATGTGACATATCTCCGATATTGTCATTTCTCCAAGAGTGTCTGGACAAAGGTCTTACGCCTTCCACACTCAAAGTGTATTTGGCAGCCATAGCAGCGTTTCATGCCCCTATTGCTGGCCAGTCGGTGGGAAGAAACAGCTTAGTAGTGCGTTTCTTCAGAGGTTCTAGGATGCTGAATCCCCCTCGCCCTCTCACAGTACCCACTTGGGACCTTTCCATGGTCCTGAGGGTGCTCAAAGGTCCTCCCTTTAAACCGCTGCGGTCAGCTGACCTTTGGCCCCTGTCGCTTAAAAACGCTCTGCTATTCGCTTTAGCATCGGTCAAGCGTGTAGGCGACCTGCAGGCCCTCTCCGTGAGCCCTGCGTACCTCGAATTTGGGCCTAACGACTCGAAGGTTGTCCTGAAACCCAGGCATGGTTATGTCCCTAAGGTGCTCTCAACTCCGTTCAGAGCACAGGTAATTACCCTCTCAGCGCTACCTCCCTCAGAAGACTCTGGCATTGAAGGCATTGAGGACTTACATCGAGCGGTCCGAGCCTTTTCGGCAGTCGGATCAGCTCTTCGTGTGCTTTTGCGGCCGCACCAAGGGGCTTCCGATCACAAAGCAGAGGCTCTCACGTTGGATAGTGGACGCTATCGCTCCGACTTTTTTGTCCGACTTAAGACAGTGCCGACGCCATGTGACTGTGACGTGTGGCTTCAAAGTCCCGCGAGAGCGATTCGAGATCAGCCACCTGAGTCAGCCAATGCAGTTTCTCAAGAGGAGCTACACGAGCTCTGATGACAACACAGCTGTTTCACGATTGGCCAGATTCACAGCATGACAACAGTCATGTGTGTTTATTGTCACGCCTTCAGTTCCACTGATGCTCACAAAGCAGAAAGTGTCCGACCTAACGTCTCCATTTTCAGCTCCTCCCCGCCTGCATGCGGATATTCTCGCCGACCGGTTACATCCAGCTGCAGCCGATGTCGAACACACCTTTTGCTTGGTCGCCATAGTTATGATCGTAGCAAAGAAGTCTTAACCAACGCTTCTGTGTGAATTCTGAACTGTGCATGCACAGTGTATCAATGCCATGTTGTAAACAAATCCTACGTGTTGCTAAGCTAACCGAAGCAGTTTTGTTTACGTTGAAGTTAATATGCTAAAGCCTTTAACACCAAAGCTAAGCTATTTATCATAATTGGTTGAATAGTGTCTGTTTGAGCAACTCTAATGTGATTTAGCCATTTAAACACCTCAACTTTATGTACAGTCTGTGTACTTTTACGTCCATTCCTTGACGAACGGTTGTTGTACTTGTAAACGAATCAGGGTATCTTCCGTTCATTTGTTACTTTTTTTTCATTTTTCATTTTTAAAAAGAAAACGAAAAAACAAAAAATTGGCTTGATTTTTCGTTTTCTCGTTCTGGGATTGGAAATGAATAATCAGCTTGAATATTCAATCTCTACATGTGGGTGGGGATGAAATGCCTCTTTCTGCTGATTGGTCAACCAGACATCAAACCATGTCGTCATCAGTTGTTCATCGGTTCCACCCAACAGAATAATAGTCCCTCGCTCTACAGCTGTACAGATTCTTAACGCATTTATTCTAAATTTAATAACTTTCTCATCAAATAACCAGACTAGTGAATGGCTTGATGCAAATCATACTGGTGCAGAGTCAGGGCTTAATTCTGTGTAGACATAAATTCATCTACACATGCAATATTAGTTTATCTCATAAATATTAATTTACTTTGCAGCTGCACACAACTACCCCCTAACCTACAACTTTGGCACACTGTCTGTTTTATTTAACTGACCGACTATAAAAATCTAGCGAAGCTGCTTGACGCACTGGGCAGCCGGAGCGAATGTACAATACATTGCAGTAAAGCGCAAAGTACCAGTATCGATTTAAGTGTAAATATGCAGCAGTCACAACTTTTGTTTTAGACAACATGGGATGAATTTGAAATGATATGACAGATAGGCATTGAAAAGATATTTATTTGTGTATTTTACAGTCACAGCATATCTATTAGGCCTATTCTATTTTGAGTTTTTTTTTTTTTTTCATAGAGAAGTGTAGGAAATGTAGGTTATCACTGGCGTATGATGTCAAATATACAGTAGACCTATGTATATAATAGGCAACATGCCATTTTTTCCTTTTATTAACGTTATAACTGTTTTAGGCAATATTCTGAGTCTATTTCATTAATATTGAGTATTAATGAATGTCACACAAAATTGTGTTTTATTTTCTCTGCCAACTACACTTCCAATGCAAATCAGAACCGTTGTGCGACTGACTCCTAGCGCACAGAGCAGTGTTTCATTCCTGAATGAATCGGAGTCTTTGAACGAATCAATTGACAGAATGATTCAATGGCCCAATAGATTATAGAGATCCACTTGATATTTATTCCTGAATGAATCAGTGTTTTGAACGAATCGGTTGAATAAATGACTCATTCATTAACACAACGACTTGCCGCCACCTACTGGCGACATTAATTTCATAATCCAAATATCGTTTCATTTTGTCATTCATTTGATATTTCTGTATTCATAATGTTGTTTAAAACATTAATCTCATTACATTATGCAATTGCAATTGCTACACATTTACTGCCCTCTTTGAGCAACACTATCTAACATCTCATTAAATATATCTACAAGCAACTTCAGATGCTGCTTCTTTGCCACCTCTGCAAGCCTTTGGCTGATACTGATTTAATTGGTAACAACCTATAGCGTCATATTATTCAAATTTAATTGACTAAATTTAAGAACTTAACATTAAATATGGCATAACTACATATTTAATAAAATTAGGAAAAAATCCTATATAAAGGTAAAAAAAAAAATCCCCTGATTATCAATTATCCCTTAAAGTTAATTTCTGACACCGACAGATGGCAATAAATAGGCTATAAAAAAGGCTCTTCATCTCTTTATTGTTAGTGTTATTTCAGGGTTTTTATATCTTCTTATAACTAAGAGAGCACTATAATGGCTATATTTATTTAACATTACCCCTTTATTTATTTATTTAACTTTTTTTTTTTTTTTTTTAAATGTGTGATATTTCAAATTGGCATCTCAAACGAGTTCAGCTCCGTAATCAAATCATGACATCCAATTCGCATTTCAATAAAGTCTATCTCTGAACTAATAGCACCGCTTTGAGGAAGATGAACTAATAACATGTAATATCTTTTCATATCATATTTCAAATTCATCCCATGTCCAAAACTCAGGGTGTTGTCTAAAACAAAAGTTACGACTGCTGCATATTTACATTTAAATCGATAGGCTACTGATTTGCACTTTACTGCAATGTATCGTACATTCGCTCCGCGCGGCCCAGTGCATCGAGCAGTTTTGCCACACCGATTTTTATAGTTGGTCAGTTAAATAAAACAGGCATTGCGCCACAGTTGTAGACTGGGGATAGTTGTGTGCAGCTGCAAAGTAAATTAATATTTATGAGAAAGATGAAATGTAGAATAAACGCGTTAAGAATCCGTACAGCTGTAGAGCGAGGGACTTTTATTCTGTTGAGCGGAACTGATGACGACATGGTTTGACGTCTGGTTGACCAATCAGCAGAAAGATGCGTTTCATTCCCGCCCACACGTAGAGATCGAATATTCAAACTGATTATTCGTTTCCAGCCCCAGAATGAAAAAATTAAAAATCAAGCCAATTTTTTCGTTTTCTTTTTAAAAAAGAAAACGAAATCGTTTTCTGATTTCAATAATAAATAAAAAAATGAATGAACCAAGGTTATTATAGTTTTGTATTTTTCATTAGTTTTTATTTTTATTTCGTTTTGACTTTTTGTTTTCAAATTCAGTTTAGTTTTAATTAGTTTTTAAAGTGGGTTTGCTAGTTTAGTTTAGTTTTTTTTTTTTTTTTTTGAAAATGCTTAGTTTTAGTTTAGTTTTTATTAGTTTTAGTCTTTTTTTTATTATTTGGGTTATTTGTCAGGGGCAAGATTCAAAAAGGTCAGAAAAAGTATTGTGTAATAATAACTCAACAAAAACATCATACAATTTTAGAAAATATTCATTCAACATTTCCCTTTCATAAATTGTCCACATATTTTACCACCTTCCACTGCAATGCACTTGCTTTTATCTGACACAGTCATATTCAAAGTAATCCCAAATAGGACTCTGCCTACCCTATACAATAGCCTACTTATCTGGGTTGAAGCAGCAAACATTCAGTGTAAGAGTAAACAAATTACATAACATTATTTAATATGTGAATCACAGCTCATATAGTGTTTTGACATCGACAACCCAAGTGCATTTTACCTCAAACTTGCGACTAGTTAACTTTCTAAAGTAGCTATCGCTTCTCGGGTCGACATTAACACAATGACAAAATTATATTCAAAATAAAAAAAAAATAAAAAAAAATGTTATACCACTTTTTAATGTGTGATTGTGTAAAGGTGTTCACGAGATACCAACCTTTCGCGAACTTGCTTTCAACGTCGAACACTCGTTCTCATGGAGACGCGGTGTGCACGGAGGGGAGGGGCTGTGTGAGTGTGTGTGTGACGCAGGAAAAAGGGAATGCAGCTGAACGTTATTTGCTCTGTGAAAGACATTGACAAAGACGAAAACTTAGGACAATTAATCTATAATTTTATTTTATTTTAGTTAGTTTTGCCAAACACACATTACAGTTTTGGTTAGTTATCGTTTTTTTTGTTTTTTTTTTGTAATGCCTAGTTGTTATTTTTATTTCAGTTAACAACAATGTTTTTTTCCACCTAGTTTTCGTTTTTTCGTTCGTTTTCGTAAACGATTATAACCTTGGAATGAACGGAAGATTCCCTGATTTCATTCCCACCTACATGTAGAGATAGAATATTCAAGCGGATTATTTGTTTCCAATTCCAGCAAGAAAAAACTAAAAATCAAGCAAATTTTTTTTTTTCGTTTTCTTTTTAAAAATGAAAAACGAAAAAAGTTTTCTCATTTTTCTGATTTCAATATTAAATCAAAAAACAAATGAACGGAAGATACCCTGATTGAATAAGTCTTGAATTTTTAAAATTTAATTAAAATTTATTCCACCAAAATGTTTCCTATTACCAGAATCTTTTTAGACATTGTTGTCACGGAGTCACAACCAGCACCATCGTCACCAGACATTCACGCTCCTCCCACTCGTTCACAATCCCCTGAGTTCTGATCACCTGCACCTGCACCTCATCACCAGACATCCTTAAAAGACGCTCACTCCCTTCACACAGTGTCTGGTCTCGTCAAACTTCCATGGACTCCTTACCTGTGACTTACCTGCGTCTTCTTGTGGCTTCCTCCTTTCGTCTCCCGTCTTCAGTCTCCAACCCCCCTCTGGATATCCGTTCCTACGAAAGAGACTCTGATTACACTCAGCTAAGTGACTGTTTCAAAGTGCTTGTTCATTTACTTACCTGCCGTCAACCATCCCTGTGTTTGTGCCTCTGAGTTAAACTCCTGTGTTTAACTCATCCCTCTGCCTCCGTCTGTGTTCTGACAGAAGACCAGACGTCATGCAGAGCACCTCAGACACAGGCGGGGATCGTACTGCAGATCCATTTGCCACCTTGGTCAACGCAGTACGATCCTCACTCCCACCAACGACCACAAGCACTGCACCCACAGTCCCCACGAATATCCTCAATGCCATTCTGCACGCTCTCCAACACCCAGCACCTACCGCTTCTTCGCCAGCTGCCTCTGTCAGTCCCATGGCTCGACCAGCGACATTCACCGGCGTGGCGGAGGATTGCAGCGGGTTCCTTCTACAATGCTCTCTCTACCTTGAAGCCCATTCCCAGTCCTTTCATTCCAAATGAGTCTGGGTGGCGTTTGTGATTTCCCCACTCGCTGAGGCCGTGCATTGATTACCGCCACCTGAACTCCTAAACCATCAAGTTCAGTTATCCCCTTCCTCTGGTCCCCGCGGCCCTCGCATCTTCTCCAAGCTGGACCTGCGGAGCGCGTACAACCTGATTCGGATACGCCGGGGGGACGAGTGGAAGACTGCTTTCATCACCCCATCTGGCCATTATGAGTACTGGGTTATGCCATATGGCCTGTCCAACTCTCCTACTGTGTTCCAGAATTACATGAATGAGGTGTTCCGGGAGTTCCTCAACCGATTCGTAGTGGTTTACATCGATGACATCCTCATCTACTCCTGGAATCTGGCCGAACATCGCCAACATGTCTTCCAGGACCTGGAAAGGCTCCGCCAACACCACCTCTACCTGAAGCTGGAGAAGTTCGAGTTCCACACCACCTCTGTGCACTTCCTAGGACACATCTTTGACCAACATGGCATCCACATGGACCAGAGGACGGTGGAATCCATCCGCAACTGGCCTTTACCCACCACCATCAAGGAGCTACAACGCTTCCTGGGATTTGCAAATTCTACCGTTGTTTCATTCACAACTACACCCCTCACCTCGCTCCTCAAAGGCCGGCTCAAGTCTCTGTCTTGGACTCCATCTGCCCGAGAAACGTTCCACCATCTCCAGGAAGCTTTCCTCACTGCTTCGATCATGGTCAAGTCAAGTCAAGTCACCTTTATTTATATAGCGCTTTTTACAATGTAGATTGTGTCAAAGCAGCTTTACAGTGATAACTAGTACATTATTTTGGCTGCACAGCAGCTCTTAAAGAATAGTGTCAATGCAGGTAGATCAAAGCACTGTTGAATATCAAATACCAATTGTCAAGTGTCCCCAACTAAGCAAGCCAAAGGCGACAGCGGCAAGGAACCCAAACTCCAACAGGTGACATCAAGTGGCAAACAGGTGTTAAAATGGAGAAAAAAACCTTGAGAGAAACCAGGCTTAGTCGGGGGGCCAGTTCTCCTCTGGCAAAAAGTGCTTTGTTATGACTCAGGTTGCTATCATAAGTCAGATAGGATCGCAACATTCAAAGTATTTAAGTTGAGGTTATGCCAAGTTCCATCCAGTTGAGGATCGTATTCATCACACCGGTATGGACGGTTGTTGAGGAGATGCGCCACTGGTTGTCATGTTGATGAGGCCTTCACAGTGGATGATCTAGTTGACTCGATCTCTGCTGATACTTCAGGGCTGCGTTGTGGTCATGTCAAGGCGCAGGTCCTTGGTCTCACCTGGATGCGGCCCGGATCCGGCTGACTACGGTAAACCTCGGGATAAACAGAAAGACTAATATTAGCGTAGATGCCATTCTTCTTCTGATGTAACGAGTACATCTGGTGTTATTGGAAGTGTTCCCGGTTCCGGCTGACCTAATTTATGCAGCCTAATAATCCTTTAACGGATTTGAAAAAAAAAATTGATAATGTGTTATGTGTATGCCAGGTTAAAGAGATGTGTTTTTAGTTTAGATTTAAACTGACAGAGTGTGTCTGCTTTCCGAACAATGCTAGGAAGATTGTTCCAGAGTTTAGGTGCCAAATAGGAGAAGGATCTACCACCTGCAGTTGATTTTGATATTCTAGGTATTATTAACTGGCCTGAATTCTGAGATCGCAATAGACGCGAAGGACTATAATGCATTAATAGCTCGCTCAGGTACTGGGGAGCTAAACCATTTAGTGCTTTGTAGGTAATTAGCAAGATTTTAAAATCTATACGATGTTTAACAGGAAGCCAATGCAGTGTTGACAGGACTGGGCTAATATGGTCATACTTCCTAGTTCTAGTAAGAACTCTAGCTGCTGCATTTTGTACGAGCTGTAGTTTATTTATCAGGCGAGCAGAACAACCACCTAGTAGAGCGTTACAGTAATCTAGCCTTGAGGTCATGAACGCATGAACTAACTGTTCCGCATTTGTCATCGAGAGCATATGTCGTAATTTAGATATATTTTTAAGATGGAAGAATACGGTTTTACAGATGCTAGAAACATGGTCTTCAAATGAAAGATTGGTATCAAAGAGCACACCCAGGTTCCTAACTGACGACTTAACAGAGCAGCCATCAAGTGTTAGACAACATTCTAGGTTATTACGTGAGGAAGTTTTTGGTCCAAAAATTAGAATATCTGTTTTTTCTGAATTTAGTAGTAGGAAATTACTGGTCATCCAATTTTTTATATCAGCTATGCATTCCGTTAATTTTGTGAATTGGTAAGTTTCGTCAGGGCGCGAAGAAATATAGAGCTGAGTATCATCAGCGTAACAGTGAAAACTAACGCCATGCGTCCTGATGATATCTCCCAAGGGTAGCATGTACAGAATGAAAAGCAATGGTCCTAGTACCGAGCCTTGTGGTACTCCATATTCAACTTGTGATCGATATGACCTCTCTTCATTTACTTCTACAAACTGATAACGGTCAGATAAGTATGATTTGAACCATGACAATGCAATTCCACTAATGCCAACATCATTTTCGAATCTATTTAAAAGAATATTGTGATCAATAGTGTCAAATGCAAATAATATCTAGGTGTAAGAGTTTCTATGTGTTGGGAATTATCTGACTTCTGTAACGTGAGGCAGCTAGCAGACGGTCGGTTTAGCCGGTCTGTCTGCTTCCTGACCTGGGCCCCAGTTTGTCATGTTTCAGCTCTAAGACTAAGTGCCATATTACTAGAGAGAAGAGCAGCACCATCCCGAGAGGGATGAATACAATCTCTTTTCAACAGGTCAGGTCTGCCCCAAAAACTTTTCCAATTGTCTATGAAACCTATATTATTTTGCGAACACCACTTAGACAGCCAGCCATTGAGTGATGACAATCTGCTAACTATCTCATCACTCCGACGAACAGGAAGGGGACCAGAGCAAATTACTTCTCCTGACATTGTACTTGCGAGTTCACACACCTCTTTAATGTTAATTTTAGTGATCTCCGACTGGCGAAGTCGAACATCATTAGTGCCGACGTGAATAATAATTTTAGAGTATTTACGATTAGCATTAGCCAGCACTTTTAAATTTGCTTTGATGTCAGGTGCTCTGGCTTCCGGCAAACATGTGACTATGCTGGCTGGTGTCTCTATTTTCACGTTCCGTGTAATAGAATCGCCAATAACTAGGGCACTTTCAACAGGATTCTCAGTGGGTGCGTCACTGAGTGGGGAGAACCTGTTTGATGTTATTATTGGAACGGAAGAGTGGTGTTTTCCGCGGCTAGGCCGCCTCACCATTACCCAAGTGCCCTGCTGCACGGGCTCTACAGCCGGAACCGAACAATATACAGAGTTCACTAAGCTAATCGCATCCAAAACAGTATCTGAAGCCCTTGCGTTCTTACTATCCTCGATTAAAGTTTGGATGCGTGTCTCTAATTCTGAGATTCTCTCTGTCAGCCTGACTATTTCCCTACATTTATGACATGTAAATCCCTCATCGCTGACAGAGAGAGCTATACTGAACATGTGACAAATGGAACAGGTAACAATGCTAGGAGAGGATGACATGACTCACCGTGTTTGTAGACTGATCCGACTTACCACAGCTGTTTGATGAACGCGTTGAAAAAGGACCGCGCGAGAGACTGATGACAAGTTAACAAGCTAGCGAGATGCAAACGCGTTGTTACAGCAATTTAGATTCAAAGATTTCAAGCTAGCGATGTCAGATTAATGTGGTAGGCAATATTAAATAAAAGGTACTATTAATATAAGCAACAATGAATAAAAGTAAGAGATTCAAATCGAAGCTATACGGAGTTACAGACGCAAACCACTCTGAGCAGCGAGGCAGAAAGGAGCAATCGGAGAGGCAGACAGGAGCAATTGATCCCGGACAGGAGAGGCAGACAGGATCATGTGCCTTCTTCTCCAAGGAGCTATCCCCGGCGGAGCAATACTATTGGTAACAGAACTTCTCGCCATCAAGTTAGCTTTGGAAGAATGGAGACACTGGCTGGAGGGAGCGAAACATCCGTTCGAGGTCATCACTGATCACCGCAACCTGGTGTATCTCCGTGATGCAAAACGTTTGAACCCACGTCAAATCCGCTGGGCTCTCTTCTTCACAAGATTAAATTTCATGGTCTTCTACCACCCTGGGAACAAGAATTGCAAAGCCGATGCTCTTTCCCAGCTGTATCAACCTGATCCAGAGAATCCTGACCCCGAGCCAATCCTCCCTCCAGCCATGATCATCAGCCCGATTCAGTGGTCCATCAACGAAGTCACCTACCGACTCAACCTCCCAGCACAGTATCTCACCATCATTTCACGCATCTCTATTAAAACCTTACACTGATCCTTCGCCTTCTCCCTCCACAGATTCTGGTGACGATGATGTACCTCCTCCTCCCGAAATCGCTGAGGAGGAAACCATCTACCGGGTGCGGGCGATCCTCGACTCCAGATGACGGGAGCCACCCATGGAGGAGGGGGTACTGTCACGGAGTCACAATCAGCACCATCGTCACCAAACATTCACGCTCCTCCCACTCGTTCACAATCCCCTGAGTTCTGATCACCTGCACCTGCACCTCATCACCAGACACCCTTAAAAGACGCTCACTCCCTTCACACAGTCTTCCTGTGGCTTCCTCCTTTCATCTCCCGTCTTCAGTTTCCAACCCCGCTTTGGATATCTGTTCCTACGAAAGAGACTCTGATTACACTCAGCTAAGTGACTGTTTCAAAGTGCTTGTTCCTCTACTTACCTGCCGTCAACCATCCCTGTGTTTGTGCCTCAGTATAAATAAAACTCCTGTGTTTAACTCACCTATCTGCCTCCATCTGTGTCCTGACAATTGTATCTGCCTAATCTTCTTTCTTCCTGTTGTGGTTATACACTTAGCCACTCTATTTTATTTATTAATTTACCTCTTTATTTAATTTCCTTTTTCTTATTTTATTATTATTACTTTTCATCATTTTTCTTACCTTTTCCCTTCCTCCTTGTATTCCAGCTTGGGAGTGACACACCTGAGCCTCAATAGGAGAAACCACTATCTCACTACAAGTTTCAAATAAATCAGAGACAATCCTCTTTTAACAATTTTTTTTAGTCGCCATCAACTATCAATTCTATACTCGTAGTTAGACATAAAGGCTTCAGAGCCATTTGTGGATCCGGTCTCCTTCCTTTCTTTCCCTTTTCTCAAGTCTTTCCTGTTCTATCCTCCTTTATTCCATCTTATTCTTCACATTTGTAGGGAACAAGCTTGGAAGAACCATCAATCATTTCTAAAAGAGAAACATAATCTTTCCAAAGTAACAAATCATTAGGTATTTGATTTTTAATCAAACCGTCTTGTGTTCTCCATACTCTCCCTGCATTTGTAAACACCATTTAAATTTTGACATTTCATCCAAGATCAATTAACAGAGACAAGTGTTAAGCAACCATCACCTTCACAGCATCCCTAGTGTCACGATTACTAGTGATTGCCACCAGAGGGCACTTCATCCCAGACCGTTGCCACATCATCTCAGACTACATTTCCCATAATTCACTGCATTGACTCATTATCCCTGAACTCATTCACCTGTGTCTCATTAGCCTGTTTACTCACCCTATATAAACCTGGTTCATTCTGTCATTACCTGTGATGTCTTGTAAGTGTAACACTGCATCTCAGTTTTATGTCTCTTTGTTTTTGGATATCTTGCCTGTTCTTTGGATTACCCTTCTGCTTGACATTCTTGCCCTGTTGTTTGTTTGTTTGTTTGGACTGCCTGCCTGTGTTTGACTTTGCCTGTATTTCGACAATCCAAAAGGTACGTGACTTGACACACAAGGCCTACATCAAACAAAAGATGGCCTCAAAGAAAGGTTCGAATACATCCAGTTTCAAACTTTATCAGCCAAGACACAAACCTTGCACTGGAAGACCCCTAGTGGAATGACAACACCAGAGTCCATCATAAAGAACACAGAGCCCTATCATATCATACACCCAGTGCAATGCAGCGCCAGGCTCGACGCAAGTGTTTTTTGCTAGTTTCAGCCCGACGCAGTTATTTTCACATCCTGCACCACGTTGTTTAAATAGCAAATGCACTTGCGCCCATTTGTACATCCGTGGGCGTGCTGGTCTAAAAACGATGTGTGTTCAGGCGCATTTTAGGTGCGTTGCTATTTTGAGGCAACTGAAATAGACTGCGCCATTGACCAACTTTAAACCTGATCTAAAGTCAATGGTGCAATATTTGTTTTGTTACTTAAAGAGCGTGTTAGTAATATGCAGCTATATGCGGGTGCACAACGCGTGTTCACTCTGCTTATTATACACACAGGGATGCGCAGCAGCACACAAACATGCCAAACATGCCAAATATGCCAAACGTTCGGTTTTTCCGCTTGCAAATTCCACCTTGTAAATAGCAAATCCACCATGGTGCGAGCGCAACTGTCTTTTTTCAAAGGGAATGGGAGATGAGACTCTGATTGGTTTTTCACGTTGTGCCCAAAATGCACCCATTACTCATTAAAAGAATAGGGACAACCCAGTTAGACCATGCGGCAGGCGCGCTGACCATTTTTCCCGTCGCTAAACTAGCAAAAGTGGATTCGGACACGCCCTAAGTGCACTTGCGTAATGCGCTTTTGACCATGTGTTTAGATTGTTAAAATAGGGCCCAGAGAGTGTGGCTCCAATGCCACTGACAGCTACCACACCAACCGCTGTGAAAAGTCATGAGACCAGCCACACTTCTCAAGAAACCCACAAGAAGGAAACAACTGGAAACCTAACTGGACATCCAAAGGCCATCAACCAACGTATTCAAATGTAATCTATGTGGGTAATCGACAACAAAACACACCTTGGCACCATTCAATTAAGCACAGCACTGAGTACCCCCAAGAACAAGACTGTTTTACCTCTGAAGACATGGAACAACTAATGAGGCAACTGAAAGGGTATATTGAAAAGAAGGTAAACACTGATGACCACAAAGATGAGTCATGCTTGTTATGACTAGCGATGGAACGGAAGGCCAATGATCATCTGGTACACCTTCCTAATGGAGATGACGACCACCTGTTCTACAACAACACAGAACAAAGGGGTATCTCACAACCAACCCCCGATGAAAACCCAGAAGTACCAGAAAACACCATCGTTACCCATCACTTACCAAGAAACCACCAAATGAGCTCCAAACTCAAGAACAATGCTTGTGCAACAGTAACCACATCAAGCACAGAAGGTCAGAAAGTCTGTCATGACCAGAAGGCACCACAAGAGGAATGCAAAGTAGGAGATGACTACAGCACTACAGCTCCACGCAGCCATGCCAAACTACCTCCCATTTTCTGAACTTCCTGCCTTACTGGACTGACTCTCATCAGATTATGGATGATCCCTTGTTCCAAGTCAAAGATGCAAAGAGCCAATTTTCATCTAAGCCCATCAAAACCAAACCAAGAAACACAGGAGTCAAGCCTTCATGAAAAGGGGTGAGAAAAACAGACTGAAACCGATCTGACCACACAAGCTACACTACACTACACCACTAACATACTCACTAACACACAGAAGTTAACCACATCTACTATGGGAAACATCCAACAAACATGTTCTTCCCATAGGTAGAAACAAGTTTCAAAGATGGCTTAATATAGACATACCTACACTCAACATAAGGGACATGTAACTACCCACACAATAGGTAGAATACCTCTCGATAAGTTATGGTACATGACACCTTAGCTGCGCAACAGTAGTTGTAAGCTATACAAGTAGACACTCAGCTGCTTTTTTTTGTTGTACCGCTTCCTATCCTTTCCTTCTTCAGGCAAAATGCCTATCTACCCCATAAGGGTCAAGGTCTTGATATTAGGATTGACACACCACACCTAATGTCCGTAAGCCACTTTAAAATCAAATGTGAGCTCCATGCATGAAAACCAGAGAGCTCCATGCATGATGGGTCACATAATTTTTACCACAAATGATGTCACCACAAAATGAATATGGGGAATATGTAGGATTTGAAGGTGAACCAGACAAATGAATCTTCTAGATGATTCCTTCAAACATAATTCTATGCAAAATCTCAACACTCCAGACTCCAAATCAACAAATTGAGTGGGCTCCACCTCGTCTGAGCTAACTAACAAACCTCCCAGCTAAGTACCCCCCAGCTAATGGCCTTGCAAGCTTGTAAAAGATGAGCCTAGCTAAGGAAGAAGATTTCAAATTTAAGCAGCTTGTAAAAGATGGATTGGTTTGAAGAGGGCACAGCTTGAGCCCCATCAAGATAATGCCAGAGGTTGTTTGATCCCTGAAACATAGATACAGGAAAACCAACAGAGACTGTTTTTTACATATAAACTGCAAAAAATCATCCCAAAACAATTCTAAATGGACTTGTAATCAAACATTGTTCAGCTGCATAATTCTATAGCATGTCTACAACCTATATAGGTTACCATAATTCTTAGATAATTCACTGTTCATGTAATTGTTATAACTGTTGAATGGTTGATTGAAAGTGTGTACATTGTTTTGTATGAGTATAAATCTCTGTTCATAACTCAAATTTTGGCCTGAATGAAATCTGTGTAAAATGTATCATATTATTTTTAGAGAAATCATACCTAAACTGTACACTCTGTACTCTCTGCTAATAGCAGGAAAGTTAAGAGACCACGTGATAACATGTAATGTTATGGTGAGAGGAAGAGAAAAGCCACCTATGAAGCAAAGACGATACCTAATTGGTCTCATTCATTGGTCTCAGTTTCATTCAAGCCATCAACTATTCTCGTCTCACTTACTTCTCTTTCTTTTACTTAGTTTCCTTTCTTTTTCATGAGAGTCTCGTGTTATAAGTTAAATATTGTGGCAAAGTTTAAACAACAATTTTTTAGACTCTACAATCTTTGCCCGCCTCAAAACTTCAAACTTCAGCTATGAGGGAGACTCCATTCATCTGCCAGCACACCAGAATGTGACTGGCTTCCCACGGCATCAATCCAACGAACCTGGGAAACACCCTTCTCCAAGAAAAAAACGCTGAACAAATGACAGATGCAAGTATACCTTCAGATTCTAGCTGAACTTG
Source organism: Elopichthys bambusa (assembly GCA_037101425.1). NCBI lineage: Eukaryota > Metazoa > Chordata > Actinopteri > Cypriniformes > Xenocyprididae > Elopichthys > Elopichthys bambusa. The sequence continues at coordinate 23,172,039 of CM074437.1, read as the reverse complement.
TGCATTGATATAAAGTCTAATAACCCCGCCTCCCAGGTGAAAAAAAAAAAGAAAAGAAAAAAGTAATGAAATAATGTACTTCTAAAATGTACTTAAAGTGCTCTATTTTCGTGCACTAATTGTGTACTTAATATACTAAAAATTCTTCTTTAGTACTTCTTAAGATAATCTTAAGAACATCTAAGTGTACTTAACTGTGCTATTTTGAGACACCATGAAATATGAACTAAAATGTGCTTTTAATATACTATCTCTGTATTTAAAAAATGTATTTAGTTACTAATTATAGTATACTTGAACCCATAGTGTACTACAAGTGGTAACTAAATAAATTTAGTTGTTACTAAAAAGAAAAAGTCAAAACTACTGCAATTAGTTACTTTTTTAAGGAGTAAAGCAATGTTGTTTCGAATTACTTTTAAAAGTAACTTTCCCCAACACTCCTTATAACTGAATTAACAAAACATTCATAAAATGTTAGCATATCAATTATTAATCATGAACGTATAATTATTTATGAAAGTATAGTCATGTTTTGTACATAGTTCATCAACTACTAACTTATAAGTGACTTATAACTGAACGTTATTATAAAGTGTTACAGATTATATATATATATATATATATATATATATATAATTATAAATAATATACACTTTACACTCTGCAGCTGTTTCATAATGTTTAAGGGACTTAATGGGGCTGCTTTTTCACCTGTTGCTTCGGTGCACCTCTACTTAAACTTATTTATTTTAAATGGCTATATATCTTTGTATAGTCAGAACCAGTATGGCCTAAAATAAATCCATGCCAGCTAACCTCAAGGGCCAAGGCAATGGCAACAGGAAATGAATTTATTTCTTTCTTCTTAGATTGTTTTTAACAGGATAAAGAGTTCTGTAACCTGCAGTTATATAATCTGTCAGAAGTCCGTAACTCACTCTTGACACTTTTCCACAAACCTGTTTCAACTGCTGGCTGAGTCGGGGCAAGAACATATGCCTGTCATCCACCATAACTCAACTGCAGCTTACAGGGAACCCAGTTGCTGTCACGCTGGTAAGCCATGCTATAAGCTGCCCCTTTTCAGAATTTTACACTGCAAGGTTTTAACAACTGAATCAAGATAGCAAAGACAAGGTTTCTCTGTGGGAATGCAGCACTTTTCACTTTTTTATGCTAATGAAGCTGAGCTCACAGAGTACAGGTATAAATATAAATGAGCTCCAAGAATACAATATGCACTGCATGCAGCATTCTTTCACAAGCACACAGGCATGCAAACTGATTAAGAGGAATCTTACTGAGCTGTAGAGGAAGCCCTCCGCATTCATGCCGATGTAGAAACCTGCTTTGACTCCCTGAATGGCCACCACTCTTAAGCCGACAGGGATGAGGTTGAAAAGAGCTAGGAAAAAAATAAGCAAGACACGGTATGTAACAATAGGTTTGGCACTACTAGAACCACACTAGAAACAGTGCTAAACTATTATCTCATCTAGCATTTCTGAAACTTCAGTATCTAAAATCTTGATTGGGTTACTGTGTAATAGTAAAGGGGAAAAAATGCCATTATTGCCAAATCTTATTGTAGTTTACATTAGTCACATTTTTTGTCTTAGTTTGTCTTAGTTCCCTTTTGAATGGGAACTAGCACTGCTTCCATAGCCTGCTGTAGCCGAGGTCCAGCAGAGACTGAGATCCTGGGGCTCACTGGTCGAGCTGGCGGATGATTTTGAGCGAGGTATGTCTCTTTCTCATTCCCCTGCTGCCGACGGGAGCGATCTGCTCGAATCATCTGATCCAGCAGATAGCAGGATGTGGCTGTGGAGGGTGAAGATATGGTAATGGAGCTCTACAGTGAACTGTTAGAGGTAATGGCCTGCATGTCTGAGAGTATCTCACAGTCAGTGTCACCTCAAAAAAAAAGTAGGTGCAATGGCGCTGATTATTTTTATACTATTGCAAAGTGAGACGAATGAAGACCGTTTCTCTCACGTGTGCGTGCGTTGACACACTGGGCACTGCTGGAAAAGGGAATTTCTGGGTATTTTGCGGAAAGTCTATTCATAGTTGAGTGGTAGAGTGTTGGTCAGAAATGCCAGTGATATGGGTTCAAATAAGCTCATGAACAAATACTTATTATTATTATTATTATTAATGCAGACAGAGTCTCCTGCTGTGCTAAAACACATTGATTTGTTACACCATGTTTTTTTTTTGTTGTGTCTTTTTTTGCTTACACATAGGCTATAAAATTACCATACATTTCCATTTTATAAGCAACAAATATTATCCAACAGTATGACTGAATTTACATTTGCATACTTATAATTGAAATATAAGCAGTGATTGTGTAAAATAAAAAAATAAAAACACTTTATGGGGTTCACTATCCAGAAAAACACGGCTGTGATGATCCCAGGATCCCTGTGGGATTAATTGAGTTGAAAATGTTGTTCATGGCAACAAAGAACAGAAGTTCGTACCATTTCATTTTGCTTGGAAGAAGCTGGCCTAGTAAAACAAAGTAGCAAAATCGTTTTCTTCAATCATTGAAATAATGAAATATTTAACAATGAATAAACATTTATGACAAAAATACTACAGCATGTGAATTATTTAATTCCTTCATTGTCTACACTATAATAATGTTATAGCCATATGTGGAGAATGTCTAGAATATAGCAGTTTAGTTCTTGTGCGACTTCTCTTTGTTTTTAGTAAAGCGTCTGAGGCTGACTTCTCCTAGATGTTGGGGGTTGGGAAGGACAGTTCAATGTCTTCACGCTGGGGGTGCAGGACAATATAAAGGTGTAAATCGACACTCTTTCATACAGAGTGTTGGGTAGCCTACCTGATGAGTGTTTTAACTTACAAAGCAGGTAAAGTCATAGGTTAGGATAAGTGTCTTAATTATTATAGATTTTACATAAAAATGTTTAATCCATTGAAGTGTTCAATCCAAGCATTTCAATTGGTTTTGTAGGTTTTTAGAATGTTTGAGCAGTGTGTTATGATTGTCAACAATAGGCATTACCTAAACATGAACTGCTTAATTTGTTACAGTGTCTGCAAGAAAAAAATGACAAGAAATGAGAGACAATGAATAACAAAGCTTAGAGAGGTGTTTCAAATCAATGAAAGTACATTTCAAATGTTTTAATTTGTGACAAATATTAAACTGGAAAAAAAAAACTGTCATACAACTTTGAATTTGCCTTTCTCCCGGAAGTATAAAGGAGCGCCTAGAGAAGCAGTCAGTATCTTATCGTCTTCAGGGACTGTTTTTTTTTTTTTAGGACGCTCCGCTCCCGTTTGGCCCTCTTCTTGAGGGAAGAGCGGCCAACATCTGTGTTGGTGGTTCTGGTCCCGCCCGTGCTGAAGCAGGGACTGAAATCATGGGGTTCACAGATGGGGTTGCGGGGGAGTTTGAGAGAGGTATTTCTCTCATATCCCCAGCGGCTGTTGAGGGTAGGCTTTTGTATGATGATAATGTTCTTTCTTTGTCATTATCTGATTTGGCAGAGAGTGCTCTTCTGGTTTTTAGCCCAATAGAGCAGGAGTTGGCTGTTAGAAAGGAGGAAGGTGAGCCTTTTTTAAACTTCTAAGCCTCCCTGCCCCGTGTATACGATAATGTTTAGATTGTGGAGCACGCCTCTGGCAGGCTGCAGCTGCCGTGAGTGTGCGTTAAGAAAAGGGTTCTTAACCCTTTAACCCCGCGGCAGTGTTACAGGCATTACCAGTCTGATCTGCTGAAGGATCTGGATCAGCGGCAGCGTTTTTTAACCTGCTTTCCGCTCTGATCCAATTCTGGGCCCAGACACACAGGAAAAGAAAGAAAGATTTGAGGGAGGAGGTCAGTTACGGACGGCAGCTGCGTCTGTGACTGATTTCCTCTCCATGAGGGTAGTTACTTCTACCCTCTCCTTTCTTTCTTCCACCTCCTGAATAATAATTTTTTACCCAGGTGCTTCTTACGATCAGACCGAGGGCTGGGCCCATGATGTAGTTTTCTGTGGCTTGCTTTTTGGTTTGATAGGCTTGAAAGGACCATAGATTCCATCCTTCTATGATGGTATGTCTCCGTTTTTCGAGCCGCAGGTTTTAAGCTTGGTCTATATTTATATATTTTTATATATTGATCGTAGTTTTCCTCTATAGCTTTTCCTGGGTGTGTAAAAGCAATAGAAAGGGAATTTAGGGCCCTGAAGTTCCCATTAGGTTGGTTATCTTTGTGTTGGCTTTTGGCCACCTTTTTTTAGCCACCATATGGTAGAGTAGCTTTCTCATCTGGTCATAGCTAGAGTTGGTATTACAGATTGGCACTCTTTACTTCAGTTAGATCTATCTTCAATTGAGATTCAAGCTTGAGTAAACAGTGTTCGCTTTCTTTAGCTCCTGTTCCCTAGGGTTCAGTGCAGATGTTTCTGTCTTTGGTAAAAAAGTGCTCACCCTTGAAATTCACATTTCAGGGTGGTACGAATGAAAAGTGAAGCATTCCCCTGTTTCTCAGGGTTGTTAATGCTCTAGCTCTTTTTGCCCTGCACAATGTGAGCCCTTAACTCTATTGCTGCCACAGGTCAGCACCTGTTTTCTGTAGTAGTAGGCTTTGTGTTAGCCTTCTTCAGAGCATGGTGACTAGGTTGTACTCCCCTTGCTATTTAGGGTAAAAACTGTGTTTTTACTGAGTATATGGCCTGTTGGAATGCATAACTCAATTTAGTTTGAGTCTTATATGACTCCCTTTAGAGTTTGAACACTGCCACAATTGATGATTGTGTTGTTTGAAGTAGTTGGCTTTGTTTGCGCCTCCTTCAAAGCACAATAGCTTGTTATATTACAAGTTTTGTTGGTGGATGTTTAGTTAGAGTTTTTTGTTCACTTAGTATACTGGCACTGCCACAGGTTTATGCCCGTGATTATTTGAGGTAGTAGGCAGTTTTTTGGCCTCCTTCAGAGCATGGTAGCATGTTTCTTTGTACTCCTCTTACTATAAAGGTTGGAATTATCTTTACTGAGTACATTGCCTGTTGGAATGTGTAGATTTTAAGCTCAGGTTGAGTTAAGATAGGGAACCTCACTTGGGAGTGTGGTCTCAGATTATGCTCCCTTAGAGCTTAGACACTGCCACTGGCTGACGCCTGTGTCTTTCTGGAGTAGTAGGCCCTGTTTGGGCCTCTGTCAGAGCACGTTGGTGTAGATGTACTCCTCTTGCTTAAAGAGTAAAATGTCTTTTACTGAGTACATTGCTTGGTGGTATGTTTGGTTTATTTTACACTGCCTGTTTGGGCCTCTTTCGGAGCATGTTGGCATAGTATGTACTTCTCCTTAAAGAGTTTAAGTGTTTTACTGAGTACATTGCCTGTTGGAATGTGTTGAATAGAATCAAGCTCAGGTTGAGCTAAATAGTTAACCTCACTGTTAACCGCCACGTGTCTTTCGGAGTCGCAGGCCCTGTTTGGGCCTCCTTCAAGAACATGTTGGTGTAGGTTTGTACTCCTCTTGCTTAAAGAGTAAAAGGTGTTTTTACTAAGTACATTGCCTGGTGGAATGGTGGCTCAGGTCGAGTTAAATTAATTAACCTCACCGGAGAGTTTGGTTATCATATTTAGCTCCCTAGAGCTTAGAACACTGCCATGAGCTGACACTGTGTCTTTCTGGAAGTCGTAGGCCCTTCTTTGGGCCTCCTGCAGAGCGTGATGGTGTATGTTTGTACTCCTCTTACTTAAAGAGGAAGAAGTGTTTTTACTGAGTACACTGCTTGTCGGATTGTGTTAAGGTTGACTGTTATGTGGGCACTCTACAGTCTTATCTGCTGGTTTGACTCGGTTTCATTCTGAACGAGTTCCATGTTTGTGGGATCTTGCTTATCAGCAAGTGAGCTGTTCTAAGTGTGTGGCCTTCACAGAAATTTAGGGCCCTGAAGTTCCCATTAGGTTGGTTATCTTTGTGTTGGCTTTTGGCCACCTTTTTCAGCCACCATATGGTAGAGTAGCTTTCTCATCTGGTCATAGCTAGAGTTGGTATTACAGATTGGCACTCTTTACTTCAGTTAGATCTATCTTCAATTGAGATTCAAGCTTGAGTAAACAGTGTTCGCTTTCTTTAGCTCCTGTTCCCTAGGGTTCAGTGCAGATTTTTTGTGTGTGGCAGTGTGTGGCCTTCACAGGCCGCCCTTTAAGCTTTCCCCCACCTCATCTGGGTGTTCTAAAGCAGATTGAGCATGTAGTTCACATGTTGGCTTTTCGCAAGGTTGGGTTCCTTTTAGAGTGCACAGCCTCCTCAGTGCAAATAATCAAGCACTGAGTAGATCCTAGGATTGAGCAGAGTGTTACTCCCCTCATTGGTAAGGGTAAAAGCCACTAAGCTGAGTCCTGCTCTCCAGGATGCCTGTCTCTACACTCTGGTCTGAGTTAGTTACTGCCTGGTATATCGTTCCCTAAATGCGTTTCAAACGTAGTGTACAGTTCCCTTTCGAAAGGGAACGTCTCAGGTTACGTATGTAACCATGGTTCCCTGAGAACAGGGAACGAAACACTGCGTTTCCTGCCATGCATCGGGGATGCCTGCTGAACAGTCCCTTCAGACGATAAGGTACCTGACTGCTTCTCTAGGCGCTCCTTTATACTTCCGGGTCGTGTCTATAATGACGTCATAGGCTGTCGCCGGCAAATAAGATTGGTGAGATTTGATAGTTGCTTTCAGACACTGGTTCACGTGATGACGTTCCCCAAATGCGTTTCAAACGCAGTGTCTCGTTCCCTGTTCTCAGGGAACCATGGTTACATACGTAACCTGAGACGTTTTATGGGGTTTTGTGTCTTTTGTTTTGTTTTGTTGGTATATGTAAAGGTTGCCATTTTGCTTAAGAAATTTTGATATATACGAATTTATTAAGAATTTGAATGTAAGCCAATTTAAATTAGCCTTAAAGATGATTAAATGTATGGTGATATAAAGTTAATTATGTAACATAAACACTTAATATCATGGAATATTCGGGGTTTTCGCACACAGGAGAAGAGACTAAAAATATTGAATTATTGGGACAAAGATAATGACACCCCTGATATTTCAGCTTCCATATTATGGGAAACTTGGAAAGCGGTAATTGGGGGAAGTTATTTCCCATTCGTCCCATTAAAAAAAAGCAAGAAGGTAATTTAGAATATAATTAGACTTGTAAAACAGATCAAAGTATGGGAACAGATACAAAAAAATAAAATTTCAGATTGATTATATCACGTTAAAGAAAACTACATTTATGATGCAACAACTTAGGTATAATGAATATGAATAAGTAATAAATCAAGTAAATTTTTAGCCAGTCAAATTCAATATAAGAGAAAAAAAATCTATGATAACTACTATTAATTACAGATTAGTAAGTCAACTATAAACTTCGTTAATTACCTTCTTAAGTTACCTTCTTGAACTTTTGTTTGTAAATCTCACATTGCCTGGCTGACATTATTAGCTCACTTGACACATTTTATGGCCGTGTCGATGGAGCCACGAATCTCTCCCTTGTGACTTCAAACGATCGCGATCAACTCAGATGGAATTATGGCAAGCCATGCGGCCACATTCCAGACGTTGTCAAACTCCAATACAGGTACATGCGCACACACAGAGGAACATACCAGGTCTCTCTTTAAGCCACATTCATTAAAATATGATTAAAATGTAACCCTGTAAGCCTGTAGGCTAGTTTTCCTTAAAAGACAACCACACGCACGTTCCTTGCGTCTCAGCGACCACGCTCCCATCACGCGCTCCTCTCCTTTTTCGGGACGACCACCTTCGGCGAAGCAAGCTTTCAAGTTCTCAGTTCAAACTTCCCGCGGAAACGGAAGAAGCCAACGAACTGCAGCCACGGATGCACTGAATCTTCACCTGTACCTTTTGGAAACTCAGCACGCTAACTCATGCAAGTAGCCTACCGCTTCTGTCTATCTTAGATGCGCTTTAAAGTTAAACGACCTAACCAAGCGAGACTGGCTCTTAAGGACTGTCTGTTTGCTACTCTTTGTCTTCTCCCTTTTCCTGTCTTTACTTTCGCTTTTGTATATATGTGTGTATTTTTTGTGTATATTTAGCCGTATAGCCTATGTATTCGTAGTTTCATATATTAAATCCATTATATTCATGCTTGATTGTTTATATTGCTCATTTTAGAAAATCAAAATCGACGTTTCGATTCTGCAAACTGCTTTACGCTTTAATGCTAGAATAGGAAATCTATTAACTATTAAACTAGAACTAATCCTGAACCATATATGTAATTATAATCCGTTGTAATTAATTCACAATATATGTGCATAATTCCCTTTTTGGTCGATTTATATTATAATTGATCATAACGCGTTATGATTATATATATATATATATATTATATATATATTTCACCCATAATTTGAATTAATTACTAATTCGCTACATGGATATGCCTTTAACATTATCTGAGTTGCATAATGCGTTGATGAAAATAGCAAATATTATATTTGTAATACAATGGCTCCTTTGTTTTACAGAACGGTTACAGAAATAAAGACAAAAGGTAAGATTCCATCTCATATGAATAGAACTTTAATAAGATTATTATTAAAACCTGATAAAGATCCAAAGTTGCCTTCCATTATCATTAATAAATGCTGATATTCTAAAGCTAAAAGCTCCTGTATTTCGGTTGGAGTCATTCATTCATAAAGATCAAACTGGATTCATTAAAGGTCATCATTATTCAAGTAATTTAAGAAGACTTCTCAATATAATTGATATATCACAGCGTAACCAAACACAGGCAATAATTGTATCCTTAGATGTGGAAAAAGCTTTTCATAAAGTTAATTGGAGATTTCTTATTGCGGTCCTTGAGAAATTTTGGAAACTTTTCTACAATGGATAAAGACTATTTATAATTAACCCAAGGCATCAGTTATAACTAATGGGATCTTATCACATAGTTTTTCATTACAAAGAGGTACTAGACAATGATGTCCTCTATCTCCTTTGTTATTTGCTATTTTCATTGAGCCACTGGCAGCAGCAGTTTGCCAAAATGCAAATATACAAGGTATATCTATAGGAAACATGGAACTTAAAAATTCAGTTATATCTAAAAAACAAGAAAGCTAGAATTAGTCTATCCACTTTGCAAGAAAAAAAAAAAAGTTACAGAGGGGTTAGATGCTCCAAAAAATGTATGTATATATTGTTGTATTGTTGTATCAATGTATTATTTGGCAAATCAGTTACAATTTCATTCTATTAAGTGGATGCATATTAATTCAGATTATGATGCATGGATTGATTTGGAACAATATGATTGTAATAATATTAAATTACGTGATTTACCCTAAAAAAAAAATGTTATCTGAATTAATACTTAGCACAGATAATTTGTTGTATCTACCTACTGAAAAATGGGATTCAGATATATAGTTTTCCTATGATCTTAATGTGTGGACACAAATTTGTAAAAATATGTTCTCTTTGATTAATTATCCTAACTTGCAACTTATTCAATATAAGATTTTGCACAGAGTACATATTACACAATTAAGAAAACATAAAATGTTTTTTTCTAATTCACCCATCTGTGCCCAATGTAATCTCGGTAGTCTAGATACTTACCTCCACTCCTTATGGTATTGTACTCCTGTTAAGAATTTTTGGTCGGGGGTTATAGAGAAATTGTATACTGTACTTGGGATTGAAATACCATTGTCACTTCACTCTGTTTGTTAGTATTATTTTTGGAGACTGATGTTGCACCACATTATGTAAAATTAGTTTAGCTTTTTTAGCTAAAATTAGAGTAAAGTATTCTCCAACATTGGAAAACAAAGCAGTCTTTAAATATCAACCATTGGTTAAATTTATTGTTAGAACATATGGCAATGGAAAGGATAGCTGCTGTAGCAAGGAAGAGCATTAGATGTTATTCGGAAATGTGGTCCCCTTTTATTAGTTTTTTGGAGTGAAGCAGTTTTTATCTCATATTGGAGTGATTATCTTATATGTTCTATTTTTGTTGTTTTTTTTTTTTATAAAAGGATTTTAAAAAGTTTGTGACAACTTCATAACTCCATTGGATCCTCAAACTGTCCTAACCTCATAACTCTGCACCGCCTGTCTCGTGAAGTGCCGCATGCAGTTTGGAGATTTTTTTTTAATATAATGATTCTTTGCTCAAGAAACACTATGTCTATAAAAGCTAATGTTTTATGTTTTTGAAGAGCGGAGAAGATATTTATCCATATTTAATTACCGTTTTTGTTCCTTTTGTTAAAAGTATTAACGGCAACAAGATCCAGCTCTCCTTGTCTTTATCTGAGCCTGCCATGACAGAAAACAAAAGAGGATAAACAAAAATGGATCTTGCAGCAACTTACCTCCATTGAGAGGACCGTATAATGGAACTATTCCAGGGAGAGTGTCCTCTAGAAGATTACGTAGAGGGATGCCTGGACTTGTGCCAGCTAGTGCCTTGGAATGACGACACACACAAGATCTGCTTCTGGAGTGGGCTCGACAACCACTTCTTCAAATTGCTGCTGGCAGGGAACTCCAGCTGCATAATGCAGCAATACATCAATTACTGTGGCTGGTGGGTTCCCCCATGATGGTGGGGGTGAACGAAGAGGACTCTGACATCACCACCTGCACGCCCACTCCTCACGTTCCAGGGCCTATCCACCCAGAGGATTTCCTCACCCCTGAGCCTAGCCAGCCATCCAACACCTCCATTGTGGACATCCTGTCAGAGCCAGCTACAGACATAGAGCCTCCACCTTGGCTCCTCACTCCCTTGCTCTACCTGGGACCACTGTCCTTACAGCCTCACCAGGCTCTCTTGTCTCTCCGGCTTGGTCAGTCATAGCTCTGCCTATGCCACGGACTTCTGGGCATTTGGCTGCTCCTCATTACTCCATTCCTTTAGCTCTGTTGGGCTCTTCCTTCCCTTTTGCTCAGCCTTGGTCCTCAATCACACTGGCTTTGCCACAGTCCTCCAGCACCCTGGATCCCCCTCGGCCACTCGTCACTTTTGCTCCACCTTGGAGATGGTCCTAGTGTGTCACCCAATCCCTTCATCTCCTCAGCTCCACCTGGGTCTCCAAATCTCCTGGCTCCAGCAATGTTGGTTGGGTTCCTGGCTCCACTCAGACTCATCCCTCCATCATCTCCTCTCTGGCCCCGCCCTCCATCATCCAATCTGGCTCCTCCCTCCATCATCTCCTTGTTGGTCCTTCCCTCTGCTGCTCCCCATTGGACACTTCATCCTTTATCACCATGGACTCTGTCTCATGATCATACAGACCTTTGTCTGTTTCAGTTAATCATTCTCCTGTGTGTATATGCAATCAGTTTGTTCTCCTCCATGTTCAGCATTGTCTTCACAATCTTGTGAAGCTGTTACATTAATTTATCCGTATTTGATTACTGTTTTTGTTCCTATTGTTATTAAAAGTATTTTCTGCAACAAAATCCAGCTCACCTCTTTATCTAATTCTGCCGTGACAGATTGTGTGTATGTTTGTTTAAACTAGTTATGTTTTGTTATATTGTTATATTGTGATTTAGTTAAAACTTTTATACACAATCACCTGAGTATAGATTCTGTGGTCACTGTTTGCAAAAGTCCCTTTAATGATGCAGTCACAGCTACATGCTTTGAGAAGTACTGTACACAATAAGAAAGAGGTTTTTTTTTCTTTGACCACGAAAATAACCTTTCTGAGAGTTCATAAACAATTAATAATTCATTGTAATAGTTATTCTGCCACATCAAGTTAATTTTATTAACTGATCTAAATACTTTTCATTAGTTATAACAAGTTATAATTAATTATTTATATTTCCCTTTGAGCTAATTTGCTACAACAACATGCTGAACAAATGCCTGCTCTACCAATATGTGGAAAAAGAGAGGTGTAGCATCTGGATGCGAATCACAAATGATCGAGTTTACTCTAAGTTTGTGTAAGCTGTGATGTTTGTCCCCCCGACTGGTCGGGACCACATAGCTTTTTGTCACATTTTATTACCTCCCAAAGCGACTAACCACAAACATAAGCCTTCTCATGGCATGTTTGGGAGCTTGACCCTCTGTTGGGCTAGAGACAGACTGGGTGACGCCAGGAGATAACCCAATATACACACACATACCTATATAGAAGACCCTTATAATCTTACAAGTTAACTTACAAGTTAACCATTCTTTCTAGAAAGTTTATGGTGTATCCCTTTTATGTATGCATGTCCCCATGTGTAATTCGCCTAGTTGTGATTTTTAGTTATTCAAGAATAAGTTTAAATGCTTGTAATCATATGTGTGCTTTCTTAATCCCTTTGTCATCCTACCATGTTTAGTTTTGTTCTAGACCTCTACGAATGCTTTAATCAGCTGTGTATGTTATGTTACTATAAAATGTGACATGCTACTTTTAAAGTACTTTTGAGAAAAACGTACCCAGATCTGATATCTCATAAGATATGCAAATTAGACCATAAAACCAGACAAAGAAGATATTTCCCGCTACAGAATTCCTGCTGGCGATTGGCCAGTCAACACTTGAGAAGAGTAGAGATGTTTTGCTATATAACATACCAACGCGCCTTCACCAGTATGCTCAGCTTAACTTTGTTTTCCAGCTCGTCTTCTTTTGACCAGTCTTCATTTGTCTGTCCTCACTGTCCTCCTTGGACCTGCGAGACAGACTTTTTTCCGGCCATGTTACTTTTTAGTTAAACCTTGTTTGAACATCCTGCCGAAGACCCAGCTCGAAACGCACTGAAACCTCTGCAGAACGACGTGCATCTTTTGAACTACAGCATCCAGAATTGCCTATGCAAGTATAAGAAACATTTTCTTCCACTGCGTTTTAAAGCTTATATTTGCTGAACTAATTCCGTGCTGGCTTTCAAAGGTTTTAACTGTCTGTAATTTGCCATTCTGTGATCATCTCTGTTTTCCCTGACTTTACTTTCGTTTCATTATATGTATGTATTCTCTGTTAGTTAGTCGTATATGTATTTGTAGTTTCACATATTACATCCATTATATTGCTTTATTGTTTCTGTTGCTGCTCATTAAGAAAATCAAATCACTTCTACGTTTTGATTTTTGCTAACTGCTTTATACTTGAGTGCTAGAATAGGAAGTTATTCCTCGTGGCCAGAAGAATAATTTCCTTTGTAATAGCTGATAAAGAAAAGTGGACTGATAGTTTGCTGGACAAACTAGACCAGTCTTTCTAAAATTAACTTTAAACTAGAACTAATTTTGAACATATATATATGTAGTTAATTATAATCCATTGTAATTAATGCATATATGCATAATTCCCTTTTTGGTCGATTTATATTATAATTGATCATAACGTGTTATGATTTGATTATAAATATATATATATATATATATTTCACCCATAATTTGAGCTAATTCATTCATTCATTACAGAGGACAATCTTAGCAATACAGACTTAAACAGACCTATGATTAACATCAACTGACCTAGAATTAAGGGACATAGAACAATAGCCTTACTCCCATGAAGAGCTTAATGCCTAGAGGCACCAGAGAAGGCCCCAAAGCTTCCATGCTCTACTGAAATACTTACCTGAAAGAGAGAACTCCAGCATTAGGCCAGCCATAGCCTCCCAGCTACAGGACAGGTCCCTGAGAGCAGAGCTATTCAAGGGAGTTTTCAGCTTTAATCCACGGTACTCCGTCCAGCATAAGCTGAAGCAGGCAAAAGATGTATTATGAAGTTCCTCACAGCAACTCTACACATTCTCTCTCTGTCGTATCTGCCTACTAGTATCCCAGCCTCTGCCAAATACTTACCTTTAAAGGAGTGGCCTTACCAAAGAGAGCAAGCAAGGTAACACCTCTGCAGTCTAGCCCCCAGACTTAATGTGCTGAGGAGGGTGACAGATGAGAGAATGGTCACGTCAGTCAAGCTTGCATCAGCTGACTCCCAGGTGACTCGCGTCAATCTATAGGAATACAACACCTATCACAGCATCCATATATAAGCTCCTCAGTATTATCAGACACTATCACATTTCTCAGGAGCTAATTACCCTCCTCCATCCCCAGCTCCTCCTCTCGTCAGTCAGGATTTGGCCTTATGATTTCCCTAAATCAGACTAATTCTTGAAATATGTGTACATTAAATTATTGACGTTAATGATATCTGCATATGTTGGTTCTGTTCTGTTTACCCTAAGGGGGATTATTGCTGCTCTCCTTGCTCTTATCCAGTCTAGGCTGCATGATTGTGCAGGGAGTTCTTGCCCAGAACAGAACCATACCGCCAATACAAACTCTATGCATTATCAATCATATTTGACGATAGTGGTCCTGACAGAATTCTGTTTTGATAACCTTCTCATCCTGCAGACCATCTGGTAAGAGTGCCAACGTCATACATCTACACTATTGCTCACAATGTTAGAGGGGCAACTGGCAAGAAAGTAGGATGCCTACAGGCATACAAACAGCTTTCCACTCTGCTAGCTACAGATGATAAAGTGTGTCGCCTAAAGCGATATAATTTACTTTTTGATCTGTAACAATGCCCATTCCTTGCGGACCTCACAGACTAATACTCTGGAAGGGGTGCTGATGGAAGTGGAACACCTTAACAATTTTAGAATACCACTACTGGTCTATCAATCGCCCATTCCTCACTGTTCACCAGGGAGATGAGCTAACATGAAGCAAAGACGGAAGACGGAAGTCTTAATTTTTGTCCTCTCTGCTTGTACAGAGATAGTTGCCAGTAAACTAGGACCTCTATCTGGTAACCTTCATACACATGCTAGAAACTTAGGTGTTACTTTTGATTCTGCTTTGACTTTTGATAAACAGATCAATGCTGTGGTCAGAAGTTCTTTCTATCATCTAAAGAATATAGTTAAAATGAAGTCATTCTTATCATCCAAATATATGGAGTATGTAATACATGCTTTCATTTCATCCAGAATGGTTTATTATAATGTATTGTACTTAAGTGTTTCACAGTCACTACTGTCATGTCTTCAGCTTGTCCAAAATGCTGGTGCTAGACTGTTGACTGGAACAAAGAAGCGGGAACATATTTCACCAGTGCTGGTCTCTCTCCACTGGCTCCCAGTCAAATATCATATTCAGTTTAAAGCATTATTGTTTGTTTATAAGGGTCTGCATGGTTTGGCCTCCATATATTTCTGATCTTCTTATATTTTATCATAATACATCCAGAGACCTCCGATCAACCAATAGTTTATGGTTGACTGTTCCAAAGACACGTCTCAAACTGAAAGGAGATTGTGCCTTCTCAGTGGCTGCTCCACAGTTCTGGAATAATTTACCACTTCACATAAAAACTGCACCAACATATGATTTTAAATCTCTTCTCAAAACTCATCTATTTATTATTGCATATGTTTAAAAATTGTGTGCATTGTCTGTGATTGTGTTTTGTGTCCTTATTTTAATTATGCTATTTGTTTAAACTCTGTACAGCCGTTGTTTTTAAATGTGCTTTTTAAATAAATGTGACTGACTGACTAACACTATCTATTGACAGCATTAACACTTCCTGCTACACTGGAGGGAGGGTAACCAATATGAAAAATGGGTTGCATCACCTCACTGTGACTAGCCACCATTGCAGCCATAGAATAGCCAATGGCATGAGCCATGAAGCACTAACTTAATAATAATAATATGCTGGGCCAGCGGAGGAGACATACTTACTGATAACACCGGTCTCAACTACCAGCATTGGTGATTCCGATAACATGCTCTCAGCCAGATCAGAGCAGGCTTCCTGACCCAGCAAGAGAGCTAGTGAGAGAAGCATGAATAAGGGAAACACCCTTGGAAAACTCCTTCGCAAGCTCCACCTGTGATCCCCACGATCAAATCTATCATGGTGCCTCTGCAACCATGTGGCCAGAACCACAAGGTGCAGATGCTTGACTTCCATCCCTCAAGTAGAGAGTCAAGTGAGAGCGGAGCTTCCTCACTGTGAACTTATCAGCAATATTTGCTCAATGGGGAAATATTCATAATTATTCATAACTCCTTATGATTATTCATTATGATTAATTATGAATATTTAAAACAGTTAATAGAGCTTGTAATAGAATCGGATCGCTTAAGTGACAGTTATTTACAGATGAGGAGTCAGAACCAAATATGTATTGTGCACAAGTTTTATTAACTAAATCACAAACACATAACTAAACTAACGAACACACACATACACACAAGTCACGCATACATAGGTAAAATGAGGAATGATAAAGTGGAACCAAAGTGGGAACAGGAAATGGAGCTATGGAGAAGCCAAAAACCAGGAAAGAATCATCAGTATTCATTACAAAGCTCCTTTGTTAACAAAGGAGGTTCACAACTTTAACTAACTGGCAGCAATTTAGTATATCGTATAATACTTACATTAGGCCTCAGCTTTTTGAAAAGCGTCCAAATATACTGTTGCAGTAGAAAGTCCTGAGGGTTCAGTCCGATGGTGCAGAAGTTGCAATCGATGTCTTCTGCGTTGAATGAAGGACTGATGACAAACTTGCATGGTTAGTTTGAATCTCTTAGTAGGAAAGATCTCTTTCTCTCCTCTAGATGAGCACATGGCTGGGGTGCCGGTTTAGGCCTTCAGGCCTTGCAGGCCCACAGGCAGCACCCCGCAGTTGCAGTGTTGTCGGATTAGGCCAGAGAGAGAGGGAGGAACATTGTGAGCTGGCTTTTAAGGTCCAGGAGAAGTCACACCCTGAGGGTTGACCTGACCAATGAGATGGGTAGGATTTCCGAGCGGCAAAACTCCTCTATGGGGGCTTTTACACGCCTTTTGTGTTTCTAGCAGGGCATCTGCATATGAAACTGGAGTTGTTTTGAAGAAACTATTAAAGATTCTTGTAATACTGCTATGTTGCACAGGTATCAATATATCATATACATGATCATTTAAATCTTTAAAATACAAACTCGTAGACTCCAAACTTGGTGTAGGTGAGGATTGGTTCTTATCATAGAATATGCATAAAAGAAAAATACCATCCAAAAGACACTACACAAAACAGTCTTAATCATAAACACAATGTCCTGGGATGCATGTTCATTTATAGATCAGTTTATCTATAAATTGATGCAGGAAAATCTGTTTTGAGGGCTATGGGTGGGTCTCTTTGCCTCTGCTTTTTTTAAAGATTATTTGTTAAATATGACAAATAATTGTGTCTGATTTGTCGTAGTTGTTACACTGCTTCTAAACAAAAAATGCACAATTTGTGTGTACCGTTGAACATAATGACATGAGGACATGGCAATACACACTGACAAACGCTTTTCTTAACACACAAACAAAGCGGTTTCCTGAAGACAACAAAGCTGATGATGTGTAATGCAGGCACCCTTTTATATGCGCAGGTACTTCATATGACGTAATAGGACTGCCCACATCCAATAAGATTGGATAACCCAGCACAATAGGAACTATCAGTGACATAAGTGTATGTTGATTGGCCGACTGCATGCGAAACACCAGCACCCGTTATTTTTAAAAAGCTGTGTAAACACACAGTTTATAGCCTATATATTTACTCCATGAACTTGGAAAACGGTATTTGATAGACTGACATCGAAGTCCACACACTTCTCAGTCTTTACATTAAGGAGGATACAATGCGACTTTGAAGGGACCGAGCAAACCATGATTGTTTTTCTACTCAGCGACATTAGGTCACCTTATGCGAAAGCCACGTTACGCGAAGACTGCTTTATGCAAAGGGCACCGATAGGCTGCGTTATGCGAAGGACCTGATAGGCTGCCTTATGCAAAGGGCCCCGGTAGGCCGTATTATGTGAAGGACCACGTTAGGCAGCATTATGCAGAGGCCATGATAGGCTGGATTATATGAAGGGCCACAATAGGCTGCGTTATGTGAAGGGCCTCAGAAGGCCACATTATGCGAAAGCCACGTTATGCAAAGGCCACGAAGGCTGCTTTATGTGAAGGGCTACAATAGGCAAAAATACAGTAAAGGCTACGATTGTCCATGAAATATGAAAGCCAGGAAAGACAGCGATAGGCCATTTAAAAGAAGATAAGTATTTGTGGAGACCGAAGCTAATCGATATCGTAGGAAAACAGAATGAAACCACCACCAGTAGCTCGCAAGTAGAAATATACCTTGATTATTACTTGACCGTGCCTGCTGGGCGTTTTAGAGTCAGATCTTGCTTAAAAATTCAAATGCTGAGGATTGACCATGTACACAGCACTTTGACAGAGGAGGCTGAAAATTTCTTTATGCTCCTAAATGGCAGACTGCAGGAACAAAGCCTGAAATATCAAATCGTAATTCAAACAACATCTTAGAGTCCTGCAGGTACGTTTGTTCTTTGCGGTGCGGGTCGGGAGTCAATAGGAACGAGCAGGATGTGGGTCATATAACCGATGCTATTTTCAGTACCGGCTGATAGCGCTGCTTTCAAATGCTGCCCTGCATATTTGGGTTTACACTCTGAAGAGCATTGAATGTTTGTATTTACGACATGTTTTGCAGTGTTGACCATAGCAGATCACAGATGTGTCTGTTGAGCACATGAATGAAATTGCCCATTGGAGGCGTTTACATTAGCGCTGAATCCACTCAGATCAAATGGTTCAGCTTGTTCACTGATTGAGTTTTGTTCACTCGCAAATTCTTTTATGACCAACTAAGTATACATGAAGTGAGAAATGTCGGCTTTTATACCGTACTTGTGCATCTGTCCTCATGTTGGGAATGATCTAAAGCTGTACAAATCTCTCTCCTGTACACAGTTAGAAAATCTGGTGCCCGTAACACTGTAGAAAAATAAAATACAGATAGAGAGATTAAATGAAGGACATATTACTGAAGAAATATGAACAAGATATTAAATCTGTGCTCCAGACAGGACATTTTTATGAGAATAAAATGTTTATAATGCAATATGCAAACGATAGCCTTTTTAACCACACAGAACACATGGCTATATAGTTTCTGTCTCATAATGATACGAAGCCACGTCAGATCGCTAAAGTTGTTTCAACACTAGATGCCCCTTGATTTTGACAAAAGCATGTTCTTAACATCAGCTCGTAAACACTTAAGCTTGAAATGTTAGGGTCGTGTTACTTTCAACTGCACGTTATCAGTGACAAACTCACAGCGCTTGCAAAGATGATCGAGCAGCATTTAATGTGAACAGATCGATGCACTGATGTCAGTGCTATTCTTCAAAAACATGCTGAGATATACTTAGCATATTTAATTAGAAAAATTCGTGATTCCTGCTTAACTTCAGTTAATCATGCAGCCCCTGATTAACCCTACACGATGAATTGTCTCAGGGGTGTATGTTGCTTTAAAGCCATGTTTGGGGTTCCCCTGAGCCTTGCATTTGTGGGGAGAATGATGGAGGCGAATATGCTGTGCTATTCTTTGCTTTGTGCTTTTCTAAAACGAAATATAATTGTTAACAGTAACCTGTGACATCATTAACCATGCACTATAGCCTAAGTTACAATGCGAACAAGCACAACATGTGTTCACGTTGCACAATCAAGCGTTCTGAATCAAACAAATGCGAGCGACTGCACTATACAGCTCTGCTTATGATAACATTTTAACGTTGATGCATGTAAGAAGAGTAAAAGAGCAAAAGAGTACAATTCTACAACCAATCGACATCAAAATTATGTAAAGATGTCAAGATGTTGGAAGATGTCGGAATGATATCCAAAGGGTGTCACAATGTTCAAATGGTGTCGAAATAAGGCCAAGATAGTGTAATGCTGACTTTTGCAAAGAAGACATTAAACGTTAAGACATCAGTTGCAGCGTGATTCTTTTAACAAAAGAAAACCTTCCTGGGCCGTTACATCCACCATTTTCAATCTCTCAGATTTTTCAACCAGACCACTGTAGTAGCATTTGCATCACTTGTATGGACAGCTAGTTGAATTACTTAGAAGCAAAGAATCATCTGGCACACTTTACCTTATTTTGGAAAAATTCATGGTTAATCCTTATACTTTAGTTGACATAGTTGGCAATTCAAAAACAGGTATTATGTGAACAGGAATTTAAGTCATGGACAAAATTTAGACATAAACTAATTTTACCTGCTCAAGTCATCTGTATTTGGTAGACATGACAAAGAATTGTGCATTACCCTAGATTAAGGGAGCAACACACTCTATATAGTTTTCAAGTGAAGGAATGAGCCAATCTGCTGATGCTCAGTGTTGTGGCTTTAAAAGGTGCCAGCATGCCCTTGTCCACTGAGATGATTTAATCTCACGTGATAACAATCCATGCCTGCAGCTCTGTGGTGTGAATTTGCCTAAAAAGCTGTGAATGGTTTCTCTCTTTCGCAAATACTATAGTTTCTCAGTTTCTTTATGTGCTGAAGTGTCTTTGAAAATCTAAAGCTAGCATTTCAATACAGTTAGTCTAATGTAAAATAAAGCAGTATTAAACTAGCACAAAAACATCTCAATCAAGGCCCCATAAAATGGCTTGATGAGCGCATTGTATTTGCGATTAAAACTGGATGTTTGGGTGGACATTTTGATGGTGCTCTCCTCATAAAAAAAAAAGCAAGCCAGTAGCCTTGCCATTAACCAATATTTGCCAATTGCTAGTTAGTTGCGGGGGTATTGGGGGAGGAGCATTCACAGAGGGCATTTGACTGGACAGAAATCTGATTGTAGTGACATAAATAGCCATTTTGTCACATGAGGTGTTGTAGGGTGGTTTCTGACGCGTGAGATTCAAACAAGATAAATCGTCCTCCAAATACTGCTTTATCAGATTTATTCATCACACAGTTCGTACAGGTCATTTTATCTCACAGTTCCTCTGCACAGTGCATATAAAATCCCATCGAATGCCATCACATATTTACCTCCAGACAAGGTCAAAAAATGTTGTGCTCCCTCTAATTACACACCTGCCCTTTCTTACTCTTTGCCTACTTATATACTCATTAAGGCCCACGCTCCCCCCAGTAGTCAAGAAACAGAATTACAACAGACATAATGGCTCTTACACCCCGGCCCCTATTGTACATGGCAGATAGACATTACAATTCAATACAAATACAAAGAGCCATTGAAGCCCAAAGCAACACTGTAAACTCTGCATTAATCACTCCTCTGTAGTAGAGGGCTGCATTGGGTTTGGGCTCCCGCAGGACCCGTGGGACCCAACGCAAATCTCGTGGGAGTGGCCGGTTTTACCTTTGCTGCGGGCAGGAGTGGGCAGTCAGAAAATTTTGCAGGAGACCCGCGGGGAATGGTGGGATTTGGCGTGTAATAGAAATGGAGTCAACATATGAAGTTGAGAAGAAAATTAAAGCAGCTGTTTACTTGAAAAAAGCAAAGCAAGACAAGTCAGACATCTGGAAACAATTCTCAAAATTTGTGCGTTTTATTATGAGCATTCTCGCATCTAGTGCGCCGTCAGAGAGGGCATTCAGTGTGTGTGGGCGGATCTTGGAAGAAAGATGCACAAGTCTGAGACCACAGTCAGTCAACAATATACTTCATATTGTCACAGTTCCTTGCGTTCCCAGACTCCATTTCCCATGATCCTCCTGTTTCTACACCTGCACTCACTTCCTCGTCTTCTCCCCATCATCACCGATCACCTGCACCTGGACCTGATCATCTGCACACCCTTTATAATGGACTCACTCCTCTCACTCCTTGTCTGTTCTTATTGTTATGTTTTCCCTAAGTGTGCTTTGGTTTAGTTGTTCTGTTACCCTTACTTAATAAACCCGCTTCAATTGATGTCCGATTGTGAATCTTCCTTGCTGCAACTAGCCAATTGTAATAGAAGAACAGACCTAACCGTAAGGACATCAGTATCAAGATGGGGATATTCCTTGTACCGGTTCCTCCAGCAGTTGTTGACCGACTGTGGAGGTACGTGGAGGAATTTTCTGACCTATATTGTTTGGTGACCTGGCCAGATGCTTCTCTTAACGCCTGTTTTCTGAAGGGCCTGGACGAGGACATGATTCGTTATAGTGAACCTGCCTGTTTCTTTTCCCTAGTCCAGTCTATTAATCTGATTCTCTTTTTAAATGGTTCTGATTTTGAGATTGAAGAGGTTCAGGAGAGAACGTGTTTTCCTCGTCCAGTCCCTTCAGAAAAACACGTCAGTTCACCCACAACCATTTTCCTCCACATATCCCTCCAGTGGGTCCTCCCATTCTATCCTGCCTGTCCCTAAACCCAAACCGCCTAAAAAGATGGCCGCCGCAAAGCCCAAACCGCCTAAAAAGATGGCCGCCGCAAAGCCCAAACCGCCTAAGAAGATGGTCGCCGCCGCAACAGAGCCAAGCCCTGAAATGGCCGCTGCAAAATCCAAGCCATGTACCTGTGGGTGGGGAATTCATGGGTGGGGTTTCAGCCCAGCCATGGCCTTCTAAGGCCCCAGACCCTCCACGGCCTTCCAGGGCCCCAGACCCTCCATGGCCTTCCAGGGCCCCAGACCCTCCACGGCCTTCCATGGCCCCAGACCCGCCATGGCCGCCCACGGCCCCAGACCCGCCATGGCCGCCCACGGCCCCAGACCCGCCATGGCCGCCCACGGCCCCAGACCCGCCATGGCCGCCCACGGCCCCAGACCCGCCATGGCCGCCCACGGCCCCAGATCCGCCATGGCCGCCTGAACTCCTAGACCCACCCTGGAGACCTCCGTTCCCGTCTGCTACTCTCCCTGCACCTGCGTGAAGGTCTCCAGGGCGCCCACCCCCCCTCCCCGGTTGTTCCTTCTACGGCTCCCCATCATCACCGATCACCTGGACCTGATCATCTGCACACCCTTTATAATGGACTCACTCCTCTTACTCCTTGTCTGTTCTTATTGTTATGTTTTCCCTAAGTGTGCTTTGGTTTAGTTGTTCTGTTACCCTTACTTAATAAACCCGCTTCTATTGATGTCCGATTGTGAATCTTCCTTGCTGCAACTAGCCAATTGTAATACATATATTTTCTTCATAGTAATATGGAGTAAGCAATGCAAGGCCCAGTGATCAAATTCATTTGTTTGTTAAGTACTCTGTTATTTTTATGTATTTATTTTTTAGTATTATTTATTTTCTTTTTTGCAATAGCCTGTTAATCAAGCTATTGTGAATGTGAAATCTGAGATTTTTTTGAGGCATTTTATTTAAAGTATATCTAGCCTATTTTCTAAGTCCTATGTGTTTATTTAATAAGTTAAAGTTATTTCTTATTGTGCTTTGGCTTATTTACTTAGACTGTTTGTTAACAGTTAAACTGTTTGTTTAGTTAATCGTTTGGTGCGTGAGTATGCAGTAGCCTGCGTTTAAAACCTGAGGTGCCGCTAGTTGTGGTTTTGTTATAACGGTTAATGTTTTATAGCGCTAATAAAAAAAATACCCAATGTTTTTATCACGTGTGGTGCTTTGGTTTAGCTTTTGCTTTTGCTTTTACTTAATCTCATTTAAACGCAATCATGTTTAAATTCTGCTATTCTGGATGTTAACTTGAACGAATTTAGTCTGAGTATTTTTGTAGGCCTACATTTTTCACAAGCTCTGAGAGAAAGTCTGCGGGAGCGGGCGGGAGTGGACACAAACATTGCGGCCGTGGGCGGGAGTGGAACACGCAGATTGCGGGAGCGGGCGGTCCTGGTTAGACATTCAGACATTCTTTAAGAGTAAAATCAAATATTTGCACTGGCCATTCTTCCAATGATTTCCACAAATAACCTGGTCCATTGATCCATTCTTCATTTGTTAACATCTGGTCTGGACCCCTGGAACAACAGTCTGCTGGATTTTGAGATGTAGGTATGTATCTCCACTGTAACGGTGTTGTAATTTCTCTTATTGCAGAGATTATGTAAGCCACAAAGGTAAGAAAACGTTTATCCTCCTTTTTTATGTATTTTAACACAGACGTACTGTCTGTCCAGAACACTGAGTCCACCAATGGAAACTGTATCTCTGCCCTCAACATTTTGTCCACTTGAGCAGCAAGTACAGCAGCTGTCAATTCAAGACTTGGAATGGTTACTTATTTCAAAGGTGCTACTCTAGTTTTGCTGAGCAGAAAAGTTACGTGAACATCATGCTTTGTCTCCATTCTAAGTAACGTTACAGTGCCATATCCAAGTGTACTTGCATCTGCAAAATGATGCAGCTGACTGTTGTTCCAGGGGTCTGAAAGCAGACCAGATGTTAACAAATTAAGAATGGCTCAATGGACCAGGTTATTTGTGGAAATCAGTGGAAGAATGGCCAGTGCAAATATTTTTTTTTATATATTATCACTATTTTTGGTTTCCTTTCATGGGAACTCGAGCTGGGTCAAGACGCGGTGGGAACGCCTCTGCGTGATTGCGTCGTGAAGCACATGGGTAAACTGTCCAATAGCGTGACGGAACCTCATAGGCGGGTGACGTCACAGACCAGGAAACTATAAAGCTTGCCCAGAACAAAGAACGCTAGCTTCTGTGTCTTCAGCAAGTGCTCTGTGTATCTGTCTTCCGTCATTTATTGTTGTCTGTCCCAAGCAATATTCAAACCATGTGCTTCTCCCTGCCCTTGCTACATCACGGGTGGGGATACACACAAGCTTTGCGTTGTTTGTTTGGGAGCTGAGCATGCCCAGGCAGCCCTTGAGCGGGTTTGCGATAAGTTCAACGTCAGAACTCTCCGCTCCTGCCCCGCGCTCTTTGAGGAGGGCGCCTCGGCTCGCGTTCCCCGTGGTTCGGGTCCTGCTTCTGCCGAGGCAGAGCGGCGGCTCAGATCATGGGGTTCGCAAATGGATCTGGCAGAGGGGTTGGAGATGGGCGCCGCCCTTTCTCTGCCCTCACCTGCCAGGTCCAGTGCCTTTTCCCAGGTGGAAGCACGCTTGGCGGTTTCTTCCCCCCGGGATGAGGCAGCGGTACTTCAGATGTCCAGCTCCGAGGAGGTGGACATTCTGAGTATCGATCGTGAGGTCTCGCCACCTCAAACACCTGCTTATGAGGAGCTCATGGAGGTTGTGACTCGTGCGTTTGCCAAATTAAAAAGTGACTGGCCAGCTGAGAAGCAAAAAGAAAGATCTAAAAGCCTGTTAGATGAAAGGTTTCTTCCATCTAGATCACAGCCTCCACATCAGGGATTGCCATGTGAGAATGGGCTATTTTAGCTTTAGGTTCTAAAGGGTTAAGGTGCTCATAGCGATGCATTTGAGTCTGTTCTCGTATGATTCTTTTCAGAATTATAGTATCTATGTTTCAACTTGTGCGCTTGACTCCCGAGGGGGTTAAATGTGCGCTTTTTGCAATGAGGTTGCAGTATGGGTTTGACCGGGATTAAGCGTGGGAGTTGTAGGCAGAGCAGGGACAAGTTGAACAGGAAGTTTCCTTTTTTGGCTCCTCTTGTTGGTTCAATTAATACTATGCTACTATGCATGTATCTAATTTTGAGAAATTAGAGACAGAAGAATGTAATAATTGTTATTATTATAGAAGACAGTTATGGAAAACATTTCTGTCTGGACATAACTGCCCAAACACTCCTATAGATAACTGGATAATATGGAGCCCTGGGTATAGAATGTAGTTAGGCCTCCTCTCATTTGGAGAGTCAGCACATCGAGGCCTCCTTTCTCTGAGCCAGATTTGGGCTGTAGGCTTTCCCTCCTGAGCCTCCCCCTGGGCATCTAGGTTGGGAGAATCTCCCCTGAGCTCCGTTTGTCATTTTGGTGTCAGGTTGCTACATGAGCGTAGAATACGCAGGGGATGGGGGGGGGGGGGCGCGTTCCCCGCACTTTTAATAAAACGTAAATTCGTCCCCCCGCATTTGTTTTCAGGCCAATGTGAATAAATCTTGATTATTCCAATTTCCTAACTAAAATGAGGCAATCTAAACATTATGGAGCGCTCACTCTCGTCTTGTGTGATATGTTTAATTCATACTGGAAGCCAGAGGGTGCTCTCTCGCTGAAAGTCCAAATAAATAAATTGCTGAATAAAATGCAGAGACGTATTGACCGATGAAACGTGAAGACAATAAACACACGATTGTGACAAGATTTGGATTGTGTTTTTCAAGCCATCTCAAGCCTATTTATTGGCAATAAAGTATATAAATAATGCAGTGCTAATTGACAACCTTTTAATGTTTTTGAAAGAAGTCTCTTATGCTCGCCAAGGCTGCATTTATTTAATCAGAAATTACCATAAAAACAGTAATATTGTAAAATGTTTTCTACGTGAATATACTTTAAAATGTAATTTATTCCTGTTATCAAAGCTGAATATTCAGCATCATTACTCCAGTCTTCAGTGTCACATGATCCTTTAGAAATCATTTCTAATATGATGATTTGCTGCTCAAGAAACATGCACATGTACTGGCCTACTGATTATTGTCTGTGTTGAAAACAGTTGCTTAAAATTGTTGTGGAAACCATGATATATTTATTATTAAGTTCAATGAACAGCATTTATTTTGCATTTAATTGTCACTGTCACTTTTGATCAATTTAATGCATCCTTGATGCGTCCTTGATTCATTGTTGCTTATATTATTAGTACCTTATATTTAATATTACCTACCACATTAATCTGACGTCGCTAGCTTGAAATCTTTGAATCTAAATCGCTGTTACAACGCGTTTGCATCTCGCTAGCTTGTTAACTTGTCATCAGTCTCTCACGCGCTCCTTTTTCAACGCATTCATCAAACAGCTGTGGTAAGTCGGATCAGTCTACAAACACGGTGAGTCATGTCATCCTCTCCTAGCATTGTTACCTGTTCCATTTGTCACATGTTCAGTATAGCTCTCTCTGTCAGCGATGAGGGATTTACATGTCATAAATGTAGGGAAATAGTCAGGCTGACAGAGAGAATCTCAGAATTAGAGACACGCATCCAAACTTTAATCGAGGATAGTAAGAACGCAAGGGCTTCAGATACTGTTTTGGATGCGATTAGCTTAGTGAACTCTGTACATTGTTCGGTTCCGGCTGTAGAGCCCGTGCAGCAGGGCACTTGGGTAACGGTGAGGCGGCCTAGCCGCGGAAAACACCACTCTTCCGTTCCGTAATAACATCAAACAGGTTCTCCCCACTCAGTAATGCACCCACTGAGAATCCTGATGAAAGTGCCCTAGTTATTGGCGATTCTATTACACAGAACGTGAAAATAGAGACACCAGCCAGCATAGTCACATGTTTGCCGGGAGCCAGAGCACCTGACATCAAAGCAAATTTAAAAGTGCTGGCTAATGCTAATCGTAAATACTCTAAAATTATTATTCACATCGGCACTAATGATGTTCGACTTCGCCAGTCGGAGATCACTAAAATTAACATTAAAGAGGTGTGTGAACTCGCAAGTACAATGTCAGGAGAAGTAATTTGCTCTGGTCCCCTTCCTGTTCGTCGGAGTGATGAGATAGTTAGCAGATTGTCATCACTCAATGGCTGGCTGTCTAAGTGGTGTCCGCAAAATAATATAGGTTTCATAGACAATTGGAAAAGTTTTTGGGGCAGACCTGACCTGTTGAAAAGAGATGGTATTCATCCCTCTCTGGATGGTGCTGCTCTTCTCTCTAGTAATATGGCACATAGTCTTAGAGCTGAAACATGACAAACTGGGGCCCAGGTCAGGAAGCAGACAGACCGGCTAAACCGACCGTCTGCTAGCTGCCTCACGTTACAGAAGTCAGATAATTCCCAACACATAGAAACTCTTACACCTAGATATTATCACATAGAGACTGTGTCTGTACCCCGAATTAGTAAAAACAAAAAACTTCCAAACCCATTTAATGGTAAAAATTTAATTGATGTTCAACAAATAAAAAATAGAGATAGTAATGATAAACAAATGATAAAGCTTGGTTTGTTAAATATTAGATCCCTTTCATCAAAATCACTTATTGTAAATGATATTATCACAGACAATAATCTAGATGTGCTGTGTTTGACAGAAACTTGGCTAAAACCGGACGATTACATTACTTTAAATGAGTCTAGCCCTCAAGGTTATGATTATCGAAGAATTTGCTGATTTTCTATCGGAGTTAGTACTAGCAGCAGATAAAGTACTTGTTGTTGGTGACTTTAATATCCATGTAGATAATGAAAAAGACTCATTGGGATTGGCATTTGCAGATATTCTAAACTCTATTGGTGGTAGACAACACGTGTCAGGACCCACTCATTGTCGTAACCATACCTTAGATCTAATATTGTCATATGGAATTTATATTGATGCCGTTGAAATTCTGCAGCAGAGTGACGACATCTCAGATCATTACCTAGTCTCGTGTATACTACATTTAGTCAAAACAGCTAAACTGCCTCCCTGCCATAAATTTGGTAGAACCATTACTTCTACCACTTAAGAACGCTTTATAAATAATCTTCCTGATCAGTTTCATCGCCTTAGCATACCAGACAGCTCAGAAGACCTCGATGTTGCAACGGAAACTATTGCTATTGACTATAACTATTACTAATGATTTGCTCTTATCATCAGATCGGGGTTGTATCTCTCTATTAGTGTTACTGGATCTTAGTGCTGCATTTGACACTATTGATCACAATATTCTTTTAAATAGACTCGAAAATTATGTTGGCATTAGTGGAATTGCATTGTCATGGTTCAAATCATACTTATCTGACCGTTATCAGTTTGTAGAAGTAAATGAAGAGAGGTCATATCGATCACAAGTTGAATATGGAGTACCGCAAGGCTCGGTACTAGGACCATTGCTTTTCATTCTGTACATGCTACCCTTGGGAGATATCATCAGGAAGCATGGCGTTAGTTTTCACTGTTACGCTGATGATACTCAGCTCTATATTTCTTCGCGCCCTGACGAAACTTACCAATTCACAAAATTAACAGAATACATAGCTGATATAAAAAATTGGATGACCAGTAATTTCCTACTACTAAATTCAGAAAAAACAGATATTCTAATTTTTGGACCAAAAACTTCCTCACGTAATAACCTAGAATACTGTCTAACACTTGATGGCTGCTCTGTTAAGTCTTCGTCGTCAGTTAGGAACCTGGGTGTGCTCTTTGATACCAATCTTTCATTTGAAGACCATGTTTCTAGCATCTGTAAAACCGCATTCTTCCATCTTAAAAATATATCTAAATTACGACATATGCTCTCGATGACAAATGCGGAACAGTTAGTTCATGCGTTCATGACCTCAAGGCTAGATTACTGTAACGCTCTACTAGGTGGTTGTTCCACTCGCCTGATAAATAAACTACAGCTCGTACAAAATGCAGCAGCTAGAGTTCTTACTAGAACTAGGAAGTATGACCATATTAGCCCGGTTCTGTCAACACTGCATTGGCTTCCTGTTAAACATCGTATAGATTTTAAAATCTTGCTAATTACCTACAAAGCACTAAATGGTTTAGCTCCCCAGTACCTGAGCGAGCTATTAATGCATTATAGTCCTTCGCGTCTATTACGATCTCAGAATTCAGGCCAGCTGATAATACCTAGAATATCAAAATCAACTGCAGGTGGTAGATCCTTCTTCTATTTGGCACCTAAACTCTGGAACAATCTTCCTAGCATTATTCGGAAAGCAGACACACTCTGTCAGTTTAAATCTAGACTAAAAACACATCTCTTTAACCTGGCATACACATAACACATTATCAATTTATTTTTTCAAATCCGTTAAAGGATTATTAGGCTGCATAAATTAGGTCAGCCGGAACCGGGAACACTTCCAATAACTCTAGATGTACTCGTTACATCAGAAGAAGAATGGCATCTACGCTAATATTAGTCTTTCTGTTTATCCCGAGGTTTACCGTAGTCAACCGGATCCGGGCCGCATCCAGGTGACACCAATGACCTGCGCCTTGACACGACCACAACGCAGCCCTGAAGTATCAGCAGAGATTGAGTCAACTAGATCATCCACTGTGAAGGCCTCATCAACATGACAACCAGTGGCGCATCTCCTCAACAACTGTCCATACCGGTGTGATGAATACGATCCTCAACTGGATGGAACTGAATTAAATACTTTGAATGTTGTGATCCTATCTGACTTATGATAGCAAGTCGTAACAAAGCACTTTTTGCCAGAGGAGAACTGGCCCCCCGACTAAGCTTGGTTTCTCCCAAGGTTTTTTTTCTCCATTTTAACACCTGTTTGCCACCTGATGTCACCTGTTGGAGTTTGGGTTCCTTGCCGCTGTCGCCTTTGGCTTGCTTAGTTGGGGACACTTGACAATTGATATTTGATATTCAACAGTGCTTTGATCTACCTGCATTGACACTATTCCTTAAGAGCTGCTGTGCAGCCAAAATAATGTACCAGTTATCACTGTAAAGCTGCTTTGACACAATCTACATTGTAAAAAGCGCTATATAAATAAAGGTGACTTGACTTGACTTGACTTGATGAATAAAGTATTAATTTCTCTGTCTTTTTTAATCTTACCATAAATGTTTGAATGGTATCATGGTTTCCACAAAAATCTGAAGCAACAAAACTGTTTTCAACATTGATAATAATCAGAAATGTTTCTTGAGCAGCAAATCAGCATATTAGACTGATTTCTGAAGGATCATGTGACACTGAAGACTTGAGTAATGATGCTGAAAATTCAGCTATGGCCATATATATTGTACATTTTACAATATATTCACAGAGAAAACAGCTATTTTAAATTGTAATACTATTTCACAATATTACTGTTTTTACTGCATTTTCTTTTTATTATTAAATAAATCCAGCCTTGGTGAGCAGAAAAGACATTTTTCAGTTGTACAATTACAACTGTAATGTTTCCAAACTTTTGATAGGTACTGTATTTTCTGCCATCAATTTTTTTTTTTTTACACTGTATAAAATTCATGAGGACTTAATGCACAAGTGTTTGTAGTACATAAACCAATCATACAATTGTCATAAAATATAGGGGGGGGGGGGGGGGGGGGGGATATTAGATATTGTTCAGCAGTGTATTTTTAATTAAAAGCAAGAGATGAGATAAAAAAAAAGATTTTAAAAAAGACAAAGGTCAGATAAAAACTGGTATTACACCCAACATTTCTGTCCCCCTCACTTCTGAAATATGGCTACGCCCCTGGGTTGCTAGACCATTTTAGGCCTCCCTGACAGGCATTAGATGTAGCTAGGCCTCCTTTTCTTCATTAACTTAAGGCCTCCATCCTCTGAGCTCAGCCTCGGTCTAAGTTGTTAGGCTCTCTGTGAGCCTCCTTGGTCACTGCTCTAGAGTGTTGTTAGGCCTCCTCTCACTTTAGAGAGTAGTTCTATTAGAGGCCTCCACTCTTCCCATTACTGTGGTAGGCTGCTAGCCCTGTTATTTAGAACTTCCTTGACAGGCATAGGACATACTGTATTCGTCCTATGAGCTAAGCCATAGGCTAAGTGGTAGGCTCTTTGTCAGCCTCCTTGGTTACTGCAAGTGTTATTAGGCCTCCTCCCACTAGAAAGAGTTGTCTTTATTGAGGCCTCTGCTCCCTAAAGCTCCGCCAGGATAGCAATTGTGAGTTGTAGGCTCTCTATGAGCATCCTAGCAAGATATACTAAGTGTGGGGTGTTGTTAGGTCTCCTCTCGATTTAGAGAGTTCTCAGGCTGAGGCCTCCTCTCCTCGAGCTCAGCTAATGTTTGCTAAGCTTTAGGCTCTCTGTGAGCCTCCTTGGCTACTGCAAGTGTTAGGCCTCCTCTCGCTAGAGACCTCTGAGTCCTCTGCTCCTCAGAGTTCTACTAGGATAGCAAGTATGAGTTGTAGGCTCTCTGTGAGACTCCTTGCAGATATTGCAGATATAGTGTGTGGAGTTGTTGGTCCTCCTCTCGATTTAGAGAGTCATCATGCAGAGGCCTACGCTCCTGGTTTTATAAAACTGAGTTTTATCTCTTTCTGGGCTTTCTCAGTATTGCCCTTGGATTAGAGTGTTGCCTAGGCCTCTTGTTTGATGCCTCCACACTTCAGGGCTGCCTGAAGAGAAGTCCTGAGTGTTAGGCTTTCTGTGAGCCTCCTTGGATGCTGGCCTGAACATAAACGTTGATAGGCTTCCTCTCTTTAGAGTCATCCTGTTGAGGCCTCCGTTTTTGACAAGCTCCGGTCTATAATCATGCTGCTGGTGTGCCTTAGGGATAAGGACTCCTGAGTCCTTCGACTTAACTTAGCCAATAGGCAGAGGTGGGTAGTAACGAAGTACATTTACATTGTTACATTTACTTGTGTGTTTTTTTTTGGGGGGGGGGGGATTTGTACTTTAAAGAGTAGATTTAAATGTGGGTACTTTTACTTTAACTTGAGTACATTTCTAATGAAAAAGCTGTACTATTACTTCACTACAATGGGCGACATTCTTCTCATTACTTTATTTTAATGCAATACTTATAGATATGCGTTGTTTTTTCCCACCGCGCTGACTTTGATTTGTGAGCATCAACACAGAGATTCAATAAAGCATGGATACAATGGTTTGCATTAATGCATTTTATATACCTTACACCGTTAATTATTAAATAAAAAGAGGATTCTTTTGATACCAAAAAAAAAGTTTGGATTTGAAGGCATTCAAGCAGTAATAGAAATACCTGGATATGGGCATTTGAAGTTACCCTGACATAACTAAAGAATCAGAATTAGGTCAATATAACATAAGGACATACATAAAACACAGGGGAAATACTATATACAGTTAGGACAGTTTGATTGTGAGTAAAAATGGAGTCAATGTCCTTTTTCCAAAGTATATTGAAAGTTTGTCTGTAGTCTGTGGACCAAATGTCTGGCACTGTCTGTTAATGGGGGATGCGGAGAGGGGATCCTGTCTTTGAAGCTTGCAGAGAGCTCCAGACACCGTCTCTGCTAAGGTCGTTCTTGCGAGAAGAGGTGGTAATGGCCTTTGAAGAGAACTGGTTTTGGAACTGTTTGGGGCCGATGACTTGGTTTGAACAAAAGGGGAGAGAGGGAAGATTTTATGATGCCTAAAGCATTTTGATCATGTCCATTGATTACATATTGTACTCTTTTGCTCTTTTACTCTTTTCACATACAAATAAGCAGAACTGTACAGTGCAGTCACATGTATTTGTTTGAGACTCGTTCAACGTGAGCGCTTGTAGTGCTTGTTCGCATTGTACCCTATAGTGCATCGTTAATGATCCACATGACACCAGTTACTGTTAACAATATAAATTTC
Organism: Elopichthys bambusa; assembly: GCA_037101425.1. Classification (NCBI taxonomy): domain Eukaryota; kingdom Metazoa; phylum Chordata; class Actinopteri; order Cypriniformes; family Xenocyprididae; genus Elopichthys; species Elopichthys bambusa. The sequence goes on along the minus strand of CM074437.1, from coordinate 23,138,784 downwards.
ATTTTAGGAAAGCACAAAGAAGAGAATGGCATAGCATATGCACCTCCAATATTTACAAGGCTTGGGGAAACCCCAAACATGGTTTTTAAAGCAACATACACCCAGATCATTACATTGTAATGGCCCTTTGCATAGCACGGCCTATCATGGCTTTCACGTAACATGGCATATCGTGGCCTTTGTGTATTACAGCCTATCGTGACCTTGTGTATTATAGCATATCGTGGCTTCCACGTATCTTTACCTGTTGGGGCCTTCGCATCTTGGCCTATTGTGGCTCTTCGCATAGCATGACTTTTAAAGCAACATACACCCAGATCATTACATTGTAATCGAAGCCTGAATGATTAACTGAAGTTAATTAGTGAATTGGCTCAGTGTTATGAATCGCAATGTTCTAATTAAATATGTTAAGTATCTCACCGTGTTTTTAAGAATAGCACTGACATCAGTGCATTGATCTGTTCGCATTAAATGCTGCTCGAATCATCTTTGCAAGCGATGTAAGTTTGTCACTTAAAACGTGCAATTGAAAGTAACAATACCCTAACATCTTTTCAAGCTTTGAAGTGTTTACGGGCCTGTTGTCCAGCTGAGATATTTAACGACTTTCTTTTGTCTAATTCACAGGGCATCTAGTGTGAAATAACTTCCTTTTGCGATCTGACGTGGTTTCGTATCATTATGAGACAAAAAACAAATTATTATATGTAGTGTTCTATTATATGTAGCCTTGCGTATTATAGCATATCGTGGCTTCCACGTATCTTTACCTGTTGGGGCCTTCGCATCTAGCCTATCATAACTCTTCGCTGTATATGGCTTAAAGTGGCTCTTCACATTACACAGCCTCAGTGACCTTTCATATTACACTGATTATTAGGGCCTTTCACATTACCTGGGTTATTGTCGCTCATTGCATTATATGGCTTATCGTAGCTGTAGGAGCCAGTGTTGTGGATATATTTTGGGCTGTCACCAGGTGGGGGGAGTGTGTGCACAGAAGGTTTTTAAACAGGTGTTTCTTACACGTAGGCTTGGTGGAGGGGGAACGCGTACAGCTTTTTACCACACACACACAAACAATAGAAGCCACACGTTGGATGTCCACTATCATTGTCAAAGTATGTATCCATGTTTCCATTATGTTCAATAAAGTAGTTAAGTTAAGATCGACTACAAGAGCATTTTGATGTGCGTAAAGCGTGCGTTGTATAGCCAAGCCATCCGCAGCTATAGGAGCTGCTGTAACAAAAGTAAAAAGCTTTGTTCCCGTTTGATTGCTGAACGGCATTGAATGGATTATACGTGGAGCGCTATTGGAATGGATTTTCGTATAAACGCCAAACAAAGGAAGGTGAAAGGGATCCTGCTCGCTTTGTTCAAGTTTGCAACGTGGACACAGGACGGAAAACAAGGAAGGCCAGTGGGTGCTGTTTACTATGTTTAAAAACTTCATGCTATGGAACTTGAAGTTTTGAAATCAAACTCTGAAATGGCTACTGGTGTTGATGGTGGAAAGGTTGTTACTGAGAAGTTTGCAAATGATGATTTTGCTGTTGATGGTGCTGTTGATGAAAATGAGTCACAAAAAAGAGTGAGAAAAATTACTGCAAAGGGGGTTGCTCTGCTCTTTGAAAACTTGCAAAAGACTAGAAAACAGAAGTTAAGTCAAGTAAACAAAATCAAACAAAAGGTGAATGATCTAATTTCTCTCAAAATTACAAGTGTAACTATACCAGATGTGGAAAAGCAAATGAAGATGTTTGATAAGTATTGCAAAAAGGCTGAAGAACTGCATAATTCAATTGTTGAAATGCTGAGGTATTGGCATTTCAACAATTGAATTATGCAGTTCTTCAGCCTCTTTGGGTCCGACAAGCAAAACAAATGGTTCAATGCTAAAATGGCTGAAAATCTGGGTTTTTACAAAGATATCAGTGAATGGTTGTCTGATACTGGAAAATCATTGAATGTGGATAAACCCTGTGACGCTTCATCTACAACAAGCAGTGAAATAGGACCTGATGATAGTATCTCAAATGTGTCCACAAAACAATCCCATCACAGCAAAGTATCAAAAGGTTCAACCACTACTTCAAGTACAACTTCTTCTGCACGGATAAAGGCTATGGCAGCCAACGATGCAAAGTTGTCAGTTTTAAGAACTAGTGATGTTGGAAGCAGTAAAAAGGCACTGTCCAATGATTCAAAATGTAAAAAATCACGCTCACTGAATCACAATTTACAAGTAGAGCTGCCTGGGAATTCTACTTAAGTTGCAATGCAATGTCCAATCACACAACAAGCTGCAGGCATACAGGATTGTACAGCTGCTGTTCAAAATAATCCAGTCTCTTATTCTCAATCACAAATTCATTCTTCACAATCTCATCCTCAAACTGATAATGGACAAGATATTTTGTACAACATTATGCAGCAACAAGCAAACATAACTGCTCAGCTTGTTCATCGGGGGGATATGGCATCTTCTTTACCGCCCCATTAAAGTTTGCTGCTTTTATTCAAGCCTTTGAGCATTGAATTTAAAGAAAGACTACAAATGTACAGGATTGCTTGTATTATCTAGAACAGTATACTAGAGGACAACCGAGAGAAATGGTCAGAAGCTGCCAGCATATGCCGGCAGAACAAGGGTTCAGAAAAGCCAAGAATTTGTTAAAGGAATACTTTGGTCACGAGTTGAAAATCACTGCAGCCTACATGGAAAGGGCTTTGAATTGGCCTACCATAAAACCTGATGACATCAGTGGTTTGCAAGCATATGCTTTGTTTCTGAGAGGGTATTGCAATGTGATGGTAAACTTGCAGTATATGGACGAGATTAATGTTTCATCGAACCTTAAAAACATCATGATGAAACTGCCTTACCGACTAAGAGAGAAATGGAGAGTCACAGCTTGTGAGTTACAAGAACAGAATGGCTGTAGGGTCAAGTTTACAGACATGGTGGATTTCATTGAACATCAGGTTAAGACTCTCACAGATCCTCTCTTTGGAGATATTAAAGATGTACAACCACACATGTCCCACAAAGTCAAGTCTGTATCTTACAGTGGTAGAGGGCGAAGTTCAGCTACAGTGGCTATCGTCAATGCTGTTGAAGGTTTTCAGCCTAAAGTTCATCCATCACAGCACAGTTATTCATCTTGCTGCTATGCATGCAAAGAAAATCATGTTTTGGAAAAATGCCCTCTGATTCAGAAAATGACTCATAGACAAAAGATTGACTTTTTGAAGAATCATGGAATTTGCTTTGCCTGTCTGAAAATTGGACATCTTAGCAAAGATTTTACAAGTCGTCAGACTTGTCGTGTGTAGTCAGAAGCATCCTACTATATACTCCATATCTCAGCTAAGAGTAAAACCTTTGAGGAGAAACAAGTGAGTAATGCTCTTGTTACTTTGCAGACCTATGCTTATACTGGGGCCGGAGAACCAGATTGTTCATTGTCCATTGTGCCAGTTCAGGTCAAGTCTAAGCTTGGAGACTTTACAGTAACAACATATGCTTTCTTGGATCCAGGGAGTACAGCCACTTTTTGTACCAAAGGGCTTATGCAGAAGCTGAAGATGTCTGGGACAAAAAGGTGCATATTGCTTCAAACAATGGGACACGAAAATGTGGTAAACACATCTGTGCTCACTGGACTGGAGATATCAGGATTGTCTGAGGATAAATTCATGGATTTGCCAGAAGTCTTCACTCAGGAGACAATACCTGTAATTAAAAATAATGTGGTTAATCAAGAAGATCTAAGGAAATGGACATATTTGGATGATGTCAAGATTCCCAAACTGGATGCTGAAGTTGAATTGTTAATTGGCACAAATGCTCAAAAGCTCTTGGAACCATGGGAGATCATCAATAGTGAAGATCAAGGACTCTATGCTGTCAAGACCCTATTGGGGTGGGTCATAAACGGTTTCGTAAAGGAAGCAGATGGACGGAAGATTTGCTTTCAATCAGTCACTGCAAATAGGATCTCTGTTTCCAAACTAGAAGAGTTATTGGTTGCTCAGTACAATCATGTTTTCAGTGAGAAAACTTCAGATGATGATTTCAAAATATATAGAGAGGATCAAAGGTTTATGGAGATAATGGATCAGTCAATTAGCATTGAAAATGGTCATTACAGTATTGACTTACCCTTCAGGAAGGATGATGTCATCATGCCTAATAATAGGTTCCTTGTTGAGCAACGTCTAATGAACTTGAAAAGGAAGTTCACTAGGAACCAGGAGTTTCAAAAGGAGTACACAGCTTTTCTCACAGATGTTATCGATAAGGGGTATGCTGAAGCAGTACCACAAGATCAGTTACTTCGGAATGATGGTAAAGTGTGGTATATCCCACATCATGGGGTATACCATCCTAAAAAGAAGACTATTAGAGTTGTGTTTGACTGTAGTGCAGTTTTCAAAGGAGTGTCCTTGAATTCACAATTACTACAAGGCCCAAATCTCACCAACTCATTATTGGGTGTTTTGACAAGGTTTAGGCAAGAGCATGTGACTTTGATGGCAGACATTCAGGCCATGTTCCACCAAGTGAATCTGTCACAGAAGAATGTGGATTTTCTTCGTTTTCTGTGGTGGCCTAATGGTGATACCACACAAAGCTTCACAGAATACAGAATGAAAGTCCATCTGTTTGGAGCTTTTTCATCACCAAGCTGCTGCAATTTTGCTTTGAGAAAACTTGCTGAAGATTACAAAGATTTCCAAACAAAGTCTTGAATACGATCCTGCATAACTTCTATGCAGATGACTGTTTAACATCTGTTCCCACTGAGGCGAAGGCACTTCACATGGTTAAAGACTTAACTGCAGTCTTGTATCAAGCCAAAGGAGTTTGGAAAGATCGAGTTGGCTCAATTGCATCACTTTTCAGATGCAAGTGAATGTGGTTATGGAACAGTCTCTTACTTGCGTCTGGAAGATGAAAACAAAGAGGTGAGACTTTCCTTTATGCTTGGAAAATCGCTCCTTTAAAGCAGATAACCATACCCAGACTTGAACTTGCAGCTGCTGTTTAGCAGTCAGAATTGACAAGATGCTCAAGAAGGAACTTCAACTGGATTTGGCCAAGTCAGTGTTTTGGACATACAGCCAAACTGTATTGAAATACATTGCCAATGATGCCAATATGTTTCATACATTTGTGGCAAATAGAGTGTCAGTAATTAGGGAAGCAACAAATGTTGTACAATGGAGACATATTGGAACAAAATTAAATCCTGCTGATGATGCCTCTAGAGGCATGTCCATTGAAAACTTTTTGAAAGCCAGCAGATGGATACAGGGTCCAGACTTTCTATTGGAAGTCTCAGAGAAATGGCCTCAATCCTATTTTGACCAAGGTTTAAAAGATCATCCAGAGGTTAAAAAGGACACAGTGGTAATAGCTGTCATTTCCAAATGTTCTGACAGTGCCACTCATCAACTTTCAACTTTTCAACAAAGTTCAACTCTTTTTCTGATTGGAGTTCTAAGATTCAAAGATGTGCTCTTGAAGCTCAAGCAACACAGAATGTTTATTCAGTCCTCATTTACTTCTGGGACTAACAATTCTACAGTAGAGCAGGACAGCGTTAAAGAGGAAATGAAAAGGTTTCGCACTGGATTCCGTGGTCATAGTATTACACCAGATGATATTTCTCAAGCAGAATCAGCAATTATTGGATTGTCTCAACACAAAGCATTCAAACAGGAAATCTCTTCCTTGCAAAGTGGAACATCTGGAGTTAAAAGGAGTAGTAATATCTACAAGCTTGATCCAGTATTGATGGATGGTTTACTTAGAGTAGGTGTAATACTTAGTAGAGCAGCTATGCCTGAGGAGGCGGAATGCCCTGTTATCCTGCCAAAAGAACCTCATATATCCAAACTTATTATGCAACATGTTCATAAACAACTAGGTCATGCAGGGAGAAACCATATGTTGTCAACACTATGAAGAAGGTACTGGATTATTAGGGCAAACTCCGCTTGCAGAAAGGTAATTTCGGAATGTGTTGTATGTCAATGTTTCCAAGGCAAAATTGGAGAACAAAAAATGTCTGACTTACCAAAGGAAAGGATTGTGCCAGATTTGCCTCCTTTTACTAATACTGGTGTGGACTACTTTGGGCCTATTGATGTGAAAAGAGGCCGTAGTGTTGTGAAAAGGTATGGGGTTATATTTACCTGCATGACCAGTCGAGCAGTACATCTTGAAGTAGCCTACTCTCTGGATACAAATTCCTGCATAATTGGATCATGATAAAATTCAGCGCACTTTTCTATCAGAAGAAATAACATGGACTTTTAATCCCCCTGCTGGACCACATCATGGAGGCATGTGGGAAAGGCTCATTCATCTTGTAAAGAAAGTGTTGTACTCCACTCTCCGACAACAATGCTTGGATGATGAGAGCTTTCACACTCTTCTTTGTGAAGCCGAAGTTATTCTTAATGATCGCCCAATCACAAAATTTTCTGATGATCCAAATGACTTGGAAGCGCTCATACCCAATCATATTTTGCTGTTAAGAACAAAACCACTTCTTCCACCAGGACTATTTCAAGAAAGTGATTTGTATATCAGACGTAGATGGCGACAAGTCCAATATCTGTCCGATCTCTTTTGGAAAAGGTGGATAAGGGAGTATCTTCCATTGCTTCAGGAACGACAAAAATGGATGAAACCACATAGAAACTTTGCTGTTGTTGATATAGTGGTTATCATGGATCCAACTGCTCCACGTGGTTCCTGGTCATTAGGCAAAATCACTCAGACATATCCTGACAAAAACGGATTTGTTCGGTCTGTATGATTGAAGACAAAAACAGGATTACTGGATAGACCTGTTTCCAAAATCTGCCTGTTGTTTGAAGATACAAAGGTCTGATCTTCAAAGAAGAAGTGCACATACACCCTTTTTTGGCTCCTTTTGAATAATTTAAAGATAATTGTAGTTACACACCAACAATTATGGGGCCGGTGTGTAGAAGCCAGTGTTGTGGATATATTTCGGGCTGTCACCAGGTGGGGGCAGTGTGTGCAAAGAAGGTTTTTTAAACAGGTGTTTCTTACACGTAGGGTTAGTTGGCTTGGTGGAGGGGGAACGCGTACAGCTTTTTACCACACACACACAAACAATAAAAGCCACACGTTGGATGTCCACTATCATCGTATGTAACCATGTTTCCATTATGTTCAATAAAGTAGTTCAAAAAAGTTAAGATCGACTACAAGAGGATTTTGATGTGCGTAAAGCGTGTGTTGTATAGCCAAGCCATCAGCAGCTATAGGAGCTGCTGTAACAGTAGCTCTTCATATTCCACAGACTATAGTGACCCTTCGCTTACACAACCTAACGTGTCCTCTGCATATTATGGATCATCATGGCCCTTCGCAACTTATCGTGGTTCTTTGTATTACGTGGTTTATCACCCATAGTTTATCAAATGGCTTATGGTGTCCTTTTGCATTACAATGCTTTTTGAGGATTTTTGTATTTCATGGCTTATTGTGGCTCTCTGTATTACACAAATCTATCGTGGCCCTTCTCATTACATGGCATATCATGGCTCTTTACATTACATGGCCTATTGTTGCCTTCATTATGCCTCAATTATGTACTTAATATACTAAAAATTCTTCTTTAGTACTTCTTAAGATAATCTTAAAGACATCTAAGTGTACTCAACAGTGCTATTTTGAGACACCAAGAATATATATGACCTAAAATGTGCTTTTAACATACTATCTCTGTATTAAAAAAAATGTATTTCGTTACCACTTGTATGAAAGATTGGTTCAAGTGTACTACAAGTGGTAACTAAAAACATTTTTTAATACAGAGATAGTATGTTAAAAGCACATTTTTTCACTTGCACATATCAGAGGATTAATAAGGCAGCTGATAATGGAGGAATTTGCAGCTTTACTTGCAAACTACAATTCCTGTTCATCAATAAGGTGAGAAGCATACCCAATATAAACCCAAATACACTGAAATTAATTACATGAATTGATAAGTGTACTATCAAAGTAGTAATAAAGATGTTTGCTGTCGTAATGATGACAGTTGTGCACACAAAAGTAGTAGCTGTTCTGTGCTCCGGCGCGATTAGCACTCACACTGCGTGCAAACCACGCTCAAGCCCAACCGAACCGTGCTCTGGCCCACCTCTTCCAAGCGGGCCAGGGACGGCTAGGGGACGGAACGTAGCAATCACACTTGTCAAACGAACCGTGCTTTGGGGGTCAAACGCGCTCGGGCGCGGTTCAGAGTGCCTAGTGTGAGTACACCCTTAGATGTTCTTAAGATTATCTTAAGAAGTACTAAAGAAGAATTTTTAGTATATTAAGTACAAAATTAGTGCGCGAAAATAGAACACTTTAAAGTGCCCCTATTATGCCTTTTTTAAGGTTCCTAATATTGTTTTGGGAGTCTCCTACAACAGGTTTACATGCATGCAAGTTCAAAAAACACTTTCGTTTTCTCATAATATACATTTAATTTCATCTGAGTTTTCAATGTTTTGTAAACGATTCATTAGAAGCAGTTCAAAGAATCAGTCTCTCTAAACCCCTCCTTTCCGTGAGCCTACACTGCTCTGATTGGTCAGATGGCCCAACCCTTTGTGACTGGTCTACTGCACGCACAACACGTTTTGCAGTGTTTATGAATGACAGCTATCAATTCGCAAGACATTGTATACAATGTATGGACAGAAAAGATGGCATTGATTTTACTGTATCAATTCGAGCTCGAGTTCGACGATGAAATGAGGTAGTCGATCAACCAGAAACTGATTTGCAATCAAGACTGAAGTACGATGTTTCTCTATGGTAAGTGTCACCTTAGTTATTTTGTAAGGCGTGATAGTAGCATCACTGTTATACTTTATGTAGGTGCACCTGTGGGAACTGTATCAGAATGCCAAGCGAAGCTGAAAACCTCTAACATAAGATACAGTGGTATGCGAAAGTTTGGGAACCCCTTGCAGAATCTGTGAAAATGTGAATAATTTTAACAAAATAAGAGAGATCATACAAAAAGCATGTTATTCTTTATTTAGTACTGTCCTGAGTAAGATATTTTACATAAAGTATGTTTACATAAAGTCCACAAGACAAAAAATAGCTGAATTTATTAAAATGACCCTGTTCAAAAGTTTGGGAACCCTTGGTTCATAATACTGTGTGTAGTTATCTGGATGATCTACGACTGTTTTTTTTTTTTTTTTTTGGATGGTTGTTCATGAGCTCATGAGTCTTGTTTATTCTGAGCAGTTAAAATGAGCTCTGTTCTTCAGAAAAATCCTCCAGGTCCTGCAGATTCTTCAGTTTCAAGGATATTTTGCATATTTGAACCCTTTCCCAGCAGTGACTGTATGAATCTGAGATCCATCTTTTCACACTGAGGACAACTGAGGGACTCAAACACAACTATTAAAAAAGGTTCAAACATTCACTGATGCTCCAGAAGGAAACACGATGCATTAAGAGCCAGGGGGTGAAAACTTTTGAACAGGATAAAGATGTCCACATTTTTCTATTTTTGTTGAAATATCTTTTTTTTTCATTTAGCACTGCTCTCTGGAAGTGACAGAAGATACCTACATTTTTCCCGGAAGACAAATTATGTACAGTTTACCTTGATCTTCAAATTCAAAATGTTTTCACCCCCCGTCTATTAATGCATCGTGTTTCGTGTTTGAACCTTTTCTAACAGTTGTGTTTGAGTCCCTCAGTTGTCCTCAGTGTGAAAAGATGGATCTCAGAATCATACAGTCACTGCTGGAAGGGGTTCAAATATGCAAAAAATCCTTGAAACTGAAGAATCTGCAGGACCTGGAGGATTTTTCTGAAGAACAGAGCTAAGTTTAACTGCTCAGAATAAACAAGAGACTCATGAACAACCATCACAAAAAAAAAAAAAAAAAAAAAAAAAACAGTCGTAGATCATCCAGGTAACCACACAGTATTAAGAACCAAGGGTTCCCAAACTTTTGAACAGGGTCATTTTAATAAATTCAGCTATTTTTTGTCTTGTGGACTTTATGTAAACATCTTTTATGTAAAATATCTTACTCAGGACAGTACTAAATAAATAATAACATGCATTTTGTATGATCTTATTTGATCTTATTTTGTTAAAATTATTTACATTTTCACAGATTCTGCAAGGCGTTCCCAAACTTTCGCATACCACTGTAAAAATTTAGGCCAGATGTGTACAGACTTTTTCATCATAACTATTAACAAAGAAAAATGGCCAAATCATTGTTTGACATTACAATGAGTGTTTACTGTTTACAGAGAGAATACTTCAACTAGTTAGCATCTTAACACCCTATTACAATACAGATAGAGCTCCACTCTATTGTAATAATAACTGGTCATTGATCCATATTTCAAGACCAAGCGTTTTGTGACATCACAACAAAACGGCTTGGGATCCGTTTTACAAATGACTCGTTTAATCGAATCAGAGTCGACTCTTACTTTTAAGAGACAATAACTTTATATACGATGCACTTTCAGAATTAAAACTTTGCAGGATGTTTTCATTCACTTAGAGCTATGTTAGACAATACATGAAAGGTAATTTTCAAAAATCCATAATAGGGGCACTTTAAGTACATTATGGAAGTGTACTTTTTTCACCTGAGAACATCACATGAAATACTAAGGTGAAGTACATTGTATTTAGCATTTTAAGGTAAATATGATGATATCAGGTGAATGACTCTGTTAAGCAAAGTTTCCAGCAAGAGTTTTCTGACAGTTCCTGTTCTCTTTATTGTAAGTCAAAAGCCAGACTCTAAGACTCTAACCTTTTGCCTTTAATGTCTCTTGGAGCCCCTGTCGCATTCTTTGAATAGTTATGCTGATTCGATTAGGACTGGTGACACCATAGTGTCTGGAGCGGGTTCCTATACCTGGATACTTCATTTGCATGCTTTGTTTAAAGTCGTTACCCAGGTGATTTGTCATTTCTAAGCACTCCCGCCTAAAATCTATATAAACTACAATGTACACTGCCTTAGTGGACTTGATGACTGCAGCTATCAACAGTATGTGTTCTCAATAAAGAATCCTGCTGAAGAGTCTCCTGGTCATCGCTTCTGAGTTTCCAACAGTTCTGGTGCTGTGACCCGGATAGAGCTCCTCGCCTGACATCACTCCAGACCGAATTTTTCCATCTCAACCACAATTTGGTGAGTGTCACTCTATCCAAAGAACTGCTACAGACCAGTACTGTGGTTATCCTCTGCGCCTTTGGCTTGCTTAGTTGGGGACACTTGACAATTGACATTCGATATTCAACAGTGCTTTGATCTGCCTGCATTGACACTATTCTTTAAGAGCTGCTGTGCAGCCAAAATAATGTACCAGTTATCAATGTAAAGCTGCTTTGACACAATCTACATTGTAAAAAGCGCTATATAAATAATGGTGACTTGACTTGACTTGCGCAGCCAGAGAAGTGTTAACAAACAGCTGCAAGGTCTTGTTAATAGGCTAGTTATCCTCTTTGTTGCTAAAGAAGGTTTATCCTCTGTCTAATCAGAGAAGGTTGTTTAACAGAACAGTCATCCTCTACGTTGCTTGAAAAGGTTTATCCTCTGTAAAGTTAGGGAAGATTTATCCTCTGCTTTACTAGGAAAGGTGATTTATCCTCTGTGTTGTTGGAGAAGATTCATCCTTTGTTCAACCAGGGAAGGTTGCCAACATTTACAGTGTGTTAACAGTGGTTTATCCTCTACCTTGCTAGAGAAGGTGTATCCTCTGTTTCATCAGGGAAGGTAACAACAGTTACAGTGTATGTTAACAAGCTGAGAAAGAATGCTAGGCTGATTCCAACAACTGAGAAAGGTGGACCGAAACTGCCCCTCCCCTCTACTCCAGACTCTTGGAGCAACAGCTTGCTGAGGTGCTAACTGTTTGGGCTGCGAGTGCTTAATTTCCCCAGTAATTTACAAGAAAGACTCATTCTGAACAAAAGAAAGTTGACTGTCACTTCCACCATTTGGGGAAACACTGGTTAAGTACACTCACAGCCATAACAGCCATACTACAGCACACTCCAGTCACTCACCCATCCCGTGTTATGATGTCTGCTATGACTGATGTTTCATTAAAGGATGGAGATGTCACACACTGTAAAGTTTGCAAAGTAACTACAGGGACAGACTAGGTGTAACGAATCGTCACTCAGGCTGGGATCCATTTGCATGCTTTTATTGAATAAGAGCGTGGTCGTACAGGCAGGGTCAAACAGGAGCAGACAGGAATAACAGGGACAGGCAGAATCGAGGTCAGGTAACAGGCAGTAGTTCAGGACAGGCAGATATCACTAACAGATCAGGACACAAGGCAGAGGTCAACGGCAGGCAGCAGAGAGTCGAGGATGGGTAACAAACAGTATCAGCAACAGGTAATCAGACAGGGTAATAACACTCAGAAATGTTCACCAAGGCAAAACAAGACTTCACAATGAACTATGGTACAAGGGAGTCCTTTATAGTCCGGGTAATGAGTATCAGCTGAGGTGGTAATCAGTCCAAGGCATGGGCTGTGTCAGTATTCGGGAGACGGCTCCCTCCAATGGCCAGAAGAGGGAACCACGGAGTTCGTCTCCGTGACACTAGGACACACAGACCAGTGAGGAGCCCAGGGAAGAACCGAAATGCAACAGGCCTCAGGGTCTTCAACCCTGTGTTGAAGACTTCCTCATAGGTTTAACCCTCTCAGTAGCTTATCCCCACCTCACTGGTCCATGTGCATCTGGAAAGTATTCACAGTGTTTCACTTTTTCCACATTTTGTTATGTTACAGCCTTATTCCAAAATGGATTAAATTCATTATTTTCCCTTTAAAATTCTACAAACAATACCCATTAATGACAATGTGAAAGAAGTTTGTTTAAAATCTTTGCAAATTTATAAAAAAATAAAAATAAAAATACAAGTAAATAAGTACAGCCTTTGCCATGAAACTAAAAATTGAGCTCAGGTCCATCCTGTTTCCACTGATCATCCTTGAGATGTTTCTACAACTTGACTGGAGTCCACCTGTGGTAAATTCAGTTGATTGGACATGATTTGGAAAGGCACACACCTGTCTATATAAGTTCCCACAGTTAACAGTGCATGTCAGAGCACAAATCAAACCATGAAGTCCAAGGAATTGTCTGTAGACTGCCAAGACAGGATTGTATCGAGGCACTGATCTGGGGAAGGGTACAGAAAAATTTCTGCAGCATTGAATGTCCCAATTAGCACAGTGTCCTCCATCATCCATAAATGGAAGAACTTTGGAACCACCAGGACTGAGCAATCGGGGGAAAAGGGCCTTAGTCAGGGAGGTGACCAAGAACCAGATGGTCACCCTGACAGAGCTCCAGTGTTTTTCTGTGGAGAGAGGAGAACCTCTGCAGCACTCCACCAGTCAGGCCTGTATGGTAGAGTGGCCAGACGGAAGCCACTCTTCAGTAAAAGGACATGTCAGCCCGTCTGGAGGACTCTCAGACCATGAGAAACAAAATTATCTGGTCTGATGAAACAAAGATTGAACTCTTTGGCTTGAATAGCAAGTTTTTCAGTGGCAGGAACTGGGATACTAGTCAGGATCGAAGGAAAGATGAATGCAGCAATATACAGAGACATCCGTGACGAAAACCTGCTCCAGAGTGCTCTAGACCTCAGACTGGGGCGAAGGTTCATCTTCCAACAGGAAAATGACCTTAAGCACACAGCCAAGATAACAAAGGAGTGGCACCAGGACAACTCTGTGAATGTCCTTAAGTGGCCCTGCCAGAGCCCAGACTTGAACCCGATTGAACATCTCTGGAGAGATTTGAAAATGGCCATACACCGACGCTCCCCATCCAACCAGATGGAGCTTGAGAGGTCCTGCAAAGAAAAATGGGAGAAACTGCCAAAAAATAGGTGTGCCAAGCTTGTAGCATCATACTAAAAAAGACTTGTCATTTCTAAGCACTCCCCACTAAAATCTATATAAACTACAACGTACACTGCCCTAAGCCCTGGATACACTGCACGATTTTAGCAATCCTATAAGATCATTACTTTATCACACTGTGCGACATGGATCTACTAAACTTGGGTACGACATGCATGTAGACCAGGGATGGGCAACTGGCCGCATACGGCCCGCAATGTCTTTAAATATGGCCCGCTGGATCACTCGGATGATCAATTATAAAACATTTGAAAAGCAAGTAATGTAAAGATTGCGTTCGTGTAAATACTAAATCAATCCAGGAGAGGTCGCTATTTCCAGCCAATCCCCATATTAATAACACCATAGGATGTGCATACTAATGTGAAAGTATACTAAAATTAGCAAAAATAAATGAAAAATTGACAATAAAAATTAGTTTAACCGATTATCTTTTTACAAAGTTCAAGGCGTCACCCATGTTTGGTTTGTTTGGAAACGAAATCTGTAAGGAAAGATTTTATTGTAAATTGCCATTACACCACTGCACTGCTCACAAAATCCGCTTCCCACCGTCGGGCCGAACGGAATGGTAAGGAACGGTTCCAGTTGTATTTCTACTTGAGGCTGATACAGCACGGCACAATTACAAACCGTTCTCCGTTCTCCAGAATCAGCCAACCGTGTCGAACATGAGACGTTGTCATGGATCGGTCACTTGTCTGTTGCCTGACTGCCAGATTCTCCGTAGCTTGCTAACATGCTATTTGAGCAACGTGAACACAAATGAATCACAATTAACAGAAATCACTGATCATCCTACATAACGCGGTCACTATGTACATCGCATATCGTGTGTAAACTCTTGCGTTACTAAGGCAACGACTGAAGAGCTCCATTATCAGCCCCACAGTGGAAAACAAACCGTATCGGCACGGAATGGAACGATAAAGTAAAGCAAAGAGATTTAAATTGCATTAATTTTACATTGATTTCCCTTAATAAAAAGTGAATTGAGTAAGATGGTTAAAAGGTGCGGCCCCAGATTAGTAATCTGGCCCCCTAGTATTAAGGAGAAAAAATATTGGCCCTCATCACTATCGAAATTGCCCATCCCTCATGTAGACTGTACGACGATGACACCTGTTGACTCGTAGGCTACGATGCAAGTTTCTATAGAGGAATAAAACGTCATCAGCATACGCTAGTGATAAACAAAAAACCACGCTGAATCACACTTTGGCAGTTGTAGTTTTTATATGTGCTGAAAATAAAAAGAAAGCGGCAAAAGAAGAAGGGAAAAGAGCTTGAGGTAAGCAGTTTTAAGTTTTAGCACCATGTTGCTTTGATTTCATGTTGCATTTTTATTGGCTAGTCAGTAGACGTAGGTCGTAGCAGCAACCACACTGTGTGTTGATTATACCGAATTTCTGACACTGTCAGAAAACTATCATAGGCTATCTTTGGTCGCAAGACCGGGAAAAAGGTTGTCTTTGAAGCTCTCTCACTGTATGACATAGGACCACAGATTAAGAGCCATGATCACAGAAATCGCCACGATTGTTTTACGATGGCAATCTTTCGTCTGGGACAGCCAAAGACCATGCAGTGTATCCCGGGCTTTAGTGGACTTGATGACTGCAGCTACCAACAGCACATGTTCTCAAAGATTCCTGCTGAAGATACAACCAAGTCTCCTGGTCTTCGCTTCTGAGTTTCCAACAGGGTCTTTTAACAGCAATCAAAAATTTAGAGATGAAGATTATTAGAGTGGTTATTTTTGTTTATGAATCAAGTCTAAGCAGACCTACAATACAGTACTGACTGATTACAGTACTGAATAAAGGATACAGAGATACAAAAGTGCTAGGACAGGCTGTTCTGATAAACAACACTTGGGTTTTAGTAATGGTGTAGGTTCAAGACAGGAGGCAGAAGAACTGTAATTTATATGGAGACAAATCTCAAAGTGAAGCACCATGAGAAGAAG
Source organism: Elopichthys bambusa (assembly GCA_037101425.1). NCBI lineage: Eukaryota > Metazoa > Chordata > Actinopteri > Cypriniformes > Xenocyprididae > Elopichthys > Elopichthys bambusa. Next base: position 23,122,810 of record CM074437.1, on the reverse strand, counting down.
TAGAGATCTAAAGAGTCAATCCTCTGCACAGCTGTTCCTAATCTGTGTATGAGAGGACACTGTCATTTACTGCATTCTGACAAACCTTTTTTACTTATGATTAACGACTATTAACCCAGACAGTCAAATTACCTTGACACTAATGATTAATCACTGGCAAACATTTTAAAATAACCAAGAGGGATTTGAAAATGTGCAAGGTTATTTGCTGCTAATTTTGAGTGCATCCGTTTTACAAAATTGTTTCTTAAATGCTGCCATCTGATGACAACCAATTTGAATCATTTTGATGGAGAAGAACAGGAATGAACCATACCACATCATCAGATTCTAATCTTATTGACTGCTAAAGCAGACAGTTTGTAATCATATGTGATCTATGGTGCCTCTATGAAACAAGAATCCTCAACTTTGCATTTTTTTGAAGTCTCAGATGCTGAAATATGCTATTGTTGAGCTCAGTCTGAACCCATGTCTAACTATAGATGCAAAGTTGGCCATCACTTACTCTTTTCCACAAGTTTTTTAACTAATATTATTTCATTTAAATGACATAGATTTAAATCTTACTTGGTGTTCCCCTGTATAACAAACTTCTATGAGTAATAGTTTACTATATATAATGAACCATTTTTCAGCACAATTTGATGAAAGCCTCAAACGCTTCAGAAAGCCTTGGTTTCCCATGACTATCAATTCCAAAAACAAGCAGAAAACAGTTCATATCCTTGCAACTAATATCCAGTTTCGATGACACAAGGCAATGAGATGGAATGCAGGTAGATGAGTCCTTTATATTTCCAACATGCACAATGCAGTAGTAAATGCACCATTGGTATAAATAAAGAGGGTAGGTAAAAGGAGTCCTTTTTGATTGAGCATAAAACAGTATGTTTCCCAATCAGAACATCTTAGTAAAGGTAAGGTTACAAGAAGTCATGCTTTCATCTTACCAAACATATCTATCTTCTTCTGCTACCTACCTATATTTAAACTTAGCATAAGGTAACCATAGTGTCCCCTAATGGTGGGTAGTAGAATAACCATAAGTACCATTTAACTGTTACACCTGTACCACCTTGTTTTTAAGTTAAACCTACATAAATTTAAACGAGGGTGGTCTGCAGTGTCAGGAACTTACGGAGCCCTGGACATGACATGCAGGAAAAAAAAATAGTAGGCTAAATCGTGTGCACAATTTACTAATTAGTTCCCTCAATTTACTAAATTGTGTGCACGATTTACTAATTCGCTCCCTCTATTTACTAAAACGTGTGCACGATTTAGTAAATCGAGGGAACGAAATAATAAATCGTGCGCACAATTTAATTTTTTTTCTTGCATGTCATGTGCAGGGCTCTGTAGAAACAGTCATGGTGCACAATATTCTGTGAGCATTTCCCTTTCTGATCTGCTGACAGCTTTAAATGTGATTCAGGAATTGATTCCTTTTCCATTAACATAATCAGTAGGGATAAAAAGGTCAGTCACTTCAAGGTGGATGTATTATTCTGTTAATTTATTGTGGGCTTGATCTGAATGCTAAACTCTGCTTTTATTTTTCATTTATTTATTTTTTAATCTCCAAATTTTTATGAACTTCAGGTTGCTTGTAGTAGTGGGAGCAATTAAACTGGTACAAATGGTGTTACACTTTCTGCATGTTTTCTTTGATATTCTTGGATATTGGGTCTTTTAGTTTGTGTTTGGTTTATTTTTTCTGTTCCTTGTGACATTTTGTAGCCTTCTTATCTCAACTACTCTACATACCATATAACTCAGAAAAACTTGATGCTGCAACAGAAATTATGGAGTCTCTCTCTTCTAGCACACAGTTGCTCCTTTGCGATTTTTGCGAATAAGATTAAGGCGAACATCCCGATGCCATGGTATAATGAGCACACTTGCACCCTCAAATTACAGCGGTCTCACTCCCAATGCACAGCTAAGTGCAGAGAGCTTCCCCGGGGTGCTTCAGCATAAGAGCAGTTTCCCTAAAATAGAGTGTCTTTTCCTCCTGACGTGGTGGACAACACTCAGAATCGCCGCCCTGCCGCAGGTACGTCAAGAACGATTGTCTACTCGACTTGATGCATATGAGACTGCTTCAGCACTGGACTCAAGTCCCACGATGGTATGCATTACCTGGCTAACACGCCGATCTGTCACCGTGCGTTCAGCCCTTAAACAGACCTTGAATTTCTACGGCCAGGGGTTCCCTTAGAACAAGTGTCCAAGCATGTTGTTATCACAACAGATGCATCCAAGTCAGGCTGGGGTGCCGTATGCAATGGACATGCAGCTTCAGACTCTTGGACAGGACTGTTGCGTGATGCAGCTCACCCACCATCTCCTCCTCTGGAGTCAGCAGCGACTGAAGTCACTCATATCCCAGGTGAACTCAATCATGCAGCGGACAGTGCTTTTCCTTCCTGCAGGAGAGGATCACTCTAAAAATGAAATATTTGTTCAACAATACCAACAACAACAAAAATCAACAGACTGCATAAATTCTTTTGAGTTATGACAACTCAGTTGTAAGTTGTAGCTCTGTAACCAATTAATCTAATTTATTTCAGTTAAAGTACACAGCTATCATAGCACTTAACATTGTTACTGTATTTGTTAATCTTTGTTAACATTAGTTAATAAAAATACAGCAGTTCATTTTTTATGTTAGTTCACAGTGCATTAACTAATGTAAACAAATACAACTCTTGATTTTAATAAAGTATTAGTAAATGTTAACAAAGATTAATGAATGCTGTAGAAGTGCAGTTTATTATTAGTTCCCAATCAGTCAGTCATGTTCAACGATAACAGTGACTGACGAATTGAAATCTCGCCTGAGACCCCAATCACCTTCGAGTGGTAACAAATCAAGCCAAAGTATATTGGCGAGTGAGATTTGCATCGCAAACCACTCCTCGCATGGCAGGTATATAGGAAGCATGCAATCATACACTCATTAAGCTTTCGCTTCGGAGCTGAGCTGTTCGTGTTCATGTTTTCACATGTGAACATGATCACATCGACATGCCAGTCACGACTCTTCTTTTGCCAGAAAGCTTGAGTCCCCTCTGCTGTTGACCAGCCACCACTTGTGTGTAAGGGGGCTTTTACACTGGGCTCGTTTGCTGCAGTCCGTGCCTGGGCACGATTGTTCCTGGTGCCCCTTGCAGCGTTGGTCTGGTTTCACACTCAAATTGATTCTATCGAACCCTGGTGCATTTGAGTTTATCTTACGTTACCACAGACATGCACGCCGCATGATTTAGCCGCATTATAATCGGCTAAAATGCATGTGCAGGTTACTTTACTTCCTGAACAAGTGCGCACCTGAGTCCATGTTGCTTTCAAATTCACGTGAACCTCGGCACAGTTTGAGTGCAACCAAACTCAGACCACCTCCTTCACCTCCTAGTCTCGGGTTCGGGACCCCGGTGCACACCTGGGTTCGCATGACAGCTTTCACATTAGCGATATTTCATGCGAACCGTGCCCCAGAAGCGCCATTTCTAGCTAAACCTTGTAGATGTGTGAGATGTCAACTAAGTGCGCTTTCTCGATCCTTCCATCTCGCAAGGTTGCCTCTTCAGCTAAACTGTTGGGGACTGTGCCCAGCAGTTCTCAACAGTCCAGAGGCAGGTTGAGGCATTCAAGAGCCTGCCCTGATGACCTCTGCTACCAGACCATCGTAAGCTGCCCCTCAGTCTGCTCGTTGCCAAGGGCGTCCATCCCCCTGTGAAAAAACCCCAAAACAACAACAATGCTCCGCCATGACCAGCCCAGCCACAACATCAAGCCCCCTCGCAGGAAGACGATGCCGCCCGAAGATAGAGGGAGCTACTTTTTCCCCAGATGAGGGCCAGGTGTATCAATCTCTGGGTCAAGAGTAGTACAGTTTGACAGTCAGCGATGCTATGCCTTGCTACTCTCATCCCATTTCTTTTTTCGCCAGCAGGCCGGAGTCCGTGGTTCGAGGAAGCGAAAGAGCTTGTCCCTCCAGCCGACATGAGGTCAGGGTTCTATAATCCCTACTTCACTGTTAGAAGAGTGAGAGTGGTGGGTTACAGCTAATCTTGGATTTGCGTGAACAAACTCTCCCCCGTGCAGAGGATCTCTTTTCTCTGTATAGAGAGTTGGATTCGGTTAACCTGATGGCTCATCTCACCAACGAGCGTGCTCAGTCAGTACTGAACTGCTTGAATTCCTTTAAAGGCAGGACAGCAGTTCAGCACTGGCTACACAAAGTCCCGAGATGGGCATGGCACCATGGCATGCTCCGAGTGACGATTACTCCAACTTGCCGCCAAGCATTCAGACCGTAGTCAGACCTTGCTTTTCTACGGGCCGGAGTTCCCCTAGAACAAGTGTCCAGGCATGTTGTTGTCTCAACAGATGCCTCCACCACTGGCTGGGGTTCTGTGTGCAACGGGCATGCTACCTCAGGCTCCTGGACAGGACCTCAACTGCAGTGGCATATCAGTTGCCTCGAGTTGCTAGCAGTACTCCTTGCCCTGCGCTGGTTTTGACTGTTGCTGCAGGACAAGCATGTGCACATCGTGGACTACACATCGACCATTGTGTACATCAACCGTCAAGGTGGTCTACGCTCCTGTCGCATGTCGCTAGGAGGTAGAACCCTCTTGGGACCTCTCTCTGGTCTTGACAGCCCTTCAGAGAGCCTCCTTTTTTCACGTAATCTTGAGACCCCGGCCTGGATATGTGCCCATCGCTCCCTTCAGGGACCAGGTGATGAACTTGCAAGCACTGCCCATGGAGGAGCCAGACCCAGCCCTAGAGTCTCTGTGCCCTGTGTGCGCTCTACGTATGTGGACTGCACACAGAGTTTCAGGACCTCAGATTAGCTCTTGTCTGCTTTGGAGGCTAGCAGAATGGAAGGCATACCAATCCCAAGGCGAGCCATGCCCCCTTGGGGTGAGGGCTCACTCCACTCGGAGTGTTGCCTACTCCTCAGCATTGGTGCACTGCACCTCGCTAGTAGACATCTGCACAGCTGCGGGCTGGGAGACCCCTAACACGTTTGCAAGGTTTTACAATCTTACAATCGGTTTCCTTACATGTACTGGCTACAAGTAGCTAGTAGGGTAGAGGTCCTGCTCTGTGTCCTGCTTGCAGCACCATTCTCCTCCTAGGATGGGACATGTGCACTGTCTGCTTCTCAGGTGAGTTCCCCTCTGGCGAACCCTGTTGGAGTTCCTCCAGCATCCTCGGCAGTAGGATGTGGCGGAGACGTCTGAAGCCAGGTCTTTCACTTGTGTGCATGCCCGATTGGTCAGCCCTTGTGCTAGGCTGGATGCCAATATGTTGTGATTCCCCTCGGGTGATCCCATATGTGTATTTTCCCACGATACCTGAAATAGGACCTTTTTTGGTCCACTTAAGTAGGAATGTGGTCTCAGACCTCTTGGTGTTCATACTGTTGCTTTTTGGATCTAGTCCAGTTCAGTTCAAATTTGATCCTATTCATTTACATTGTATGTGCCACACTAACCAAGTAATTTGTTTGTAAAGATTATTATTATTAATTTTTATTTTGTAAAACGACATTGCTACAAATGCTGTTGAATGAGCTTAAGTTCATCTTTTGCACAAAAATATACATTTTGTTGCAATATTATCCATATTCTTGCACTATATCACACATTCATCTTTGTATAACATTTATTTTGAATTGTTTTACTTGAATAATTTTTTTATTGCAGAAGGCAATGATAACATCAGCATAGAAAAAAAAACAACAGAAAACAAATACAATAAAAGAAAGATGCAAATGAAATAAACTGCTTTAAATTTTCCATGTACAGTAGATATACCTAAAAGCAGCATTCAAGTAAGAAATTGAATAATCAAATGGAAAAAAAAGAAAACTGCATATTCTTATAAAACATATACTGATTCTACTGATTGTTTTATTAGGCTGTCACTTTAAGAACTACAGAAATGCATGGATCCATTATACTGATAAACATACATGATTTCTTTCCCTGATACATTCACTTAAGACAAAGCCTGTTTATGTGAACCTTGAGTGTTTTGACACTTTAAACGCAATGAGATGCTACAGATAATTCAGTTTAGTACATGCGCTGTGACAGCTGGTTTTCTGTGCATGCACTAGGTGTGTGCGCTCGTAAAACCATATATATATAAAAAAAATTAAACTGGCAAGGCGCACAGCCACGTCTCTCCTACACAGTTTGGAAGCGGTTAAAATCACAATAAACAAGTATATGTTGTGAACGAATAATTTGTAGAGATCTGAGAGAAGATGCAGCCATGATGAAAAGCTGATTTGTACAGAGGCATCTGATGACCAAACTACATTGGAATTCATGAACGGAAAAATCAAGTGTGCCCAGAGCGGTTTGTGTTCAGATTGCGTGTTTTTAGCGAACCGTACCGTTAGCTGAAATCGAACAGTATTCAGACAACCTCCCGATATGGTCTCAGTTCGGTTTGGTTCATTTTTAAGGGGCCTGAGATCCGGACTACGTGCCCAGAGTTTCCAGGACCCTGTTTAGGGATCAAGTGGTGAGCTTGCAAGTGCTGCCCCAGGATGCCAGTGACTTCTTTCCATGTGTGATACTTCCTGGTTAGTAAGTCCATGTGATATATTCTCCACATGTTAACCTCCCTTCAGGCAGGATGTGGTCTTTGTAGTATTCTTTTTCTAAATAGGAAATAGAGTGTTTTCCCCAGCACTAACTTTTAGTCTGCACAGCTGTCTAGACAAAGTTTTTATCTAAAAAAGAGAGAAAAGGTAAAGAAATGGCTGAAGTGACCTATTCTCACTGTAAGTACGGTCCTTACTGTCCCCTCGTGGTATGTGGGACGACATTGCTCATGTGGGAAGTTGGGAAGGTCACAACATTGCGAGTGCACTTCTTACTTGGCGCACAGTAGAATATGCCAACATCTGTACCGGTTGTAACACGATTCAGCTGGTTGTGGCATTTTCCCTAGGGACCCCTAATGTCGGTACATCGACACAATGTCGAAGTGACTGACAGGTTGGGAACATCTTAATTACTACTGTAACCTCTATTCCCAGATGCAGGGAACGAGTCATTGTGTCCCTCCTGCCACAACACTGAACTACTCACTAAAATGCACAAACCAGAATGAGTGGATTCGCGCCATCTCCTTTTACACCTGTATGTTTGGGGGAGTGGTGCATGTAAATTCCAGTCACTAATTCTCATTGGCTTTTTCTCAAAGTATAAAAATGTTTGGGGCTCCCAAGTGGGACCACTAGTGTCAATACATTGTCTCGTTTCCTCAATCTCAACTTGTTCCCCTCCCTTGTCACTGTCATCGTTGGCTTGCTTAGTTGGGACACTTAATAACCAACAAATGAAGTGATCCAGTTATTGAAGTTAATTGAATCAACACTGAACTGACTCAAGCTGAAAAACGACACTATTGGCTTAAGCAGAGCTGCTTATTACTGAATTGAACTCATTTCATAATGAATTAACTTTCACCGTGATTTAATGAGAATTTGTGTGAATTTCTACGTAAAGTGTGGTTCTACCACATTTACAGTGGGTACGGAAAGTATTCAGACCCCCTTAAATTTTTCACTCTTTGTTATATTGCAGCCATTTGCTAAAATCATTAGCAATTAAAAATCAGTTCATTTTTTTCCTCCTTAATGTACACAAAACACCCCATATTGACAGAAAAACACAGAATTGCTGACATTTTTGTAGATTTATTAAAAAATAAAAACTGTTTTCAAAATAAAATAAATAAAACAAAAAAAGTTTTTCACACCTGGATTTAGGGATCCTCTGCCATTCCTCCTTGCAGATACTCTCCAGTTCTGTCAGGTTGGATGGTAAACGTTGGTGGACAGCCATTTTTAGGTCTCTCCAGAGATGCTCAATTGGGTTTAAGTCAGGGCTCTGGCTGGGCCATTCAAGAACAGTCACAGAGTTGTTGTGAAGCCACTCCTTCATTATTTGAGCTGTGTGCTTAGGGTCATTGTCTTGTTGGAAGGTAAACCTTCGGCCCAGTCTGAGGTCCTGAGCACTCTGGAGAAGGTTTTCGTCCAGGATATATCCCTGTACTTGGCCGCATTCATCTTTCCCTCAATTGCAACCAGTCGTCCTGTCCCTGCAGCTGAAAAACACCCCCACAGAATGATGCTGCCACCACCATGCTTCACTGTTGGGACTGTATTGGACAGGTGATGAGCAGTACCTGGTTTTCTCCACACATACCACTTAGAATTAAGGCCAAAAAGTTCTATCTTGGTCTCATCAGACCACAGAATCTTATTTCTCACCATCTTGGACTCCATGCAGGCTTTCATGTGTCTTGCACTGAGGAGAGGCTTCCGTCGGGCCACTCTGCCATAAAGCCCTGACTAGTGGAGGGCTGCAGTGATGGTTGACTTTCTACCTCTCTCACCAAGGCTCTTCTCCCCCGATAGCTCAGTTTGACCGAACGGCCAGCTTTAGGAAGGGTTCTGGTCGTCCCAAACGTCTTCCATTTAAGGATTATGGAGGCCACTGTGCTCTTAGTAACCTTAAGTGCAGCAGAAATTTTTTTGTAACCTTGGCCAGATCTGTGCCTTGCCACAATTCTGTCTCTGAGCTCTTTAGGCAGTTCCTTGACCTCATGATTCTCATTTGCTCTGACATGCACTGTGAGCTGTAAGGTCTTATATAGACAGGTGTGTGGCTTTCCTAATCAAGTCCAATCAGTATAATCAAACATAGCTGGACTCAAATGAAGGTATAGAACCATCTCAAGGATGATCAGAAGCACCTGATGGACAGCACCTGAGTTAAATATGTGAGTGTCACAGCAAAGGGTCTGAATACTTAGGACCATGTAATATTTCAGTTTTTCTTTTTTAATAAATCTGCAAAAATGTCAACAATTCTGTGTTTTTCTGTCAATATGGGGTGCTGTGTGTACATTAATGAGGAAAAAAATGAACTTAAATGATTTCAGCAAATGGCTGCAATATAACAAAGAGTGAAAAATTTAAGGGGGTCTGAATACTTTCTGTACCCACTGTACATTTACTTACGTTTTCATACACGGTGAAATGTACGACATTGACATATTGACAACACTAAAACGTAAATGACTTATGTATGAACAAATGTACAAAGGTGTACACATTTTTATGAATATTAAAATCGTAGAATTAATGTTTTGATTCTATTGTATTCAATTGTCATCAATGACATTTTTCAGTCGCATTTATTAAATACAGTTTACTCATCTACTTTACATGAAATAACATTTGGCTCTGTTCTTGACTTCTGCTGCAAACACGTTTCGAAGGATTACATAATGTTAAACGACTACACTTAAAAAACTTAAAATGAATAGTATTTTTGTAATCATTTAACCATTAATATTTGTAATACATGTAATATTTCTTTTGTTTGCCGGGGGACAAAAAAGGTATTTCTCACTATAGCCCTATGCTGTGACTGACAATAGAACCATAAAATACATAACACAACATAAATTTACAAAAAAAGTCAATTTTATTCATTCATTGCAATCCAAATCTTTAGAATCCGTACAACTGATAGGAACAGACAAAATTCAGGCCTTTTTTCAGCAATCTTCATCTCCATTCTCAGCAGCGACTGTAAACATCAAATCCCGCACTCGTTGGCTGCATCCGAAAACTGAAAAATGCTGCTTTCGGAGGATGTATTCCAAAGTAGGGCATCAAGGCACGTCCAAATCTAAAGTTAGCTTCACTTCCTGTCTCATGAGATACCTTCATCTGATCGATTTTTGAAGGCAGCACAGATGTATTCTTCGCTGCTTTTAATATCCATTTGATATGCCTGTGCTTTCCATTCTGTGACAGTTGAGCTAAAAAATAAAGATAGCATCTGAAAGTTGCGGTTGGTGGTCAGTTTTTATGTAAATATATGTTATTGACAACTGTTGTACACTTTTGATGTCTAGAGATAAATTACTATTGTAGTAATTAAATATTCCCCCAGTTATCCTGTATTTTCAGATATTTTCATATATATATATAGATCATTAAACCATCACGCTGCCTCAGAAGTCTGTCCGAAATCAGTTTTGTGAGGTGCCTTCATGCGCAAACGCTGCCTGCAAAGTCATTGCCTGATAGGGCAGCAAGGCAACAAGTCAGCTGCTTAAGTTTTCGGATGCAGCCATTATAAATTCAAAAATTGCCTCCTCAAGAAGCTTAACGGCATGTTTTACGGCAGTGATATCAAATGCTCATTGGCTCTCACCTGCTTCGTCACAGATTGCAGCATGTCGTGTTTCGGTTGATGTGCGTTTGCATGATAATTGTGCGCAACTTACAACTTAAATGATGCTCTGTACCTCATACAAAATTATTACATACCGACACAGAGGACTGCAACTGCAACACATCATCATTTGGACTATACTTTTGGTACCGCTTTTGACATTTTTGCAATAAATAAATTATTGTGATTCCACTTGTCTGTCTTTTATGTTTTTCTGTACATATTTTTAAGAAATGGCTATGGGTAGGTTAAGAGGTAGGAGTGGGATTAGCGGCTCAAAATATAATTTTAATGCTATATTGTTACTAAAATTGTACTACACATTTCTGTCCATTACTGCCACAGTCACGCCTTCCTGGACTCCGTTTCCCAGAATCCTCCCTTCTCCACACCTGTTTGCACTTCCTTCATCAGCCATTCCTGGATTCCCTGCACCTGTTGTCATCGTCAGCATTCCCTTTAAGTTGGACTCACTCCTTGCACTCCCTGTTAACAGCTGTTCTGTTCCTTGATGACTAAATACCCTGTTTGTTTGAAGTCCAATTCAGACTCTTCCCTGCTGCGGCTACACACTGCAACTGTAACAGAAGAACGGACCAAACTGCATGGACTTCTACAAGGATGGGAATATTCTTTATCCCTAGCTCTCCCGTGCCTCCCAGTGAAGAGGACACAGCGGTGGATCGTCTGTGGGGGTTTCGGCAGGACGGTCGCCCGCTGGAGAGGTATGTGGAGGAATTCTCTGAGCTTGCTTACTTGGTGAACTGACCAGATGCCCCACTTAACGCTTGTTTTCTGGTGACTATTAATCTAATTCTCTTTCTGAATGGTTCTGATTTTGAAATTGAAGAGGTTCAAAAAGAATCGTGTTTTCCTCGTCCAGTCCCCTCAGAAACACAAGCGGCCTGGCCAGTTCGCCAACCGCCAGTTTCCCCCACATACCCCTCCAGTGGGTATTCCCAGGTGGTCCCGCCTGACCCAAAACACAAGCCGGCCAAGAAGAGATCCCCCCGCAAGGCCCAGACGGCCGAAAAGAAAGGCCGCTGCCTCATCAGAACCTCCTGTAAAGTCTGCCGCCCAGTCTGAGCCCTCGCCAAGGGAGGTTGATTGGCTTATAGACTTTTTTACGGAACATGCTCCTAGTCTCCTTGATCTCGCTCCAGCCTCCCATGAGCCCGCTCCAGCCTCCCACGAGCCCTTCCTGCCACCCTATACGACTATACAAATGATATAAAAGATTTGTAGATATTTTGTTTTTTAGATGTAAAAACATAATATTTACGTAATGTTCATATTGTACTCTTCACAATTTGTCTATGTACAAAGAGTGTGTTTTACTTGTAATTGTTGCGTATTAATACCTACGGATTATCGTAGTATCTTGCTGCTACTACTTTACAGCAAAATTTGAACTTCTCAAATTTGATTGTTTATGTAATTCTGTACTTTCTGTTTATTATTGTTAAGCTGCTTTGAAACAATTTCTATTGTATAAAGATGACTTGACTTGTTTTCCCTTGCTTGTTGTTGTAGTAACCCCTGTTTTGGATTTGTCCTGTGTTTCTGTTTTCCTCCAAGTTTCTGGTTATGTTTATATTTTGTGGTTTTGTTTCATTAGAGTTGTTTCCTGGCTTTTTTTTCCTCTTTTAATTTATTAAAAACCTTTTGCACTTCAAGCCACTATCCTCTGCTTGCCTTCCTTTTTCCTTTGTTACAAATGGAGAGGGAAAGATTTAGATTTTTGCTTGCTGAATTATTAACTGCAGTTTACTGATCTCTGTCTGTGGAACAGACTGACAAATAAATGTAAGGATTAGAGGTAGAAAGGACATCTCAGTTCAGCTGAGTTAAAGAACAGCTCGAGGCTATTCCAGTAGCTCCCTTCAGCTGTCTTCCATCTCACTCCACACCTTATTTTCAATCTGCAAACAGGACAGTTTTACACATAGAATCACTTGTTCTCTGAAAGTTTCCACTTTCCCTGAGATATAAAAAAAGACTTTGCATTCCCATTTTCCTGTTGCATTTCAATAGGGTAGATGGTGGATATGAATAGATAACAGTAAGGTCCACTTATCCACTAACTGTGTGTAAAGTCAGTGCATGAATATTTCATGCAGAAATCACAATTCATCATGGGTTCACTTTTCAGCTTTTTACTTTTACATGTCACTTTTACACACATTTATTGAATAATTGTGCTTTTGTTAATCTTTTCATCTGAACATAAATTAAAAAAATTAAGTTAATTTTCTGCCAGTGTATGAAAGTGATCTGTGAATTAATCTATGTTGGGTATTAAAAGGCTTGTGACAAATATTGCTTTTATTTTGCAGTGACAAGTTAAATTTATGACCCCCTCAGAATTGAGGCAGAATGCCCCCAGTGGCATGTTTCTGTTTATTACTTTTATTTATTTATTTCAAATTTTTTATAATTAATAGAGCTATTATTTGATATTTCCATGAGTTAGATGTACATTTTCTTTATTCATTATAACCTATAGGCCAGCTGAGTGTAAGTATTCAATGTGAATTTCAAAGTATATTGCAATTACTCTAATCAAAAAGTAATGAATGGTGGTCCGGGAGAAGTTCTGCAGAAAGCCCTTATATGGAGATGATGTGGGCTTGTATTATGGTATTTGCTCATTGCGGGCACGCCCACTTATTTGGAATGAACTGAATTCATTAACATTACAACAAGGGTTAGAATGTTGCTGTGAATCCAACTATCCACCATGGTTTTGTGTGAGAATCTTTTCTGTGCACATAGGCAAGAAACAATACAATTACTGTATGAGACCCATAGTGAGGTTTCTTCTACAGTGGCACATTTTCCCAAACAAAAGCCACAGAAAAACCTTTTAGGGGGTTTTAATAAGTCTTTTCTGTTTTGCACCAAAGTCTGTTTTGGACACTGATGCTGGGGATTGGAGTGTCCTGCAGGGCCCTGGAGAGTTTATTTGTTCTGAAACTGTTCCCTCAGAGAGGACTGTTTGTCTGTTCTGAAAGGACATTGGTGTAAAAGCTTAATACCCATGGTGAAACTAATATTCATTCAAAAGTTATAGCTATCCATTATGGCCATACCATATCTATGTTGTTTCTACGGCTGACTGTTCCTCATAAGTACCACCTTTAATGAATAAGCAATGTAAATACTTTAGCACGACACCATGGAGATCTTCTAGGCTGTATATGTTCTTCCACAAGAGACAGCACAAACTGTAAGAAATGCATGTTTCACACTTTTAACCACTTTCTTAATGGGCCATGAGCTTATTGCCTTTGTTAGATAGCCCTGCAGAAAAGGATGACTCATAGAAAGAGCACAACAGAGAAGTACTGCAAACCTGGTTACCTGGGATTACCCTGCCTTACAGTATGTTGTAACAATTCTGATCTCACTCAACTCATCTACACTTGCCTTTAAATAATAATTTGCATTCAGAATGATACAAATTCACATGATTTAAAACATTAAAATAACATTGTTCTTTCATTATTAGAGCAATAACATATTACCAGAAGTGAATATCCACTTAACAATTACAACTTAACAAGTTTCTAATGAAACCATTCCAGGATTATTCTCCTTATAGTGGACTTCAATTGGCCCAATCGGTTGAAGGTCAAAATTGCGGTTTCAGTGCAGCTTCGAAGGGCTTTAAACAATACCAGACGAGGAATAAGGGCCTTATCTAGCAAAACGATCTGTAATTTTCTAAAAAAAAAAAAAAAAAAAAATTAAAATAATATATGTTTTAACCATAAACGTTCATCTTGAAGTAGCTCTCTTCTTCTTCTTCTTCTTCTCTATTAGAGTTCCGGCAGTGTAGACGCTGCTAAGTGCATTACTGCCCTCCACATGACACTATGACAATTTAGTTCAAACTTTGACCTGTGGACCAATCATTTCCCTAGATAAGACCCTTATTCCTCATCTGGTTTCGTTTAAAGCTCTTTGAAGCTGCACTGAAACTGTAATTTTGACCTTCAGCTGTTTGGGGCCAGTTGAAGTCCACTATAAGGAGAATAATCCTGGAATGTTTTCATCAAAAACCTTAATTTCTTTTTGACTGAAGAAAGGACATGGACATCTTGGATGACATGGGGGGTGAGTAAAGTGGACTAATCCTTTGAAAGTGGACTAATCCTTGAAAAATTTCAGGTCAGGCTAGTTGGCACATGTTTATTATGTCATAATTTTCTACACGTTATTAATTAGTTTGTGCTGAATCAATCAATGGTTTGATATTTTTGTTTCCTTGTATACATTTTTGAATGGTTCTGTTTGAAGATTGTTTTACTGTTCACATTTTGTAGAAAAGCCTTTTAAAAGCTGTTTAATGCATGCCCCATAGTGACAACTTACCCCATATGTTGTGAAAAAAAATGGGCCGTGTGCCCAATGAACTGTATCTTTTTTTCCTTGACAATTACGGTAGAAATGTTCAATGCTTAAAAGGCATAGTTTCCATTCAGTCGGTCACGTTCGACGTACGTCGGACAGAACGACAAATAGGAATCTCGCTAGAGAGTCCAATCCACTTCGAGTGTAACTAAAACAAGCCAATGCACATCGGCATGCAATCATTTGCAGCTGTGCCACACAGAGGTGGATAGAGTATCCAAAAGTATCCAAAAACTGTACTCAAGTAAAAGTACAAGTAATAATCATAATAATTACTTGAGTAAGAGTAAAAAAAGTATCCAATAAAAAAACTACTCAAGTAGCTAGTTACTAGTTACTTTGTAACTACATTGCTCAAAAAAAATAATAACTGATATGGACTGGGTAATGTGGTAGGAACAAAAGGATGCCACATTGTTTGATGGAAATCAAAATGATCAACTTACAGAGGACTGAATTCAAAGACACCTCAAAAAATGATGCAGAGTGAAAAAATGATGCAGCAGGCCATTTTGCTGAAATTTCATTGCAGCAACTCAAAATAGTTAGTAGTTTGTATGGCCCCCACGTGCTTGTAAGCATGCCTGACAACATCAGGTCATGCTCCTAATGAGACGACGGATGGTGTCCTGGGATATTTCCTCCTAGATCTGGACCAGGGCATCACTGAGCTCCTGGACAGTCTGAGGTGCAACATGGCGGCGTCAGATGGACCGAAACATAATGTCCCAGAGTTGTTCTATTGGATTTAGGTCAGACAAGCGTGGGGGCCATTCAATGGTGTCAGTTCCTTCATCTTCCAGGAACTGCCTGCATACTCTTGGCACATGAGGCCGGGCATTGTTGTGTACCAGGAGGAACCCAGGACCCACTGCACCAGCAGAGGTTCTGACAATGGGTCTAAGGATTTCATCCCGATACCTAATGGCAGTCAGGGATCCGCTGTCTAGCCTGTAGAGGTCTGTGCGTCCCTCCATGGATATGCCTCCCCAGGCCATCACTGACCCACCACCAAACCGGTCATGTTGAACGATGTTATAGACAGCGTAATGTTCTCCACAGCTTCTCCAGACCCATTCACTTCTGTTACATGCTCAGGGTGAATCTGCTCTCATCTGTAAAAAGCACAGGCCACCACTGGCGGACATCGGGCCCTCAGACCACCCTCATGAAGTCTGTTTATGATTTTTTGGTCAAAGACATTCACACCAGTGGCCTGCTGGAGGTCATTTTGTAGAGCTCTGGCAGTGCTTTCTTCCTCATTTTGTAGGGCTCTCCTCCATGCTCCTGTTCCTCCTTGCACAAAGGAGCAGATACCGGTCCTGCTGATGGGTTAAAGACCTTCTACGGCCCTGTCCAGCTCTCCTATAGTAACTACCTTTCTTCTGGAATCTCCTCCATGCTCTTGAGACTGTGCTGGGAGACACAGCACACTTTCTGGCAATGGCATGTATTGATGTGCCATCCAACTGCCTGTGCAACCTCTGTAGGGTCCAGGTATCGCCTTATACTACCAGTAGAGACACTGACCCTAGCCAAATGCAAAACTAATGAAAAACAGTCCGAAAAGATAAGTAGGGGAAAAAATGTCAGTGGCCTCCACCTGTAAAACCATTCCTGTTTTGGGGGTCATCTCATTGTTGCCCATATAGTGCACCTGTTGTTAATTTTATTAACACCAAAGCAGCTGAAACTGATTAACAACCCCCTCTGCTATTTTACTGACCAGATTAATATCTTAGGTGTTTAACTGACTTGATGCTATTCTCTGATTAAAAAGTGTTCCTTTAATTTTTTTGAGCAGTGTGTGTATATATATATATATATAATATATATATATATATATATATATATATAGATATAAATAGATAGATACATAGATATCCTTGCAACAAACACAGACTAGACAAGCATTATTTCTAGCATCTGTAACCCAGTCTGTATTCTGTAATCTGTAAAAAACTGGTAAAGAAATGCTACATACTTTGTAGTGGTGTATTGTTCTGGTTCAAATAATCTGTTTGGTTGTAAAATGTAGGCTATTGGCTGTATGAATTAAAATCAAATGAAATCGATATCTTTAGAATTGTTCACAGACAGCATACGCAGTTCAACTAAGAAAGGTATTCATCGCTGGCAAACAATAGGCAGATTTGCAGATTTGCTTTTAATTGACTGTAGGTCCACTGCCACTTCATCCAACACTCCAAGTGAGAAACCACTTCAAACTATTCTGTGCGTGCAGGGAACTGAACAAATCATTCAAACTGATTCGCGAACCAATTTAGACAGTTTTGCCAACTTGTTTGAGAACAGAATTTACTCAAAAGAGTGCTGTGTCTGGCTGACATGAGGGATACTGACAAAGTCAGGTTTCTTAATTCCCCCGTGTCCCAGACCGGCCTCTTCGGAGACTTGCCAAGCAGTTCTCGGCTGTACAGAAGCAGTCTGAGGCCAGCAGTCACATCCTGCCACGGCGGTCAGTTGCTGCTTCCACCCATCCACCGGCCACAGCACCTGAGCCTGCTCGTCACAACAGCAACAGCAGCCTCCATCCAAGTGGTGCTGTGAAGCCTGTCACAAGCGGGGTGCCCAGCCCGTCTAGGCCCCCGCCAAGAAGGGCGGTAAAACCAAAGGCAAGAGGCCCTAGGACGGGCGACCCAGAGATGGATGGCACTGCTCTTCGGGAGATGGTGACCGCACCACTCCCTCCCCCGGAGGAGGGCCGGGTGGTAAAACCTTTGTTTTCTTTTGTTTCTGTTCCCAACTTTTCAACAAAAGTGCAGATTCTTCCATCTCTGGGTCCGAAGAGGGCTCGGAGAGCAGTGGGAGCTGCCAGCGGGCAGCTGCCATGCATTTCAATTCACCCGGCGTCCCCCCAAGTTCAGGGGCATCCACTTCACTTCAGTGAAAGCAGCCGATGCCTGTGTCTTGCGTGCGGAGATCACGGTCCTATTGGCAAAGGATGCGATAGAGCCTGTCCCTCCAGCTGCTATGAGGTCAAGGTTCTACCGCCCCTACTTCACTGTACCCAAGAAAAGCAGTGGGTTATGACCGAATCTTTGACCTGCAAGTTTTGAACTTGAGCCTTCACAAGCTACTGTTCAAAATGTTCACGCAGAAACGCATTTTAAAGTGCATCTGTCCATGAGATTGGTTTGCAGCAATCGACCATGAAGGACGCGTACTTTTAATGTCACAATTCTGCCTCAACACAGGCCATTCCTGCTCTTTGCGTTTGAGGGTCGAGCATATCAGTACAAGGTCCTGCCCTTCAGGCTGTCCCTGTCTCCCCGCGTCTTCACGAAAGTCATGGAGGGAGCCCTTGTTCCTGTTAGAGAACATGGCATTCGCATCCTCAACTATCTCAACGATCTCATACTAGCTCAGTCTCGGTATCAGTTATGCAAACACAGGGACCTGGTGCTCAGTCACCTCAGCCAGTTGGGTCTTCAGGTCAACTGGGAAAAGAGCAAACTCTCCTCTGTGCAGAGGATCTTTTTTTTTTTTTTTTGGTGTGGAGTCGAACGAACAGCACGTCTCACAGAAGAACGCGCTCAGTCAGTGTTGAACTGCCTGAATACGTTCAACGGCAGGATGGCGGCCCCACCAAAATTCTTTCAGAGGCTCCTGGGGCATGTGGCAGCCACAATGGCAGTAACCCTGCTCAGTTTGCTTCATATGAGACAGCTTCATCACTGGCTTTGTGGCCGAGTCCCGAGATGGGCATGGCAACGCAGCACGCACCAAGTGGCAATCACTCCGGAGTGCCGCCAAGCCTTCAGCCCGTGGTCAGACCCCTTGTTTCTTAGGGAAGAAGTGCCCTTAGATCAGGTGTCCCGGCATGCTGTGTTGTGCACAGATGCCTCTGCCACCGGCTAGGGTGCCACGCACAACGGGCATGCAGTGTCGGGGGTGTGGATGAGCCCCCAAATGCATTGGCACATCAACTGTTGCTAGCAGTACGTTTTGTACTGAAGAGGCCGTTACAGGGCAGGCACGTGCTGGTCCGTACAGACAACACTGTGACCGTTGCGTACATCAACCATCAAGGTGGTCTATGCTCCCGTCACATGTCGCAACTTGCCCGCCATCTCCTCCTTTGAAGTCAGAAGCATCTGAGGTCGCTTCGGGCCATTCATGTCCCCTGTGTGCTCAACCGTGTGGCCGACGAGCTCTCACGAGCTGCACTCCTGGAAGAGTGGCAACTCCACCCCAAGGTGGTCCAGCTGATTTGGAGAGAGTTTGGGGAGGTTCAGGTAGACCTGTTTGCCTCTTCAGAAACTTCATTCAGAAACGTTTTTCTCCCTGTCCAAGGGAACACTCGGCACAGATGCACCGTCTTGAAGAGGAACCTGTTTGCCGAGTGGTGTTCTTCTCGCCGAGAAGACCTCAGAAAATGTTCGATCAGAGCCATGCTTTCCTTCCTGCAGCAGGGGTTGGAGCGAAGGCTGTCTCCCTTGACCCTCAAAGTTCATGCTGCCGCAATATCTGCGTATAACAACCACATAGATGGCAAGTCTGTTAGGAAGCACAACCTGGTCATCAGGTTCCTTAGGGGGGCGAGATGGTTAAATCCTCCTTGACCCCCCTCCATACCCTCTTGGGACCTTGCTTTGGTGCATCGAGCACTTCAGAATGCTCACTTTGAGCACTTGCAGTCAGCAGACTTAAAATAGAAATTGTTGCTTGTTGCATTGGCCTCTATTAAGAGTCTAGGGGACCTGCAGGAATTTTCGGTCGATGAATCATACCTAGAGTTCGGCCGGGTGACGGCCACATGGTACTGAGACCCCGGCCTGGCTATGTGCCCAAGGTTCCTACAACTCCCTTCAGGAACCAGGTAGTGAGCCTGCCCCAGAGGGGGCAGACCAAGGCTTTGCTCTGTCCAGTCTGTGCTCTGCGACTGTACATAGACAGAACTCAAAGGCTCAGGCCCTCAGACCAGCTCTTTGTCTGTTACGGAGGCCAACAGATAGAAGTCTCCAAGCATAGGATGGCCCACTGGAAGCACAAGGCATGCCCTGCCCGCTCAGGTTGTGTGCTCACTCTACGAGAGGTGTTGCATCCTCCTAGGCGCTGGCTCGTGGCACCTCGCTAACAGATATTTGTAAGGCTGCGGGCTGGGCGACACCTAACACGTTCGCTAGATTCTATAGCCTTCGTGTTGAGACAGTCTCCTCCTATGTTCTCATCTCAACCGGTCAAAGACACAGAGAGGCCCCGGCTTAGTGTCAGCTTGCTGCGCTGACATGCGCTTATTGCTCCAGAGAGTCCCTACAAGGCAGACCCTGTTGAGTCCTCCACCACCTTCGGCAGCTGGACGTGGTGGAGCATCTGGCGCCAGGCCTATACTCCGTTACATCCTTGAGAACTGGATTTAGGCTGGGTTTGTGACCCTGCAGGGATCCCATATGTGTAAATTCCATGGTTGCTCCTAAACGAAGCCTGTCTTTCCCTTTGGGAGAACCCACCTCTTATCAGGTTGGAGTCACCCCAGTACTTCCATATGTAGTATGGCCCTCTGGGGTTAGTCCATGTGTACTTCTCACTCTCTGTGTAATCCCTGTCCCATCGTCCTGTTAGGCAAGAGGGAGCAGGAGGCTTGCACAGAGCACTGGAAGGGGACAGCGACTGTGGCACTTTGGTAGGGATTTCTATTCGTCAGTCTGTCCGACGTACGTCAAACGTGACCAACTGAATGAGAACGTCTAGGTTACAAAGGTAACCCTCGTTCCCTGAAGGAGGGAACGGAGATGTACGTCCCGTCGCCACAGTCGCTAAGGAATGCATTGCACCTGCTGCTCATTATGTACCCAGACTGCATGGCACAGCTGCTGCTGCAAATGAATGCATGCCAATGTGCATTGGCTCGTTTTATTACACTCAAAGTGGATTGGCCTCTGTAGCGAGATTCCTATTCGTTGGTCTGTCTGAAGTACGTCTCCGTTCCCTCATTCAGGGAACAAGGGTTACCTCTATAACCGAGACGTTCTCCCAAAAAATTAAAATGCAATATTCTGTCATCATTTACTCCTTCATGTCAGTCCAATGCATGTGTCACGTATCCTGCACCTGCTGTTTCCTTCTACTCCCCACCAGAGGTCACCGGTTCACCATTGTGACCTTTTTATGGCACACACAGTCACACATCACTCTGGACTACATTTCCCATAATTCCCCATCTAGGAACCAATCACACACTTCCCATCAGTGACACTTTATAAGCTGCACTCAAACACACACCCATTTCTGAGTATTGTTTAGCCCTGTATTGCGCCTTGTATTCGACCTTGTCTCCGTGTTCCTTGCCTTGCCTTGCCTTGCCTGTGTTTTTGACTTTGGACTGTTTCCTTGATTATGACCATTTGCTGCCTGCCTTGACCTTTGCCTGTTTTTAGACTACTCTTTGCCTTGCCTCTCCTGATCCTGATGGTGTTTGACCTCCTGACTGTTGGACTGTTTGAATAAAGCTTGCATTTGGATCTCCAACTCCATTGCCCTGCTTCATATGTTACAGCATGTCCCTCTGTAAAGTAACAATATATATACATTTTTGTGGAACAAGTGAGGGTGATAAAATAATGACAGATTTTTTATTATTTTAATTCATTTATTTTACCTACTATACCTTTAAGGATTGTGTCAGAAACAGAAACAGAATTTCATAAATAAACCAACCCGGAGGAATGTTCACTGAAGTAAAAAGTGTGACAACAATTTCCCCTATATGCAATTAGTGTGGTACAATGAACTCTGTATGCACTGCACAGTTCCAATCACTCACTGTAGTCGCTGTTCTCATCCTTGGTGCCATCGATAGTTCCATCTGGCTGCATCTGCAGGTAAAAACCCTGCTGGCTGAACAGTCGTGTCACGATGCCTTTCAGCTGCGGCTCTGGAACAAATAAACACACAGCCCCGCCCCCAACCCACATTTTTATCAGAATCCACCCCAACACATTGCAACTTTTTTTCATAATTTCAACAGAAGCTAGTTCAGCAAAACATTTAAAATAAGTTCTTGAATTCTTATCCAGCGATGGCAGTGAATGTACTTGTGAATGGCTGTGTTGGTAAAGCTCTGCATATTTACTTTCTGTAATCTCGTTAATCAAGTTCAGTATGGACACCTGGCACTTAGAAGACCAGCTGTAGCCATAACAGGTGTTTTCTGGTGGAGCGCTGACCTGTACAAACAGGTACAATAAATGTTTAGAGGCAGGCCTGAGAGGTGAGGAGTGAAGAGGGCCACATGGATGACCTGGCATGCAGCAAAGTCCCACAGCTTTCAAGACCAGAGCTCACGAGAGTAGTAAATGTCCATGATGGTCATGATCAGCTATTCATCATGGGCCTCATCTATCCACTGCAGCCCCAGTATCTCTGACAGGCTGGAAGGGCCATCAATCACACAAACGAGCCTGCCTGCATCCATCAGGAAGAACATTACTAAATCACATTCAGAATCCACACCTCCATAAATAAAGACTGTCGTATAGGGCCCCCCATAGGAAATGACTCTACCATGGGGAAAAAGTTTTGTGTTTAACACATGTATGTGTGTGAATCCATCTATTGAAAACATGTCCAGGTCATAATCCCCCCTCTGACATTTTTTTTAATGAAGATCATGCAGATTTATCCCAAATTCTCATTACTATAATGCATCTGGACACTTTTTAGTTTTTATGTAAATCCCATTATTAGATCTTAGCCTCAGCCTCAGACATCACAACCACGAACCGTTGGCTGAACATCCGAAGCATGAAGCACACACATTGGGAAACAATTCGGAAGTTTCTTTTTTTTTTTTTTTAATGCAAAATTGTGACATTATTTACATGTTGTGACAAATACAAAATAGACAAGGCAAACAAACACATATCCAGCCAACATAAGTCTAATCTGACAATTCTTGTATATAAAAAATGTGTGTGTGTGTGTGTGTGTGCACGTTTTTGTGATTTATGAGGACACAAATTTGTATAACAACATGGGTATTACACTGGTATTATGACGTAAACATGAAATATGAGGACATTTCACGAGTCCTTATATTTAAAATAGCTTTAAAAACATACTAAACAATGTTTTATTAAAAATGTAAAAATGCAGAATGTTTTCTGTGATGGGTAGGTTTAGGAGTAGGGCTAGTGTAGGGCAGTGTTTCTCAACCTGTGCGTCGCAAAAGATTTACGAGGGGTCACCAAGCTTACTGTAGTTTGAGGGTTAGTGAGGAAACAGTTACCAGTTTGACAATAAACCATGATGCAGTTTCCGACGGTTAGTAATATAGTTTAATATTTTAATCATCATTAAAACCGTATTTGCTTGCCAGGATTTGAAAAACTCACAGTAAATACTGTCCAGTATTAAGCAAACTAAGCACTCACACAGATACAGCAGGAAGTGTAGGTTTCGTTTGAAAAAAAAAAAAAAAAAAAAATGGCACAAGAAGTGAGAGGTTTTACAACAGAGTTCTGAGGGGAATTATATGAATAAAAGTATGAATTTTCAACCCTCTGCATAAGGCATAGTGTTTATAAGGGCAGCTCTGCTTTGTTTATGGGGTTACCGGGGAAACAGCTGTTACAAAAGCACCACCTACTGAAAGAGAATGGATTTACATTTTCATTCAGCCTGTCTGCGGTTTTTGTTTGTGAAACTCAGACCACATTTTTATGCCCTGTTGTAAATTCACAAAGTTAATGGAAAATAAGCTAATGTGCATTCTAAAACGATTCTGATTCTAATTTAGATAATAAGGTATCTAGAATTATTAATTGAGCTGATTAAATAATCATTTTGACTCACCCTGTTTATCATATGTTTTTTGTGTTCATTGTAAAACTCATAGTAGATATGTGTTTCAACTAGTGTATGATGCATTAAAAAAGTGAGGCGTGTAGTGTAGAACCAGCTCAATGCAGAGCCCAGGTCCTCACACCCACGCCACACTTAATCTGTTTTTTTTTGTTTTTTTTTTTCTCTCCCCTTTCTTATGCATTCCTTGTTTATGCTCTTAATAGATGTGTTTGTATTTCAGCTAATATGTGATGCATTAAAAAAGCAAGGCATGCAGTGTTGAGTCAGCCAAGGGCAACAAATCCCAGGGGAAAGAGTGCCGGGAGACGGTAGGAAGGCATAGGCCCAGGGCTTCAGACCCCCATATCACACCACATCCACCCGCAACTGATCCCTACCTGTGCAGACAGGGACCCTGAGGAAGGGAGTAAATATTTTATATATATATACAAATTATATATACATATATAATAATAATAATCTTTATATGCATTTAGCCGGGTTTAGTATTGTTAACTCTTCCTAATCCCCCTCCCCCCTAGTCATATATGGATGCTGATGGTGGTGTATTGTTGAGGTTGGTTTCAGACAAAGAAGGTCAGCGGATTCATGATTATTGGAAGATAATGAGCGATGACCAAGAGGGATGCACTTCTAGTGTACTGGTTTCAGTGGAAGTGGACAGGTTTTTTATATAATCTAGTAGTAAGTTTTTCAAAGATGCTGTATGTATGGTGTTTTCCTTGATTTCCAATTCATGAGGATAGTTTTCTTGGCGATAGTTAGAGCCACTAGGAGTAACTGACTGTTTGTATTGTTTAAACTGATTATGGATATATCATCTAAAATACAGAGGGAGGGGGACACCAATAACGACAGAAAGTGATTCAGTGACGTTTTCCCAGAATTTATTGATTGGGGTGCAATGCCATATGGTGTGAATATATGTGTCTGGTTTATTTTGTGTGCAATGTGAGCAGGTTTCTGAAATAAATCCCATTTTAAACATTTTTGTCCAGTTCTATGAAGTACCTTATACTGTATAAGTTGCATGTTGGCTTTTTTTGTCATAAAGTAGATATTTTTGCAGATTTGTGTCCAGAAAACGGCATCGGGGTAATGGATAGGTCTGATTCCTATTTGGCATTTGGTAAGCTTAATGTATTGTCTAATTTTGATATTATTCTGTAAATTTTGGAGAGAATTTTTTTTTTTTTTTGAAGATGATATATTTTATATTAACTCTAAGATTGAAGGTGAGGGCTCTAGGTTAATGGACGAAGTCGCTTTTTGACTGAATAGATTATTTAATTTGTAAGTATTAAAGGAAAAAAAAAAGTTTTCTCCCGATGCCGTATTTCTGGGCTAAGTAGGAAAATGCTGCCAGGTTATTATTATGAAAGATATGATGAATTTGTGTAATGTCCTTATCTGCTTATGTGCGCAAATTGAGTGGCTTCTTGTTAACTATAAAATCTGGGTTGTTCCAGATCGGGGTGTATTTAGAGGGGTGTTTGTGATTTGGTCAAATTTCCAGAATACGAGATTATTTTTCCTCTTAGTACTGCTTTCCCTGTTTCCCATAGAAGAGATGGAGATGATTCCGGAGTGTCATTCATTTCTAGAAAGCATACCCACTCTCTTTTATAATAACTGTCAAATTCAGGGTCAGAGATGTGTTAAAGTGCCATCTGGTAGTGGGTTTATGTTGACTAGTTCTATTCCATTTTAATGTTACCGGGGCATGATCACTAATGACTGTTGGATGGATCTTTGATTCAGAAATATTTGATATGATAGAAATACTGGTGAGAAAGAAATCGATGCTAGCGTATGAATGGTGGACTGGTGAGAAGAATGGATATTTTTTAGCATTTGGATGTTGTAGTCGCCAACTATCCTCAAGACCAAAATTGCTCATGAACTGTTTTATGGTTTCTGCAGATTGCCAAATGCGTTTGTTGCTCAAACTATTAGATCTGTCTATTGCTGGGTCAAGGACTGTGTTGAAATCACCTGCTATTATGACTGGACAGTTAGAAAGGTTTGAAATGGAGGGGGGAAAATCTGGGAAAAAGATGGGTCATCTGTGTTTGGGCTGTATATATTACCAATTGTAACTAGGCTATTATTAATTAAAAGGTTTATGATAATGAAACATCCTTCGGGGTCTATAAAGGTAGTGTTATGAATGAATGAGATTTTTTTTTACCTATTAAAATGCAAACTCCTCTTTGTTTTGTGTTGTAGTGAGCCGAGAATAAATGATTGTACTTTGATTTATTTTTTTTATGATCTGATTCTGATAAATGTGTTTCTTGCAGTAGGCATGTGTCAGCTTGTAATTTATGAAATGTATTTTATGTAATTTATGGTTTGGTGAAATGTTCAGAAAAGCCAGGGGGTAATGTCCTTATCATGATATAATTGTCCATCTATGTACAATTTGTCTACTGTAATGATCGCTTTTTTACCTTCATTTATCATCTGTTTTCGGATGGGAAAAAGCTTTTTTCAACGTTCAAGAATGTCCTTTGGGTATTGTTCATTGATTCCGTAGTTTGTGTCTTTAAGTTGTCTGCCTTGCCTCTGAACCAATTCTTTGTGTTTATAGTTTTCAAATGTTGCGATGATCAGTCGTGGTCAATTGTTGTTGTTTTGTGGTCTGAGACGGTGCACTTGGTGAAAGGTTATAGTCTGTACCATTTTGGCTGGTAATTTGAGTTGTTTAATCATAAAGTCCTTGACTGATTTTTCAGGGTCTTCTTGAGTTTGTTCCGGGATGCCTGTGAATATGTTGCTCAATTGCAAGTCCAGAACGTTCTCTTTCATGGTTTTGTTTTCTGCGATAATGGAGGTGAGCTGAGTGGTGAGTGTGTGAACAGAGTGCTTTAGAAAGTTATTTTCTTTGGTGAGAGTGTCTGTCTGTTCTTGACTGAATTCCAAGCTGTGCCGCAGTTCCTGTAATTCCTTGAGTCCAGAAAGTTTATTATCAATGGAGAGCAGAATGTTGCTTACCTCTGTGCAGCACTGTGGTTTAGGTGAGGCGGATGGTGTTATACTTGGGCTGGCGAGTGAATCAGGATGGGGTCTCTTGGAGTTTAGAGTGGAGTTACCTTGACTTTTTTTGTTGTCTGGTTTGTCCCTGTTCATGGTGCAGCAGAATCTGTTATAGTGCTCGTCAATGTATTCCTCCAGGTTGATTCAGGTTGTTTAGCGTTATGGTCCAGTTTTGAAATGGGTGAAAAAGATCCGGGGGGAACAAGACCGGGGGGGATAGCGAGAGAAAGAGAAAATAATACATTTTTAAATATTGGTCTTGGCATTGTTTACAGTCTAGTAGGCAGGAGCTGCCATCTTGGATCTCACACCAGTTCTCGTTGAGTCTCGCGTTACACCTAATTTGGGAGTTTCGAAGTCCTCATCTGATTGGTTGAACTCTACAGGATTTCTGGGAGACGTGTGTGTTGAGTTCTTTAACGGTCCACCTGGAAAAAAAACTGCCATGACACCAAACCCCCTCATGGAAGAAGAAAGGCGTCATTTTTACAACTGTGACAATGAGCACTTATCTGGACCAGCTGGATTTTCAAAAGTATGTGAAGTTCGCAGAGCCATTGTTGCAGTAAACTTGCAACATGTTCTTAAATGTATCATTTATTAGATGCACGCCAGTCTGTTATGGTAGGGACATCGACTATACATTTTTACGCCCCTAAACCCTAAACATGACGCGGAACAAAACAAACTGAGATTGGTCGCTTTACATGTCGGTCAGACTCTCGGGCAGTCCTTGGCCAATAAAAGCTGTGATGACCTTCTGCTGCTAGTCTGCAGCTCTGGCTATGTGAGACTAGAACTTAGTTACTTCAATACAATAATTTTTTTTTTTTTTTTTTTGCATTACAAAATAAGAATTTTGGAGGCATTAAAATAATGTCACAATGTATTTAAAAAAAATTGAAAGGGATTAATTGTCTTTGTGCAAAATAAAATTTCTTATTCGATTTTTGGGGTCAAATATGACTTGGACATGTTCCTGACAGATTCTGTGAGAAACGTATACATGCATGTCTCTACTCATGTAGCAATGT
This sequence comes from Elopichthys bambusa, assembly GCA_037101425.1. Taxonomy (NCBI): domain Eukaryota; kingdom Metazoa; phylum Chordata; class Actinopteri; order Cypriniformes; family Xenocyprididae; genus Elopichthys; species Elopichthys bambusa. The sequence goes on along the minus strand of CM074437.1, from coordinate 23,095,194 downwards.
ATGCACTTAATGTATAAGTGTGTGTCTATTTTTATCAAGACTGTTTGCATATTTTCCCATACAATGTAAAGATATTTCTGTTGAACCATACATGTTCCATATTGCCTCATTCCAGAAACAGAAACAGTTACAATCAGATGTGTTGATAGATGATGTCATGATCATGAAATGGTGAATGGTCACCTTGACTATTTAAGTCACCACAACTGACAGGAGAAACATGACACATCAGCAGCACAGAGCAAACACGAGCCTCACTGCACGGAAACAGACGGAGGGGACAGAGCACACATGATAACGGGGACAGAAACATAAATAGTAGAAAGAGACTGAAAAGAGGGGCTCAGAGGGAGTAAAGAAGGGACAAAAGAAAAAAGGAAGTAGAGACAGAGAGAAGGAGGCATAAGGCATACATAAAAATTATATAAAGACACAGAGATAGAACAATAGTCGGAAGCATACTACAAGGACAGGGCAGACATTCGCGACTGCCGTTAGACAGGAGCTAGTCCCCCATGAGCACGAAATGGGGTGGGTAACTGGAAGACAGCACATGGATGGAGGCTGAGCTACTGACCTAGCCTGACGCCCTTACGGGACACCTGTGGAGGTTTCGAGGGCACATCTTACGGGGGAGAAGGAAAAACAACATTTTTACAGACAAATTCTACAGCAACAGCCGTCAAATAACTGTTTATATGTTGGGAAGAGGGTATGCGCTTGTCCTACATCATGAGAAGGTTTTTTATTTGAGAAGGAGTAGAGGACAGCTGTGTAGTTTTTTTTTTTGTTTGTTTTTTTTCATTTCACATGCTTCGTGCAATTTTCTGTGAGCCGAAAAAAGAATGATAGCGTGGTTCAGTGGGCAGTAAGACCGTGTCCATCAATAAAACTAACTGTACAATCCCTCCCTACACTGCAGTAAAGCAGTCCCTTTTAGAAAATCCAGCTTAAGATGGTAAATGCGTTTTGTTGATGTGGTTTTATAGCTGGTCTAAGCTGATCATTAGCTGGTGTAAAATCCAGCTCAAACAGCTGGTAGCTGGTTTGTTGCTGGTTCAAGATGGTTCTGTCATATTCCAAAACACATTTGCCAGTTTTTGCTGGATTTTCCATCAGGGGAAAATTTACCACTAAACATTTCATCTAAGAATACCCTGGTGCACTGCAGTGCCACTGGATTATGGCTATTACAAATTTGCATTGTTGCACTACATAAGGGGCAAACTTATCAATTGCATTCTTGCAGAAAATGATCTCTTAACAATTGCACAGCCTCAGATCAAAATGCCAAAATGACAACCATTGAATTAATCGATAACAGTAATAATGACATTAATAAAACATATATATATATTTATATATTTATATATATATATTATATATACATATTTATAAACATAAAACGATTTGTGCATTCAGATTGTTAGGATGGCAAATCGTTTGGTGAATACCAATAGACAACACTTGAGCTATGAAACAGGTGGGATTTTGGGGGGTTGCATTGCAATAAAATACAGTGGAGGATATATGTTTCTCTAGCGGATCTGTAGACTGCAGCAGAGGCTTCGGGTGGGGGCTGTAGTCTTAAAAAGCATCCAGCACTGACCTGGTCGCCGGCGAACAGGTCTTTTCTTGCCGCTGCAGAAGCGGACTTTACTGAAGACCCCCAGGAAATGTCGCTCGCAGAGAGAGCGAGGGTCTTTGCTGGGACTGGGGCGTCGTTTGGAGGCAGAGACCCGGTCGCTGTTGGATTCCCGCGCCTGGCGTTTCTGTCGGATCAGAGAACTGGCGATCGCGGCCATCTCGAGTATTCAATAAAACGAGCTAGTGCAGCTGTTAACGCAATAACTGGAAATAATGAATAGAACGATACTTAATTGCCCGCGAAAATTCAGCCAGATCTCATTCCGATTCCCTGCGAAAAATCCAGAGTATCATGTGAATTAGGAATGAAATCTCATCCTCTTCTCAGACGATCTACTCAGACACCTGTGAGTTTCACATAAGATTATATAAAGCACATTTTCCGTTCTCCATCTTAGATGCAAAAAAATAAGGATAAATTAAAAAGACGTCCTATGTGAACATGGATAACCTGTCACGCAGGTATTCCAGGTGCCGAGGACAGCAGACGCGTAATTCCTCCTCCAAGCGACTGCTACATGATTCACATGTCTAGTTAATTCCAGATAACTTTGCATGAATCCTGATAATAAATGGAGCCCATGGCAGAAGAACGTGCGTTCTCAGATACTATAGTGATATATGAGTGACGCGTATACAACTTCACTGAAACTCTGAGCTTTCAAAATTATTTTACAGCTTTTCATAGTTCTTCTGGTCGAGTTCATTGCATTGTTCTTCACGTCGAAATTTCTTATTCTGCTCAAAATCATTTGTAATTTAAAGGTCAAGTGTCCAGCACAACGAGAACAGTGCGAATCCTTGCGAAGCCATTTGAGGGAGTTATGTGCATGTGATACAGTGAATGGGGTGTGATAGTCTCTCTCTCTCTCTCTCTCTCTCTCTCTCTCTCAACGCAATCATACGTGATTGAGGTTTGGATGAGGAATTCACAGGGGTAAACGAGAGCGAGCAAATGAAAGAAATAAAAAATAATAATAAAAAATAAAAAAATAAAAAACATTACTGGGGTGGCAGAGGAGGATTGTCCAACAGATGGTCACTCTGGTTCATTATTTATTTTTTAAAAATGTGGCACATCCCGTGACAGAGAACTATTTAAATTCAAATTCTGCTTGTTCATCTGTTTATTACTACGACTGAAAGACACACTAATGATACAGATCGTCCTCCTATTTGCCACTGCTGTAATTGCTCAGTGTATTTGGTGTGTATAATATGGCAGCCCATAATATTAAGGTCTGGCTGATCCAATCTATTAACCGCCCACTTGGCAATCACTTTTTCCACGAGTATGTAATTTTCATCCATTAACTGTTGCACAAAAATGTCCTACTACATTTCCAAACTGCAATCCTGTCTGAATATATACATATATTTTTTTCTGATGTGAGCCCCCCATATTTTTCCCGATGTGAGCTGTGAGCTCCAGTCCACTACAATTTGGGGCGGTTAAGGCCCGGGTATACTTAATTTCCCGTGTTCCGCTCCGTGTCGCGTGCGAGCCTTTCAAAGAAACTCCTTTGCCACTGAGCGCGCGGGCCTTTCAAAGATACTACTTTGCCCGTGAGCGCGGAAAGACGCGTTCGGCGCATGCACACGCCGTGGTCATAAAAATTCGGATGCAGGCAGCCACTGTTCAGAGAGTCCACAGTCTAGTAAACGTTTCTTGCTTGCGCCGACTAAAAACACATGAGAACAGTAGAACTGAAACATTGAACCCCAGGTGAAAAAAAAATACTATAGTAAATACTATAATGTTTTTGAACCATACTATAGTAAATTGTAGTATACTGTATATTTATCCCTTCACACTGGCGTATAGCGGACGGGCACGCAGGGCTATTAACTTAATCTTATTATGATCATGCTACTTTTATTATTAAATTAATATTGCAATTCATTTTCCAGGCGATATCATAGCGCATCACCGCATAACCGACGCGCTGCGAGGATAATAAAATATTAGATAGCTTACTCCTCATTTTAAAAAAAAAAACCAAAACTGGTTTAACACGAAATACTTCTCGATTCACGAAAAATAGTTTTTTTCTCACTATGAGCCACAAGAGAAATATTAAGAAAATAAATCAGATTCGTCTCGCATCGTCTCCAAGAGAATATGCGCCGTTAAGCGTTAGATACCAAAAGCTCGGCCAGTTTTTACTATATAAAAATATAAGTATTCTTTAAAAAAAAAAAAAAAATAATTATAATAATTGGTTCAAATTGGTGGAATTAACAAACGAAGACCATCGATTCCAAACTCGGATAGTTACAGTAGGTCTGTCTGCTTACAATCTATCTTTAACATTTTAGCCTGTAAGTTTTCGTGAAAATAAAATAAAATAATATACTATGAAAACAGTTTCAGTTATGACTTTTTCATTTGATTTAGTCTAGTTAGTTTTGTATCCAATACAATGTGATTTTCGGAGATCGAGATCTGGCAGCAGCAGCAGCATTTAATGGCAGCATTTTTCTCTGGGGCAAGCGATTCGCGCACAGCTTACCATGAGCCCTAAATCCTGCATAGGCCTGGTTGTTGCGTTTGTGCACATGATATTGCGGGGCGGAGCTATGTCATCAGCAGCAGAGTCTAATATCTCATCCTGCTGACTTCTCGTGCAACATCGATGCACTGTATTCTAACCAGCCTTTTGGTCGTGTCCCAGGACCAGTGAAGCAACCTTGAGTGACCATCCACCTGATCTCAGTGTAAATTACTCCAACCAACACACACAGTCACATTGGTGCCGTGACCCGAATGGGAGTGAGGTTTAGCGGGATAAGTGTAATGGAGGCCAGTTAGTAGTTGCTGTGCAAGTAAACCTCACTCCTCTGATCACAAGAGATGCTCTAGCAACTGACACAGAGTTTGCAGCCTTTAGCCTCCTTGTTAGAACGTCCAACTCCCACACCCCAGGTTCAAGGCCCGTGCAGAGCGGGGTGAGTGGGACCTGGGTAGAAGGGTTTTATATATATATATATATATATATATATATATGCCTGGAATGTAGCCAGCTTACTTTGTGCAGCTTACTGATTACCCTCTCATATGAATACCCTCTTAAACCCAGTTCTTTAAAAGAACTTAGCGCTTCTGTGAGACACTGTGAGACTATAGTGTTTGATTAGATGTATGTATTTCAATTATGACAACCCTTGGGATAGATTTAAACAGCATTTATTGATAAGAATGTAATGCTTAGTGTTGGTTGACTAGACCTGCTACACTGCTGCTGATGCATGAGTGAAGGCTACTGTCAAAATATGCACATAATTACAGTGAAAAGAATGTGACTGCTGCAAGGAAAGTAGGAAGAACCCCCTATCAGATCTAGCCAGGTAGTGCTGGGCTTCTCACAGTATTTTTTATTTTATTGTATTTTTTATAAATCATATGTAAATTCAGGTCCTAGTGACACGTAATGTTGTCACATTTTCCTATTTAAACATTACATCTAAGAGAGAGAGAAAGAGAGAGAGAGAATCCAAACACAATTCTGTTTTGTATTTTTCATTAACTATGGTAAATAATGTTCTATTTATTAAAAACAAGTATAAATCTCATCAGGTCATCAACATTTATTCCAAAATAATAATTAAAGACAGTAACAATTTAAAATTGTTTTTTTTTTTTTTTTTTTTTTGTGAACTGATATTCAGCTGTTCTAGTTTTAATATAGTCAGCTTATTTTCAGATCATCAGTCATCAAGCTTGGTAAACACTGGTCACAGACACAAAGATATAACTTTAATTTCAACAAGCTGATTGCTTACTAAAAACAACAACAAAAACAAATTCATCATGTTTTCAGGCCATTTCAAGTTTGATTTTGATGTGACATAAAGTGGTGATATCTAAGTGGGTGAGTTGTTTACTTACTTTTTAATTAGTCTTCCCATTAGCGCCATCATTTTGTTAATTCAGAATGATTTGCGAACGTGGAACGTGCACAAAAACAAGAGGCAGGATTTATCACTCGAACCAATTATATCCATTCATAACCATATCCAATCATAGCGCGATGGAGGAATCGCCTCCTCTCACATTACTTTCCCCCATTCATTCCCAATTACCCCCCACCCCCCACCAAACCTACTGCATGCTTTAGGGCAGGGTTCCTCAAATCTTGCCCTGGAAAGCTCTTGAAATGGGGACTTTTGGAGTTTAGCTCCAACTATGATCAAACACACCTGAGCAAGCTAATCAAGGTCTTCAGCATCACTAGAAAATCACAGATAGGTGAGTTTGATCAGGGTTTGAACTAAAGTCTGCAGGGCAGTGGCCATCTGGAACCAAATATGAGGAAAAATGCTTTAGGGGGTGTGTTAAAACTTAATGGGCTTTCTACTTTTCTTGCATCAGCATGATTGCCAATGGGCTCAACTCCTGCTATACCTTTACCTGCTGGTGTTGGACAGTGTTACTTTAGAAAAACGAGTGATTTGTGTACTTTTTAATGTCACATTTTGTAATATTTGCATTGTTTTATTTTTGTAATATTTATTATTTTCTCATCCAATTTTTTGAGGAGGCACTGCCTCCCTTGCCTCCTTTGAGGAAACACTCCTGATATATATATAAGTAGTACTGATGTAGTAACACTGATGCAGAAATGTGTAAAGGTTATACTGCTGCAGAATTCTAGTAACAAGTTATCACTGCTGCAGAGATGTTCTACATCAGAAATGAATGCAATAACACAACACCTCCCCTTTAGAGATACAGTCAGATCTAACTATTGCAGTTGATCATGCAAAACATGCAGAGCAGTGGGTCTTTAGTACCACTATTAAGTACCACTATTCTACAGCACTGGGTTTTAGAGGGTATTCATGGTGGGGCAAACAGAGAAGGGAGGGCTGGGGGGTTTCATGTCCTCTTGCGGGGGTACACGCTGGTTTCTGACACTGCGAAAGCTGAGTGGGTGGATCACGTGGCTCTGACACAAAAAGCCTCTTGCAGCATTAAAGATTCACTCTGCTTTGGGAGTGTGCTCTTTCATCCTCTTCCAAATTTAATGTGGGACTAAGAATTCACTTCCAGCCATCTCCTTGCATCAACATGGGCTTAATACAATGTCATTCAAGTATAGGCGGCACTTTGATGTGCTCCATGTTATTGGTACTTTGTCTAAATTACCAATTCCTCAAATACCATGGATGGAAAATCTGGTAACAAAATTAGAAGATGGGATAGATAAGACTTGTGTAATATAAATTACCATAAATTACTGCTTAATGTAATGGGAGTAGGTCATGGATGAGAAGATTTACAACGGTTTTGTTGTCACATATATTATTTACAAGTACCTCTATTTCAGAGGTCTGAACGAATGACACACAACATTTTGTTTTCATTAATCTCTGACACAAAAGCAGCTCTTGAGACAGAATGGTATATGACATTTGTCACAATACCTGCCGTTTTATATTACCTCAGGAGAGGATGAGCTCCTCATGCGCAATTCTAGAAATATAAATATTCTACTTAAAAATTCAACTAATATTGATTGTCAGCAAGTGTTAAGCACAGGTTTACTCAAGACAAGAGACCATGACAATGCACCTACAACCTAAATCTATTAGTGTTCTGCGAATTGTGCTCAGTTATATAACACTCACATCCCTATTTAAATATGAATATAATGAGTGTTGCCTCAAGCACTTTGCATGTGTTTCCATGTAAGTGCCTTTGCTGAAATGTAACAAACAATTCTTTTCCAGTTTGAAATATTTCTGATAAGTGACAACTGAACTGAGATATAACCGACCACAACACTGAATACACAGAGATCATCAGGAATCGCTTAACTAAGGCACACAGTCCAATAGGGGTATTACAGGTTGCCTTACATCACCAAAACTATTCTACATTCATACTCAGAGATACAAAGCATCAGCGTCCAAAATTGTTTAATGACATCTTTCAAATAAATATTGCCACCTAGTGTTCACAGTATGAAAATGCACCAAGGCGTCTTTCATCAACCTATCAGCTTTTATTGTGATGAGAGTGTGCTGTATTATGCACTTCCATTAGCTGAGCCAGCCTATGAGTTTACACTATCAAACCATTTTATTGCTAATGCTTTTATGCCCACTGCATAACATGTAAACATCAACACAATAATGCAGAGGGCACAGAGAAAGCAGTTCAATATGCTGTAATGTTTAAACAGTGTTAATCAAGTATATACTTGTATTGCATATTCAGAAGAATATCCTAAGCATAATAATAATAAATATAAAATAAGTATGGTACACTTATTTTGAACTCTTCCAAGACATGAGCAAACTCGAGAGGAGTGATAACTCTGTGCATGATGTCTCCTGAACATGCTCCTGAGAACTGCTGTCCTGGTTTCAAAACCCAGTTTAGCCACAGGGCCATATGCAATCAAAACCTGAGGAATGAGGCCCCCCTATGATGGAACACAAAGTGTTTCATCAGCACATTTTGCTTATCACATGCCACTGGCCAAGGAGAAGGTGAACCCTGAATATAACGTATGTCTCACAGAACCATCAATTAGACAAAATCGGTGTAGTAAGAGTGGATGCATGCTACACAAATGATCAAGAATATTGTTCTTTCCACTTTTGACCAGAAGATGTGATATCTAATGCAGTTCAAAGGTTGGAAATTTAAATCTGAAATCTTTATGATTTGGAAAAGTGTAAAACAAAATGTATTATATAAAATTAATAATAAATAATTAAGATGATTTATAATTACAGAATAATTAATTATTTAATTAATTAAATAATTATTAAATAATTATTCTGTAGGTCACTACAATCAAATAAGCACATTTGTGGCAATGATCATGTGACCTTTTTTGTACAGATGGTCAGATGTTCTTGTTTCCACTAAAGCATACAGATGAACATTCTCAAATCATGCTGGGATAACATGATCATCAGGTTTTGCACAAATGTGGATTAAACCAAAAGAAGTGTATTGCATTAGAAAAATGCACAATAGGAGCACTGTCAACTCATTATCTGAGACTTTTGGAACTTTAAAGGCAAACTTACAGGGACAGTTAAAAGTATGTCGAACATATGGTGGAGTCAAAAAATATATGTAACAATGGGTAAGTTTACACAACAACAATGTACTAAAACCGGAAAAGTTTTTCCTTTGAGTTTTTTTGTGTAGCCCTACAGACGTCATGTTGTCAAAACGATCCTGTTACGGGCCAGTAGTTAGCGACGTCAATTTGTAAAGATACACTACACACCTATAGACTGAACTCATAATGCACATGATGTTTTCACAAATTTGCGTTTTTGTAGTTTACACAGAGATGTTAATCATTTATGATCACGTGACCCAGGGTGACAAGTCTTCACAAATCTTTTTTTTAATCTAGATATGGCGGGAGAGTTGGAGTTAATGTATAAACAGAATAATTTGTTTTGTTTTGTTGTGATATATTACACACATTTCCGTCATGCAAAGTCCTCACTGCAAGGGCTCTGCCCTTCGGAATGAGTTGGGCATACGGATGCTCACTTCCGATTGGAATTGATTCCGATTGTTTTGTTTTTTTCAACAGTTACCATTTTACATTTGGAATTGGACTTTTTCACTCTGTCCTGTATGATTATTAGGGACAACAGGCAAGTATAGAGCAGTGATGTGCATACTTTTTCAGAACAAGGGCCCCTGAGTGGATAGAGCAATGGAGAAGAGACCTGCTGTAACATATTTGATAAAACTGTGCTGCTTAGGCCTGGCCTATAGCGTGTATAGTACATACCAAAATACATTGCAAAGGCTTCAAAAAAATAACTATGTACAGAGTCGCATATAGCTTGTATTACATTTTAAATCATAATTTTACCTAAAACGGTCATGTTTGGTCTGTGTTTGATTTTTGAGTTGGTTTTTCTGTGTTTCCTGATCTGTTTCCTTTGTTTGCATTTGTTTTCTTGGTGACTTGATTGTTTGATTAGGACACTGCACCTGTTTACTATTTCGATGATTGCTTTGAGTTAGTACACACTGGGTTTTTTCTCAGCGTGTTTCTGTTCCATATTTGTGCCTTTAAAGTTGATTGTTCTGTTCATGTTTTTTAAGAGTGATTTGTGTGTTTCTGAGTGTGTTAATAAAGTATGCTGCTGCAAACAGATCCAGCTTTATTTTCTTTTCCTCATCAGCCAGCTGTGGCAAAAAACATTTTAATTTGGGAGGGACAAAGACACATTTAAGAAGTTTAGTATAAACTTCTTAAATTTATTGAAACTTTCTTGCTGAAGTTAATATAATACTGCATTTTAAACAAATATGTCATAAATATTTGTTAGTGAGGAAAAATGTTATATTATTTCATTAGATTGCATATTTACACTGAGTTCAGTGTGTCTGTTTCTTGTGCGGTTTGATTGGGTTTTTGATGCGAGTGAGATGAGCACTTGTTGCTTAAATTTACCATTGTCTAGCTAGTTTAAAAGTATGCAGTGCACATGTATTTTACTATTAAGAGACATTACTGAAATCAAATTTGTCCTTTTAAAGATACCACTGTGTTAACAGATTAACTACAAAAAAATAATGGCACATCATCTATTGACAGCCCTAATTTAAATATATACAATTCATTCAAAGCAGAAAAAAATATATTTTGTGTTGCAGCACAGCTGAATAGAACTGATCTTCTGTGCACAATTAAGTTGTCTGCAAAAGAATGGATAAACAGAAAAGGTGTATAGGTCAGCAGAGGCTTGTCAAGCCTAATGAAGTGAAGGATTACACAGCAGCAGCATAACATTGTTATGCACACTCTCTGTGGCTGCATACATATGCAAATGCTGTGTATAAACTGTGTATGATGTTTAATTCCCCATTTGTTTACAAGCAGTTAAAAAGTCCTCTCTCTAAAATAATTGACTCATTCTGTCTTTCTAAAATTGTATTTCTTCTGTGGAACACAATGGAAGCTGTTTGACAGCCTCAGTGACCATTCACTTTCAGTACTTCATACAATGAAAGTGAATGTCAAAGTGACACTATAAGGGTGTTATATCCATTTGTCTTCGATGAAGGAAGAAAGGTTTGGAATCAAATGAATTTTACAAATGGGCTGATTATGAAATACCCTTATGAAACTTGTAACACACGTTACATAAAACGATTACAAGGACGGGCCTCCTGATTTTCAGAAATGTGCAGTGAGAAGCACGGGCTACTCTCTGGAGGAGGTGAGCGTCAGCTGTGGCAGAGTTGGGAGCGATGCGGAATCGAGTCGCTGTCCAGGGTGTTGAACGACGTGCAGAAGTTCCCTGTTCTGGAAGACACTCAAGCTCTTTTGCCGATGATTGTTTTAGAAAGCTCAGCTCACCTCAAACGAGCTCGGGACGTGTCTGTCTGCCGTAGCCTCGCAGACCGCATTTACTGCATATGCATCAATAGTTTCCTACATTCACCCTGCTTTCTTTGTTCCCAGTACCAATAAAAATGTCCTTGACACGGATTTCGCTACTAAACTGCTGAGACTGCACCCAGCAGCAGCGGTTCTGCTCATGACCATGATGGAGATGCGATTCGTGTCATAAGATGCGAGATGGAATGACATGAGTGGTCGCAAGAAGTCGCATGAGCCCTCACAAACAAGTTAGCACAAATGCGTGGAGTGGGAGCGCATAGTACCGCAGAAACGGAAGATGTGCTCACCAGCGCCAGCGGCCAATGAGAGCGTTTTTCATCGCTCAAGTGAGAGCATGCACAGCTAAATGTCTCACCGCTGGTGGTTGTGGTCGGCTCCGATCGTTGTCCACAGAGACACTGCAGCATATGCGCTCCTTTCTTCAGGAAGAGCCTCAGAATCCTCATTGATTTGAGTTGGTGTGGGTCCCTCGTCAATCCACGCAAGCGAGCACAGGATCACAACAGAGAGTGACGGTAGTGTGAGCCCCTCGAGTGGCTATACAGGGAAGCTTATGTGTTCGGAGCATCAAAAACAGCAGAGGGCAAAGGAATACAGTCTCGAGCGAGGCATTTTGAGTGCATCCTGCTGCTTCTTTCCCAGTAGTAGAGTAGTGAGTACTCGCCTTAGCATATTTAGCTCCAGATGCAGGTTGCGCAAGGACGTTAGGGTAATGTGCACATGTCTTGGTCTTTAATAGCAGACGTGAAATGAGAGCCCCGTGCACGCGAAAGTTCAACTGCAGGGATGAGTGAAATAACGGCTGCTAATGAGGTAATGCGCGCGATGCATTTTGGCGATATGGGGCAACCGGCGGCATAGATAGTTGGATTATAACGCCAATTGTTTCGTGTCCACAGGGAGCCGAAGAAAGGCGTATAGCCTACGTCAGATGCAGACTACATTTAAAGACAACGATTTTTTTTAGCGCATGGTTAAGAAGTTTCGCACCTGCCTTGAGCTGGTCCGTACGCTAGAGGACGCTGTAGGCCAACGTTTTCACCTGCTAGACGCTAACTTTTTTCAATATTCAGAATAACAGTGCTAGGACTGTTTATTCAGTATTCACCATGGCAATTTTGCTAATTCAAAACATAATCCCTTGCAGATGGTAGGCCCATCCTTACAGTTAAAAATACTTATCAAATCTTGAAACTGGAATATTACACCATGTGTTTTACTTCTTGCAGCTTGCAATAAATGATAACAAGGAATCACATTTTGACCTATTTTGTTTTTTTATGGGGACTTTCTATAGACATAATGATTTTTATACTATACAAACTGTATATTCTATCCCAAAAACCCAACCCCTAAACCTACCCATCACAGAAAACTTCCTGCATTCAAAAAAATCAATCGATTAAAAAATGTCCCCATAAGGGAAAAATGACTGCTGTGTGGGGATATTCACACTCAGCTGCAGTGACCCGAGCTCCATCATAAAAACTGTAATGTCATTAAATTTTAATGTACCTATCTGAACTATTAAAATCTTGTTTGTTACTGTAAAATGTACAGGCAATGACACAAAGGAAGACCATATGATGACTTAAAACAACTGTGCCAATGAAGGCATACAAAAATTACCAACACAAAAGCAACACCATCAGGATAACACACAACACTAAAATGTAAAAATATAAAACACTCCAAATCACATACCTAATTACATGATAAGAAGAAACATCCTTGATAAATATATATATTTTTTAAATTATTTGTATTTACAGTATAATTATATGTCTTAAAAGTTTTTTGATACTATATATACACTCACATTTAACCAGTAATAGGAGTTTTTAATGCATTGTATACACACTACTTTTCATGTTTTTGAAATAAGTCTCTTATGCTCAACAAGGCTGCATTTAATTGATCCAAAATACAACAAAAACAGCAATATTGTGAAATATTTTTTACCATTTAAAATAACGGTTTTCTATTTGAATATATTTTAAAATGCAATTTTGTTGCCAAATCTGAATTTTCAGCATCATTTCTCCAGTCTTCAATAAATTCCTAATTACTGCTTATTAATAGTTAGTAGGGAAGTTGTTAAGTTTAGGTATTGGGTAGGAATTGGGTAGGATTAAGGGATGTAGAACGCAGAATAAGTCATTAATTTGTGCTTTATAAGTACAAATAAACAGCTAATATGCTAGTAATATTCATTTTAATAAGCAACTAATGAGATCTGAACCCTAAACTACCATTCAAAAGTTTGGGATCAGTAAGAAAGAAGAAAAAAAACAACAACAACAGACAACTTTATATTAGGTGGCCTTAACTACTATGTACTCACATTTAAATTAATAATTTGATGCAATGCACTTATTGTATACATACATGTTTTTACATTGTACCTATATTTTAAAAATATCTGCATGTAATTACATCTGTAATTAATTTCTGTAATTACATTTATAATTACACTGTTGACCCATCCCTTACACCCTTAAACCTACCCATACCACCAAACCTGTCCCTAACCTTACCCGTATCCACCTCAATAGCAGCAAAAGTGGTTTTCAATACAATATGAACACAATAAGTACATTGTACTTATTTTTGATGCAAGTACATAGTAGTTAAGGCCACCTAATATAAAGTGGGACCAAAACATTAAAGAAATGAATACTTTTATTCATCAAGGATGCATTAAATCAAAAGTGAAAGTTCAAAAGACAGCAAAGACATTTATAATGTTCCAAAAGCCTTAAGAGCAAAATAAACTTCTTTAAAAAAATTATCAATCTAAAATTGTTAAAAAGAATTTTAACAACACAAAAAGTACATTGTAAAAAGTACACTGGAATGGGTTATAGAATAAAATTTAAGGAAAGGTTTAGAACCATTCTTTAAAAATTCTTCAAAAAAATTCCATTCATTAATTCCAAGAAATATTAGAAAAACATAGCACATATGTCACCTTATAGATAAACACCACTTGCACATATGAAAGTAATAGAACAATTAGCAAGAAATTAAAACAAAAGAAAAAGGTGTTTAAGGTGTTCATGTATATCCTAAAATAAATTTGTAGAAGGCTAAGTTTCTTACAGAGACAGTTTGTTTTAAATTGCTAAATGTTTCTGATTTGTTTTTGGAATCTGGAGTTCCTAATTACTGACAAAAAGTGCTAAAAAAAACGAGCAAGAGAAATTAGCTGCTTGCTGCATGCATGACCTATACTGTAGCTACAGAGTTGTGTCTTTTCTCTGCAGCAGAATAACTTAATCATTCCATCGCTAAAGCCGAGAAGAGAAGAGAAGAGAAGAGAAGAGAAGAGAAGAGAAGAGAAGAGAAGAGAAGAGAAGAGAAGAGAAGAGAAGAGAAGAGAAGAGAAGAGCATATACAAGTAAAGGGCAGGTTAGGCTAGATTCACATTGTGCTATTGACAGGATCATTTCCTGCTAACAGAGCAAAGTTTCATCTAACCATGCCTCTCTCTTCCAGATTGAGTTATTAAGGACAGTCTTGTTGCCATGAACCCTTACAAATGTAAAGCAAAACATTTGTGAATTTTCTGACCTTTTGTCTTTCACATCTATAAGGATTAATCCTGTACAGATGTGATTGTAAAGCTAAATCTACAATTCCGTAAATGCTTAAGCATTTACAGTACAATGTGTAGATAGATAGATAGATAGATAGATAGATAGAAGGGATTGAACAGATGAGAGAAAAAACTATATTAAGGCAGCAAGATGGAGAGGATGGAGTTCACTTCTTTATGAAAAACGATGGGCAAACAGAAAAGATGTGTAGGTCAGCACAAAGATGTCAGGCTTAATGAAGCTAGGAAAACAGAGCGAAAACCTTTACACTGGGAATGCACATGCATTTCTGTCCCCACCTTCCCTGTGTGTCTGTTTTGACAAGGTGTCATAGTCACTTGTCTTATAAATAAGAACAAAAGCTCACAACGCTGAAAAAATATGCCAGTTAAAAAATCAATACACATTCATCATGTGTGTCCATTCTGATCAAAAACCGTTTGACATTCTATTTGATTTAACATAAGCTGATAGTGGATTGTCTTCTCTGCCTTTAATTGCTTAACAACATTGCAGTGCATATGGTGATGGAGAGAGTTTTGGCTTGAATGCTCTGCTGTTATGCACATACTGATCAGCGGGCTCAGTGTCACAAAATCCACATCACACACACATTCATCTCTCCCAAAAAGTGGACAACCAGCACTTTTTATAGGAGTAGCTGGCCCAGCCCTTAGTTGACAGAAATACATTTTCACAAAAAAGTCACACAAGCTCTTGTTCAAATGTATGAAATAAAAAGTCCCCGTTTTCAACGTGGTTAGTTCAAGTAACGAAACAGCCAGGTTTGTGCCTTGCGTGGATGTGGTATGTTTACATACAGGATATTTATTTGCTTAGAATCTGCACAGGAGGAAAGGAAGCAGTCGCTGCCTGTTTCTTGGCACACACTCTCAGCGCTAATGTTCATGTGTTATCTGATCTACCCACTCAACACCAACTACATAGCATTAAATATGATCCCATCCTAACAGAACGTCCACATGTACCGGATCTTTTGCAGTTCGCTAAGCTTTCAAGTCCGAATACTGCATTGAGCTCAGCACACTTCCGCAGTCCACTTTCCCTGAACATCTCTAAATCGCATTCACTAAATCGCAAAAAAACGTCCATGACTCTAAGTTTCTTACCTTTATCGCCTTTATCCATGTCGCGCTGTGTTTTGGAGAAATAACTCGTGGTTGCAGCTGTAGTTGCGGGATCTCGTAAAGGGCAGATACAGAATGCTGAACCTCGCTGTAGTCTAGCAGCACAGAGCAGTCGTTACAGAGCGCTATTGATGAATGAGTATGAGAGAGTTTGTATCCCGGACACACAGGGCGGGAGTGCACTTTACTCGTGCAGGAATGTGTGTTCAATAAAAACGGAGAGAAATAGTTAATACTGAATTGCTGTCGACGGAGTTCTTCACTTTCTGTAGTCCTGAAGACACTTTGCTTGTGTGGTTACCAACTGTGAATAAAAACAATAACAGCACTGGTAATATTTGCCTTGTTTAACTGAATGCAACCAAGCACATGTTTGAATAATTGAAATATTAAGAGTTCAGAATTTAGGAATTGGCAATTTATGCGTTGGATGTTAAATTGGAGTTTAAATTCAGCTCAGTAATTCACATTTTGCCATAATAATAACATCGTTCTTTTGACTAATTATGCATATTTGTTCCCTGAAATGTCAAATAGGTCTAAATTTTCCCTCAGTAAGCTTATTTCTCTAAACTATGTTCATTACTGTAAAATACAATTGATATATAATCAACATTAATACATTTTCATTTTGCTATACCCAGACAGAAATAATTATTAACATTTGAATTTGAATCTATGGATTATATAATACATTGAGTCGAGATATGAATTCATTCCATTTTAATTCTTAGCATTCAAATTACAATTTTATATCCTATTTTCCACCTCAGAAATTGAATTTAAAAGACTTTTAATTGTTAATGGCACACAGCCCTGTACAATATCTTGTACCTGAATATATTCACTGAACATTCATATTTTCTCTTTATGTTCTAGAATGCTACATTTGTAATGATCTCATTGATCAAACTGCGAAGAATGGCAAGCATCAGCAGTATACAGGGACAGGGGAATAACGGCTTATGTTACCTCCGCTGTTAAAAATAGAATTAGATGCTGCTATAAGATAGTTCAGTGTTCTGTTCTGATATCAGAGGCACAGTGTCATGTCAAATACAAAGGTCAGATTTAATGTCCTTTCAAAGAGTTTTTTTTTTTTTTTTTTTAAGGATCTCTGGGTACAAAGTGCTTTAATAGTAGGCTACATGTCAGCATTGTGTGGATATGTCTATTTGTGCTGTAGATGTATGAAATTGTTCATCATCAGGAACTGGGATGTTGTGGTTATGTGGAAAGGCACAGGCTGGGATATTATGTCACAGGATTCGCAGACTAAGTGTGTCTGTGGAGTTCACTGTGTCTGTACATGTCAGAATAAAACAAGCACAGTACAGTGCAGAGAATGTGGCGGTGTCCAGTGGTGACGAATGTCATGTAAAACTATCAAAATCAGCCAATTTATTGGAACCTAAAGCCTTTGCACACTGTATTTATATGCAGTGTATTTACTGTCAAGTTCAATGGAAAATACATCATTATGTCTGCTTATATACAGTATGTAACATAAATTGATACATAAATATGTAACATAAATTGCACTTCCATGATGCATATGATTCCTTCCTATGCTTACAGCACAGCTCAAACATGCTCTAAAACCTTTTTTGTCTAAATATATAATATGATTTCAAATATTGATTGTGTTATGTATTATTTTTGTATGCAATCATTTACATTCTGCAAAAACAATTTTAAAGGACTGATTTTGACCAAGCAAAGTTCCAAAACAACACAGCTTTTAAAACATTGTACAATTCTTTATTTACTGGAGGAACAACACAGGCAAGCTAGATTTTTTTGAGGTACAGTACAAACTACAAATTTTTTAAATTTTTTTTTTTTTTTTTTTTTGTTTGAGACACCATTAAAGGGATAGTTCCTCTCTGTATTTTTTGTTTGTTTGTTTGAGACACCATTAAAGTGATAGCTCAACCAAAAATAAAAATTCTGTCATCATTTCCTCACCTTCAAGTTGTTCCAAACCTGTATAAATATATTGTGTTATACTGTGTTCTGCTGAACACAAGGGAAGATATTGTGAAGAATGTTTGTAACTAAAGAGTTTTAGGGCACCATTGGCATCCATAGTATGGGGGAAAAAAATACTATGTAAGTCAATGGTGTGTTCAGCAGAACAAAGAAATTTTCTTTTTTGGATGAATTATCTCTTTAACATTAGTGATAAATGGGCTTATATTTACGGTGGCCCAGTAGTGCACAACACAACGAAATTAAAAAAGCAAACATAAGTTCACAACACAACGGAAACAAGCCACAACACAATGGAATCAAGCCACAACACAACGAAATAAAGCCACAGCACAACGAAATCGAGCCACAACACAACGGAAATGTTTCCGACCACTAGGGGGCTCTCAGAGCTCGATACAGTTAGTTTTCCTTGCTAATGTTCTATAGAGTTGGCAGTGATATCAATACCACGATTAGTTTCAGCAGTACGTAACCACTGTATATCGACATGAAATATGAATTCAAAATCAACTATGTGCTCAATAGCTTCATATTTATATCTGTGAACGATTTGACGCTCTACCACGGTGCATGATGAAGGGAATGTCTGTCAATTCCACCATGTGGTTAAAACGTATAATTTGTATTAATTAAAATTACTTTTAACATTTAAAAACAGACATGTTCAAATTCCAAAGCTTTTCAGTCTTACCAACAGGAACTAACAAGCTTTGGAATTTGAACATGTCTGTTTTTAAATGTTAAACAAAGTAATTGTAATGAATACAAATGATTCGTTTTAACCACTTGGTGGAATTGGCAGACGTTCCCTTCATCGTGCGCCGTGGTAGCGCGTCAAATCATTCACATGTATAAATATAAAGCTATTGAGCACGTAGTTGATTTTGAATTAATATTTCATGTCAATATACAATGTTTACATACTTAAAACTAATCATGGTATTGATATCTTTGTAAGACTGTTGACTTTATAGAAGGAAAACTAACTTTACCGAGCTCTGAGAGCCCCCTAGTGGTCGGGAGCATTTCCGTTGTGTTGTGGCTTGTTTCCGTTGTGTTGTGGCTTTATTTCGTTGTGTTGTGAACTTATGTTTGCTTTTTTAATTTCGTGGTGTTGTGCACTACTGGGCCACCGTATATATTGGATAGCTACTAGTCACTTTCATTAATTCATTTTCAAAAAACAAAATAACATCCTTTTAATCCCCAATAGCATCAAAAGCTTTAGGGCTTTAAGTCAAGTACCCCCTCTTTAGAAAACTCTGCATTGCTATAGTTCAGGGGTGGCGAACGTCGGGCCTGGAGAGCCTCAGTCCTGCAGAGTTTAGCTCCAACCCTGATAAAAACTCTCCTGCCTATAGCTTTCTGGTAACCCTTCAGACCTTGATTAGCTTGTTCACGTATGTTTGATTAGGGCTGGAGTTGAACTCTGCAGGACTGTGGCTCCCCAGGACCAACGTTAGCCACCCCTGCTATAGTTGAACATTTGTGTCAATACAAGAACCTCACTCTAACACATAAATGTACATTCTTTTAATTGCACTTATGGAATATGATTTTAATCGCCTACAGATAGAAAGGTTTGGCTTTCATTAACATATTTTTCTGTTGTTTCCTACAAGGTATGTTAATTGCCCACAAACATAAAGAGGTGATATACGGAAATGGAAATGTGTCATCTCAGTCAGCACAGATGCAAAACACGATAAAACTAATGTCTGATTCTATAGTTTGTTACATTAGGGTTTTCATCAGAATGACAATACCACCTAGAAGACATATACTATATTTCTATATACATGTAAATCGTTGTCCAGAATATGCTAGACTTACACAGCTCTTCTTCTCAGAGTCACCATGATATGAAATCCACTATTTGAAGGTGCAAATGGTTGAGATTTTCCACTCAGTAAGGCCAGAACTGTTGCAGTACATTTCCTCCAAAAGATCCTCTCCAATCTGATGTATGCAGGCACAAGGACACAGCTCCAGTTTATCGATGGTGTCATACACATCCCATTGGTTCAGCCATCAGAGCAGTGAAAATAGACCTTAGTTTTCAGAAGAACTTGTCATCAATACGGAAGTGAGGTCGTGTGACATCATCAGGGTTGATGAACACAGAGATGGACTTGCCTGGATTCTCGGTTACCAGCTGCTGTAACTTCTTGGCCAAGCGGTCATCTGGCTGCTGGTGATCTGCTGAGGAAGGATCCGCCAGCGGAGAGGGCAGTCCTGAGGAACTCCCACGACGCTGCATCTCCTGCGTCAGTCTGTTGGCCGCCTTGGCTTGTTCGATAATAGAGCGCAGGTGTTCAGCCGGATCCGAGCGTACCAGTGCTAGCTTACGAGCATGAAATATGGTGGTTTCGTCACACAAGTGCTCCAACATGTTACACTGCGGAATGAAATAGTTAGGGCAGGTTTTGTTGACAAGGCAGTGCTGCAGGTCATCAATGAGACCTAGCAGGAAGTGTGCAGCATAGTCTTCCTGTGACAAATAGCTTGCAGGTAGTCGGTCACAGGCCCACAACATGATGCTGCGTAAGTAGTAAGGACTGATAGCTGTGGGTTGGGCTAGAAGCTTGACAACAATCGCCTTGCATGCCTGGTAAGCTTGCATGAGGCCTGGTGAAATGCACTTTTTCAACTGCACCTCGCTGCGGGCGAAAGAAAGACGCCACTCATTTTCCTGGCAACCAGAGGCTGAGCAGGCAGGCAGCAGATAAAAGCCACTGATAACCTCCTCCTCTGTGATTTTGCCATCCCAGAAGTGGTTCTCCATCAACCAGCTCTGAGCAACTGCTGGCCAGCCTTTAAAAGACACCACAGGAACAATGTCATAAAGCATGCGGCTGCTGCCCACACCTAAAGTCATAGACAGCATTGTGCTGTGACGCTCAACCCGCTCCACCCTTGGGGTGCCCCTTTGTGGCTTGCGCTGTAACTCTGCCAGCACCAGTCCAACAGCTTCATGGAACCAGTCAGCTACCAGTGTGGGTGAGAAGAAGTAGTTGGTGGTGCCGTTCAGATGGTCAGTCAGCGTGCAGCAGTCCCGCCAACGGTTAATGGTACCCTCGTCAAAAAGTCGCAAGCTGAGCCAAGAATGACCCAGTGCTGAGTGGCGCATGTCCAGTGTGACAGGTTGGTTCCGGTCATGCAGCTTCAGTGCAGGAACCAACAGGGTGAAGGCCATGTCATAGTCAGAGCCACGGTTATAGATGCCAAGCTCATCAAGATCCATGTCCACCACACCTTCTCGCACACCACCGGACAACAGTAGGTACTCATTTGCGACAGGCAACTTTTGGTCCAGCTTTTGCACCATGCCTGAAAAAGAGACAAAACAGAGTATATACAGTATAAATGTACACCGTAACAAAGATTCTTGTAGCTGATGATAACTGTACAAAAAATGTAATATTTCTTTCGAAAATACAAGTAAATATATATATATATATATATAGAGAGAGAGAGAGAGAGAGTTCTGTCATGAAACTCTAGATGGCACAGGCTGATAATTACAGCGTTAACTACTGGCACAAGCTGATTGGTCCATGTCACATCTGCAGCCAATGAGCTTGTTGCTCACACATTTAAATGTCTGGTTTGTCTGGTTAGCAGTTTGCAGTGCGCTTAAGAGTTTCTCTGGATTTTAACATCTATAGATAAGTGAACAGTTTTCTTGTACTATATCAGTGTGCGTTTTTGCGTGGTCTACTTTATCGGTTTCTTATGAAGTAGCCACACACTTGGTTAATTTGTATGTTATGTTAACAGTCCTGTTTAATGCTCAGAATGAATTGCTGGGCATGTTAGCAGCTAGTGAATATGCTTATTGCATTTTTGCTGCAGCAGTAAGCAGACAGTGTAGTTGCATGAGGATACTGGGATTAGCTTGTTGAACTCTTCAAGTGAAATAGGCTTTCACTTCTGTATTTGCATATCAAACGGAGCTACAGCAATCCTATATAAGGAGCAGCATGAGCAACTCACATTCAAGCTTTCGCTTCGGAGCCAAGCACATCTCTGCTTATTCACCGGAGTGTTTTGAACAAACAAATCTTTAGTGGTGTTGGTGTAACAGCATTCTTTAGTGGTGTTGGTGTGACAGCGTGATTTAGCGGTTCGTTGAAGAGCTTCCTGGTTCTTCTCTCGAGCTCCTGCGTTACCCTGAGCGCTTCAGCGCCTCTGAAAGAGCTTATTTCTCTAAAAGAGCTACACAGGTTGTGTTTGCGTCTTTTTAAAGATGACAGCCACGATCGCTGTCTCACGTGTCTGGGTTTTTAGTACGCTGAGGCTGCGTTCGTGGATGGTTCATGTTCTCATTGCGGGAACATGACCATCTCGGTATTAGGATCAAGACTCGACTACCTTAAACGGTATAGAGTCCCCTCTGCCACACCCTAACCTAGTTCCTCTTCCTGTGAGAGGGCTACTTTGCCTGTTGGCCATGGTGATCTGAGGGTTACGGTGTGGGCTTGCCTGACGAGACAGCCTCCTCGGGCCACACCCCCCTCACAAACACTGCAGCCCATGGAGCTTTCGGGTGAGCCTGCTGGGCCCTCTCACCAGGGTCCCAGCGTCTCATTCGGGGCTCCGGAGGATGACCATGTGTCGATCGCTGCATCACAAGGCAGGCTTGGGTCCTTGGGAGATGAGGATTCGGCTGCGTTGCCCCCCTTTGGGATGCCAGCATTGCCCGAGTCTGATCCTGAGCTGACGGCCATGCTTTCCCGGGCAGCTGAGAGCATTGGGCTTGAGTGGAACCCTCAATCCTGTCCCAAACACTTAAGACTTGGTTCCTGGGGGCTGTACACGCTGATCGCCAGTGCCCCCAACCGGTTCTTTTCTTCCCAGAGATGCATCAGGAAGTTACCAGTTTGTGAAAGGCACCTTTAACTGCCCGAAACCGTTCTGGTGCTACCTCCACCTTCACTGCCCTCAAGGCTTACAGAGCTGTGGGTCAGGCCACTTCTGCCCTGCACACCACGGCCACCCTCCAGGCCTATCAGGCCAAGGTGCTCAAGGAGCTACACGAGAGCAGTGCTGACCCGGGAGTCTTGCAGGAGGCGCGCACTGCTACTCACTGCACGCTCCTTGGGTCAGGTGATATCCACATTGGTGGTCCAGGAGCGCCACCTATGGCTGAACCTGGCGGACATGAGAGAGTCTAATTGGATTCAGCTCCTCCCCAGTCTCTCAGCCTGGCCTCTTCGGCAACATGGTCGAGAGTTTTGCCCAGCAATTTTTGGCCACCCAGAAGCAGTCTGAGGCCATAAAACATATTCTGCCCCGGCGGCCCGCTGCTACCTCCACACCGGCTCAGCCATGAACTGAGCTCTTCACAGACTCCCATTCAAGATGCTGAGGCCCAAACGCATTTTCGAATGCATTCGTCCGATGGACTGGTTTGCAGCAATCGACCTGAAGGACGCGTAATTTCAGGTCTCCATTCTTCCTCGACACAGACCGTGTTTTCGGTTTGCTTTCGAGGGGCAGGCATATCATTACAAAGTTCTCCCATTCAGGTTGGCCCTGTCTCCCCGCGTCTTTACGAAGGTTGCGGAGGGAGCTCTGGCTCCTCTCAGGCTGGCTGATTCTTGAGAACAGTTGTGCGAGCACAGGGATCTAGTGCTCAGACACCTCACCCGTCTGGGCCTTCGGGTCAGCTGGGAAAAGAGCAAACTCTCCCCTGTGCAGGGAATCTATTTTCTCGTAATGCAGATAGACTCGGTCGCCATGTTCGCACAGCTTATGAGCGAGCGCACGCAGTCACTGTTGAATTGCCTGAGTTAGTTCAAAGGCAAGAGAGCGGTTTCACTGAAACTATTTCAGAGGCTCCTGGGGCATATGGCATCCGCAGCAGTGGTCATACTGCTCGGGTTGCTTCATATGAGACCGCTTCAACACTGGCTTCACGGCGGAGTCCCGGGCTGGAGTTCCCCTAGAACCAGTGTCCAGGCATGTTGTTGCGTCAATAGATGCCTCTGCCACGGTTTGTGGTGCCATGTGCAACAGACATGCTGCATCAGACTCCTGGACAGGACCCTGACTTCAGTGGCATGTCAATTGGCTTGAGTTGCTAGCAGTACGGCTTGCTCTGCACAGCTTCAGGGCCCTGCTGAAAGACAAGCACGTTCTGGTCCGTACGGACAACACTGCAACCGTGGCGCATCAACCATCAGGGTGGTCTACACTCCCGTCGCATGTCACAACTCGCTATCTCCTCTTATGGAATCAGAAGCATCTGAGGTCGCTTCATGCCATTCACATCCTGGGCAGGCTCAATCGTGCAGCCGACGAGCTCTCACGACAGCAGTCTTGCCCCAGGGAATGGAGACTCCATCCCCAATCTCATTGCCCCCGGAGGAGGCAGACCCAGCCCTGGCGTTGCTCTGTCCAGTACGTGCTCTCCGCACCTATGTAGACAGAACTCAATGCTTCAGGTCCGTGTCTTCCCGTATACTTGCCCCTTCGGGCCAGTAGATAGGACCTGCTCAGTGTCTTTCGCTTGCTGCGCCATTCCACTCCACGGACTGAATGTGTGCGCTATTTTAGGAGGGAACGGAGAGGCATTACGTTCCTTTGCCACAATTGCTGTTCCGCTGAACGGCCGGGTCACATAGCTCGGCTCCTCAGCGAAGACTTGAATGCGAGTTGCTTGCGCTGCTCCTTAAATACCCACACAGCGAGGCGGAGCTCGCGATGCAAATTCCACAGACCAAGGTACTCAGCGTACCACTGGCTCATTCTGTTACCACTCAAAGGTGATTGGGCTCTCGGGTGAGACTCCATTTAAATTCAAATTGCAATATCGGCAGCAACAGAATGCTAGTAGACGTAACGTTAGACACTCTGTCTTGCTAAATGAGTTAAGAGTAATGTGTTGGCTAATGAATTGATCATGCAACAACATTATCATGATTAAATTTAAAAAAAATTATTGACTTATTTACATACAAAACACGTGAGCAGCTGCATTTTGGGCAGAGAAATATTTGGGCATAAACTATTTCATAACTACAGGATGAACAGCTAGTTGTGCTAAACGGACATCTCTTCATTAGCTGTTAGTAGGTTTAAGGTAAGTGACATCACTGCTGTCATGTAAGAATTATAATAATTTCAAATGAAAGCAATAGCACTCTAGTTGATGCTGTTTTTATATAATTGGCAAATGCACACTGATATCTGTGTTTGCGCTCTGGATATCATCATTGTTTCTGTTTGCAGCGCGCTTTGCAGCGATGGGCAGTGTGGCCGATCACGGACATAGTTGACCCTGAGTGTGGCCATCCGAGGTATCAGTATCAGGTATTAGTCAGAATCACTCACTGCTCAAAACGCTGGAGTATTTGCCTTAACAACAGACATGAATGAGAGATCTTTGTGCAGCGTGGACAGCTCATTGATATAGCAAGGCTTTCTGAGATTGCTATGGGTTGAGATGAGTGACAGTTTTCTGTGTTTGTAAAGGGAGTAGTCTTTAGACTACAGATACAGAAGTTCACTCATTTTAGTATGGCTCTCTGGAGTAGCAGCAGTATGTCTTGGCAATAGATCTGCATGTTGTGGGGGGCAATATTCATTTCATCTTTCTTCTGCTTTGATAGGGGATCATTCAAGCATATTAATGTATAGCAGCAGTATCACATTTGGCTGTATTGTCATCTCTCATTCCAGCTTTGTTGGGGGGTTATTGATATAACCAATATGTGCAGCAGCACTATGTCTTACTCTCAGCAGTGTATTGGCATATGTATTGGCAGTAGCAAGTTCCTGTACTTGCTCTGCAGCAGCAGCAATAATCAGCAGCAACAATAATCTACAACAACAGCTATAATCTACAGCAGCAGCAGCATGCAGCCAATGAGCTCACACATTTAAATGGCTGGTTACATTCACTATAGCAGTTTGCAGCACGCTTCAGAGTTCCTCTAAAAAAACCCCACCTACCCCAGCTCCACCTGTATAGATCTGCTATTGGTTATTGATATATGCTATTTGTGCAGCAGCACTGTCTTACTCGCAGCAGCGTATCGGCATATCTATTGGCAGTAGCAAGTTCCTGTACCTGCTCTGCAGCAGCAGAAATAATCTACAATAACAGCTATAATCTACAGCAGCAGCAGCAACAGCATAACAGATCTATTCCGCCAAGACCAAATACATTAACATGGTCATATCCATTACCATGCTAACAATCTTCAGAGAGTTGTCATGATAGAAAATAATGTATCTTTCAATATAATACATTTGAGCACAAAACGTAATAATAGTCTTATGTAGAATAAGCGGAAACACTTTATTTTACAGTGTCTTTGTTAAATGTTATGTGTACTTACGGTACTATAATAGTTAATTATGCATAATTACATGAAACTAACCCTAAACCAAACTCTATTCCTAACCCCATAGTAAGTACATGTTGTTAATTGATCTCACTCAGTACTTAAATGTATAATTTCACTTGAAGACACCTTAAAAATAAAGTTATTACAAATAAGTTATTACATTAAAAGAACAGTCTGCTGATTAGGCTACATTGTGAACTCAACATTTTCATAGAATCTCTATCATAGAATGCTCTAACATTTGGAGTCGCTTTGACCTAGAAACACATTTTATATTTTATGAACTACATTTAAAAAAAAATAATAAAGCGTCTGCTCTCTAATTATGTCATTGTAAGTTTTTAATAATTTTTGAGATTGTCATAAAAACTTGTTTATATTCTACAAACTATTTATAATTTTAGTTATATGGTTCTCTATAGAGATGCTTTTCATTTTTTCTATATAACTAATGAACTAAAGACATTATTGACCAAATCTTCCTGAGGTAAACGTAATGTTAGTTGGATTATGTATATATAATCAGCCGATCAGCTGTCCTTTTTTTATCTTTCCGTACCACTGTATTAAGTGTCTCACATTACGGACATTGCAGTTTACTGCCCTGTTCACATCTGCACTTTCTTCTGCAGCAGGACTATGGCATGTTCACACAGGTGATCAGGGACCCTGGACATCTTTCTCCTGGTATTTTTCAGAGTCAGTAGAAGGGTCTCTTTAATGTCCTAAGCTATTATAACTGTGACAATAATTATACCGCCTGTAAACTGTTTTGTGTCTAAGGACTGTTACCCAGGTGCATGGGCAATATAGTACATTGAATGGGTACGAAAAAACCTTGTTTAAACTCTAGAGCTCTATCATATATCTGGCACAATGCGGCACCAGGCGCGACACAAGTGTTTTCGTTCTAGTTTCAGACCAACGTAGTTATCACATATTTTATATTTTCACATCCTGCGCCACATTGTTTAAATAGCAAATGCATTTGTGCGCCCATGGGTGTGCTCATCTGAAAACGAGATGTGTTCAGGCGCATTGTTGGCACGTTGACTGTCTGTAATAAGCAGAGTGTATGCGTGTTGTGCACCCGCCTATAGACCGCACTATTGACCACATATTACTAACATGCTCTTTAAATAACAAAAAAACAAAAAACAAATATTGTGCCATTGACTTTAGACCAGATTTCAGTTGGTCAATATTTAAATTTTTTGTTACATACTGTAGTACTCATGTTGATTTGATTACTTCTTTAGCGTCTGCTAAATGTAAATGTAAATGTACATTACTGCTGTTGAATCAATATTGAAGTGAACAAAAATAATCAATAGTAATATAATTTGATCAATATTAATGTGGTGTTGATTTTAAATCACTTTTGTTGAAACATTGAAAATACAGCTGAAATGTCAACATAAAATAATGTTGAGATCTGATGTAAATTAAATGTTGAAACTACATTAATATTTTAGCTACACTTCAGTGGTTACGTCAGCAAATGCCTGACCATTTCAAAGTTTGGGGAAAACCTTTTAAAGTGCCCCTATTATGGATTTTTGAAAATTACCTTTCATGTAGTGTGTAAGAGAATGAAAACATCCTGCAAAGTTTTAAATCTGAAAGTGCACCATATATAAAGTTATCGTCTCTCAAAAGTAATAGTCGACTCTGAGTCAATTAAACAAGTCATTTGTAAAATGAATCCCAAGCCGTTTTGTTGTGACATCAAAACGAAACATTAGCATATTGCCCACCCACTTATTGTGTGAGAAGATACCACACCGTAAACCCGAACAGTACTACTAACTTATAATGATTGAGAACACTGCAATTGTTCTCAACTGAGACAATGACAAACAGCTTGGGTAATTAATGTGTTACAAACTTACTGGTGGATTAAGCACACGAACGAGGAGATGGAGATAATAGAGTCTTTACTAGAAAATCAGGAACATACACCAGCATTAACACAAACGCAAACGATACCCGACAACACAATCCACAGAAACAGGAACTTAAATACACAGATGATTGAACTCAAATGACAAACAGCTGAGATGAATGTGATTAATGTCCATGGTGACAGATTGTGGTGGGAAACTAGAACAAAGGAACATGTGACAGATGAAAACAACAAACAGAAAGTCCATGTGAATGTAACATTACGCCCCCTCCCGGAAAGGCGCGTCCTCGCGCCATAGAGAGAGGGGAAGATGAAGATAAGATGCTGAAGATGATGTAGGAGGCGGTTCAGGAGGCGGACGGCTAACCGGGAGGAGGCAGAGAACAGAAGTCCAGGGTGGTGCAGGAAGTGGTGAAGTCCGGGAGGTGGCCTTGAACAGGGGCTGCAGGCTGTTGTGCCAGGCACCAGCCAGAGTAGTGCTCCACGGCGGCGTTGATGGAGGGAGGAGCCATGGGAGAGAGTAGATGACGACCGCCATGGGGAGGACCGTAGTCAACAACGGCGAGGATGGAGCCCACCGCGTAGTTGACGAGCTGAGGTGGTGGAGAGATGGTGACGATCCAAGCGGCCGCGACGGAGCCGCAGTGACGATCTCCTGAGATCGAGGAGGGGATCCGGAGGTCTGAAGATGCGCAGGAGCGACCGAGGGCGGAGATGGAGCCTGAGGTAGGGCGGAGCAAGCCGTAGTGGAAGGGGTGGAGGGCCAGAGAGCAGCGAATGGTCCATAGGTCCGCACCGAAGGCGAAGCGATGTCTGACCCAGGTGGAGCCGACGTACCGAGGGAGTCCGGCGTGGTCGAAAAGCCGATGGTCAACTCTGGGGTCGAGGGTGGGAGGAGCACAGGCGCAGGAGTCAGGGCGATGGATGGAGGCAGCTCGAGACCACCCGAAGCTGGAGCCGGAGCTTCTGGCTCCTCGTGCCCAGGAAGAGGTGGATCCCGGCAGGCCCGAGATGGTACCACGCTACTGAGAGGAGGTGGTATCGAGGGACTGGAGGGAGACGGAGATGAGTAGGTGGCACTGGGTAACAGGCTGAAGTTCAATGCAAACATCCAAGATAAGTGGTGAGTCACAGAAATGTTGGTGAGATGGTGGGAGAGGAACGCTGGACGGAACCAGCGGGGAGACAGGCAGTTCAGGGCTGGACGGAACCAGCGAGGAGACAGGCCTCCCCGGACAGCTGTGCAGTTGAGTCCAAAGTACAAGAACGTGCACAGGCAGTAGTCCGGGAAGGTGGTCTGATGTGCGAGATCCAAAAACAGTTCTAAATGTCTCTCGAGGGAGCTTTCT
This sequence comes from Elopichthys bambusa, assembly GCA_037101425.1. Taxonomy (NCBI): domain Eukaryota; kingdom Metazoa; phylum Chordata; class Actinopteri; order Cypriniformes; family Xenocyprididae; genus Elopichthys; species Elopichthys bambusa. Next base: position 23,065,792 of record CM074437.1, on the reverse strand, counting down.
CCCTGCTCAAGGCACATTAGTTTCACATTTGGGAACATAGTGCAAGCAGGAGTGAGAAAACGGAAAAAAAAAAAAAACTGAAAACGAAAACCAGAAAGAAAATCTAAGAGAAAAAAATGTCGCTTAAAGTTTTCGGTCGGGTATTCTGTTACAATAACACTGGGGTATTAAGCACACGAACGAGGAGATGGAGATAATAGAGTCTTTACTAGAAAATCCGATAGGAGAATACAGGAACAGACAGGAACATACACCAGCATTAACACAAACGCAAACGATACCCGACAACACAATCCACAGAAACAGAAACTTAAATACACAGATGATTGAACTCAAATGACAAACAGCTGAGATGAATGTGATTAATGTCCATGGTGACAGATTGTGGTCGGGAAACTAGAACAAAGGAACACGTGACAGATGAAAACAACAAACAGAAAGTCCATGTGAATGTAACATAATGAGTGTCCATGGTACTGGAACAGCTGGGGACTGGAAGCTCCAAGCCAGATCAGGGCTGCATGGCAGGGCTGATGGTGAAGGGCTGAAGGGAGCCAGCAGAGGCACAGCCGAGGGAATGCGACTCCCAGTCTATCAGCCATCCCTCTGTATCCAGTTCCACTAACACCCCCACTGGCACGGATATAGCAGCTGGCTCACACACCTGGTAAGCCGGGACCTTCTCTTCCGGGACGGATGTGGCTCCTGGCTCTGGCTCCTTGGCGGGCTTTGGCTCAGGCTCGATTTCCGTGGCAGGTAATGGCTGGGCCTCTCTGTCTGCAGTAGGCTCTGGCTCGGTATCCGTGGTGGGCATGGGCATTGGGTCTGTCTCTGGGGCGCTGATGGATGGTGAGTGGGACCAGACGCTGTTTGCTGTATCCTCTTCTGCTTCTCCCACAGCAAAAGAAGATCCATCGACCCACAGGGCAAAGCTGATGTACTTAGCCAGCGTCCAGCAGGAGTTTCCCCCAGGCATCACCAGCCGGATCTCGTCGTCGAGTCCGATCCAAAACCCCTCCATGAGCGTGATGTCATCGCAGGTGGCGAGATGGCAGATGCTCACAAACTCCTCCACGTACTCCTCAAGGTCTCTTCCATTTTGGAAAATACAAATTGTAGCTCCTTCCATCAGTTTGTTGCCATTTCAATGGGCAACATTGATGGAAGCAATCTTTTTACTTCTCATTTTAAAGGTCCGGTACTTTGTAACGCTATGGTTCAGAAGAAGATGATGAAGGTTCAAACTGGTTTCAACAAACAAAAGGTTCTTCAATTAAACAAACTCAGATAATCCATGGTCAGCGGGCAACGTGACAGAGTGTCTACACACAAACAATACCGGACAAAGAATGAGAACTCAAGAGGAACTTAAATACACAGTGATGATGAGACAATGACAAACAGCTGTGGTAATTAATGAGTGTCCATGGTAACAGATTAATGGCGGGAAACTAGAACAAAGGAAACATTTGACTGAAGACAAACCAACTAAAAGTCCTTGAAAATGAAACTAAACACACAGACTGTGACATTTTGAGTAAATGCTCCTATTTAAATTATTATTTTTAAGTTTACTGAGCAACATAAAGTGACATCATCCACGTCACGTCGTTGCTTAACCGAGAAGAATCCATTCAACATGGCGGACACTCCCAAGCGACCAGAGCAAACTTAATGGATAAACTTGTAAGTAAATCAAAACATCTGTAAACATTTCTTATTTGTTTTTTGAATGTTGTAAGAATATCATGATGAAGAAATGTTTTAATTGCTGTTTTTACGCAGTGCGGTAAAGTGCGACATTTCCCCAGTGCTTTTAAATGCGCATTCTGAATGCTATTTTACAACTGCAGTGCTTTATCAATACGTTTCTGCATTGAGCTAACACATATCACGACTGTCTGGATGTTTATCACTGAGCTGTGGGCTAGGTTCGCTAACATAAACATAAAACAATTTATCTAAGTTTCTCTAAGTTTTTATATTTAGAACAGAGCGGAGCACCATCTTTATTATAATAAAATGTAAGTGATGCAAGCACTGTATACTGTATTCCATGTTAAACAGCAGAAGTCATCTGACCAATCACTGCAGATTAGTGTCACGCAAACGAGGGGTTTGGAAAAATAAATCATTGAGTGAATCGTTTGGGAGTTGTTGAGTAAATAAGGTAAAAAATAAATGCATATTATAAGACAATGAAAGTGTTTTTTGACCTTGCATGCTTGTAAACCTGTTATTGGGGACTCCCAAAACAAAAATAGGAACCTTTCAAATGCCATAATAGGGGCACTTTAAAAAATAAATGACACCTTTTCAGCAGTTGAGTCAGTTTATTTTATTTGACAGTTTAACACAATCAATGACAAAGAGACAGAAAATAAAATTAGTTAAGAGTGGGACAAAAGGGACAAAAGCATTATAACCTTTAAAAACAACATTACTTTCATAAGTCTTATTTCATCATTAGTACAAGTGGTCCAATGGCTAAAGTTTTCTAAATCTGTCTTACATCAGACTACTATCTGTTTTCCTTTGGGTTCTCTGAAATCTGAAAAAGAAAGTATGATGTTACTTAAGAACAAGTCCTTTCAGTTGTCATACATAGTTACATTCAAGAATGTTAACATGCTAAACACAACATGATTCACTTTTTATAAATGGCTAAACACAGGATATTCTAACTATATTTATAATACTTTTAAAATTATATATATTTAATCTATTTATTAACAATTCAGTAACACTATGGGAAGGTGTCCAATCTTTCTACCCAAGTTTATCTCCAGTCCTAATTAAACACACCTGAAGCAGCTAATCAAGGTCATTAGGATCAATGAAAACTTCCAGGAAGGTGTGTTGGAGCTAAACTCCTCATGAAGAGGAATAAACACCTCTGAACTATGGTCATTACATAAATCTCAATTCATTTCTGTGAAACTACATAGCATTCAAGTAACAAGTTTTATTAATGAAAAATTTTCAAGCTGCAGATTCACCTTATGTAGACCTTAATCTGTTTAAATATCACAAAATAGCCATGTCAGTCACTCTCTCAAACATGAGGGCCCTCATTTATCAAACGAACGTAGAAACCAGCGTACATCCGAACGAAAAAATAAGCTTATGACAACGCTTGTGTGTTTCATTAAACTTTTGTATGCGGGCAATTCCGTCGCACGAATGAACGGGTGTTGATAAATGTGGCAGCTGAAAACTGTCGTCATTTAAATATCACGCCCCCAAATTTTAGAAGCTTCGCCCTATAGTTTACGACACAGAGAAACGTAACCCGGCCATGAAGAGGAAGTAATCGCATGAAAAAGAAATTTATCTTACTCTAAAAACACCTCTCAACCTCCTCATAATTGCAAACAATAAATTTAATTTAAATAAAAATACCGGTAAATAAAACGAAATACTTACAAACATTATTAATATATAAACTTGGTTATTTTACTACACTCCACAGAAAATCCATTAAATTTATTTTATTCAGAACAGAACAAGAGCGAAAAATAAGTAGCTATATATTATAAATTGGGTAACACTTTACATTAAGATTCCCTTTGAAAAAGGGTTTATAAAGGGTGTTTGTTAATGAGTAATAAGTCATTTACAAATGCATTATAAATCATTAATAAGCAGTTATAACTGCATGAATAAAAAGGGCGACTTTAATGCAATACCTGCCAAATAGTGAGCCGTTTTTTTCTCACGTTATAAATGCTTAATAAATGTATTTATTCACACTTATTTAACTCAAAACCAGATTCTTGATTTATTTCATGATGCAGCAAAAACATAATTAGTCTGAAGGGTGTTGTATTTGTGGTTTTCTTATTAATATCTCATGACTGCCACTTTTCTTACTATGTTGCTTACCAGAAGTTTCTGTCTTACCCGTGATACTCTCCAGAAAGGTCATGATGCCTATCCATAGCTTGTTTATCAAGATGAAATTGAACCTTTTTTTTTTATCAATATATTTATTATTTTCACACAAACAATTTACAGAATCAGTTCAGTACAAGTAAACAATTTTTTACACCCTCTCACCCCAGTCCCACCCCTCAAGAGACAGAACACTTACATGGACATTATTACAAGGCCTTGAGCTGATGTGTAAGATAAGAATTATAATAATAATAAAATAAATATTAAAAAAACATTAAAAAATGTTAGGGTAAAGAAGGGTTACATTATCACATCAGCATTTTTAATCAATGTAACATCCAAATTATTCAAATATTCAATAAATTTTCCCCAAATCTTTACATTTGTAAAGTGAACACATATGAACCACTTATTTATGAGTTATAAACATTAATAACCTGTGAAAGCGAATCTTAATGTAAAGTGGAAACTTGTGAACCATTTATTCATGAGTTATGAACAGTAATAACCTGTGAAAGTGAATCTTAATGTAAAGTGGAAACCTGTGAACCATTTATTAATGAGTTATAATCATTAATAACCTCTGCAAGTTTACCTTAATGTAAAGTGAACACATGTGAACCATTTATTAATGGGTTATAAACATTAATAACCTGTGAAAGTAAACCTTAATGTAAAGTCAACACATGTGAACCTTTTATTGATGAGTTATAAACATTAATAACCTGTGAAAGTGAACCTTAATGTAAAGTGAACACACGTGAATCATGTATTTATTAACGCACACACAGAATATGTCCCCTGGTGACATATTTTATTGTTGAAATAAGCAATTCATAATTATTCTTAATATCATGATAAAGGATACTGTAACTTTAGTATTTGGCCATCCACACAGTAAGTTACCTGCGCACGACAGAAGCGGGAGCGCCGGAGCTGTATTTGTTTAGGATAACTAAAAAATAACACAGCGATTACACAAAATATACAAACTAACACAGCGATTACACATATAATATAAACACTTGAGAACATAGTCTGCAATGTCACCTCAGTTAGCTTACCCATCAAATCAGTAAACACAAAATTTCACTTCAGAACATGCCGGAACAGTACTGGTAACGTTAATACTAACTGCCTGACTTCTTCTCATGAAAGTGGCTAGGCTTTATTGGATGCTCATGCCAACTCCTGTCATGAATATATGGTTCACATGTGTTCACTTTGTAATTTTGTGCTGTAACAGAAAACTTTTTTTGTTTAAAGTTGTGTTTACTGATAGATGCATCAAAAATAAAATATTTCATCATCAAAAAAAAACAAAAAACTATCTTCTGTGTGTGTATATTAATAATTAATAAATACATGATTCACGTGTTTACATTAAGATTCACTTTCACAGGTTATTAATGTTTATAACTCATGAATATATGGTTCACATGTGTTCACTTTACATTAGGTTAACTTTCACAGGTTATTAATGTTTATAACTCATTAATAAATGGTTCACATGTGTTCACTTTACATTAAGGTTCACTGTCACAGGTTGTTAATGTTTATAACTCATGAATAAATGGTTCACAAGTGTCCACCGGTAACTAATACTGGAATTAAATTTTTCATTATTAACATCTCATCAATTTATGGTTATCTTATGTTTTATTTTCAAAATTTCATTTAAAAAAAAACAAGAAATCAGCTTTTATACACTGCTGTGGAAAAGCATCATGACCTTTCTGGAGAGTATCATGGGTAAGACAGAAACTTCTGGTAAGAAAAGTGGCAGTCATGAGATATTAATAAGAAAACCACAAATACAACACCCTTAAGTCTAATTATGATTGTCAATTTTTGCTGCATCATGAAATAAATCAAGAATCTGGTTTTGAGTTAAATAAGTGTGAATAAATACATTTATTAAGCATTTATAACGTGAGTAAAAAACGGCTTACTATTTGGCAGGTATTGCATTAAAATTGCCCTTTTTATTCATGCAGATATAACTGCTAATTAATGATTTATAATGCATTTGTAAATGACTTATTACTCATTAACAAACACCTTTATAAACCATTTACAAAGGGAACCTTAACGTAAAGTGTTACCATAAATTGAAACACAAATTAGGCTATAGTGGCATTCATTATAAAGCAGAAATGAATTTATTTAAAGCAAAACTGAATTGGGCTCACAGCCTACCTCTCTCATTCGGGAAGAATCCAAACTTTCCATATTCGGGATGTAACATTTATTGCGTGCTGAACTACTGTTCCTGTAAACAAAGGCTTTCTATTTCACTCTTGTTTCAATATCCACGTAAAACATCATCCTTCACATGCGCAAAAATGTAGGCGTTGCGCACGCCGACTGGTACAGATGTACTCCTATAGCGAACCATTTAAACTGAGCAGTGTTAACTTTGTCTGCATTTTAGTTTGCTGATAAAAGTTAGCAAAGCTAGAACTGATATGTTGGGTCTCTGTGTGTGAGTGAGGCGCCCGCGAGATCAATTGGATTTAATAAAATAAAGATAAATATTTGAATAAAGAAAACGAATACAACGCGAGCGTAAACTGTACTAGCCCTACTTGATGCACAGTTTTCTCTTTTGTTTTGTTATTCTGTTAATTATTTCAGTGGAATATATTTTGTGTATAGTCTATTTTTTTTTAGATTATTCTGTTTTTCTCTGCATTGCATGTGCATGATGTGTGAATCCTACTGTTCTGTTGATGTTGCCATTTGCGCATCCAAAACGAAATCCCTGGAAAAAAAAAGGTGCCATTTTAAGACACGCATCTATTCTAATTTAATTTTAATTTGACGTTTTAATTGTGTCGTTTAATGGTTAATGATCGGTTAGTGAGTGATCGTCGGTCAGAAAAATAGCCTAATCTAAATGTTCTCATAACAGTTCTCCACCATATTTACTATGCTGCACACGCAAGTTCCTGCTGAATCAAAAACTACCTGAAGTGAGATTTGATTGTAGCCACCGCTCACGCTCATATTAATAAATGCCAAATTTTTTCTGGCATACGATCATTTGATAAATGAGCGCCGAGGTGTAGTTTTTTTGTGATTAAGTTTCAGTGCAACAGGCTAAACTGAATGGAGATCAGTTACATTCCTCAAATTTAATACAAATTCAGGAATATGAATGGTTACCTGATTAAGCAGTAGTCAGGGAGCAGGAGTTTAGGCATGGGATAGCATCAAATCCCAGGTGATAATCCTATCAACTTCAATTCAATATGTAATTAATATATCATCATTATCAGGAGGGTGCTTTAATTTTTGTAATTGTCCATCTTCATCTGCCTTCATCCCTATTAAAAGAAAGAAGGCAAGGTGCTCTGCAAGCATTGAGTAATAGATGCAATGCGTGGGCTATGTGTAAAGTATGACATTCTTGCTTACGTTTATGTCACTTGCACTTCAAAAAATGTTGCTGGAACTTTAATCATAAAATTTCTAATAAATATTACTAAAGCAAGATGCGTGCACTTTTTAAGAAATTAGAAAAATTGATGGTTTATTCAAACACTTTAATAACTTAATAACTTATAAATATATCTTATTAGATTCAGTAACAATAAATCAAATGCAAATAACAAGCACAAAGGAACATAGAAATAATAAGAAAGATGCACCATTGTTTGAAAACCAGAGAAGTCAGGTGGTTCAACACACAAGACTTCTGTATAGGATGCACCTGTGTTTTCTCTCTAATAGAGGGTACGCGCATTGACGTCACTTTCCCGCCGGAACACACTCTCTCAGCTGAACTGAGTGGCAAAAGAACCTTCTGCATGACTGGATTTAATAGGGGAAATTGCGAAAACGCAAGTAAAACAAACGATTACATTAAAGGTTGAGCTCGGAAGTGTTCCTTATAACATGTCAAAGAAACCTAATTCATGGATATTGACATGTAGCCATGGAATCATGTTTCCTGACATTTATATGTGCCTGATTTCGACTCCGGGAAAATACATAAAGCAAATCTGCCTGTGAACGGTTTATATAACTACAATATAAGTAGGTCTAAATCGGAGTGATGACATATCAATGTTACATATATCGTCATATTGTCCAGACCTAAAACTTATATATAGTATAGTTTTTGTCAGTGTTGATTTAAAAGCACCCAATTATGCAGAATATAATATGGCAAATATTTAATTGATGAGATATATAACAATACAATATATAGGGTATGATTTTACCCCAAAATCCAACATTTTGACACAATATGATTGCAAATGCAAGTCCACGTTTATCTGCCTGGAGTCCAGTGTTTTCTGTGAATTGCAGCGATCCATTTGCTACTTTTTACTGTAGCTTTCGACAGTCTGTAAAAATATACCTCAGATTTTGTGTCAAATATATTTGTACAGTCAATCGCAAAGTTCTTTCCCGTTTTGGTTGTATTTTGTATGTTTTTGGCGGCATTCACGCTGAAAACCAATGCTGCCACTCAGTCTTTTTGCCACTCAGTGGGAGTAACCGCAGTCGTAACGCCCGACAGTGACGTCACATGCATACCCTCTAGAATGAAGCATCAATTAGACTACTGAGAAGTAAACATGCAGATCCAAAATGGGCGTTTACCAATCAGTGCACATTTTCAAACATCAATTGGTGTTTTTCAACCATTTTTTCAATAGACTTGCTAAAATCATGAGGGCCCACCCCTAAACCATGCCCCCAGCAGATTAGAACAAATTAGGTAAAGCAATTAAAAATTCCCATCATGAACTGATTGAGAAACACCCACTAGTGTTCTATACAGATAGATGCCTGCAGGATCTTGTGGTTATCAACTACAAATCACTGTTAGTTCAATGTCACTGTCTCCACCCATGTGTGCTGTCAACTTTCATCAAAATTTCAATGCTGAGCCAAAACACATTAAACATTGAAATGTCAGTCTCAACCAAAATGATGGTTCGGATCAAAACTCAACATTGTATCAATGTCACCATGCTATCTGGGCATCCAGGCTCACACAAGCTGAGCTTTTATATGTCCCCTTTAAGGATGCGGATGCACTAAAATATTTATAGCTGTTCCCTGAATGAAGGCAGTCTGACTCAATGTCCTTGGAATCACTCACTATGGTAAAGGTCTTTACCTTTCTTTTGCCACTTACTGTATATTTTTTATCTCTTCAAACACTTCTTATGCCAAATTTCCATACAAAAAGGACAGCACAGTTTTCACAGACTGTTTTCACATATCTAGTGCTAGTAATGATTTTTACAACGGAATGAATCAATACTGAACTTACTTAAGCTGGACAATCACAATATTTTAGCTGTTGTACAGCCAAAATTATGTTCCCTCTATCTCTGTAAAGCTATAGCTACTTTGACACAATCTGCATAGTAAAAAGCGCTATATAAATAAAGGTGACTTGACGAGTCAAACGTACAGAATATAGCTATTTATCTAGACCAACAACTTTTTGACATGACCTGCAAATTAGATAAATAACTAGGCGTACCTTAGTGGGAAACAACTGACCTAAGCCTACCCTTGTGAAAAAAAAAAAAAAGTGCACTTTAATATACTTTTATAAAGTGTACTTACTGCCCAAATAATATACTTTACAATTCTGTTTTTATAATATATAATTCTATTCTGCATTCTATTTGTAATTAATTTAAAATGTATCACAGATTAAGTTCATATTAAATGCAATAAATTGAACTTTTGAATTATTTTTTTGAACCACTTAAGTGTGACTTTAATACAACTTTATGATAACCTTCGTAATTGCTTCTAGTATCTGTAAAATATAGTTGAAGTGCACTGCTCAATGTACTGACAAGCTATTCATGTGAACTAAAATATATTTTAATATCAGTTATCAATACACTTAAGCGTGAATTAAATGTAATGTTTTCAGCTGCTTAAGTGCATTCTATTTGTAATTAGTTTCAAATGTATCACAGATTAAGTTCATATTAAATGCAATTAGTTGAACTTCTGAGTGATCTTTTTAAGCCACTTAAGTGGGACATTTTTACGTACTTTGAAATATGGTAAAAGTGTACTTCTAAATGTACTGACAAGCAATTAATGTGAACTAAAATATACTTTAATGTAATTTACATGTACACTATTATATAATTTAATACATTTGTAATTACATTATTTACATACATTTTTATTTTATTTAATACATTTGTTATTACATTATTTCTAATTACATATAATAATGAAGTTACAATTTAGTATATTTCAAAACTTAATTACCAAGTTACAATCAACACAAATGCAAATTGAAACCCTCTACATTTATTGACAAAATCTCTAAAACAAATCACAAAAACCTTTTTGTTGATGCACAAGATAAACCCAACACTATACACAATCACAAACAATTACAACACTTTAACTCTCATTTAGAAAGAGTCTGGAGGACAGTGAGGCTTATATACACTATCATTTTCTCCATCACATACAAAGGTACCTAAACCTAAACCTACCCATCACAATACTTTCTGTAGAAAAAAATCATTCTGTATGATCTAGAAGATGATAAATAAGATAACACCCATGAATTAATACAATCAAAATGTAAAGAAAAGAAAAGATTCAAAACTTTGGGTAACACTTTACAATAACTTTTTATTAGTTAACTACTTTAGTTAATATGACCTATGCATGAAAAATACTTTAAAGCATTTATAAATCCTAGTTAATATTAATTTTAACATTTACGTATGCATTATTAAAATCAAAAGTTGTATATGTTAATAGATAATGCACTGTAAACTAACATGAACAAGGACTATACATTTTATTAACTAACTTGAAAAAACTATATTTTTTATTACCTAATGTTAACAAAGATTAATAAATACTGTAAAAAAGTGAATGCACATAGTTAGATCATGTTGTCTAATATATTAATTGATGTTAACAAATGAGACCTTATTGTAAAGTGTTACTGAACCTTGTTACTTATAAGCTCTGAAACCTTTACTAGCACAAACATTAAACAGGACCAAAAGGTTTCTTCTAAAATCTTACTCCAGCATTACAGTGAATGTAATTTTGAAAAGAAAAAACAAAACAAAAAAAACTTGACGAATTCCAAAGGCACAAAAACAAGAAAACCAAAATTGTCTGTCACTAACTTTTTTGAAGTTGTATGAAAAAGTGCTGTTTATGTCAATGTCCCAGAAGCTCTCCATCGGCAGAAAACCTCAAATGTCCATGAAGCTACGCACCATCTCTACACAGTAAATGGACATGTTCCAAAGAGGCAGGAAAGTAAAAAAAAAAAAACCTTGAGGAGAGAAAAAACAAACAAAAACAAAAAAAACAGAAGGAAAACAACTGTTTGTTAACAGAGTCAGTCCATTATTATGATTGGCTCAATTGAATGAAAGCAATAAATATAGATATATAGTTGCATTTCAAAGTTTATATACACCTTTGTAGGTTTGAAAATAATCAAAAATGAACAAAGACATTTGCTGTCCTTTTCCCCCACCCTCCTAGACCCATTTGGTATTCCTAAAGGCAAAGAGTTGCTGATAGTGATCGAAGCCTGCGGCCAAGACGTGTATATATGAATGAATCAATAAAATAGCTTGTAAACAATGTCACATAATGTCACATTTACTTCAGAAAAAAATCATATTCAGCATAAACTCGTTGGTCAGCTATAGAGAGGAGCATTTTGATAAATATATGCACCGCGTTACATATTCATTATAATTTTATTTTAAATATAATTCATTTATGTATTTAATGCATGTTTCAAAAAACAAATTGGAGTAGAAATATGATTATGTAATTCTAAAGTTAGTATTATAACTTTATTAAAAAAACAAAACATAATTGAGTGTAATTTAAGTGTCTGTATGTAAATAAGTTAATTTTAACCTTTAATATTATAGTAATATAGTACCAAGTGACTCCCTCGTATAGTTTACAGCATTATTTGAGAGATTTTGCCATTTACTGTATCTGATATACATCCAAAATAATCGATATTGAATTGAAATCGAATCATAAGCTTGTGAATAGAAATCAAATCGAATCATGAAAATTGTGTCATTACCCAGCCCTACTGAATATTGTTAGACTTAGCTGAAAAATATAAAGCACTATTTATTTAATTTGTATCTTTGTTCTATATTTATCTATGCTTATAATTTGTTCATTATTTTCTATGTGCATTCACTCACCTACAAAATCAACCCAATCATCCTAGAATGATTAATTCTTTCCAAATAGAGCTATTTAAGTCATCTGGTGAATTATTTTCATATCGCAATATATATTGCAGAAAAAAAAATATCACAATGTCATTTTTTTCCAATATCGTGCAGCCCTAAACCAAATATTATTAAACTATTTCAATTATAAATGATGTGCTAACTAGTTTTGATTCGGTATTAACTTTGATGTGCGATGTATTGCAATATAATATTGTTTCACTATCATAATGCTCTCCCACATATTTTCCTATTGTAACTGCACTTATTTCCGTCGTTGGTATAAGTGGCAGTGGGTGGTAATAGCAAGATGGTAGAAAACTATACGTTTCTTGTCTGATACGTTTCTTTAGTCATTCCGCCATCCTGCAGCCTGAACCACTGTAAGAAAATCACCCTAACACATTGCAGTATCTGCAAAATGTTAATCATTTTAACAATAAGAGGGTTCATAAAAATTAGCATGTTGTCTTTTTATTTAGTACTTCCCTGATGAAGCAGTTAATTCTGCAAAGTTTAAGTAAACTTTTGACTGCAACTGCATCACCTAAGATGAATTACCTCAGTCATCAGGACAACACTGTAGTAGAATCCTGAGAGGCTCCTTCACACTTCCCACAAACACCAGGATTCCAGTGACCACACCATCTTCACTGAAACTGGCCTTTAAACATAGAGAACATTTTTATAAACGTTTTTATTCCTACTTTACAGGGAATTAAACATAACTTTATCAATTACACAAATATAGATAAATAACCCAAGACCCAAGCAAATTGAGGGGTCGTTCACACAGAATGTGTTTTTGCTTTGAAAATAATGATATAATATCATTATATATAAAAAAATATAATGATTAGATGGGGATTTGTAAGTGCACAGGTGAGAATTTATTACTTGTGAATAGAAAAGATTCAAAGCATTTAAAAGCTATAAGGATAGTTGATGGCAGTGTTTTAGCTTGTAGTGTGTGATCAGGGTGTGCTGGCTGAATTAATGTCAGAATTAATGGCAAAACTTGTATCATCACCTCATCAATACGGGTCTTTGATTCCACACAGCTTGCACTGTATCTCCAATAACAAATCTGTACTGATCCTACAAAATGAATATATAACTCCAGATAAGCACAAAAATATTACATATTACAAACACAAACAGTAATTGAACACCTCACTTATCAAATGCAAAAAGAAAAATAGATTATAAGCAGTATTTCTAGAGGGGGTGATATATTGAACATTACTGGTGGTTATAATAGCTAGATGGATTAAATGTATATAAATGTCTTTGAATGTTACAAGATCAGATCTTTGAATTTAGTTCTGCAAATTTAACTTTAAGTCATTTAAAATTATTTAAAAAGTCAGAGTTCAATTAAAATATATTTTCAGCAGCCAAATTCTTTGAACACGCCCACACACACGATCACATTCATATATAAGAAATTATTATAATGCAATCATAAATAAATTATAGGAAACATGATTAATTCACCTCCATATTGTGATTAAACTAAATAAGTTACACTCTTAATGGCAATAAGAACTGCTATGTTACTGTGAAAAAATAAAAATAAATAAAGCATGTATCAAGATACTTACTTGCCTCTTTATTTGTAGTACATAATGTCTCATCTGTAGTCATCCAAACGTGCACTCCTTTTTCTTTGATCAGCAAAGTTGCCTCACGCATCGCGATTACAGAAAGATGGCTGAAAGTGCTTTTTTTTTTTTTGTCATATAACAATAAAACAATATGCCAGAGTCCAACAGTCTTTCAGTCCAGATTAAGTGCCAAGTCCTTAAACACAGCCACAGTTCTCATAGCTTTCAGGTTTTTAGAAAATTCAATAGAGTCAAAATACATTTATCTCATGTTTAAATCTTAAAAAAAAAGAGTTTTGCACTTTGAGAATTTACATTTATGAATGTGATATTTCTGTATTTCTGTGTGTAAATTTAAAATTCGGATTTACACAATATTTAATAAAGTCACAAATGTCACACAAAAATGTCAGTGTGTGAGAGCAATTCCAAAATAAATGTAAAGTAGTTTCAGGTTTCTCTGAACAAAAAGAACAGAGGATATCAATATCATTCTTAAGTCTTCTGAGAGAGCACTTATCTGGGTAAAACCTATGAATTAACTTAAAGGTTATTTCTCTCATTTTGTTAGTTATCAGATACTTGTGAGGTAATGTCCAAACTTTTTTCCAGGGAATGTCACTTTCAAGTAAATTCCAGTAAGAAATTACATATGGCATAGAAACAGATTCCTCCTGAAACAAGACTCTAATATTCTTATTGGTTTTTTTTATGTAGATGAAGAAAGGCACTGTTTACCTACAAATGTTTTACATAGATCCACTGAGTGACAAAAGGGTGAGAAAGAAAACCCTTTAAAAAGCATAAGAACTCCTTGTGGCACTGCATCAGCCACAATTGCAAATTCTTTTGGAGTAACAGGAATTTCATGCTTTACTAAGAACTCAGAATAATTACAAATTGAACCATTCTGATTGAAAAGCTGAGATACAAAAAATAATTCCATTTTTAAACCAACTATCAAAGAAAAGAGATTTATGTTTATACAGTAGATCCCTATTATTCCAAATTATACACGAGTGAGGTGTAAAATTGTGTTTAAAAATGAGGGACCATGCTAATAACATTTGCCTATGAAAAAGGGATAATTTGATAGGGATTTTCATTATGCTATAATTACAGGTTAATAGGAATTTTAAACCACCTAGTTTTGAGAAAATAACATTAGGGATCAAATTCCAGATAGATGCAGGCTTATTTATAAAGTTTTTTATCCAATTTATTTTAAAGGTGTTGTTTAAAGTGGTAAAATCAAGAAAATTTAAACCCCCCTTCTCAATGGTGTTCATAAGTACAGATTTCCTGACAAAATTATTTTTTTTGAGCCTTTGGCTATCCTTAATGGTTTCACTGTGTAAGGAACGGTTTGGAGTAAGTTAATCTATTTGTTTAAAACATTGCAGCAAACATATTTGTCAACATTATTCTTTTGGTTTACTTTATATTTATTAGGAGTTGAAACTTTATAGAAAAAATAAAAGTAAATCATATATATCTATGAGGCTTAAAAAATGTAAGTTTACATGTGAGGTTTTTTAAACATATTTAACAGCAAAGATATTTTCAAGCATAGTCTGATGTGGACATGCCAGGTAGGGGCTTTGGTCTGATCTTTGGTTTTTAAGCCTAGTTAAATATTCTCAAGAGACCCCCTGATCCTTAAGTCATGTCTCTGAAAGACATCGGATGTGTAGATTCACTCTATTGAATAATGCTGTTTTGTAAATAACACAGTTGAAATAAATGACTACTTGTAGGGTGTTTAACACCCATGCAAAATTGTTGGGGGACAAGGGGCTTGTGTCCTGTTAGTGTCATCTGATGCTCAAGGGGGCAACAGACAAGCTCAGCCCAGAGAAGTGACTGATCTGTAAATCACCTCATAAGCCTATATCCTGAGGCCATCATTAATGATTGTTGAGGATCCGTCTCTGAAAATGCATAGTGATTTTCTTAAAGATGCAACTTAAGCTAAATAAGTGCAAAGCTGAGTCCTTTTTACGGGGATGTGCGAGTTGCATCTGTCACTCGCCAAACACACAGACACCTTCATGTTTGGATTTTTTTTTTTAAATCAATTCAAATTAAATATTTCTAGTTAACATGCTGTTTTCTCAAAAACTTACCCCTAACCCTTCTGCTTGAATCTTTGAGAAATAAGATCTAAGATGACTATGTACAAGTTTTTGAACAGATGTTGTTTGATAAAAAGTATACTTTAGGTTAAATTAAATAAAACCATCAGCATCAAATGTTATCCTGATATTGTAGACTTCTAAGAAGAATATCTGATTTATTATTTAAACAACCTTTTAATTTTAAAAGATCATATTTGAACTTTTAAGATTGTGCTTTGAAATAAATTTAGTACAAAAACATTCACTCTGGAAAGGAGTTTACGGTCTATATGCTGTGACACAGAGGCTCATCTGGTCTGACTCCACCCTCCCATCTCTCATTCACACAGGAGTTTATTTCTGGGAGGATCTGGGAGTGTTTTATTTTATTAATGCTTTTTATTATTTTTTTTACTTATTTATTTTTTATCATTGCAAAAAGAACTACTTCTTCTGGTCTCTGAAAATGTAAGGTTTTAAAATATTTATTTTTAATTTATATATTAATTTAGCTAAAACTAAACTATGTTTAAATTGTTTAAATCATTTTTTAGTAACATTTTATATTACTTATATTTAGAATCATTTCAATTTAAAATAGAGATAAGGTCCTTTTATAGAACTAACCTGAGGCATCACAGGGTCTGAATGAAATCATTTTTTCTCTCTGAAAATGCTTGGTGATTTTCATAATAAATTATTGAAAATGTTACACAATGTGAGAGATGGCTTGTGAGACCCCTACATTTTTACACATACACTGATAAATGAAATGTCAAAGATTTGATTTATTAAGATTTTAAAAATATAATTTAAAAAACTAAAAAAAATTAATTTGAACAGTTGTTTAATTGCAAAAGATGTAATTTAAACTTTTGCATTTATGCTTTGAAAATAAAAGATAGCACACGGACAAAATAATGTTTCATCCACCCCCGCTGACCATTGCTCTTCCCCTCTGTCTCTGTGACTACCATGCATTGTTGCAAGTCACTTGGAGAGACAATGAGAGTTTGTAAACCATTTCATGTTAAGGACATCAACAAGTAAGAAATTTTATATTTTCATTTAACTGAAACTATAATAATTGGTTTCAGTAAATTTAGTCAAGTCAGGTCAAGTCACCTTTATTTATATAGCGCTTTTTACAAAGCAGATTGTGTCAAAGCAGCTTTACAGTGATAACTGGTATATAATTTTGGCTTAGTAACTGTTTGTTATTATTAACATTGTTATACTTTTATTTATTAGCATCTTCATTCAAAGAACAGAATGTTTTTCTCTTTTGAAATGTGTGTGTGTGTGTGAGAGAGAGAGAGAGTCAGTGAGAGATTTTTAGATTCCAGTATAAACTAAAAGCAAAATGTATCCTCCATTTGCAAAACACCTTTTTAAATTATACTAAATTATATTTTTGAAAATATAAAAATGAAAACATTCAGAGAATATCCAGTATAAAAACAACCATGTCTTATGCATGTTTTACATGGAACATGTCTGAACATGTCCAAATTCCCTTTTTTCATTGACATTGTTGACAAATAAATATTCCTTTACTTATATGAACACATTTTTAAAATTTATATTTCAAA
This sequence comes from Elopichthys bambusa, assembly GCA_037101425.1. Classification (NCBI taxonomy): domain Eukaryota; kingdom Metazoa; phylum Chordata; class Actinopteri; order Cypriniformes; family Xenocyprididae; genus Elopichthys; species Elopichthys bambusa. The sequence goes on along the minus strand of CM074437.1, from coordinate 23,048,339 downwards.
CTAAAAGCAATTGTTAACCCATTCAGACATAATTGCTGGAGGAAAACTTTTTCCATGTTTTTATATTTTTAGATTTTATATTCTCATTAAATTTAGTAACTGTCATTCTCATTCAGTACGTCGTCGGACAGACCGACAAATAGGAATCTCGCTAGAGAGGCCAATCTGCTTTGAGTGTAACTAGCCAATGCACATTGGCATGCGATCATATGCAGCAGCTGTCGGCCGCCTCACAGAGGAACGTGCTCAGTCAGTGTTGAACTGCCTGAATACGTTCAAAGGCAGGACAGCGGTCCCACTGAAATTCTTTCAGAGGCTCCTGGGGCAGTAACCCCGCTCGGTTTGCTTCATATGAGACCGCTTCAGCACTGGCTTTACGGCCGAGTCCCGAGATATGCCTTGCCCTGAGCCGCCTGAAAGGGCCGTTACGGGGCAAGCATGTGCTGGTCTGTACGGACAACACTGCGACTGTTGCGTACATCAACCGTCAAGGTGGTCTACACTCCCGTCGCATGTCGCAACTCGCCCGCCATCTCCTCCTTTGGAGTCAGAAGCATCTGAGGTTGCCATTCATGTTCCTGGTGTGCTCAACCGTGTGGCCGACGAGCTCTCATGAGCTGCACTGCCGGGAGAGTGGCGACTCCACCCCCAGGTGGTCCAGCTGATTTGGAGGGAGTTTGTCGAGTGGTGCTCTTCTCGCCGGGAAGACCCCCGAAGATGCTCGATCAGAGTCGTGCTTTCATTCTTGCAGCAAGGGTTGGAGCGTCCCCCTCCACCCTCAAAGTTCATGCTTCCGCAATTTCCGCATACCACGACCACATCGATGGCAAGTCTGTTGGTAAGCACAACCTGGTCATCAGGTTCCTTAGGGGGGCGAGATGATTAAAGCCTCCTCGATCCCCCTCCATACCCTCTTGGGACCTTGCTCTGGTGCTTTGAGCTCTCCAGAATGCTCCCTTTGAGCCCTTGCAGTCAGCAGACTTAAAGATTCTGTCTATGAAGACTTTGCTGCTGGTTGCGTTGGCCTCCATCAAGAGGGTAGGGGACCTGCAGGCATTTTCGGTCGACGAATCGTGCCTAGAGTTCGGGCCGGTGGTACTGAGACCCCGGCCTGGCTATGTGCCCAAGGTTCCTACCACTCCCTTCAGGGACCAGGTAGTGAGCCTGCAAGCGCTGCCCCCAGAGGAGGCAGAACCAGCCCTGGCTTTGCTCTGTCCAGTTCGCGCCTTGCGACTGTACATAGACAGAACTCAAAGCTTCAGGACCTCAGACCAGCTCTTTGTCTGTTACAGGGGCCAGCAGAAGGGAAAGGCTGTCTCCAAGCAGAGGATGGCCCACTGGATAGTGGACGGCATCGCCTTGACTTACCAAGCTCTCTACGAGAGGTGTTGCATCCTCCTGGGCGTTGGCTCGTGGCGCCTCGCTGACAGACATTTGTAGAGCTGCGGGCTGGGCGACACCTAACACGTTCGCTAGATTCTATAGCCTTCGTTAAGAACCAGCCGTTCCCTTTCAGTGAAAGGGTACGCTTTCCCAGTGCTATCCAATAGTCTCACTGAATGGGTTTTTTGGGGAACAGCAGTAATCGACACTCTGTGTTAGCCCTGTCCCACCGTCCATAGGCAAGGGGGTACAGGAGGCTTGCACAGAGCGCTGGAAGGGGGCAACCCCTGTGGCGCTTTGGTAGGGATTCCTATTCGTCGGTCTGTCCGACGTACGTTGAACATGACCGACTGAATGGGAACGTCTCGGTTACAAAGGTAACCCTCATTCCCTGAAGGAGGGAACGGAGACGTACGTCCCGTCGCCACAGTCGCTGAACCCCGCTGATGCTGCCGCCTATCCGGTTCGACTCCTCAGCGAAAACCTGAAGATGCAACGCACCTGCTGCTCATTATATACCCGCTCTGCGAGGCGAGCAGCTGCTGCATATGATTGCATGCCAATGTGCATTGGCTCGTTTTAGTTACACTCGAAGCAGATTGGCCTCTCTAGCAAGATTCCTATTCGTCGGTCTGTCTGACGTACGTCTCCGTTCCCTCCTTCAGGGAACGAGGGTTACCTATGTAACCGAGACGTTATTTAGCGTGTTATAATATTATGGAGATGTGAATGTTTTTCACTTTTTGAAATGTGTGTGTGTGTGTGTGTGTGCGCGCGTTTGTGTATTCTATTTTATAAAATATTCCATGTTTATTCTTTTGTTATTTTGATCCGGCTGTTTCTTATTTTTATTTTTGCTGCTTACACAGGAAGATTAGAGATGTGCCGGAATGCGGATGCCGTCACACATCTGCTCATGCGTAACCCTGAAAATCACCATCAGGACTTCAAATATGGTGTCAAATTTAAAAAATCGTCCATCATCAATTTGTTCCACACTGCAAATGACCCACAGGTCAATACCATAGATATTTCAAAATGCAAAGAATCAATGGACATATTCATAACCTATGTCAACCACCATTTAAATTCTATAACCCCAAGGTCATGGGGTTCATACAGCGGTCAACAATGGGGGGATGGGGTAATATTTGGGTGGTCCCATGGGGGAGGGGCCAAGGTCATATGTCACAGGTCTAAGCACTAAGCACATTTAAAATACATTAACAAATTGGATTAACATTAATTAACATTTTGGACAACACACTTAAGTTGAAATTAAAATAAATTATTTTTCATGTGTTTTAGTATATTAGTTGATACATCAAAATAAGTGTAGTTATTTAAAACACTATGAAGTCATAATTAAGTAAAAAGTGCTCTTAAGCATGTATACAAATATTGTCATGAAAGTGTACTTACTTTAAGTAAAGTTAATTAGACATTATTACAAAATTCATTTTTAAAATGTGCATTTAAGCGTGTTAATAAATATTGTCATTAAAGTGTACTTTCTTTAAGTAAAACTTAATTAGACATTGTTACAAAATTCATTTTTAAAATGTGCACTTAAGCGTGTTAATAAATATTGTCATTAAAGTGTACTTTCTTTAAGTACAACTTAATTAGACATTATTACAAAGTGCATTTTTAAAATGTGCACTTAAGTGTGTTAATAAATATTGTCATTAAAGTATATTCTTTTTAAGTACACTTAAGTGGCCTTTAATTTTAATTATATTATAATGTCTGCAAGTGCACTTTTTAAAAAGTATACTTTTAATATTTAAAGTACACAAAAAGTACACTTTCAATACTATTAAGTGCACTTCTTTTTCACAAGGGTAAGACTATAGAATAACATTAAAGTCCCTATTAAAGGGTCTTTGCCTAAGCGTTGCGCTAGAACGTTAACTTGGATTTTTTTTTTTTTTTTTTCATTATTGATTGTACATCATACAGAGGTTAAAATTATCATACAAATACGATAATTATCGTACGTCTGGCAACACTGCTTTGGGCGCTGTTGAGCGGATTCATAAACACCTCTGATTGGCCATTGTGTTCACGCGCTCATCGGATATGTCTGTGATTGGCTTCAACGATCAACGCGCGGCAGCGTTTGAAAGCACATGGAAGTGTTTGAATTTTAAAGTGTTTTAAAAGCGTGAGCGGAAACGCTTGAAAGCAGGCGTCTATCAGTGGACTGGTCCGCGATAGATGCCTGCTTTCAAATGCTCCCTTGTGTATCTGTGTAAGTGCTCGGTGAAGAGCATCATTGACTTTTTACTACGTTTTTACAGCGTTGATCATTGAAGCCAATCACAGACATATCCAATGAGCGTGTCAACACAATAGCCAAAAAGAGTTGTTTACGTATCCACTCAACAACGCTCAAAGCATCACACAGGGGTGTTCGATTCCAGGTTTTTTGGAGTCGACTCAGACTTCCGACTCCCACTGTAGGAGTAGATGGAATCGATTCCTCGACTCCATTTACTTTACATCAAAACAGGGTCATAAATAAGGCAAGATGGCAGTCCTTACACACTTAATTAGTTTATCTTTCCCTAACGCAAAGCCTTAAAATCCCCTCATTAAAACAACACACGTTTAGCAAGACTGTCCAAATTAGTCCAATTTAGCGATGACTTGATGAGTATCAATGTTGCTACCTAGCTAATTGCAGATACCTAATTTTACAGGGAGAAAAGTCACGAAACACATCTGTGGTCGAATATTATGTCAGAATTAAATAAACGAGAAAGGAGGGATTCTTTAATGAATTAATTTCATTATAATGGCGCTAAGTACACATGATCATTGTCTTAAAAGTGCTTGGACAGGAGAGTTAAAGATAATAAAATTAATACAATACATACAAAAATGCATACAATAATGTACACTTATTGATGTGTTTATTGTTGATGTGAGTTTTTTTTTAATTTATTTTTGTATGGTTAGTTTAATGATTATGAACACGGTTAACCATGGAAAATCAAATCTATATCTACTGCATTATAAGCTACCATCAATACTAAAGCTGGCACGGAGATATGTATAATTACAAACTAAAGTCACTATGACTGTTATCTATTTCTAAAGTAAGCTACATGTAGGATAAATGTATGTGACAAAGTTTCTGCAACAGCTCTCTAACGCGATTCGTCAGTGTCCGAATTGCTCGCTTCATTTCGTTCACTCCTTACTTTATATAGGCTATGGATTCGAGAATCAGTAAACAAGTGAGTGATTTCGGACACAGCAACAGAGTCGACACCGAGAGTCAATTCCTGTGCTGGAGTCGACCCTGACTCTGGGGCTATTCAGAGTCGAGGAATCGACGCTTTTGGAGTCAACTCCCCATCACTAGCGTCACATTTTTTTTAATTTTTGACAGCTCTACTGCTGAGTGTTATGTTCCTTTGATCAGTTCTGAAGTCAAAAGGGTGGTCCAACCAATACCTAATAAAGTGGCTGGTGAGTGCATGTATTACATATCACAACCCTTAAACCTGATATCTGGTTGACTAAACACTAAATATGAGCCTTGCTCATCTCTGTCGAGGAATCTTGACCTTCTCTTCTCTGGCAGGTCTTAAACTGGTCATAAACTGCTCTTTCAAGTCCTAATTTTGGTTCTTTTCAGGCATTCAGATGTTGACATGATTTAGTGTTTTGGATCATTGTCTTGCTGCATCATCCAAGTAAACTTTAACTCGTGCACAGATGGTCGGACAGAAGAACCTGAAGAATTGTCTGGTGTATAGCATAATAAATGCTTTCTTCAACGATAACAAGTCATCTAGTTGAGCAAAACATCCTCAAATATTCACAACATCATGTTTCACTATAAAAATGACCTTTTTTATAGTGGAACATTAAACTCTTTTTACACAAATATAATTGTTTTAATGGTTTCCAGATTTTGGAGGCATTTATAACACAGGGTAAGTATGGGTAATTGGTGTATGTGTGTGTTTTTTTTTTTTTTTGGGGGGGGGGGGGGGGGGGGGGGGGTTTACAAATAAAACTAAAGAAATAATTATTTTAAAAGCATGCTTTATATATTTTTTTTCTGGTTTCCATAGTCTAATATAAATGTATATTTGATTATTTGAAACCATTCAAATACTTCTTTCATGGCAGTATATTCAAAGGAATTTAGTAAACAGCTGAGAGAAAATAATATCATAAAAGCATTTTACACAGATAGAAATGTTTACTTATAACCAACACTAAAAAGTATGCCATATAAAACAATAGGTATTAGTCCACCAAAAAAAAACTATTCCCACCCCTCCACCCCTATCATTCTTTAAATCTGTCTCTCACAGTGATTCCAACTCTCAAAGACATCCATTGTGTCACTTTTGTTCCATCTGTCTCATTTCCATACACAGACACTGCAAGCCAATCAGCCTTCTGCTATCTGAATTGAGCCTGGGTGAATGGCAGTAAGTGAAAGTATGAGAGCAGAATGAGAGTGGGAGCTGTACATTACTTCTGCCTCAATGGATATAAGGTTCCCACAATTGCCTAAATGCTGCCTTTACACCAACTTCCGCCTAGTTTGGAAATAAAAACCCAGTGCTGCATGGACAGGCCTATTGATTTTCCATTAAAAATATCCACAATACTAAATCTGTCTTATAGTCATACAAATATTTTTAGATATTTGGGACTAGTTAAATTAAAAAAGCTTAACAAATAAACATACTGTGAAGGTAACAAAAGAGGGGTTTAAAGGGATAGTTCACCCAAAAATGAAAATAATCCCATGATTTACTCACCCTCAAGCCATCCTAGGTGTATATGACTATCTTCTTTCAGACGAATACAATAATGGGAGGAGCCACTTTTACTATATTTAAAAATAATGCATCCATCCATAAAAAAAAGTAATCCGTGCGACTCCAGTGGGTTAATAAAGGCCTTCTAAAGTGAAGCGATGTGTTTTTGTAAGAAAAATATCCATATTTAAAACTTTATAAATTCAAATAACTAGTTTCCGGCGGATGACCGTACACAGAAAGCGCAAGTCGATTTGCAGCGGAAGAGTATCCTTTGACCTGACGCTAAATGTAATGATGAACGCGGAGGCGGAGAGGATAGAGCAAAACAAATCACCGGTCATGGATTATAAGTCTAAAATGATCATTTTTAAAAATAAATTTCGGAGGATTTCAATATAAGAGAAGAGGAGCTTAAATTTGTTTCACAGCCCTATTTGTTTGAACTGCAAGCGTCTAAGCTTAAAATACTTCAACATCCTGTGTACAGTCGTCCGCCGGAAGCTAGTTATTTGAATTTATAATATGGATATGGTTTTAAATATGGATATTTTTATACAAAAACACATCGCTCTGCTTCAGAAGGCCTTTATTAACCCACTGGAGTTATATGGATTACTTTTATATGGATGGATGCATTATTTTTGACTTCAAAACGCAACCCCCCATTCACAACCATTATAAACCTTGGATGACTAAGGATATTTTTAAATATATCTCTGATTGTGTTCGTCTGAAAGAAGATTGAGGTTGAGCTTGAGGGTGAGTAAATCATGGGATCATTTTCATTTTTGGGTGAACTATCCCTTTAATAAGGACTCAACATCTAGAAACTATTGATAGTTGAAGTTATTGATACAGTAATTATACAACAAAACCCTGCAATTATTGTATTATAATTTGTAGTTTTGTAATAGTGATCAATTTTTCACCTCTTCTAAATTCTAACTGATCTCAAGTTATTCGCTTTTTCATTTATTTTTAAATTAACTCCAATATATATAGGACTAGCCTCATTAACCATTTATGCACCTGTGTTAGCTCTGTCCTGATCTTTATCAAAGGGAAGCAACAGTACCTTCACTTTTTCATTTAAGCGGTTTGGGAAATTCAACATGTGGACATAATCATTCTGATCCCTTCAGATAGTAGATTAGGGGCATGCATTCATCCAACTACCGTGGAATTATTCTGCAAGAGGTCAAACATAAACCCGCTTAAGAACAGACCAAAATGGAATCAGTGTTTGGATAATGTAAGATGCTGAGATGTTGTCTAAAGCATAAAGCACTATACAGCAGTGATTGTAACACACATTCAGCATACAACGATCAACCTATGCAAATTAAGTTTTTAAAAAAAAATGTATATCCTAGATTAGTACCCTATTTTATATTCTATATCTAAAACCTCTTATGAAATACGTTTGAAAAAGTTATTAATGATACAGATATCTGACCATTTCTTTACCATTATAGCCTACCAGAATATTTCTATTTTTATATTTCTATTATCACCTATTTTTACTTATTAAAACGAAATAATAATGAATGAATAATAAATAATGAGTAAATAGTCAAATGAAAAACAATATTGATTATTTTAATAAAATATTAATATGTTTAAATGGAAGATGCTATTACCGAGCATAGAGAAGATGAAATCCTTGGCGGTGTGTATTTCCAGTGCCCTCTGGTCATCATACTCTCGTTGGTCTTGTTTACTGAATTCATGGATGAGTCGGTTGAGCTCCTCGATCTTCACTGCAGACCTGAAATCAAGCTCATGGCAGCACCACAGCTTGTGGTTGTTGTTGTTTAAGCCTCCCGGTGCTGCGGTTGGACTGTTTCCCAGACTGCTAACGGATCCGGTCCGGCTGCTCGGAGCTGGGACCGCCATCTTCACACCAAGAGGAGCCTTCGAGGATGCGACGTTTCTCGTGGTTTCCCCTCCTTTTTTTAATGGGCCAACATCAGGTGGTCTTTGAATGGAGTCGTGATGTCATGCAATCCACATGCAGTCTACATTTACTTATGTTACAGAACATCGCAAAATAAACACAATAGGCTAAACAGGTTGTGAGAAAACGTGGATAGCCTATTTTTGTAAATCGTAAATTTGTATAACGAAAAATTGTGTTGATAAATAGGTTACTATTAGAGTGAGAAAGAGTTTTTTTTTTTGTTTTTTTTTTTGAAGAAGTTTATAATTATTTACAAAGGATGCATTAAATTGTAAAAAAAAAAAAAAATTAATTAAATAAATAAATAATTATTTTTTTTTAAAGAAGTTTATAATTATTTACAAAGAAAAAAATAAATCTCTGTTCATTAAAAATTCTTGACATGCAGAAATAACAGGTGTACAGACTTATGCACGATGTAAAAGCAGTCAGTTTATGAAGATGTTCAGGTGATTATGAGTGAGTGGTCTTCATCATCTCCCAAAAGAACAAGGCTGAGTGTCTGGAGAAATGTGTTTGACTTACAATTACATTTATTTTCATAAAACTTATTTTCATAAGTTTAATAAAACATATTTTCATAAAACTGTGGTAATAATAATAAAGTGTTCTCAAATTTGCACATTACAGTCAGTGACTTCTTAAGGATCATATAAATTGTTTTCCTCTTAGTAGACTAACTTTCACACTTCATCATCAAAGTTACAAATTTAATTTTAAAGTAGGCCTAAAATGGGAAACAACAGGAAACAAAACCGTTTTTCTACCTTGGTGAACAGAATCAATTTCTGTAAAAAAATAAAAAAATAAAAACATTTTGAACCTTTTAATGGCTGTGAATATTATAGTAATACTAATAATAATAATAATTATTATTATTATTATTAAATTTGCAGATTAGTTGGTAATAAGTAATAAATAAATGTTCAACTAAATAAGCAGAAGTTGGAAACAGCACTAGGAAGACGCTCATCACATTACCCTATTAGCTAATGTAGCAAAGTAAAGTAAGGATTACATCTTCAGACAGAGCTGTTGAAAAAGGGGATTATGGGCAGGACTAAGGGACTTCAGATATGTTCTGCGCTGACATGACGCATCTATAGCGTCCTTGAACGTTTGCTTTTGTGATATTAATTTTGGGTTGCATCAAATTGTACGTGCTACAGTTCAATCTATCGATTATATTATTTTTATGATTTTATCAAACACATTCGGTTTGGGTAGCTGTTTGAATCTTTGTACATTAGGTTTATGTAAATCAAGAGTTTAAAGTGAGTGTTGCCAAGTCTGTGGGTTGATTTCCACTCCCGTACGTACGATTTCGGCGCTCCACACCCTCAAAACTCCCCCCAGACGTACAAATTAAATGGAGAATTCGGCCGCCTGACGAAGAATATCGCATTGTGCTATTTTTGACTGGCCATTAGGCTACTTTTGTTGCGCAGACCTGGCAAGCTGGCAACCCTGGCTGCACACTAGTTGTTGTACCACGTGGTTCTTGACGTTGAGAAAACAACACGTATTACAAAACATTGTCCCGACCCGCCGTGCATTCTGCAAACCAGGGACATGGCATGGAGGGGTTGCTTTATGAAATGTGCCAAAATAAACAACATACCTGCACAATTCCTGTGTCCAAAAAGCTCAAGGTAACTACCGGAGTAGTAGTAGAATGACATATCAAGCTTGCAGTAGTTATCTGTCACCTCCAGTGTTGCACAGTATAAAATGACCGTTTGTAGTTTTGTTTTTTTGTTGTTTTTTTTTTACGTGCTTTTAAGTTGTCTCTCATGGTTGTACATGTGTATGTATGTTTTGCTTTACTAAGCGTTGTTGATCGACCTCTTGGCAACCTGAAGGTCAGATTGCTGCATTGAATGTAATAGGAAAAGTACTGAGAAACATATAAATTCTGATTGGTAGATTAACAATCCATCCTCAGCAAAGATGTGGCTTCAGGAAAGCTCAGAGACAATCAGAGAAAAAAAGAGGTCTGCGAGAGGAGACTGACCTAACCTGTGCAACCTATGCCACTGCCACCCAGAAAACCAGATAGACTCTTCAGACCACTGGTGTTCACAGTGGGGGTAAGTCTTTCTTCTTACCGCCAGGGTCCCATGATCATGGAAACCCTTGAAATTCGATTATTACAGTTGAAATAAAATTGTGACTTTCAGGCCGGCACAAATCATGGAAAGTGATTAGGTTAGCCTGTCTGTTAAGGGTCTCATTGGAGACATTTGCTGTACACTACTAAATATACTAAATTACTAAACTCGATAGTACAGTCAGCAATACGAGGATCCGCAATGCTAGAGCTAAGTAAACAGGTCTTCTAAACCAGAGGTTTAGAAATGTACAATGTGAAACATCAGCTTGTAAATACCCAGGACTAATTATTTGTAGTTAACCCCGGGTAAATTATGAGCAGTTTGAAACATGAAGCAAGATAACCCAGGATTCCGTTTACCCGGGGTTTAGAATGACACATCCTTTTGGGCTTTTCACACTGCTCTTAACTATTATCTTATCACAACAATTTGAGTGAAGAAGAGTTTTATTCTTACCTTTATAATCTGAAATGTCCATTCAGTTTAAACTCGATAGTCTGAGTATATATCTTTATTGTCCACCAAGGTGGACATTTTTCTTTGGCTTACCAACACATAAAATAGCTAAACAGACAATATTAAAAAAACAATACACAGACATAATCACATTACATAAAAATAAAAAATACAGTTCATGCTGCTATCATTCACCCACAGAATTAAAGATGTTGTAGTTGTATTAAGGGCTTCTGTGTTCTGCCAATTATTTCACTTGCCAGTGACACAATTTTAGACAGTTTGTTCTTGGATCTGCAATTTAGGTGATCATACCAGACAGGAAGGTGAAAAGTCGAAAGTCGTGGATGGCTAGAAAGAAAGTTTTCTGATCCAGAGGTCTAACCCTGTATCAATATTGAGATCAGTAAGCCTTTTTAAAAGAATGTGTGTCTTCACTGAATTAAAAGCTGAGCTGAAATCGACGAATAAAACCCTAGCATATGCTTTAGAATATGTGAGATGTTTTGTAACTGTATTAAGCAGGGTCAGCACAGCATCATCTATGCCTCTATTATTTTTATATGCAAACTGAAGTGGATCTAGCATAGAGGCCACAGTGGAAGTTAGATGGTTAGAGACGTGCATCCAAACTTTAATCGAGGATTGTAAGATTGCAAGTGCTTCAGCTACTGTTTTGGATGCGACTAGCTTAGTGAACTCTGTACATTGTTCGGTTCCGGCTGTAGATTCCGGCTTGTTGTTGGTGACTTTAATATCCATGTAGATAATAAAAAAGACTCATTGGGATTGGCATTTGCAGACATTCTAAACTCTATTGGTGTTAGACAACACGTGTCAGGACCCACTCATTGTCGTAACCATACTTTAGATCTAATATTGTCACATGGAATTGATATTGATGCTGTTGAAATTCTGCAGCAGAGTGACAACATCTCAGATCATTATCTAGTCTCGTGTATACTACATTTACTCAAAGCAGCTAAACTGCCTCCCTGCCATAAATTTGGTAGAACCATCACTTCTACCACTAAAGATCGCTTTATAAATAATCTTCCTGATCAGTTTCATCACCTTAGCATACCAGACAGCTTAGAAGACCTCGATGCTGCAACAGAAACTATTACCTCTGTCTTTTCCAGCACATTAGACTCAGTTGCTCCTTTGCGTTTAAAAAAGATTAAGGAAATTAATCCAACGCCATGGTACAATGAGCACACTCGGGCCCTAAAGGTAGCAGCCAGAAAAATGGAGCGCAGCTGGAAGAAAACAAAACTAGAAGTATTTCGCATTTCGCAAATCTGCTAGATCTGCCTATTTTTCAAAACTTTTAGAAGAAAATAAACAAAACCATAGGTATTTATTTGATACAGTGGCTAAATTAACAAGAAATAAAGTTTCAACTTCTGATGTTTCCAAAGAGCACAGCAGTAATGACTTTATGAACTTCTTTACTTGCAAGATTGATAATATTAGAAAAAAAATTATAACCATGCAACCGTCTACTACAGTATTGCGTCAGACAGTGCATTGTAGTGTCCCTAAATTGTCTAAACTTGTTAAATCATCAAAATCAACAACATGTCTGTTAGACCCTATACTGACTAAGCTATTGAAAGAGATGCTTCCAGAGGTCATAGATCCTCTTCTTAATATCGTAAATTCATCTTTATCACTAGGATACGTACCAAAAACTTTTAAGCTGGCTATTATTAAACCTCTCATTAAAAAACCACAACTTGCTCCTAGAGAATTAGTCAATTACAGGCCAATCTCAAATCTCACTTTTCTGTCAAAAATACTTGAAAAGGCAGTATCATCACAACTATGTTCCTTTTTAAAAAGAAATAGTATCTATGAGGATTTCCAGTCAGGATTTAGACCGTACCATAGTACTGAGACTGCTCTCATTAGAGTTACTAATGATTTGCTCTTATCATCAGATCGGGGTTGTATCTCTCTATTAGTGTTACTGGATCTTAGTGCTGCATTTGACACTATTGATCACAATATTCTTTTAAATAGACTCGAAAATTATGTTGGCATTAGTGGAATTGCATTGTCATGGTTCAAATCACTTATCTGACCGTTATCAGTTTGTAGTAGTAAATGAAGAGAGGTCATATCAATCACAAGTTGAATATGGAGTACCGCAAGGCTCAGTACTAGGACCATTGCTTTTCAATGCTTTTCAATTCGTCTGATAAATAAACTACAGCTCGTACAAAATGCAGCAGCTAGAGTTCTTACTAGAACTAGGAAGTATGACCATATTCGCCCAGTTCTGTCAACACTGCATTGGCTTCCTGTTAAACATCATATAGATTTTAAAATCTTGCTAATTACTTACAAAGCACTAAATGGTTTAGCTCCCCAGTACCTTCCTATAACACCAGATGTACTCGTTACATCAGAAGAAGAATGGCATCTATGCTAATATTAGTCTTTCTGTTTATCCCGAGGTTTACCGTAGTCAACCGGATCTGGGCCGCATCCAGGTGAGACCAAGGACCTGTGCCTTGACACGACCACAACGCAGCCCTGAAGTATCAGCAGAGATTGAGTCAACTAGATCATGCACTATGAAGGCCTATCAACATCCGTCCATACCGGCATGATGAATACGATCCTCAGCTGGATGGAACTGAATTAAATACTTTGAATGTTGCAATCCTATCTGACTTATGATAGCAACCTGAGTCGTAACAAAGCACTTTTTGCCAGAGGAGAACTGGCCCCCCGACTAAGCCTGGTTTCTCCCAAGGTTTTTTTTCTCCATTTTAACACCTGTTTCCCACCTGATGTCACCTGTTGGAGTTTGGGTTCCTTGCCGCTGTCGCCTTTGGCTTGCTTAGTTGGGGACACTTGACAATTGACATTCAGTATTCAACAGTGCTTTGATCTGCCTGCATTGACACTATTCTTTAAGAGCTGCTGTGCAGCCAAAATAATGTACCAGTTATCACTGTAAAGCTGCTTTGACACAATCTACATTGTAAAAAGCGCTATATAAATAAAGGTGAATGGTTAGCCAAAAATTGCTCCATAGTTTTACACAGTAAGTTATTGTAATAAGCTGGAAATCATTTACTTGCACCTGGCTTTTTTGCCACAGGCCTAATTGTTGAATATTTCCATAGTTTCGGCACTGTACATGCATCCAAAAGAAACTGAAACAGCCTTGCAAAAACTCCTTTTAATTGAGGACGACAGTCTTTAAGAAGGCGGGTTTATTGAACCCTCTGGGCCAGTAGTCTCTTTTGGTTTCTGTTTACTAAGGCTAGCCATGACATCAGCCTCATTACTTAGTATTGTTGTTTCTACAGGGAAATTTTTGCATATATCATCACATTCTGTCTTAACTTCCACAGTGTCAAATCTGGAATAAAATTTATTCAAGTCATTAATAAAAGTTTGACTGTTACTCATAAAACTATCATCCTTTTTATTAGACCTACACATTAATGTGTTCAATCCCTCCCATGCCTGTCTTATATTACCAGTTAAAAATTTACCCTCTATTTTATTTTTAAAATCAAATTTTGCTTTAAGATTTTTTTCCCCTCAGCTGTCTTCTTTTCTCAAACTTTTCTCGTGTTACAGCCAGCAATAGGAGGATGCACAATCCTAGAGCTATCTAAACAGGTCGTGTGCTGCATTTTCCGATCAGTGTCATTGACACCGCAAATATTCAAATAAGAACATTAACCCAGGGTTTAGGAATGTACAGTGTGAAACGTCAGGTTATGAATACCCAGGATTAATTGTTAACTCCGGGTAAATTATGAGCAGTGTGAAGCGTGAAGTAAGATAACTCAGGATTCAGTTTACCCAGGGTTTAGAATGATCCAGGGTTAACTATTTCAAGTGTAAAAAGCCCTTTTTTAATTTAGAAGCGGGTTTAGCACCACTTTTTACCCGGTGTTATGAAACCCTGTTCCAGAGCAGTGTTAGCATCGCTTTTGTGCTGTTAACCATACATTGTGATGCTAAACATGCACAGTGTGAAACAGTGCATTTCATTCTTACCGTTATAGTTCGAAAAGTCCATTTAAATGAAAAACTTGATAGTACAGTCGTCAATATTTAATATGAGTTACCAGTTAAAAATTTACCCTCTATTTTATTTTTAAAATCAAATTTTGCTTTAAGATTTTTTTCCCCTCAGCTGTCTTCTTTTCTCAAACTTTTCTCGTGTTACAGCCAGCAATAGGAGGATGCACAATGCTAGAGCTGTTATGTAAACATATTGCATGCAGCATTCATCCAATCAGTGACACTGACACCACAAATATGCAAATAAGGATGTTAACACAGGGTTTAGGAATGTACAGTATAAAACGGCAGCACATGAATACCCAGGATTAATTGTTAACCCTGGGGAAATTATAAGCAATATGAAATGTGAAGCAAGATAACTCAGGATTCCATTTACCCAGAGTTTACAATGACCCAGGGTTAACTATTTCAAGTGTGAAAAGCCTTTTTCTGTAGATCCACACTAAAGTCTGTTTTCTGCTTTTTATTTCACACCCCATTATCATCTTGTTATTTAGGTATCCTAGCTCTAAACACTGTGTTGTTGGAGAATTCCTTCAATGCAACGCTCTTTGGTCAAGTACTTCACATCTAACCCTGCCTCCAGTAAGTGAGTGCTGAGAGTCGTTCGATGGGGTTCACTGAGAATTTTCTTAAAGTGATAGTTCACCTAGAATGAAAATTCATAATTTACTCGTACACCTGTATGACTTTCTTTCTTCTGCAGAACACAGAAGAAGATACTTTGGGAAATATCTCAGTGTTATTGTGTCTGTACATTGAAAGTCACTGGCAGGTTCCAATGTTCTTCTGGATCCCACTGCCTTTCATTGTATGGGCAAGTACAATGGAAACTTTCTTCAAAATATCTTTTGTGTTCTGCAGAAGAAGAAAAAAAAAGTCATACAAGTTTGGAACGACATGAGGTTGAGGACATAGTTACAGCATTTTAATTTTGGGGTGAACTATTGTTTTAAGTGTATGCATTTTGATAGATACTATTGGTTTATGTGGAACCACCATTTTTGGCCACCAAACTTCAGCCTGCTTTGTTTTATTTCAGAGACACGTTGCCTTCCCATGGTTCTCTCTTCTTTCAGCCATTACTCCATCATTTACATGTTGACCAACATGTATATGCTATGGACCTTCTCTACTAGCATTGTCTCTCTGCTTGGGAGAGAGCAGTTTTTGGCCCTTTATCTTTCTGGAGGTAGCACTGATTGTTAAATAAACCCAAACAAAATATTATCTGTATGTATTATAGTACATATAGTTCTGGTCTAATTTGAAAGATGTATTTTACTACTGGTCTACTGGGCCCTTCGTTTGGAGCGGTGAGTTTCATGCATCAATGCTTATTAAAGTTAGTTCTCCCCAAAATGAAAATTCTGTCATTAATTACTTACTCTCATGCTGTGACTGGTAAGACTTTTGTTCATCTTCGGAACACAAATGAAGATCTTTTTGATGAAATGTCGTTTTGATGAGATGTCTTTTCCTCAGATTTCATCAAAAAGATCTTCAGGGTGCAGGGGTTTTACGAAAAAACATACCTCTTCTGCTATCACTTAACTAATAACCATAACAAACAAAGACAAACATAACAAACCAACAACTGCACTTGATATAATAAATCCCATATAAAGCTCTTTTCTGCATTTTACTTCTGCAGACATTGTAGTGTTATAATAAAATGCTTACAATGATCCTCATTTGTAAGTCACTTTGGATAAAAGCATCTGCTAAATGAATAAATGTACATGTAAAAGTATGTTTCAAAACTGGGCCCACAGGGGGGTGCTAAAGGGCCAGAGAAAAAAAAAAAGATGTAACAAAATGTTTAAGGGCTGTGAAAGATAACATGTTAACTTAAAATATCAGTTAACATTGTTTATATTTATTTCATAATGACATAAATTGCAGCTATTTTTAACATAAAGAAATAAAAAAAACATATATACAATAAATAATGGTCATTGAAGGTATTGCAGGCCCAGCAACACTGTGGATTCTTATACGCTATTATTTATTAAATACTGTTTTTTACTGCAAGCAGAAAAAAATATTTCCCCACATACAGATCTTTCTTAAAAAAAAAAAAAAAAACTAATGATTTATATCTCATGTAAAATTATTGTTTTGGGGAAGCTTTTAGAGATGGACAATGACATCACTGTTTTCTCCAGAGCTGATGTATAGATGAATTAACTAAATTAATAATTATTGATTTTTACAAATGAATCAATACTGAACTTACTTAAGCTGGAAAATGACACCATTCTCTTTTAGAGCTGCTGTGCAGCCAAAATTATTTGCCAGTTTGACACAATCTGCATTGTAAAAAGCGCTATATAAATAAAGGTGACTTGACTTGACTATAAAGATGTCGTATCAGTTTATATTTAGCACTGTCAGTGTTTCAGTGCTCTCTTTAAGCCCTCTTTAAGTGAGTATTGATTTGTGTCCTGTAGTCGGGGGCCATCATGACGGTACCGGCAGCACTCTGCACCAAGATACCTGAAGCTAAGCTAAGTTATGCTATTGATAAAAATATATATATATATTATTCTTCCACCAAGCAATGTAGCTGTTCAGAAGCAACACACAGATGCAGGGTACAGTAATACTGATGTAATGTGGTCACAGGTGTATGTTTGTAGAGTAATTTACAATGGCTTTGAATGCAGTCATGATCAAAGACTGAAACTATCCGTTTTAAATAGAGTTTTGTCAATGGTAGTCCATGTGTCGGCAAGTGTTGCACAAAGAGAGAATGAATAAAATTCCAACACAAGTCTTTAATAGCAATCCACACCATAAAACAGAAAAAAAGTGAAGTTGCATACACTCTGAACACAGGTAAAGGATAAACTTAAGTACTAAAGTTTTTAAGTACTAATGTCACGTTCCGAATCATTCCCGGACTACATTTCCCAGCATTCTCCCTGCTAATCACCTGCACTCACTCCACCAATCAGTAATCACCACACTCAGCTGCAGCACATTACCTGGACTATTTAAGCTTGTCACATCCACACACACATTGCGAGGTCTTGTTTACTACGGTTGCAATTCTAAGCGTTATTTATCTTGTCTGTCTGCCTGTTTCTAATCCTGTCTGTTTCCCGTGTACGATTCTCTGCAGCCTGCCCTTTGGACTATTTGCTCTGTTTTGGATTTACGATTGTTATCTGCCAGCCCTGACCCATTGCCTGTTCCTCGACTATGATTCTGCCTGCTCTCTGCCATACCTGTGAGGGCATAAATCAGCCACTTAAATCGCAACTGATTCACGAGGGACCCCGTTCATCCCTAAGTCGCTTTTTGGAGTTTGCATTATTGACTGTTGGCTCTATATTTACTGTGGGTGTCGCGGAGGAATGTGACACCTCACCTACTCATGTAATGGCTGCCGCCCTAGAACGCACTCATAAATGGCAGCCACAACAACAACACCAAGTCAAGTCACCACTGATCTTCCAGAGCCACGTCACGTCTCCGCTGATCGCCCAGAGTCACATCACGTCTCCGCTGATCGCCCCAGAGTCACGTCACGTCTCTGAACCTGTCCAAGAGTGGAGAGGGTTGCTGTCCAGTGTGGACGATCCACCGTTGACTTCAGCACGAGCAGCCTGCAGTCCGAGGCCTCCGCCGGCCGCTTCGCACCCAAGCCCGTCGGCCGCTGTAGGCACGGAGGCCGCCCCAGAGGCCATTCTTCACCCAAGCTCCTTGCCCTGCCGGGGCCAGGGTTAACTATGATATGTATGTCTAATTTGAAAAATGTATTTTCTTAAGGTGTTATCTCGACATTTATCAGTTACGTGTTTAAGACAGCTACTGGTCTACTGGGCCCTTCGCTTGGAGCAGTGAGTTTCGTGTATCAATACCTATTAAAGGGTTAGTTCTCCCCAAAATGAAAATTCTGTCATTAATTACTCACTTTCATGCCGTTCCAAACTGGTAAGACTTTTGTTCATCTTCGGAACACAAATGAAGATCTTTTTGATGAAATGTCGTTTTGATGAGATGTCTTTTCCTCAGACTTTATCAAAAAGATCTTTCTGATACTTATCAGAAAACATACCTCTTCTGCTATAACTTAACTAATAACCATAATAAACTCCCAGTGTCTACGGACAAGATGGCCGCTTCGCCGGTGTCTACGTACAGGATGGTTGTTCCAGTGACCGAGTTGTCTCCAGACTCCGTTCCAGCCCATGGGTCCGCTCCAGAGCCCGCTCCAGCCCGTGAGGCCGCCCCAGAGGCCATTCTTGTGCCACCCAAGCTCCTTGCCCTGCCGGGGCCACTCAGGCTCCTTGCCCTGCCGGGGCCACCCAGGCTCCCTGCCTTGCCGGCACCACCCAGGCTCCTTGCCTACGAGCCCGCTTCAGACTCCACTCCCCGCCTTGGCGTCCAGAGGCTCCCGACCCCCTGTGGCTGCCCGAGGAAATTATATTATTAAGGTAAAAAGGCTATTATTTTTATTATTTAAAATATATCATGTAGACATTAAATCAATTTAATGGATTTTACTATCAGCAAGGTGTTTTAATAATTTGTGGCACTGTTGTTAACTTATTAAACTTTAAGAGATGATAATTTAGTGGATGATTTTTTTTTTTTAAATTCGTTAATCATCTGTAGGCAGCGTATTCAAATCACCTGAGGGCGCTCAAAGACCACGTCATCTGTGAGCGTGAGAGTTTCTAACAAACTAAGAAACTTTATTAAAAAGAATAAATACATAAAAAAATATACACTTGTTAATGTGTTTAGTTTTGTTTGCGGTATTTAATGGTACTTAATGATTATGAACACATATTAAGCATGACAAACCAATTATACAATCAATTAAACTACAAAGCTGGTACGGAGGCATGTATGATTACAAAATAAAGTCATTATGATTGTTATTGTTATTAGACTTATAAAGACTTACCATCGACTGCGTCGTGATGTGCGGCAATAGCGGCAACATACACTTTGAGGGTGGAGGGAGACAGCCTTTGCTCCAAGCCCTCTTGCAGGAAGGAAAACACAGATCTGATCGAGCATTATCGGGAGTTCCTCTCGGTGAGAGGAACACCATTCAACGAACTGGTTTCACTTCAATGCATAGAGGCTCCTAGTGGAAGGAGCTCTATCGGAAGTGATAGTGTCTACAACCGACTGGGGGAGATCACTTAGAACCTCTGTGTCCGAGCAGACCAGTACATGCTTGTTTGTCAACAGCTCTTGGAAGCGGCTCAGTGCAAGATGTACTGCTAGCAACTCGAGGCAATTGATATGCCACTGCTCGGACGGCATAGCGGCCCGAAGTGGGGTCAGACTCCGCGAGGTGGCAGTGTGCATGGGAGACGGCGCATGGGAGGCGGCCTCGACCATGACACTGGGACCTGCAGGCGATGTGAGAGGGGCAAGGCGGGGCCTCGCACACTGACAGCCGCGCCCTCTTGTGACCTGAAGGATTGGGAAACTGCTCTTTTTGTGTGGAAGTGGGTACCACTGGACTCCGGAGAGCCAGCGGTGGGACAGACAGAAACACAAATTCCCCCCGGCCCTCCTCCGGGGGTGGGAGAGATGCTGTTTGGCAGGTGTGGGCTGCTGCTTTACTGACTTAGCAGGGGCGGGGAACGGCGCAGACGGGCATCCTCGGCGACGGGCAGACTGAGATTGAACCACCAGCGGTGGGGTGGAGGCAGCAGCGGACCGCCGGGGCAAGACGTGTTTTATGGCCTCAGCCTGCTTCTGGGCGGCCGAGAACTGGGCAAAGCTCTTGACTGCATCGCCGAATAGGCCGATCTGAGATACGGGTGCGTCCAGGAACCGATATTTATCGGTCTCCCTCATATCAGCCAGGGTCAGCCATAGGTGGCGCTGCTGGACTACGAGCGTAGCCATCGCTTGACCAACAGAGCGTGGCGTCACTTTAGTCGCCCGGAGGGTGAGGTCAGTGGCTGCGCGCAGCTCCCCAAGCAACTGTTGATCAAGACCTCTCTGGGGCATTTCCATCAACGCTTTTGCCTGATAGACTTGCAAAAGGGCCATGGCATGCAGGGCGGAGGCAGCTTGTCCACAGGCTCTGTAAGCTTTCTCAGTCAGTCCTGACGAGAATTTAAAGGCCCGGGATGGGAGACGCGGTTCACCGCGCCAGCTGGCGGCCGTTGGACACAGCTGCATTGCAACAGACTGCTCGACCGGGGGAATCCGCGTGTATCCCCTAGCCTCTCCACCATCCAGGGTGGTGAAGGCGGACGAGGCGCCAGGTCTAGCACGAGCGCTATAAGGCGTCCGCCAGGACTTGGTCACCTCATCATGCACCTCCAGGAAGAAAGGTATCGGGGCGGCCCGTGCTGGTCCCCAATCATCAAGCCGAGCAGGTACCAATCATCAAGCCGAGACGGGCCGGGACACGGTGGAGGATTCCAGGTGAGCCCGACCTTCTCGGCAGCCCAGGAAAGCACTTACGTCAAACGTGACCGACTGAAAGGGAACTGAAATTTCATTCAACATACTGACTGACTGACATCAATTCGAAGGATTAGTGCAGATGCTCAGTGCACGTGTGTCATGTTACCCCCTTTCTCTCCCTTCACCTTCTTGTCTCAAAAATGTCCTATCATTAAAGGCAAAAAGCTCGTAAGAAGAAGCCTATAAAAAGAATCCTCATTATGTTTCGCAGGGCGGGTCAGGAGCCGTGGGCGGCCGTGGCGGGTCTGGAGCCTTGGAAGGCCGTGGTGAGTCTGGAGCCTTGGAAGGCCGTGGTGGGTCTGGAGCCTTGGAAGGCCGTGGCTGGGCTGAAAACCCCGCCCATGAATTCCCCACCCACAGGTACATGCCCCCCCCCCCCATGGAGTGAGTTTGTGGGCCGGAGCGGGCTCGTCGAGGGCAGGAACGGGCTCGAGGAAGGCCGGAGCGGACTCGAGGAGTATAAGGAGCGGGCTCTGGGAAGGTTGGGACTGATGGTTCCTCCCAAAAGTCTATTAGCCAGGGTTCTTCCTTGGGTGAAGGCTTAGGCTGGATGACTGAGTCACATGGGAGCTCCGGTGAGGCAGCGGCCCTCCTCCTGGACCGTCTGGACCTCCTTTTGGGCGGCAGAGGATTAGGGTCAGGCTGAGGAATAGGGGAGTGCCCACTGGAGGGGTAGGCGGAGGAAACCGGCGGTTGCCGAACTGGCCAGGCCGCTTGTATTTCTGTGGGGACTGGACGAGGAATACACAATTTTTCTTGAACCTCTTCAATAACAAAATCAGAACAATTCAGAAAGAGAATCAGATTAATTGTCTCGACTAAGGAAAAAAAAACACGCGGGTTCACTAAAACGAAATATAGGATTATTGTTATTATTATTCACCAAATAAGCAAGTTCCGTAAATTCCTCCACATACCTCTCCAGCGGAGCGACCATCCTGCCGGAACCCACACAGACGATCCTCCACTGAGGCTTGTTTGCGAGACACAGGAGACTCGGGAACCAGGAATAATCCCATATTTTGTTTTTGTGGAAGTCCAGCGGTTGGGTCTGTTCTTCTGTTGCGGATGAGGGATGAGGCATGCACGGACTTCCACAAAAATAGGGTATTTAATGGATGAAGGAGAACGAAATAACCAAAAGCACGTTTTACACAACAATACAACAATAATACAACAAGTAGAACAGACAAGGAGTGAGAGGAGTGAGTCCGTTATAAAGGTTGTGCAGATGATGAGGTCCAGGTGTAGCTGATGGGGAGATGACGAGGAAGTGAGTGCAGGTGTGGAAACAGGAGGATCATGGGAAATGGAGTCCGGGAACGCAGGGAACTGTGACAGTAAGATAAATAAAGTTATTGTCGAAAGAGTCGACTCTGAACCACTTAAACAAATCGTTAGGGTTATTGTCTTACTGAAATACTTCTGCAAATCATCTGTGGCTCACTATTACCTAGAATTGTATCCATTATTGCAGATTGTCTGTCGTTCTTACTACTTTGAGTAATGATAAAGGATGGAGCAAGATTTGTTTTACAAACTTTAATGTTACATAGTCATTCACATTAGTGCTCAGCTAACGTATGCACTGTTATTGATACTGGTAATAATATGGTTCCCACATGTGCACTGCAATAAATTGGGAATATATACATCGGTTTGATGATGGACATACACTTGTTAATGCTGATGTAGAGGAATTAGAGTTGCAACATCTAATATTGTACGTTAAACTGAGTAGTGTGTGACTCGAGAAATGTCCTGAGAAGTGGTCCTTGCGATGTGGAGGTTCGGGTTGAATGACTAGTTATTCCAATGTTTCGTCGTCTAACTAGCACTCGCATTGATATTTATAATTAACACCATCGTTACTGTCTTTACAGTGTGTACAATTGCTGAGCAGTGGAAGACTGCGGTCACGCCATCTGTGCTTCAGAGATGCGCGGTCATGCCATCTGTGCTTAAAAATATATTGCGCATCAATATGAGGTTGCGTGGTAAGCTAAAGGTGTGGTCTCTTGGTGTCGGTAGAAATATTTTAAAAATTCATAAAAAAATTAATAAAATCAAATTGTTTTCTGCAAAGTCCACCAGATTCTTGTTCTACATGCCCCCAAGTACCATTGTGATGATTTTCATATTGTTTAACGGTTTCATTCTTTAATAATTATATGCCAAAGTCATGACCATTACCTTGCTATATAGATGACGGAAGACCGAAGATAGGAATCCACAATGGCAGGTATTGATGAACCTTCTGTAGAAGTTGGCAAATCCCAGAAAGCATTGCAGTTCCTGGATGTTGACTGGCTGGAGCCAGTTCCTGATAGTTTCCACCTTCCTCTGGTCCATCTGGATGCCGTGTTGGTCGATGACATAACCCAGGAAGTGTACGGAGGTGCTATGACTTGACCTGACCTGTTGAAAAGAGATGGTACCCATCGCTCCTGGGATGGTGCTGCTCTTCTCTCTAGTAATATGGCACATAGTCTTAGAGATGAAACATGACAATGTAGCGATATTAGCTCAAAGGGGAAATATTAATCATTATTCATAAATCACTATGATTGTTAATTATGATTAATTATGAATATTTGAATCAGTTAATCAGATTAACTTGAAGTAGCTACATTAAAATTACGATCAATAACTCAGTTTATCCTGGGAACACTCAGTATTGATTATGAATTAATTCTAAGAGAATGGTATTTTTCATGGCCACAGAAAAATAATTCTTTCTTAGTATTTACAGTGCTTTGTAATAAGCATTTACAGAGCTGGTAATCAGATCTGATCATTTAACAGGCAGTCCATTGCAGACAGCATCAGAACCAAATATGTACTGTGCACAAGTTTTATTAAATAAATCACGAACACATAGCTAACTAACAAACAGAAACATACATACACGCAAGTCACACATAAACGGGTATGATAAATGATAGAGTGAAACCGGAAGTGGGAAACAGTAGGAGCTATGAAGAAACCAAAACCCAGGGAAAGAATCATCAGTATTCATCATAAAAACTCCCTTGTAACAAAGAAGGTTCACAATTTTAACTAACTAGCAGCAATTTAATATACGATACTTGCAAAATGCCTTTAGGTCGAGTAGCATCGGATTTGCAGGCTGAGGAGAAATCATGATTCGGTCCGAAGTTGTAGTCAGTATCTTCTGGCTGGGTTACAGGCCTTGGTCTGAAGAGGCCTGCGGCAAAGGGGTCTCTTCGGTTGTCAAGAAGCAAGAGAGAGCGCAGGAGGGGCGTTGTGCACTGGCTTTTATCCTCTGGTCAAAGTCCCACCTCTTAGGGTTGACCTGACAAATGAAAATGTTGTATTTCTGGGCAATAACATCCCTCCTGTCAGGGCTTTTACGACCGAGCAAGATTAACTGGCTGTTGTTGAAGAAGAACTATTAAAGATTCTTGTAATACTGATGTGTTGCACAGGTATCGACATATCGCATACACAAGCATTTAAATTTTCTTGATACGAACCCATAGATACTAAACATGGCATAATTGAAGTTCCCTTAAATGTATCATCAAACAATACAATACTGAGTACAATACAACAAACGGTAATAATGGATACCATTTCCTGGGGATATGCATGTTCATTTATAGAACAGTCTGTCTATAAATTAATGCAGGAAAGTCTGTTTTCTGTGGGAAAGATGCAGAAAAGATCTTTAGTCCAATGCTGTGGTACAACGAGCATACTCAGGCCCTTAAGAAAGCAGCCAGAAAAATGGAGCGCAGCTGGAAGAAAACAAAACTAGAGGTTTTTAGCATTTCATGGAAAGAACACATTTTTGCGTACAGAAAGGCCTTAAAAACTGCTAGATCTGCTTATTTTTCAAATCTTTTAGAAGAAAACAAACACAACCCTAGCTATTTATTTGATACAGTGGCTAAATTAACTAGAAATAAAGCTTCAACTTGTGATGTAAATCACGAATCGGCTCCGGCAAGTCTGGCCCGATTGCCCCATTGACACATTTGCTGCCTCATCGAAGAAAAGCAGGAGGCGTAAATCACTCCAGGGACTTCAAAGAACCCCCCCTGGTGGGATTTGATCAAAGCCATCTGATCACACGACTGGCTTTGAAGCCCAATACACACCTCACACACAAGCATACAGACACACGCAAACACACGTGGAGTTTGTATGTACATGCTTTTCTCCAAATATGATTGTGCCAAAGTGTACCTGTTGTTGTAAACTGTGTACATAAACTGTATAATCCAAATATAATCTATACCCCCCCTAATCTGTATTTGGCATATGGCAAGTTTGGTCTCACCGTAAAGCTGTTGTTATGTTACATTACTGTAAAATGTATTCTTTTATATGTAACGGTATTTTGAAGAATTGTACTCAGATCTGACACGTCATAAACCATGCAAATTAGGTCATAAATGGAGACAAAGAAACAAGCTTGCCGCCAAAATTGCACCCTCATCATTGGCAGACTTACCCAAGGAGGCGTGCTGGTCTGTTGTCCTTAAAACACAATGACATGCGTCTCTTCGATGCACAAGTTCTTTTCTTTTGTCAAGCCTCCGTCATCCTTCATCACCTAGGAGACGGACTCTCTCTCTTCTTCATTTTCTGGTCATCTTACTGTCAAGTAAAACCTTGTTTGAAAACCCCGCCAAAGAACGCACCCGCCTGGAAAAGGACCAATCGACCAAACCACGTGTACGGATAACTCCTACATAAAGGCGAGCAACCACAGCACCCGAACTAATGCAAGTACCGAATTTCTTTCCACGCGCTTTAAGCTCTGTGTAAACTGAAGTTTCCTTGCTGGCTGTCAAAGGTTTTAACTGTTTGTAATTTGGACATTTCTTGATCACCTCTGTTTTCTTGACTTTACTTTCGTTTCATGTTGTATTTTAGTCATATATTTTACTCGTATCTATTAAATACATTTATATTCATGCTCGATTGTCTCTGCTGCTCATTCAGAAAACCAAGTCACTTCTACGTTTGATTCTGCAAAACTGCTTTACGGTTTAATGCTAGAGGGAAGTTAATTCTCGTGGCCAGAGAATAAACTTCCTATTATAATAGTCTATGAGAAGACGGATGGTTTGCTGGACAAACTAGGGTAGTCTTTCTCAAACAACTCTTAAACTAGAACTAGTCATATTTGTAGTTAATTATAATCCATTGTAATTAATTCACAATATGTGCACATAATTCCCTTTTTGGTCGATCTATATTATAATTAATCATAACGCGTTATGATCTGATTATACATATATTTCACCCATGATTTGAGCTGATAAATTAAATACTTGTAAATTTGCTACACAGTATCACGTCAGACAGTGCATTATAGTGTCCTTGAAGAAAAATTTTATTTATTTGTTGCTATAGCAGAGGAAGAATTGTCTAAACTCTTTAAATCATCAAAATCAACAACATGTATGTTAGACCCTATACCGACTAAGCTATTGAAAGAGATGCTTCCAGAGGTCATAGATCCTCTTCTTAATATTGAAGAGGTACTGAGACTGCTCTCATTAGAGTTACAAATGATTTGCTCTTATCATCAGATCGTGGCTGTATTTCTCTATTAGTGTTACTGGATCTTAGTGCTGCTTTCGACACTATCAACCACAACATTCTTTTAAAGGATTAGTTCACTTTGAAATGAAAATTAGCCTAAGCTTTACTCACCCTCAAGCCATCCTACAGTAGGTGTAAATGACTTTCTTCTTTCTGATGAACATAATCGCAGAAATATTAATAAATATCCTGATGCATCCAAGTTTTATAATGGCAGTGATAGGGTTCAATGAGTATGAGCTGACGATAGTGCTTCCATCCACATCCATCCATCCATCATAAATATGTGCTCCACATGGCTCTGGAGGGTTAATAAAGGCCTTCTGAAGCTAAACAATACATTTGTATAAAAAAAACAAAAAAACCAAACATATTTAACAAGTTAAAAAGTAAAATATCTCACAAGCCGCCATCCGTATTCAGCGTATGCAGAAAGTGTAAAACTCTTGCAGTTCACAAAGCTTACGCTATGTCCTATGCCTTCCCTATTCAACTTACGGAAAGTGTGTAACTGACGTGATGCCAGTTTACACTTTGTTCGTAACTTCACTACGGAAGGCGGCTCGTGTGGAAGCAAGATATTTTACTTCATAACTTGTTAAATATGGATTTTTTTTTTTTTTTTTTTACACAAATGCATTGTTTCGCTTGGATGTGGATGGAAGCACTTTCTTCAGCTCATACTCATTGAACCCTATCACTGCCATTATAAAGCTTGGATGCGTCAGGATATTTATTAATATTTCTGCGATTATGTTCATCAGAAAGAAGAAAGTTAAATGCACACTTGATAAATAAACTACAGCTGGTCCAAAACACAGCAGCTAGAGTTCTTACTAGAACCAGGAAGTATGACCATTGTAGCTTGGTTCTGTTAACACTGCATTGGCTCCCTATTAAACATTGTATAGATTTTAAAATCTTGCTAATTACTTACAAAACACTAAATGGTTTAGCCCCCCAGTACCTGAGCTAGCTCTTAATGCATTGTAGTCCTTCACGTCTATTGCAATCTCAGAATTCTGGCCGGTTGACAATACCTAGAATATGAAAATCAAACGCAAGCAGTAGATCATTTTACTTTTAGCACCTAAACTTTGGAACAGCATTGTTCAGGAAGCAGACACACTCTGTCAGTTTAAATCTAGACTAAAAATGCATCTCTTTAACCTGGCATACACATAACACATTATCAATTTATGTTTTCACATCCATTAAAGGATTGTTAGGCTGCATAAATTAGGTCAGCTGGAACCGGGAACACCTCCTATAACAATAATTGTACTCGTTACATCAGAAGAAGAATGGTATCTATGCTAATATTAATCTCTCTGTTTATACCGAGGTTTACCGTAGTCAGCTGGATCTGGGCCGTATTCAGATCAGATGGAGGACCTGTGCCTAGACACGACGACAACACAGCCCTGAAGTGTCAGCAGAGATTGAGTCAACTAGATCATCCCCTGTGAAGGCCTCACAGACATGACAGCCAGTGGCACAGATTCCCAACAAACCATCCCATAACAGCGTGATGAATACGATCTTCAACTAGATGGAACTGGATTAAATATTTTGACTGTTGCGATCCCAATCGGACTTATGATCTGTAACGCTGCCTGAATTATAATCATGCACTGTTCGCTGTTGGCCTGTAGGGAACCCCCCATCGGCCCAAAAACGAAATCTGACAGCCTGGGCGAAAGTTAACGCGTGTATGTCTTTTCAGCGCCCCTGTGAAGTTCACTTAATTTCACTCGCTTAATCTGACTCCAATTTCAGATGATAATGACCTTAAACATTGGATGCAGGGTAAATATCTACCTTTAAGTCGGTCGCGCTCTGCTTACTCATAACAAAAAGCATAGTTTTTATATATTTACTAAACTGCAACTTATTTAAGGCAGCGATAGTCAGAAATCGAGATGGACTTAATTGATGTGCCCTATGCTCCATCTATTAAGCCTTCCGTATGATCAATCCTGAACACAGATTTGAGGTAATACCTTCGCTTTAATCTACTAGAAATAATGAATTAAGAATAATACAGAATAAACCAAATATAATATTTTATTGGTCAGGTAAAAACGTATAATGCCAATTACACAAATAACCAATTAGAAGTCAATTCAGAAATCATAAATGCATAACATCAGTTGCTCAAAGATGACTCTAAGAGCAACAACTGCATATACACACAGTGGTGGATTAGTGTTTTAAGACACTTGTCCATCACTGCATGGGGGTTTCTGGCTACAGAAGATCCCACATGACTGCTTTGCACTTTACCTTATATACCAAGACCAGAACAAAAGGATTGCACATTTTTATTACACCAACACCTGTTTTGGGGGGAGAGGAGTGGGTTTTCACAACACCACCCAAAAAGAGGACAGAATTCCCCTTAGTTTTAAATCTTCTTCATAATACCAGTGACTGCTGTGAAATTGAGACCATTTTACCAGTCGCACTGAGACATTTAAAATGATACCAAACATGAAAGGACACCAGATACCCTATACATCTTGACGAACTTTCAGTGACTTGTGTCAGGGGGAAAGGAAGGAGGGTGTGTTTGTGTGTGTATGTGGTGGGGGGATTGCATCCTGAAGACGTGTGAGGATAGATCTTCTCTCCAGATGAGCTTTATTGCTTTATTGCAGCATGCTTGTTCTCGATTTTTGTCTTGGCAAGAAAATCAAGTCTTACAGCCAGAGGACAACTGGCCGCCTAGTTTCTCCCAAGGTTTTTTTTCTCCATTTTTGTCGCCTGTTGGTCACCTGATGTCACCTGTTGGAGTTTGGGTTTCTTGCCGTTGTCGCGTTTGGCTTGTTTTGTTGGGGACACTTGATATTCAATGTTTTTGGTCTGCCTGCATTGGTACCATTGTATGCGAACAGATCTGAGCTGGACGATGACATCACTGTTTTCTCAAGTGCTGATATATAAATAAATTACCTAAATTAATAACTATTGATTTCTACAATGGAATGTATCAATACTGAATTTATTTAAGCTGGACAATGACACCATTTTCTTTGAGTTGCTGTGCAGCCAAAATTGTTTGCCAGTTATCACTGTAATGCTGCTTTGACACAATCTATAAATGTCTGTATAGCGAGGTAAATAGTCTATGACTTTGACATATAATTATTAAAGAATAAAACAGTTAAACAACATGAAAATCACCATGGTACTTGGGGAGATGTAGAACAAGAATCAGGTGGAGTTTGGAGAAAACAATTTGATTTTATTGTTTTATGACTTTTTAAAACATGTCTGTACAGCAAGGTAAATAGTATTGGCCATGACTTTGGCATATAATTAATAAATAATAAAACAGTTAAACAACATGAAAATCATCACAGTGGTACTTGGGGAGATGTAGAACAAGAATCAGGTGGAGTTTGCAAAAAAACAATTTGATTTTATTTTTTTTATGAATTTTTAAAATATGTCTGTATAAAGAGGTAAATACCTTGCTATAACATGTCTGTATAGCAAGGAAGATAGTATTGGCCATGACTTTGACATATAATTATTAAAGAATGAAACAGTTAAGCAACATGAAAATTACCACAGTGGTACTTTTGAAGATGTAGAACAATTTGTAGAAAAGAATTTGATTTAATATTTTTATTAATTTTTTGCAGAGCGTTTCTGTATTTGGTTGCGTTGTGATTATTTGCAGCGCGTTTCTGTATTTGGTTGTGTTGTGAACTTTTGCAGCGCGTTTTTGTATTTGGTTGTGTTGTGAACTTTTGCAGCACGTTTTTGTCAAATTGATGAAGATGTTTTCTTAATTTGCTGGTGTTTTCTTCAGTTGCAGTGCGTTGAGCTCTCTCAGCCACTGTAATGTTAACTAGTCTGTACAAGAGATTAGATTATCTGAGAATGAATGTTCCAAAAGAGCATCTGGCATTCTCAAATCTAAGGTGAAATAAAGGCAAAGGGCATCTATGTCCAATAGAATATGACTGTTTGTTTTGTTTTGTTTTTTGTTTTTTACAAAGGGTTTTAAAATATGAATCTGTTTATTAGAGACAGTTATTGGATGGACTTCCATGAAAAGCTTTCTGCTCAGCTCAGGAGAGAATACTGTCAAAATATTATTAAATTCAATTTATTTATAGAGCACATTTAAAATCAACCTTGGTTGACATAGAACAGAAAAATACAGATAATAAAATAATAATAATATATTTCTTCTGTCTAAATACTGCAGAAGGTCAAGCAGTCCATCTACACATGACATCAGTGCTTCAGTTACTTTGTATAATTCATTTTGAATTCTGTTCTGCGCAAAGGCGGCCTTTGCCACTTGGAGGCCTGTTTCAGTGAAACAGTAGGAGAGAAAAACATTGTATGCATTGCGACTGCAGTTACTTTTATTATCTCCGTTATAATGTTATCTTATATTTCACACTTAATAGTCTATTTAGAAACACATTCTATCTCTTTAACCAGAATCGTGACCGAAAACAAAAACAGCATTCAATCTTCGTCACTCTCTTAACCCCTCAGCAAGCACTTTGGACAGCAAAATGACCAGGCATTGAGAGCAATAAAAATTAGAGAACAGAGATAATGAATGTAATAGGAATTAGTACTAATACAATATGAATACAAAAATAATTTGGCTTTCTGAAAATGGAATGCTTCACAAACTCCACAAGTTTATCCTTATCCAGCAATCTCATAACATTGTGTTCGAATGACAGCAAGTGCATACAGTCTTTCTTGCAGGATGCTGGACTGCAGGTATGATTTTATCAGCCGCAGACGCAAGATAGGCCTAGAGCCTACAGTCTGCATTACCAAGATTAATCTTGGCCAAACAGTTAATCCTACCTCCAAACCTCACTCAGACCAACAAAACACTTAATATGTCTCAAAATAAGCTTATTAACACTGACAACAATTCTCATTCAGAAAACATACATGCCATTCATAACACACTGTAAAAAAAAATAGTTAGCTAATATTAATTTCTTGTTTATTGAACTGTTCACTGAACGATTGTTTACTGTTTACTGAACGATTCATTATCACATTTGAAATTATGCTGATATATGGGAAAACAGCACTCTCATGTGGTATTGCTTAACTATATTCATTAAAGGCCTATTTAAAAAAAGAAAAGAAAATACATTTTTTTTGGCATTTTTGCCTCAAGCCCAATCATTTCTGAGGCCCCTTTCAAACGCAAGCAGAGGCCTGTTTTAAGTGAAACGGGTGAAACTGGTTCTGCACTCCACCTGACTCAAACTGTTCCCTCCACCTGCATTGCTGGCAGCAAAAGTGGGTCTGTGGGCTCCAGTGAAACGTCAGTACAAAGGATCGGTGTGCTGGTGGGCCAGTCATCAAGCTGAAAAAAAATTAAAACAAGCTCAAGTTGTAATTTTTCCTAATACTGTAGTGTAAGTCATTACTTCTAGAAATAGATATGGTTTGGAGTGTTTTCTATGTTCTACTTTAACTGGGTCAGATATACTTCAACTGTGCTGTGTAAAACAACAAAAAAAAGTGGTTTCTAAAAGAAAAATAAAGATGAGCTCATTCAGATGTCTGGACAGCAGTGTTGGGTGTAAATAATTACTAATTGGCGAAGCCACAGGTGTGCCAGGGTGTGCCGGTGCCACCCACAGTGGCAGCTCTATCTAAAAATAAATGCAGAATTATTTTTTATAGTCTTAATAAAAAATGTTTTTCTAAAGTTGGGATATTGTTGTTTATTTACAATATTTGTTAATTTAAAATGTAATTTAAATTTTATTTTATTTTTGTTAAAATACTGCCAACCAATCCGTAAACAGCCGCTGACTGTGACCCCAGCATCTTGGTAGACGTTTGCCGCGCATTCTAAACAATAGACCCTTTTCACATTTCTAGGTTTCTCAGAAGCAGGCCCTAAGCAGCTGCTTAGTTCGCTTATAGGGAGGGCTGCCTCTGGTCACATAAGTTCACACACACACACACACATATATATATATATATATATATATATACATACACATACAGGGAACTCGCACTGCGTCCTGAGACACTTTGGGGGGGAATGCCTCCGTGTGACTGGTATCTGAAGCAACTGTAAAACCATGGCGACAGCCTATGATGTCATACTAGTGTGAGCAGAAAGTAAATAAGGGGTGCCTAGAGAACATGTCATCTTCTTATCAGTTTTCAGTTTCATTTGAAGCACACTGTTCAAATCTACATAAAAAAAAAAAGGCCTGTTAAAACAAAAGTTTCAAACTGTGTGCATGATCCGTGTCATAATTATTTGACACTCGATAACACACTTGTACATTCTTTGTTAGAGACTTGTACGCTCAGTTCCTGAGGGAGCTGCTGCCATGCACTGTGAGCATTCCTTCTTCTCGAGGGAAGATGGAGAGGCTTCTGTGCCCAGTGGCTCAGGTCCTGCTTGAGCTGAGGTGGAGAGGAGACTGAGATCATAGGGCTCACAGAGGGAGCTCGCTGAAGAGTTTGAGAGACGCGTTAATCTTTTGCACGCTTCAGTGGCTGACGAGTGTTTTTGAAGTGAAAATGCGTTCTCTCTTGCATCCTCAGGATCAGCAGACAGTGCTTTGCTGGCATTATGCAGAAAGAGCAAGAGAAGACATCTGTGCCCTCGCAGCCGCTCTGCCACGCATATGACCAGTTGTTGGGTGTTATGGAGCACGCATCACGCAGCTGTCAGCTGTCATGAGAGCGCGTCAGTCTAGAGACCGCTCATGTAAGATTGGAAACACAAACAGTTTCTTTACGGCCATAACCACCTCAGCTTCCGTGAGCGGTTGAAAAAAAACATTGACTTTAAAGCTCCGGCTCTGCCCTTATATGGCAGGACATACATGGTGCTTTAAGCATACCAAGCGACCTGCTGAAAGACTGGACCTGCACTGGACCTACAAATCTTGTGTATATATATATATATATATATATAAAACATGCCAGTCTGGGTCTCCCTAATCCTTTCAGGCTGTGAGAGTATGGCAGACTCCATTTACATTAAGTCCTCCGCTCTTTGAAGTCACAGGTTGTGAGGCGAGATCTGTTATAAATTCAGTGACCTCAGCTCCCTATAGAAAGGAATAAAGGTGTTTATTCATAATATCATAGATTATATTTTATATAGGGGCAATTTAACTAGGGCCCTGGAGCTTCCATTATTAGGTAAGGTTATTCTGACAACCTGTTGTGAGTAGCTTGGCCTCCGCTCATTTGGAGAGTCGATTTAAAACCAAGGCCGCCGTTCATCGGAGCTCCAGATATTTTATATTTCATATGTTCAGCCCTCTGGGGGGGGGCCATCTTGATAATCACTCTGTACCGAGTGAGTTGGCTTCCTCTCGTTTAGAGGGTCTTTCTAAAAAACTGAAGCCACCACTCTTTTGAGCTCCAGAAAAGATCACGATTTCAAGTGTATGGCCTTCTTTAGGCCTCCTTGATAAACCGCCCTAGGCTGAGTGGAGTGATTTCCTCTCACTGAGAGAGGCACTATGCTGAAAGCCTCCACTCCCCCGATGCTCCAGTTAGATCATGACTTCAAGTACTCGGCCCTCTGTGGGCTGCCTTGACAACCACCCTGTGGTAAGTTAGCTGGCTTCCTTTCGTCTGAGAGTCACTACGTCGAAGCCGCCACTCCATTGAGCTCTAGGTAGATGATGTCCTAAGTGTTCCATCGTAAGGCCACCCTGACAATCACCCCTTCATTATTCTGAAGCCACCGCTTCACAGAGCTCCAGGTGGATAGTTCCCCTGTAGTGAGTGAGCCGGCCTCCTCTTGCTTAGAGAGTTGTTAGTCCGAAACCTCCGCTTCACTGAGCTCCAGGAAGGTCATGAATGAGCGTTGTTAGGCTTCCTCTGATTTAGAGAGTGAAAAGCACTATGTTGCAGCCTCTGCTCTCTAGAGCTTTTGTTAGTAGAATTATCAAGCTTGTGGCCTTTTAGAGCAGGCTATCCTGTGAAAGATTCTTGATTGTATCCATCAAGTTGCGGAGTTGAGCGTCCTAGGCTTCCTCTGTGGAACTCATCCCATTGAGGCCTCCACTCCTTCAGATCTTAGCTCAGACAGCAACCTCTCTTGGAGTGAGAGTCATTATTTGTTCAGGCCTCCACCCTTGAGCTTTGTCTCAGGTCAAGCTGATATTAACTCCCCTTGTTCAGGGTCCTCTAAGAGTGCTTCACTCCCAGAGCTTTGCACCCCTTGTGTTCAACACCAACGATGCTCAGGTTGAGCCAACTAAGTGCTCCCTCCTATTTAGGATGGTGTTTAGTAAGCTCCCTTAGAGCTCAAGCATTAGCCCCGAGCCCATGTCCGTGGTATTCTGGAGTAGTAGGTCCTATATAGCATGGGGTACTCCTCTCATTAAGACCCTATGTAGAGTACCCAGCCTCCATAGTGCTTTGAAAAGAAGTGCTCTGTAGGTCCAGGGTTGAGCAGAATAACTCCCCTTGTTTGTAAGGATTTGGAAAGCGCTATGCTGAGTCCTGCTCCCCAGGATGCGCGACTCTTTGTCCGGTATGAGCTGGTTACTGCCTCTTCTGCAGTCCCTCTCATCTGTTTGCCTCTCTTGAGGCAAGTATGGTAAGAGACTCTGTTTAGAAAACAGACAGGTTGTTGGCTAGACTAGGTCACAAGTCAGACCAAGTTAGCCTCCCTGGTGGCTCTGGGGGTTGACACAATGTCCCTCTAAAATGTCCGGATTCCCTCTCAAGGAAAATTTCGGCATGCACTCCCCTCAGCATGGCAGCTTGGGTATTCCGTTCCCCAAATTGTCTCAGGAAGCATTGCGAGTCCCTTTCGAAAGGGAACATCTTGGGTTACACTGCATCTCGTAGCCATGCCTCTGGGCTGCCTAGTCAGTCCCTTCAGACGAAGAAATGGATGACATGTTCTCTAGGCACCCCTTATATATGTTGTGGTCACACTGATATAACATCATAGGCTGTTGCCGGCCAATAGGATTGCCGTGGTTTTACAGTTTCTTCTTCCCCCCCAAAGTGTCTCAGGACGCAGCGTCTCGTTCCCTGTTCTCAGGGAACATCTCGGGTTACAACTGTAACCCTTGTTCCCTGAGAAGGGAACGACAGTAACGTCAGTAGCGACACTTTGGGGAACGCATGAATGAAACTATTCCAATCTGCCGAGGCAGTGTCCCGTTCCCTTCTCAGGGAACAAGGGTTACTGTCGTAACCCGAGATGTTCCCTTTTGAACACTGCTAATCATTCGCTTAGAGACAGGGAGACTTAAGAGACCCGAAGCACACCATCAACTGATCTGATTTCCTCCATTGAGAAGACCTCTGTAAATACACAGCCTCCTTGCCCAGCATATGCCAAGTTACTGGAGGTTGTGGAACGCGCCGCCGGCAGGCTGCAGCTGCCGTAGGAGTGCGTGAGGAGGGAGACCGTTCACGGCATATTAGACAAACGTTTTCTTTCTGGCCACAACCCCGTAACTCTAGTGAGCCTTCCATTCCTTCCAGATCTTCACGTTGAGATCAAGAAGGCATGGAAGAACCCATACTCGGCTAGAATTCATCCACGGATTGGGCCAACATGGGTATGTGTCGCTGCCGCCCATTGACGAGACTTTTGGGTAATGGCGGCCTGGGTATATTGTTCCCCATAGCGTTTGCATACGCAGAGTAGAAGTTTTCTTTCAAAAGGGAACATCTCAGGTTACATATGTAACCTTGGTTCGCTGAGAACAGGGAACGAGACTCTGCGTTTCCTTGCCATGCTTCGGGCTGCCTGCTGAACAGTCCCTCAAGACGATGGATAATGACTGCTTCCCCAGGCGCCCCTTTTATACTTCCGGGTCGCGCTGTATGACGTCATAGGCTGTCGGCGGCCAATAGGAATTGGAGTTATTGGATAGTTGGCTTTCAGACACCGAGTCACATGATGTTCCCCCCATAGCGTTTTCAAATGCAGAGTCTCGTTCCCTGTTCTCAGGGAACCATGGTTACATACGTGACCTGAGATGTTTCCTTTTACTGCAGTAAAAGTAGAATGATTACATTGAAGCCATTCTACATTTTTGGTTGAGTGTTGAATGTGTGCATTCTTGGCAACATAGCAACATATGAGTCATTACTTTATAGAATGTACAATGGAAAAAAAGAAGAAGAAAGTAATAATTGCTCAGGGCAGCCACTGGTCAAATGAGTCCCCGATGCAGAACTTAAGTTGCCCCCTTAGTTGAAATTGCTTTCTGGGGGTGGGTGGGGTGTTGATGGTGTTCCTATAGAGGGTGGGATGGTGTCCCATTAGTTATTGCCCTAAGCAGACCACATATTCTGCATATATGGAACAGTGGTAGTGGAATCGTTGTAGTAAAAGCTTTATATGAAGCTTTTACTGAAATGAAAATATGAAATTGCTGCCATTTATCAACAACAAATCCAACGTACATGGTCTTTGGTTATAATGTTTTTTTTTTGTTTTTTTTTTTCCCGCCACAAAATAAAAAATATATATAAAAGGTAATTGTGACTTTTTATTTCACAAATCTTTTTTTTTTTTTTCTATGACTTTTTTCTCAGAATTGTGATATATAAACTATGGGTATTGTAACGAAGGGAACTGGATGACAGAGTTGGGGAGTGCATGTGCAGGCTTTATTATAGTGAGCGTAGTCGTACAGGCAGAGGTCAACAACCAGCAAACAGATACAAGAGGGCAAGGCAAAAGGGTAATCCAAACACAGGCAATGGTCAAGGTAGGCAGCAAGCGATCATCAAACAAGGAAAACAGTCCAGGGTCGAAAACACAGGCTAGGCTAGGCTAGGCTAGGCTAGGCGCAAGGAAACAAGGAACACGGAGACAAGGTCGAACACGGAGACAAGGTCGAACACGGAGACAAGGTCGAACACGGAGACAAGGTCGAACACGGAGACAAGGTCGAACACGGAGACAAGGTCGAACACGGAGACAAGGTCGAACACGGAGACAAGGTCAAACAAAGGCTAAACAATCCTCAGCCATGAGTGTGTGTGAGTGCAGCTTATAAAGGGTCACTGATGGGAAACAGGTGTGAGTGCATGATTGGTTCCTAGGTGAGGGATTGTGGGAAATGTAGTCCAGAGTGAAGTATAACAGTGTGTGCAATGAAATGGTGAACTGGCGACCTCTGGTGGGGAGTAGCAGGAACCAGCAGGCGCCGGATACGTAACATGTATTGAGAGAAAAAAAAGTCAATTTTTTCTTTTTTTTTTTATTTCTTTTTTTTTATTCATGGCAGAAATAAGCCTTCATAGGTTCATTATGTGTAAGGGGGAAACCATAGAGATGCACAGTCCAGCACACATTCTTACTTCTCCCTTGTCCTGATCCAGCTACTCCTCTTCTTTATCTATTCCTCTCCCTTACCCAGACATTTTTTTCTCTCTCTTCTCCTCTTGTTCTGCATCCACACTGAACAAATCTGATTCAAAGAGTCCTATTTTACTGTATGTCCATGTAATGAAAAAACTTCAACACCTGACTATGCCTCCAACTGAGATTAGAATCTGCTATTTCTCAATATTTCAGTAGTCTGCTAATTAAAAATGCTTATCAATTGTTTCAGTATTTGTTTTATATATTTTTTCAATACTTTTAACCTGCTGTTGTTGCAGAAGTAGAGGTTTTATACTATATTTAATGATTGGAACATTGGGTCTTCATTTCTGACTTGCTGTGTTGAAGCATTTGTAAAAAAAGATGAGAAAGATCCATGATTTTGGTATGGGGTAAGCTTGTATGAAAAGAAAATTTAAGCATTTTAGAAACGTGTTAATTGACTGCATTTTGTGTGAAAACGACAAATTGTGTTAATGGTATGGTCACAGCAGACGGATGTTATGCTAATTGTGTTTAGAGTTTTGAAAATGTGACTACAGATTGGACAAAAGTATGTTAGCAGTTGAAAAAAAAATTATCCAAATTATTTTAATGGTTAATCAATTAATCATTTGGTACATCTATAGATTTCTATATACAGATTCTGTAGATATAGTTTCTACTTTGTTTGCAATTTCTGGTACAAATAACCAAAAGTAACAAATTATTTTTACATTATAAGCGATTTATCTTATTTTATAACCACTATGTTCAAAGTGTGTGTGTGTGTGTGTGCGTGCGTTTTTGTGACATATCAGGACACAAATTTGTATAATGACATGGGTATGACATAGGTATTACAAGGAGAGGGTGACTTATGAGGACATTACCCCATGTCCCCATTTTTCAAAAGGTGTGGGGTTCCCTACGTTATGGGGGCCAAATGTCCCCACAAGTATAATAATACCAGTAAATTCTGACCTTGTGGGGACATTTTTTGGTCCCCGTGAGGAAACAAGCTTATGATCATACAGAATGGTCTTTTTTGTAAATCTAAAATATCAGAAATAGAATGTCCCCATAAAACATGGAAACCCAACGTGTGTGCGTGTGTGTGTGTGTGTGTGTGTGTGTAACAGAGAGATTTGCAATTTGTGAACATCGAGCAGGATAGAGTACAAGGGAAAACAGGGAAACAGTCAATGACTGTATAACATCAGATTGATCAGTGATGCATCAGAAGAAGAGAGACAGATGGCATCAAATACAGCATTTTACATTACAGTATGTATGCCATGTGTAAACAGATTACCATAGTAGAGACACATTATTACTCACCCTTATAAAGGTCAATTACAGTATAGATTCAGTCATATGGTACAGTGAGAACATTTACTACACTGTAAAAAATTATTTTCATGATTTGTTATTACAACATTTTTTTTTGTCAAATCAATTTAGATAATTAATGTGGTTCAGATAACATAATAATTTGAGTTTCTGTTGATTAAAACAATCGCCTTCATTGTATTTCAAATTTTTTATTTCAGTGAACTCAACAGGTAACCAGGTAACTTTTTAAGTTTTTTTTTTTTTTTAAGTTAAACCAGCAATTCTTTTTTACAGTGTATATTGGCAGGAAACTCTGTTCTAGCACAAAACCTCATGGCCATTTCAAAACTTCATCACACATTTTGATAACACACTAAATAGTTACCATTACAAACATTATGGATAGGTAATATAAGTGTATTTTCTAATGTGGCATCTGTTATTTTAGCAACATGGGTGATTTGAAACATGTATATTGAATTGTTTGCTATTGAATCAACTGATTGTTAGAAGTACTAAACTGAAAGAAGAACATACTGTTGTGTTTCAGTGATTAAAGCAAATGTTCTCATTACATATTACAACGATCTTGTGTTTTGAAACAGTGATTATGTAGAATGAAAATATGTACAACTGTAATGAAAGCAAGAGATCAGGTTTTGAAAGAATGACTAGCTGTTACAAGTGTGATCAGTTTGGATTTTTGTACCAAGAGTTTTGAAAATATACACCTTATATGTGAAAATAGTACCAAAGCGAATAATAATAATAATAATAAAAACTGTAAATGCACACTTACCAGTACTCTGGGAATAGGCTCCCTGTGACAAATTTGTTTGATCTGTGGACCAAAGTATGTTGCCGACCATCCAAGAATAAAGACCATGGCAACCGCTACTACTACAGCAATGCTCACTAT
The DNA here is from genome assembly GCA_037101425.1 of Elopichthys bambusa. NCBI lineage: Eukaryota > Metazoa > Chordata > Actinopteri > Cypriniformes > Xenocyprididae > Elopichthys > Elopichthys bambusa. The sequence continues at coordinate 23,007,955 of CM074437.1, read as the reverse complement.
CATCGGCTTCACAAAGTCAGATGTCTGCTCTAGAAAGGAAATCAATGGTTAAGGTTAACTGGCATAGGATGACATAGTATTATATTTATCACCTTGTCAATTCTCTTAGTTTCTTCCTAATGCATTAATCTGCAGACATGGAATAACATCAATCTACTAAAACCATTTCCGTTATCAAAGGTTTGCACCCTGATCACTCACCAGGAATGATTAGGCACTGCGTGTCAATGCTGCAGATCTTGTTAATGGCTTCTACTATTGCTTCTGCTCTGAAGCACATCTTCTCTTCCCCTCGATGGGCAGCAATAGAAAAATGATAGGGATATGCTCTGATCACATGAATTAAGGCCTGCAATAACATCCATCATGGTCACAATAGACCTTAGTCAGGACAGACACTCACTGCCTCATTTTCAATTGTGTTAAGAGAAATATGCTGTCTACATCCATTCATTAGCAAAGCCAGACATCTACAGTATACAGAGAGCCAATAGCCAGATATCTTGTATATATTTGATACAACATGAAAGTATTAAAATATTCTCACATTTTGTTCGTCCCCCTCATTCCAGACTTTAAGGTTTATGGTCATATCAGAAAGTGTTGTACTGAAGCCCACCTGGATGGGATCCTCCTCCACATTCACTGTCATTTTCGGTGCCAGCAACACTGCTATAAAAGACCAAAAAAGGACGTGACCCAACTGAGCAATTTCAGACATGTATCTCTATTTTGGTTTTAGCAAAAATAATGCCAATAATGCTCAACTGTCTCTCCTGTTGAAGGTTGCTGGTAGTTGTGTCCATGATTTTTTGCCATCACAGTTTGTCTTTATGCGGATGCTGTAGTCAGAGTTGGAGGCCAGGTCATGAGTGAGATCACACCTGTTTTCACTGATCTCTTGGCAGTCATATGCATTCACCCAAGTTCCATTAAGTTTGTATAACTCATACTCTCTACATTAAGAATCAGAGATGAGTAATTTTAGAATGATTATTCAAGACAATTGTCATGATTAACACATTATTAAATAAAGATTATGTTTGATTGCATTCCTGGGAAAAAAATGGGGAAGGGGGCATGCCCAAAATGGCTAAACACTAAGCTTTTAATTGTCTTAACCACAAATTATTAGCAAAATGTAGGCAAATGCACTAATTAAAAAGCCATTGCTGTCTCAGAAAAACATCAGAAAGAATGAAGTTTTTGGCAGAATATGGGAAGTAGTGTGTGGAGTGATGAATTACAATAAAATATGAATTGCATGGTGATGCTCCAGAGTGGTGTCTTCGAAAATCTGGTAAGAATTATAATAATAAATGCATCTGCATCACAGTGCATCACAGTGAAAGCATGGAGAAAGCGGTGTCATTGTGTGGGGAGCTACTTCATTGTGAAAAGTCATTTAAGATGAATGTCTAAAGTGGACCATCAAAATAAAGCGTAACTAAATATTTGGTCTTGTAATAAACTCAAAAGAACTGAAAGACATTTTTCAACAATTCATGTTTGAAGCATTAATATTAAGTGGAACAACACTCTTCTTCCTGTAAAAAGCTGTTCAAGTTGGGGAAGGCTATTCCATGCTAAGTTACTTTATCTACAGTGATTTGTGGTTAAGACCATTAAAAGACCACTGAATTTTTTGCCATTTTCGGCTTGGCTTGGTCCACCGCCCACCCTGGCCAGGAGTCTGCCAAGGAGTGTGTATTATATATTTTAATTAAATATATCAGTATTTAATTTATAAGAGGAAGAGTCATCGCAGCTTTTATAAAAAACATGTACTTTATTTTACAAACCCGATTCCAAAAAAGTTGGGACACCGTACAAATTGTGAATAAAAAAGGAATGCAATAATTTACAATTCTCATAAACTTATATTTTATTCACAATAGAATAAAAAATAATATATCAAATGTTGAAAGTGAGACATTTTGAAATGTAATGCCAAATATTGGCTCATTTTGGATTTCATGAGTTATTGACTTATTAGGTCAACTGGCAATATGATTGGGTATAAAAAGAGCCTCTCAGAGTGGCAGTGTCTCTCAGAAGTCAAGATGGGCAGAAGAACACCAATTCCCCCAATGCTGCGGCGAAAAATAGTGGAGCAATATCAGAAAGGAGTTTCTCAGAGAAAAATTGCAAAGAGTTTGAAGTTATCATCATCTACAGTGCATAATATCATCCAAAGATTCAGAGAATCTGGAACAATCTCTGTGAGTAAAGGCCGGATCAAGGCCGGAAAACCATACTGGTTGCCCGTGATCTTCGGGCCCTTAGACGGCACTGCATCACATACAGGAATGCTACTGTAATGGAAATCACAACATGGGCTCAGGAATACTTCCAGAAAACATTGTCGGTGAACATAATCCACCGTGCCACCACGCGGGTCAAAAAAGAAGCCATATCTAAACATGATCCAGAAGTGCAGGCTTTTTTTCTGGGCCAAGGCTCATTTAAAATGGACTGTGGCAAAGTGGAAAACTGTTCTGTGGTCAGACGAATCAAAATTTGAAGTTCTTTTTGGGAAACTGGGATGCCATGTCATCCGGACTAAAGAGTACAAGGACAACCCAAGTTGTTATCAGCGCTCAGTTCAGAAGCCTGCATCTCTGATGGTATGGGATTGCATGAGTGCATGTGGCATGGGCAGCTTACACATCTGGAAAGGCACCATCAATGCTGAAAGGTATATCCAAGTTCTAGAACGACATATGCTCCCATCCAGACGTCGTGACTTTCAGGGAAGACCTTGCATTTTCCAACATGACAATGCCAGACCACATATTGTATCAATTACAACATCATGGCTGCGTAGAAGAAGGATCCGGATACTGAAATGGCCAGCCTGCAGTCCAGATCTTTCACCCATAGAAAACATTTGGCGCATCATAAAGAGGAAGATGTGACAAAGAAGACCTAAGACAGTTGAGCAACTAGAAGCCTGTATTAGACAAGAATGGGACAACATTCCTATTCCTAAACTTGAGCAACTTGTCTCCTCAGTCCCCAGATGTTTGCAGACTGTTATAAAAAGAAGAGGGGATGCCACACAGTGGTGAACATGGCCTTGTCCCAACTTTTTTGAGATGTGTTGATGCCATGAAATTTAAAATCAACTTATTTTTCCCTTAAAATGATACATTTTCTCAGTTTAAACATTTGATATGTCATCTATGTTGTATTCTGAATAAAATATTGAAATTTGAAACTTCCACATCATTGCATTCCTTTTTTTATTCACAATTTGTACAGTGTCCCAACTTTTTTGGAATCGGGTTTGTATTTTATCTTTACTTTTTTCTTTGCATTGCACTTGGTGATGTAAGGCTTGGATGCAGCTGCTAGGCCATGAAAACCAATTCCATGAAGCTCTCTACACACTGTTCTTGAGCTAATCTGAAGGCCACATGAAGTTTGGAGGTCTGTAGATATTGACTAACTTCCACATCATTGCATTCCTTTTTTATTTACAATTTGTACAGTGTCCCAACTTTTTTGGAATCGGGTTTGTATTTTATCTTTACTTTTTTTTTTTTTTTGGCAGACAAAATAATGTGTTTTTGCAATGAACAATAGTTCAGTAAGAAAAGAAAAACCTTACTGGGCAGTTGTGGTCATGTAATGATTTTATTGTTTCCGTCTGATATTAATTGTCTATTATACCATAACATAACATGCTGACACACTGGATTGGCACATCAGCCTTATTCCTAAAATAAATAAATAAAAACAACAACAACAAAACATTCAGAAATATGCGTACCCTTGAAATTGCACAGAGTAGTTGACAGTGGAACATGACACCTGCAAGGGGCTCCATTTCAGGATGTGCTTCATGTTTACAGAATACATTGAGGTGTTAAGAGGTGTGGGTGGTGTACTTGAATCTGAAATGCATGACCAATATTACTATTTGACATATGGGGGGGGGTCTGATCTTTATGATGTTTTTTTAAACTGGACTTGCAAATACTTGCAAAAACATTCACACATGCTGATCAGAGTGTTCAGACCCTCTGGCAATATTCATTTATTCATTCAAACTCTTTGCTTCTGTTAAAAGCATTTTGAGAACGTCAAACCTTAAATTCATTGCATAAACCTGTTCAATCTTTCAAGACCATAAATACTGTATTAACGAATTACATTACATAATCCCTTCTTATACAGTAAATGTAATATCTATACACCATAATGGCTGTTTAATGATTACGTTAAATGCTTTCCTAAATATGCATAATAAAAGTATGATATGGTACTATACGCATTTTATGTTTTAAGCCCGGGATACACTGCACGATTTTTGGCTGTCCCAGACGAAAGACTGCCATCGTGAAACAATCGTGACGATTTCTGTGATCGTGGCTCTTAATCGGTGGTCCTATGTCGTACAATGAGAGAGGTTCAAAGACGGCCGTTTTCCCGGTCTTGCGACCAAAGAAAGCCTACGATCATTTTCTGACAGTGTCAGAAATTCAGCTTGATCAATGCACAATATGTTTGCTGCTACGACTTACTTGTACTGACCAGCCAATAAAAAACTTAAAACTGCTTACCTTAAGCTCTTTTCCCTTCTTCTTTCGCCGCTTCCTTTTTATTTTCAGCACACATAAAAACTACAACTGCCAAAGTGTGTTTCAGCATAGTGTTTTGTTTACTAGTAGCACATGCTGATGGCGTTTTATTCTTCTATAGAAACTTACATCGTAGCCTACGAGTCAATAGGTGTCATGATCGTACAGTCTACATGCATGTCGTACCCAAGTTTAGTAGATCTATGTCGCACAGTGTGATAAAGTAATGATCTTATAGGATTGCTAAAATCGTGCAGTCTATACAGGGCTTTAGGCAGAGGTGTAAAGATTACCTGAAAACCACACTTGACTAAAAGTACATAAACCCACTGTGAAAATGACTCTATTACAAGTCACCAATTCCAATGCGACTATAGAGTAAAAGTCTTAGAGTATCTGATTTTAAGTGATTTTTACTCGTACTGAATGTAGGCTCAAAGATGCACTAGTCCTCAACACCTAAGAGACATGTAGTGAAAAACAAGAAACAGTTGATCTGTGAGGAGAGCAATCACATTTATTTTCTAAAATCAAAATGAAACTGAACACCTCAAAATTGCAATAAATCAAGATCGACACAACAGCCTCTCTAAAGTCTACAAACACTCAAATCTCAGTTAAATTCAAGTGCTCAAAAAGGGCATAAGTAAACTAATATTCTTCAAAAAGGTCTTTTCAATATAACAGAGAAATAAAATAATGTTAAGTAAAAGCCTACTTGCACTAGACATGCTGGTTTTGGCCTCATCACTGGCTGCAGCCATGTCCTTATCTCATATATAAAATGCCTGCAATTCGCAACCACCTGCTAATGCCCTCACATTCGTGTAAAGTAGCCTTGTTGACAAGTTTGGGTAAGGCAAAATGCACAAGATATTGTACCTTCAATGCCCTGTAGATGACATTATCGCTTCTAATAAAGTGCTGAAGAAAAAGTAAGGTACCATGCAAAAATGAGTACATATAGTTATTAAAAAATATAGTTAAGTATAGAGTAAAAGTTGCTAATATCTGTCATACTCAGTAAAACTTCAGAGTAGCCAAAAAGATACTTACAGTACCTAATTACATTTACTCCATTACTTTACACCACTGCTATTAGGCCAGGTTTAAAATGCCAAACTCAATTTTATACAATATTGAACAGCAGGTTTCTGTTCCATTAAAAAACTACAAGAGCCCTGGCTAATAATTACAACTGGTTTCTTGATGGAAGAATCTCTTTAAAACTTTTTGTGCAGGCCTATGCCACAGATTTCTTTTTACATATCCTGTGTACTGTATGTATATAGTTATAATTGACTGAGAGGTTATACGTACAGTTAATGGTAAAGTGCAGAAGCAGAGGAAACAGGCTCTTAATCAAACTGCTGTTCATAACCTCCTGTTCTCCCGTCTCTGTGAATGCCAGCCCTAAATCCCTCTTCCTTTGCAACAACTGGAAAGAGTCCAGGATTTTCCCTCTGTCCCTTTTCAAGTAAAACTATCCCTGAGATTAAAGGTGTTAGAGGTGTCTTCATGTTATCTGCACCTATGAACATGCCTAAATGAGAAACTTGAGACATGGGAAACGAAAGGTGCAACAAAAACAGCATGACTCGTTGGGCGAGATACCTCACACACTGGAATAAACCTGTAGGACCTGTTTGAAAATTACGGTTGCATGAGATTTATGAAACTATGTAAAAACAGAAGGAGGTGAGTCCCTTTGTAAGAGGAGGTGTGTTAAATTAGGGCCATATGTGTTAATTATGATCAAGAAAGTGAAATAGTTTGAAATTGTATTTTGCATTGCCTTGAAGTGTGCATGTTTTAGGAATGTGACATCTAAGATTAAATATATTTTTAAACAGTTTGTCAAACTTCTATTTAACATATATTCTTGATAAAATATCAGTGGCATCATTGGTTGTCAGGATAATGATCACAAGCCCAATGAATTGTGAAATACTAGTGAAGTACTTTGATAAGAAAGTGTCTATTAAAAAGATAAGTGTCAGTAAATAATATGGATAAGAGAGAAAGACTGTTACTAAAGCAATGACAACAGAGCATTATTTTCTTTATTTAATTTTTTTTCATAAGACTGTTGTATATCTAATAACTTACACAATAAAACCCTAATGAATATTTTTTTTTCTGAATTGGATAATGTATAGTCTAATAATAAAATGATAAGAACTTTTTGAAAAATATTGTTAGATTGGTCAAGCATTCTTATAAATGTAACAAAATACTGATTGTATTTGTAAGTATAGACTCAAAGTCTGTGCACAATGAGTGCAATGAACAGGCTGCCAAGATATCCAAGATAAGTTTGTGCAAGCAACTAATTGTCACATGAAATGTAAAAGTTTACCCTGATGGCAGAGGAATCACTTGCAGGCAGTCACTAGAAAACCACAGAATTAGAACTGAGAACACCCAAAATGAGACTTTTATTCTAAATGTGATGAAAATATGATCTAATTTCTTATGAGGACCAATAATGTTCACAAGACATGATCTCTAACATTACTAAAAAATTTAAATAAATAAATACACTATATTGCCAAAAGACTTTTACATGCACATGAACTTTAATGACATCCTATTTTTAATCCGCAGGGTTTAATATGGAGTTGGCCCACCCTTTGCAGATTTAACAGACTCAACTTTTCTAGGAAGGCTTTCCACAAGGTTTAGGAGTGTGTTTATGGACATTTTTTACCATTCTTCTAGAAGCGCATTTGTGAGGTCAGGCAGTGATGTTGGCGAGAAGGCCTGGCTCGCAGTCTCCACTCTAATTCATCCTAAAGGTGTTCTATTGGGTTGAGGTCAGGACTCTGTGCAGGCCAGTCAAGTTCCTCCACACCAAACTCGCTCATCCATGTCTTTATGGACCTTGCTTTGTGCACTGGTGTGCAGTCATGTTGGAACAGGAAGGGGCCATCCCCAAACTGTTCCCACAAAGTTGGAAGCATGAAATTGTCCAAAAAGTCTTGGTATGCTGAAGCATTAAGAGTTCCTTTCACTGGAACTAAGGGGCCAAGCCCAACCCCTGAAAAACAACCCCAGACCATAATCTTCCCTCCACCAAACTTTACACTTGGCACAATGCAGTCAGGCAAGTACTGTTCTCCTGGCAACCGCCAAACCCAGACTCGTCCATCGAATTGCCAGACAGAGAAGCATGATTCGTCCCTCCAGAGAACACGTCTCCACTGCTCTAGAATCCAATGGCGGCGTGATTTACACCACTGCACCCGACGCTTTGCATTGCACTTGGTGATGTAAGGCTTGGATTCAGCTGCTAGGCCATGGAAACCAACTCCATGAAGCTCTCTACACACTGTTCTTGAGCTAATCTGAAGGCCACATGAAGTTTGGAGGTCTGTAGATATTGACTCTGCAGAAAGTTGGCGACTTCTGCACACTGTGCGCTTCCGCATGCGTTTGCCCCCGCTCTGTGATTTTACATGGCCTACCACTTTGTGGCTGAGTTGCTGTTGTTCTCAATTGCTTCCACTTTGTTAAAATACCACTAACAGTTGACCGTGGAATATTTAGTAGTGAGGAAATTTCACAAATGAACTTATTGCACAGGTGGCAACCTATCACGGTACCACGCTTGAATTCACTGAGCTCCTGAGAGCGACCCATTCTTTCACAAATGTTTGTAGAAGCAGTTTGTGTGAAACAGCACAAAGATAGCTAATGTTATTTCATATTATTTCACTGTAACATTTAGTTGAATAGATGTCAGTAGGATTTTCAGGGACTGAAGTGACTTGGGCTGATGATATTGTCACGGAGGCACAGCCAGCACCCACCAACACCAACACATCGTCACCAGATCTACACGCTCCACCCACTTGTTCACAGTCTCCCAAGTTCTAATCACCTGCACCTGCACCTGCACATCATTAGACACACTATAAAGACTCACTCTGCCCTCACTTCTGTGTCTGGTCTCGTCACACGTACCTGGACTTCTGGCTACTTACCTGAGCCATCCAGATCTTCTTCCTCCCGTCTTCCTCTGTCTGTTCTCCTTTCCTTCATTGATTCCCATTCCTGCAAAGAGACATTCGACATTAACTACTTCAGCTAAGTGACTGTACTCAAGTGCTTGTGCCTATACTGACCTGCATTCCCGTCTGCCAGTTTCTGTGCCTCTGTTATAAATAAACATCCTGTTTTGCACTTACCTGTCTGCCTTCGTCTGTGTCCTGACAGATGTGAAGAACTATGACCAAAATTTAAAATTTGTATGGTGATCTAAAAAGAATTAAAGCAGAAGTAAAACAAGTTTAATGGTCAAATAAACATGAACCGACACTGTTGTACTTTAATATCATTTAAGATTTTTTAATTTTTTATTTAGTTGGATATATTATTTCTGATGTGTGTTAAAAACTGGCAAAACTTTGTTAAAGAATATATAAATGCATCATTAATATAAAATATGAAATCAACTATTAATTACTGGGGTTTTTATTTGCTTTAGTGCTATTTTCACTAGGTGTACATTTTTAAAACTCTTAGTACAAAACTCCTGATCACACTTCTAACACTGATCTCATGCTTATATTCTAGTTGTACATATTTTCATTTTACATAATCATTGTTTCAAAACTCAGGATCATTGTGATATGTAATGAGAACATTCAGTGTAGTACTTCTAACAATCAGTTTATTCAATAGCAAACAATGCAAGATACATGTTTCAAATCACCCTTGTTGCTGAATTAATTACAGTAATACAGGCTACAGATGCCACATTAGAAAATACACTCATTACGTAACTTATGTAATTGAATCCATATTGTTTGTAATATATCCATCCAGAGTGTTATCAAAAGGTGTTAAGTTACAATATGAAATGGCCATGAGGTTTTGTGCTAGAACAGAGTTTGCTGCCAATAGTGAATGTTCTCACTGTGCCATATGACTGAATCTACTGTAGTTGACCTTAACGTGGCAATCTCTACCATGGTAATCTGTTTACAGTATCACATGACATATACTGTAATGTATAATGCTGTATTTGATGCCATCTGTCTCCTTTCTTCTGATGCATCCCTGAACAATCGGATGTTATACAGTCATTGACTGTTGACTCTCCCTTGTATAGCCTGCTCTAGCTCTACAAGTTCTATAGAAACTATAGAATCAATATACTGTATATTGAAATATATAGGTGTACCAAATCATTCACTGATTAACTATTAAGTTTAGTTGGATTATTATTTGCTTTGGTACTATTTTCACATGTAAGGTGTACTTTTTTAAAACTCTTATTACAAAACTCCAAACTGATCACACTTCTAACACAGCTAGTCATTCTTTTAAAACCTGATCTCATGCTTTCATTCTAGTTACATATTCTACATATTCATATTACATATTCTAGTACATATTTTCATTCTACATAATCACTGTTTCAAAACACAAGATCATTGTGATATGTTATGAGAACATTTGGTTTAATCATCGAAACACAACAGTATATTCTTCTTTCAATTTAGTACTTTTAACAATCAGTTCATTCAATAGCAAACAATTCAATATACATGTTTCAAATCACCCTTGTTGCTGAAATAATTACAGTTACAGCTTTTTTTATTTGCTTTGGTACTATTTTCACAAGCAAGGTGTATATCCAGATGGCTGGTCCAGCACAGGGATGACACACACTCGCACACATTCATATTCACACTCACACCGACTTGCATACTTTCATTCTCTAATTCACCTGTCCTGTATGTGTTTGGATTGTGAAAGAAACTGGAGCACCCAGAAGAAACCAACGTCATCACTGAGAGAACATACAAACACAGAAAGGCCTCCGGGCACAATCTTATACATGTTGTTAATGTTTTTCTTTTTGTTTGTTTTTGTAATTATTGCTTCAGGATTTTTTTTTTTTTTCTTAATTACTGTATTTAAATTTTTGTAAATGACTATATGTAAAAAAAAAAAAAAAAATGCATTTCTTATTCATTCTTATTCATGCAGAAATATAGTCAGTAAAATGAAAAGATCTTATTCTTATCCTATAAATAGGATCCTATTAAATATTTTAAATTTTTAATATTTTAAGGATCAAAGTTCATAATTTATGTAATGCTCCCTGTTGTTAGTTTTTAAGTTAGTGTATGAATGGCATATATGTTTTCTGAATGAGAATTGTTGCCAGTGTTATGGTGGAACAATCTTATTTTGAGACATATATAAAGTGTTTTGTTTGTCTGCGTTTTGGGGGTGAGAATAACTTTTTGTTGGTAATGCAGGCTGTATGAAGAGTTTTGAAAATGTGGCTTCAGTATTGAACAATGCTTGCAAGCAATTAAAAAAAAAAAAAAAAAAAAAGAATGTATTAACACATGGCAGTTAAAGCAAAATCCCAGTAAAAGAGATTCATCTGTTAGGCAACTTTATTCTATGACTTATATGCAAGCATATGAATATATACATATTTAATTGCCCATATTTTAATTTAATATATTAGCAACACTGTGAATTAAACCTAACCTAAATGGTTTCAGTTATTTAGTTTATAGGTTTTAATAAATAGCAAAGACAAAAACACTAGTAACAACTGTCTAAGACACGCCAGGCTCCAACATTACCCAATCACATTCAATCACCCAGTCACTCACCAGCTTTGTCGCTCACTTCAAAGAAGTTTTTGGTATACCTGCCTGGGATTCAGCGATTGGTGAGCAACTGTATCATTTAAAACAAGGTACTATGACTGTGAATGAATATGCTCTTCAGTTCAGGACTCTTGCTGCCGCCAGTGGATGGAACGAACAATCCTTGCTAACCACGTATCGTCAAGGTTTGGATCCACGAGTGCGGTTGCATCTCGCTGCATACGAGGACACCATCGGGCTAGAACGCTTTATCCAACTCTCCATCCGCTTTGCCACTTGTATGCAGTCGTGTCTCGAAGAGCACCAGGGCCAGCCACTGTTTACGTTCTTCCCTTCGCCGACCAGAATCCGTCAGCCCTCCAGAACCAGCCCACGAGCCCATGCAACTGGATAACACGCGGCTGCCTCAAGCTGAGCCATGGGCCTCCTCGTCCCATGGTGAGTGCCATTCTTCCTCAATCTGAACCCATCATTCCTGAAGAACTCATCGTAAGTCCTATCACCTGGTCTGAAGAAACCATGCCCTCCTCCAATGCTTCCACCAACACTCCGCCGGGTTGCCCACAAGGTTTGCAGTACATCACCCGGACATGGCACACTCCACTCATCCACTCTTCCCACACGTCATTGGGCACTGGCCACCCCGGGGTCAATGAAACCCTCTCGCTGCTGAAAGAGCGCTTCTTGTGGCCAAATATGGCAGCTGACGTCAGAAGGTACGTGCAGGGATGCAAGGAATGCGCCATCTCGAAGAGCCCCCGCTATCGTCCCTCCGGCAAAATCCATCCTCTGCCGTTCCCAACAGACCCTGGTCACACCTAGGAGTAGGCTTCATAACCGACCTACCTGCTTCCGATAACTGTACCTGCATCTTCGTGATTATTGACAGATTCTCTAAATCTTATTGTCTGATTGCTTTAAAGGGACTACCCACAGCCATGGAGACCGCTGAACTCATGTTCAATCACATCTTCCGGTATTACGGAATTCCAGAAGACATTGTGTCGCCCAGAAGTGGCCCAGAAAACCTAGTATTGCCACTGACTAGCTGTATTTAAAACAAAACCCTATGAAATAGCTCAATTTACATAGCAAAGTAATCATGTGTGTTACCTTATATAATGCAAGTCAATGGCTACATCACTGTGAGAATAATAATAATAACATACAGACAAAAATAAATAAATAAAAAATAATACAAAACAGATATTTTTTAGAAAAAGAACAAACAAAGTCACATGCATTTGAGATGGCATAGGGGTGAGTTGATTAACATTTTGGTTGGATAATTCCAAGTCTAAAGTTTGACCATGCAGGTCAATAGACAACATTAGATGGATTTTACTTAAATGGGCGGTATAATGCTATTTCATGTATTCTAACTTATTTACACTGTTAAAGAGTTGCATTCTCATGCTAAACATGACCAAAGTTACAAAACATGAGTCAAGTCAAGTCAAGTCAAGTCAAGTCACCTTTATTTATATAGCGCTTTTTACAATGCAGATTGTGTCAAAGCAGCTTTACAGTGATAACTGGTATATAATTTTGAGTTGGACGTATGACGGAGTATTTCTGTGCCAAAAATTCTCTTCCAAATACTCACAGGATTCTGACTGTTTTTTTCGAGTATCGGCCTGAGTGATGTCAACAAGGTCGGAATTCCTTGTACGGGCACTTCTCCCGGAAGGGTGCATGCTCGCACAGAAGTCGACCTGAGCGAAAGCGCAAGAGCTCGTCGGCAGTGCTGCACAGGTCACAGGACTGCACGAAATCATGTATTTCAAATATCACACGCTGGCAGCACTGCATACATGGTAAAGGAGGCATTTATTTTAAAAATATTTATAAGCATGCTTACAAGGTCCGAACTGAATACATTTCTATAAAACAAATGAGTAAATGCAACATCTTGTATAAGAAATATTCAGTTAGCGCTAACCTTTATGCTGCACACGCAAGGCCACACAAATAAAAAATAAATAAAAATCAGTTAGTTACAATTTTGTTGGTATTCATGTTCACAAACAACATTAATTAACGAAAACTTTGCATTATCGAGTATATTAATTAAAACAAATTTCCAACCTACCTTAATTCATTTTCCGGGGAAAAGAAAATGGCGGTCGAGCAGAAAATTTCAAGACAGGCTCATGCTTCATGACGTCAGAAAAAAAATGTTGATGCGGGGTCCTTAAAGGGAAATTATACTTTGGCTGAAAGTGAGGTTGTTGAGTACTTGTTCATTTTTTACGTGTTTAAGTTGAAAGAGTGTACAATACTGAATTACAATTCGGAAAGCAGAAAGATGAATTAGACTCAAATAGTTATAGCAATCCAACTTACACCCATGTTCACTTTTTACAGTGTATGTCACTGTCGCTGTGTTGTCCATCCGGCCCAACACATGCTTGCCCTGAATCAACGGTTGTAACCTCCTCAGGGCTAGCAGCATGTGCTAGTGCAGTCAGGCTCCTGTCCAGGGTCTTGAGGCTGTGTGCCCGTTGCATGCAGTGCCCCAGTCTGTCTCGGAGGCGTCTATTATGACAACAACCAGAGTTGGGCAAGTTACTTCCAAAATGTAATACATTATATATTACTAGTTACTGTCATTTGAAAGTAATTAGTTACATTACAATATTACTGTCTCTGAATTGTAATGCATTACACTACTTTTGAGTTACTTTTGATTTACTTTCACCAAAATAACAACAGAAGTACACTACCAGTCAAAAGTTTTTGGACGGTAAGATTTTTTAATGTTTTTAAAAGAGTTTTATATATAGTAAACTGTAGTTTATTCCTGTGATCAAAGCTGAATTTTCAGCATAATTACTTCAGTCTTCAGTGTCACATGATCCTTCAGAAATCATTCTAATACGCCGATTTGGTGTTCAAGAAACATTTATTATTATTATCAATGTTGAAAACAGTTGTGTACAGTTTTTTTTCAGGATTATTTGATGAATAGAAAGCAGCAAATCAGCATATTAGAATGATTTCTAAAGGATCACGTGACACTGAAGACTGGAGTAATGATGCTGAAAATTCAGCTTTGCCAACACAGAAATAAATTACATTTTAAAATATATTCAAATAGAAAACAGTTATTTTAAACTGTAAAATAATTTCACAGTATTACTGTATTTGCTGTATTTTGGATCAAATAAATGAAGCCTTGGTGAGCAGAAGAGACTTTTGACCGTGTATGATGGCATAAAATGCTAAAATGTAGTTTATTGCTGCTCATTATACATCCAGTGGAGGGCGATATGGTATAATGACTGTGTAGGCCAGTGATCCTCCAGGGTATGGAAGCAATGTTTGGAGCAAAATAATAATTCAAATTCAATAATATAATTTACATTTGCTATTTCCTACACTAGTTTTAACATATAATTTAAAAATATATGTTAATGCTTTATAAGTTACGACATTAAAATGAAAATGTATTACAGAAATGGTTATATATGTTTAACATTTTCAAGCAAAAATTGTAGCAAAATGACCATTTAAATGTTTTTTCTTAATTGCATTTACACTCACAGTTAAGACACTTGCGATTGCATTTTCATTAAATGTCCCGCAATGAATGTAGCAAAATTCGATGTGGATTTCAAAATGCATTTCGAGCCGATCACGTCTCCGCCTCTCCCTGTCAATCATTGCTTCAAGGCGGGGCCAGGTGTTGGAAACACGGCGGCAGCAGAGCCAAGGCATAAACTGGCAGATGAAGCTGAGAAAGAACAGAGAAGTGTCAATTTCCATGAAGATTATGCGCATCCGTCAGTGATAGAACCAGTACGTTATTAGAAGTATAGATATTTATGGTTAGACCGGCTCGCAGAGAACGCGCCTGGCGCTCGTGCACCTTATCGTGAGGTGAGCGCGCTCGCGTGTCTGTAGAAGTGCTGAAACAGACGCGTCGAATGAGTGGTGCTTTACAACAGGCTACTTACTCATAGAAATAATCTTAAACAAGATGTCCGAGATTATTGCTTTCTCTGTCAGTATGGTTGTATGTTTTTCTCCTTTTATCGTTCTGATTATTGTTTATGCATCATTTATATGAATAAAACGATGTAGTCCATCTGGATGCTAATGAGTATTATTTATATAATAATAATAATAATAATAATTTATATTCCCAAAAAGAACTGTGTTTAAATCCCTCTTTCACACACTAGAAAGCACCCCACCCAGGTCTGCTCTTAAAATGAACTCTGGTGATGTTTAAATTTCTCTCTTCTCTATTTTAGAAACATTTTGGACAGCTACACAGAGTAGGGTCATTTTTCTGGGTCACAGCAACGAGTTACATAGGCCTATTTCTTTTTTATTTATTTATTTTTTCTTATTTTATTTTACAAAATTTTATTTAAAACTTATCAACTGCTAATGTTTTTCAACATTGTACAAAAGCTGTACATGCCACACACATCCCAGAGGTGCTCTACAGGACTGAGATCTGGTGACGGTGGAGGTCATTTGAGTATAATGAACGAGTTTGAGCTTTGAGACATGGTGTTATCCTGCTGGAAGTAGCCATTAGAAGATGGTAATGTGGTCGTCTGCGGTGTTTAAATGATGCTCAATTGACCATATGCACGATTACTTCCTGGTTTTTGTTAAACCAGCTTGGGCATTTCCGGTGAAATATAGCTGTACTCGTTGTACATCGACACAAAACCATCAGTGGTTGCTTTTTTAATGTTGTATTTATATTTTAAAGCAGTTATCACACTTACCTAATTTGCCATTATTACCAATAAAGATTAAGCTAATGGGAACGTTTGAATAACACAAGCAACATTTTTCCAGCACTTCAAATGTCATTTTTAAATGTGATGACCAAAAATATTTGTTGACCCTTCTGAGATTGTCCCCATTTGTAAAACCGAACGTTTCAAGATGTGGGAAATACAACATTTGATAGAAAACACTATCATTTAAAAATAAAAAGCACTTTAACCAGCAGACAGAGGAGCATTTATTGGCTCAGACATTTCCTGTAATATGTTTTTCACACATTTCGCTTTTGAAAAAATATTAAACATTATAAAAAAAATAGCCTAGGTTTAAAAAAAATGTCAAGGTGAAGTATGAAATACTCATAAAATCTCATGAAAAACAATAACTTTTCTTGTGCACGAATTACACAGAAACGTCTCAGGTTACGAATGTAACCAGGGTTCCCTGAGAACAGGGAACGAGACTCTGCGTTTGCAACGCTATGGGGAAACGTCACGTGACTCGGTGTTCGAAAGCCAACTATCCAATAACTCCAAATCCTATTGGCCGGCGGCAGCCTATGACGTCATACAGGCGCGACCCGGAAGTATAAAAGGGGCGCCTGGGGAAGCAGTCATTATCCATCGTCTTGAGGGACTGTTCAGCAGGCAGCCCGATGTATGGCAAGGAAACGCAGAGTCTCGTTCCCTGTTCTCAGGGAACCCTGGTTACATTCGTAACCTGAGACGTTCCCTTTCGAAAGGGAACTTCTACTCTGCGTTTGCAACGCTATGGGGAACGATATACCCACGCCGCCATGCTTGAGGAGAATGCCTGCCAAGAAAAATGGCTGAGACAAAGGCTCCAGAGCAGTAGAAACTGCTTGGCAACTCTCCCTCGGGTCACACCAGGCTGTCAGTGACAGCATTCCCTTCGGCCAACAGCCCAAGCTAAATTCCATGAAGGACCTCCTCAAAGGCCCTACAGAAGGTGCTAAAGCGTCTGGAACCCACTTTTCCATAAGAAACAGTGGTCCCTTCAAGGGAATGTGGCCAGGGAACCGAAGGGAACCCCGGCCAGCCACTAGAGGGGAACGAAGTCACCCTCAATGCCCCCAGGGAGGCCGACCTTGTCTGACCTGAGACAAACTCAGTCTGGGCCAACCCTGTCTGAATACAGAGCCTCCTAACACGCATTCTTCACAGAAGATAGTAAGTAAGAGTGACTGTAAAGGGGCAGGAACAAACTCAAACCCACGCGTAGAGACGGGCATCCTGGAGAGCAGAACTCAGCTAAGTGCTATGAACCCTCGTATTGAGGGGAGTATAATCCACTCATCCTAGGATCTACCCAGTGCTTAATTAACGCACTGAGGAGGCCGTGCGCTACAGAACCCTGATCCAGGGAAGCACAAACCAGCCTGATGCTGGATCCTTAAGAGGAGGCCTGATCTAGGCCTACCACCATGACCAGCTTAGGGAGCTAAGCACTATTACAAACATAACCCTAAAAGGGAAGTACGAAACTCACCTAACAGGTAGACCATGCGATGGGCACATACTCATGGAGGCCGAAAGAGGCCTACAGCATGATAGAGTTAAGTGAATAACAGAAGTCAAACAGAAAGTGGCCCGGCTTTCTTTCCGGGGTAGAAAGATGACTTCAATGGCAGCCTAAGAGGCTGCAGAGTGCCCACATGACAATCCACCCAACACGATCCACCGAGCAGTGTACTCAGTAAAAACACCTTTTACTCTCTAAAGCAAGAGGAGTACAGCGTACGCCAGCACGTATTAAGGAAGGCCTGGAGGGGCCTATAACCTCAACAGACACGTGGCATCAGCTCGTGGCAGTGTTTAGGCCCAAAGGACGATAAACAACCAGACAAAAGGAGGTTGGTTTATCACTTAGGCCTCTGGCCAACAGAAGTGTATAAAGATAAATCTCAAAGAGAAATACACGCAAACATACTCCAGTGTGTTAAAACTAGGCGGCCCGTAGGCCTAGCAACCTCTAATACACACGGCGTAGTCTTGTGGCCGTTTCTAGGAGCACAAAAGATCCACCCTAGGCGCTAGGTGGCCCTTAGCTCAACTAGAATAGGACTCAGGGAGGCAGATCTAGGTAAAAAACAACCTTCAGTAAGGTTTTGCTGCCAAACCAACCTGAGGGGCTAGCCACTCGAAATACTCGGTAAAAAGCACCTTGTCACCCTCACAGCGAGAGGAGTATATAACTGAACTCCACATATTACACCGTAGGCCGCAGTAGGCCTGCCTTAGTAAACACGTGGCATCAGCAAGTGGCTACCATAACCATAACCATACCACCCAGAGGCCATGTATTAACAGTGTCATGATTAACACATGAAAAACACTGCCAAACACAGAGAACAGGCCTGTTAGGGCCTATCCGTCAGTGATGGGGTGTGGCCGACGGTGGCATGGTTTCCCAGGCATCCTGCCAACCAGTCGACTAGAAAAAGGAGGCCTAAAGGGGCCTCCATTCCAGTAACAGGTGGCGATCAGCCTACTCACAGGTTAAAACACAAATTGTGCCAAACGTAAACTAAAAAGGAGGCCTGAAGGGGCCTGCCAATTCAATAACACGTGGCTACAGCTCGTGAATTAAAGTGCTGCCAAACCAACCTGAGGGACTAGCCACTCGAAATACTCGGTAAAAAGCACCTTGTCACCCTCACAGCGAGAGGAGTATATAACTGAACTCCACATATTACACCGGAGGCCGAAGTAGGCCTGCCTTAGTAAACACGTGGCATCAGCAAGTGGCTACCATAACCATACCACCCAGAGGCCATGTATTAACAGTGTCATGATTAACACATGAACAACACTGTGGCCGACGGTGGCATGGTTTCCCAGGCATCCTGCCAACAAGTCGACTAGAAAAAGGAGGCCTAAAGGGGCCTCCATTCCAGTAACAGGTGGCGATCAGCCTACTCACAGGTTAAAACACAAATTGTGCCAAACGTAAACTAAAAAGGAGGCCTGAAGGGGCCTGCCAATTCAATAACACGTGGCTACAGCTCGTGAATTAAAGTGAACCAAGCTACAGGGAACCAGCTGTAACCCAAAAAGCTATGGGAAGCTAACTGCAACCTGCGCTAGGCTACACATTCCAACAGGCAATGTACCCTAAATACACATTTTGACTAAAGGGAACCAAACAAAGCCAACATGGTCTAAGGAAGGCTAATATAAGCCTACTACCTCAGACAGACACGCGGCATGGCCTGTGGCAGCGTAAACCTGTGAAAATATGTGAGCACATTATGATCAGTTAAACAGTATAGTAGAACAACCGCTAACTAGAAGGAGGCCGAATATCATAAGGCCTACAATCCGAGTTATAAGCAGTATAACCGTTAACCAGACCACTAAAAAAAAGGGAGCTAATAGATACCAGTTTTCTTCAACAAAGTGGCACTAACTACCCTGAATATGCAATCCAACAGGTGATGCACCCAGTGACAAAGACCTCAGACTGGAGAGTACAAGTCACCAAATACTCAAAACAGAGGCCTACTTTCACAGCAAAGGGCCTACTGTTATGAGAGCAGGTGCCAACCTTTGGCAGCATAGGCTCACATACAGTGTAGGGCAAAAGTCTAGAACCCAAAGTAACACAAACTTTGATCTACATGCTGTTTTGAAAAGAAAAACACTTCCCACACAGATCCTCAAATCTGATCTAAGCCCCAGAGGACAGGAGCTAAAAAACTAGCAACGTCAACTCAAACTTGATAAAACAAATTATCAAGTGGCTCAGAAGAAAATTATTCCTTTTAGCATGAAAGTTCTAGAAAGTGGGGCCAAGCACACACCTGCATAACTTATCTACGCAAAGATAAGGGCCTACCACCTGAGGAACAGCATAAGGGAGTCAGAAAACAGTCTACAACCTAGCTGTAAAACTCAAATTGCACCTACACCAGCAAGGGGATAATTGGGCGTACAGTCTAACAACTCCCTCGGGAGGAAAACCAGAACTAGGAAACAAATCCTGAAAGGATAGTGAATACATATGGGGTTACTTCATATATCACATCATCTAGCTCTAGCCTGGCTGCCAAGTTATAGGCCTATTTTCTTTATTATATACAACAGGCACCATAACAAACAGCCTGATCTCCACTTCTAAATCTCATGATGAGAAAAATAAAATGAAGCTCAAAGCTGAAAAGTCAGGCGGCCGGTTAGGGCCGCCGTAGACATACAAACTGAAGCAATGAGTGCCAACTCAAACTATACTGAAAATAGCCGAGAGGCTACTCAACATAGAGAGAAAACTAAGCAGCAGCCATTCTGTGACCTGCTTAGTCAGTCTCAACATTCCAGTTTTGCCCAAAAACCCCTTCAAATTCTATATTTTCTCAATGTACATTCACTGTGACATGTTCAGAAAATATACAGGAACGACACAAAGTCAATCATTTAAGAAATGAAATCCGACTCTGTCTTACCTTCCCGTGGCTCGAAGACCAAAGACTGCTCCTTTACAAACATGGGAAGGAAAACATCCATGGTTCTAGAAGCCCAAAGAACCCTTTCACTATCAAGCCAGAAGGCGGGCCTCCAGAAAAAAAACATCATAAGCCCGGCCGTCAGCCTGACTGTTCAAAGGTGTCACCTGATTCCCTCGCCGATGTGGATGAACTCTGGCCGAGCATGGGTTCTTCCATGCCTTCCCGATCTCAACGTGGAGATCCGGAAAAAATGGAAGGCTCACTGGAGTCACGGGCTTGTGGTCGGAAAGAAAAACGTTCGTCAAGTCTGCCGCAAACAGGTTTTTTTTTTTTTTTTTTCTTCTCACACGCGCCCACACGGCAGCTGCAGTCTGCCAGCAGCGCGTTCCACAACCTCCAGTAACTCGGCATATGCTGGGACTATCAGCCAGAAGAACACTCGCTCCCGGATCCGATGATGTCAAAGATAAGACGTCATCATCATCCAGGAGCTCATCCCCGCCAGCCGCCACCGGAAGCTGAGAGACAATAATACTTCTCTCAAACTCGGCAGCGAGCTCCATCTGCGAGCCCCATGAGTGCAGCCGCCGCTCTGCCTCAGCACGAGCAGGGCCGGACCGACCAGGCGCAGATGTTGACGCCTCATCCCTCGAGGAGAGGGCCAGACGAGAACGGAGCGTTCTCATAGGAAGACGCTCACAATTCACACAGACAGCGCCCTCAAGCACCACCCGTGCGTGTTCTTCTCCCAAACAATAGACGCATAGGGTGTGCGAACCCTCCGTTAAAAACCTCGGGCATGGATCCACACACTTCCTGAAATGTTTCTCTTTGCCCTCAGACATAACAGAGACATACTCTATGAAGAGTATATTCGATAATGGCAGTTTCGACACAAACAGTCCCGAAAGACGATGAGATAATGACTGCTTCCCCAGGCGCCCCTTTTATACTTCCGGGTCGCGCCTGTATGACGTCATAGGCTGCCGCCGGCCAATAGGATTTGGAGTTATTGGATAGTTGGCTTTCGAACACCGAGTCACGTGACGTTTCCCCATAGCGTTGCAAACGCAGAGTAGAAGTTCCCTTTCGAAAGGGAACCACTAAGCTCTCCTTCCTGACTATTGTAACGAAGGTGAACTGGGCGACAGAGTTGGATCCATGTGCAGGCTTTATTACAATGAGCGTAGTCGTACAGGCAGAGGTCAAACACCAGCAAACAGATACAAGATGGCAAGGCAAAAGGGTAATCCTAACACAGGCAATGGTCAAGGTAGGCAGCAAGCGATCATCGAGCATGATTGGTTCCTAGGTGAGGGATTGTGGGAAATGTAGTCCAGAGTGAAGTGTAACTGTGTGTGCAATGAAATGGTGAACTGGCGACCTCTGGTGGGGAGTAGCAGGACCCAGCAGGCGCCGGATACGTAATAACTATATTCTGATTATAAACTATTACACTACTGATGCTGTTAAAGCTACCCCAGGACATTGAAGATAACGACACACCAACAAGTGACATTTCAAGTCTTCCAGCTGGGTTATATTATTGCAGAAGTTCTAAAGAACATCCTGTGTATATGGTCCATTGGTAGGCTACTAAAGTGCCCCAAACTGTGCCAAGAAAATATCCTCCACACCACCTGTTCACATCAGACCAAAGTGCTTTCTCTGTGAAAGATGGGTTTAGACATCACCAGAGTTATTTTAGGGAACAGAAATTATTAATATTATTACTACTACTATTATTATGATAAATAACACTCAGCATCCATATTGACTACACATCGTTTTATTAATAGGCATATAAATGATGCATTTAAACAATAATCAGAACGATAAAAAATGAAAAACATACAACCATACTATTTCTATGAGTAAGTAGCCTGTTGTAAAGCACCGCTCACTCAACGCGTCTGTTTCAGCACTTCTACAGACACGCGAGCGCGCTCACCTCACGATAAGGTGCACGAGCGCCAGGCGCGTTCTCTGCGAGCCGGTCTAACCATAAATATCTATACTTCTAATAACGTACTGGTTCTATCACTGACGGATGCGCATAATCTTCATGGAAATTGACACTCCTCTGTTCTTTCTCAGCTTCATCTGCCAGTTTATGCCTTGGCTCTGCTGCCGCCGTGTTTCCAACACCTGGCCCCGCCTTGAAGCAATGATTGACAGGGAGAGGCGGAGACGTGATCGGCTCGAAATGCATTTTGAAATCCACATTGAATTTTGCTACATTCATTGCGGGACATTTAATGAAAATGCAATCGTAAGTGTCTTAACTGTGAGTGTAAATGCAATTAAGAAAAAACATTTAAATGGTCATTTTGCTACAATTTTTGCTTGAAAATGTTAAACATATATAACCATTTCTGTAATACATTTTCATTTTAATTTCGTAACTTATAAAGCATTAAAATATATGTTTAAATTATATGTTAAAACTAGTGTAGGAAATAGCAAATGTAAATTATATTATTGAATTTGAATTATCATTTTGCTCCAAACATTGCACATATAGTATGGAAAATGTAAATTTAAATACAGAATTGCATTGCCATTTTATATATTGCATTGCCATTTTGCATATTACTTTTCAAATTGAAATTTGCTACACAGGTGCTTCCATACCAGGGGGGCTTGGGGATAGGCCTAACTTATAATTAATTTAAATATATTATTATAATTCATTAATTGTATTATTAATACGTTAAATTAAATATTAACAAACACCACCTCTCTGTGTATTCTGCAATTGTTTTGGAGCAGCTTAAGCCGTTTCTCATTCTGTGAAATACAGACTGAACGGAGGATCAAAACACCCAACCGCATCAGTAACAGTATACGCAAACTACATCTCTCAGTTGGATAAAGTGTCATAAGGGATAAACCAGTGTCGCTATTAAAGTTTTGATGGATGACAGCTGTAATGAAGGTAAAGATGATTACAGTGACATACAGGAGTCGTACATTAGGCATGCGCGAGGTATTATTGATGCGCAAACAAACTGTGTATGTGCGCTTGCGGCTCACTGATATTTCTGCATCTGTTGCTTTGTCTTGGCGCATTCTTTCTCTTCTCCGACCGTGAAGCTCTCTTGGTTATCTAGTGTTCGCGTGGCACCGGTCCATGTGTTTTTTCAGGTGCTGTTCTTAGAAAGTTGCTGGAACAGTGCTGGAATTCCTTGCGGTGTTGGTAAAAAATAAAACTAACACCACTTCAGGTTAAAATGCATTGTTGTAACGTGCGTTACTGAGATTGTAAAGAGTATAATATTACCCAATTGTCATTAGTAATGCGTTATATTACTGCGTTACAGCAAAAAGTAATATATTACTGTAATATAATTACGTTTGTAATTCGTTACTACCAACACTGACAACAACAAGCCTTGACACTCATTCTAGGGGAACTCCTGCCCATAGAAATGCAAGATCTGACCAAGGGCTGAATAAACAGAGACAGATCGGTGTGATGGCCATGTGATGTGTGCCGCAGCACCATGCCCATCTTGGGACATCAACTGCAGCTGCGTGACTGTGGTAGACGAAGCCATATGCCCCAGGAGCCTCTGAAAATACTTCTTTCTTCAGAAAGGGAAGCTCATTTACATATGACACAGATGCACTACCTGCTAATACTAAAAGCCTTTTATGAGGACATGAGTATACGTATCTGTATGATAAAATAAAAATTAAAACTATTATCTTTCAATAGATAAATGAGATAAAAGAGAGCGAAAAAATGATCGGTAGGGAATGAGGAAAAAAAGGGAGAGAAAAACAAAGAAACTCTGAAGTCATCTGTTTATTGAGAGAGCTTGGACTTTGAGCTCTGATGAAAATTAACCATTAACTGGCAAGCCATAAAGCCATATTACTCACAAAATATGGTCCTAACTGTTGAAACCAGGTTACAGTAAAACCAAAGAGAGAGACATAATTTTTATTTATATTTATGAATCTGTTATTTTTAACAGCATCAACTACCATCAATAAAAAGGGAAACTGACAATGAATAAATGAATGAATGAATGAATGAATGAATAAAAGAGTTACCACTTACTTGTAAACTTTTATAAAAAATAGTTTAAAATTCTTGAAGTGTAATCCTGAAGCTGATTCCTGTTGTAAACTAAGTTATCTCACTTATTGTGTACTGACACACACTAATGTACAAATGTACACTGGGAAGTATTTGTTATATACTTATACTTTGTAAAAGTATATGACACCATTTGTATTGCTCATCGATATGACTCTAAAGCAGAGAGAAGACCATTACTACTGTGTCCTAGCAAAACCATCCAGAAAGTAGTCCATGAAATGTGGATCAATGAGACAATATTTTTCAATATTTTCTATTATCTGAACCAATGTATTTGGAATGTTTTTCTGTATGAAACAAACTCTGCGTCCCACATAAGCATGTCCTGGCAACTTTTGTCATCAAGTAATGTGAAAGGGGATTATCCAGTGAGCTATCCCATCTATAAAGTTTTTTTCTCTCTCTCCAGTTCCCTGAGTCACTGGCAAGGACTTTTCAGTTTCAATTTTAATCTGTAACCACTATGCTCACAATAATTATGCAATATAATACAATACCACTAGAACCAGTATGACACCCATGTAAGATTTCACTGAAAAACATTTAAATTATATTACACACATATTGGTACATTTTTGCTGTTAGCACACCTTTAATTGTCCACTGAATTGGTGAGTGTGTAAAGTTGAGTGTATTATCCCTGCAATGGACTGGTCATACATCCAGGGTGTTTCTCAAGACGCAGGGATTGTCTTCAGCATCCCTGTGATTCTAAATAGGAACAAGCAGTTAGGAAAATGGATAGATAATTGGGTGACTAAGACAATCAGTCGCACTCTCAGGTTGTCGTAGACTGTATTTTTGTGCAATATTTATTACATTAATTTCAATATAATCACAGAAAGAGACTCCAATCATATGATAGCTATACATGGTAATGGTGTTACCAGAGTAAATGTGTGTCTCACTATATAAAATGGTCACACCCATCATCATCAACAGCATTGTCATTAAGCTGAGTGGGTTCTTGGGTGCGGCAAAGGCTTTATGACCCTCTACAAAGGTTGAAGTCCTGCTCATCAACGGTAGAGAAATTCAAACTCAGCTATCAGGAGCAGAGACAAGACTGCTCTACAGATTCTTCCTTTAGTTTGATTCTAGCACATTATTCTACCCTATATTTTTTGTATTTCTTGCATTTTCTATTTTGCTCACCTGTTGGTGGTAAAAATGTCAACAGCATTAGAGGTGACTGGATTCTTCATGTGTTTGGTCGGCTGGATGGTTACTGGTCTTGCTGTGGCTAATGACTATTGGAAGATATCTAGTGTGCAAGGCACCGTAATCATTTCAAACCGTCTCTATGAGAACCTGTGGCATGCCTGCGGCGAGGACAGCTCTGGAAAGGCCAACTGCCAAGACTTTCAATCTATGTTGGCCTTGCCAGGTAGGAAATAAATTAAAATGAAACCAGGTTATTAGGCTTGCTCTGTAATATTAGCACACCTTAAGAGTAATTAATTCCTATCGTAAATATAAACAAATAAAAGACTGTTTTAGAATCTTGCATTGGAATTATGAGGAACTATACTTGGACCTGGAACTTGGTAAAACTCTTTCTCCAAGTCTAATCTCTGTCAGCCATTTTGTGTTGTAACAATATAGAGAACCGTCTACGCCTACTTTTTACTCTTAATTTTATTTATCAAGTATTGCTGGCTTTTATTAAATGATAAACATATACACTAGTGATCAAAGATAGTTTTTTAAAACTCTGAATCAATTGATCCAATTGCTTTGCAAAATGACAATCTTAACTCTTAAATATAATGGATCCACGAAGAACCATTCTACCATTCTTTAGATTTTTTAAAATGTTCTTCATACTATTAAAAAATGGTTCTTTTAAGAAGTTCTTTGTGGAACCAAAAATAGTTCTATGGCATCGCTGCTCCTTTTGGAACCTTTATTTTCAAAGTGTTTCGAATCACTTTAAAACAGTTTTTGTCATTAAAACGGAATCTAAATTATAAAACACAAAATCATTTAAAACCATATTAGACACTATTTCATGGGTTCCTAAATGTTTTGAAGTTTTATGAAAGTTTTATGAAAGCACCAATCATAAATATGAACCATAGATCATTACAACAAATGCCATTTATATGCATACATTTTTATATGCATAATTTTATAAACACTTTACCAAAATGTAGATATGTGTTTACTAAGATTAAAAGTCTGTACTGTATTGTGACAGTAAACCTGCCACACCAAAGTTACAGTATGTGCATCCTCATTTTAATCTACTTAAAATCTAATCTAAGACTAAACTTTTTTTTTTTTTTTCTTCTTCTTTCAGTTCACATTCAAGCATGTCGAGCATTAACGATCATCGCCCTGATCCTGGGGCTGGTAGGTATAATTTTATCTACCATGGGGCTGAAGTGCATTAAGATTGGGTCAAAAACAGATGAGTCAAAGGGCAAGACTATGGTCATTGGCGGCATTATCTTCATCTTTGCAGGTAAGCAGAAATACAGTATGTGTCCATATGAACATAACTTGTTTCTATTATTGTTTAATTGTCTACATGTTTCCCCCTTCTATTTAGCATCTATATAATAATATAATTATTGAGAGAAATATTTATATATATATTTATATAGGTCTTTGCACTATGGTGGCTGTATCTTGGTATGCTGCACGGGTTGTTGCAGAATTCAATGATCCGTTCTATGGTGGCGTCAAGTGAGTTGACATTCACACACATTCTCAAATGCACACACATTTACCTATCTAAATGGAGTTAGGATTAGATACATTCCATAGACTTCTGTTTTTATATACAGCTAATTACTATATTACTATATACTATATAATTACCTATCCCTAACCTACATTCTAACCCTAACAGTTACAGAAAATGTTCTGCCTTTCTACAATTTAAAAAAAAGAAAAGAAAAAGAATTAAAGCCCCCATTTTACTATGACCCTCTAGTGTCTGCTCCTGGAGGGCCACTGGCCTGCAGAGTTTAGTTATAATATATTACTAGAAACTTCCAGGCAATTCAAAGTTCCCTTTCGATACCTTTTTCTCCGATTACTGAAGCCTTTTTTATAACACAGTGAAACTGCACGGCCATTGGTTTGTGCAGTTAAAGTAAAATGAACCAATGACGAGGCAGCGAAGCCCACCGAAATGGGCGGGGTCATCTGGCTATATAAGCGTGCATTCTGGAGGATCCTCTTCTCTCCACTGCACTACGAGACTCGAAGCCTTCTCGCTGTTTACATGCCTCGCAGCGGATCAAGTTGACTCAGCGACTGCTCTTCTTCACTTGATCGCCGCTCTGCAAGCAAGCCTGATCAGCGCGCTTCTCTTCAGCGTCCAAGAGCAATTGTTTCAACGCTTCCTCTGCCGCCATCCGGCGAGTTTAAAGAGTGATTTCCTAAGACCAAATTTCCACGGCATTGTTGCAAATGTCATGCCACAGCTGTGGCTTGTGAGGAACAGACTGTGAGGAAAAAACAGCGGGGCAGAGGATCTCAGCACTCAGATACGCAGGTCCCGCTTGCCTCACTCTCTCCACACGGAGAGCTTTCATCCATTCTTTTCTCCCGCCCAGACCAACATCCCTCTGCCATTGTGAGTGATTTGGTCTCGTTCGGGGGGTCTGAAGACGATCCCCTAGATGACAGCATGTCATTGGTGGCCTCAGACGCAGAGGATTGGACGGGCTCGACAAAGGACCCTGCCCCCTTACTGTCTTTAGAGCCCATCGATGCTAGAGCTGGGATGAACACCAAACTCTTCCATGTCCTGTCCAAAGCGGTCCCCTGAGGAGCCCACTTGCAGTCATCTGGATGAATGGTTCCTGCCGGGGCGTCACCAGGCCCCTCGCCAGCAAGCTGCCCCGTTCTTCCCAGAAGTCCACGACGAGCTCACTAAGTCGTGGCACGGCCCCTACTTGGCCCGTCTATGCACGTCTGCTTCATCCGCCCTTACCACGCTCGACAGCGCTGATGAAAAAGGTTACGAGAAGCTGCCTCCCCTGGATGAGGTGGTGGTCATACACCTTTGCCTGCCCACTGCCATCGGATGAAAAGCAAAGGTCGCTCATCCATCCAAGCCCTGTAGGACGACGTCAGCCCTCGCTGGGCGTGCCTACACCTTGGCTGGCCAGGCGTCTTCTGCACTTCACACCATGGCTGTCCTTCAAGTTTTTCAAACCAAACTCCTCCGTTCCATGAATGAGTCGGAACCCGACCCAGTGTATTCAGGGAGCTGCGCAGCATGACTGATCTGGCCCTGCGTGCTACAAAGGTGACGGCTCAGGTCATCGGCAGGTCAATGCGCCACTTATGGTTAAATCTGACGGAGAACAAGGAAGCGGACAAGACCCATTTCCTCGACTCCCCCATCTCCCCCACTGCTCGTTTTGGACCTGCCGTCAATGGCTTTGCAAAACGCTTCACTGCTGCACAATAATCGTCCCAAGCGATGCAACACTTCCTGCCCACGCGTTCCACCTCTGCAGCTGCTTCCAGTTGCCCCAGGCCTGCGCCAACTCAGCAGCCCGCGAAGCCTGCGCCTTCGACTGCTTAGCCTACTCCACAGCCTGAGCCTCAACAGCACTCCTGCTCTGCAAAGCGCTGTCCCTTCCTGAAGCATCAGGGACCCCGGCCCAAGATAGCGCTGGACCCTGCGCCTCAGAAGTCATCCTGATCTCTCAGGCAGGAAAAGGAAGGGGCTAAGCCTCGCTGCAGCTGGACCACCCCCCAAACAGCCACGTTTGTGCCTTCAAACACCTCGTTTAGTTCCAGGTGCTGGAAACAATGTGTTTGTTGTAAACACTGGGCCCGTTTAAGCGCCCGTGTAACTAACCGCTGTGATAGCGGACAAAATAAAACACATACTCAGAAAGAGAGCATTTTTCCTCTTCCACTTATAACGAGCACCAGGTCCTCTCACAGCGACCTGTCGCTCCAGCCAATTCAACCCCTTGCCACATGGGCCGGAGTTTCAAAAAGGGTTTTGGGGATAATAAAGCGAGGTTATTCAGTCCAATTAGCTCGAAAAGCCCCCTGCTTCAGCTGCATGGTTCCCACCTCAGTGGGGAGCAAGGATTTTCACGTTCTGCGGTCTGAGGTGAGCAACTTACTGGCAAAAGGAGCCGTAGAGACGGTTCCGCCAGTTCAGAGTGAGTCAGGCTTTTACAGCCGTTATTTCCTCGTCCCCAAGAAGCATGGCGGTCTCAGACCCAACTCAACCTCAGACAACTGAATCGTGCCCTTGTGGAGTGGTTGTTTAGAATGACTACTTTGAAGCAGATCCTGTCACAGATATGCCCAGGGGACTGGTCCTTCTCTCTGACCTGAAACACGCTTATTTTCACATCCAGATAGCCCCCCATCACAGGCGCTTCTTGAGATTCGCCTTCAAAGGAGTGGCATATCAATATACGGTCCTCCCATTTGGACTGTCTCTAGCTCCTCGTACTTTCACAAAGTGTATGGACGCGGCTCTTTCCCCTCTGAGACAGACGGGAATTCACATTCTAAACTACCTCGACGACTGGCTCATCTTAGCCCAGTCAGAGGCCGAGCTAGTATCCGACAGATCCCTTCTCCTCAGCCACCTAGAGCGTCTGGGGCTCAGAGTCAATTTTGCCAAGAGCTCACTGTCTCCCAGCCAACAGATCTCATTCCTGGGAGCAGTTTTCTGTACCATTACAGTCAGTCGAATTTCAGTCACTAAAAACAGCAAGACATTCTAAAACACTTAACGTGAAAAACATTTAAAGTTCCTTGATGTACTAAAACAATTATATTAAAAGACCAAATTCAGTATACACCTTATTGATGATGAATAATATATGATGTTTTATTAACGAAGTTCGGGAGGAGCAAGTTCAGATAATTAACCTAATTAGCACAGGTGGAGAACATTCAGTTAATCAACTCAACCAGTGTCAAGAGTTATAAATTCAGCAGACTTACCTCTGTTCATCTGAGAGTTTATCAGCATCCCTCCACCACCCCATCTCCTCACTTCTAGTTCTATCTACTTTTACCACACTAGGGGGAGTACTCTAGGTTCAGGCCAAAATTCTGAGCTCGGAGCCCTCTTCCCGGACAGCACGCCAAATACGCCTAACTTTACTGTATTTAATTATATGGATATGTGAACTCATGAAATACAGGCGAGATGAGCCCAGAATATGAATGCAATGTGTTAAATGGTTAAGTGTTTTCTTCATAATGTTTTTCTATGGAAAAATTCTTAACAAGAAACTGTGTGTTCCATTTATTAAGGGTTCATCTGCTTGCCTGTACATAGTATCCATCATCAATAAGGCGTAGATTGAATTTGATCTTTTAATATTACTGTCTTACTTCATTAGTACTTTGTTCAAACCTGGTAAAAATCACTGGGGGGCAATGGAGGAAAGCCTTGTTTTGCCCTCCAGGTGGGCGTTCCTATAAGTGTGTGACATCGTTTGAAAACTATGAATTGAGTTGGAGCAGTTTAGAGGCAAAATCTGCAGGACATTGTCTCTTCATGGAGCAAGATTAGACACCCCTGCTCTAGAGGTAAATCACACAAAAAAAATAAAGAAAAATAATCATGAGACCAAGAAATCAACAGAAACATAGAAGGCAACTCATTATCAAATTCATTGGCCCTCATTTATCAAACGATCGTACGCCAGAAAACTGTGTATATGCTTGTTTCCACGCAAAATTTGGCATTTATCAATATGAGCGTGAGTGGCAGAGGTGGGTAGAGTATCCAAAAACTGTACTTAAGTAAAAGTACAACTACTTTTTATTTACTCAAAATAAATATTTACTCAAAGTAAAAGTTAAAGTAATAATCTTAATAGTTACTTGAGTAAGAGTAAAAAAGTATCCAATGAAAAACTACTCAAGTAGCTAGTTACTTTGTATGTATATATACTACTGTTCTAAAGTTTGGGATCTGTAAGATTTTTAATGTTTTTAAAATAAGTTTCGTCTGCTCACCAAGGATGCATTTAATGCGGAGTACAGTAAAAAGTAAAAAATGTCTATATTAAAATGTCAAATTAAAATTAAATAATTTTTTTCGCTTTGTATGCGCAAATGGCTGCATCAACAGAACATTAGGATTCACACATCATGCACCTGCAATGCAGAGAAAAACAGAATAGCCTACAAGGAATAAAACAAATAGGACTACACGAAATATATTTCACTGAAATAATTAACAGATTAACAAAACAAAAGAGAACAACTGTGCATCAAGGCTACGCTCGCGTTGTATTAGTTTTCTTTATTTTATTAAAATATTTATCTTTATTTTATTAAATCCAATTTATCAGCAAACTAAAATGCAGACAAAGTTAACACTGCTCAGTTTATTGGTCTGCTATCCGTCTGTACTAGTCGGCGCGCGCAACGCCCAACCAAACACATTTTTGCGCATGTGAAGGATGATGTTCTACGTGGATATTGAAACAAGAATGAAACATAAAGCTTTGTTTACATCATGAACAGTAGTTCAATGCAACCAATACGTGTTACATCGTGAATATGGAAACGTTTGGATTCCTCCCGAATGAGAAAGGTAGGCTATGTGAGCCCAATTCAGTTTTGCTTTAAATATATTCATTTCTGCTTTATAATGAATGCCACTATAGCCTAATTTGCTTCAATTTATAATATATAGCTACTTATTTTTCGTTCTTGTTCTGCTCTGAATAAAATAAATTTAAAGGATTTTCTGTGGATTGAGGTACTAAAATAACCAAATTTATATATATTAATAATGTTTGTAAGTAGGCTATTTAGTTTAATTTACCAGTATTTTCTTTTAAAATTAATTTTATTGTTTGCAATTACGAGGTTGAGAGGTGTTTTTAGAGTTACATTTCTTTTCCATGTGATTACTTCCTTTTCATGGCCGGGTCACGTTTCTCTGTGTCGTAAACTATAGGGCGAGGCTTCTAAAATTTGGGGCGTGATATTTAAATGAAGACAGTTTTCAGCTGCCACATTTATAAACGCCCGTTCATTCGTGCGACGGGATTGGCCGCATATGAAAGTTTAATGAATCACACGTGAGCGTTGTAGCTGATTTTTACGTTCAGATGTATGCTGGTTTCTATGTTCGTTTGATAAATGAGGGCCATTGTGTTTTACAAATTAGGACATCCTAAAAAAGGAGCATTGTCAGGTTTAGCTCACTTTCGAATACAAATTTGTTCCTGATATATTGTTAAGTAGGTATACACACCTAACTTTCTGCTTTTGTTTGCAGATTTGAGCTGGGTACTGGGCTCTATATAGGTTGGGCTGGTGCAGCACTGTGTATTCTGGGTGGTGCATTCCAGTGCAGTGCCTATCAAAGAGTCTCTCAAGCAAAAGACAAAGGGTAAATTTTGGCTAAAAAAAAAAAATGGTTAATTGGTTAACTGTAAGTTACCTTATCATATACAGTGAAAAAAAAATGTAAATAATTTAACATCACATTATCTGTAATTTTACTGTAAAATACTGTCAAATGTATGGTTTTTGCAAGGAAAAACTGTGCATTACCATGTAATTTACTAAACAAAACAAAACAAAAAAATAGTAAAACAATATTCAGAAGTCCCTGCATTACACTTCATATATGATTACATTTTTTATAAATAATTTTTTCTTACTTTTGTTATCAGTAATGCACATTAGTGTGTTTTTGTGACATTCTATGTAATTTAGTTAATGTTTATTGCATTATTTTAGTGTTGTGTGTTACCCTGATGGTGTTTTGTCTTTGTATGTATGACCCTGTGTCTATATACGAGTATTGACCTTGATATGAACAGGCTGCTTATGATAAACCTGCCACTTGTATTATTGTGGATATCAGTACATTGTAAGGTAAAAAGGCAGATTTTGGTAACATTATATCACATAATGAAATGGTTGTAAGTTATAATATACAGGCATTCTGTAAAGATGGAAACATTTGTGTTTTTTTCGGTGAATTTCTGACTGCCATTTTTTATGTCAAATTTAACAGGATATTTTACAGTGTATATGCACCTCATTTATTAACTTTCGTAGGCTCCTTATATTTCTAATCTTGCTGTTTTTTGAACTTTTGATGATTTTTTTTTTCCTTCTCTGTCTTATATCTTTTTAACAGGGCATACTACCCAGGTGGTAAGCCAAAGACAATCTATACTGCTGCTCCATCTAATGCAGAGACTTCAAAAGCTTACGTTTGAGATACCAGGGTCATCCACATTAACAAGACTAAACTTTTGTTACTTTAATGTTTGTTTTACTCAATTATATTTTTGCTACTTTTTTTTTTTTTTTTTTTTAGGACAAATCATGACAAATGTAAAGATCACTTAAATGATCATGAATGTTGAACTTCTGGAATAAAACATGTTCTCTGATTTAAGATATCTAGATATTTTGCCATGGTGTTTAGACTTATGTTTGTTTATGTATAGGGGAGACTGTGGCAAGCAGGGAATATTTCTCATTGTGGGTTAATTTTTAAAATGTAATTTCTCTATGGGCACATACATTACATATTGGCTACAAAACTGCTTTGGAACATTTACACTGTTGTTACCCAGGAAAACAAACACACATGATCACATTATGGCAGGCAGGGCATGTTGTCAGAGTGGGACCGGTCATTAAATGGCCTTTTATACACTGTAAAAATGATTTTATGGTGAAGTAAATACTTCGGAATACTACGGAAAAAACAAATGTAATTTTTACATGAAAAAGTTAGTTCAGGCAAGAATTTTAAAAAATGAAGTAAATTCTATATTAGTACTCAATTTAAGCTTGTAGAAATTAAAGTGTAAATATCAACATTATAAATTTAATTAAAACTACTCAACTTTTCTGATACTAGTGTTCCCATCACACACTGGTCCTTGAATAATTAATGAGGTTGATTTTTTCAATGTTTTCCAGCTGTATTTACACTGTTTTATCATTGCTTTTGTGGTTATGTTTAGTAACTTGCCATTTTGTGACATTTGGAGTTCATTTTCTTACTCAAAATGGCACATTCACACTCAAAATCGCCCCATTGAATGTTACCATCATTGTTGTTTTGTATTGTGTACCAAGTATTGAGGTCTCTGTGTTCAGGTGCCGCGTTACTTCTAATATGTAGATATTGTGTCTACACAATATCTATTGTATTATCTACTTAGATGTTTCTAAGTAAAGCATACACTTTAAAAGCATGGTTTAATTCAGTGTTTTTTGAGTAAAATGTATCGCAAAAGAAACGTCAACTAAGTACAAATTACTTTTACTGGCCAAGTTAAAATTTCTTACTTTCTTTGTTAATTTGACTTAACTTAGTTAAGTAGAGTTACTTAATTCCATATTTGAAATGTACTTAAAAAATATGCGTGCAAAAATTTGCAAAAGAAAAATTAAGTAAATGTCACTGTTTTTTTCAGTGTAGGCATTTCTGCGAAGTTTAAATAGTAAAACAATTATGACTTCTACTTCCACAATTATCATGATGTATCCCAGTGTGTTCATAAAAATATGATAATATTGGACACTTAATTAGGAGGATGCAAGATTTCAAAAAATTATATAATACATATAAAATATGATTTATAATAAACATAAAATAAAATATAAAATCATATATTTACTGTGATATAGCATTTGAGACAACTTCCTCATGTGACAACTAGCCCATCTCCTCTAAACATGCTTAGTTTCAGTAGAGACCATTTAGTGTTCAATTACCAAAACAATATGTCAGACATGAAATGTGAATAAATACATTTTTTAAACTGAAAATCTTATGCTTCTGATTTCTGAAAATGAATGCATAAATGTTGCCAGTTACCATGTCACATTATATATTCCAAGGTGTAATCCCTGTAAAACTAAACTAGTTTAGATTCAAATGGAAGCAAAACTGAAATCAAAGTATCACTTTGGGCCAGGCAGACGAAGATGATAGAAGAGCAGGGAGAGGTGGATCTTAATATCAGCCGTTAAACTTTATTAATAAACAAAATAAAGAAGATAATACAAAATACAGGGATTGGGGAGTACAAAACGTAACAGTAAACTCAAAAACAATATATTGCTATTGTATACAGGTCAATGAACTGAACCAAACCAAGAGCTTAAATAGCCTACACAAGACTCAGGGATTAACTCATGGGTCTACCAGGCACGTGCCAGGGCACTAGACCAGGGGGGGCCCAGACGCGGGGACCGGCCCAGCGCTACAATGCTTCTTTTCCCCCCAGAAATAATTTGTGCCCCCCAGTTCCCTTTTGAAAGAGAATGAGACACTGCGTCCTGAGACACTTGGGGAGACGCCTCCGCGTGACTGGTATCTGAAGCAACTGTAAAACCACGGCAATCCTATTGGCCGGCAACAGCCTATGACATCACACTAGTGTGGCTAAAAAGTCAAAAGGGGCACCTAGAAATGTCATCCTCTTTTCGTCTTCAGGGACTGTTTTATTTGAAGCACACTGTTCAAATCTACGTAAAAATAGCCTATTAAAGCAAACGTTTCAAGCTGTGTGCATGATCCATGTCATAAATATTTGACACTTGATAACACACGACTTGTGCATTCTTTGTTAGAGCATGCACGCCCAGTTCCCGAAGGAGCTGTTGACGTGCACTGTGAGCGTGTCATAGATATTTGACACTCAAAAACACACGACTTGTGCGTTCTTTAGAGCATGCACACCCAGTTCCTCCCAGTTTTCACCCAGTGAAAATGTTTGGTGAAATTAAAAAATATTGTTAATATATAAAGATAAATAAAATATAAAATAAAACTATAAAATAAAATATAAAGATTGTTAATTTAGCTGTATATGTAACAGAGTTAGGATTTTATTTAGTTTTATTGTGAATTCTTATTAATTTGGCAGCGGTTAATTTCATGTTGTACTGGTGTCCTCATGTGGGATTTGTGAGAACTGCAGGCAAAAATGTTCGATAAGCAGGGAGATGACGCAACACAGCAGTTGCAATGTGTACTGCACGCTGTGGGTCACTTATGCCTGCAGCAATACATCTACTAAAGGGTGATTTATTTCATTCTACGGTCTACGGTCTACAGCCTGCAGTAAAATTAAGAAATACAGAAAACCAGCAGACCACCTTCGTCACATTGGTGCTGTGACCTGTTGGATCACCTGATCTTCTCGAATAGGATCGCTGTGAGGTTGCTGTTCATATCTGTGGTTAATGTGGTATGATGTTTTAAAGACTTGTTTTTTAATGCTGATTTTTGTTGTTGAATAGACTCTTTGTGCTTATTTTTTATTTTTTATTTTTTTTATTTTTTTTGAATGCCAATTTTTGGGGACATTCTAAAACGCTTAACCTGAAAAACGCTTAACGTGGCTTAATAAGACAGTGATTTTAACAGACCAAACTCACTAAATATCATACTAATATACTATATACTATGTGCAAAAAATCAGATGAGCCCAGAATATGATCTTAGCGCGTTTAATAACACGTTAAGCCTTTTCCTCCCATAGAAAACCGTTATAAGAAAAGGCTTAACATGGCTTGATGTACTAAAACAGTGATTTTAACCGACCGAAACGTCATTTCTTTAAAGCGCGCACTGCAATCGGAAATGCTTGTCAATTGAAAATTACTAATTTCCATTATGTTGGGTTTATTCAATATTCTCTCTGTTTGGAATTACTCAATAAGAATAGATAAATCCTTAACAACAAAATTGAGGAGATTTTATTACAGACAATTTTAATTCACATCAACACAAAAAACTGTCCAAAAAACAAGAAATTAATTTTGTTAAATAAACTTTACATATTAAATTCCATGAAATCTACAAACCCACAGAATTACTTTTTACAGTGTGGAAGGGGCGTCATGACCGACAGCCTTTGTGCTGGTGAACCTACATCTGTTGACAGTGGAGGAGGTCATTTTTGCATGGTGTTTGATAGTGCACAGGGTGTTGGTCATGGTCTGCTTTTTTGAGACCCACCTGTGGAGCGGAAAATGGAGTGATGAATGCAAGTCGTGATTCTCAAGTTAACAGGGAGCTAAACCCTGACAGTTTCGCCAAACAAGATGTTTCTCAAATGACAGTACATGTCACTACTGACAGGGAACCTGTGATTATCAGAGGTGACAGTAGTGATAAATTTCTGGTACACGAATGGATTGAGATGACCAGAGCCCTTCTGTCGAAACAGAAGTGTGCGGTTGAGAATCAAGCAGATGAGATAATGTCACGATAAATGGGCAAAGCGGGGGATATTGTGAGAATTAGTCTAAGAAGTGATGCATCTCTTGATGTTAAGAATGACCCTGACATAAACTACTCTATTCTCCTGAAGTATTTCAGTGTTGCACCATCGTGCCTTCCTTTGGCTGACTTTTATTCGACTCTGCCTAAGCCCGGTGAGACCGCAGTAGATTACTGGATCAGAGTCAATAAGGCAGCAGATCTAGCAGATGAAGGCCTGCGTAGACAAGGGTGGGCCATGGATAAAATCAGTGAAGAGGTAGCTCACATGTTTGTAAAATATTGCCCTGATCCTGTTCTGTCTAGTATTTTTAAGCACAAGCCGATCAGTGAATGGACTGCAAAAGAAGTTAAAGGGAGGCTGGATGAGTATCAGAGAGAGCAGCGCTCTTCTCTTGCCTCTGCTAGCTCTCTTGGAGTGAGAAATGTTGATGTTGCACATAATGATAAGCGGTTGCCGATGTCTCACTTTCAGGACACTGGTGCTGGCTTTGCAAACTATGTGAATCCTCCTCCTGTGCCCGATTGCGTACAGGAACATTTGCGCAGTGCTTGCTGTCTGGCTCAAACTGTTCCTACGTCTCGGGATATGGGACAATCGGATG
Source organism: Elopichthys bambusa (assembly GCA_037101425.1). Taxonomy (NCBI): domain Eukaryota; kingdom Metazoa; phylum Chordata; class Actinopteri; order Cypriniformes; family Xenocyprididae; genus Elopichthys; species Elopichthys bambusa. Next base: position 22,969,561 of record CM074437.1, on the reverse strand, counting down.
AGAAGATCCTGAACTGTATGATGGGTATATTGGAGCAGGTGATAGACAGAATACAACAGGGTAGCAATGTCCAGTCTGAGAGGAATGCGAACTTCAGGTACAGAGGCAGAGCAAGAGGCTGTGAAATCTGTGGTAATACTACACACTCCACTGGGTCTCACTGCCTCAAAGACAGGTTGTGTTTTGGTTGTTTTTCTCCGGGGCATGCTCATTCTGCCTGTCCACAGCCTCAGTCAGGAAACTAACTGACCTGTATATGATGGGAGGCTGTACAGGTTTGGATGGCAACTCCCAAAATGATGTCAATATTGCAAATGTTGAAAACATGTTCATGTCTGCCAAACAATCTTGTTGTAGTAAGAATGTTGTGTTCCAGAACACGAATGTCATCTGCAGAAGTGACAGTCTGTTCTACGCTCCTGTCGTGGTGGCTGATAGGGGTAAGCGGTTCCAGTACGTTGTCCCTGAGTCACTTCAGTTGGAGGTGTTGAGGGGAATTCACGATCATGTGGGTCATCAGGGGCAGTCTAGGAGTTTGGGACTGGCAAGACATTGTTTCTTTTGGCTGAACCTTGACAGAGATGTTAGAGAATATGTAAGACACTGTCAGAGGTGTGGTGTCAGTAAAACCGCTGAGCCTGAGGGTCGAGCACCCCTAGAAAATATTGTGACCAGCAGACCACTGCAGTTGGTATGCATTGATGTTTGGTCTGCTGAAGATCATAACAACAAGTCAGTCGATGTCTTAGTGATCACCGATCACTTTACCAGGTTGGCGCAAGCGTTTTAATGCAAAGATCAGCCTGCTAAACAGGTGGCATGTGTCTTGTGGGACAAATACTTTTGTGTGTTTGGGTTTCCTGAACATGTACACAGTGATCAGGGGGCTAGCTTCAAGGGCCAGCTGATTGCTGAGCTTCTTCGGGTGTCTGGAGTACAAAAATCGCATACAACTCCCTACCATCCTATGGGGAATGGTAGTGTGGTGTGATTTAATAGGACGCTGGGGAACATGATCTGTGTATTGGCTCCAGATGCAAAGCATAATTGGCCAAGACAACTGCTTTGACTTTCTTGTACAACTGTACCATTCATGAGACGACGGGCTATGCTCCATTCTATCTCATGTTCGGTAGAGTTCCTCGCCTTCCGTTAGACATAATTTTTCGCTCTGTTCTGGAGGATCACACTGTGACTTGCTATGACAAGTATGTGGCTTCTCTTTTGAAAGATTTGGAGGAAGCCTTGTCAATAGTGCAGGCGCATGCTTTGAAGGAACAGTCCAGGCATGCAGTGCTCTACAACAGGAGAGTCAAAGGTCAGGACACTGATGTTGGTGATCGTGTTCTTCTAGCAAACAAGTCTGGAAGAGGTAAGCGAAAGCTAGCTGACAGGTGGATGTCCACCGTCTTTGTCGTGGTGGATAGAAATGTCGACACTCACATTTTCAAGATAAGGGATATGAGTACTGGTCAGGAAAAGGTTGTGCATCGCAACCTTTTGCTACCTGTGAACTTTTTGCCACTGGACAATGCAGAGTGCGCGGTATCCGACACAGTTTCATCTTCGGCTGTGACTGATTCATGTGACAAAACCAATGGTCCAGAGTCTATGGCTAGTTTGGGTGTTGACGTTTCGGAATCTAGGGCGAGCGTCCGTAATGGTGGGTTGGCAGAGACTCATGAGGATTCAGTGTCTGTTAGACCTGATGATGGGTTGTCTCTTGATGCTAATGTCTCATGTGCTTCAACTGACAGTTGTGCTAGAACCTCTGACTGGGTTTCTGGGTTGCCTGATAAATGTTCACAGCTGGGATCAGTTGTGTCTTTGAGCAATGTGTCTGTGAGTCCACAAAATGAACTGTCTGATAGTTCAAGTGTTACTGGGAGTTGGAATTCTAGGGTCGAATCTGTGAGTCTTGAACATTCTGTGATTTCAAATCCTTCAGCTGATGTTTCTAAAGTTGATGCTAATGATGTACCAGTCTTTGACACTGGGACCTTTGTGCGCAGGTCTCGTTTTGGACGTGTCATTAAGCCTGTGAATAGGCTGTTGTGCACTATGTCGGGACAAAATGTTGTGTCAGTGCAGAATCACAGAATTCAGACTGTTTAAATGTTTTGTTTGTGACATTTCACATACTCACACTGCACATTGTTTGATGTATTGTCTTGTCTTGTCCTTGTTTTGGTGTGTTTAATTGGATGTGCGATGGTCGGCGCTCCGGTGTGAAACGCTGCATCGGCCAAACAGAGCGATCGAGTGGTGATCGGTTATGACGTCACTGACCGTGCCAGCGCAGTGCACCGGAAGCCGGCCAAACCATTGTGTAATGTTAATAGGGGTACCCATGTTTTATAACCATGTGTGATAAAACTAAAGTGTTAAATGTATTATTTTTGTAATGAATGTTTTTATTTGTGGATTATGTGTGGAGTTTGTGTTTAATGTTAATTGAATGTATAGAAATGAGTGGAAATGGGTTAAGTGATGAGTTTATACCTGGTTATGAGAAGTCCTGTATGGAGGACCAGGAGTGCCACTTAAAAATAAACGAAGAATTAATTAATTAATTTAATAATTCAAACATGAAAATGTATATAAATAAATCACTTTTTAAATGGGCAAATTAATAGACATATTTAAAGTTGTTTATTTAATTCCTGTATTTAAATGTAGTTTAATTAAACAATAAAACAATAAATTTAAAAAAATATTTTTTTGAATGTATAAATAAATAGACAAATTTGAAACGGGTTATTTAATTCATTTTTTAAAATGTAGATCAATAAAACAATAAAAAGTACATTAGTAAATCATTTTAAATGCGCATTTAAATCACTTTTTTAAAAAGAATTTGGCAAATGCTTTTTTCTCTCTATTTACCAATTGCTTTTCTTTGTCATTTTGCCAAATGCTTTTCTTTATCTATTTGTCAATTGAGTGGTAAAATGCCATTGGACAGTACACACGTAGGAGCAACCAATCAACTTTCGCCTCAATTTGAAGAGCCAACCCTCTCTCACTTGTAAAACTATACGTCATTACAGCGGGAGTTTGAAGACGAGTTCGAAGAAGAAGACAAATTCGAGCAACGCAATTTCGCAAAATGTCAGGGGAGTCTGAACGTGTTTGGAGAGGGATTGTAGAGGATTTGTTAGCTTTAGCTGATTTCTGCGAAAGAAATTATCCTCTCGATTATCATTTTATATGTAAAAGAGTTCTACAGTTGAGGGAAGACGTTGCAAACACAGCGCATAATTGTGGTTGTACAATAAATGGAAGGATTTGGGTTACCAGTATGTCTTATGTACCAGCAGAAGACACAGCAAGATGTACTGGCCTATAACGATTGACCACTATAGTTAAATGTGTGCAGGCCGCTCAAGGCATGGTAGCCGATTCTTTCCAGAAACATTTTAGGATTGACCTGCCTATCCATAATAAAACATTTTCTTTTACATACTTTAAACCATTATGTGCAAGTTTTCGTCAGACTATCCTTAGTCACACCGACAGACAGTCCCTAGACACACCGATACATCTTTCTGTCCCTTCTGCTGGTACATCCAACGACTGGTGTTGTTCAAGGACGCTTGGAAGTACAACCATAGCGTGAGGGCTGTGGCCTTCCGAGGGACTGTCGTTGAATGACCTCATCAAACTTAACCCAAATCCTTCCATTTATTGTACAACCACAATTATCCGCTGTGTTTGCAACATCTTCCCTCAACTGTAAAACTCTTTTACATATATAAAATGATAATCGAGAGGAGAATTTCTTTCGCAGAAATCAGTAGAGATAGGTAGTCAGACACACGTCTCGAGTTTTCGACACACTAGTGCTCCGAAACAGTGTTCCGGAAAGCTTCGAAGCACCGATGCAGTTTGTTGTAAAAGCCTCATTGCTTCAAAAGCTTCGTTCGGCACATCCCTAGAAATCAGCTCAAGCTAACAAATCCTCTACAATCCCTCTCCAAACACGTTCAGACTCCCCTGACATTTTGCGTTGCTCGAACTCGTCTTCAAACTCCCGCTGTAATGACGTATAGTTGTGAGAGAGGGTTGGCTCTTCAAATTGAGACGAAAGTTGATTGGTTGCTCCCACGTGTGTACTGGCATTTTACCATTTGATTGACAAATGGATAAAGAAAAGCATCTGGCAAAACGACAAAGAAAAGCAATTGGTAAATATAGAGAAAAAAGCGCTTGCCAAATTCTTTATAAAAAAGCGATTTAAATGCACATTTAAAATAATTTACTGTAATTTACATTTAATGTACTTTTAATTGTTTTATTGATCTACATTTAAAAAAATAACTGTTTCAAATTTGTCTATTTATACATTCAAAAAATATTTTTTAAATGTATTGTTTCATTGTTTTATTAAACTACATTTAAAAACAGGAATTAAATAAACAACTTTAAATATGTCTATTAATTTGCCCATTTAAAAAGTGATTTTTTTATATACATTTTTATGTTTGAATTATTAAATTAATTAATTGATTCTTTGTTTTATTTTTAAGTGGCACTCGTGGTCCTCCATAGTCCTGTGGTAGGGGGCAGAGTCTGGCCTATATAAGAGCAGGCCAGACTCAAACTAATAGCTTGTTAGCTAATAGCAAGTCGAAGTGAGAATGCAACTGCGGTGGCTCGAGCGAACCTCCAATCACCTGTATATTGTGGATACTTACCTGTATATATTTTTGCTTGGATTATTACCTCTTTATTTTGCCGTTTGTTGTTTCTTTTGTACTTTGGGTATTTTTTTGTTTTTTTCCCATCATTGTTGTGCACCTATATATATTCCATCGTTGGACTGTGTATATTTTTGGCAGTGTAATTAAATCGCACTTGCACAAAAGTGCTATTGTGGGCTGAGCCATTATTTTAACATCTTTTACGGACATTCACTTCGTCCTCAAGCGAGCGGTGGTTCTCGCTTTACCACATTTGGTGGCAGCAGTGGGATGGCAACCCGCAAAACAGTGCCAAAAGGTAGAAAACCCAGGATGGGTTTGCGGTCCCAGGTGAAGGCGGTGACTGAGGAGGATGTGGCCTGGGATTCGGTGGAATCTATGGAGGAAGAGGAGGCAGCTGCAAAGCTTCCTGAAGCCTCAGCAAAGGCCAGTTCACCACAGATCAAGCCCATCACATCCAGTGCAATGTCTGGTCAAGGAATGGTGTCCCTGATGCGCAAATTCCTTGACGCACAAGAACAGAGGGAAGAGAGTTCCGTGGTCTATAAGAGTCCATCTTACAATCACTGCGGCCTGCAGAGACAGTCACGACATGGATAGTCTGCGGCTGGACCTACCAACACCATCAGCACAGAGAGTGTCCACACGAGATGGACCAGCACGTGTCCTAGACTCCACAAATGTTCCTGCACCAAGCCAGCCAATGCAGCGGTCTGAACCGAAGATGCCAGCCTTCCAGCAGGGGGAGGACATTGAAAACTATCTTCGGCGGTTCATGCAGCTGGCCAGGACCTGGAGATGGCCTGAGCAGGAGTGGAGCTTTCGACTTGTCCCGTTGCTGACAGGGCAGGCACTGGAGGCGTACCAAGCGATGGACAAGGAGCAGGCGAAGGTGTATGCTGATCTAAAGGAAGCACTGCTGGAGAAATTTAACATCTCACCAGAAACCTACCGCCAGCGCTTCTGAGCGTCCTCTGTTCCAGCGGGAGAATCACCAACGGAAACCTACCATCACTTAAGGAATCTGTATTGACGATGGGTATGACCTGAGGAGCACTCTAAAGAGGAGATTGGTGAGGCCATTATCCTGGAGCAGCTTCTTCGCGTGCTTCCGTATAATACTCGCACATGGGTACTGGAGCATGAGCTGACAACGGGGCTGGCGGCAGCGAAGCTGGCTTAACATTACATGAACAAGGGATTCATTTGCTTTTATTGCCAACAGCCAGGACACAAAGCATCAGTGTGTCCTGTGCGAAAAAGCAAAACTGACTGGATTTTGTTATGTTCCTAGAGAGGAAGGCAATGTGAGAGACTCTGTAGAGGGGAGTCAAAATGTGTGCAATGTAACAGTTAATGGACATTCTTTGCAAGCTCGTTTGGACACTGGTAGCACTCTTTCGCTGTTGAAGCCATGTTTTGTGTCAAATGTCAATTATGTGAATACCACTGCTGTTCAGTGTGTACATGGGAATGTAAAGCAGTACCCCGAGCTGAAGTGATTGTTGAGGTGCATGATCAATTGTACTTGTTAAATGTTGCCATAATTGATAACTTACCAGCTGACATGATTCTGGGTCGAGACCTACCGGTACTGAATGATCTGTTACAAACCACCAAAGACTCTGAAACTGCCACTCTCTTTGCCACTGTTAAAGTGTCATGTCCTGTTGTCACTCGGGCACAGGCCAAGGCAGGTCTGCAGCCACTGCCAGACTTAGACAGTAGTCTGTTGCAGGGCAGGACTAAGGGTTCTAGAAAGTCACACCGACAGCGGCGGCTAGAGAAGTACCTGGGTACCCCAGTCTCTAAGAATTCTGTGGATGGTCTTTATGTTAGTGGCAGGAGATGGAGGACATTTCAAAATTGCAAAGGGAGGATGAGTCTTTAAAATTATTTGAAAAGGCTGAGTGTGAAAATGCAACCTCTCCCTGTGATCTCTGCTCCTTTCAGACGCATCGCCATGGACATTGTAGGCCCACTTGAAAGAAGTAGTGCGGGACATCGGTACATCCTGGTGGTGAGCGATTACGCTACAAGATATCCAGAAGCCTTTCCACTCTGATCCATCACCACGGCCAAAATCATCCATGCCCTCATCCAACATTTCTCCAGAGTAGGCATCCCAGAAGAGATCCTAACAGACCAGGGAACCAACTTCACCTCGCGGCTAATGGGGCAACTGAACCGGCAGCTGGGTATCACCGCCATCAAGACGAGCCCATTCCACCCTCAGACGGATGGCCTGGTGGAGAGATTTAATCAAACCCTGAAGAACATGCTACGGAAGTTTGTTGCAGACACGGGATGTGATTGGGACAAATGGCTGCCTTTTGTGCTTTTTGCCTATAGAGAAGTACCTCAAGCTTCAACTGGGTTCTCACCATTCGAACTCCTCTATGACTGGCAAGTGCAGGGGCCGTTGGACCTACTGAGAAAGGGGTGGGAGGACCCTGCCTCCAGAACCGAGGAGAAAGGCGTAGTGCAGCGGCTTGGAGATGGGGGAGGTAATGTGACAAAGCTGTGTGACAGAACCTAATTGTCACCGCTGGGCAACACACACATGCACTCACACAGAAATACTAACCTTTGTAATGGTCCACACTCATTTCCCCTCCTGCTGTTTCTGCTGTCGGCGGCGCGGGTGCACACGCAGTCCCGATGGCACATGGACATGTTGAACATTATTCCTTGGTCTGAGAGATTGGCGCTCCTCTCTTTCTGCTTCATCTTTTGAGATAACCTTGTGTTTGGCTTACCTGTAGGTATCTCTATGTGTGTACTGTGTATGCAAATGTACTAATTGGTGTTTTATTTTGGAGTACTAACCGCTGCCCTAATTCAGCAGAATTCAGTGGGGGTGAGTGTAACAGAGTTAGGATTTTATTTAGTTTTATTGTGAATTCTTATTCATTTAGCAGCGGTTAATTTCATGTTGTACTGGTGGGTTCAGTGAGAACTGAAGGCAAAAATGTTCGATAAGACGGGAGATGACGCAACACAGCAGTTGCAATGTGTACTGCACGCTGTGGGTCACTTATGCCTGCAGCAATACAACCACTAAAGGGCGATTTATTTCATTTTACAGTCTACAGCCTGAGACTGAGCCCGTTGTGGTTTGCACGAAAACAACATCGCAGAGTGGAGGAGAAAGACCACCTTCGTCACATATACATGCTCTTATATCCATATATTTTAATGTCAAACGTGAAATAATCTTAGTCGCCCCGTCATGTTAAAGAATAGAACAACGACGAGTGTGAAGTATAAACAACTCGTCCATTTGGGGAGATGTGGGCGCAGTCAGCGGAGGCACGTGCTGCAGAGCCAGGCGAAACTATAAATTAAGCTTGAGTGTAGAGACAGCTCGTGTAAGATTGTAGGCTAGAATTTTTACTACACAGTTATGTAAAAATTATTCTGAATGCTTCAACACAAACAACAATATAATGATTTAAATTTTGTAAGTCAGTTTTTGTGTCACCACTGCTGTATGTGTGGGGAGTGTTGATGGCCATGAATATTTATGTGATTCACACCAGGGGAGACAAAAGACACTCCCCCAGTGGCTAATACACCATCGAAGTGGAATGCTGTGAAGCAGCCTGAACAAAGAATGAGAGGAGATTCAGAGATTTTAATCTGTTCCTCCTTTGTGGAATATTGTGAAAATCTATTACAATTTACAACAGCTGTTATCTATGTAAATATAAAGTAAACTGCAGTTTATTTCTGTGATCAAAGCTGAACTTTCAGCATTATTACTCCAGTCTTCAGTATCACATGATCCTTCACATAGTATAAGTCAACTGACTTATATTTAACAAAAATACTTTACATAAAACTTAAGACATATACTTGAATTTAGACATGAAACAACATGTAGCCAAGTCAAGTCACCTTTATTTATATAGCGCTTTTTACAATGTAGATTGTGTCAAAGCAGCTTTACATTGATAACTGGTACATTATTTTGGCTGCACAGCAGCTCTTAAAGAATAGTGTCAATGTAGGCAGATCAAAGCACTGTTGAATATCAAATGTCAATTGTCAAGTGTCCCCAACTAAGCAAGCCAAAGGCGACAGCGGCAAGGAACCCAAACTCCAACAGGTGACATAAAAAAAAAACCTTGGGAGAAACCAGGCTTAGTCGGGGGGCCAGTTCTCCTCTGGTAAACAGTGCTTTGTTACGACTCAGGTTGCTATCATAAGTCAGATAGGATCGCAACATTCAAAGTATTTAATTCAGTTCCATCCAGTTGAGGATCGTATTCATCACGCCGGTATGGACGGTTGTTCAGGAGCTGCGCCACTGGTTGTCATGTTGATGAGGCCTTTACAGTGGATGATCTAGTTGACTCAATCTCTGCTGATACTTCAGGGCTGCGCTGTGGTCGTGTCAAGGCGCAGGTCCTTGGTCTCACCTGGATACGGCCCAGTTAATTTTCGTCAGGGCGCAAAGAAATATAGAGCTGAGTATCATCAGCGTAACAGTGAAAACTAACGCCATGCTTCCTAATGATATCTCCCAAGGGTAGCATGTACAAAGTGAAAAGTAATGGTCCTAGTACTGAGCCTTGCGGCACTCCATATTCAACTTGTGATCAATATGACCTCTCTTCATTTACTACTACAAACTGATAACGGTCAGATAAGTATGATTTGAACCATGACAATGCAATTCCACTAATGCCAACATAATTTCCGCGCCTATTTAAAAGAATATTGTGATCAATAGTGTCAAATGCAGCACTAAGATCCAGTAACACTAATAGAGAGATACAACGATCTGATGATAAGAGCAAATCATTAGTAATTCTAATGAGAGCAGTCTCAGTACTATGGTATGTTCCAAATCCTGACTGGAAATCCTCACAGATACTATTTCTTTCTAAAAAGGAACATAGTTGTAATGATACTGCCTTTTCTAGTATTTTTGACAGAAAAGTGAGATTTGAAATAAGCCTGTAATTGACTAATTCTCTAGCATCAAGTTGTGGTTTTTTAATAAGAGGTTTAATAATAGCCAGCTTAAAAGTTTTTGGTATGTATCCTAGTGATAAAGATGAATTGATGATAAAAGTAGACATTCTAAGCATTTTGTAGACATGTCTCTCATGTCTTTGTGGCAAGTATTTGCTGAGTTTCAGTTCATTTTTAAACGCATTTCAGAATTGACTTCACTGAGAGGGAGACATCAGATCTCACATCATGTTTATTTTGCGAAAAGCACAGTTTACTTTATTTTTTTTTTTTGTGAGTGTACACAAATAAAAGTACACACTTAACAGTTTAGAATGATGCATAACACTGGTATGTGTGATCAAATTTGACTGAGTATTTTTAGTCTCTTTCACACTGATAAGAAAAAAAGCGAGGTGGTATCACCGGCGCGACCCCTGACTCCAGAGTGTTAAGGCCTCCGCTCTTTTGGCTCATTTCCACTGAGCAGTATGGTTCAGTTCAGTACAGTTTGGTACGGTTCGGAACAGTACACCCTGATCAGGCTTGTGTTTCCACCGCCAGCAGTACCCTTACTTGATAGTCGTGGTGTAGCCGGAAAGTAGCGATCAACGTCATTCTCGCGCGAAGAAGAGAACGACACAGTAAACAACAATGGATACAGCAGATCTTGTTCTTGCTTCTCGGCTTGAGGCTGTCTGTCACAAGAAGAAGACAAGCTTGCTTGCTGTATGCCAACATTCGGCGTTTGGCCACAATAATGGCGTTTCACAATACCAAGTACGCAACGTTCAGACGTCCATGCAGCAGCACCTACCAGCAAACGTCAATAGTGGAGAAGGGGAGGAGAAAACCAGCGTAATTTAAAAACTACTTTATTTTGTAGGCGAGAATGTAGTTGTTTAAAGCTCAAATCTGTGGTTTATATATAAAGATAGTGCCTATTTGAAAATTTGATCTGACGTTGTCGGAGATCCATGTGAGATCCATGCGATCACCGGGCGCTCAGTGCTAATGTACCCAGCCGAGAACAGCTCTACCTCGGCTAGTTCTTCTGACATTTGCCGCTGGCTTAGATGTCTCTGTAGTGGTTAAAAACTAGATATCATTCATGTTGTGTATAATGGACAATCTTTGGTCTCATGAATTTATAATTTGTTCCTGGGCAAGTCATTTTGGCTGAGGGCAAAGTGAAGTTTCATAACTTTATATATTTATTTAACTTCACCGTTGCACTGACTTTGTACGTTTGACTGAATTGTTTGCTTGTCTTTATCTCTTATTGTATAGCTTCTCATACTTTATACTTATACTTTTATAATGGTTATTATTGATAATTAAAACTGGCTTTTAACAAAAAGAGAGGGTTGTTTTGTCTTATTTCATTTTATTATAGGCTACATATCCAGTGAAGATAATCAGAGTACATATGCACATATTGCCTGAACCACACATTAATAGGTTTCATATTTTTTAAATGAAAACGAAAAGAGGCAGGGTTGTGTTTTATATTTTGTTTTGTTATATAGCCTACATGAAGTGAAGATAATCAATGCACGCGTTGCCTGAACCACATTTGTGTGGCACTTCTTGTGTTGTCACTCCCCTTGTAGCACACGCAAGTGACGATTCTCTGTCAACCAATCAACGTTCTGCAGAGTGTAGCTCTACCCTTTTGGTATGGTACTATCATGCTTGGTACCCCAACGAAAGGGTCCCAAAAAAGTGGTACAGTACGGTTCGGAATTAGGGTACCATTCACAACTTTTGACAATGGAAACGGCAAAAATTGTGTACCGTACCGCTCAGTGAAAACGAGCCATTTGAAGTCACAGGTTGAGCTTTGTAGTTTGCTTCACCATTGGCAAGAGCTGTTATAAATTCTATGACCTTAGCTCCCTATAGAAAGGAATAAAGGGGGCATTTATTCATAATATTTCAGATTATATTTTATATAGGGGCAATTTAACTAAGGCCCTGGAGCTTCCATTATTAGAGAAGGTTATCGTGACACCCTTACTATGTGCCTCCTCTCTATGAGTCGTTTTGTGAGGTCTTAATATAGTGGGTAGAATTTAGAATGAATATCACCTCTTGTAAGTGGCCTGGCCTCCTCTCTTTTGGAGAGTTGTTTTGAAACCAAGGCCGCCGCTCATCTGAGCTCCATATATTTGATGTATCAAGTGTTCGGCACTCTGGGGGCCACCTTGATAATCATTTTGTACGGAGTAAGTTGGCTTCCTCTCGTTTACAGGGTCTTTCTAAAAAGCTGAAGCCACCGCTCTACTGAGCTCCAGATAAGATCACGATTTTAGGTGTATAGCCCTCTTTAGGCCTCCTTGATAAACCGCCCTAGGCTCTATGCTGAAGTTTTCGCTCACCCGAGCTAAAGGTAGATCAAGGCCCTCTGTGGGCTTCCTTGACAACCACCCTGTGGTGGACCCATCTGAGAGTCACCACGTCAAAGCCGCACTCCATTGAGCTCTAGGTAGATAATGTCCTAAGTGTTGGCCCATCATAAGGCCACCCTGACAATCACCCTGTGGTGAGTGTGTGGGCTTCCTCTCATTCAGAGAGTCATTATTCTGAAGCCACCACTTCATAGAGCTCCAGTTGGACAGTTCCACTGTAGTGAGTGAGTCAGCCTCCTCTTGCTTAGAGAGTTGTTAGGCCGAAACCTCTGCTCCACTGTGCTCCAGGAAGGTCATTAATGACTGTTGTTAGGTTTCCTCTCATTTAGTGAGTGAAAAGCACTATGCTGGAGCCTCCATTTTCTACAGCTTTGGTTAGTAGCATTATCAAGCTTGTGGCCTTTTAGAGGTTCTTCTGTGAAAGCTCCTTGATTGTATCCATCAAGTTGCTAACTCCCTTTGTTCAGGGTCCTCTAAGAGTGCTTTGCCCCCAGAGCTCTCTGCCCCTTGTGTTTAACACCATTGATGCTTAGGTCGAGCCGACTAAGTACTCCCTCCTATTCAGGATGTTGAGTACGCTCCCTTAAAGTTCACGCATTAGCCCCAAGCTCATGCCCGTGGTGTTCTGGAGTAGTAGGCCCTATATGGAGGCCTATTCAACAGTCTGGTTGCATGAGCTTGGGGGAGTGGTTCTGGTGTTTCAGTTGGAACGGCCATTATTGTGCTTAGTCACAGCCATTTTGCGACATGCACTCCTCTCAGCATGGCAGCATAGGTATTTCGTTCCCCAAGTGTCTCAGGACGCAGTGCAAGTTCCCTTTCAAAAGGGAACGTCTTGGGTTACGACTGTAACCCTGGTTCCCCAAGAACAGGGAACGAGACACAGCGTCTCGTAGACATTGGACATGTTTACAAGTCCCTGCGGTCCAGTCCAAGTCAAATCTCAAGTCTTTGAGGTCCAAGTCAAGTAAAGTCAAGTATAAAGTCTTTAGGGGTCCAAGTCAAGTCTCAAGTCAAGTCTTTGTTCTATTTTTTATCGATATGTTTTTTTCAGCTAGTTGTTATTGTAATTAACAGTGTATTTAAATATCAAAACAGATTACTTTTACTTTAAAATTGTCTAATAAAGCACAGAAAATACTACTTAAATCATTTCTATTACTTTCTGTATTTTGAGCTATTTGAGTTGGACATGTACAACACCGCAGCTTCCTTTCGGATTAATTGATTGCTTTTCAAGTGAAATGACAAAGTTTATCGCAAGGTAAGGCTTGGCTATATTGTTATTATATGTTGCTAATTTAACAAGTTCCCTTTCAAGGAAACTCACGTTGCGTCGAGAAATTGACGCTTTGGGAACGCAACGCGTGATGTCGTCATGAAGCACGTGTGAAATCAGTCCAATGGTGTGAGGTCAGAAGCGGGTGACGTCACGGCCAGGAAGCTATAGAGCACGCTCAAACAAAGCAACGCTAGCTTCTGTGTCTTCAGTCGCGCTCTGTGTATCTCGTATGTCTTATTTGGTGTTGTCTGTCACTTATATATATCTATATTTTGGCTGAAAAGCAGTTTAGATCTTGTGTTCATCCCTGCCCACGTTACATCACGGGTGGGGATACACATGATCTTTGTGTTGCCTGCTTGGGAGCGGATCATGCCGGTCAGCACTCGAGGGTGCTGGCTGTGAGCACTGCGATCATCTTCCATTGCGGACGCTCCGCTCCCGCCTGGCGCTGTTTGATGAGAGCGCTCAGGCTCGCGTTCCCCAGGGTTCGGGTCCCGCTGCTGCCGAGGCACAGCGTCGATCCAGATCTTGGGGATCGCAAATGGATCGCAAATGGATCTGTCAGAGGGGTTTGAGACGGGCCCCGCCCTATCTCAGCCCTCACCTGACAGGTCCAGTGCTTTTTCTCAGTGTTTGGAAGCACGCTTTGCGGTTCCTTCCACACTGGGTAAAGCACCAGTGCTCAACGTATCCAGCTCCGAGGAGTTGGATGTGGAGAGCACCGATCTTGCAGAAAGTGAGGACTCGCCATCCCACTCTCCTGCTTATGAGGAGCTGGTGGAGGTTATAACTCGCGCCGTGGCCAAGTTAAACATAGATTGGCCAGCGGAAAAGCAGGACGTTCGTCCTAAAAGCAAGCTCGATGAACGCTTCCTGCCCTCGTGAGCACAGCCTCCTCGTCGGGGTCTCCCGTTTTTTCCTGACCTCCACACTGAGGTGTCAAGGTCCTGGAAGAAACCGGCCTCCTATCGTGTGCATAGTGCTCAAACCACGCACTATGCATCGATAGTGGGGCTCAAAGAGCACGGTTATGGGACGATGCCAAAAGTGGAGGAGACGCTTGCTAGCTATCTCTCTCCACAATCGGCATCGCCCCTAAAGGCCCCGACACTGCCCACCAAGCCCGAGGATTACATCTAGCTTGGTGGGCAAAGCTTATCAGGCCTCGGGCCAGGCTGCGGCATGCCTCCACACCATGGGCGTGCTGCAGGCCTACCAGGCAGAGCTTTTGGGAGATATCGATGAGGGAGGGGGAATTACCCCCGACGTAGTCGACGAGCTACGTCGGGCAGCCGATTTATCTCTCCGGGCCACCTAGGAAACGGCCAAGTCTGTCGGTCGTGCCATGGCAGCCCTGGTGGCCACGGAGAGGCATTTATGGCTTAATCTCAGTACCATCAAGGATAAAGATAAGCACTTCCTGTTGGACGCCCCGCTTACACCTCCTGGCCTCTTCGGCGACGCAGTCAATACTGTCGTCAAGAGGTTCCAGGAGGCCAGTAAACAAGCGGCGGCGTTCCAGAAGCTCCTCCCTCGTCGCTCTCATACCCCCGGGGCTGCTCAACAACACCAGCAGCCCCATACATCTAGAGCCAGCTCCTCCCAACAACACCGTGCCGCCCAGAAACAGAGCGTCACCACCCGTACTCCCCCTCAGCGACACGGGGGGCCGGGTGGCCGTTCTCAACCGCAGCCTTCAAGGGGTAGGATGGATCTTCGATCCGTCCTTATCGCCAAGAAGGCTGCGGGGAAAAAGGGCAGCCCCCTCCGAAGAGAAGTGTTTTACACCTCAGCATATAGCGCTCACTTCTCTTCGGTGCCCTCAGGGGACCGCTCTGCCAACCCTGCCATCTCGGGTGTTCCAGGGCGCAGCGTCCCCCAGCGAACATTCACTCAAGCATCCGCCCGTAAGCGTAGCGGTGCTGGGGTGTTCGCTCCCTCCGAGGAGGGTCTCAGAGCGATCAGTTCGGTTGCCCCCTGCCGGTGCGCCGCATCGGAGCACCGAGCTGGTTATTCAAAATATACCAGAGGTTCCCTTAGTAGAATATCTGACAGCGTGGAAGCTACTGCCAAATATTTCTCAATGGGTCCTGCATACAATCGAAAAAGGTTATGCCATTCAGTTCGGGTCTCGCCCACCCCGGTTTATGGGGGTCCTACCCACCGTGGTGGGCCCTGAGCAGGCTCTGGTTCTGGAACAAGAAGTGAAAACTCTATTGGAGAAGGGAGCCATAGATTATGTACTTCCCTCCGACGCAGAGAACGGTTTCTACAGCCGTTACTTTATTGTTCCAAAGAAGGATGGCGGGTTGCGTCCCATTCTAGATCTGCGTCAACTGAACCAGTCTGTTATGAAACTCAAGTTCAAGATGTTGACACTGAGGCAGATCGTATCTCAGATCAGGTCCGAGGACTGGTTTATCTCCATCCTTCCACATCACAGGAAGTTCCTGAGGTTTGCTTTCGGGGGCAAAGCTTACCAATATCGGGTTCTTCCATTCGGCCTAGCGTTATCACCCCGCACATTCACCAAATGTATGGACGCAGCCCTGGCACCTCTACGTCTTCAGGGCATTCGCGTATGTTGCACATGAGACCCCTGCAGTGGTGGCTCAGAACCAGGGGATTCTCCCCGAGGGGAAATCCTTTTCGCTTGATCAAGGTCACGCGGCGTTGCTTACGTGCCCTGACCATTTGGAAGAAGCCCTGGTTCCTATCCCAAGGGCCCGTGTTGGGAGCTCCTTGTTGTCGCAAAATGCTAACGACAGATGCTTCCCTCACGGGCTGGGGAGCGGTCCTAGACGGACGCTCGACTCAAGGTCTGTGGGGCGCTCACCACCTCTCCTGGCACATCAACTGCCTGGAGATGCTGGCTGTCTTTCTGGCTCTCAAGACTTTTCTCTCAGATCTCAGGGGCCACCATGTTCTTGTCCGGTCAGACAACACATCGGTAGTCGCCTATATAAATCACCAGGGGGTTCTGCGGTCGCGCCCACTCTCCAAATTGGCGCGCCAAACCCTCCTGTGGTCCCAGGGGAAATTTCTGTCACTCAGGGCAGCTTATATCCCCGGGGTCCAGAATGTCGGAGCAGACGTCCTGTCGAGGCAGGGGCTGAGGCCCGGGGAATGGAGGCTACACCCCGAGGTGGTAAAGCAAATTTGGGAAAGGTTCGGCCAGGCTCAGGTGGATCTGTTTGCGTCTCGAGAGACTTCTCACTGTCCACTCTGGTTCTCCCTCACGCATCCAGCTCCTCTCGGACTGGATGCTATGGTACAGACGTGGCCGAGGCTTCGTCTGTACGCATTTCCCCCGATCGCTCTGCTCCTGGGAGTTCTAGAAAGAGTTCGCCGGGACCACATCCGGCTCACCTTGATAGCCCCGCGCTGGCCGGGCAGAGTGTGGTTCTCAGACCTAGTATCTCTCCTGGATGGCTCTCCCTGGGAGATTCCGGTCAGGAGGGACCTTCTGTCCCAGGCAGGGGGCACGATTTTCCACCCCCGCCCAGAGCTCTGGAGCCTGTGGGCTTGGCCTCTGAGGGGGCCCAGCTCATAAATTCCGGTCTCTCAACCGAGGTTGTAGGGACCATTCTCCAATCTAGAGCTCCCTCCACGAGGAAGCTATACGCCCTGAAGTGGAAACTTTTCACTTCTTGGTGCAGTAGTCGTCAGTTTGATCCAGTTTCCTGTCCCGTTGATACGGTTTTGGAATTTCTGCAGGAACGGTTCACTGCAGGGTTATCTCCCTCCACGCTAAAGGTTTATGTGGCGGCCATTGCGGCTTACCACATACCCTTGGCTGGTTCTTCTCTTGGTAGAGACCCACTTATTACTCGCTTCCTCCGTGGCACCCTGAGGCTGAGGCCCGCGGTACGCACGAGGGTTCCGGCATGGGATTTGGCCGTGGTGCTCCAAGGCCTATCCCTAGCCCCCTTTGAACCGATTGAGGAGGTTCCAGTTAAGTTTTTGACCTTAAAAACACTGTTCCTCCTCGCCATATCTTCCTTGAAAAGAATAGGAGATCTACAGGCCCTTTCGGTTGCCCCCTCGTGCCTGGAATTTGCACCTGGTATGGTGAAAGCCTTCCTTCATCCCAGACCTGGTTACATTCCTAAAGTTCCCACTAATGTGGCTAGGCCCATTGTACTGCAGGCCTTCTGTTCCTCCTCCCTTCAGGACGTCAGACCAGGAACGCCTTAATTTGCTTTGCCCTGTTCGGGCCCTAGATGCTTACGTCCACAGAGCTGCCCTGTGGTGTAAGACTGAGCAATTGTTTATCCTCTTCGGGTCCCCCAATAAAGGGGCCCCGGCGTCTAAGCAGAGGATGAGTAAGTGGTTAGTCGAGGCTATCTCACTTGCTTACGAGTCGGCCGGACTGCCTTCACCTCTAGCAGTCCGAGCCCACTCTACCAGGAGTATGGCGGCCTCCAAAGCCCTCCTTTCGGGAGCCTCTCTACACGACGTCTGTGATGCGGCAGGCTGGTCCTCACCGCACACATTCGTCAGGTTTTACCAACTTGACCTCAGCTCCCCCGGGGCCCGGGTTCTCTCTGGCGATTGACGAGTCACACCAGACAGGCCCTTGTAACTATGGCGGCGTGGGTATTAACGTTCCCAAAGCGTCAATTTCTCGACGCAACGCGAGTTCCCTTGAAAGGGAACGTCTCGGTTACGACAGTTGCATCGCCCTGCCATACTTCCGGCACGCCTGTCAGCGCTTACCTCAGACACTTTAAGCTAGCGTTGCTTTGTTTGAGCGTGCTCTATAGCTTCCTGGCCGTGACATCACCCGCTTCTGACGTCTCGACATACCATTGGACTGATTTCACACGTGCTTCATGACGACATCACGCGTTGCATTCCCAAAGCGTCAATTTCTCGACGCAACGTCTCGTTCCCTCTTCAGGGAACTAAGGTTACAGTCGTAACCGAGACGTTTTCTAATAAGTGATGAATTTGCGTGCCTTCAGATGCGTCACATGCTCGATGGCTTGGTGTGTTTAAAGATGATTTATGATATTCGCTGCTGCAGCACATATTCAGTAATGAATGGATAGTAAAATGTGGTGTTTCATGCCATCATATGGGGTAGTAAATAGAGAACGTAATCTGGAATGTCATGCCAAAAGACTTTTTTTCACAAGTCCCTGTCTTCAAGTCCAAGTCAAGTCTCGAATCAAGTCTCATGTTAGTAGTTCACGAGTCCAAGTCAAGTCGCAAGTCGTTTTTTTTTTTGCGATTTAAGTGCGACTCGAGTTTCCATCTCTGGTAGACATGTTCTCTAGGTGCCCCTTATATACTTTCTGGTCACACTAGTATGACGTCATAGGCTGTCGCTGGCCAATAGGATTGCCATGGTTTTACAGTTGCTTCAGATACCAGTCACGTGGAGGCATTCCCCCAAATGTCTCAGGACGCAGTGTCTCGTTCCCTGTTCTCAGGGAACCAGGGTTACAGTCATAACCCGAGAAGTCTTCTTTATGAACGAGAATTACATAAAACGGTAATGGATAATTAATTGGCGGACCACACCGTCTGAGGACAGCTAATTCATAAGGTGTGTTCGACTTCATATGGCGCAGCGCAGACTGATCAGCATCTGACTTAAAGCAGTGTATACCATCAAAGTACCGCGAGAGCAATTCGCGAGCAGTCTCGCAGTTTCTCCAGGGCGGCTGCATGAGCTCTAATGACTACAGCTAATTCATGATTGATGTATGTTGTGTGTGCGCGTGAGGCGATCTTCACGATCTGTTCTAGCATTGTTAACTTGACATCGCTGCTTGTTCATTACCAAAATAAAATAGTCAATGTTATGTAATAGTCAACCAAACAAATAAAAAGTGCTCAATTTAAATAGTCCGTAGTACAGTCTGTGCCGTTCAGCATGACACTGTCCAACTGTGGTGTTTGCCAAGCACATTTTTGTGCATGTGAAGGATGGCGTTTTACGTGAATATTGGAATGCGAGTGAAATACACAGCTTAGTTTACATAATAAATAATAGTTTAGCATCCAAATACACTGGCAATATAGAAACATTTGGATTTAGGCCAAATGAGAGAGGTAGGCTATATGAGCCCAACACTGGTTTCGGTTTCAGTTTCACTTTAATGCAGCAAATGTTTTAAAATATTTTGAACAATTCACCTTTAAAAATTACTTAAATTACTGTTACTATTGGTCAAACTTCTTATTGTCGGGTAACAGTTATGAACATCCCAAATAAACAAGTTAAAGCACTAAAATTATTAACTGGAAATAAATAAAAACTAAACTAATGCTAGAACTGAAACAAAAAAATACATTAAACCTAAATGGCAAAATTAAAATACAAACTAATAAAAGACAGGTCCGTGCTCAGGGCACGCATTCGAAAACCTAGGCAGCTGTCTTGTTGCCTTGCTGCCTCATCAGGCAATGACTTGTAAGGCAGCATTTGTGCATGAAGGCATCTCGCGAAAAAGATTTCAGACAGATTTCTGAGGCAGCGTAACAGTTTAATGATCTACAGCAAAATAGTGCAAGCTTTGGTGAGAACTAAACAAATATTTAATTACTACACTAGTAATTTCTCACTAGAAATGACATCAAAAGTGGAAAATGTTGGTCAAAAACACACATTTACACACAAACTGACCATCAAACGCAACTTTCGGATGCCATCTTTATTTTTATAGCTTAACTGTCACAGAATGGAGCGCACAGGGATATCAAAGGCAATGAAGGATACATCTATGCTGCCTTCAAAAATCAATCAGATGAAGGTATCTTAGGAAACGGGAAGTGAAGCTAACATTGTATTC
The DNA here is from genome assembly GCA_037101425.1 of Elopichthys bambusa. Lineage (NCBI taxonomy): Eukaryota > Metazoa > Chordata > Actinopteri > Cypriniformes > Xenocyprididae > Elopichthys > Elopichthys bambusa. The sequence goes on along the minus strand of CM074437.1, from coordinate 22,949,397 downwards.
ATACATGCCTTAAAACCTTCCTACCTTGAAATGTGCCCTCCGAAGACAGCATTTTCCAGTTTTCAGACGCAGCCAGTGTCATAATCTGTCCCTGACAAGACTAAATGACAAATGTAACCAGAACCAGGTGTCCAACATAATCAGTAACCATGAAAACAAATGAAGAGCAGGAATGTGGGGAACAAAAGAAAACAAGAACAGAACACAGGAAAAGTTGATACAAACTAAAAGTCCACAAAACAGAATGAAAACCTAACACAATGGACCACAAACTGGAATACTTTTTAAAAATTCATAAAGTAATAATGAGAAATATACTTTACAGGATGCACTGCCAACTCTCTTTTTGGACAAGGACTGTATACATAATTTAAATGTATGTATGCGCTATATATGTGCATTCTCAGATTATTTATTTCAATCTGTGCTTGGTTTCATGAACATATGTGCACAAAGACTATGGTTGGAAGTAATCCCAAGTGAAATAACAATTACATCATCTCTTTCATGGCAGTAATCCCTCCTCAGCTTCCTAGGGTTTTACACTGCTGACACTGACAGTCTGGGATTATAACTGAGGAACTATCAATGATTATTACCTCTGAGCATCGCCTCCTTTAATTAAATCTCTATATGTGTATTAAAAGGGTTCTATATATCCATGAGTATGTCCACTTCAGACATTTTACTACAAGTAACTTGTCAACTACATGTCTACTAACTCTCATTAGAGTAGACTGTTAGTAGACTGTTAGGTTAGAGTTAGTTTTAGGTTTCAGGTTAGTAGAATAAATTGACATGTAGTTGCAAAATTACTTATAGTCTATAATTACAGTCTATCTATAATTTCTGTTGGTGGAGCATCAAAATAAAGCATTAGCAGTTATTAACCAGACAGTCTACTAATACTATAATGACTGCTAGTTGACATGTAGTTGCAAAGTTACTTATTTATAGTGGGTAGAATGTCTAAAGGGGACTTTCACAGAGTTTTATTTCTTTTTATGACAAACACTTCTGCCCAATAGTGTATACTGTAAGTATAATATACTCTTACTAAGACTTTTATTTACATTGTTTATTTGATCGATTACATTGATTATTTATTGTTTATTACCATTTGTAAATGCATTTTTATAGACTGTATAAAATTCTTATTCTAATTGTATTTTTTACTCTGATTTTGGAATATACAAGCTGTAATTTCTCACCCTATAAACAACTGGTTTTAAAATCTGCCTCAGCTTTTCCTGAAACTTGCATGATTTATCTGGAATCTTCAGCAAACGTGAGTTGTTTACACACAAAGCCCACTATAAAGACCACAGTTCGCGGCACGTGACTTAGCCCTGACAAATAAAGTGTTGCTCCTTGTGCCTAGAGTGTCAGTGCCTACTAATCTCCCTCAATGCTGACTAAAGCAAACCAACCCAATCCGCTCAGGCAAGTATAGCACCTGCAGAAAGCACAGCTAGCTATCTACCCATATCCGTCTGTCTATTTGGAAAGCTGGAGAATGGGTGAAGGGGATTTTAGCTATAACCCTGTCTAACCTAATTAGTTGGGCAATACACATCCTGGGTACAAATACCATCTCCTTCCCACAGGTCACTGCTCTCTCTGTCCTCAAGCCACAGACCTCACAAATTAGTCGAATCATCACTGCCAGGTATGAAATTCATAATGCGTGTAGAATTTAAAGGACCCACTGTTGGGTTTTATGTGGGAAATGGGGTATAACAATGAGTAATGTTGGTTTTATGTCACTGTTATGTAAGAATAATCTGTCAGTTATGAAGTCATTGTAATATTGTAAAGCCTTGATTAGGACTGCAGTTTTACTAGATGACATATGAAGAATATTATTGTGATGTATAGCTTGAAGTGACTTACATGCTATGATTGTTGCAGTTAGGTTAACATTGCATAATGGCTTGACATTAATCTAAGCATTCATTTATTGGTTTGTTTGTTTGTGTTCAAGTCTCTAAACAACAATGAGCCCGAAACAGATCGTCTTCAAGAAAATATCCAAGGACAAGTCGGTAAGTTAAGTAAAACTTCAATCAGCATAACTATACAGGTGGATATAGTTACAAAAATTAGGTACAAAATAAGCCTGAAATGCTTTTAAACTTTTTCTCTTCAAATGGTCATTGAAAGAAAATGCCTAAATATTATTTGTCAATGTCAGGACAAGCTAATTATAATTAATTTTTATTGTCCTTCTGAATTCCTTTCCTGAAACTCTTTGGTGACTTAATTTTGTAGCAATAAACATAAAACAAAATTGAATAGAATTAAATAAATAAATAACAAAACACTGTTTCTGTTACTCACTAGGCGTTGCTAGTGTGGGACCAAATGTTGGTTTGTAATTTGATAAACTTATAGTTCAAATAAATTAAAAAAGAAAAAAAGATTTGTTTGATAATTTTTTTTTTTTTTACAGAAGCTTGAATAGTGAGTTTAACAAATGCAGCCAATATGACAATTTGTGTAAAATTAGAGAACATAGAATGAGATTGTTACCATATTTGGTGTGCTTTATGTATGTGCGTTTGTTGTGAATAAAGGACTGAATTAAATCTGTTCATCATATAAAGCTACCGTGTCTCATCAGAAGACTTGGATTAAATGGCTTGATTGACATGGATTTCTTTTACAATGTCTTTATGCAGTTTTAATTTTTAGGTAAACTAACATTTCAGGAAGGGCCATTTAGGGGAGTTAGCAAAGGGGACATGTGTGAAATGGTTCCACATGGTGTGTTCACTTCATGTTGCTCTTACTATATAATTACAAAATTTTCGAGTTGTAAAAACATTCATATCCTCACAGAATGTCAGGAAACAGACTGGAGAGATGGTAAGTATAATTAAAGACAATGCTTTATTGAGCACAGCAGATATAGAAATGAAGATGGATGAACTGGTTTGACGATGCAGCAGTAGAATAACAGACAGGTAAGTTGCTACGCACGCACACACACACACACACGCGCGTTTTCAGTCACTGATGAATATATCATAAACACTTTCCTTTCTTTCTGTGTAGAACAAACACACAGAGCTTTGAAGAGGGCATGGAACTGGAGACTGGAGATCGGGTACTTGGAAATAGGAGACTTGGGTGAGGAGACAAACAGCAGAGGTAAGGAGACTTCAGGTGAGTAACAATCCAGGAGAACATAAGGTGGGTCTTAGACGAGATTAGATAAGATGTGTGTGGTGGTGATTTCTTTTAACTGGTGCAGACAGTGGTCAGTGACAGCTGGTGGTGATCAGTAATTAGAAGGTGATCAAGACTGTCCCTGCATCCCAATGTCCATACTATCCATCCTAAATAGTATGTGAGATTAAAATAAGTGTGTCCCAAAGTATGTTGAAAAGAGTATGCCAAAAGTCCCCGGATGGTCTACTATTTCCAGTAGATTTTCGAAGTGTGGATCCATGCACACTATAAAGGCTAATATTGCCCACAACCCATTGCGCTTTGGATGAGGATTCAGTTCAGAACTACAAACACGAGCAAAAAGTGTTAAAAAACTACAAAACATGGCGGATATGCGCAACTGACGCTGAGAGGTTTGAGTGGCTAATAATCAGTTAATAATCAGCCTGATAGAAAATATTTATTTAATGTTATCCGTGTTATATTTAATCTGCAATACCAATGTGGACTTTTATAAAGATCTGATTGGCCATTAGCTTTTAAATGCATCATTATGCATTAATATAAGGAGAGTTCTCCACATGAAAGACCTGCGACTGCGGATCAACGTGGTACTGCATTTCTCTCCGATACGGTAGGAAATTAGCTAAATGAAATGTGGAGGATGTAAGATGATTGACAGGCCAGTTTACGGTGACAGGATGTGACAGAGAGCAAAGACACAATTGTATGACGTGATAGTATGTCCCAAAGCTTGTCTACTCTTTTGCTACACACTCAAAAGTATGTACTTTTTGTGTACAGAAAGAGTACATACTTTTAGGGCATAGTATAAGAAGGTGAACTGGAACGCAGCATGGGTGATTGGTGAAGGGGTGCAGGTGAGTAGGAGGAATGATGGGAAATATAGTTTGGAGGAGGTGACAGAACTAATGACTGCAACAAGTCAAGTCAAGTCATCTTCATTTATATAGTGCTTTTTACAAAACAGATTGTTTCAAAGCAGCTTCACAGTGATAGTAGGAAAATTAATGGACAAAGATTGTTTTGGCTTTACATCTGTAAGCAAATTAGCTTGAAGGAAATTTATAATTAATTTATAGGGAATTTTAAAAGAGTCACTTATTTTATAACCAAGCAACTGAATCATCCAGTGTTCATTTGCATGGACCGTAACTATAAGGTCTGTAGCGGATATGAATATCCAACTATCATGAAAACACTATTTATTAGCAAGGTAACATAGATCGGCAGTTTAAGACATTAAATTTGTAAGCACATAACACAAGACACTTCTCTTTAAAAATATAAATGAGACTTTATTGATTATTCTAACACATAAAATAAAATAATGAAATCCCAAGTTTCTAGGAATATATGCATTGGGAAGCCAATCACGTTCTGGTGTGCTGTTGGAGTGGAGTCTACCTTGTGGCTGAAGTTTAAAGTTTTGAGACGGCAAGTCGTTGATTAAACCTGACTTAGAACACAAGATTTGGAACACGAGAACGGAAAAGAAAGAAAACTAAGTGAAAGAAATGAAAGTAAGTGAGTGAGACGAGAGTAAGTTGGATGGCTTGAATGAAGCTGTTTGTTCCTATTTTCATCTGATCTTGATCTGCCTTGATCAGGTCGTCTGCTCTTTATCGTCTGCTCATTGTCTTTTCTTTGTCGTCTTTTTGGCATGTCTGTGTAAATTGTCATCTTGTACTGAATATTTAAGCTGAGGTGTTTGTCCAACCTTTTTGAGGAGTTCTGACCAATTAGGTATCGTCTTTGTTTCAGAGGTGGCTTTTCTCCTCCCCTGATCATAAATTAAACGTTATCTGTGCTCTCAGCAGAGAATACAGAGAGTACAGTTTAGACATGATTTTTCTAAAAAGAATACAATACATTTTTCACAGGTTTCATTCAAGCCAAAATTTGAATTATGAATAGAGATTTACATTCATACCAAAAAAAAGGCACACTTTCAATCAACCATTCAATAGTTATAACAATTACATGAATTGTGAGGGTTCTAAGCATAACTGGTCACATGTATAATGTGTAGACATGATATAGAATTATGCAGTTGAACGATGTTTGTTTGAATGAAGTCCGTTTAGAATTGTTTTGTAACACTTTGATGCAGTTTATTTGTAAAAACAGTCTCTGTGGGTTTTTTCTGTGGATTTCAAGTCAGTGTCACTCAGAGGTCACTCAGAAGAAGGTCTGTTTTCTATCTGTGTTTCGGGATCAAACAAACCTCTGCCGTTATCTTGGTAGGGCTCGCACTGTGCCTTCTTCAAACGAATCCATCTTTTACAAACTGATTCAGTTTGACACCATCTTCCTTAGCTAGGCTGACTTTTACAAGCTTGCAAGGCCATAAAGTACTTAGCTTGGAGCCTTGGGAGATTAGTTGGAGCCACAAATGACAGTTCCCTTTCAAGGAGTCAGTGGGAACACTCTGCGTGATTGCGTCATGAAGTACCTGTGCAGTCAGTCCAATGGTGTGATGGAAGGTGGCTGACACCATGAACAGGAAGCTATAAAGCGCACCCAGACCAAACAATGTCAGCTTCTGTGCCTTCTGCAAGCGCTCTGTGTGAAATTGTCTTTGTCCATTTATTTTTGTTTGTCCACAAGCATATATTTATCTAGACAGGAGTATAATGTGAGCAAACAGCAGCTCTCATTGGGGCTGACAGTGTTCATTCATAAAAATATCCTGAGGTGTAAAGAAAAGCATGCACTATCAGGAGTTTTTAGCTCCGCTCCTGATGGCTTTGTTCTCGAGGGAATAAAAGTCTATTGCAAGGCTCGGATCGCGCATTTGCCGAAGCAGCGTGCAGATTACTGGCCTGCAATAAAGAATATAGTGGCTCGGATCTCGCGTTTGCCAAGGCAGAGCGTAGATTATGTGCCCATAATTTATGTATATGTATTATATTTATATATTATATTTATTCAGCCTGTCATTCAGCCATGTATTCTTGTCTGTTTGTTTCCTGGCTGCATTTAATTTGGCAGTGGTCTCCAGCGGGTTCTAGTTTCTAGTTCTAGTAGCCAGTCATACGCTTCAGGGCACCGAACTGGCTACTCGAGTTATGCCAAAGACCAGTCTTGAGGGGCTGATTCTCTTTGTATGAGTCTCCTGGGGGTAAAATGGATCTGAGGACCGTCATTATCTCCAAGAAGGCTGCAGGAGGGCAGTCCCCTCCGTGGGGAAGTGGTCAACACCTCATTACATGGTGCCCATTACACGGTGGCCATTCTGCCAACTCTGCCATCTCGCATGCTTCAGGCCGCAACGGTCTCCAGCAAGCACATATCTCAGCATCCACCCGGAAACATAGCGGTGCTGGGTTGCTCGCCCCCTCTGAGGAGGGTCTCAGAGCTACCATTTTAGTTGTTCTCTGCCGGTGCGCTGCTTCAGGGCACTGAAAAGGTTACTCAGAAACTCTGGAGGCCAGTCTCGAGACTGGTTCCCTTAGTAGATTTTTGACAGCATGGAAGACTGCCAATATATCTCAATGGGTCCTGCACTTGGGGGTTCCTGTCCTCAGTGGTAGGCCCTGAGCAGGCTCTGGTTATAGAACAGGAGATAAAACTCTGCTGGGGAAATAGACCATTAAAATGTGTTCCTCCTACCGACAGAGAGTCCAGGTTTTACAGCCAGTATTTTATCATTCCGAAAAAGGATGGGGGGTTGAGTCCAGTTTTAGATCTGTGCGCTGAGGCGAATCGGGACATAATCAGATCCGAGGACTGGTTTGTCACGATAGATCTTTTGGACACACTCCAATATTCCATCCATCCTCAACTCAAGAATTTCCTCAGGTTGCTTTGGTGGATGGTGGATCAGCATCAAGATATTGTCCTTGCCTGCATGAAAGTATGGGGGGTTAAGGCTGAGCGCAACGAAAACTGTGCTTTCTCCATTTCAGAGGACCACTTTTGGTGTGGTGTGGGATTAGATGATGATGCAGGTACGTCTTTCTCCTGCTCCTATCAGTTCAATCCTCACAGCCATGAGCAAGACACCTAGGCCAGTCACTCACTGTCAAACAGTTGTGAGACTGTTAGGTCTGATGGCAGCTGCGTCCAACGGGATACCTTTTGGCCTGCTGTATATAAGACCTTTGCAGTAGTGGCTCAAGACCAAGGGGTTTTCTAGAGGGGCAATTTCGCATTATCAAGGGTCCCTAGAGGGACCCATTCCGCATTATCAAGGTTACCAAGGTTATCAAGCAGGTGCTTCGTACTTTGGTTATGTGGAAGAAGTCTTGGTTATTGTCCCAGGGTCCTGTGCTAGGAGCGCCTTGTCGTCGCTATGCTTACGATGGATGCTTCCCTCACGGGCTGGGGAGCGATCATGGATGGTCGCTCAGCATCTGTGGATGGTTTATCATTTCTCCTGGCACCTGCCTGGTGATGATGACTCAGGCTCTACATCCTTGAGCACCAAATTTAGGGAATAGAGATAGGGGCTGAGGCCCGGGGAATGGAGACTCCACCCTGAGGTGGTGGAGCTCATATGGAGGTACAGACACGGCTGAGGCCGTGTCTGTACACGGTTTCCCTGATGGTTCTACTCCAGAGAGTTTTGGAGAGATATGGAAGTGTGGATTTGGCCTCTGAGGGGGCCTAACTCATAGACTCAGGTCTCTCAACTGAGGTTGCGAGACCATGCTAACTCCAGAGCTCCCTGCACAAGGAAACTGACGGAAATCATCAGCTGATTCTGGAATTTCAGAATTTCTGTAGAAGCTAGCTGCTTACCACGCACCTTTGGGTGGTGTTTTTGTGGAGAAACCCATTGGTGTTTCCTTTGTAGTGCGTTGAATCAGGAGGAGTATGGCGGCTTTGTAAGCCTTTTAATAGGGGTATCCCTACTGTCTGTGATGCTGCAGGCTGGTCCTTTTCTGCACACATCAGGTTTTACAACCTAGATTTCCTCCAAGTTGATTTGGGATCTGGAGTGTTAAAATTAGTTTTGTATAAAGTTATGTTTGAACGAATCATCTGGAAGATTTATTTGTCTGGTTCGCCCTCAATTCCTACACAGCAGCTCTAGGAAAAAGTTATTATCGAGTTAAAGTAAGTTTTTGATTGAATCACTTCCGTTGTAAAAAATAATTCATTATTAATTTAGGGGCCACTTACATGACACCTTTCTAACTGAAAACAGAAGACTTTTAATGCGTTCTTGCTGTTCATTTACGTGTTTAGTCTATAGGTATGCGCGTTTGAATTGTATCAGTGCAGATGCTTAGTCTTTCTTTACAAAGTGATATCGCTAAATTACTTGTCTGGCCCGCATAATGCAAAATTATACTCACAACCGTAACAAATGAAAATGGAGGACATAATCAGGTGGTTTGGTTGCAACAAAAGATTTATTTAACATAAATAGAAAAATATATAAAACAAGGAATCAACAAAACCAAACAATTTCTGTCAGACACATGATAAAGGTGTTGGACAGAACTAATTTCAAATTAATAACAACATCAAAATAAGCAAACCAAAATCAAGAAACATGCAACCAGGAGCAAGCCCCAGCACACCAAACAAAACCTAAACTTTATAGGGGAAGAACAGGTGGAGATAGTTCAGTTGATGAGTCTCCCAGCCACACCCACCGGCCAGCCACAGCAGGAAGAAGGAGAGACTCATCACAACGTGAACTGGAATTATCTTGATAACGTTTTATCTATACATAGGGAAAGGAAAGGGAAGGAGTCCGAAGGATAGTTTAGTTGACACTTCAGGGCTGCGTTGTCGTTGTGTCTAGGCGTAGGTCCTTCATCTCATCTGGATGCAGCCTGGATCTTGCAGACAACGGTAAACCTAGGGATAAACAGAGAGAGACTAATTTATGAGGGCTGGCCTAATTTATGCAGCCTAAAAATTTACATGATTTGAATTATAGAAGTAGATAATGTGTTTATGTTTATGCCAGGTTAAAGATATGTGTTTTTAGTTTTAGTCTTAAACTGACAGAGTAACAGTACTTTACCCTCCCGGAAGGCATGACCTTGCGCCAAAAGGAGTCCAACCGGGATGGGAGGGTGGCCGTCCTGGAGCTGTGACAGGTGACAGACAGGAGAATAGCGGTGCAGGTGACGGCAGCCTAGGGGGCCATGGTGGCATGGGCAGCTCAGTGGACCATGGCAGCGCAGGTAGCTCTGGAAGCCATGTCGGCTCAGGAAGCTCTGGAAGCCATGTCGGCTCAGGAAGCTCTGGAAGCCATGGCGGCGCAGGAAGATCAGCAAGCCATGGTGGCGCAGGAAGGTCAGGAAGCCATGGCGGTGCAGGAAGGTCAGGAAGCCATACCGGAGCGGGTAGTTCAGAAACCAATGGTGGTGCAGGCAGCTCAGGAGCCCAGGGTGGTGCTGGTTTAGGAAGCCAGGATGGTATAGGGAGCACTGGAGACTCAGAGGTCACTGGAGACTGAGGGACATGGCAGCTCTCCCCGCCCCCACCCACATACAATTTTCCTGTGGATTTTTTGGGTTAAAGCAGCGAGAGCGGCTCTGAAGGGAGAGCAACTTCCTGGCTGAGCTCTGAAGCGGGCTCATAGACTGAAAAGAACTCTGAACACTCTGGAGCCAACACTGGAGCAGACTCATTGGCTAGAACCGACACTCGAGCGGAATCTGAATTTACTGTGTGGAGCATACTGGAGCGGACTCTGGAGAACATACTGGAGTGGACTCTGGACTGCGCTCAAGGGGCTGGAGCCTTTATTGGACTCTTGTCAGGGTCTCCTTCATTGGACTCTTTTCAGGGGCTGGAGCCTTCACTAGACTCTGGTCAGGGGCTGGAGCCGTCACTGGACTCTGGTCAGGGGCTGGAGCCATCACTAGGCTGTGTTTGGGGACCAGAGCCATCTCTGGGACAATAGTCATTTCTGGGCTCCAAGACGCCCCTCATACTCCACCAGTACTCCCAGGGGCACAGGTGCAGCGGCCATTTTGGCTGAGGGCTCAGGCGTATTGGCCATGACGGGACGAGACTCTTGAATGGTGGCCATGATGGGACGAGACTCTGGAATGGCGGTCGAGAAGGGACGAGACTCTGGAATGGCGGTCATGACGGGACGAGACTCTGGAATGGCGGCCGTGATTGGGCGAGATTTTGGATGACGGTGAGGGGCTGGTTGCATGACTGGTGTGAGGTGGGGCTGGATGATGGTGATGGTGTATTCCTCCGCTCTGCCAACGATGAAAGAGGACCCATCTATCCAGAGAGAGAAGTTGATGTATTTCTCTAGCATCCAGCATGGTTCTGCTCGCGGCATCATAAACTGGATCATATCATCCAGCCCACACCAAAATCCCTCAATCAGGGTAAGGTTACTGCAGATGGCTCAGTGGCTGAAGTCAGTGAAATCCTTGACATACTGCTCCAGGCTTCTGCCATTCTGGAAAACAAAAACTGTCGCTCCTCCCTTTAATTCACTGCCATTCAAAGGATTTTTGTGCTTCTCATTCCTGCTGGTCTGTTAATGGTCTAGTCTTCTGTCAGGAAACACAGACTGGAGAGGTGGTAAGTATAATTAAAGACAATGCTTAATTCCTTTCTTTCTTTGTAGGATGAACACACAGAGCTTGGAAGAGGACACAGAGACTGAGGAGATGAAAAGCAGGTAAGGAGACTTCAGGTGAGTAACAATCCAGGAGAACATAAGGTGGGTCTTAGACGAGACTAGACAAGGTGTGTGTGTGTGTGTGTGGTAAGTCCTTTGGACTGGTGCAGAAGGTGATAGGTCACAGCTGGTGGTGATCAGTAATTAGAAGGTGATTACTGGGTGATTGCTGAAGGAGTGCAGGTGAGTAGAAGGAGGGATGATGGGAAATGTAGTTTGGAGGTGACAGAGCTGGTGACCGTGACACAGAATTTGTTATAACTTGTGAATTCTAAACTTTCTGAGAGCTCCAAATTGTCATCTCATAATTATAGCAATTATGACATAGCTTGAACACACCATTATTTGGACATTTATGATCATGTGATCCAGAGTGGCGTATTGTCCTGACTCATATTGAACATTGCAGTAACAAGATCCCTGGGAATTCAACCAATTTAAGTCCAACAGCATTTGTCTTGCTGTGACATGTCTTTATATTGTATGACTTTTGCTGTTACTATCTGTTAAATATTTTTAGAGGTGTTTCTCAGATCTGTATATACTCTCGTCCTCAGACAAGGATTTATTAGTATTGGTCACAGCAAAATGTTATTAGGGCTATTACCTTAGTTAAAAGAATTTAGCGACTGGCCAATGGACACAGCAAAATATGATTTGTGGCTTTACAGAAGCATCAGGAAGTGTATGTTGAACATGCATGTAATGTGATATTTGTTATTAGTCTGTTTATGTTACATAAGTAAACCTGGGAAAAAAAACAGAACACAAAAGAATAAAGTCTTTTCCTCTTTTAGGCTTGTTAAGTAATATATGTTGTGTTTTTTAATCAGGTTGGTGTGTATATGGGCAAGAGAGACTTTGTTGACCATGTTGATTCAGTGGATCCAGTGGGTATGTGAGAGAATATTTTTATTAATGTGATTTTAAGCACTTAGTAAGTTTTCGTTTTCTTTTTTAATATCACTGTGTTTTTCCTTCTCCACCAGATGGTGTCCTTCTTGTTGACCCTGAACAGCTGAAGGGGAAAAAAGGTTACTAAATTCATTCAAATTTTACAAACTAAACAGATGATAAATTAGATGTATTACAATGAGACTTCTTTTGTGATTCTGTCACCCTCTAGCATATGCCACCTTGTCCTGTACGTTCCGATACGGACGTGATGACATGGACGTGGTGGGCATCTCATTCAGACGTGAGATCTATCTGGCCACCCGGCAAATCTACCCCCCACTGCAGGACAAAGAGCAGTGCATTCTCACCAAGGTCCAGGATAAATTACTACACAAACTGGGTGACAATGCCTACCCGTTTTTCTTTGAAGTAAGTATCTTCAGGTCAGGTGGTTAAATTTATATACTTTTCCTTGCAAAAAAGAAATGGTACCATGGTACTGAATCACGTCACCTTATTCATGTACCATAATTATTTCAAGGTGCTTCAAAGACCATGGTACCATCATAGTCAAGTCACCTTTATTTATATAACGCTTTATACAATACAGATTGTTTCAAAGCTGCTTTACAGTGATAACAGGAACATGATTTAATTATGCAAACAATTCATTTCTGCTGTGCAGCAGCTCTAAAAGAAAATAGTGTCATTGATCAGCAGAAGTCAGTTCAGTGTTGATTTAGTTATTAATTAAATTATTTAATTTAATCTAACATCCATCCATCCATCAGGGCTAACATCCACAGACACAGACCTACATACAGGAAATTAAACCATTCAGCCACTCAACACCCTAATAATGGAATCATTTGTAACAATTGTGTGTGTGTTTGTGCATCTGTGCTATTTCATTTTGATTTTTATACATTTATTTTGATATATAAGACATCTTCTGTTTTTGTATATTGAAGGACCTGATCAAGATTATTTCTCAATTCTGTTTCTTTAGTTCCCTGATAACTTGCCCTGTTCGGTAGGAATACAGCCAGGCCCAAAAGATGTCGGAAAGGTATCTGTCAAATATCAAACTATTTTTCTACACTAGGAAGAACATTTTGTTTTAATACAGGGTGCAGTATATGTTATATCAAATATGTTATCAGTCTTACTCTGACATATTTGTTTATCTTGTATGTACATGATAAATGGCCTCTTGAGTAGTGTCATATGTATATTTTTCACAGCACTGTGCTGTTGAGTTTGAGGTGAAAGCCTTCTGTGCTGAGAGCCAGGATGCAAAAGTTCGCAAACGGTTAGTTCAGCCTACAATTCTTTGTTTTTATTCTCTGTACGGGTGAAAATACAGTGGATACAGTTGTATCCAGGCCTACCATGATCTTCTTTTACCACTTTGATTATCCTGATTTGCCTATATATATTACCACAAATAAAGTGTCAAAAGACAGAACAGGTACCCTCATGTAGTCCGTGAAGCAATGTAGACCATTGTTTGGTATAGATCTCAACAATAACATGTGCCTTGTTCCCCTCCCCCACCATCAGGAGCTCAGTACGTTTGATGATTCGCAAGGTCCAGTATGCTTCAGAGAAGCTAGGACCAGCTCCCTGTGTGGAGACCACCCGCGACTTTCTCATGTCTGACAAACCACTGCATATGGAGGCAAGATTAGAGAAACAGGTGGGTTTTAAGCAGACCACTAGACGAGCATGCATGTATCATAATTTTTTTTTTAATCTTTCTTTGTTATTAGCAATGTTTTATGTTGTAGGTTGACTTTTTTTTTGTAGACTTACTATCATGGGGAACCCATCAACGTAAGCATCAAAATCAGTAATGACTCCAACAAAAATGTGAGAAACATCATTATTTCTGGTAAGAGTGAGTCTGAACACATTGATAAATTGGTAGACAAGAGAAATAAGAGTGTTCAAGATTATTTGAAATATACTCTTTGTACATATACAAAATTATAATATAATCACATACGATTTTAAACCTGAACAAACCTTGCCATTTTATAAAAAGATCAAATTCTGATATTTTAAGAGACTTGTTGATATTGAACTCTATATAAAATAGTTTTCTGTTGGTTTTGATTTGTTTGTTTGTTTTTCCCTACAAGTTGGTTACACCTAGGCATGGGCCGGTATGAGATTTTGACAGTATGATAACCTTAAGCAAAAATATTACGGTGAAACCGAATCTTCTTAATTAAATTAAATCACGGTATCACGGTATTGCAATTACAGCTCTAAAATGTGTTATTTTAAAATGTCTAGGTAAAAAACTACTTTTTTCCTTTGAAAACAATATATTTCTAAGCAACATAGAATATTTGGAAAAGTAGTAAAAATGTATTTTTAGATTAAATAATTAAAATAAATAATTTCATTCTTCTTAATTAAATTAAAATTATATACATAAAATAAACGCTGTCATTTAAGTTAGCCTAAACCTGCAGCTCAACAATAATAAGAACAGAAATGTAATTATTTTCTGTAAAAAAAAAAAAAAAAAAAGTAGCAGTCACTTGAGTTAAGCATGTGATCAGCTAAAGAAGATATTAATAGTTATAATAAAAAATATTTAAAAAGTATTAATAGAGTTATTATATCATATAATCACTTGTTATTTTTATATTACAGAACAACAGTAAGATTTCAATACTAAAATTCATGGATGTTAGGCACATCATATTCTCACATCCATGCATTGTCAAAATTCATAAAAAGTTACCGGGCAACTGGTGAATAAGCATTTTAGCGCTGATTTTTACTCGCATTTGGCGCTGTGAACCCTGGCGATCACGCAAATGGCACTGCGAGCTCGTGCAGCTCTGTCAGGAGCAATCCGTGTATAAAATAAAGTTATTAGAAAACGTAACATTTTGCAGTTTATTAAGTAATTGTTCAGGCCATTTTGCGATTTCAATCATCAGACTGTTACCAGCCACTTCACTTCATCTTTTACAATAGGGGAAAAGGTTTCAAGGGTTCACCTCCTTCTGCCATCCTACACACACACAGGTGACTGACTGACTGACTGACTGACTGCTCGCACCAACGGAGGGGAAGGGGAAGGGGTTGTGTTACTCACTACGCTGCACATAGCCTAGAGAGGATTCCTGCATTTTGCGTCTTTGAAGCGACATAAAAAAAAACAGCTCATACTGCAGAACGGTATCACGGAAAAAATTAGTTGTTTTGAAACCGTGACGTCTTCAAACCGCGGTAAACCTGGAAACCGGTAACCCACCCATGCCTAGTTACACCACATGACTTTGATTTGGCAGACATTTTTCTCAAATATTTATAACATTTTAACACAAATGCTTCCTTGCCTTTTTCTGAGAAATAATATTTTTAGATGATTGAAGATTATGTCAAACTACTTAATAAGGTTTTCTTTTTAAGAGATTATTTTTTTAATGATGTCTGCCCCAATTTATAACATGTCAACAGAGTTGCATATGTGTGTTATTTAAAATATAAATTAATAGATTATCAGCATTATCTTCATGACCCTGGCAAATTCATTGACAAAATGTTGATATTTGTAGACAAAATGTAGATATATGTAGATATACACACTCAGTCATACATCATGTAAACTGCTGTAAATATAAAGTAACACACTTGTGATTGTTTACCTTTTAGTGGAACAAATTGCCAATGTGGTGTTGTACTCCAATGACAGTTATAATGAGACAGTGGCCATAGAGGACTCTGGGTAATCGTTTTATTCAGATATTTAGATCTAATCCAATAAAATAATAAATGTTAATCTAAAGTTTGCTATTTGGTGCAGGGACTCTGTTGATTCAGGTGCCAAACTCGACAAAGTCTACACCTTGCTTCCCCTACTGGCCAATAACAGACAAAAGCGAGGCATAGCACTGGATGGAAAATTGAAGCATGAAGACACCAATCTAGCCTCTTCAAGCATGTGAGTACCCATGCAGAACACTGGTGCGACGATAATGAGAGTTGCTTTAGTTTATTAGGTTTTGTGCACATTAAAGGTTTTACATTAATGCATTCCAAATGTTTACTATGTTTAAATGCTTCATTGCAGCATCAAAGAGGGCGTCCTGAAGGAAGTTTTGGGGATCTTGGTGTCTTACAGAATTGTTGTGAAGCTTATTGTTGGAGGGTTAGTATCCCATGACAAAATATACTACTACAGCACCATAAAATTCCACATGCTTAATGTTTTACCAGTGGTGTGTCACATACATCCTAATTTTTTCTGTTCTTCTCCTTCATAGGATTATGGGAACCAGGTAAATATTAAATTTCTTCAGTCTTGGAGTCAAGTATTCCATATCAATTAAGTTTTTTTTTTGTGTGTGTGCATATGTAGTGGAGTCCAAAAATCTGAGTCCAGATTGAAAATCTGTAACACGAGGGAGCTAAATAGATGCAGATCTAAGTGTTGAGGTTTTAATAAAATGTACAACAAAACACAAGAACCGGAAACCAGGGAACACAGGGTACTAAAACATTCACAATAAAGACATCCACAGCAAACATTAACTGACAAAACAAGAGAACCACAAGGGCTGTATATACACAGTGGCTAACAAGTTTAACAAGGTAATGAGATTACAAAACACACCATGACATGACAACATGACAACTACAAAAAGCCTACAAAGATGGCTAACAGAACAGGAAACAGGAAGTAGAACAAAAGTCCATAGACAAACACAGATGCTGTTTCCGAAATTGCGCATTAAGTAAGTACTACATTTGAATTTAATTCAAGACCATTTAAAAAGTATCTATATAATATGAATATGGGTAGTATGAATGAATGTATGAATGTTACTGTCACGAGACCTATCAGTGTCAGTTGTGTCACTTCACTTCCATTCATAAATCCTCTACCGTGGCCTCACGGGATAGTTAAAGGAATAGTTCACCCAAAAATGAAAATTCTGTCATCATTTACTCCCCCTCAAGATTGAGGGGCTTGGTTACAAACATTCTTCCAAATATCTTCCTTTGTGTACAACATAACAGAAATTTATACAGGTTTGGATCAACTTGAGGGGCAGTAAATGATGACAGAAATTTCATTTTTTGGTGAACTATCCCTTTAAGTAAGTGTCCTTCGAATGCGCACTTCAGAATCTCAGCAGAAGTAGTAGGTAATCCGGGGACTTTTAGCCTACTGTTTTTCGAATACTATGTATTCGGATATATTACACTTTTGCCATACTGTTTTTTCACATACTATATTATATAGGGAAGTATTCAATTTTTGGACACAGCAAGAGAACATATGATTAAATCTGAGATTCAAAATCTAATTTAAATCTAATAAAAACGTTTTGGACACACTTTATATTAGGTGTTCTTAACTACTATGCACTTCCATCAAAAAATAAGTACAATGTACTTGTGTTTATATTGTATTGCAAAACACGTTAGCAGCTATTGAAGTGGGTAAGGTTAGGCACAGGTTTTGTGGTATTGTTTAAGGGTTGGTCAAGAGGTAAGGGAAGGGTCAATTACAGAGATGAATTACATGCAGGTATTTTTATTTTTTTTTAAATGTACATAACAAAGGTACAATGTAAAACCATGTATGTTCACAATAAGTGCATTGTATCAAATGATTAATTTAATTGTTAGTACATAGTAGTTAAAGACACCTAAAATAAAGTGAGACTAACAATTTTGCTAGTGGTCTCAGAATTTTGGACTATATTTATTTTGGACCCTTTATTTAAGCTTTGTGTTTTGACATATCAGTGAGGTTGGGGTGGAGCTCCCTTTCCAGCTTATGCACCCGAAGCCTGACACAGGTATTATATACAAACATGCGTGAGTGTCCTTATGTATGTTCTTTGATCTGTCTCTTAAATATTTTCTGATTCACATACAATTATGTATAAGCAAATCTAAAAATGTTGTTTCTCTTTATTGCCTCTTGAAGTGAGAGAAAGGTCAGTCATGATTTGAATAGTTTACATAGTCTGCATGTTCAAGAACTGAGATTCAACATTACATTATCTTTTTTATTTTAATAATAACTAATTTTATGTATCTTCAATAATATAAGTGTAACATATAACTGCTTCTTGTCCTTTTTATGTGACCGTGTGGCTGTTTGTAGCGAACTGGAGGATGAAGTGGTATTTGAGGAGTTTAAGCGTACCTACTTGAAAGGCATGGCCGAGGATGAGGATGAGGGAAACGTATCACCTGCCGAGCATTGAGGAATGCATGTAGAAGTCAACCAAATTTTGAAGCATTCCTCTTTACAGTAGGACATATTTAAAGCTATTTAAAATAGACCACCACATAGAGAGCATTACTGCAACAGAGCACTGCTCTGGACTTTTATAAGCAGATAAAACTACTGTCAATTTCAACAAATTCCAAATCTAGTTCTTTAGAGACCATCCATACCTCGCTGTGACCATTCTTCAGCTGCCTAATGTCCATTATGATCTCTGGATGTGGGTCATGTAATTGAAAATGAATAGAGAGCTTTGTTTATCCCCTTTTATGGTAGTGGGATCACTGTTGTTTTGCAACTGCTTTATCATTTTAGAGTATATTTTTAGTCATTTAGAAGAAACTGCTGTGCTGGAATTTGGTGACTACACAATAATAGTTTATAAAAAGTAAAACTAGTCCTAGATGTGTTTTTAGTTGTAACACACTTTTAATAAAATGTTGTACTGTAGCTGAAAGTTCTATTGTACAAACACCACAAAGGTTTGGACATAAGTTCTTTTTTTATTATTATTATAAAATAACAGTGTTCATACAAATTCAATTTTTTTTCCAAGTACATCCATATGAATTTCAACATTACACACTACAGGCAAGGTGCAAGGACAAATGTATTTTATCCATAGTTATTGAAAACAGATGTTTAATAAAGGTAAATGCAGAACAAAATAACTGAATACTTTTTTATATTAATCTCAATAACGATATGTAATATCATCGTTTCTCAGATAAAGTTGATTGTCAGCTGACTGTTCTAAATAAAATAACAAATATCTTTATTTTCTCTATGCACAATGATCCAAGGATTAATCTGTTAATATCTTATTTTAACATCAGTTAGCTTGCTTACTGTTGTTTACAATGACTCTTCATACCCCCTGTTGACCACATTAAGCTTCTATTAGCTTCAATCAACTGCAGCTGAGCAGCTCATCTAGAACATTTGTCTGTTACTCTCTATCTTTCAGATAAAGTTAATTGAGCATTGGGCTTTAATCCTCTCTCACTAATGCATTATGTAAACAAAATCATAACTTATAGTTTTAATATAATTTTAATTATTTTAATTGTTAATGCATGCTTACAAAATTTGCGTATGTTTTGCTGTCATTTCAGCAGACATAATTCAACAGTATTAGCATTGCATGAGCAGGTCAACAGGAGACAGTTTACACTTGTACGAAAGGAAATACATATTTGTTTTCTGTAATGATGTGTTGAAAACGTGAGGTAGCACAGGCAATACCCCCCATAACACACATATTTGAATAGAATTATAATGTTTACCAATACTGCACAAATGTAGTATCCATTTAATATAACGTGATATGTGCATTGCTTTAAGAAGCTTAACTTTCAAAAGCTTTGCTTAAGGACTAAATATTTGACTGTCCAAATATTTATTATTATTACTCCTACTATATTAAATTTACTTAGAATTTACCAAATATGCTAGGGAGGTGTTTGGGCTTAGGTCACGAGTGGTAGTATGTTCCTCTAGTTCACCCCAGCTGTATATTCCGCTTATAGGATCTGGTAAATTACGTGACATTGGCATATCACAGTTGTCTGGGTAGAGCAGGAAGCCAGAGAAGGTACTGCTGCACTCACTATTGGAATACATACCATTGGAATCAATATCTCTCACCTGTAGCCAAACTTCATCACCCATTGTAAGATGCAGGACCACCTGTTGAGAAGTTATTCCAAGATCTATTGACCCTGTACTTTTGACGATAGAGTAGAAGTTGTGGAAGAGCCCCACTTTGAGCAGTTTACTGAAGACAACCAAATGGTAGTTAATGACATAAGTACCATTGATGGAAGCCCTGTAGATGCCTCTAAAGGGGTCCAAATTAAATTCTCTGTTGGATCCCCTTTTTGCCCCTGGTCTCCATTTACCCCTGTTGCACCTTGTTGGCCAATGTCCCCTTTACTACCTTTTAGTCCTGGAATTCCGATCATTCCATTTGCACCATCTACCCCATTCTTGCAGTGACACTCACCCATTTCTCCCTGATATCCTTTCTGGCCATTTAAACCTGAAGCTCCATGTGGACCATAATCCCCCAAATCCCCTTTCTGGCCCTTCGACCCCGGACTTCCTCCCAACCCTGGAAGTCCCCTTCCCCCTGTCATACCAGGATGGCCAAGTTCTCCTGGAGGTCCCTGGATTGAGTAACAAATTGCTGGACACTGTCCTGACTCTCCAGGTGAGCCCTGCTGTCCTGGATTTCCATCCATACCACTGTCCCCTTTATCACCTGGCACAGAATGTTTAGTAAGTTGGTAATCTTATTTATTTATTTGTTTGTTTATTTATTTTAATTTTGTTAAAATAATTAAAATGTTAACTTACCCTTGGGGCCTCTCTGTCCTTTGAGTCCTTTAAAGCCAAATGGACCCAGATCTCCTTTTTCACCAATATCACCCATTTGGCCTTTTGGAAGAAAAAAGGAAGTGTGATAGGCAATGCTCCTCTTATCAAATGTAAACACGTATGTGTATATATTTTGTACTCAATCACCAAGATCACTCTCAGAGGCAGATAAGTGACTATATTAAGAAGATTGTATCAGTAGCAGTTAGTTAAAAGGGTCTTTAGAATATAAGTAAAGTCACTGTATTTACCCTTTGATCCCTGATGACCATTAAACCCTCGGCGACCTTGAAATCCTGGCAAGCCTCTTATTCCTAAAGTACCGGGAAGATCTAAGACAAGGAAATAAATAATCTGCTCTGCAATAACTGTGGTATTATACGTACACAATGGGGGTGTCTGAAAATTGGTTGAAATTATTAACCTGCCAGTCCCCTATCTCCTTTGTCCCCCTTTGGACCACTGGGACCCCCTTTACAATGTGAGCAAACACAAAACCAGGGTGTTTGATCTGCAGGTGGAGACACTGGTGCCTCGAGGAGCATGTCACAGTACGAGATCCTTGAGTTGTGTTCCCAGATGGAGGTTTCGGTAGAATGGGATATCTATCAGGCAGGATTGGTAGCATGGGTAAAGGGTATCCATTTAATGAGTCATTGTATTGCATCATCTGACCTCCTCTGGCTATGGGATTGCCTCCTTTTGCTAAAGGATAATTATCATAGGCATACATAGGTATGTGGTTGTTATGTGTATCAGTCCTCAAAGTAGTCATCAGGAGGAATGGGGCTATCAGGAGAGCCAGGGGGTGATGGTATTAGGAACCCCCTTCGGTCGATAGTCAACCCAGATGAGAGGGCTAATGAGACCAGGACTCCTGCAATTATTCTTATCATCTGAGAAAAAATTATGGAGGGAACATTATATGATCACTAAAGAGGCATCACAACTGTTACTCTTGAAAGCATATGCAGGCATAAGCAAAAAAACAGAAAACATGAGGCTAGATATTTATAATAATCTATTGATCCATTTAGATCATTGGGTGTAAAATTGTTATTGTCAAATTATTCATATTCTATATATCTTATTTCATTTTTTTATTTTATTTTTTTATTTTAATATATCATTTATTTAAATGCCAATTACACCTTTTGTCTATCAAGCTAACAGCACTTTTAAAATCACTTAATAAATAAACACAACAACATAAAGCAATATTGTCATGATTCATTTTGTGCAACAATCAAATATACTTACAATTTGGAAGAAGTCTTGACCCATCATCTGGGTGAAGCACTTGTGGACTAAACAGTGCAACTAAAGCACTGATCAATTTATAAGTGGTGACCAAACAACAGTCTTTGAGAACCTGACCCTCTCCTATAGGCCTGCAAACAAAGCAGAAGGGCTGGATATAATATCACATTATACCTAACATAGTGTAGGGCTCCTGCACGAAAAATAACCTTATTAGTGACTGACAACACGTCTGGAATATGATCATCAAAATAATAGTGAACCAACAAAAGCCCACCTCATTGTTTTCATCTCTTCCTTGTTCCTAAAAGGAGCTAGCTGATGGTAAGATAAGATGCTCCAGAATAAAAACGAATGAAAAGACTGGCATTGCAAGACCGCATTTTTTTGTCCCAATTCAGACACGACTTTAAGATGGGTGGGTGTAAATGCTCCCAGTTTCCCTCACCAGTCTGATGATCATTTTTCAAAGTATTGCAACAGTCTAATGGATGCCACAAAAACAAGTATAGTAACTGAATAAGTTTAAATCACGTTTCTCATCAGTGTCAAGAAGTTTGAGAAAGTTGATTAATAAATGTTGATTTTTACTTAATATTCTTGACACTAAGGAATATGGAAAATTGAGTCTTGTTCACTTTGTAGTGATTCAGTATGTGAGTGAGACTAACTTTAACTCATCATGCCTTGACATCAGCCTCTACAGAACAGTTAACGTTAGAACATACAAACTCATTCTCACATGTTCAGACAGAAAACACCAAGAATTTGCTCTCTCCAACAGACAAATCACACCACTTTTATCTTTTAGCATCAACTGGTTAATACAGAGAAAACTGTAAGGCCACAGCTCATTTTTCCACATATTCATGCAACCTGAGTCTGCTTCATTAATACAACTCATTATGAATCCAACAGTACACTAGAAACTATAGCCACTAGTACAAGGTCTTAACAAAAAGAAGAACATCAAAATATAAATGGCTAACCCTATTATGTGCCCTAATTGCCCAAAGTTATATTTTTAAGCATCTTAAAGATCCTGCTGCTTCACTAGCAAGACATTCCATAGGTTTTGCTGGTGAATCATGCGGATACTATATAAAAGCACCTTATCTTTTTTATATAAATAAAGTTCTATATTATTATTAATGAGATTTTACAGCAACTCATTAAACTGACTGATATTTCATAGCAACAGGAAACTTGAACAGTAAACAGGAATACAGATATTATTGTTGCAGTGTATAATTATTAAATTGTTTGATACTGTCATGATTCCTGTCTTGTGTTCCCCTGGTCTTGTGTGGATTTTTATGTTATTCCGCGCCATGTTTTGTAGTCCTTTGTAGTTTTTCTTGGCCGTTACCTTAAAGACTGAGGATTCATGAGCAGACATCGCCACTTTGGGAGGAGCTGTAGCGGACGACGCTGCCTCTGGAGGAGCTGTGGACGTGTGAGCGGCCCAAACACATAAGATGGTGACTACCATTACAGGAAGTGCAGACGATGGTGGTAGGACAGCCAGGACCACCGGGACCACCGGACTTGGGACTACCAGATGTGGAAGAGCTGTGACCACCAGACTGGAGACCACCGGACTCTGGACCCCCAGACTTGGATGCGCTGAGACCACTAGACTTGGGAGCACTGAGAGCACCGGACTTTGATTTTCTGTAATAGCAGTCGCCATCTTGTGTGTTTGGGCTGCACACACGTCTACAGCTCCTCCAGAGGCGGCAGTGTCCACTACAGCTCCCCCAGAGGAGGCGGCAGCGGCAGCTACAGTTCCTCCCAAGGTGGCGGTGTCTGCTGGTGAACCTTCAGCTTGTCTGGTAACGGCCAAGAAAAACTACAAAAGACTCAACCAAACATGGACCCAACAGTGAGGATTATGCGTATCTTTAAAGTAGATCACTGCATGGAGGACTATGTGATGGATGTTATCCAACTGGCTCATTTGGCCAAAATCAGGCATTCCTCTCATGATTTTTTTTTATTTTTTTTATTGAAATTGAAAAGCTTCCCATACAGTGCTATAAATACAACATCTTGGTGTCATTTTACAGGAAGCCCTTTGAAGTTACATAAAACACTCCTAAAAGTGACTAAAATTTTTTATAGTATATATTGCATATAGTATACCTAAATAAAAAGTCTCCCCATACCATTTACAGTGGTATAAATCCAATATCGCAGTGTTATTTTACAGAAAACCCTTTGAAAATACATAAAACACTGCTGAAAATGATATATATTATAGTATATTTTGTCTGTGCTATAACAAACAAACAAACAAAAAAAGAGGCGTTTTATGATTTTGATCAGTTTTATTCTTTCAGGAGACACAAAACTAGAACAATCTAGAACATCCTCCAGATCTGTATAATTCCTTATATGTGCATCATTTTTTATCACCTGTGTTGTGCATCACCTCAACATCACCCGTCTACCTCCTGGAGATGTGATGCCAGCTGTGCCAGCTGCTGCTGCTGCTGCTCACTAATCTTCAACAGAAACTGAAACAAAGAAATTACTGTTTATACACACAGTTTTTGCAATATTACACAATATTACCCATTTCACAATATCAAAATGTAGATTTACTGAAATGGCAGTTTTATTATACAGCTGTGCAGTCTGCAAGTAGCCTTGCCATATCCCAAACGTATAGTTTTGAGTTCTTTTAAAATAATAATAATTCAATCAAAAATGAGTATAAGCATTGTAAATACAGTTTATACATACCAAACGCAGAGTCCTCTCCTCTCGTGCATCCTCCCCTTTCAAAGATCTCTTTTATCGATGCCATCGATCCTTTTCCGTTGCTAGATGTGATTATCGAAATCAAAACAGTCCATAAACTATAAATCCTCATGAAAACTCACAAATACTTCAGTCAAGCCAGCTCGCGCATCAACCAGAATTGAATTTGAGAGATCAGCCTGTGTCAAACTTCTCGGTTTCAGAATGGCTTGATTGACATGTCCCCACGAACGCTAACTTTCGGGCATGATTTATATACCATCGACATGTCCTCAGAAAATGTTAGCATGCTTTGACCAATGGTTTGGAGATTGCGTGTTTCTTCGAGAGCGCATTTCCTGTTCTGCACATCCGCAACAAAACAGTTGATTATTTACGAACGAAAGCTCACAGAAACGTGAAAATGATATCATTTGAAAGAAAATATCCTAAGCTAGTTTGTAGCTTTTTTTGATACTGTTTTAGTTTGATACTGACTTAAGCAGCCCTTATCAAAAGTGCCGGGGGTGAATTTCTGTCTTTTTAAAACTGCGGAGGTCCTGACCCCCCGTCCCCCGTGCCAACGGCGCACCTGAGCACAGTGTCTGACCAACCAGCTGAAGTTCCCACTGTGAATCAATTACTAGAAGAGTATTAAAACCTCTTTCAAGGCATCAGAAAGCTGAAAGACTTTCAAGTGAAGTTATACATAGATGAGTCTGTAAAGCCTGCAGTGCAACCACATAGACACATTCCATTCCATATCAGAAGGAAAGTAGAACAAGAACTCAAAAAGCTTAAACAACAAGGTATTGAAAAAGTCAGTGGTCCGACGCCCTGGGTATCACCTATAGTTGTAGCACCAAATCCCAAAAATACTAACAATGTGCTGCAGAGGTGTTCCAAAACACAATCCAGCAGGTCCTTCACGGCATCCCAAACATCAAAAACATCAGTGATGACATCATAGTCTATGGGAAATCAGGAGACGAGCACAACGCCTATCTGCAAGCTGTATTCAAGAGACTTAGAGAGAAAAACCTCAACAAAGACAAGTGTGCATCAATAAGCAGTATCAAGGCAGGTGATGTTGTACTGTGCCGACAACCATCGACAGGAAAGTTGATGACTCCATACGAGACAAAACCCTACAAAGTAATCAAGGTCAAAGGGTCAGTGGTTGATAGCAAGTCATTCAGGAAGATGCATTACAAGAAATTCCTCATTCTTCAAAAGACTCCCATCTCATCTCACGGTCGAGCAGAACGAAACCTTTGATGATGAAGATCACGTCAGAGGACAAGTTTAGAATTCAGACTTGTCTCAGGACAATATGCCACAAAGCACATGGCACCCTACTTGCCAACCTAAGACTTGTCACATACCCCTCAATACTACCTGAGACCAAGTCACAGGGCACCAAGATATCTGATTGATGAAATGTAAAACGTTGTTTTTGCAATATGCTCCTACTTATGGTCCACAAGTATTCATTTGTTTTGTTAAATGTTCTTGTTTTCAGATTTAGACATGTTAAAAATGATAGCCTGAGGTAACATAAGGACCGAAATCTTAGTTTTTGGTTTTTCATTTCGTCTCATTATACACAATATGGCCTATAATTGTTGTGAAATATGGTCCACAACAAATTAGGTTGTAAATGGAGACAGAAAAAGTTTGCCCGCTAAAAATGCACACTCGCCATTGGCTGGCGCATCCAAGGAGGCGTTTTGGCTTGTTTGTCCTTAAAAGACAACAACACGCCTGCTCTTTTGTCTCTCGATTGTCTCGCTGTCTCACGCACATCTCTCCCGGACGTCTCTTGGCGACCGTGCTCACATCACGTGCTTCTCTCTTCTCTGAGACTACCATCCTTTGGCGAAACTTACTTTCAGGTTACCTCAGTTCAAACCTCCCGCTGAAACACGAAGAAGCCAACGAACTTCAGCCACAGGCGCACTGAATCTCTACACGTCTCTATCTGAAACTCAGCACTCAAACTCATGCAAGTACCCATCTATTTTAGATGTGCTAAGTTTAACTGACCTAACAAGGTGATTCGATTCTTTGCTGGCTCTCAAGGTACTATCTGTAAGTTTTGCCATTCTTTTGTTTTCTCTCTTTTCCTGACTTTACTTTTGTTCCTGTATATATGTATTCTTTGTTTATATAGCGTATGTACTCGTAGTTTCTATAGCGTCTGCAGTGGATCAGCTTAGCCAACCAACTTTAGAATTGTCAGAATGCTTTTAGCTTTTTGAACTCTACATGTAAATCAGGGATAGGCTCCGGAAGGTCTAGAGGAGATTGCCTCATTGACATCTTTGTTACTTCTGCGAAGCAAAGCAGGAGACATTCTCACCCCAGGTGGGCTAAGGGCCATGTGGCCACAGACACTGGCCAAGACCCCAATACATATACAGACACGCACACACACACACACACACACACACATGGAGACTGTATTTACATGTATCCTCAAAATATGACTATGCCAAAGTGTACCCGTTATTGTATCCAAGTGTGCATAAATGTATCCATATTATATAAGCTTAGCTATGACTGTAGTTGTGTTAGTTTAACTTGAAACTGTATTTTCAAGTACAGAACCGTATCTCGCCCTTAATGTCTTTTCCATTAGCATATTTAGTTTCATTTCAAACCTCTCCGAATGATCTAATTAACAATGTATGTTACATTACTGTAAAATGCATATTTCTATTTTTAATAGCAATTCAAAGAAAATGTACTCCGATCTGACCCCTCATATACTATGCATTTGGGTTGTAAATGGAGACAAAAAAAAGTTTGCCCCCCCAAAATTGCACCCTTGCCATTGGCTGGCGCATCCAAGGAGGCGTTTTGGTTTGTTTGTCCTTAAAAGACAACGACACGCGTCTCTTTGCGCTACAAGTTTTTCTTTTGTCAAGCCGTCTTCATTCGTCGCCTGAAGCCTTCACTCTTCATCACCTAGGAGACAGACTTTTTCTTCTTTATTTTCCGGTTATCTTACTGTTAAGTTAAAACCTTGTTTGAAAATCCTGCCGAAGAATCCTTCCTCGGAAAAGGACCAATCACTCCAAATTGCACGCATGGAAACTCCTGCAGAAAGACGAAGTATCACAGCACTTAAACCTATGCAAGTACAGAATCATTCCTCTCAAAGCGTTTTAAGCTCCATTTGTGAGTTGAGTTTCCTTGCTGGCTCTCAGAGGTTTTAACTGTTTGTAATTTTGCCATTTCTTTGATCACCTCTGCTTTCTTGACTTTACTTTCGTTTTATTCTATGTATGTTCTTTTGTTGTATTTTAGTCATATATTCGTAGTTCGTATCTATTAAATACATTATATTCATGCTCGATTGTTTCTGTTGCTCATTCAGAAAATCAAGTCACTTCTATGTTTCGAATCTGCAAACTGCTTTAAGCTTTAAAGCTAGAATAGGGAATTATTTCTTGTGGCCAGAGGAATAATCCCCTTTTATAATAGTCGATAAAGAAAACTGATAGTTTGCTGGACAAACTAAACCAGTCTTTCTATTAACTATTAAAATAGAACTAATCCTGAACCATATATATAATTAATTATAATTCACAATATATGTGCATAATTCCCTTTTTTGGTCGATTTATATTATAATTGATCATAACGCGTTATAATTTAATTATATATTTCGCCAATAATTTGAATGAATGAATGAATATTATTACATTTCATATATTAAAGTCATTAAATATTCACGCTTGCTTTGTCTCTGTGATGCTCAAGAAACTTTGTTTTTCTCTCTTTTATTCTGATTCCCTTATTCTATATACTTATTTAAATTTAATTAAATTTAAATCAAGTTCTCTGAAATTTTGCTTTATTGCTTATTTCTGCTTTGCTTTTCTGTCTGTTATTCTGATTCCCTTTTATTTGCAATTGTTTGCTTTTGCTTTATTGCTTATTTCTATTCTGCTTTTTAGCTAGTTTATTCTGATTATTGTTATTATAGACCCCAATTCTCTTGCCCTGCACACTTAATTATTTAAATTTGGTTAAAGCAAGGTTTAAATTTAAATTTACAATTAAGTTGTATTTGTTTGACCATTTGTGTACTTGCAGATAGCTCTGTCACTGATTCCTCACCTGAGCAATCTCAAGTCACCTCAAGCATAACCAAATGGCATACCGTCTATTCACTTATTATAAGCCATAGAATATTAGATATTCTCTGATCATTTATGCAATACCATTTAAGCCATACCATCTCCCTAGGTTTTATAACTCGACAGAGCCCTCATCAGGCCTGCCATAAACTCTAGTCGTAATCATAAGCTTAAGCCCTTTTTATCCCCTCTATCTTTTTCTGTTCTTATCTTTTTTTTTCCTTATATTTTTGTTTGTTTTTTGTCTTCTCCTTAATCATTTTCATCTATTTTGTTCTATTTGGATTTTCTGTTGTATTTGTTTCTTTCAGTTCACATAAAGGTAGAACCTATGAGAGCCATCACGGAAAGCTGAATAATAGATAGATGACCCGAGCAGCCAAAGTCATTAGAGGACTCACTGAGCTACCGCCTGTCAAAATCTTTATTTAAATTCCGGCACTCACCCACACAAATTGGCCCCATGTGGCCATTCCCAGCCAAAGATGATACATCTGGCCTACATCCCACTAACTGTCTGTACCAGTTAGTCGAAATCACACAGAGTGTACATAATTACGCTAATACTGCACGAGCTTGCATTGGTCTTTTTGTGCTGTCTTTCTCTACCACCCACTGGGATCATCTCGAGACGTGTTTGAGCACCATGACCCACACGTTCCTGCCCAACACCGCTGGTGACCTCCAGCACCTGAGCAGAGAGCAGCTGGGCGACGACTTGGACAGGTTGATGGCCCACGATCCGACTCAGAGCTACAACCACAAAGAATGGGCCAAGATCATTGGTGGCCTCACCCACAACCTCATGGCCCAGGCAAGGCATAGTGAACAGAGCAACATACACCTGGAGCAAGAAGCAGCAGCGCTCAAGCTCCAGGTCGAGGAAGACCGGAGGAACCAGGCCCATGCTCAACATCGCCTAGATCAGCTACTCCTCGAGACCCAGGACCAGCGTGGGATGGCGGATGAAACAGACCCAGAGCTACAGGAGGAGGTGGAGAGACTCCAAAATGCCCTTGCAGAGCTTCATGTAGAGACAGAGCAGTCAGAGAAAGAATCCAGAGAGGAACTAACTGGAAAACTCTAACAAGGTAAAGCTCTCCTAGCAAGAGAAGAGACTGAACTGAAAGAAAGGGATGCTAAAGCCAGAGCCTGTGAAAATCTCCTTAAACAGGCCCAAAATTAAATGCTTGCTCTAAAACAACAAAGAGACGATTGAAAAGATGAGCTTGACACGGTTCACAGAGAACTGAAATATTCTTATAAACTGCAAAGCGACCCGAGAGGGGAAACACACCTCAGAGTTTCCCCTGGCTAGTGGGCCTAGACCTCCCAGTCAGGAGTCTCTAGCTCAAAAAGGCGGTGAAAGCCCACAGCCCAAGATGTCACCTGCCAGCATCCAAGAACCTTCGTCAGCAGCAAAGGGGTGGGAGCCTTTCCAGAAAATCTGTGCCACGAGTCACGGCATGGCTCCCAAAGAACTGGACAAGCTAGCATGGAATATGCACACTTTTACCCCAAACCCTGCAGGAGACCACGACGTGCATGGCTACCTGCAGGACTTTCTGTTGCAAAATGTGGCCAATGTGAACACATGGGACAGATTGTATCTACTCAGAATCACGTCCAGCCGTGATGTGTGCAGTTTCTTAGATCGACAACCAGAAACTGTCAAATCAGACTACCAGCAACTGCGACAGGTTTTGATCAGAGAGTTTTCTGACCCTGAATCGGACCAAGGGCTCCTCGCTGCCATGAACCTTAAACAGGGCCGACTGGAAACCCACGGGCTTACTACAACCGACTACGATGTGCCTACTTCGGAGCATGTAACGAGCCTGGAATGGAAGAAGATTTCAACTTCAGAACTCTGTTTCTCTGAAATCTGCATCCTGTGGTGGGTCACCACCTAGGAGTACTGGCCTGCCCACGCAGCATGTCCACTCAACAACTGCGAGACTTAGTCCACAAAGCTTATGCTAAGCAAAAGACTGCGTCTGAAAAGACTGTTAAAAGTCTAACTATTTACCCGATCTCTGATCACTGTTCAGAACTGGCCCAAGAGGGCGCACACACACACCACAATGACAGACCATTTAACAGAGAGTCAAGACCATTCCCAGCCAGCAGAGGGCAGCCTCACTATGAGGGTGCACACCCCGAGCACCAGACCGGGCGCTCTGAAAGATTCTGGGACAAGCCACGACCATCCAACAATCCAAAGGATAGCGAGAGAACCTCTGCCTCTCCAGTCACCCATATCACCTGAGCCAGACTGACAGGTTACAGAGGTCACAGGAAATCTCGCAGCTAGCCACAGAAACACCGTCTCAGCACCCGGGCTAAGTTTAAGTTCGCTATTCTTGAACTTTGCATTCTTCAACTCACCAGAGACTCTGACTCCTTCTGCCCCAAGGTCATGGCAGACTTGCAACTGAATGATGTAACAACAACAGCCATTATTCTCGCACTGTGGGCAGACAACTCATCAGCCATCAGCCATGCACTGTTCAACGCTCTCATTGAAGGCATACCGGACCTCCCATTTGCCAAAAAGTGCACACATTTCCCGTCAGACTCTCGCCTGTCAACCATGATGACTGCCAAGGGCATCTGCGCTTTGAACTTGAAATGGAACGACCGGTGTCTAACCCATTACTTCCTGGTCCTTCCAGACCCACTGCATGCCTACATTGGAGCAGACCTCCTGATTCGCCTCAAGGCTCATGTGGACATTATTAATGAGGTTGTGTGGGCGCCAAGGACTTTATAGCCCCCTGTTGTTCCTGTCAACAATGACTATGCCATAAAGAAAGATGCTGACTGTCAAAAACTCAGACAGCTCCTGAACAAATTCAAAGCGTCAGTTGCAAAAGACTCTTTAGACTGTGGTCTCACTAACTTCCACACGGTGTGTACCACAACACACCCAAATGCTCCTCCCACACACGAACCAGTGCAGGAGATTGTTGGCTCCATGCCCACTACATGTCGACCCCGAGCAAAGTGAGGTGGCCTTTCTCCGAAATCTACCCATCAGTGAATCAAATAACATCTACAGACTCAAAGACATTGTCAATGGCGGGTTTTGGCAAGGTAACACCCATATCAAGATATACACACCAGATGTGGTGGCCTACCAAGATAGCAACCCATAGCTGTACCTGGCTCCCAATTTGCGCTTGTATATCCTGACCAAAGACATTCACTACCTCTGCCCTAGTAAGCCTTTCCTCAGAGACAACGCTGAAGGAATCTGCAGGTTGCAGCCCATGAGCAGCGACACATGCTGTCCTGCCAAGGCCAGGTCTCGCACCCAAGTCATTGGGACACGAGCCGAGATTGTGAGTAATAGGTGGCTCATCAACACCCCCACTCGCACTGCCACCCTGACTTACGATCAGCATGACACTGCCACTTGTGTCAGCCTGCCCAACCAGAGTATGTGGATTCAGGTACCCACAGATGCCATTCTCCACGTTGATGTTCTGGCATTATACCACCTCCCAAGTAAAGAGTACCAGAAGAGTATCAGAACTGGAAATCCCTTCCTTCTTCAAGAATCACACCTTCACCCTCGATCCAGAACTAGAAGTGAGGTTTGAGAAAGGGGGGTCCCAGCTAATCGACATTACTCCCATCGACACGGCCTTCCAAGCACTGTCCCGATGGCCCATCCTGACCAGCTCACCTGTTTTTTAAGCTTGGACTGCCACAGACACAGCGTTTTGCCTCTGCATGGAAATAGGATGCATCCTGATACTGGACCTCGCCTTCATCTTGTCCAAAAGGGTCAACGGGATGCGAAAGTTCATGGATAAGTGCCTGCCTGCCCCTCTTCAAGGCTTCAAAAGGAAACTGAGGAGAGGAGGTACCAAGACAGAGGATATGCCAGGCCTCATAGAGATGGACTCTCTATCTGAGGAACCAAAGGCCGAGGACAATTAGGAACCACCTGCTGCTCGACCATCATGATCCATGTGCCATCCGACCATCATTACCGTCCAATGATGTCCACACATGAACTTCATCGGCCGAAAGGAGGACTGTAGTGTCTGGACAGGACCAGCTTAGCCAACCAACTTTAAAATTTTGAGAATGCTTTTAGCTTCTTGAACTGTTCATGTAAATCATGAATGGGCTCCGCCAGGTCTGGGTCAGATTGCCCCATTGGCATCTTTGTTGCCTCATAGAAGCTAAGCAGAAGACATTCTCACCAGCTCCAGGGACTTCAAAGGGTCACCTAAATCACCACATGTTGGGCTAATGGCCATGTGGCCCACAGACACTGGCCAAAACCCCAATACATATCACACACACACACATGGAGACTGTATTTACATTTAGCCTCAAAATATGACTATGCCAAAATGTACCCCTTTTTGTATTCAGTGTGTATGCATGTATCCATATTATATAAGCTCAGTGACGACTGTAGTTTTACTCTAAATGTTTATATTCAAGTATAAGACTGTATCTCTCTCTTAGAGAGATGTCTTTTTCACCCTATCATGTTTAGTTTTGTTTTCAACCTAGTTTAACTGACCTAACAAGGTGATTCGATTCTTTGCTGGTTCTCAAAGTACTATCTGTAAGTTTTGTCATTCTTTTGTTTTCTCTCTCTTTTCCTGACTTTACTTTTGTTCCTGTATATATGTATTCTTTGTTTATATAGCGTATGTACTCTAGTTTCATATATCAAAGTCATTAAATATTCACGCTTGCTTTGTTTCTGTGATTCTCAAGAAAGAAAACCAAGTCCCTTTAACGTTTCTGATTTCATTGCTATATGCTTCGTACAATTGGTGCTAGGATAGAAGATTATTCCTCTAGGCCAGAAGAGTAATTTCCTCTTTAGAGTTGATGAAAGATCGGACTGATACATTTTGGTGGACAGAATAGATCGGTCTTTCTAAATTAATTTTAAAACTATAACTAATTCTAGACCATATATGCATAATTGGTTATAATCCATTGTAAGTAATTATCCATATACATAATTCCCTTTTTGGTCGATTTATATTATAATTGATCATAAAGCATTATGATTTAATTATATATATTTTGGCCATAATTTTTAGCTAATTCGTTACAATGTATACATTTCCGCATGCATATGTGTCCCATTGTGATGTTAAGACTCGTTTATGTTTCTAATAAGAGGTGTATGCTGACCGCTTTTATTTCGCAATCAATATCATATAAATCAAGCATTCTGCATTAGTTCAGGCAGGCACTGTAGTCAAGCTCCGCTATCAGCTGATTCGCAAATTCCAACCCCACCCATATCAGCTGATCTGATTTCTATGGACTCAATTGGCAACTCTCAAATAAATTGTACTGCTCTCCCAGTTAAAAAAATGGGAGGTTGTCCCCAGAAGCTGCTGCTGTTCCCGGTCTTAGCTTTCATGGAGCTAATGAAAAGGATGGGGAATTTAGAAGCCAAATGTAACTTCAGCAAAATATGCCAATAAAAAAATTGACTAAAAAGTTTGTGTCTGGTAATTTTTTGACTTAAGTGGTCCTGACTGAACTATATTGTATGCAGATTCCATGGAGTATTACATGCTATAAAACATTATAAAATCAATTTAATCATCAAGCTAAGGCTCATAAGTAATTGAAAATGCATAATTACAGATCATATCAGTGGCAAAGATAGAAATGCCAGGTGATTTAGATTTAGATCTTTAATTAATCATAAATAAATAAACCACAAATGTATTTCTCTCGTGATTGAACCATATGCTGTACACCAGTAGCTAGGTGTATTTGGACATTCAGACTGTGGACTCTCAGTAAACATATAGTTAGTCATTAACACACTTCAAACACCACATCCTCCTTCTTATTGTTCAAAATGTAAGTAAACTTTTTTTTTTTTAATAATTATTAAATTAGTTATTAAGGGTTAATTATTAAGGGTTAGTTAAGTCTTGCAGTCAAGTTTCACTATGTTTAACTAGTGGATGACATTAATGAATTCGCAAAATGAAATTCCTGATTAGACTGATCTCAGCCACCATTATTTGTTCAGTGAAAGGTTTGTTGGAGTTTATTTAACTTGCCAAAGGCTGTTTGTGCTGTGCTGTCCAGTTGGATTAGAGACAAAGCAGAGACTAATTCAAGCTACGACATTTCAAAGTTTTTGATTCATGTGTTGATTCAGTTCTCATCTGAGGACTACATCTAACTACCCCTGTTCATATTTTGAAATACGGTAAGAATGATTTTTGTCTCTTAGTATTATAGACAGCCAACTTTCTTGCTTTTGAATGTAAGTAATCTACATATCTCTACCCAAATTATTAGTTTAAATTGTAGTTTAAAAATGTTCAAATCTAACAGATGATAAGTATTCAGGTATTAGTTTGAGATTTCTGTCTTGCTTTATTTACAGGGTCTGTTGCCATGATGAGGAGCCTCTTCCTCTGTATCTCAGTACTGGTTGTAATGTGGTCTGATAGGGCTCTCTGCAAGTCAGGTATGAGGTCAATATCCCTTATTGTAAAGCTTATGTATTATTCTTATGAATTTGTTGAAAGCTAGTGACCTTTTGAAAATGTAAACATTTAGGAGAATTCTCTGAGTATTTGTGCCACATTAGAACATGTAGCTGATGTAGATTATAGTATTATTATAGGTGGATTGCAGTAGTAGAAGGATGCTGTGCAAATTGCATACTCATTGTGTTTGTGCCATTTCCTGATTACGCATATGTAATTTGTGCAAATAAATGGTGCTATCAGTGGGCACAATTAATTCATAGTGAATTACCTCTTTAATTTTTAAACTGTTCAATAAAATGCTTTTGTAGCATGCATTAGGCATAAAAGTGGAAACCCACTCTGAATGCTCTGCCTGTTAACCCTGTGTCTGGTTTGGTCAGTATTTTCTAGCAGCCCAAAAGCACACATGCTCCTGCGGTCGAGAAGAGCCAACACTTTTATGGAGGAAATTAAGCCCCCTTCATTGGAGCGGGAGTGTAAGGAGGAACTGTGTGATTTTGAAGAAGCAAGGGAAATCTTTAATACAAGGGAGGCCACGGTTGGTCATGTCAGCTTTTAACTGTATTATTTTTTCCCCCTTAAATTATGATCCACAAACTAAACTTTTTGTCTTGCAGTTGGAATTCTGGACAGCGTATAAAGGTTAGTTCGGTCTGTGTTGTGAAATAGCTTTCCAGAGCATCATAACTGGTGGCACTCATTAGGTGTTCTGTACCCTTAGATGGAAACCAGTGTGACTCGAATCCATGTGTTCATGGGAAGTGTGTGGATCTGTTACAGGATTACTCCTGCACCTGCAACTCTGGATTTGAAGGGAGACGATGTGACCTACGTGAGGCTCTTGCTTTCTTAAGTACATTTTAAATGTTCAAAAGTCTGTGTCCATTTGTTAATTAAAATGCTACTATTTACATTTAAATAATTTGATCAGTGACATAGATATAGTGCAGAATCTTTTTTCTAAATATTTCTCATTATTTTGTGTTAATCTCATTAATCATGCTTCTTTGTTAGAATCTTAAAACTTTTATGAATGGGGTAAAAAAAAAATTGATAACATATACTACTATTTGCGGGTTGATTACTCATAGTACATTAAGACAATTATTTTGTAAAGTTTTCTAAACATTAAATATGCAAATGAGGCATTGTGTAATTAAATATTAACTTTTTTTGCACACATTTCCAAAACAAAAATCTGAACATTGCAAGTCAAGTTCAAAACTTTGTTTTGGTTGATATATTAGAGATGAAGGTTTTTACAGAGGGGATTTTGGATATCCTTTTTTTTTTTTTCTTAAATCACAACTTAAAACAGAAAATACTGTCGACATCTAATAAATAAATAAATAAAATAAACAAACAAATCACCATATTCTAGGAATAAAATGTTATAAAAATCGAATGATATATGAAAGAATACTGTAAAATCCTTCTGAATATAGATAGGAATACAACTGGTAAGTTCGGCATATATGTAAGTGCTATACTGTAGTTTTCTGGCCCAGTGCATTAGAAAAATATTCTTTCATTTTAGGAAAGATATGCACTGTAATTAAAATCTACAGTACAGTTATAAATAGGTAAATAAATAAAAAAAGATAAATAATGAAAACAAAAAAAATTAACTCTTAAAGGTGTATTTTCCTTCCGCTAATCAGAAAGAAGATTTTCAATCTTTTGAAATGTGTTGTATCTTTATATACACGTTGCAGCATATACCGGTAAATAATGATAATTCAATTGATTTGATATTTGAGTTATACTGTAGTCAACCACAATTGACTGGTGCAAATGAATCCCTTTGTCCTTACTGCCTTTTGTCTGCTTGGACAGTGTTTTTTGATATGCTTTGTCACAGCTGATTTGGGGTATTTAATAGTGTACGTCTTGAGTCACAGTGCAGGTGTGTGTTGAGGTCATGGAGATAAATGTCCTGACAGCAGTTCTGTGGTTTTGTTCTCAGGCAGGACAGCCACTAACTGCTCTGTGAACAATGGGGATTGCGATCATGAATGCCACGAGAGAGACGATGGTCTTGGTCGCACATGCAGTTGTATTAAAGGATACCAACTTCAAGATAACTCTAGAAAATGTACTGCCAAAAGTAAGTTACCGCAACAAAATGCACAAATATAAACTATATAGACACTGGTGATTTTGTACCCGCAGTGCACAAATTAATGCTTAGATATTTGCATTTGTTCTCAAGATTGTACTTTTGCATTTGTGGACTTTTAATTGATGTAATTAGAAATACCCAGTTACTGGGAAGTACTCAGACCAAGATAAATCTCAAGAAAAATCCCATCTTGAGCAAGTTCTTTGACCCTTGAAAGAAAAAATATATCTTCAAAAGCAATATGAATTATGGTCTATGTGCATTTTGTCATATACAGATGAGGCTTCATGTGGCCAGATTCGGATTGCAAAGTCATCCTATACTAATAAGCCTTTAATAGGTTTACAGCCATGGCTTGTAGGAGGTACAGTTGGCAAAAAGGGAGAGAGTCCCTGGCAGGTATTTTTGAATCAAGTAATATCTATGTAATCAAATGTAATAGAGCCAAATGTTTTATTAAAGCTCATTCTGACAGATATCATATGTTATACTGTACCAATTCTCAGCCAGAGACTTTTTGTACTTCAGAATATAAACAATAATGTGTATATTTTGCAGGCTCTTATACTAAACAATTACGGCAAGTTTCATTGTGGTGGAGTTCTGATTGACAAAAACTGGGTTCTCACTGCTGCTCACTGCCTAGAGACAAGTACAAAGTTCAGTGTCAGATTGGGTATGTTACACATTTTGAACTATTCCTTGCAAATTCAAGCCTTTTTATCCTCCATTACATTAACGTTTTTTAGATGATGCATTACTGAAGTAATTTGCCAAAGAAGTGCATGTGACATGACAATTCCTTGGACAGGAGTTGTGGGGGAAAAAAATTCACTCATAAAATGTCCCAACTACTTGACAGATAACACTGAAATAAGTGTCCTGAGAAATCCCACTTTGTTTCTGTAACAGTCCTACTCTCTGTAAACAACAAAAGAAACAGCAAGCAGCCTGTTCTTTTTAACCAGTCAGAAAAAGTGGCCAACCATAAACACCCTATAGCTTTGAATAATAATTGTATGCCTTCAGGTTTCCTGATGTTTAGCTTCAACCTAAATTAAACACACCTGAACCAGCTAAACAAGGCCTGTGTTCGAAATTGTCCACCATACCCTCATTCACTATTCCCTATATTATTCCACTAATATAGTGCACTTGAAGGAGTGAATGAAAACAACTGAGTGAATTTGGACACTGAATACGCTGGAAGGGCTGCCGCTATTGCATATAGTTTGTGCTTGCTGTTTAAGGACCATTTGAAACTTAGCAAACTGGCAGCTCCAGTAGTAATGAAAAGATATATTGAACTCTGTCATGGAAACTAGCATGTATACGTTGCTTACGTTGCACGGGTGTCCACTGGCAGAACCCTTGCAATAAAATGTAACACACTAAGCCTTTGATCACTTGGAAAAGGAGCCGATTTTTATTTATTTTTTTTTACAGTTTTTTCCTTATGAATTTGTTTTACGTAGGCTACCAAGTCTGTCTGTATATCACAAATGAAAATGCTAACATTACAATAAACTATAACAGTCAGCTTGAGGTAGCTACAAATATTATGCAGTTAAATATAAAAATAACTCAGTATCAGTATCATATACACTACAGTTGTGTGGGCTGGGTGTAAATTAAGCACGATCTGCTGTGACGTCACAATCATGTTCCATTGTGTATCTGCCTGAAATGTACATACTGAGTAGACTTGCTCGCTCTGTCAAAATTGAGGGGTTGAGGGTCTGTCCAAATAAACTTCCCTGGCCCACTTGACGAAGTTGAACGCGCTTCAAAATCATGGCAGGAATCCTGAGGGGAAGTGCTTAGGGAAGTTTGCGAGTGTATGCCTAAAAAAAGCCTGTAAATCGGTTGTAGATTGAATGAGTACGTCCATGATAACGTCCACTATGATTACGAATGATAATGTCAACTATGGTTTCGGGCAGCACTACAAATGGCTGTCCCCTCAAATAATGCCCTATTTAAGGGTATAGGGGGCGATTTCGGACACAGCCTTATAGCATACTAGAAACTTCCAGACAGATGTGTTGAGGCAAGTTGGAGCTAAACTCTTCAGGACAGTGTCCCTCCGAACCAGGTTTGGACACTCCTGCCCTAAAGGGACATGATGATGGATAAATATGAGAT
The DNA here is from genome assembly GCA_037101425.1 of Elopichthys bambusa. Classification (NCBI taxonomy): domain Eukaryota; kingdom Metazoa; phylum Chordata; class Actinopteri; order Cypriniformes; family Xenocyprididae; genus Elopichthys; species Elopichthys bambusa. The sequence continues at coordinate 22,910,108 of CM074437.1, read as the reverse complement.
GTGGAACAAAAAATATGCTTTTACATTCTCCTGCAAAAGTATTGCGGTCTCCCGAGAAACTTTGTGTTAGCTTGCAAACTGTTTGCGTCCCCCCAAGAAACTTTGCTTTGGCTTGCAAAAACTTTTGCATTCCCTCACAAAACATTTGCGTTCCCCCGAGAAACTGCGTTTGCTTGCAAAGAACTTAAAAGGTTTGGGGTGCAAATGCAAAGTTTCTCAGGGGAACGCAAACAGTTTGTGAGTCAAAACAAAGATTCTAGGGGTAATGCAAAACATTTACGAGAGAACACAATAGCTTTGAAATATAATTTTTCCTCCCATCTCATATTTTTTCCCTTTAGGGTCTCCGTTGAAATTAGTTTACAGTAAAACACTTGCAATGGAGTAAACGGGGTAAGTGTTCTGCAGGGTTTAAAAGCAGATATGTGAAGCTTGTATTGTTGTTAGTACTATATTAGCTGTATAACTATATTAGCTGTAAATTTGTATTAATCATCAATTAACCAAGTGGAATGGCTGTCTCTCCAGGTGACTATGACCGGTTCAGGATTGAAGGAACTGAGATGACTCTTTCTGTCAAACAACCTATCGCTCACCCACAATACAACCCTGTCACAGTGGACAATGACATAGCTCTGTTGCGCTTGGCTGAACCAGCCACATTTTCCACATACATAATTCCAGCATGCCTCCCTAGCCAGGACCTGGCAGAACGAATGTTGCATCGTAACGGTACCATAACGGTCGTCACTGGCTGGGGGAAAGACAACGAGACCGCTCATCGTTTCAGTTCAACTCTCAACTTCATTGAAATTCCAATTATAGACAACAGTGAGTGTTCCAAGCATATGATGAACAACCTCACTCAAAACATGCTATGTGGGGGAGTGCTGGGACAGATCAAAGATGCTTGTGAGGGGGACAGTGGGGGTCCAATGATGACACTGTTTCACGATACATGGTTCCTTGTAGGCCTGGTGTCCTGGGGAGAAGGTTGTGGGCAGAGAGACAAACTTGGCATCTACACTAAAGTGTCCAGCTATTTGGATTGGATAAATAGTGTTCGTCAGGGGTGGGATAAAGTTTAGACCCCTTATTTTTTACCCTGTTCTGCCTATCACAGAAAATATAAATCAGAAAAAACAATGTACTCCCTATAGGTCTTCTGATAGAGATTGACATTTAATAAACACATAAATGAAAGCTGCTCTTATTTCCCTGTTATCTGCATGTTTAAGGAAATCAGGCTGTCATTTAGTAAATAAGGAGTTCAAGTAGACAAATGTTACACATTTTGTGTTTTAATGAGGATATAAAATGAACACACACTTGTATAATCTCATAATTTAATTCCTTTATTGGGTAACACAAAAGAGTAATAAATATACTCTATTATACGATGGGGATTAATATAGGAGACATTCTAAAATACAATACAACAGTATATTTGTTAATTGATTTAAGAAATTTGAAAGGATGAACATTAGGAATTTTTATTTCGTTTTTCACTTGACATCAGTGAAATACAGCAAAGCATACAATCGCCCCAGAAAACAACGTGCACTGGGGATATTCCTGAGGATAGACAATTACAGATACTGGGGCCATTTACACAACGTTTTGCCCATTTATTTACATGACAATGGCGTTATGGGGGCCTGAAATGCAAACTTTTGAAGTTTTTTTAAATTATCATCTAAACTACAAAAACACGAATTTGTGAAAACGGTCATCATGCGCATCTGTTTTACATGTCAGAGATGGTCTTATTATTGGGAGATGCGAGGGTTCATGGAGTGTGTTGGAACTATGACGCATTTTTTAGGCCAAAACCCGAAAGCGAGTTAACATTTTAGCACTTCCATCGTCAAAAGTCAATGGGTTTTTTTGAATGGGTTTTTGGTTAAATGGCTGAAATAAGGTCCGTGGTTTTATTCTACAACCTAAAATACATCAGTATTAACCTACCTGTGATTTTTTTAAGCTGTTACATGTCTTGAAAATGACGGCTGCTAACAAGTGGCTAAATCGGACTACAGAGGCTGTCGGCGACATTAAACGTCATCATGCTTAACAGGTAACTCAGTCCACTTTCACAGCCTCGTTTTGCTTATAACTGTGCTCTTACAAACTATTCTAATTCAAACTTTCAGGAAAAATGTCTTTAGATAAAGACTGAAAGAGTTGTCAGAAGCTTAGTGGTGGTGACGCTGAACTTGCTCATTGCCTACCTTTAGCTTTTTGCATTTTTGCAATTGCATTTAGGTTTTCAAATTCATAAAATTTGTGTTCATCTGTGAAAATTATCTTGATGGAAAAAAGTATCACAAAGTTTTGTTGATCATAGAACTTATATAATAATCCAAAAGTTTATGGGAAAATCCTATTGGGGTTTTGTCAAGTGAACCAGCGTGATGCTAACTGCTGATTGGCTAACAAAGTGACGTCATAGTTCCACCGCTCTATTGGAAAAAGCGGCTAACTTGGATCATGTGTGCCTTGATAACCAATTACATTAAAGCCTTGACGTCATTTCGTTTAAAGTTGTGCGCCAATCAATCACTGCTTGCGGATACCATAGAAATGAATGACAAGTGCTGTAAACTGAATAATACCTGTCAGATAATTGTCTGAGATTTTTTGTCAGCATTTTTTTCAGGGGTAAACTAAAAATAGATCAATCCAAAATTAATGTTTAAGAGCAAACATCGTCGATTCATTAAATGATAAGCTATTTCCTCACAGAAGCGGTTTATTCAGCGTAGTGAAGTCTTTCCTCTTTTGACATCTAAATCAAAAGAAACGGCCTCTGGTCTCCTTCCCTGCATACCACAACGTTAGCAGGCATTACACTTTTTTCGGGCTAATACAGCGTTTTTAATGGTTTTCACAGATCTGCATGAACGAGGATCGTTTTGACAACGTTGTTGTCTGTACGTGTAACTTTTCAAAAAACTTTGTAGTTTTTAGTACATTGTTGTCATGTGAACATACCCTATTCCTATTCAAAACCATAGCGGGTAAAGCGATATGGCATATAAAAAGGCAGCTGACAATAAAGACAAATAACATTTTTAAATGAACAGACCTCTAAAGTACCTGTCTCTGAGGGGTCAGGTGAAAGAACTACTTTCGTTTTTTGGTTGTGTTGGTCTGAAAAGCACACACAATTAACTAAAAACATTATTTAAGTATTTGTCTTTACTTTTCTATGGAAAATAAATAAAATCCTACTGCGATAACAGTTAACAGGATAATGTACAATTGTAGTTTTTCTAGCAATTTGGAGGTTTTCTAGGTTTAAAGGGACGCTTGTGGCAGAAAAGACAGAAAAAGGCCTTCCAAAGGGCCTTAATCTAGCCTTGATAACCTAAGGCCTGGTTTCACAGACAGGGCTTATACCAAGCCAGGACTAGGCTTCAGTTAAATTAGGAAATTTAAGTAGCTTTTATAAATGTGCCTTAAAGAAACATTACTGGTGTACATCTTAAGACAAAAAAAAAATAGACAAGTTGCTTTCAGTTAAGACTGCTTAAACATGCATTTTAGTCTGGGAACAGGCTTAAGCCTTGTCTGTGAAACAGGGCATAAAATTACTTTTTTCAAACAATCTATCTGTTTGTCAAAATGTAGGGTGGTACCTTTGATGATTATATTTCTTATATAATCTATAATTTATAAACATATATATGTTAGCCTAATTTAAAAAATCTAGTAAAAACATCAATAAAACAATTCGGCTGGAGCATCATTTACAGGCAATAAACTGATAGCCTGCTCATACTGTAAGCGAGGGATATAAACCTAAGGATAATAATTTAATTAAAATATATATTACATTTAAAATTAAAAAATGCAAATGTCATAACCTGATCATAATAATTTAAGGCACATATCCTTACTTAAAGAGATTAATCATTTGCAGCTTGAACAGTAAAGGGTCTAAAGCCTTAGCTATTATCAAGCATTATATTAACAGGTCTAGCTCTGAAGGTTGAGAATGTAGTGTCAGAAAATGTTGGTATAAAGTTAAGGAGGAGAAGGGTTGGATCTGCGGCTGGCTGACCTCCTGATCTTCAGCTCCTGTTCATACCGCTCCAGCTGAGTCCAAAATCCTGGGTTGGGCTCAACAACTGATCGGGCACGTTTTACTACCTGATAGAACAAATAAGAATTACAGAAGAGTAATCCAAATGAATCCAAAATATTGAATCCAAAAATCCAAAATATTGTAGTTTTCCATTATCAGTTAGGCTAATATTAACAAAGATTATGATGTGAGTGATGAATATTTTTGATGTTCTGTGGCTGCCTTTGTTAGTGCAAAATATACTATATTAATGGGGTATTTTTTGTACATTGCTGCCTATATGTGTTTTTTTCTTTATTACTATATAAACCAATAAAATATCAATAACAAAATAAATAAAAACACAAACTGCATGTATCCTGACTAGAACGGATTGATATCAGAATTAAATTTGACATATAAACACTATTCATACCTGGAAGGCGTCTGTTAGGGTGAGGCCCTGGTGCTTCATTAAATAAGCCACACAGACAGTAGCTGAACGACTGCGTCCATTCTTACAGTACACAATGGTGCGGCCTCCCCTTTCTGCCTCGCTTGCTATGGCATCAGCACAGCGATCAAAATGCTTGTACAGGTCTTCATTAGGGTCATCATAGACAGGTACACGCAATGTGCTGACCCGCATTGAGGGAAAGGGTTGCTGCTTTGACACATTGATACAGAAAGTGACCGCCTCCTTCTGGAGGAGATCATTGTTACAGGCTGACTGGGCATTACTGATTAGCAGACAGTCTGTAACTGTGCTCAACTGCAGCATTTCTCACTTTATGCCAGCATATATGTGACTATATATTTGTGTATGTATCTTGAAGAAACATCATAAGTTATGAACGACCATCATAATCACAGATCCACTGAGTCCCACATTATGTTTTATATATTAAGTTCTGTAAATACTAGTGTTATTATAACAGATGCATATGTGAGATACTTAAGTATTATATATAGCTACCGCATCAGCAAGGGGAAGGGTCAGATGTTTCACCTTAATGCCATTACACTGACAAGTATGGTGAGCTGTTGATTAAAACAGAGAAGAGAACAATATCTGTTTAGAACAAACACATGCAAAAGTAAAATAATAAATGGAACAACGATTTTGTAAAGTAAGTTAAATGTACAGTAGCCATTCAAAATGTTAACTGGCATGCTCAGCCGTCAACCCTCATTCAAAACACGATATAAACATTAAAATCAGATTAGGAAACCATTCTGACCTACAGATTGAGCGAAGGGATGATCCTCGAAGCGGATGTGTCAGAGACTCATCATCCTCGCTATCACAAAAGTCCCTATGGCAGGGAAAACGTCAACGTGCTGTGAACGCACATGCAGCTAACTGACCCCGCCCATTTAACTGTCAATCATCGCTACCCTCCCCCCAATGACCAGTGTACTAGTAGGATTAAAATAGCTCTGAACTCTAAAAGCTTGACATCCATCTGAACCAATCTAATATTTATGCCTATTCTGCTGACGTTCTATCGATGAAAAACTGTTTAGCCTTCACAGTCCGGTAATTCAATAATCACATAATTTATTTTTATCCGAAGTTGTACATTTGTTGGTAATAGTGTACTGAGATAAGAACAAATATATATAAAAAGCTCTTCTTCTGTTTATTTATAGGAATCGGGTCGTAGCGCCACCTAATGGACCGCGCATTCCGAATTTAAAGGAATAATTTCCATTCATTGTCATTGTATGTAAAACTCCCTCAATGTTCCTTTTTATCTTATTTTAACAGAAGAAAGAAAGTCGTATGCGTTTAGAATGACCTGAGAGTGAGTAGATGATGACAGAATCTTTTTGGGGTAAACTAACCAAAATAAACAATCAAAGAAATAACTAAATAAATGAGCAATAATAGGTAGTAGTAGTGAAAAAAAAGAAGTACTATTATAAATAACACGTAGTGTGTGTATATATGTAAACATAAAGTATTCTCCACTGCGTTTGACTGTCGGGTTAATAAACAAGCCGTGACGCAGTACTCCCGCCGGTACGTCTGACGTCATGACGTCGTTTCGGAGTTCAAAGCAACGAAATGAGAGGAAGCCTCGAGATGGAGGCAGGGGGTGATTTAATGCAAAAATAGCAAATTGACGCGCAATTTGGAGACAGTTGACATTTTATTTTCAGAAAGAGACTGCAACGGTCTCCACAAGGAAGAATCGTGTGTTAAATATAAGTATATAGACTCGGTCAGCACTGGATATTTTTGGTGAGTTTCTCAAGTATTGACCGGGCGCCATTTAAACACGCTGTGCGGGAGACAGGAAAGAAATAACCGCTCTCAAAGCCAGCACACAATTATCTGCTTCAGTGGACAGATTCTGCTCTCAAATAAACGCTTATTTTTAAGGAGATTCTATGCTCATTCTGGTAGACGGTGGAAATGTGCCCTGTTTGTGAGGGCCTGTGGTAGCGTCAGGTATTGTTTGTTAGCTGGCTAACTGCTAACAGACCTCGAACTGAAGAGAGACATTTACGACCTCGAGCAAGAGATTACAGGTATAAATTATGCATCAACCGCCAATTCACGTTTTGTTTTAGTGTCTGCATTTATTTGACTCATGTTTTTTGGTATAAATATATTTGTAATTGAGCTCTGTTATTACATAAATGCGGGATGTAACGCCACCTAAAGAAAAGACATGAAACTAACTTTAAATGTTTTACTGGTATTCACAAACCAATGTTACCCATGTAAACTGAAGATTTTTTTTTTTTTTTTCACATTTACAACGCTTTAAATCGACTCTGAATATATTTGCGAAAAGGCTATTAGATAAACAATATCTTGCCATTAACAACTCTCAAAGTCGTTCCTTCTACTGCAGCAACACATTTGCATTGCCAAAGTTTACTTTTAAAAATAGTTAAAGTGAATATATATGCTCTTTTTTTCCCCCCCCTCACAAAATCCTTTGCACAGACTTTAAGGAGTTAGGGTCCTACAGGACAGTGCTTCGCATATGGTTTTGGTTTAGGATGTAGATTTTGTATTGGACATCAAGTGGTGATACAACACACTTGTGACCCACCAGTTGAGAATCACTGCTCCTGGAAGGTCAACAGCTATAGACAAAGAAAGGGTCCAGAATGGGATTGACTTCAGCCATCCTGACCATGGCACAGTTTTGTTGACACAAAATGATATTCTACTAAGTTAAATACATTTTGTCCTATAATGTTTACTCGTTCTTTTTTTCCTCAGGAGCCAGTTCCTAGACATCAGCAGTATTATTCACTCTTTTAACATAGACCAGTTTTATCAGTCCAGTAGTCGTCCCTTACAGTAGCTGCTTGACCAGTCAGCTCTGATGGCTTCTAAAAAGGGTTTAATTTTAAATGTTTACCAGACTTGTAATTTGTATTGAGAAAATTAATCCATCACATTTTTTTTCTTTTTGTATTGAGAAAAGTAATCCATCACATCTTTTCTTTTTGTGAGTTACATCAAGAAATTGACCTGTGTGGCATTAGGAACTCAAAACAAAAAGTTACAGAATGTGATGTATATCTGCATTTTTTGGAGCTTAAAGAATAATCGGCAACACGGCTTATTACTCACTGTATTTATTACATACTAATTACAATGGAAGCATTTACTTAAAATCAGATAAATGTATCACAATAGTGATTGATACCAAAAAAAACAATTAAATCAGTACTGATGTAATGCCAACTTTGTGTGTGCACTTGTATTTTTATTTTTTTGATTGGAAAGGCAGCTGAATGAGCACTACTACTATTCAGACTACATACTATTCATTGATAATAATGGTTTTAACTGGAGGATGTTTTTAATGATTGTGCATTTTTATTATTTGAAAGAATGTTGACTGTACTAATACTAGGATTTTTCAGTTTGTTCTGCTTTCTTAGGGCACATTTATAAGTTGTAAAAGGGTGAATGTCTGTTGGATGTCCTAAAATGGAACCAAAGCTGTTTTAGATGCTGGTTCAGTTCATCAGGATTTAATGTGATTCCAGATACTCAACAACAAACATTGATGTTATTTCTTTGACATAAAATAAGTAGAATTAATCTGCCCTGGAATAGGTTTCTAAATTCAACTTGGGGTTGCTTTAATATCACTTGCACCATGCCATAGCTTGCTTTTGGAACAACTTATGGTAACCAATTTATAATAATGATAATGAATTTCTTTGTAATGATTACAAAGTTACCCTATTTTGTGTACTGTTATGCAGATGTGTGGTGCAGATGTAGATATTTGTCTCAAGAACATTTTCTACGTTTGATCAGCCTTGAATTTAAAGTTATCAATAACGTTGTGCATCAATCTTGAGAGTATTATACTTTTAACCATACGTTTTTTACGCTTTCATTGTTTTAGTCTGCAAAGCACACTAAGGGTTAAATGTCCCAATATTTCAAACCAGTATTACAATAGATCGTTATAATTGTGCTTAAATTTGACATTTGTCTTTTCTGCCTCTGTGTGTTAAATTTTACATTTGACCTGTGCAATTGGTTAAGTTTTGTGTCAATTTAAAGTAAGCCAATGTAATAAACCCTAAACTCGTAGTAAATTTCCTTCCCTTCACATCTTCAGGTGTTACAAAACTGTCAACATGGCAACAGATATCGGCTCACCTCCCCGGTTCTTCCATATGCCTCGGTTCCAGCACCAGGCACCTCGTCAGCTGTTCTACAAGAGGCCGGACTTTGCCCAGCAGCAGGCCATGCAGCAGCTTACTTTTGATGGCAAGCGCATGAGGAAAGCTGTCAACCGCAAGACCATTGATTATAATCCATCTGTCATCAGATATCTTGAGGTATATTTCTGACAAAAAAATAAAAAATAACTACCAGTAAATAGAACAATCTTAATATTTGGCAATTTGCTGTGTTTCAGAATCGATTGTGGCAGCGAGATCATCGAGATTTCCGTGCTATTCAACCAGATGCTGGCTGCTACAATGATGTGAGTGTTTCACTACTACTACTTTGGTTATGTTTTTCCTTAAAGTTCATATATCTATTAAAACAATTACTTTTCTTGCAGCTTGTTCCTCCAGTTGGTATGCTTAGTAACCCTATGAATGCTGTTACGACAAAGTTTGTCAGAACCTCCACCAACAAAGTCAAATGCCCTGTGTTTGTTGTGCGAGTAAGTGTTAAGCTTGCATTTTAAAAAGTATGTTATGCTAGTTTGATGCTTGATGAATTGAAATGCATAATTTTGCTGTATAACCAACATTCAACCAGTTCCGTTGGTGGTTCTTAATCTTTCAATATTTTTTTCTTCCCTTTTTATAGTGGACTCCTGAGGGCAGGCGACTTGTAACTGGTGCCTCCAGCGGGGAGTTTACTTTATGGAACGGGCTCACATTTAACTTTGAGACAATTCTGCAGGTAACCAGAGACCATGTTTTTGATTTGTGGCACACCACCTTGCCTCATAACCTCATAAGCTTTCTAAAAGGCTCTTGTTTATTTATCAAATTCTTCTGTTCTCATAGGCTCATGACAGCCCTGTCAGGGCAATGACCTGGTCTCACAATGACATGTGGATGTTGACTGCCGACCATGGAGGTTACGTGAAGTACTGGCAGTCCAACATGAATAACGTCAAGATGTTCCAGGCTCACAAGGAGGCGATTAGAGAGGCCAGGTCTATACACAATCTACCATTTTCTGTAGTTAACCCAAGCCTGTTACCACCCCTGCAGTGGCAGGGCTTTGCCTGTAGGGGGCTCTCCTCAGTGCTGTCAGTTCTGATATACTCTTCCCTGTGCTGCTCAATGTTCATGTCCTTTATTATTGACACGTGTGTGTTGTTGTTGCAACACTGCATTTATTTGTCACCTGTGGCTTATAAGTTATGTATCCTCATCTTTTATATACATAACTACTTTGTACAGAAAAGGTGTATTTTTCACACTTTTAAATAAAGTATTTCCAATTATTTATATTCTAAGGTGATGACACATGCAGTCTAGAATAAATAATAAAAAAACAAAACAAAAAAAAAACACGTCCGTTAAAAAGACCTTTGGGGACTAAAGTGTTTGTTGGAAGGGTTTATGGAGCCTCCGTATTGGAGGTGCTGGACTCCTGTCCTTGCGCTGGTGTTATTGTAGGAAACCTACACAACTCAGTTCACAATGGTTTAACAATGAGACAGGAGATGTGCTGTCCCGACTGGCCATCAGAGTCTGTGCCACACTTTCAGTCAGTCCCTTAAAACAAGTCTTCCCTAATAAAAATGCTGCCTCGAAATAAAGTTTTTTAAGAATAAATAACTCAAATATTCACTTCAATACAACTCTGTGGGTATAAATGCACATGGCAACATTTTCATTCACAGTGAAATCTAGGTTTATGTTTCACTGGCACTCCCTTTCATTTTGTTTACTCAGACACAATGCAGAGCATGCAACGTTCTTTCTGATACAATAAAATGCAGTTTCACCTACAATATTTTTTTAAAAAACAAAAAAGAAAGCCACAAATTTAAATCCAGTGTCATCAATTTATACAAATGGCTCATGGGTTGAAGTAAAACAGGCTGAAGATAGGCTTTTGCTCACTTCAGTGGTTCATTTCTATTTTTTTAAACATACTTTTAAAAATTGAGTGCATAGTAAGAACATTTGTGCACTGTGGTTAACACTCGTGCTTCATGGTGTTAGGTGGTGTGATAATTCTGCTTTATTTGTCTGTAGAAATAGGAAAGTAAAGGTGTGTTTTTGGAGGTCAAAGAGTGAGTCGGTAAACTGAGGCAGGCTCAGTTTTACCAAATGTTTGAACCAGATTGTGTGCCCTCTGGAAGGAAGAGCGCTCTGTGTGGAGATGTGTTCAAAACTTACATGATTGTGTTTACTAATCGAACTAGACAAGCAAATACCTTTTTATATGCTCATTCCTATTTCTCATGTTGTACGGCAGGGCTTAGAATACAGGGAAATGTGTGGCTAGTTTTAACTATTGCAATCATTTTTGCTTGTGTGCTGTCTATGAGCAGCCCACATACTTTTTTTGTTTTAATTAGAGATGCATTAAAGCGAGTATGATAGGACTATAGAGTGAGCTGTCTGCTAAGGAGATGGATGGTTCCTTGTCAGATCAACTCAAAGGGCCCCTGTAAGATGTCCACCCCACAGAGAACTGCTATGTTATCCTTCATTGTTGATTCTCTCCCTGCTGTGTCTTCAGTTTCTCTCCTACGGATAATAAATTTGCCACTTGCTCTGATGATGGAACTGTACGCATCTGGGACTTTCTGCGCTGTCATGAGGAAAGAATTCTGAGAGGTATGTTATGTAAGATGTGGAGATATTCACAAACGCTTTCTTTTGAACAAAATTACGCTGTCATCTGGGTTCACAAACACAAGTCTTCACATTGTCTTTCACATAAATCTGCACACTTTACCATGGGCTGTCAGTATCAGTTTTCCTGTTCTTGCATTTTTTTTTTTTTTTTTAGCAGTTTGCAATTTAAATAAATATTTAAAACCTTGTATTTAAGAACTAATATTTTACTGATAAATATTTTTATAGTATATTAATGTAAAAAAAAAAAAAAAAAAACATTGTTTTCTCTGTTAATAGTGCTTTGTGTATTCTTTTTTTTTTAGCAATGATTTTATTTTCTTGTGGAAATTTAATTCACATAAATATGGGAAAACATTTTTGCTTTCTGTGTATGAGCACTTTATTGCGTGTTATCTTTATTGTTCCTTCCAGTCTATGTATGTGTATATATAAATCTCTGCAAACTGTTGCATCTAATAACCCTGTGTTTTATGTATTATAGTCGTGTGTACTGAACATTAATAATGCAGTGCAGTGCATTGTTGTAGTACTACTGCCAAACAATCTAAAACAATCATTTGCAGTAGAAAGGTTTAGATATCTTTTCTAAAATATTTTTCTTTTTTCAAACAGATTATCAAATCTAGTAATGATCAGTTATCTTAAAAAATCTTTTAACCTTTTTTCCTATGACAAAAGATTCTCATAGTTTAACAGAATTAGCATTAAACCATCTCTCATCATGTATTAGTATTGAAAGCTACACTGTAGTACAGAATCAATATTAAACTTGAGTTAAGTTAGTATATAGCCTTTCTAAACTCACTTGCCTGAATTTAAAAAGAATTGTTCCTTCTGGCATAATTTGAAATATTTGTTTTTATTACAATGTAGTAAAGACGAGGTATTTGTCTCTTTCAATACTAACAATATACTCATTTATGTACGAGAGACATATAACCTGACCTGTTAGGTAAAAGTTATAGGGACAAAATATCCCCACAAAGATGGCGATATCCAGTTTTCTGTGATGGGGTAGAGTTAGGGTTAGGGGATATAATATACAGTTTGTACAGTATAATAATCATTTTTTTATATATAAAGTCCCCACAAAACATGAATGTGTGTGAGAGAGCGAGGGAGAGAGAGTGTAATGCAATGAATTAATGTGTGACTGGGTGTGGAAGTTTTGTGATAAAATAAAACAAAATAAAACTTAAAAAAAAAAAACTTAAAGCTTAATGTTAGGTTTAATGTTTTTATTTTTATTTTACTGCATTAGTAACAGACATGCAGAAAGCAAACTTTGCTGTTTTGCTTTGTTGATTTGGGGTTATTTCAAAATTGTACGCATTTGTCCTATAACAATTCAAGCCGAGTAGTTTGTGGTCAAATATTTCAACCTCTCAAAATGCATATATTCTTTAATGCTAGTTTGCTGGAAGGTAGTTTGAAATTTGCATCTATGTGCACTTCATTAGGGTACCTGTTGAGCCAGAGACAAAGTGCCCTGAAATTTAACATTAAGGAAATAGGAGATATTATTTTCACCCAATTTATCATCTCCTTATGATTGAAATAACAATGAATGTCAATTTAGCAGAAAACCTTTCATACTTAGGACTGTAATCAAATAAAGTACTGCATGAAAATGTGAATAGCATAGGTTTCATACATTGTAAGACCTTTCACAATATATAAAATATATCTCCACATGTTTTTTGTTTGCGAATGCTACATGTCCTTCAGCTATGGCACTGGTCCCAGTTGCAGTGATCTGGAATGGGCCTGATTTGTATCAACAATAGAAATGGGAATTTTTTTTTTAATAGTTATTTTTAAATAGATCTCACTGATTTGCATAAAAACAGAACGCATTCTTTCACAACAGAGATTCTCACTGTTTAACTAGGCTTTCTTCCTTTTCCTCATGTTTGTGCAAATACACAAGTGTTTGTTCATCTCTGTCAACTAAAAATACAGCTATTAAGGATTCATGCAGCTTAATTATTCTGAGCAATGTGTTTGTCACAATCACATGATGTGCCCTTTAAAATAATGCTTTTATTTGATAGTCAAAGTGGCTTATTTGTCAATATGAGTTTTGCAAAATGTATTATGCTATTTCAGTGGCATGTGACTTGATTAGTAATAGAGTTTAAGCCAATAAAACATTTTGCTGGCTGTTACTTAGGCTGGCTTTGCTTATTATAGAATTGTAATAAAATATTATGCATATGAATGTAATAAAATGTAATGCTTAATTTATGATCAAAAGTAATAAAAGTGTTGCTCTTGAATAACATAATATTTCTCTAAAATATAAAAGGAAAATATGTGCAAATACATGTTTCTGTTTTAGTGTCACAAACTCATTCAGAACCTACTTGTGTTTTCAGGTCATGGAGCAGATGTGAAGTGTGTTGATTGGCATCCCACAAAGGGCTTGGTGGTGTCCGGCAGCAAAGACAGCCAGCAACCTATCAAATTTTGGGACCCAAAGACTGGACAAAGTTTGGCAACACTGTAAGTTAGTGTAGTGGAAGAAGTCAATCTTTGTCTCTGAAGAAACTTCTCAAGTCAGGAATTCCAGGTGGCAAACGAATAGACTTATTTTTTCATGCAAAAATAGCTAAGATGCCAGTTGATCATCTAACAATTTCACTCAAAACTCATTCATATACAGTCTCTTCCAACTTGTTTACACTTTGCTCAACCAATGGTCATTTGTTAGGCCATCCCAAAATAACAGGTGCACATCTTAATCTTCCGTGCATGAACATTCCTACACTTATCTCAACATCAAAAATATCTCCTAAAGGGGGAGACACAGTACACTCTATGACCTGAGGCTTTTTCTGAGGGCTTCTGAATTTTACACTGTAGACTGAGAAATTAAACATTTCCTATGTGTTTAATAAAATACCCATTAAGAAATATACAAAGTTAGCAGACCGCGATAGAAAAATCACGTAATCTTTGTACCATGCCCAAATCGTTCGACACGTGTTACGGAGAGGTATTAAGCTATTTAACAATAAAATGATTGTTGCTGCATTGAAAATCCTTCTATGCTATAGTGTTGGAGTACTTAAGTAAAAGCAGTTTAAGTGGGGCTATTAATATTTCTGTTGTGTTTTGTCCTCAGACATGCGCATAAAAACACAGTCATGGAGGTGAAGTGGAACCTCAATGGCAACTGGCTGTTGACAGCGTCACGTGACCATTTATGCAAACTGTTTGACATCCGCAACCTCAAAGAGGAGCTTCAGGTTTTTAGAGGACACAAGAAAGAAGCCACAGGTATTACAATCCTAATGAGAATGTTTTTGAATGGCTCTTGTGCTGGTGAAGCAGTGTGTTCTATATTTATATTTTTGACTTATGGTTGCAGCTGTAGCTTGGCACCCAGTTCATGAAGGCCTGTTTGCCAGTGGAGGTTCTGATGGATCGCTGCTATTTTGGCATGCAGGGTAAGCTATGTTCACATCCTCTCTCATCATATATTCATATGTGGTAGCTTTAGTCAAAATTGAATACTTTGTAGAGTAGTTTTTAACTTTGTTGTGTTATTTGACTGCTAATGTGGTTGAAATATATTGCTAGTGTGGAGAAAGAAGTGGGAGGAATGGAGATGGCTCATGAAGGAATGATCTGGAGTTTAGCCTGGCATCCACTGGGCCACATCTTGTGTTCTGGGTCTAATGACCACACCAGGTGAGTGAGTGTAACAAAACTTTCATGTGGTTGACCAAATGTGTCTATTAGGGTTGTTACATTTACCAAAATTTCAGTTACCAATACCAGTAAAATTTCTCAGTTCTCAATACCAGTTTGTTACAAGGTTTTGTTACAGTTTTTGTTGTAGCAAAAAAAATGACATGCTGTTTACTGCACTCCTTTATTTATACTCAAATTTGAATACATCAATAAATTAAATAAATTCCATGCAGTTAAGTGAACATTCAGAAACAAATAAATTAAAATCATAAACCTAAAGTGCTCCAGTTTGCATAGATTTAGCTTATTGCTCTGCAATCACTCCCTCAGCAAATTTTGGACAAGGAATCGGCCAGGGGACAAGATGCGGGACAGATACAATCTGAACTTGTTGCCTGGAATGTCAGAAGATGGGATGGAATATGGTTAGTATTCCTTGACCTCTTGCAATTTAGAAGCCCTATAGAGAATGTACATATGAATTCATAATGTTTTATTTTGGGGTAATTCTAGATGACATAGAGACCAATAGTGTTGCCGCCATTCCTGGCATGGGGATCCCAGAACAACTGAAGGCTGCTATGGAACAAGAACAAACTGGTTGGCACACACATACATGGTCATAGTCAATATTTATTGATATTCATTGTAGTCATGTATAGGTAATTGGTTGGTTATTCGATAATTGGTGTTGATGTGCTTAGGAAAAGAGATGGCAGCAGAGCCTGAGATGAGCATCCCAGGGCTGGACTGGGGAATGGAAGAGGTCATGCTGAAGGACCAAAAAAAGCCCCCGACTAAAAAAGTTCCTTATGCAAAACCCATTCCAGCTCAGTTTCAACAGGTCGGTATGATCAGCTTATGCATACGTTTTGGCAGCACTGCCAGACATACTGTGGTTTTGATCTTGTGGATACATTATAATTTGGCTAGTTGTGTGTACCTCACTTTTTATTTAATTCAATAGGCCTGGGCAGAGAATAAGGTTCCAGCAATGCCTCCTGGAGAGGTTCCAAAGGAAAGGAAGGATGAGAAGAAAGTAGATGGCAAGAAGAAGACGCAAGCAGAGATTGAGCAGGAAATGGCTGCCCTTCAGTATACAAACCCAATGTTGCTTGAGGTCAGCAGATATGCTTACATGTAGAGCTTTAGCATTGTGCTGTAAAAATGTGAATCATCACTGTTTTGTATATCAGCACTGATTAATTAATTTGATAAAGTAATTATTTTTGTCTATAGCAACTAAAGATTGAGCGAATGGCGCAATTACAAGAACAGGGAATGCCTCCCCCTGCTGGACAGTCAGGGCCGGTGCCGCCCTTTCCAGGGCAGGGTGGTCCGATGCCCCCTCCAACACAAGGCTTCCCTCAATCCATGCCTCCACAACAAATGCCGCACAACATGCCTCCAGTGGGACCAGGTGGAATACCTGGTCCATTCATACCTCCAGGCCAAATGGGTCCACCCGGACCTATGCACCAGGGTCCTCCTCCACAGGGCATGATGGGACCTCCAGATATGCATGGACCTCCACGTCATCCTGGCCCTCACAGGAACATGGGACCCCAGGGTCCTCCTGGCATGCCGCCTGGTCCCAGAGGTATGCAAGGACCTCCTCCTGGAGGAATGCCCCCAAGTTCTGGTGGACCTCCAGGAAATATGATGGGACCGCCACCGCGAGGACAGGGGCCGCCACAGGGAGGTATAATGCATCAGGACATGAGGGGGCCTGTGCCTCATGGAAACATGATAGGCCATCAGGGACCCATGCCAGGGAGTATGATGGGGCCTCCACCCAGGACTCATGGCAATATGCAGGGCATGGGAAATATGCATGGGATGGGGCCTATGCATGGACCACCAAACAACATGCAAGGACCTCCAGGCAATATGCAGGGCCTTCCACCATATTTGCAAGGCAAACCACCACACATGAGTGATGGAAACCGAGGACAGTTCAACCAGGTGAAGAAACCATTGAAGTAAACGCATCCGTGAATGTTTAGGACAAAGAGATGTAACTGAATAAGTGTCAGAGAAGCTTCTATTCTTCTTAAATTTTATGCATGTCTTTCAGGGACAGAATCCTGGGCCTCAGTCAATGATGCATGGAATGGGACAGCAGGGTCCTAATGGGAAAGGTAATGTTCAGCCTTTTGTGGGAAGAAATTCTGAACGGACAACTAAACAAAATAACACAATTTTACTAGAGGTTTTGACAAAATGTTAATCGCTGCAGTCTATTTAAAATGTTTAATTAATCTGAATTATTTAAAAAGACTTGGTTTGAATGAATGATTTAATGATTCACTCATAAATACTTATTTCATTGCTGTATGAATCAGCATTTTTGAACAAATCTCGAACCTATGAAATATAATAATGTAATGATACAATCGTTATTTGATCGTTACTTTAAAAGGGGCTCTATTTTGATCACTTCTGTAGACATCAGTGTTTTAATCCGAACTATAAACTTTTATCCTAGTATTTCTGTGATTTAATATGAATATTTGTAATGATACTTTGTGCTTGAAAATACCGTGAAGCTGTTTCATGTCTACACATGAAATGCTTTCTCTGGCTCAGTGGCAGCACCAGCGCAGATTTTAATGTTCTGGTGTGATTTTGTCAAAGGTTTAATAGACACAAACGAATCGTTGTCATTTAGGAATGAGAATGTGTGGGTGTTTGAATCAAGATTGCAATCTTTTAATAATTAATTGTGCCGCTCTAACTTGTATGCAAGACGGTTTAATCAAAACTAGTATGGGAGAGTTAATAGTGATTTATTTGTGCTCTCCCTGTCTGTTTTTGTCAGGAGATGCTCCTCGAGGACCACCTAACCACCACATGGGACCCCTACCAGAGCGACAAGGCCCAGGAGGACCTGGTCAGGGCTCAGATGGAGGCCAGTACTGGGGTGATGATGGGGGTTATCAAGAGGGCTGGAGAAGAGGCCCTGGGGGTCCAGGACAGGAATACTCTGGAGGTCACAGAGGAAGCTCTGGAAGCCAATGGGAGGGCCAGGAAAGGTTTTCTTCTCATGATGGAGAGTACATGGGACACGACAGGTATGCTTCATTCAGCACAACATGAACTTACGTAAGCTGATTTTGTTAAATTGCCAGAGGATCAGAATGTGAAATTTGTGTTTGATGACATCTTTACAGGTATGATGGGTATGAGGGTTCTGGTGAGGAATTTGACCAGAGGCAGAGACGGCCACCACATGGAGATGATTCGTAAGTGTTGCATGCTGAGATTTAGCTAACAATTAGCTTTACTGTGTTCTGGCAGAAAGAAAGAAATACATATTATTCAAAATAATTTTTAAGACTGAAACACTGGACACTAAAGCCTGGGGTATGCTTTCTTTTCTTTTCTGCCTGCCTGTTATGTCTCACGCAAAGTCGATCTTTCAACCGTTTCAAAGTATACTCTTTTAACCATGATCTGATCCTTGACCAGAATTGTCAACTGATTGTCAAATACTTGATTTTTATTGTCTGGCTGTGAATGTACAGATACCGGAGGGGTGGCCCAAGTGGACGTGGTGGAATGGGCGGCTTCCAAGATGAGTATGGTGGAGATGAGAGCTTTGATTCTCAAGAAGACATGGGCCAAGGATGGGGAGGTAGAGGAAGACCGCGTGGTGGGCCACCAAGAGGAGGTAAGACCTATTCCATTCACCAGTCCTTGAGCTCACGTTGCGTCCATTGAAACTGAGGTGTCAGGTTTGAACATGACATCTTTCTTAGGTGGTGTAGGAAGAAAGGGGCTTCTCCCAACTCCTGATGATTATCCCTCTCACTATGAAGGAGGAAGAAACCAGGAGGGCTGGGAGGGAGGGCGAGATTCAGGTAGAAGTGCATGAAGGGGATGCCAATAAATGTTCTTGTTGTTGCAGTGCAGTAAGATATGCTTGAGCAAATTCCCATTCGTTAACTAAGGCCATAAAGCTGAGTGCACACAAATGATTTTAGCCCACGTCTGTTTTCACAAACACTTTTTTTTTTTTTGAGATCTGCAACAACAATAAAGTCCGATCTAAGCCAAATTGGCTGACAGGCCAGTTAGGTGTGAAGATTCCAACATATTATGTGACTTGCCTCAGAAACAAGGACATCTTTTAGTGTAAGCAATGTAGTGAGAGCAGTGACATGAAATTACCAATGAGATGATGACAGGATACCATGGGATCTGTTTCAAAACATTAAGTATTAAACTAGTAATATTAAATGTAGATGACAACAGGGTATAGTTTGTGGGCATCCTTTAACGTTACTTAGAATTCTTTATGAAGAATGGAATCCCCTGCCCATGTCTGTCTAAATTGCTCCATTTCATTTCTTTGTTTGGATTCATTTTTCAGCACAAAGTAAAAATCAAAACTTACATGGAGCCTAAAACTGCCATTGTGTCAGCCACTTGAAAATAACAACTTTTTTTTTCTCCGATGTTTTCATAAGAAAACTTATTACACTATATTTCAAGGCTCTATTCAGGTGGATCTTCTTTGAAACATCGTCTACACGGTGTGTAAACATCGTAGACACTCGTCTACAACAGATATTGCATAATATTAACAGTAAAGCAGCTTGGGGAATTTTTTTAGGCATCTAGTGTACTCTTGGTGTAAGCTTTATGTAAAAGCGTTTGTGGTGTTGCATAGATCAAGCTTAACATCAAAGATCCAATAAAATTCATGTTGGTGTGTATGTGTGTTCAGGTCATGAGAGTTATCGGGATGGTCAGCGGCCAGACCACAGTATGCATGACAGTCCTTCTCCAGCCAGTAGAGAGCGTTCTTCCTCTCTACAGGGAATGGATATGGCCTCGCTGCCACCACGCAAACGGCCATGGCATGACGGACCAGGCACTGGTGACATGGACTCCCCTGGTGCAGTGCCTGATGACAGAGGCGCAGGTGAGGGACAGATAAGCGACAATGATTTGTTTACATGTAAAATGCATAATACGGCATTCTGCTTCCTAACATTATCCAACTCACCGTAGGTCGACCATCACCAAGAGACGAAGGTGGGTATGGGCCTCCATCACGGGGAGGAAGAGGTGGTTGGGGACGTGGTGGGCCGCCTAACCCAAGTGGTCCTGGTCCCAATGTGGGTCCAAATGCCAGACGAGGGGCTCAACGCGGTGTTATGCGAGGAGGTCGCGGGCGGTAGTAATAGTCCCTCCCGCCTGCTTCTCTGGGCACAAGGAGGCAAAACCACAATGAGTACAGGGGACAACAAAGAACCACAATATCAGCTTCCTTGAGGGTCTGAACAATTATGCAGGCTTGGACATGTGTCTGGAAGCACTTCAGTATAAATCAGCGTGGAACCCTAATTGGTGGCTAAGGCTTAGCTTTTTCTCTATGATGTATCAGATGGAAGGTGGTGGGTACCAGTTATCCAGGGCCAAATGTTTTGGCTTATGCCTATTGCCACCTGCTTGTTGTACTCGTGATACATGGGATTTGTTCTAACCTTACGTCAGTGGTGAGAAGAATAACTGGGGGCACATCATGGTGTGACAGGAAACATCTCTTGTAATGGACTTGTGTTTGTGGTCCAGGAAACTTTGTGATGCATGGTACAACTCTCTGTAGATGCTTAAGAGATGTCCCTTCCTTGCACTGAGCAGCTGACCTGCTTTGTGAATCACTTGGACAATGGCAACTGAATTTGTACCAGCACCTGAATCCCCTGTCTTTTCTTTTTCTGACCTAAATGATTCTGATGTATAAAACACATTGTGTACCATTGAATTCCTCAGTCAGATTCTGTCATTCAGCAAATGCAAGTCAATCTAGGTAAATGCCTGTAGGCATCATTGTGTCTATTACTAGAGAAAAATGGTATTTTGACTGTTTCGTTCCCCCAGTGACTCAGCGATGTTTATTTAATTTTTTTTGTTTTTGTTTGTTTGTAAAATAATGGAGATAATCTTTCTGTAACTTTACCAGGCTACTCTGAGAGATGAAGCTGCAGACTTTGTTCCTATGTGTACAGTTTGTCACAAAATTGTCATATTGTTGTCTTTTTTTGTATGAAACCATAATAGAATGTGCAAAATTTATGTAAACTCTCTGCTCTTGTCATTACTTTAGTTTCACGCACTCCTTTGTGGTTTTTCTTACACTGATATGAGGTGGGAGTATCTTTTGGAGATCTGTTCCCTACAGAAGTGTAGTAACAAGACTGAGATCTTTTATTGGTCACATAATTTTTGTGAATTTGCAAGTCAGTTCACAAAACTTAAATTTTCATATGAACTTTGCATGAGCTTACAGTTCCAGTCTGCCACAATTGCATGGGTATGACTGGAAGTCAATGGAGCAAAAAGTCTAGCTTGACTTGTCGTTAGTTTCAACCCACCTTTTCACATGTATTTTTTTTTTTTTTTTTTAGCCTTGATTGATTCAAGTGTGTTGTTTAGAGTTCATTCTAAACATGGCAGGAAGGTAGGATCACCAGAACAGAACAGCCCTGTTTTGACACTGTCTTTGACATAAAGCAACAATAAATCTCTCAAGCTATCTCTTCCATAGTTTTTGTTCTAACCAGCCACGGAGAACGGCACAAATTTTTGTTTATTTCACATTGGTTAGCTCTGCCCGCTCAAAAAAAAATCTTTCATGAAAAAAACTTTTTTATTTGGCGAATCATCATGGAAGTCATAAATAGAAGGTATGCGTTTTACATTCTTCATTTGCAGCGGTTGCATGTGTGGGAGACTGCGCAAACGGGGAAACACATTTTGATTGGCTGTTTTGTTACGTCATACCCCATTTTTGCATTCGGTGTGAACAGACAAATTTCTTGTAGCTGGAATCTTTTTGTTTCGAGCCTGGTTACGACACGGTGCAAAACTAAACTTTTTCAGTCGTTAATTCTATTTGGGTTCTATTTTGTGCAGCATCACGCCTGATAGCCTGCTCACACTGATATCTGACTTGCGGAGAATTATGACTCATGAATCATCAAACAGAATGACAAAGGAAGACACATTGCATATTACACATCTCTCAATTTTCAAAAGGAAAAACATTACAATCGCTTGCGGTCTGGAGAGCAATCATGGAAGTCATGAAAATACAAGGTGTTTTACACAATACAATACAAAGCATAGAAACAAAGAACTCAATCACCCTGTTCTGAATGTCTCAGTATTATCTTTTTTGCTTTGTTGACTGACACATTACTCACCAAAAAAAGGTCCATTGTCAATAGTGTATCAATGAATAAGAAACCGCTCACACACAGAAGTCGCTTTCAAACCAGTTAGCTTTCTGTTGGTAAACGTGTGCCCGCACCTTAATAACAAATTTCAGTTGGTTTTCAGATTTTTCTTTCCCAGATAGAGGGAAATTATATTAGCGGTTCTTAAGGTGCAGTCACATTTACCATTCCCCAATGAAATTTCACAAGCAGAATCCAGTCATTTCAAAAGGAATTATTCAAGCAATTTGTTTTGTGTGAGGATGGAAAAGTTCCTCATCCTTATTTCGCTCGTGTTCAAGCTGTTCACACGAATTCGCCGCATTCTAGTGTGACCACACCTTTACTCTGGTCCAGGAGTACCTCAGCACTGCACATTTTGGATGTCTCCCTTATGTAAAACGCCTGAGTCAACTCATCAGCTCAGTAAAAGCTACACAATCTATACTATGGGTGCTTCGTTTCCTCGCTCCTCCGTCCTCCAGCCTAAGACCCGGAAACTGATCAAAGTTGAAGGACATTTCAATTCTCTAATTGCACTGCGAGGAGGGGAGGGATGAGAAGTGAGAAAGCTTCCTGAGGAGCTATAAGCGAGGATACACAGGTGTATCCTATTTGGACGTCTTTCTTGTCGAGAAACCTGACGCACGTTCTCCTCCCCCTTCACGTCTGTCACAATTTTAATTTATGCTTTACCAACCATATATCATATATAAACCATATATCTCATATTTCAAAAGGGCATTATTATGAATTTCTTAAATAACCAACGTTCAACAACATAAGGGCAGATCCTCGAACGCAGCTGATGGCGCTCTGAAGTGACGCTTGAGTGATCAAGAACATTCCAATATACAAATAAAATTTTCTTCGAGTCCTCCATCCTCGTTTTCTTTCCTTGCATCATTCACTCACATCCTACAGGGGGTGGAGCTGAGACGCGATGGCAGGAAACGAGGATGCACGAATAAGAATTGAGAAGCACCCTATGTATCCAACCAAAGAATATACACTAACAAGAAACGACACTCAGTAGAACGTTCCATTGCAACACCAGCAGCCCTGCGTTTCCGCCATTTTGGCGTGAAAGCGATTCGGCAGTCCACTAGTTTCTATATAAATATCAGCTGCTTTGTTAAAAAAAAAAAAAAAAAAAAAGTACATTAAAGCTAAAATCAAACTTGAATGATGACAACACAGAATAAAATACTATCACTAGTGATCATCAAATCCTTTTAACAGTTTTTTTTACAGACTTTGTGTAAGCCTTCCACTTTCCACTTGTTTGTAGCGTGATCCATTAAAACGTACAATATAGTTTATATATTTCAGTTCAGACCTAGTGGAGTGATACTATTATTACTATTACTCCACTAGGTCTGAAATATATTGTTCGCTGCAAACATGATCTTAAATTTATTAATGTACCATTAATAAATGTGTAAAGTTGCATAAAATAGAAATACTCTATAAAGTAGGCTAACTACGTTACCTCAGATAGTTGAATGGTTGGATTCCACAACTGGTAAAATAAATATAAGACAATACAACATTTACTGTAGGTGCTATACAATTTACTGATGATTTCATTTGAAAAATTGTCTTTTGCGCTTCTGATTTGGCAGTGAAATTCGACGATTTTGGGCGCGTAAGATGTGAAGGATTCTATGGTCCAGTTAGTATTTTCACCCCATAATGGCGGCCGCGCTACCGGAGCGCCAGCTAGTGACTGTTGCCCAAAAAGTATAAGTGTCGCCTCTTGGGTCATATACTCTTTGATCCAACATGTGCAGCGCTCAAAGACCAGGATAGAGAACCACTACTACACATTTTTGTCAACTGATCAGTCCTTAAATAAATGGCCTATCTTACTTCAGACCTAAGGGCATGATGTAGAGAGCACAGAATAATGTTCATTAAGTTTATTTATAAAGTTAAGTTTCAAAAGCAGTTCATAAAGTTAAAAGGCAATTAATATAATGTTTTGGTCGTATATGTAGTCCTTGTCACGATGAAAATTACAAAATGTACTCATTACTTAAAAAAAAAAAAAAAAAAAAACCCAAAAAAACAATTACTAAATATCCCCATCCACAGAATGCTGCCTCACACTGGATTCCTCTGTATAGGCTACAACCAAAGTTTCAAAAAAATAAATCCATGTTAGATAATGTCTGTTGCCTAGTCCGTGAGTTCCTTGGTCATATAGGCATGGTCTTACCAGTCATAGTCCTTTTAATAGCGGACGCTGCCATGCCACCCACAAACCTCATCCCGGCACTCCCACCCGGCAACAAAGCCACGGTGTAACCCACAATAGCAGCAATCTGAAGGCAGGCTCCGAGAGCGGTGAGCAGCGTGCTGTGAAGGCTCAGCGCCGCATACAGAGTGCCTACCAGAGAGCACAGATACACCGCGGCTCCCGGTGTGGGAGTTGCGATGAGTTTGCTTGGTCCGCGGAGGATCGCCGCCCCGATGAGCGCGAACACGGAGCCGAGCGACCACAGCAGAGCGAACTTACGCGCCTTCAGCAGGAGTAAAGGAGCATAAAGTGCCGACAGTCCGAAACACAGAGCAGAGAAGAAAATACACGTTCCGAACGCGATCAGTCGCTGGGATCGACTCATGCCCGGTAAACATGGATCAGGTTCTGAAGACCACGGCCACGAGAAGCCGCTGCTCGATCCTTGGCCTGATGACGCTCCACGGCTGTTAGATCCAGTGAATGGACTCGACCACCTGCCGAACCAGCTCTCTGGCACCGAAGCGGGTTCATCAATGTCTATGGTTGTGCTGGAACTGGACTGTGATATCGTCTTTGCGCCGCTTTTAGACTGAGCCAAATATTCCTGAAGCTGTCGGTTTAATTCAGCCATTATTCACTCAGGAGTATATGGAACGAAAACAGGAAGTTGTAGCACTATGATGACGTCTCACAGTGACGTTCCTGTACACGACGGAAGTACAATTTTAATGAAATATTAGAGTTTCAAATAGTAATATATGTAATAACACTGTCTATCCTGCTGCTCGTTTTGTGTGTGTGTGTGTGTGTGTGTGTGTGTGTGTGTGTGTGGTCTTCAGTGTTTGGAGATTTGAAAGTAAAAGAGATTTAAAGTAAAAGAAGCCTCTTAAAGGATTAGTTCACTTTCAAATAAAATGTTCCTGATAATTTCCTCACCCCCATGTCATCCAAGATGTTCATGTCTTTCTTTCTTCAGTTGAAAAGAAATTAAGGTTTTTGATGAAAACATTCCAGGATTATTCTCCTTATAATGGACTTCAATGGCCTCCAAATGGTTGAAGGTCAAAATTATAGTTTCAGTGCAGCTTTAAAGGGCTTTAAACGATATCAGACGAGGAATAAATGTCTTATCTAGTGAAACGATTTTCATTTAAAAAAAAAAAAGTAAATGTATAAGCTTTATATAAACAAATGATCGCCTTCCAAGTGCTTCTGCCAAAACCGTACTTTCGTATTCTTCAAAAAGCTTGCGCTGTATGTCCTATGCCTTCCCTATTCAATTTACGGACAGAACACATGAACATCTTGCATGACATGGAGGTGAGTAAATAATCAGGAAAAATTTATTTGAAAGTGAACTAATCCTTTAAAATGCCTCGAGGAAAACGTGCTGGAAAACTAAATATTGGTTACTCTTGCAATTTCTGTAAAGGTTAAAGGGAAACCATTGCATACATACTAAATATTGTGGATTGTGGAACATTTAGGTCCGGTTTCAGAGACAAGGCTTAGACAAAGGCCCTGTTTCCAACTATAAAGATGCGTTTTGGTTGATCGGATCACAAGTGGACGAGAAACCCCATGCAAACGGGTCTATTTTAATCTGTCTCTTTCACTTTCAACCACTTATGTCCTGATTTCTTTGAGGGTAGGGTCTATGGGCGGCTAAATGTATGGGTTTTTTTCTTTTTAGATCTTTTGATCAAATGGACAAAATAAGCTCTAGCAATTTACATATGAATACACCCATGACGACGGAAAAACATACAGAAAGCATCAGCTTTCATTTCTGCTACAGACCATGCTGAATGCAGTGGTGGAATGGTGAGAGAACATTGTGCTTGGTACATTTTTCGTCTTCAAACCAAACTTGGGTCTTCAGCCGACAAAGTTAAAATCTAGCTAGCGCACTTTCAATAATGTTTACGCATTATTATGTAGGTGGACAGTAGGCGTTTTTAGTGGCTGTTCAAACACATTCCACCACATGAGCATTTCCACTACGAAAGCAATCTGGTCAAATGTGTTTTCGACTACCTCTGGAAGCAGTCGAAACTGGATAAGCTCAAAATGTTTTACACCCCATTTACACCTGTATTTAGCATTGTCCACTTATGATGCAATCGACCAAAACGCATCTTAATACTAGGTGGAAACAGGGCCCAATTATAAACATGCCTTAAAAAAACATTACTGGTGTGCATCTTGAGACAGAACAATGGCTCTGACATATCATAAGATATGTCAGTGCAAGTTTTCAGTTAACCAGCTTTCAGTTAAGACTGCTCAAACATGCATTTTAATCTAGGACTAGGCATAAGCTTTGTCTGTGAAACCTGCCATTAGTCTAATTAAGAAGAAATTTCAGTGACACATCAATGATCATAGAATTAATAAAGAAAAGTCACACCTTATACAATTAATTTTAATCTGAAAATGTTTAATTCATAAAATGAAATGGTCTGATGCCAAGCCAAATTTTTCTCACTTTCAAAAACATTTCAAGCTTTATTGTTTTGTTTTACATAATTGTAAACGTAAAAAGACAATTAGAGCCTATAACATGGTAAACAGGTGTGATATTGTTGCATAAAGTGGCACCCTTTTCCTTTTTTATTTATTTATTTTTTGTTATTGTTGTATTGCACTGTTGTTTGTAGCATGATTAAAGAAAACAAATATTTAATTTAATATATAATAAACAAATACAAACATTTCATATATTGATATGCTCTATTTTATTAATGGTTGACAAAATAGTTACAAAAGTAACGAAGTGCTACAAATAAGAAAAAATAATAATTTTTTAGTTATTTTTATTTTGCTTTATTTATATTTCTCTTACATGTCAGGATTTGATCTATCTATATCTAATAAAGGCTTGAATTGCATATGAGTTTGAGTTTAAGTATACACAAGTCTTCTTGTTCTACATTTCCAAACCTTGACATCAGTTAATAAAAGTGCAAGTCTGAATTATTAGTTTGGTTTCATAAACAGACAGGCTGTCTGTCATAAAGACAAGAAGCTAATTCCCCACAGGCAGAGGGAGTTTAAAATTAATCTCTCTCTTCATTGGCCAGTTGTCTTCAAAGCCTTTTTAGGGTTTGAACATATCAACAGGAGATCTCCCCTGCACTGTAGTGTCGAGCTCAAATGTGAGAGAGACACACACCAAGGGACCAGGTCAGTTACTGAAATAAGCCTTAAAACACTGTGCACAATAAATAAACACAGACCAATACTATTTTAATTATACTTGAATCGTACAAAAGATGTAGAAATGTAAACAAATTTAGTGTACTGACAGTATTTTTATCAGCTGTATGCATATGACCCAGGTGCATGTTACACGTAGTGGAAAGTTCATGTAAAACACTCATGTGTCTTTATTTAGCTTACTGCACATGACTGTAGTTATGTAGTCGGCAACTGTTAGGAAAATGCCTTTCTATTGTTGTCTTGTATGTCTCATATTTAAAACATAATTATTGTCATTTCTAGCAATATTTATGCAGCCTGGGTTTTTGTTGTTTTTTGTGTATCCTGTCAACTCCATTTACAGTACTCATTCTAACTTGTGGACAGGTCAGTTTATTAAAAATACATTAAAAATACAGTTCATGCATATAATGACTTTAATACTCATCTTCCACGATGAGCATCTTCGACTGTACACAAAGGTATTTCATGATATTTTTGCCTGTTGTTTTGTGCCTGATGAAGACCTGTTGGATTGAAACTGTTTTTAATTTTTTTTTTTTTTTTTTTTGGCACATGTTTTAAACTTGATTTTAAAATATTTTACTTCATTTATTTTATATTTTCATTGACCTTTATACATTCGTGAACAATTGCAGCTGCTCGTATTATTAACTATTTATAACAGGGGTTTTCTCAATTCTGGGTTCACTTTCCAGGGAGTTCAGCTCCAACCTTGATCAAACTCACCTGTCTGTAACTTTGTAATAATCCTGAAGACCTTGATTAGCTTGTTCAGGTGTGTTTGATTAGGGTTGGAGCTAAAGGTGTGTTCACGGCATGACTTAATTACCATAATTACAGTACGAGATTCCAATTTGTAAAAAGTATCCACGTCTTTGTAGTGTTCATAATTACACTGGGAATTTTTTGAGAGCTCCTACTTGTACTATGCAACTGCTGTACCACCTGACTGCCGCAGATTGATTTAGGTATTGATAGAGTAGAACGTGACGTGTTTTCATATTGAAATTACGGTAATTACAACGTGGCGTGAACGCAGAATTCATTTTGCAGGAGAGTGGACCTTGAGGACCAGAGTTCAGAAATTTATAAATACTATATTGACTCAAAATAATAATAATAATAAACCGTAATAAGTATAGCTTAAAGCTCAAACTGGTTATAAACTGTCTAGTTGTTGGTTGTTGTGTTTTATTATTATTATTATTATTATTATATTAAAAAACTAATATTATTTCTTTTCATGCAGCCTTATGTCAATATCACAGATAACACCAACCCTCTTCCTGAGTGGGGCTGATGCTCCTATGAATCAGGCACTTATGACCCGCAAAGGCATTACACTCATTGTGAACGTGACCCTGTCCCACGCCTGCCCTATCTACCCAGGTGTAAAGTGCATACGTGTTGCAGTGTCCGACCTCCCAAATGCCCGTCTGGGTGATCATTTTGACCACGTTTCAGCTCGAATCCACAACAACAGAGCCGGAGGAACCCTAGTGCACTGCGCTGCGGGCATGAGTCGCTCACCTGCTCTAATAATGGCATACCTCATGAAGTACAAAGGAGTGACTCTGCGGCAGGCACATAACTGGGTTAAAGACAGTAGACCCTACATCAGCCTTAATACAGGATTCTGGACCCAACTTCTGGACTATGAGAGGAAACTCTACGGTAAGAATACTGTGAAGGTAGCTGAACCACTGGATCCACTGCCAATGCCCAAAACACCAAAACTATCTTCCAAGAATAACATGAGACAGTGTCCTCCGTCACCAAGGCTGAGCCAGCTTAGAAGATTCACCTCTTTGGCACTTTAATCAACAGTAGCAAAAACAGTACTTTTTGCTAAAAGTGGACATTTGTTCCATATACATATTGTAAGGGCAGTGAAAATATCACTTTGGATCAACAGGACCTATGAAACAGACCATATCAGTACTACAGCATGTCTGACTGTTTTGTTTTTCCGCCAGCATTTGATTGTTCCTCCTGGTTTCTAATGCAATTCACTTTCAAGAATGTTTATTCACTTTGTTTATTCCTTTTTGATGTGGCCTGGCTGGAATTCCAGAAATAAATGAAATTTTGAAACTTAGTATGTTGTGTTATTTAACCAACAGAGGACACTGTTGGAGCATCAATCTCATACTATGCAAGAAAAGGCATAGGATTAATGAATGGAAGGCTTAATAGAAAATTGAGATCAGTTTTGAACATCTTTATCTCAATCAATCTAAAGCTAAGTTAGCCTGCATTTCTATGATATGCATGAGATAAAGACTGCAGACTTTTTTTTTACTTTCAAACAAGACTATTACAATATTACATTTTATTACAAAATATTACAATTACATTTTCAGTTTATTTTAATTCTACTTTAACTTCAAACTCAAATTGCAGTTCTGCATCCTGCTTGCTTTCAATTTTGCAATTCAACTCTCAGTTGCAAAAACCCTGCTCACAAAGAGATATTTATTATTTTTTATTGTTATTATTATTATTATTTTAAATTTATATATTATGGAGTTGGCCCTGTGACACAAGGTGAGCATCTCAATGAGACAAAAAAAAGTCTCAGGTTATCATTCCTCACCTTTATAATACAGGTTTATCCCTCACAATCTTTCTTTTAATCATGTGTGTTTAGTGCTTTTGGCAATGTTTTGTTGGTGCTGAGTGAGGGGAGCGAAGTTGTAGACATGCTTCTTTGGAGGGGGTGAGTGAATGTGTTGAAAGCTGAGAAAGACAGGATGGAGTAGGAAGAGTCAAAATGTCTTGGATGAAAAAGGCACTTATTTATCCTAAAATAATAAAAAATAAAGCCTGCCATCTTGTGCAATTAACAGGAAACAAGTTGCCCAACTATGTTTTGGGATAAAGTGAAGTGTTTGTGTGTACTGGCCCATGTGTTTCTTTGTCTGTTAATGAGACACTGCTTTCAGTGAACCCATCATGGGATAAATAAGCATGTCATTACCATACACTAATTTATCTTTCTGCACATTATCTGACAGCAATCCGTCCTTGTAAGGCGGGGGTGGGAAACGTTGATCCTGCAGGGCCATTGTCCTGCAGAGTTTAGCTCCAACCCTGAAAAAAACACTCACCTGCCTGTAACTTTAGTAATCCTGAAGACCTTGATTAGCTTCAGGTATGTTTAATTAGGGTTGGAGCTAAACTCTGCAGGACAATGGCCATCCAGGATCAACCCACCCCTGTTGTAAGGTAATGCAGTCTGACCACAAATGCTATGTTAGATGTTTCCCTGGAAGGTGGAAGCAGAGCATTCATTTTGTGTGTGTGTGTGTGTGTGTGCGTGCGTGCGTGCGTGCGTGCGTGTGTGTGTGTGTGTTTGTTTGTTTGTTTGTTTTCATGATTTATGAGGCCACAAATTTGTATAATGACATGGGTATTACACTGGTATTACAACGTAAACATGTTTTATGAGGACAGTTCATGAGTCCTCATATTTAAAATAGCTTTAAAAACATACTAAACCATGTTTTATTAAAAATGTATAATTGCAGAATGTTTTCTGTGATGGGTAGGTATAGGAGTAGAGGTAGTGTAGGGGGATAGAATGTACAGTTTGTACAGTATAAAAACCATTACACCTATGGAATGTCCTCACTAAGATAGCAAAACAAACCTGTGTGTGTGTGTGAGAGAGAGAGAGAGAGAGAGAGAGAGAGAGAATGGGGCGGGTGCAGGGGTGGTGGTGGGGGGGTGCAGGGCACAGTGCCAAACACCAGGCGCCACTCTTCCAGCATGATGACCTCATCCCCTACTGGAACATATCGTCTACATTCATCATCATTGAATGTAGTGTTTGTGTCTTCGTTCATGCACAATGAAATTCACGAGCATTACCAAATAATACTAACATTTTTATCTTAATTGTGTAATAAATGTAGCTTTATTTTTATTGCCAGAATGCTGTGGAAAAGAGACCTAAATAAGTTGCTGTTGGTTTTAGTTTTTTCTCCTAAGATTTTCATGCAAGTCCGCCCCACTTATCCTGCAAATGTGGTAGTAGTTGCTTTATTAGTGGCATTAATACACACAGAATCACAAGGATTAAGATGTTTGTTGAAACGTTTGTCACCTTTTGCTTGCTTAGTTGGGGACTCTTAGTATTCAGCAATATTATTGATTTGACTGCACTGACACTATCTGATGTCGCATCAGTTACGCTTGTTTCATAAGCTGAATACGGAAGGCGTAGTGCGTAGCATAAGCATTTTGAACTGCGAGAGGCGTTACACACTTTTTACGTAAGTTGAATACAGAAGGCGGTCTGGAGAAAGCTAGTTATTTTACTTTATAATTATATTTACTTTATATTACTTTATTAACCCCCTGGAGCCATGTGGAGTATGTTTATGATGGATGGGTGCACTTTTTTGAGCTTCAAACAGGTGGTTTCCGTGCACTGCCATTACAATGCTTGGGAGCATCAGGGTGATTAATATATTTCCAGTTGTATTTGTCTGAAAGAAGAAAGTCATACACATAGGATGGCTTGAGGGTGGGTAAATCATGGAGTAATTTTCATTTTAAAATGAATTAATCCATGAACTGAGCTGGACAATGACATTTTGTGTTGTTTTCTACAGATTTACAATGGATTAGTAAATCGTGCACATGATTTATGAATCGAGGGAACGACTTAGTAAAGCATGCTCACGATTTAGCCTATTAATTTAGCCTTTTCCTGCATGTCATGAGCGGGGTCCCGTACTTTTTTTCAGTAACAAGGCACTTTATATAACAAGGCAATTTAAATCACTATATTCACTGAAATAAATTCCCAGAGCAGGTTTCAGCAGTTATATAAGTATTTATTGCAAATATACACAAATATCAATATTGTTTCAAAAAGCAAATGCAAATAAATAAAACTTCAACCCTGTTAAGAATGGAATACATAAACATACCACATGAAAAAAATACATACACCTCTATGAACAGATTAAAGTTTCCATTATTTTGGAAAGAAATAGCAGTGCAACCCTGTTGCAACAATGCAAATTTGCAACAATGTTAAAGATCATTATACTCAGAGACTCTTTTTTAGATGCTTGAAAAGAGTCCTCCTTATGTAATTATTATTATAATATGTCCTGAATACCTCATCTAATAAAGTTGTGTATTTTGTCAGCACAGAGAAACTTTTTTTTATATAGTCATTGGTTTGTGCTTTGTTGCTGTCCTCATATTCCAAAAAGGATGCCAGAAAACAGACTGTCTTGGAGAATTGTGAGTGCGGAGCCTGTCCCATTGTCAATGAGAATAGACACATACTCTCCAGCCTGTGAAAAAGAAATTATATACATTAATGAAGCTTTTTGTTATTTTATGGGTCAACAATATAAGATCGTCCATGATAAAGAAGAAAAGTTCTTAGATATGCATTCTTTGTAGCTATTGTTTGGTGTGTTAGTTCACCATTTTAAGAAGAGTGTATATGTAATGACATTGTCATTAATCATCAAGTAAAAAAAAAGTAATCTATTTGCCTTACACCTTGAAAGTTTTTAAATGTATTTTTCAATTGCATTAAATGATTTTTTTTTTATTATTATTTATAAATCATTAGGTTTTGGGTGGTTGTGCCACATGACACTTCACAAGCTGAACTAAACTTGCGTATCCTTGTCATAAAAAGTTCAAATTAAGATATTTTGAAAAGTCTTATTGACTTGGACTAACAGTCATGCATTTATAATGTGTTTTTGAATAAACTTAATAAAATAGCCGAAAAGTAAGCATCACATTATTAAAAGTTTGACAGGAATTAATCATATTGTCAAGGGCCCAGGAGCAGAAGATGCCCCTGTGACACATCAGATTAAAAAGGTGCCCCAAATATGGTCCCAGGCCTTTTATTTCTGTCAGCATTATGGCACGAATTATAATCTGTATAATTCTTGTTCAGTTAAATAGACTTTTTATTGTTTGTGGTAAGCTTGTCAGGCAGTCATACCTGTAGGTAAAGAGTACCGGTCAGGAGAATACTGAATACTCCTCCTGTAGGACTCACTCCAGTCACTGTCTCCAGAGACCTGCATCATTATAAACACATTAATCATGGTTTGGGACTCATTTGGTTGACTGACTGTGTGGTGTTAGAATAACAGTTCAAACGGTCAGTGCTATTTATTATAATGGACCAGTACTACTCACACATTACTCTGACAAAGAGACTCTATGCATATGGAGGTCTTGACACTGTCTCTCTGCCTGGCATTGGGCTTCTTCTGAGACTCATTGGATTCTAAGAAAACACACAAATACAGATACATGATGCAAAGTTAAAGGGATTGTGACAGGCAGGCACTGTGTTCAGTAGTACAAGCAACCCCACCCGTTCCACTGAACTTTATCTAAGGGACAGACTGTTGGATAGGTCCAATTTACCACACACTCTCTAAGAAAAAAACATGATGCAACCAGAAATAAGGCATTGCATGTGCTTCAGCTACAGAATGAATGATCAAGCTTATCTTTTATGTTTCTATCTGTCTAAATGGAACAACTAAATGACCTGCCAGTGCATATTGTTTAGCTTACAGATATATCCATTCCTTGCAACAAATAAGCATACTTACTGCTACATATGCAGAAATTGTGCCTAAAAGCACAATGTATTCATGATATAGTACCTGCGTGACAGGGGTTCTCAAGATCAACTTTCTGGCAGAGTTTTGCTCCAACCCTAATCAAACACACCTGTACAAGCTAATCAAGGTCTTGGAGATTACTAGAGAGCTACAGGGATGTGAGTTTGAACAGGATTGAACAGAACTAAACTCCACAGCATGCGCAACCAGTGGACATTATCCCATAAGGCCACAAGAGCTGGGGAGTGATCAGATTCAAAAAGAACTGTGAGCCAGTGTTCAAGGTTGGGAACCATACCTTTAGGGCAGGGGTGGGGAACGTTGATCCTGGAGGGCCATTGTCCTGCAGAGTTTAGCTCCAACCCTAATTAAACATACCTGAAGCTAATCAAGGTCTTGAGGATTACTAAAGTTACAGGCAGGTGAGTGTTTTTTTCAGGGTTGGAGCTAAACTCTATAGGACAATGGCCCTTCAGGATCAACGTTCCCCACCCCTGCTTTGGGGTACAACATTTTATTGGTCAATAATATAAGATCGTCCATGATAAAGAAGAAAAGTTCTTAGATATGCACTCTTTGTAGCTATTGTTTGGTGTGTTAGTTCACCATTTTTAAGAAGAGTTTATATGTAATGACATCGTCATTAATCATCAAGTAAAAAAAGTAATCTATTTGCCTTACACCTTAAGTTTTTAAATGTATTTTTCAAGGTAAGAAGGTATTTTTTTGAATTCATAAATCATTAGGTTTTGGGTGGTTGTGCCACATGACACTTCACAAGCTGAACTAAACTTGCGTATCCTTGTCATAAAAAGTTCAAATTAAGATATTTTGAAAAGTCTTATTGACCTGGACTAACAGTCATGCATTTATAATGTGTTTTTGAATAAACTTAATAAAATAGTCAAAAAGTAAGCATCACATTATTAAAAGAGGGCAATGATGTATATGCATGATACTGGCGGCAGTATCGGCAAAGTTACTTCAAAAAATCATCAATGTTGTATTTAAAATACTTTTCTAATTACTCTGTCTGAAAAGTAATTTAATTACTCAATAAGTACTATACTAATTACTTCTTAAAATCCCTATAAACCTTGACTGGATAGACAATAGAAAGGAAACTCTTTTAATAATTCAGTCAAACATGGAATAGATTAGCCTTTTATAGCTTTTTAAAACATCTTTACTTTATTAAAACATATACTATAATACTTTTATTTACTTTATAATACTTAAAATTTTTTTAGTAACAAATAGGGATGTCACTTTACCAAAAATCTAGTAGTCAGTACCGATACCACCAAAAGTGCACAATACTCGATACCACGGTAAAGATATATAAAAATACAAAATACAAAAATACTATATATTTTTTTCCAGGTAGAAGTAAGAAAAAATACCACAGAAATTGAATAATCAAATATAAAATAACTCTGCATAGTCATAACTGTATAAATTAAATATAGATTAATCCTTATTAAAGCTTTTCTCTTGTTGTTTGATTATCATGTATAATACAGACAGTCAATAGTAGACAGTAGCATGTTTTAAAGGCTGCTGTCACTAAGACCTAAAGGACGGAGACAATATGCTGTTACACATGCTGTTCACATTCACATAACCAACGCAAATATACGCCAAGACGGGCATTTTGACATAACTGTGTGTGTGTATTTGAACATTTATGTGTAATAAACCGCGAAAATTTGACACTCGCGAGAGGCGGCTGTGTGCGCTTAGGTCGAGAGCGCACTGACTGAAGACCGTCTCTCAGAGAGCGCGAGCAGTTTTTTCCCCCTACTCCTCTTCTCTTACATAGAAATCCTCCGTCATTTCACTTTAAAAAAAATCTTGTTTTACACTTTTAATTTGGTACCGTAATGTTCTTGCCTACCTGTGTTAGAAAAGTTAAGTAATTGGAATATTTCCTTTCTGCAAAACAGCCACTCGATTCTGCCGACATCTTCAGACAGTGACTACGCAGCCAACTGGTGCGAAGTTGCGAACTCACGCGCAACTCACTACAGCTAACGTTCACTTTTACCTTTAGATGACAAATTTAGATTTTAAATTCAATATTGATTTAAACAGAACTGTTGAACTAATTTACAGTATGTAACGCAAGTACATTATAAGTAACTGTAATTAAATTACCTAAAAATGAACAGTAATCCCTTACTTTTTCAGTGGATAAGTAATTTAATTACAGTAAGGTGTTACTTAGTAACGCATTACACCCAACACTAACTGGGGGTTTGACAGGGATTAATCATATTGTCAAGAGCCCAGGAGCAGAAGATGCCCCTGTGACATATCAGATTAAAAAGGTGCCCCAAATATGGTCCCAGGCCTTTGATTTCTGTCAGCATTATGGCACAAAGGATCCAGTAATCTGTATAATTCTTGTTCAGTTAAATAGAATTTTTTATGATTTGTGGTAAGGTTGGGAATCATACCTTTAGGGGTACAACAGCAACTTCTTTTTTTGCTATAAATTAGTGAATTTCCATTTATGCCTACAGCATAAGATGCTGGGATAGGCTCCACAATGGACAGTCTGTTTGTTTGAAGAATGGATGGATAGATAGAAATTTAATTTTTGAGAGAGTATATAACAAATCTGTGTTCAAAACCACAGACTTGTTTGCTTATTACAATTCACTATGGTAAACCAACAATATTCATTTAAATTTCAAACTGTCGAATCAGATTTCACAGGAAATTCCAGTGAAAATTCCAAAATTCCAGGAAATTCCAGGCTTACATCATTCATTCTTGCATTAATGTCATGTCAGTAAAAGTAACAGAGCCTGTGCCAAAACAAGATCCGAACCACAGTGGTAGATATAACTTTTTCTGATATATATGCTTTGTTGGAAATTCTTCTTACTGTCAGTGGGTCTTAGTGCAGGATGACAGATCTGATATGATTTGGTGATCACCAATAACCATGTGGTTTCCTTAAACCATCAGATTCATCTGCACAGAAGAACCTCAACTTAGGTGAAAGAACTACTCTGCAAGTAACAATTTTATCATTCAACTACAGATGGCAATAGAGAGACTAAAGTTCTTAGTGAAGCTATTGAGGTATTAATATGTACTCTTTAGGCCAAGGATAGGCAAATCTGAACCTGGAGGGCAATGTTCAGCTCCATGCCAAGTCTAACACACCTGCCTGTAATTTTCAAGTAATCCTGAAGAATTTGGTTAGATTTTTCATCTAAACTCTGCAGGACAGGGGTCCAGTGGGTGTTGTTTTGAAGGTTTCAAGGTGCTGCCTGTGAAGAGGGAGTCTAAAGGTACAATGTTTACACAGTCTGACAATGTAAAGAAGGCACTTCAGTATACAGAAATTTAAATGCAATCTCTGTTTTAGGACTGTTTTAGAGCTGGTGATGTCAATTTTATCTCTTGTATACGCACAAGATTATTTTCAAGTTTCAAGGGCATATTAAGAGCTATTTAGTTTAACTTAAGGGCTATTAAGTTTAAGGTCGATAACAAGTCTGAATATTGGGGGCAGGGGCAAAACATTTTGAACTACCTACCGAGTAGCAGACTAGCTGTGAGCTGATAGAACCCAGACACTGGAGCCGTGTACCGGCCACTGCTGGCGTTAAAGCCCTGCCCTCTCTGATGGAACTGCTCTGTGTTTAAGGGCTGTGGAAAACACACAGAAATGGAAATATTGAATATGCCATTGCCAATCTTATCCATTGCCAACCCTTCTCCACTGCTTTGCCAGTCTGTTTCACCATCAGCCAAAGCTAACATTACTGCTAAACCAATATATCTAGAAGCTAGGGCTACTTCAAACAAATGAAAGCTTAATTGAGAGTTTAAATTTAATTTCACAGCTCTGGAGATACTATATCATAGTTAATGAATTAAGTAAATTGTTTCTAGTTTGGAAGGGATTGTTTTCCACTCACAGTATTGAAGGGCTGGAGCTCCTGCAGACTGCGACGGTGGACCAGCAGATTGTGGTGCAGTCGGCAACGGAAAGCCGTGGCAACACGAGGAGGCTGATCGCAGAGCAGACAGTAAGTTCCTACCATCTCTGAGTGGAAAGATAATGGCAGGATTGTAATGTTCCTTTGTCAAAAGCACAAATAATTCCCATCTAACTGCATTGTTTAATGTGGGATAAGGTATAACCCAGTAGACTAGGCACCTTCTCAGACTCAAAAACACTGAAATACAGCCAGTAGAAAATGGTTGAGATTGTTTTTGACTGACACTTGGCTGCATATAAATTCATTCAACAATCTCACAGTGAATAGAGTTTGAGTGTGTGTATGAGCAGACAGAGTGGATGGAAGTGTAAAGGAATGAGAATGCTAGAATGTATAAGCGTGCGGCGCCACTGCACTTTTCTGTGTGAATAAGAGCCTTTATGTTTTATATTGCTGTCAGAACAGCCTGCAGCTCACTGCACCAGAGCACAAACAGACCTGTGTCTGCTTTCCTGGCAATGCTCCAACACTCATTCCACACACACATGCACACACACACAAAATCTGGAATCCGTGGAATTCTTTGGCCAGGCCAAGTCAAATCCACGTCCTGGAAAATTACACCTATTAAGAGATCAGGCCAGCCCACAATCAGACTAGCAGCCGCCCCAACAAATGAGCATGACAACACACATCCCAAACATCAAGCAATGCTGAAAGTGACCTAGCCGAAACAAAAACACAAACAACCTGTTAGACCATTAAAACCAACATATTCAAATGTTTAACAAACTCTTTGAAAGGTGTTGATGTCAAAACAGTTACTTAACCAGTTTAATTAATTTGTGAACCTGCAACCAGAGTTATTGTGTAGTGTGAATCCATCACTCTGACAAAACTATTGCCTTAGCACAAGTGAACTGAATCTTTAGATGGTGCACATTGTAGACCAAAGGGCAACCTACAATAGTGTTTATGAACACTGTGAACTGTGGTTTTCAATCCTGTTCCTGGAGACCCACCTTTCTGTACA
Organism: Elopichthys bambusa; assembly: GCA_037101425.1. NCBI lineage: Eukaryota > Metazoa > Chordata > Actinopteri > Cypriniformes > Xenocyprididae > Elopichthys > Elopichthys bambusa. Next base: position 22,870,682 of record CM074437.1, on the reverse strand, counting down.
TTTTGTATGTCTCTCTTATCTGACACACTCAGTTGGGTTCATGGAGCTCTCTCCTGACAAGCTGATGATCTGAATCCACTTATCAAATGGAATCTTAACAAGTTTTAGATTTTGCTCAGGTCTGCCAGATGGATGTATTGTGATTTCTATTCTGTTTTGTATGGTATAATTGGTAATAGTGTGGGAATGGGCTTATGTCCACAAATCCCAGCATACCTTTCAGTTTGACTTGGAAGTCCTGTATCAACTCTGCATGATGAGGCAGTAGGGGGCCTGGAGGACCAGGAGGCCCCTGGGGACCAGGAGGGCCTGGTGGACCTGGAAGGCCATGCTGGACATATAGAAAGTTGAAGAGGTGAAGGATTAGGGACTTTCTCAGAGTAGACATGTTGTTACAGGCCTCATTAGGTTTATCTGTGTGTGCTGTGTTAAATCTGTGTTCATACAGACTTCATAAAGCCTTTGTTTAATATATCAATGCACTTATTCTATCTATTAATATTATTCATATATAGCAGGGCATGTAAGTAACCAGATTACCTTGGATAGTCTTTTATTTCCTTTTGGTTTCTTATTTCCACCCTTGTTGGAATTGTCCCTAAAGACTATCCATGTCCTGTGGGGGCTCACGATGGTTATGTCAGAGGATACAGTCTCCTGTAAAAGATAGGCATTTCAGGGCGTTAAACTATATATATATATATATATATATATATATATATATATATATATACATATATGACTGAGCTAAAACTGAGCTAAAAAGAAACATCCCTTTTTCAAGATTCTGTATTTTAAATGTAATTTTGTAAAAACCAAATAAATTTTACAAATGATTATTGGAAAGCTTGTCCTTAAGTCCTTAAGACACTAGCAGTTTTTGCAGGTGGTAGACAATTAAGGCCACAGTTACAATAACTTAGGACACTACAGAGACCTTTCTACTGACTCTAAAAAACACCAGGAGAGCTACACCTGCGCGAACATGCCATAGTCCTGCTGCAGGGAGGCATGAGGAGTGCAGATGTGAACAGAGCAATAAACTGCAATGTCCGTAATGTAAGAGGCCTAAGAGGCCAGTGTTACAGGGAGGCAGGAACCACATGTAACCAAACCACATGTAACCATATGCAAGAACTGGTGCAAATCTGGTGCAGTCCATAAGGATGAGATGTACTGTAGTATTAAAGCAGCTAGTGACTACCGCTTTGTCAAGAACTCATTCCTCAATTTCTTTTCCTCATATATCTGTGAAATTTGTTCAGTTTATGTCTCAGTTGTTGAAATATTTACACGTTAAGAAATTTGCTTAGAAAGTATATATATATATATATATATATATATATATATATATATATATATATATATATATATGGTTCTCATACCCATAAAGTAAAATTTGATAAATTTGATTTACGAGATTCCACAGTGTCATTGTGTACTGTGTTTCACACTGTCATTTTATAAGCCTTGACAGGTGTATGGCTGGTGTGTGTATGGCATTTGACTTACAGGGCTCTCAGTGCTGACTGTATTGTTTTCTTCCTGGAGCTCCAGACTCTCCTCACTCTCTTGTGTGGTGCAGGTAGTCAGCAGTAAACTCAGCAGCAAGGCCGTCAGTGCCCCTCTTGTCCCCTGCGTGAGCTTCATGCTGCAGTGTCAGTAGGTAAACGTCTAACTCACTCAACCCCTTCTTAGTATCTCAGTTCACAACTTCCATTCCAACAAAGAGATGTGACCAGATGTCCTGTGGATAACCCAATGGATTCGGTCCTTAGAGAAGAAGGATATCCAAGAGTTGAGACTGCTGGTTCTTCAAAGTGTGAACACACTTTGGAAAGAGTCCTGTAGCTGACAGTGGAACTTGACTTGGAGAAGATGATTTGGTCTATGATCTACCAATGTTCTACTTTAATTTCTGGGGTGGTTTTTTGACATGGAGAAGAAAATCCGTTCTCAGATCAGTTCAAATTTTGATTGTCCTCAGCATGGAGTGTTCAGAGTGCCATGAGAGTTGTCCGTAGGGCCTCGCCACTCTACCCATTCACAGTCAGTCTGTCCCCTGTGACAGCCAAGATTCCCTGTGCCTCCTGACTATAGTCTAAACTCTCTAAGCTTGAGTTATGGATGTTCAGTGTATGTGTTATAGTCATCCACTGTGTGTAGGTGTGCATTCCATAAATACATGTGTGTGGTTATGTGAATGTATTTGTCGATTGTTAGTGTCTGTTGCTCAGTTGCGGTGTGATTACCTGTGATAAGCCCTGTGTGTGGTATACTCAGTCTCTCTCTGTGGGTGGTATCTCCACTTCTTCTTTCTGTTTTAATAATGTTTGATTGTCTTCTGCTCTCCCTGGTGCCTTTGCACAGTTCCGTCTGTTTATATTTTCAGTAATTCCTTCAGTGATGTTTTTTTTTTTTTTTTTGCCAGTTGAGGTCCCCTTTGCCAGGCTCCAGTTTATTCCACGTATATGTCAGTAGCCCACTCAGAAACAATTTTTCTGTTTTGAAGGGCTCCTTTTCGCGCTCCACTCTTTTTAGCTTCCTTTCAGACCAGACTCCTCCTCCTCTTCTAGTTTGTACACTCCTCCTGATATCTGCTGCTGGTATCTGTCACTTCGTCTTTCTTCAGCCTCCATGCCATTTATCTGAACTCTCAATTTATCTGATCTCTCCTTGTCTCTCTCTCTTCTACAGTGAGTTCCTTGGTCCCTTCTTTCATTTGTCTGGTGTTTAGCTCATTCGTTTGTCTCTGCCAGCCCTTTCTCTCTCTGTCATCCTCAGCTGCAGGGTCCTAGTGCCTCTTTTATGTGTTTATACAGTGGTCAGAAATGCTCCTTCAAGATGATTTAAGAGTGATAGAAATCTAACAGATTTAAAATGTCAGAAATAGAATAATGTTCATTTAGTCGCTATCCTAAATTTGAAAGCAGTGGGAGACATTTGGGTGTGGCAGAAATGTGCATTGTAGATATGCAGAATTGTACTGTTGAAATGATGACAGTTGAGATGAAAGTTGCACACTTTCATGCAGCAAACCACCACACCTCTCTTTTTATCAGTCTTCTGCTATTGCTTTTTCCTGGCTGAGAGAACAGCATCTGTGTGGTCTTTAGACTAGATGACTACTGGGCACAAAACTAATGAAGCTTAAAAAATGCTGGAGTCTGTGAGCCTAATTAAGTGTCATTATTTTAAATATTCAACACAATTTTGGCACAATCTCCTGGCAAAATTCGCTCAAAATGATCAGGACAGTCAGCATAATAATTTTTTATACTGGATCGATGTGTTTACAGCATAGTATAGAGGTAATTTTAAATTATTAAATTTAAATGAAAATAACTCATGACTGCCGAACTAAACAATATAGACAATGCTATCTAACTCATTATGGAAATAGAAGTTTGTGGTTTGAGAAAGGTGAGTGGAAGCACATGTCTGCTTAATTAAGTCCTGGATAAGAGGATTTGAAGTCACTAGTCCTGCTCTGTAAAGACTTGCTCAGTATTGCCAAATCTCACCAGACAATCTCAATATCTTGTACATAGACAGACTTCTCTGATGGTTAAAGGTAAAAATGTTTTGGGTAAAGGTAAAATGCTTTTGAAAAGGTCCCTGTAATGAATATGCTCTTTGACCTCATTTGAGAAACGGCACCACTTGAACTTGTACTGTTGTAATTCTTTTGTCAGATCGGGTGAGTACCAAAGCCTTTATATATAGGCTAGCACTCAGCTTATATAACACTGTCACTGTGCTTTTATTCATCTCAACTGTGAATTATACTCACTGTACTTTCAGTATTTAAACATGGAGCAGGACAATGTTTCGCCACTGCAGCACTTTGTGGTGGCAAAGAGGACAATCAGTGCTATGTTTCACCAGTTGCTGGAGTTTGTTAGAGAGGGATCAGATTTTGTAGAGGGTAAGATGGAATGATTAACTATTGCATGTGTGATTGATAGATATTTTGTTCTTTTATTGTTTAAATTATATATATTCAGTGATATTACCATTTTTTTTTTTTTTTTTTTTTTTTTTTTTTTTTTACATTTAAGAACACTAGTGAAAATGTTTCCGTTTGGGCTTTTTATCATTTCATTTACATAGTTTTCAATGTGTAGTTTTCATTACAAATGATAGGATCAGCATAACATTTTAAGCAAAATGTTTAATTTAACAAAGAATAAAGAAATTTCTTTATTCAAAGAAATCTTATGCTTCAGTGGGAGCAAGGACAAAGAGTTTATTTTATGCGATAACATTCCATTGTTTCAATTTTCCAAAATCATAAAACTTAATTTTTAACTTTAACTTAATGAATTCCATTAGATGAATTTCAACATAGACCATTGTATATTTATAAACTTTTGGCAATATCATGGTTTTTAGACACATCAAATGGTTGTTACATGTAAATACCATGGTTTATTAGTATGGTAATAGTTTAGTACCATGATATATATTAAAGCACCATGGTATTTCCATCTTGTGGAAGCCTTATGCTAAAATGCTTTGAATTATTGTTTTCACATCAAAACCCTCCATACTGTCATGGGTTAGTGTGTGTAGATAATCCAAGAGAGATGCAATCAATGAAACAGGGAATAGGTGTGTAACTAATGAGAAACCATGACAACTAATGAATGAAAACTAATTGAAACAGATAACAACGTTATCAAAAAGATCCCAGTTTAATGGATCAGTGAAAATGACTAATAACACTGTATTTTCCATGCCAGGTCAGTAGTTGGTGATGTCACTTTGTAAAGAAAGACTGTGCGCTTGCGCACTTACTCATTCTTTTACAGAGCACTCGCACCAAACGTGTCTGCCTAAAGACTGAACATGTAATACACATGTGCTTGCAGTTTCTGTTTTCATAGATCTGCATTTTGGTTGTCTACACAGAGATTATAACAGTATTGTTTTCAAAAACTTGCACTTTGAAACCTGTTTTCAAAAGTTTGCATTTTCAGGCCCCCCAAAACCCCATTGTCTTGTAAATTAATGGAAAATGGTTGAAAATGGTGTCGTGTAAACGGCCCCTAAGACTGAAAACTAAACATGACCGTGACAAATACCCCATAATAACAGCAATAAAAAAAAAAAAAACACACACATTTGTAATAACTTTCAACATCAACTTTCAACATAAGTATTCAGACCCTTTGCTTTGACACTTGAAACCTAGCTCAGGTGCATCCCATTTCTTTAGATCATCTTTGAAATGTGTCAGCATTTTGACAGGAGTCCTGTGGCAAATTCACTTGTGAACCCAGTGGCCTCTGTAATTTATACTGGACATTTGGAACAACCAGGGCTCTTACAGTACTAGAGCATGACCTCAGGCCAAACTTAGCAATCCGGGGAGAAGGGCCTTGATGACCAAGAACCCAATGGTCACTCTGGTTGCAGTCCAGAAATTATGTGTGGGGATGGGAGAAACTTTCAGAAGAACAAACATGACTGCAACACTCCATCGATCTTAGTTTTATGTAAGAGTGGCCTGATAGAAGCCTGTACATGTCCATTACACATGAATCCCACTTGGAACTTGCAAAAAAATAAAAAAAAAGGTTACACTTTATTTCGATAGTCGACTTCAGACATTCTACTAATTATAAGTAACTTTGAAACTACATGTCAATTTACTCTCATTAATTTCCAACTACATGTCAACTAACTCTCATTGGAGTATTATGAGATCTCCATTTTAACACCTGTTTGCCACCTGATGTCACCTGTTGGAGTTTGGGTTCCTTGCCGCTGTCGCTTTTGGCTTGCTTAGTTGGGGACACTTGACAATTAATATTTGATATTCCACAGTGCTTTGATCTGCCTGCATTGACACTATTCCTTAAGAGCTGCTGTGCAGCCAAAATAATGTACCAGTTATCACTGTAAAGCTGCTTTGACACAATCTACATTGTAAAAAGCACTATATAAATAAAGGTGACTTGACTTGACGAGACTGTTAGGGTTAGTAGGATAAGTTAATGTATTTGCAAAGTTACTTATAGTCAGTAGAATGTCTATTGTGGGAGCATCAAAATAAAGTGTCTTAGCAGATTTTAAGCAGACAGTCTACTTATACTCTAATGACTGCTAGGTGACATGTCCAAAGTGGACTATCGGGGGGGAAAAAGAAGAAAAAAGGCACCTTAAGGACTTTCAGACTCTGAGAAACAAGACTCTCTAGTCTGATAAATTGCAGTTCCAAGCACCATGACTGGAGAAAACTGCCAAGCACTGCCAATCACCTGCAAAATACCATCCCAATGGTGAAGCATGTGGTTTCAGCACCAGGGACTGGTCAGGGTAGAAGTAAAGCTGAATGCAACACACAAAACTAACCTACTAGTACTGAGTTAAGGGCCTGAATACATTTACAGTGTGATACAACCCGCATTCCGGAAAAGTTGGGAATTAAATTTGAATAAAATAAAAAAAACTATCAGACTTTGAAATCACATGAGCCAATATTTTATTCACAATAGAACATAGATAACAAATGTTTAAACTGAGAAATTTTACAATTTTATGCACAAAATGAGCTCAGGTCTGCTATAGGTCTCAAAATAGTTGGGACGGGGGCATGTTTACCATGGTGTAGCATCTCCTCTTATTTTTACAGTTTGAAGATTTCTGGGCATCGAGGTTATGAGTTTATGGAATTTTGGTGTTGGAATTTGGTCCCATTCATGTCCCATTCTTATATATATGTTTCCAGCTGCTGAAGAGTTCGTGGTCGTCTTTGACATATTTTTCGTTTAATGATGCGCCAAATGTTCTCTATAGGTGAAAGATCTGGACTGCAGGCAGGGCAATTCAGCACCCAGACTCTTCTACGACGAAGCCATGCTGTTGTAATAGCTGCAGTATGTGGTTCTGAAATACACAAGGCCTTCCCTGAAATAGACGTTGTCTGAAAACCTTTATATACCTTTCAGCATTCATAGTGCCTTCCAAAACATGCAAGCTGCCCATACCGTATGCACTTATGCAACCCCATACCATCAGAGATGCTGGCTTTTGAACTGAACGCTGATAACACGCTGGAAGGTCTCCCTCCTCTTTACACGGCGTCCGTGACCTTCAACAAGAATGTCGAATTTGGATTCGTCTGACCATACAACACTTTTCCACTTTGAAATAGTCCATTTTAAATGAGCCTTGACCCACAAGACACGACGGCGCTTCTGGACCATGTTCACATATGGCTTCCTTTTTGCATGATAGAGCTTTAGTTGGCATCTGCAGATGGCACGGTGGATTGTGTTTACCGACAGTGGTTTCTGGAAGTATTCCTGGGCCCATTTAGTAATGTCATTGACACAAGCATGCCGATGAGTGATTCAGTGTCGTCTGAGGGCCTGAAGACCACGGACATCCAATAAAGGTCTTCTTCCTTGTCCCTTATGCACAGAGATTTCTCCAGGTTCTCTGAATCTTTTGATGATGTTATGCACTGCAGATGATGAGATTTGCAAAGCCTTTGCAATTTGATGTTGAGGAACATTGTTTTTAAAGTATTCCACGATCTTTTTACTTCACACTCATTCACAGCTCTGCCCATCTTTACTTCTGAGAGACTCTGCCTCTCTAAGACATCCCTTTTATAGCTAATCATGTTACAGACCCGATATCAATTAACTTAATTAGTTGCTAGATGTTCTCCCAGCTGAATATTTTCAAAATATCTTGCTTTTTCAGCCATTTGTTGCCCCCGTGCCAACTTTTTTGAGAACTGTAGCAGGCATCAAATTTGAAATGAGCTCATTTAGTGGATAAAAGTGTACAATTTCTCAGTTTAAATGTTTAATGTAGAAAATTGTTAAAAAAGCACTTTAACAATTGTAAGGCTGATTATGAATGTAAATAGATACTTATGACTGATCGCGCTCAAACGCGTTGAGTCAGAGCCAGTTGCGTACAGTCAGCGATTACAGTAAATCTGCTTCAGTCGAAGGAAACAGTCACTGTGTGTTGAGCACAGTCTTAGAATGTTTTAGCTAGTTGTTAAATGTGTGCCTGGGTTTAGGCTGCAAAATAACAATATGAAAAGTTACCTCTCACATAAGGCTATCTCTTTATCAGCTAAGATTGGTCCTGCGCTTTACTGTATGATGGTATTTGATTTATGTGTGTGTGTGGTACCCAGAGACGTGGAAGAGTGAGGATCTGGAGCATGTAGCTGAGGAAGAACAGTGTCTGCAGATCCAGGCCTGCTCCAGGAAACTAACTGTCATCAAAGATGTGCTAGCCCGCAGGCACATGAAGGTGGCCTTCTTTGGCAGGTAAAACAACAGTGGTCTAAGCTTATTAGTATGTAAACCAAACAATGACAACAGGCCAGCAGAATGAAATGGATCAATAATATTTTTAGTTATTCAGTTGTTTAGCCAAAATCAATCAATTATTTTGGTACGTATAAATAATTTACACACAAAAGCAAGACACAAAAACGGACTATTTGTGTACAGGCATCTCTCTCTCTCTCTCTCTATTTGTTCCTTCTCATTAATTTGGGTTTGAGCAACTCTTGAATCAGAGAATAAATACACAGTTTGTTACTGGATGCTATGTGTTTCTCAGGACCAGTAATGGAAAGAGTACAGTAATTAATGCCATGCTAAGGGAACGGGTCCTGCCCAGTGGAATCGGCCACACCACAAACTGTTTCCTGAGTGTGGAGGGCACAGATGGGGAGCATGCCTACCTTACCACTGAAGACTCTGAAGAGAGGAAAAGCATTGAAGTATGATGCAAATATCATGCAGTTTCCAAGCCTCTTTATGTTTGTAAACTGGTGTTAATTTGAGGTAATTATTTCATACTATATTTGTTGAAATTGCTCTTATTCTTACTTACTGGGACAACCCTAAAAGCCTTTTAAAAAAAACACAAAAACTACTTTTTTTTTTTTTTTTTTTTTTAATGTTTAAGTTGGCATCATGGTTGTGAGAAGATATAATCACAATTAAAGCAAGTGTAGGCAATTTTTAAAGAGACTAGCAAATAGTAAGCTAGCTTTGAAAGAATAAGATCCCATCCTCCCTTCAGAGCGCTCTCCAAGGCCACGCCCTTCTCCAAAACACATTAACGTGCACAGCCAGAGCAGAGTCTGCAAAGCGTCACAAGAGATGTGTTAAATTACCTCATGTCTCAAAGCACATAACATTGCAATAATAATAAACATAAACAACTTAAAAGCTCTGTACCATCTGAGTCATTGATAGTGTGGCCATAGAAATGCATAAATCCAACAGCTCCAAATAGAACGTCACGAGTTGCCATTTTGTAATTACAGTAATTACGACATGGCATGAACGCAGCATAAGCTTGTTGTTTTGGTAGGGAAAGGACTGTAAATCTGCATGGACAGCTCATAGACTGTAAAAAAAAACTCTACATAGCCTCATGGAACAAGATGATGATGTGTGATGTCTGCGGAGGTGCGCGGAGGTATGGGTTGACAGGCAAGTAGGAAATCCTGTCATTGCATTCGAACCAAAAGCAATAATGATTGGAAGAAAATGTTTTGGTCCTGAGACTTCCACAGATAAGAATATATTATATTTAAATATTTAGACCACTTCTATTATTGATTGCTTTCAGGACGTGAAGAGAGTTTCAACCAGAATAACAGTGTTTATGAAAAACATTGCCTACCGTAGCTTTACACTTTAGTATAGGGAACACATATAAACTATTAACTACGACTTTACCCTAAAAAAACCTCCTAATTTACTGCTTATTAATAGTTAGTAAGGTAGTTGTTAAGTTGATGTATTGGGTAGGATTTAGAATAAGGTAATGCAGAATAAGGCATTAATATGTGCTTAATAATAAATAGCAAATATTCTAGTAATATGCAAGCTAATAAGCAACTAGTTAAAATGAAAAAGATTTTCATTTTTTAAGTATCTGACAGACTACACAATTAAAAGAGGCACAGATGTGAAGCCTTAAAAAGGAGATTTTTTTTTCTTCTTTTCTTTAAAAGAGTATATTATACATTTTAATTTATATAAAGTATGGGGTAATGGTGTGAGGACAGTTTTAGAAGGAATGAGTGATAATGTCATAATTTTGATCAAATTAAGAGATACATTCAAGTGTATAATCTCTAGTGAAGTTTAAGAATTTGCTTAACACTTTAAGAGTGCTTTCACACTTGGTTCGATTGCCTGGACCGAACCCCAGTTCGATTGCTCCCCCCTCCCCCTGCCCCCTCTGGTCTGTTGTTATATTATATTATTTGGCTCCGACCCGCGGTTCGTTTGCGTCATCAAACCAGCAGCTGTTTACTCCGTTGCCTAGTAACGACGGCGCATGAGAAGGCGGCAAATGCATAACGTTTCTCTCCTCAATTATATATATATATATATATATATATATATATATATATATTGTTTTTGAACCGTTGGTTTTGTTTTCAAAGCTTCAGTACATAAGGGCACTTGCGTCTATCTGCCGCGAATGTAGAACGCAGAAGTCGAGCAGAATGAGATATGTAGCTCTCTGCTTGAAACACGTCAGTCACTTTCGTCGGGAAAGTGAGTGAAACACACACACAAACACACATTTTTATGAAATAATACGGCATTAATAGCGGTTCACTTCCGCGATTTGCTATGTTTGAGTTCATATCAGCAGCGAACCGTACCGGAGTTCACTTGAACCGTACCTCAGACCACCCTTTTTAAGCGGACCCGAGTATGGTTCACGGGTGCGCACCCAAGTTCTGAAGACAGTGTTTACATCATCCAAACGTACCGAACTCTGACGTAAATCGAACCCGCGTGCGCACCAAAAGTGCTAATGTGAAAGCACCCTAAAATGAGTATACAGTAAGTACTTGCAAATAATTTGCAAACTATTAGTTTATAGTTAATTCATAGTAAATATATTGTAGTCTCTACATTGTTACTATATTAACAGTGAGTTGTTCATTCATTTTCATTGTAATTAACACAATTATTATTGTTTAATTAGGTCGTAGTAAAGGAATTGTTCATTGTTTTTTAGGAGTAAATAATTCTCACTTTAGATTAGGTCACGGAAAAAAAAGGAAAATGTCATTAATTAAGTGCTTTAAAACAACCTTTATTAGAAATTAATTGCATTCATATTCAGTGTTCCTTAAAATATTTACAAATACATTAAACACACACATGTTCGCATATGTTGATTATGGGAACTCTCCATATGCGTAATGATGTTTATACTGTACAAACTGTATATTCTATCCCCTTCTTTCACTAACTCTACGGTACCCCTAAACCCATTCTAGAAAACTGACAGAAAACGTCTCAGGTTACGAATGTAACCAGGGTTCCCTGAGAACAGGGAACAAGACTCTGCGTTTGCAACGCTATGGGGGAAACGTCATGTGACTCGGTGTTCGAAAGCCAACTATCCAATAACTCCAAATCCTATTGGCCGCCGACAGCCTATGACGTCATACAGGCGCGACCCGGAAGTATAAAAGGGGCGCCTGGGGAAGCAGTCATTATCCATCGTCTTGAGGGACTGTTCAGCAGGCAGCCCGATGTATGGCAAGGAAACGCAGAGTCTCGTTCCCTGTTCTCAGGGAACCCTGGTTACATTCATAACCTGAGACGTTCCCTTTCGAAAGGGAACTTCTACTCTGCGTTTGCAACGCTATGGGGAACGAAATACCCACGCCGCCATGCTTGAGGAGAATGCCTGCCAAGAAAAATGGCTGAGACTGTTGTAGTGTCTTCTTCTCATAAAAGTAAAACACTTTTCAAAATCTTTGATTCGGAACACACTTTTATTTCTAAAAGTGGAGCTGTTAGCTCTGCAGAGGTAACAAGGCTATTTGACCATGCTTTGAGGCTCATATTTATACCTATGTGATCTGATGCCAAGTTATTTTGACCATCTCTTCTGCTTCTTGCTTGACTAAAAATAAATATTTTCCACTGTGTTATGCATGTTCTCTGTTTTCAAATGTCACACAACAAACTCTTTTAACCTCTCAACCATAAGGCCTACATGCATATAATTTTAACTGTAAAGTAAATCACACATATATTCTTCACTTTATCACTCAATAATATCTTCTTCAAGAAAAAGGCTCCAGAGCAGTAGAAACTGCTTGGCAACTCTCCCTCGGGTCACACCAGGCTGTCAGTGACAGCATTCCCTTCGGCCAACAGCCCAAGCTAAACTCCATGAAGGACCTCCTCAAAGGCCCTACAGAAGGTGCTAAAGCGTCTGGAACCCACTTTTCCATAAGAAACAGTGGTCCCTTCAAGGGAATGTGGCCAGGGAACCAAAGGGAACCCCGGCCAGCCACTAGAGGGGAACGAAGTCACCCTCAATGCCACCAGGGAGGCCGACCTAGCCTGACCTGAGACAAGCTTAGTCTGAGCCAACCCTGTCCGAAACAGAGCCTCCAAAAAACGCATTCTTCATAGAAGATAGTAAGTAAGAGAGAGTGCAAAGAGGCAGAACAACTCAAACCCACGCGTAGAGACGGGCATCCCGGAGAGCAGAACTCAGCTAAGCGCTATGAACCCTCATATTGAGGGGAGTATAATCCACTCATCCTAGGATCTACCCAGTGCTTAATTGGCGCACTGAGGAGGCCGTGCACTACAGAACCCTGACCCAGAGGAGCACAAACCAGCCTGGTGCTGGATCTCAAGGGGAGGCCTGATTAAGGCCTACCCCATGACCAGCTTAGGGAGCTAAGCACTATTACAAACATAACCCTCAAAGGGAAGTATGAAGCTCACCTAACAGGTAGACCATGCAATGGGCATATAACATGAAGGCCGCATGACAATCCACCCAAACACGATCCAACGAGCAGTGTACTCAGTAAAAAACACCTTTTACTCTCTAAAGCAAGAGGAGTACAGCGTACGCCAACACGTATTAAGGAAGGCCTGGAGGGACCTAAAACCTCAACAGACACGTGGCGTCAGCTCGTGGCAGTGTTTAGGCCCAAAGGACGATAAACAACCAGACAAAAGGAGATTGGATTTATCACTTAGGCCTCTGGCCAACAGAAGTGTATAAGGATAAATCTCAAAGAGAAATACACCCAAACATACATCAGTGTGTCAAAACCAGGCGGCCCGTAGGCCTAGCAACCTCTAACACACACAGCGTAGTCTCGTGGCAATTTCTAGGAGCACAAAAGATCCACCATAGGCGCTAGGTGGCCCTTAGCTCAACTAGAATAAGACTCAGGGAACCAAACCTGAGGGGCTAGCCACTTGGAATACTCGGTAAAAGCACCCTGTCACCCTCACAGCGAGAGGAGTATATGACTGAACTCCACATATTACACTGGAGGCCGAAGTAGGCCTACCTTAGTAAACATGTGGCATCAGCAAGTGGCTACCATAACCATACCACCCAGAGGTCATGTATTAAAAATCTCATGATTAACACATGAAAGCACTGCCAAACATCGCGAACAGGCCTGTTAGGGCCTATCCGTCAGTGATGGGGCGTGGCTGATGGTGGCATGGTTTCCCGGGCATCCTGCCAACAAGTCGACTAGAAAAAGGAGGCCTAAAGGGGCCTCCATTCCAGTAACAGGTGGCGATCAACCTTCTCACAGATAAAACACAAATAGTGCCAAACGTAAATTAAAAAGGAGGCCTGAAGGGGCCTGTCAATTCAAAAACACGTGGCTACAGCTCGTGAATTAAAGGGAACCCAGCTACAGGGAATCAGCAGTAACCAAGAAAGCTAAGGGAAGCTAACTGCAACCTGCACTAGACCCCACATTTCAACAGGCAATGTACATAAAGTAAATGTTTTGACTAAAGGGAACCAAACAAAGCCAACATAGTTCAAGGGAGGCTAATATAAGCCTACCACCTCAAACAAACACGTGGCATGGCCTGTGCCAGTGTAAACCTGTGAGAATATGTGAGCACACTATGATCAGTTCAAACAGTATAGTAAAAACAACAGATCACTAAAAAAGGGAGCTAATAGATACCAGCCTTCTTCAACAAAGTAGCACTAACTACCCTGAATATGCAATCCAACAGGTGATGCACCCAGTGACACAGACCCCCGACTGGAGAGTACAAGTCACCAAATACTCAAAACGGAAGCCTACTTTCAAAGCAAAGAGCTTACTGTTATGAGAGCGGGTGCCAACCTGTGGCAGCATAGGCTCACATACAATGTAGGGCAAAGGTCTAGAACCCAAAGTAACACAAACTTTGATTACATGCTGTTATTTGAAAAGAAAAACACTTCCCATACAGATCCTCAAATCTGATCTAAACCCCAGAGGACAGGAGCTAAAAAACTAGCAACATCAACTCAAACTTGATAACTACCAAATTATCAAGTGGCTCAGAAGAAAGTTATTCCTTTTAGCATGAAAGTTCTAGAAAACTTATCTACGCAAAGATAAGGGCCCACCATCTGAGGAACAGCACCTAGCTGAAAACTCAAATTGCACCTACACAAGCAAGGGGATAATTGGGCTAACAACTCCCTCGGGAGAAAAACGTCAGGCAGCCGGTTAGGGCCGCTACAGACACACAAACTGAAGTAATAAGTGCCAACTCAGACTATACTGAAAACAGCCGAGAGGCTCATTTAGCATAGAGAGAAACTAAACAGCAGCCATTTTATGACCTGCTCAGTCAGTCCCAACACTCCAGTTTTTGCCCAAAAAACCCCTATAAATGCTATCTCAATGTTACATTCACTATGCCATGTTCAGGAATTATACAGGTAACAACACACAGTCAACATTTAGGGAATTAAATTTGACGTTGTCTTACCTTCTCGTGGCTCGAAGACCCAAAACATGGGAAGGAAAACATCCATGGTACTAGAAGCCCAAAGAACCCTTTCACTATCAAGCCAGAAGGCGGGCCTTCAGAAAAGAATTCATCATGGGCCCGGCCGTTAGCCTGACTGTTCAAAGGTGTCACCCGAACATACACAGTGATTAAAAAACGCCCTGGGAGGCCAAGGAAGAGGGGTGAAGGCAACAAATAGTCTCACCTTCGCCAGAAGAGGGGATCAATCAGCGCCGTTGCTGGCGCCGTTGATCAATCACCTCTCTTAAATCATCCTTCCTCTTCCTTGTGTCTCGCCGCTTCTGCGACTTGCTCCGAGGTGGAGGAGGCGCTCGAGCGGTGACGCTAAATCTCTGGCCCTGCCTCAGAGCCTCGACTCGAGACGGGCCAGCGCCTCCCGGCTGTCTGGGCCCAGGAGCGGAATGCAGTTTTTATAGGCTGCTGAGCGCGCCTTCGCCTCCCTGAACTTTCCAACCACCGTCTCAACGGAGCCGCCAAAAAGTTCAGTTGGCGAAACCGGGGCAGAGAGCCCTTCTCTCTCTCCCCGATGTCCGCCATGTTCAGCCACAGATGCCTCTCCGTGGCCATCTCCCAATCGAGGCGGCCGTCTGTTTGGTGGCCCGGAGAGCGAGATCTGTGGTGCGGTGTAGCTCAGCCACCACATCAGGGGACAAACCCTGCCCCTGATCCAGGTCCTTCAGCAGATCAGCCTGGTACGCCTGCAACACTGCCATTGTGTGTAAAGCCGCACCAGCCTGACCCGCAGCAGCATATGCTCTGCCGTTCAGACGGGATGTTTGTTTAAGGGGTCTGGACGGCAGAACCGGAGCCTTTAGAGTAGGTGCTCTGCCCGTGACGAGATAGTTGGCAAACGTCTCGTCAATGGGCGGCAGCGACACATACCCATGCTGGCCCAATCCCTCCACATCAGCGAAATTTCCTCGCTGATGTGGATGAATTCTGGCCGAGTATGGGTTCTTCCATGCCTTCTTGATCTCAACGTGGAGATCCGGAAGGAATGGAAGGCTCACTGGAGTCACAGGGTTGTGGTCGGAAAGAAAGCGTTCGTCCAGTCTGCCGCGAACGGGCTCTTTCCTATCGCGCCCCCACGGCAGCTGCAGTCTGCCAGCAGCGCGTTCCACAACCTCCAGCAACTCGGCATATGATGGGCCAGGAGGCTTGGAGAAAGAAGAAGAAGAAGCCACTTCGGGGGCTATCGGCCAGAAGAACACTCGCTCCCGGATCAGATAATGTCAGAGACAGGACATCGTCGTCATCCAGGAGCTCATCCTCGCCAGCCGCCGCCAAAGGCTGAGAGACCACAACACCTCTCTCAAACTTGGCAGCGAGCTCCATCTGCGAGCCCCATGAGTGCAGCCGCCGCTCTGCTTCAGCACGAGCAGGGCCGGACCCACCAGGCGCAGATGTTGACGCCTCATCCCTCGAGAAAAGGGGCCAGGCGAGAACGGAGCGTCCTCATAGGAAGACGCTCACAATTCACACAGACAGCGCCCTCAAGCACCATCCGTGCGTGTTCTTCTCCCAAACAATAGACGCATAGGGTGTGCGAATCTTCCGGAGTTAGAAATCTCGGGCATGGATCCACACACTTCCTGAAACGCTTCTCTTTGCCCTCAGACATAATAGAGAAAATTTCGATATTCGATGATTGGCAACAAACACAAACAGTCCCGAAAGACAATGAGATAATGACTGCTTCCCCAGGCACCCCTTTTATACTTCCGGGTCGCGCCTGTATGACGTCATAGGCTGTCGCCGGCCAATAGGATTTGGAGTTATTGGATAGTTGGCTTTCGAACACCGAGTCACGTGACGTTTCCCCCATAGCGTTGCAAACGCAGAGTAGAAGTTCCCTTTCGAAAGGGAACTAAAAAATTGCGTTTATACAACAGTTCGATGGCACGAGTGTGTAAATAAATAAGAAATAACAACGGAGTGTCTTTAAAACCCTCTTTTGTGCAGAACTACTTCCTTCTGCCACAGATTCAAATCTCAAGTTGACAGTATGACCAAGTCTTCATTACTAATTCTAAGACGTCACTTTAGAACTAGTAACTTGTTGAGAAATGTTGAGTTCCTCCATTGAAACTCATTGTATTTACAGTATTAGAGAGAGAGAGAGAGAGAGGTCGCCTGAGCCAGAGGAGAACTGGCCCCCCGACTAAGCCTGGTTTCTCCCAAGGTTTTTTCTCCATTTTAACACCTGTTTGCCACCTGATGTCACCTGTTGGAGTTTGGGTTCCTTGCCGCTGTCGCCTTTGGCTTGCTTAGTTGGGGACACTTGACAATTGACATTTGATATTCAACAGTGCTTTGATCTGCCTGCATTGACACTATTCCTTACGAGCTGCTGTGCAGCCAAAATAATGTACCAGTTATCACTGTAAAGCTGCTTTGACACAATCTGCATTGTAAAAAGCACTATATAAATAATGGTGACTTGACTTGACTTGACTGAGCGAGCATTACCTGTGTCTGATATAACATTTATTCTTCAGGTCGATGTCCATAATATCCATTATAAAAATCTGTTTATAAAACGAATAGTTCTGGCCCTTGATTCTAATTGGTTGAGCTGTGTTCGAAAGGCGTTGTAAAATTCCTGAAATCATAGAGCTGACTGCATTACACAAGTATTGCTGCGCCACTGAGTGTTGCTGTCTGTCTTAGCAACCTCTCTTAGCAACGTAAACATATGTTTGATCTCTGTTGATTTTGTTAATTGAAGCTTACTGCATTATGTAGAAGAGTATTGTGAGAGAGATATCGAGTGACCGAATGTATTACCTGCTTTCAGATTAGACAGTGCTTGAGGGTGCTGTCTGTGTGTTTGTCTGTTGTTTATTGTGAGCGTCTCCCTATCGGGACACTCCGTTCTTGTTTGGCGCTCTTCCTGAGTGAAGAGGTGTCTGCATCTGTGCCTGGTGATTCTGGCCCTGTTTGTGCTGAGGCATAACGGTGGCTGTAATCATAGGGCTCGCAGGTGAGCTTGTTGGGAAGTTTGAGAAAGTTGTATTCTCTCTCAACTCCCTAGGGGCTGACGAGGTTGAGTTGTTGGATAACGATGACGTCCGTGTTTGACGTCATCGCGTCCGGCAGCGAGCGCTCCTCTGACTACCGTGTATGCGGAGCTGCTGGTGTTTTTGTTTTTGTTAAGAAAGGGGCCGCGCGCAGACAGCTCGACGAGCGGTTCCTTTCTGTCAATGCTGACTTGCTGATGCCACGTGTTTACTAAGGTAGGCCATATGGGCCTCCCGTGTAGCATGTTGGAGTTCAGTTATGTACTCCTCTCAGTGAGAGTAAAAAGGTGCTTTTTACGAGTACTGTTCTGAGTGGCTGACCTCTCAGGGATGAGTTCTCATGGTAAATCCTTACTGAGGTTTGGTTTTAACTACATCAGCCTCCTTGAGTCTGGGTGGATTGTCATGTGGGCACATTACAGTTTAACTACTGTCATTGAGTCATATGTCCTGCTCCTAGCAAGACAGGTGTTCAAGGTGGCCCTCACAGGCCACCATTGAATGTCCTTCTAATATGATGAAATGCTTTTCGTATGGGAGTCATGATGTAGGCCCCTTTCTGGCCTCCATGATTATGTGCCCACAGTATGGTCTACCTGTTAGGTTGAGCTTTGTACTTCCCTGCTAGGGTTGTCTGTGTAATAGTGCTTAGCTCCCTAAGCTGATCATGGGTTGTAGGCTTCCATGGGGCCTCCTCCTGAGGTTCAGCCCTAGGCTGGTTTGTGCTCCCCTGTATCAGCGTTTCTAGCGCACAGCCCCCTCAGTGCAAATAATCAAGCGCTGAGTAGATCCGAGGATGAGCGGATTATACTCCCCTCAATACGAGGGTTTATAGCACTCAGCTGAGTTCTGCTCTCTTGGATGTCAGTCTCTACGTGGCCACTAGACTTACGCCATATGTCTTAGAGGTTGCTAGGCCCTATGGGCCGCCTTTTGAACATACTGGGGTATGTTTGTGTATATTTCTCTCTGAGAATTATCTGTATACATTTCTGGTTGGCCAGGGGCCCAGGTGATAAATTTAACCTCCTATGGTTTGGTTATTTATTGTTCTTGGTGCCTAAACACTGCCACGAGGTGATGCCACGTGTCTGTTAAGGTTATAGGCCCATCTAAGGCCTTCCTTTATACATGTTGGCGTATGTTGTACTCCTCTTGCTTTAAAGAGTAAAAAGGTGCTTTTACTGAGTACACTGCTCCTTGGATTGTGTTAGGTGGATTGTCATGCGGGCACTTTTGCAACCTCTTACTGCTGCCATTGAAGTTGTCTGTCTGCCCCCGGCAAGACGGGTGTTCAGGGTGGCTCCTCCAGGCCACTTTCTGAATATACTTCTGTTTCACATGTAGCTACTATCATATTGTAGGACCCTATTCTGCCTCCATGATTATGTGCCCATTGCATGGTCTACCTGTTAGGTGAGCTTTGTACTTCCCTATTAGGGTTATGTTTGTAATAGTGCTTAGCTCCCTAAGCTGATCATGGTGGTAAGTGTGTTAATTAAGTGCTGAATAGATCCTAGGACGAGCGGATTATACTCCCCTTAATACGAGGGTTCATAGCACTCAGCACTCAGAGTTCTGCTCTCCAGAATGCCCGTCTCTGCGCGTGGGTCTGAGTTGCTCCTGCCTTTCTGCAGTCACTCTTACCTGCTCTCTTCTATGAAGAATGCGTTATGGAGATTCTGTACTCAGACAGGGTTGGCCAAGACTAAGTTTGTCCTATGACAGACCAGGTCGGCCCCCCTGGTGGCATTGGGGGTGACTTCGTTCCCCTCTAGTGACTGGCTGGGGTTCCTTTTGGTTCTCTGGCCACATTCCCTTAAAGGGACCACTTTCTCTTCGGAAAAGTTGGTTCCAGATGCCTTTAGCAGCCTTGGTAGGCTTTCTGCAGAAGACCTTTTTGAGGCTCAGCTTGGGCTGTTGGCCATAGGGAATGCTGTCACTGACAGCCTGGTGTGAGCTGAGGGTGAGTTGCTAAGCGTTTCCTTCGAAACTGCTCGACATTTGTCAGCCATATTATTTGGCATGCACTCTCCTTAAGGATGGCGGCATGGGTATATCGTTCCCCATAGCGTTTCAAACGCAGAGCGAGTTCCCTTTCGAAAGGGAACGTCTCAGGTTACGTATGTAACCATAGTTCCCTGAGAACCAGGGAACGAGACTCTGCGTTTCCTTGCCATGCTTCGGGCTGCCTGCTGAACAGTCCCTCAAGACGATAGATACTGACTGTTTCTCCAGGCACTCCTTTTATACTTCCGGGTCGCGCCATATTGCGTCATAGGCTGTCGCTGGCCAATAGGGATTGGAGTTGTTGGATAGTTGGCTTTCAGACATCGGATCACGTGTAACGTTTCCCATAGCGTTTCAAATGCAGAGTCTTGTTCCCTGGTTCTTAGGGAACTATGGTTACATACGTAACCTGAGATGATCATTGGTATCAGGCGGAAACCTCGCATCTCTATATTTCCTCATTTTTGTTTTATTTTATTTTTAGAAAATCAATGCTATTGGTCACACTTTATACCTGTATGTGGGTTTTACAAATATTTAACAAATGGAGATGATTTTAAAGAGCTTGTGACAAAACCTAGTAAGTCCACTGGATCCTCAAACTGTCAGTCAAACCTTATAAATCCGCCCCACCTCAATAGTGAATGAAGTGTTGCACGCAGTTTGGAGATCTCTGCTTCTTTGCAATGCAAAGATAAATAAAGATCTGATGTTTGAAAAAAAGAAAAGTACAGCATTTTCTTTGCACAAGAAACACTATGTCTTTAAAGGCTAATGTTTTATGTATTTAAAGAGTCTTTATCTGATATTTCCTGTCTAGTTGTAGCCAATATGCTATGCTATAGAGGATGTAAGTTAAATATAGCCTTAATATTAAGTTATCAAATTTAACATAGCATAATTCGATTTGTTCTTGAACAAGTAATAGATTATTAAGACCAAAGATTGCCCGTTTTATGTACCCAAAATTATATGTCATGTTTAACCACTATAAGCACTGAAGGTGAAGCTGTTTTCAGCGATTACACAACCCCTGAACGGCCGCTGATGGCCTGGAGCTCGCATCTCCAAAAACGTCTAAAAATAAAGAGTAAAATAAAGGCGCTATGAATAAATATGAGTCAGATATTTCAGGTCAAAACAACTACATTCTCGCCTAAAAAACTCTTCAAACTACAGTTTGTGGTACAACAAGTGTAGTATTTGTAAGAAATTACAGTGGATTTGCTCGGCCGCCATGACAGTCGTCGGACAGTCGGCCGCCATGACATATATATATATAAAATAAAGGATGATCTAAAGCACTTAATGACATTTTCCCATTTTCCGTGACCTAATCTAAAGTGAGAACTATTTACAGTTAATAAGTTAACAAAGCATAAAAAACATTAGCTAACTCTTTACATAATATGAGCTGATTAAACAATAATAATTGTGTTAATTACAGTGACAATGAATGAACAATGTAGAGACTACAATATATTAACTATGTTCCAGATAACAGTTCCAGAACTATAAACTAATAGTTTGCAAATGAATTGCAAGTACTTTATTACTGTATGCTATTATAAAGTGTTACCAGGATTTGTTGTTGTTTTCTAAACTAATGGCATGTCAATTTATTCAGGACATGTTTTATCTCACTTCTCAAGAAACTAGCTTTATTTATTTTTTTACATAATGCAATGTTTTAACAAGATCCACAGGAAAGCTTATGTCATTTTGACATTTTAAAAAGATAAATAACAGGTGTTTTAATATTGTGACATGATTTGAATATTTGTGATCCTATATCTTGTTGAAGCTTTAAGTTTGACTTTACCTTACAGACAGTCAATCATCTGGCCCACGCTCTGCATATGGACAGGAACCAAGACTCTGGCTCTCTAGTCCGAGTGTTTTGGCCCAAAACTAAGTGTGCACTGCTGAGAGATGACCTGGTTCTGATGGATAGGTATGGACCTCTCCACATAGGCTGATTGTCAGAGCTGAATTAAGATTCTGCAGGGTAGTTTGGCACATGAACAACAGACCTGGGCTGCGTTTCTCAAAAGCTTTCGTAAGCCTTTGTAGATCATAAAACCATTGGCAAAAACGGTCTCTAAGATAAACTTAGCTCACAATCATTATGAGAAGCGCAACTCTGGAGAATCGCTGCTTACTTTGGGCGCCCTTGGCAGGTACATGGACTTCTACAAGGAACTCTACAAGGTTTGATGTGTTGTGAAGGGGGGCAAGTAAAAGCACTAATGGATTTGGCAGTGCTGCTCTAGAGGTATCATGGGTGGTAACAGCCAGTTTGGTTTATAGAAAAGCTATTTAAGATTTCTGTTTGCTGAAAAAAAGACACCAAACTGCCTGATCTCAGATTAGCAATAGAGAATAGAACATTATGTGTAGTTTGATGTAATGTTAATGAGCCACACTCTCCTCACTCCTCAGCCCAGGCACAGATGTCACATCAGAGCTGGACAGTTGGATTGACAAGTTCTGTTTAGATGCTGATGTCTTTGTGCTTGTTGCCAACTCTGAGTCTACCATAATGAACACTGTGAGTATCAACTTATCATTATCAGTACTCCATATGCAAAATAAATCTGTCATATCTGTTATCAGTCAATATTAGAAGGTTTCTTTCTCTCTCTCTTTTTTTTTCATTTATTGGTATCGTTAGATATTTTATCCTTCATACTAATTTCCTCTATTTAGGTGCTTCAAGCTCATTTAGATTACCTTTGCCATCATTTAACTATCACTTAATTAAACTTAAATTTAAAAGGACTAATCATTTAATAAAACTTTTTAGCAAATCTCAAAATGAATCAATTTTCAACATGCACATTATAATGTTTGTGATGCCTAAACTAACTTGTAGCATTTAAAATATTTGATTTTTTAGTATTTTATTTTGCATTTATTGTGGCAAAACATTGACAGATATTTAAATTATATATTGTAAACATAACTGTCAAAGTACTGGCGAAAATTGTAATTGCATCCCTATAAGTTTTACTTTTAATATTTACCAGAAAAAAAAACTGCAGTTCATTCTTTTTTTCCCCTGCAGTTTTTCACTATTTTCACTAGTTTATTTCAATGTTTCACTCTTATTTGAAAGGAGAAGCACTTTTTCCACCAAGTGAATGAGCGTATATCAAAGCCCAACATTTTCATCCTAAACAATCGCTGGGATGCATCTGTCTTGGAGCCAGAGTATCTGGAAGATGTAAGTTTTATCACATATGACTCATGACCTATATTTATGACCACACAAAAACCACCAAAGATTTGTTAGATTTTTGTAACATTTATTATTCCTTCGTCATCTATTTCAGATTTATAGCTTCAAGGAAATGAGATTAACACTTAATAATTTTCATTAATGTCATTCACAAACATAATGCAGTGCCTAACAGTTGAGAAGTTCATGTATATTATGATACAAATAGATATTAAATTGTATTGAATACATTAATGAACTACAAGTTTATTAATTATATTAATGAAAGTTGTGTTAATGGTGTTGTTCCATTCAATTGTTTCTACTTCACTGCGCTTTTAGGTGCGGAAACAGCACA
Source organism: Elopichthys bambusa (assembly GCA_037101425.1). NCBI lineage: Eukaryota > Metazoa > Chordata > Actinopteri > Cypriniformes > Xenocyprididae > Elopichthys > Elopichthys bambusa. Next base: position 22,847,231 of record CM074437.1, on the reverse strand, counting down.
TGGATCGCTGTGTCAGTTTCTTAGTGGAGGAGCTGAAGGTAGTGGACCTTAACAAGGCACCTGACCGCATCTTCTTTGTCTCTGCCAAGGAGGTGTTGAGTGCCAGGATCCACCGCGCCCAAGGAATGCCAGAGACTGGTAGGCTCCAGCGTCTTGGGTCACACAGTGCCGAGCCTACTGCTTTTGACACAGTTCTGGAGGGAGACCAGGAAAAACGGGGCCTAGCCAAGTTAAAAATGAGTGCAACAACCATAAAACACTCTAAAGCAGAGGCTAATAAATCTTAAAGTGGCCCAATGATATTGAGAATGATACTTGAGGTGTGACTTGAAGTGTGAAAAATATGCAAAAATGATGCTTCACCACGCATGCTTCATTTCATATTTCATTTGTTGGCTGGTATTATGGGGACCAAATGGGGCATATGCTTTTTATTTAAAGGCGGTGCTTTGGCTGAAGGATTCCAAGAGCGACTGATGGAGTTCCAGAATTTTGAAAGAACATTTGAGGTGAGAATGCACTCAAACTGTAGTCACTGGCTCCAGGATAATCGTTGTCTGACAATGAGGCTAAAAACAATAAAGATTAAGAGGAGCTTCATGGAAACTGAGTCTTAGCCCTGTCTGTATGCTGTTTAGACTAGATGAGAATTTATGACAGCTTCACCCAGAAATGGCGTGACGTGGTGACGGTCTCCTTAAGCAAACTGTTTTGCGTTGATTTAGGCCATCTGCTGCTGGCTCCCAGATGTGTGAGATACTTGGTGTTCCTCATAGATTCCAGGCAGCCGTTTACCGTAGTGGCAATCCCTGAGCCAAGTTAGTGGATTTGAGTAGGTGAGAGTACCTCACATTCTTGGGAACCAGGGATGAAAATTCACAGTAATCTATGATGGCATTAATAGATGGGTCTGTTGTGATTTAGCCATGCAAGCAACCAATGATGAGAGCGAAAAGCTTGTTGATGGGTACAGATAAAATCTAACCGTAAAATCTAATCTTGTTTTGATTAGTTTTAATCATGACGTGATCCCTGATAATTGTGGCACAATGATGGCTCAAGAACGTGCTTCATGGATCCCACAGGAATTTATATCCCAGTCTGCCGTGAAGACCAAGTTTGAGCAGCACACAATCAGAGCCTGGCAGATCATTGAGTCGGTCAAGGCTATCATGGATGCCATCAATATTTCTTCAGCAGAAAAGAAGTGAGTTCCAAAACCTTGTCTGCTGTGTAATGGAAGGTCTCTGTCCAAGTTCCCAAAGACAATAATTGGTCCTATTATTGAACCAAGACCTGAGATTCTCTCAAAACCATTTGTTCTTTAGTATGATTATTCTTCATAAAAGCCATTGTTGTGTTAAAACTTTATTGTTGTAACAATCGCAATGTTCAATCCGGTCAATCTGTAGAGTGTTCTCACTGGAAGAGCGTGAGGCTCTAATGGACCGGCTAGAGTTTGTGCGAAATCAGCTTAACTTCCTAACCGAGGACATCAAAGACAAGATAAAGGCCATAACTGACGAAGTGGCTGCCAAGGTAACTTGCATCATCACCCCTTACAAAATGCATCATGGCAAACTGTAGTGTCTGAAAAAAACAAAAAACAAATCAACAACAAAACCATATATATATATGTGTATATATAAAGTAATAATATAAAGTATTCAGACCCCCTTACATTTTTCACTCTTTGTTATATTGCAGCCATTTGCTAAAATCATTTAAGTTAATTTTTTTCCTCATTAATGTACACACAGCACCCCATATTGACAGAAAAACACAGAATTGTTGACATTTTTGTAGATTTATTAAAAAAGAAAAACTGAAATATCACATGGTCCTAAGTATTCAGACCCTTTGCTCAGTATTTAGTAGAAGCACCCTTTTGATCTAATACAGCCATGAGTCTTTTTGGGAAAGATGCAACAAGTTTTTCACACCTGGATTTGGGGATCCTCTGCCATTCCTCCTTGCAGATCCTCTCCAATTCTGTCAGGTTGGATGGTAAACGTTGGTGGACAGCCATTTTTAGGTCTCTCCAGAGATGCTCGATTGGGTTTAAGTCAGGGCTCTGGCTGGGCCGTTCAAGAACAGTCACGGAGTTGTTGTGAAGCCACTCCTTCGTTATTTTAGCTGTGTGCTTAGGGTCATTGTCTTGTTGGAAGGTAAACCTTCGGCCCAGTCTGAGGTCCTGAGCACTCTGGAGAAGGTTTTCGTCCATTATATCTCTGCATTCATCTTTCCCTCGATTGCAACCAGTCGTCCTGTCCCTGCAGCTGAAAAACACCCCCACAGCATGATTCTGCCACCACCATGCTTCACTGTTGGGACTGTATTGGACAGGTGATGAGCAGTGCCTGGTTTTCTCCACACATACCGCTTAGAAATAAGGCCAAAAAGTTCTATCTTGTTCTCATCAGACCAGAGAATCTTATTTCTCACCGTCTTGGAGTCCTTCAGGTGTTTTTTTTAGCAAACTCCATGCGGGCTTTCGTGTGTCTTGCACTGAGGAGAGGCTTCCCTCGGGCCACTCTGCCATAAAGTCCCGACTGGTGGAGGGCTGCAGTGATGGTTGACTTGCTACAACTTTCTCCCATCTCCCGACTGCATCTCTGGAGCTCAGCCACAGTGATCTTTGGGTTCTTCTTTACCTCTCTCACCAAGGCTCTTCTCCCCCGATAGCTAGGAAGGGTTCTGGTCGTCCCAAACGTCTTCCATTTAAGGATTATGGAGGCCACTGTGCTCTTAGGAACCTTAAGTGCAGCAGAAATTTTTTTTGTAACCTTTGCTAGATCTGTGCCTTGCCACAATTCTGTCTCTGAGCTCTTCAGGCAGTTCTTTTGACCTCATGATTCTCATTTGCTCTGACATGCACTGTGAGCTGTAAGGTCTTATATAGACAGGTGTGTGGCTTTCCTAATCAAGTCCAATCAGTATAATCAAACACAGCTGGACTCAAATGAAGGTATAGAACCATCTCAAGGATGATCAGAAGAAATGGACAGCACCTGAGTTAAATATATGAGTGTCACAGCAAAGGGTCTGAATACTTAGGACCATGTGATATTTCAGTTTTTCTTTTTTAATAAATCTGCAAAAATGTCAACAATTCTGTGCTTTTCTGTCAGTATGGGGTGCTGTGTGTACATTAATGAGGAAAAAAATTAAATTAAATGATTTTAGCAAATGGCTGCAATATAACAAAGAGTGAAAAATTTAAGGGGGTCTGAATACTTTCCGTACCCACTGTGTGTGTATATATATATATATATATAGAGAGAGAGAGAGAGAGAGAGAGAGAGAGAGAGAGTATCTCACAAAAGTGAGTCTCACAGACTCCTGCAGACCCCTCACATTTCAGCAACCATTTTAGTATATCTTCTCAAGGGACAATACTATAGAAATGAAACTTGGATATATTTTAGAGTAGTCAATGTGCTGCTTGTATAGAAGTATAGATTTACTGTCCTCTGAAAATAACTTAACATACAGCCATTACTGTCAAAATAGCTGGCAACAAAAGTGAGTACACCCTAAGTGATAACAGCTGTATGTCGTTTAACCATGCAAAGCCACATGTCCTATTCATCATGTTCATGTTTTTGTCTGTTTGACATGACCATACAAATGTGTGTATGTTGTATTAGAGCAGTTAAAATTTGGTGCTTTATGTACAATTCTCTTATACTGATCACTGGATGTTTAACATGGCACCTCATGGCAAAGAACTCTCTGAGGATTTGAGAATTAGAATTGTTGCTCTCCACAACGATGGCCTAGACTATAAGAAGATTGATAACACCCTGAAACTGAGTTACAGCACGGTGGCCAGGGTCATAGAGAGGTTTTCCAAGACGGGTTCCACTTGGAACAGGTCAAAGAAGTTTAATCAAAGAAGTTGAGACCTTGTGCTGTGCGTCAGGTGCAGAAACTTGCTTCAAGAACAGATGCATGAGTGCTGCCAGCATTGCTTTAGAGGTTGCAGAAGTGGAGGGTCAGCTTGTCAGTGCTCAGACCATAAGCCGCACACTGCAACAAGTCGGTTTGCATGGCCATCATCCCAGAAGGAAGCCTCTTCTAAAGCTGGCTCACAAGAAAGCCCGCAAACAGTTTGCTGAAGACAACCTGTCCAAGAGCATGAATTACTGGAACCATGTCCTGTGGTCTGATGAGACGAAGATAAACTTGTTTGGCTCAGATGGTGTCCAGCATGTGTGGCGACGCCCTGGTGAGAAGTACCAAGAAAACTGTGTCTCCAGACCTGAACCCTATTAAGCACCTGTGGGACATCCTTAAGCGGAAGGTGGAGAAGCGGCATGAGTCTAACATCCAGCAGCTCCGTGATGTCATTAAAGAGGAGTGGAAGAGGATCCCAGCAACAACAAAGCTCCCCAGTACCAGCAGCAATCATGCTGCCCCAGACCATGATGCTACCACCACCATGCTTGACTGTAGCCAAGACACAGTTTTCTTGGTACTTCTCACCAGGGCGTCGCCACACATGCTGGACACCATCTGAGCCAAACAAGTTTATCTTAGTCTCATCAGACCACAGGACTTGGTTCCAGTAATCCATGTCCTTAGTCTGCCTGTCTTCAGCAAACTATTCGCAGGCTTTCTTGTGCATCATCTTTATAAGAGGCTTCCTTCTGGGACGACAGCCATGCAGACCAATTTGATGCAGTGTGTGGCATATGGTCTGAGCACTGACAGGCTGACCCCCCACCCCTTCAACCACTGCAGCAATGCTGGCAGCACTCATACGTCTATTTTCCAAACACAACCTCTGTATATGACAACTTTTTTGGTGGACCATGGTGAGGCCTGTTCTGAGTGGAACCTGTCCTGTTAAACCGCTGTATGGTCTTGGCTGCAGCTTAGTTTCAGGGTCTTGGCAATCTTCTTATAGCCTACACCATCTTTATGTAGAGCAACAGTTCTTTTTTTCAGGTTTCAACTTCCAGTGACCAGTATGAGAGAGTGAGAGCGATAACACCAGATTTAACACACCTGCTCCCCATTCACACCTGAGACCTTGTAACACTAACGAGTCACATTACACCAGGGAGAGAAAATGGCTAATTGGGCCCAATTTGGACATTTTTACTTAGGGGTATACTCACTTTTGTGGCCAGCGGTTTAGACATTAATGGCTGTGTGTTGAGTTATTTTGAGGGGACAGCAAATTTACACTGTTATACAAGCTGTACACTCACTACTTTACATTGTAGCAAAGTGTCATTTCCTCAGTGTTGTCGCATGAAAAGATATAATAAAATATTTACAAAAATGTGAGGGTGTACTCACTTCTGTGAGATACTGTATATATATGTAAGTATAATTATGCATAAACTATGTACATAATATTCAGATTACAAATTCTTTATTAATTCATTTTAAACATCATCCTCTTTCATAAGCATGGGTTAAAATTCCTAATTACCATGGATATAATCATAAGAGATACAATTTAAAAGCTGTTTGAAACTACTTTTTCCTACTATTTTAGGGGACTAATTTCATAATTTGTAAAACTGATGGTACATATCCCTCCAAATTACAGTGGTTGCTAGCCTATTACTATTAAAAGTCGACAGTCTTAACTCATATTTCAACCTTATATTTTCTATGTTGTTAAAAAGGCCCAATGAATTCTCACTGCTGTTCTTCTAGGTGTCCAGTGCCATGGCAGAAGAGATTTGTTGTCTGTCTGTTCTTGTGGATGAATTCTGCACTGATTTTAGCCCTGCCCCAAATGCCTTAGCCCTGTACAGAACTGTGAGTTGTGTTAAACTCCTTACAAAAGTAATTTTTTATTTTAAGTCAGATTAGAAAGAATCATGGAGAATTAACTTTTCAAGTCTGAAACATGTACCAAAGAAAATACATGAGCTTTGTTTAGCAGTGCATTAGCTGTCATGTTCTGTTCACTGTTCATAAACTTATGTCTAGAGAGCTACCTGAGTGACAGCTGTCTGTGTAATCAGCGTAACAGGATTGAGGAGCAGGTCTTTTAATATCCTGCTGGTCTCTATGTACAAAGAAAGGTTACTTAAGACTAGACACATTGTTCTTTCATGAGACAAATCTACAGGTCTTTACACATCTTCAAATTCTGTTTAAAGACACAATGGTGTATACTAGCCCTACTAAAATGTAAAATATTTTATTATTTTATAAATATTATAATAATAATTCCTGTGTAAATGTATTTCAATCATGACAACTTTCATGAATGTCTTGGCGGACTAGATGTGCTGAGCTGCTGCTGAAGAGCAAGTATAGACTTGCTGTTAATAGATACACAGACACGCTGCTGCTGCATAAATACACATGAATCCCATAGCAGATCTAGACAGGTGGAGCTGGGGAGGTGGGAGGATTTCAGAGGAACTCTAACCTACAACAAACACTGAACCAGCCAATCAGCTTGTGTCATGATGTGATTGTTTGCCAGTTGCATATAAAGGACCTATCAGTAAGCGCCCTCTAGAGCTTCATGACTGAAATAGATATTTAATGCCATATTTGTGAAGCACTATAAAACCACCCTTTCATGCTATATATATGCCACTTCATATTGGTTTAATTTATTATAAATGTAATTATTTAGTTCAGATGAAATATACAATTTGGAAGCTTCCTGACTGAAATTAAATAAAAGTAATATTCTGAGGGATAAACACACTGCAAAAAATAAATATCTGAAGCAGTTTTTCTAATGAGCCGTATTTATCTTGTTTTAAGAATATTTACAAGATAGTAAGAAGAGGTTTTTTTCAGTATGTAATAGTAAAATAGGCTATAGTCATGTTTGTGTGCATTTTGCAGAAGCTTATGGCCTATGTGGAGGAGATAATGGTGAAGAATTTGGACCTCCGCTGTTCCAGCACTATAAACGGCTGTGTGCTGTCATCTCAGAGAGACATAATGGGTACACACTCATGCACAGTTTTCACTTCAGACATAAAGTCTCCAGTAAACAAGCTTTCCCTGGCAAAGGATATTTTAGACTAAACTGCTGTCAGCATTGACCGCCCTCCTGTCATTCTCATATCTAGACACTCTACGTCCTCTGCTGCCCCCTGCTGCCCGAGGTCAACTACATCTCCCCAACAGGAAGTTCACTATGACCTATGACCTGCACTTTGCTAGCCTCTGTGAAAATTTTATGGAAGACATCGACTTTCACTTCTCACTGGGTCTTACATCCTTGGTGAATCGTTTCCTGGGGCCTGCTAAAGCCAAACAAGCTTTGAGTCTGTTGGACCAGAATTTGAAAGTAATTGTCCTAGTGTTTCTTAGTTTTGCACTTGTTTTAATGATCTCTAACAACAAACTTATGAAGTGTGAATAGGCCTAAAGTGACGTGATATGCTTTGTGCACAGGTCACCTCTTCCTCTGCTCCCATGGGAACCCAGACCCAGGAGGAGCTGGCTGTCTCCATGGCAACAGGACTGCTCTCTCTCACTTCCAGAGCATCGGTGGGCATGTTGGTCACTGCTGGAGTGGTAAGAAATTTTTGATTAAAAGCTTTTTATACCAGGAGGCACATCAGGTGCAATGTCTTGAAGTTCTAAAAACATTATATAGAGTAAATACAATTGAGTAAAACAGTTTTGCGATGCCATTTTTGGATAGGTGTGGCGTTCTGTGGGATGGAGGGTTATTGTACTCTCTGTGAGTCTCTACGGTTTGCTCTACCTGTATGAAAGGCTCACCTGGACCAACAGCTCTAAAGAAAGGGCCCTTAAGCAGCAGTTTGTGGATTACGCCACTCAAAGACTGCAGGCCATCTCACACATCATCAGCAGTGACTGTGGACAGCAGGTGCAACAGTGAGTGACAGACTGAACAAATAATGAGATTTTCATCATTTACTCGCCTGTACTTCTTTCTTCCATGAAACACAAAAGGACATTTTTAACAGAATGCTCTGGATTTTTCCTGTCCAATTACAGTGAATGCTTTGAAGCTTCAAAAGGGATGCAAATCAATGCAAAGTGGTCCATATGCTATTATTCCACATATTCTGAAGACATATCCTGGCCTTTTAGGTTTTTGTGAGGAACAGAACAACACTGAAGTAACTTTGAACTCCCATCGAAAAGAATGGCTTTTGCTTGTGACCACACCTTTATTATGCTACAAACACTATATAAAATGATAGCAGAAGTCTAGAATCTACTCTCTGAATTCCCATTTCAAGCCAAAATTATTCAAAACCAGATACCTTACCATTAAAAATTGTTATGGTACAGAAAAAGACAGTGACCCTTTTGTCCAGCTATTTAAATTCAAACCTGTCTTTTGCACACTGAAGGACATGGACTTACTAAAAGGTGAATAATGTGACATCACCTGCCTTTCCCAGCACTTAATCATGGCAGTGACTTTGAGTGAATATTTAATCTACAAGCTGATGACAGCTAAAAATAAAAGACAACAGCACACTTCACAGACCTGCATACAAACATACTGAGATGTTTGAAATATTGGTTTATATGATTTGTAGGACGAGGGTGTGTGGGTGATGTGTGAAGGATATGCTTCTCTGCATTGCAGGGAGATGGTGGCCGTCTTTGCCCGCATGTGCCAACAGGTTGACAAGAGCGAGATGGAGCTTGAAACTGAGATCCGCAGACTCAGCGCCAGGATCCAGCGCCTGGAGAGTGTCCAGAGACACTCCAAAACCCTCAGGTAGAACAGTCATGATGTGCGTGAGAGAGAATGACAGCTTGTACTGTAGATAATTACCCTTAATTGAAAGCAAATCCTTGTCAATTGGTAATTCTGGATGCACAGGAAAGGTGGGGCAGCATCATATAACAGCATTGAATGTTCGCTTGATTTCTACAACACTACAGATTGAAAATGTATTTTATACTGTATTTTATGACTTTAAGATTGTGTATTTTTTAAATACTTAAAATTGTATGTTAAACTGGACAAATACTAAGACAAAAGTAAGCCATTTGGAGATTGATTCCTCTGAGGCCTTACCTCGTGAAGTGAGTTGAACTAAACTCAGCAGGATTCACTTCTCAGCTAAAGGTCAAGATTCATTATTTAAGTATCAGTGCAAGTACATTTTTTTTTTTTAGGTCTGAAAACATTTAGTTTAAAAATATTTATATAATTCTAACGATATACGTTAAAAAGTATAATATTAATTATGAATATATAATTTCTCACATACAAGGGTAAGTTTAAATGACAACTCGCATTGTTACAACATTAACGACGTACCAAAAACAGAAGTTTTTCCTTTGTTGTTTTTACATACAGACGACACAGCATTGTCAAAACCATCCTCGTTCACATAGATCCGCAAACATGACTAAAAACGCTGTATTATGCGGCCAAGCCAGTAGTTGCCGATGTCACTTAAAAAACGATGTACCTATAGACTGAACGCATAATACATATGCGCAGGACGTCACCATTTTCACAAATTCGAGTTTTTGTCATTTACACGGAGATAACGGTATCATTTTCAAAACCATGCACGTTTTCAAAAGTTTGCATTTTCAGGCCCCCAGAACGGCAGTGATGTGTAAATGAACAATTTTTTTCCATTTTTTAATTGAAAATGGTTTCATGCACAAGGCCCCTGAGATGCATTAAGTTGGCCTACCTCAATACATCCTCACAAAGTTTTATGTGGTAATGGTACAGGTATTGTTGACCCTTTCTCTCTGTATCAATACAACTATGTAATTTGCAAACAAGATTTTAAAATTCCTGCAAATATGGCACTTTCTCTAAGAAGTGCACTTTAGTTTCAAAATACAGGGGGCAGGGCTTTATTGCAGCAGAGATTTGTCACTGTGCTCACAGCTGATTCATTCAGTATCTGTTCACAATCTCATACCCAGAACAAAACTTTCCCAACCAGTTTAGCATTAGTCACTATGATAATAAACGACTGTAAAATCTTTCATCAGACAGAAAAACAGTTTTCTTGTCATTTAAACCTTATAATATTGGTCTCGTTTTATTCTCAGGCACAAAGCCACTGATCTGGAGTCACAACTGGAGTCTTTTTCAGCACATTATCTGCAGATTCAACATTAACCAGAGCAGCAAGAAACTGGATGAGCAGGAGTAAGACTGTCCTCCAGTGTTCACTGCTGGAACAACCCAAATTCTGCTGAATGAAAAGTTACATAGAATCTAAATTCATTTAATTTCAGTATTTGATACAAGCCTCTGGAACCCAGATTTCTCAATGACAAAAACCTAATTGTAGCAAGTTAATAATATGCAGACAACTTCCTTGATGAAAAGCCTTTATTGGTTATGAGAACAAATAGTAACAGGTGACACTGCCACTGCACAAATACAAATAAATTCTGGGTGTTAAAAAAAAAATTAATAATAATAATAATAAAAAGATCTCACAGCAAGTGATCAATGTTTTCTGAACCAACATAATGAAATACAAATCGGTTTTCAATAAAGCGGTTAAAGTGAATTAAGAGGAATGTGTGTTAGAATCGAGAGGCAGCTATGTCTGCTGGTTTTGTCCACGATATACACAGTGAGGGACAGAATCGCAGAACTCAGAATTACTAAAGTGAATTAAAAATAAAATCATTTGGTCTTTAATCAGATAGTTACAACATATGCAGGACCATCCAGAATCATTTATTCTGCACAATGGACAGAATATCCATAAGTGGATTTATCGCTATATAAAATACATCAAAACCACTATGAATCACACACGCTTGCTTTTTGGTAAGCCACAATTTGTTTTAAGGGTTGCTGACTGTTGGAGTATGTTGTTACTATGCTTGAAAGATTGCACTTCGGTAGTCTGTGTCCTGTATTTTTACAAATGGAAAGAAAAAAAAAAAAAGAAAAAAAAAGTTCCTCCTATGCCAGAACTGTAGCAAGTGAAAAAACCAGCACGCGACAAGATACTGTTTTTTTTAAGGTGGTACATTGCTTTGAGTGACAACAGACATTAACATCTTTGAATACAGCAAACATTGCATTACCTCTGATACACTTTCATTTTCAGAGTTGAAGGCAGGACATTTCTTTGTAGTATTGTTATCACGTGATTGATGTGAACTGCTGCGATAAGGAAATCTGCCTTAGGGTTTCAGTGCAGCAATTTCGATGTTTGGCACCTCAGCAAAAACCACCATGTCCTAGTTCCGATTCAGAAAAATGCAGCTCTTGCTCACTTCCTCTAACGAGAAGGCCAGCACACTTTTAAAACCAATGTTACGAGGGAAACCATTTTCAGAAAATATAAATCTTCAAGGCCAATGCCATAAGTAATGCACCAAGTGCCTACTGTAAATTACACAAAAAAAAAAAGGAAAGGCGATTGCGAAGATCTGGATATCACAGAAGCTGCATCGTTTAAATATGACAGTTCCAACACTTAAGATTTAAAATGATGTTCATATTTAGTAACTGCTATCCAGTTCTCAAGTTGCAACTCTGTAAAGGCCATGCATGAGCGCAGTGAATCAGAAACCTTTCAGGTTTTTTTGTGAACGGTTAAAGGAGCAAGCTGTTTTCTTCAGACTCAGCGGACTGTGTATCGCTAGCATAGTGTTTGATCTTATCCATAGGATAAGGCTCGGTAAGCTAGCTGAAATATCCATAGGATAGTATGTAGATTGCTCCTTATGGCCATGCCCTTGTATGCACTGGGAAGTTCAGGTTTAACTTTCAAATGAATGTTCCAGGTTCAATGCAAGTTGCAAGTTGCACACACACACACCGCAAATACAAATACAACTGCTTTTTACACTCTAAAAATGACTTGTCCTTACTTTCATTACAAGTGCCCTATTTTTTTTTTACCAGAAAAAGGCATGAGCCAAAATTACTTTGTTTAACTTGCATTGAGACTGGAACATTCCTTCAAGTCAATAAAAGAACTAAAAGACTATATTTTGATGAGACTTGGATGTCATATGAATTATGCTGGCTTTACTAAATAATTTTAGGTTAAAACACTTTTTGCCTTCATCTTACTATGCAATGTTCTTTGTTTAAACCGTCTAAATGTTGTAAACACTCAAAACAACTGAGGAACATCACTTCCAGATTTGTTGTAAGTCCTTGCATATCATAACTAACTGCATGATTCAACTGAAATATCAAAATAATTGCTTTAAAAAAAAGTTTACCTGATAAACAGTAATGTCATAAATTAAAGGCATGAAAAAGAAACCCAAATCTATTTTGAATACTGAATGCAATCTGGTATTTTAAATGAATGATCAATTTTGCATGTATTAATGTATCAGAAAATTCTGAGGAAAAAAAAAAAAAAAAAAAAAATGCCCAAAGCAACCACAATGAAAGCCTAACATTTATACCATTTTTTATATGCTCACAAAGCCAGTCTGTAGGTTAATTCATACTGATTGGCACAAAATTAAGGTGATTATTGACAATTTAAGTGAAATATGACTTGCTTTAAAGGGTTAGTTCACCCAAAAATGAAAATAATCCCATAATTTACTCGCCTTCGAGCAATCCTAGGTGTATATGACTTTTTTCTATCAGTCAAACACAATATATTCTGTCTCTTCCAAGCTTTATAATGGGAGTGAATAGTAACAAAGATTGAAGCACAAAAAGCTTCCATCTATCATAAAAGTAATCCATACAGCTCTAAGAGGTTAATAAAGGCCTTCTGAATTTATTTTTTTAAAGAAAAATATCCATATTTATAACTTTATAGACTATAATCACTAGCTTCCTGTAACGTCTGTCCACGTGTTCATGAGACATTCGAGTTAGAGCATGACGTAGGATGTAGGAGTAGCGTAAGCTTAGGTGAGAGTAGACTCCTCTCGCAGTTCAAACAAATAGGGCTGGGCAACAAACTCAAGCTCCTCTGACATTTTCTCTTTAAAAATGATCATTTTAGACTTTAATTTGTGACTGGTGTTTTGTTTTGCTCTATCCTCTGCGCTTCCAGGTTCATCAAAACATCATGCATCAGGTCTAAGTCAACTCTTTTGCCGGAATCGACTCGTGTACAGAAGTCAGTGATTCTAGTTTATAAAGTTATAAATATACATGTTTTTCTTACAAAAACACATTGCATCATTTCAGAAGACCTTTATTAACCCGCTGGAGCCATATGGATTACTTTTATGATGGATGGATGATTTTTTGGGCTTTAAAATATCGATTACTATTCACTCCCATTATAGATCTTTGAAGAGCCAGAATATATATTTTTTTAAATATAACTCTGATTGTGTTTGACTGAAAGAAGAAAGTCATATACACCTAGGATGGCTTGAGGGTGAGTAAACTGTGGGATAATTTTTGGGTGAAGTAACCCTTTTAAAGGTTTTTTTTTTTTACAGAAACTGGCAGAGGGCTCTATACCTTCAATACAAACATTTGTGAAAAATACGCAGTGTAGCTCGTGGTCCATGACAGTTTTTCACCTTTCTTGTCATAGAGCTGAAGCACATGAATTTAAATACGTGCAGAAACACCAGTGTGTGCTGTTTTGCATGACGTGACGTGATTTTCTAGTGCAAAAGCATACGGTCCTAGATAGTTCTTCATCTAAGAAGGGCACGTGTTCATAATGTGTGTAGGATGGCAGACAATGTCAGAGTGTCAGTGACCAAGGCCTCATGTTAGGTATTAAGTTGTGCACTTCCAGCCTGCTAACCAATGTCAAAGTGTCACAAAGCATCAAGGCTATGCTTGGTGTTCGGATTAAAACTAAAGACTAAACCAAACCTTCCAGAAAAAGCACAGCTAAAATGCAACATCATTTACTCACCCTCAAACTGTTCACTGTTCCTCAAATGATTTTTTTTTTTGTGCTTACATGCATGTAAAAGCACCATGAAAGAGGTCCATATGATTTGTGCACCATACTCAAGGTCTTCTAAAGCTGTACAACAGTTTTGAGTGGAAAAATGGACCCGAAGCAATTATATAGCACTGATAATCGCGACAAATGCACTAGGTCTTCCTGGAGCCTTCATGAATTGCTTCAAATCATGTCGATTCAATTCTCGACATTCAAATCCACTCAAACTGGATGCAAAGGTTAAATGTAGATTACCAACTTTAATTTCAGTCTGTTTCTCACTCTTTTGTATGCCTTAAGAAGATTTGGTATGTAGAGCACAAGTCATCTGTATCCTGTTTTTGAAGCGTAAATGCATCAGTCCCTATTTATTGTGATTGCTTGGAAAACAAAGAACAGCACAGTCTTCAGAATTGTTCTGATTTTGACAGAAGAAAAAAAGTCATAGATACAACAACATGAGTGAGTAAATGACAACAATTTTCACTTGTGGGTAAACTATCCCTTTATATGTATTGCGCACGTCCAGCTGGATCAGTATGAAAAGCAGCAATCTCAGAGAGTATAGCTAGTGATAGTAAAGACAGAAGGGATAAACAGGCTGATGGTAAATCCTTCTGTGCAGTCAGTAATACAGTCTAATACAATGTGCCAAACATTTCTGTCAGGCTTAGAGGATGGCAAACACAAGCCCAGTGACATCGGTGTTTCTCTCACAACTACACACTACCTCCCTGAGCCTGAACCATTTATGACAGAACAGACCACCACTGATAAAACTAGCCAATGCAAACTAAACTTAAGGGGCAAAGGTCAAACACTGATGGCCTACAATACTGTGGCAGCATCATCCTTCGGTTCATTACATTGGCCACTGTGTGTGGCAAATAGCATTGTAATTGGAGACAAAAAAAAAAAATAATAAAAAAATAAAAATACGCAGGAAAAGAAAACAGGCACAGCCAAGACACCCATCACGAGTATCCACAGACCAGAAACATCCAAACACTGTCAGAAGTGCATATGTTATACATACAAGCATAAAGAATGGCGGATATATACACACACACAACACAGTCTGTTCCACCTCTCGAGTCGAGATGTGAAGCCAGAGAGAGCCAGCGGAGGCTCTTCACTGCTGGTCCTCACCTCTTTGACTGACTGTAGGATAGTGGGATAGTGCAGAGAGAAGAAAACCAGGGTATCTGTAAGGACGAGAAGAAGAGGGAGGGGTCCTGTGTGGCAGTGGTGCACTACAGTGACTCTGTGATCAGAAAGAGTGGCTCCCCGAAGTCCCGCCAAGTGAGGTCAGTTCCATATCCTGAGGAAGCTGTCCCAAGAACCAGTAGCCACAGCCATGCCATCACTGGTCACCCCCAAACAGCTGACCCTGTTGTCATGCCCAGCTAGAACACCTTCAAAAAACAACAGCAACAAAATAGCAGGGATGAATGTTATACGTTTTTTACAGTCTAACTGCACTTAACCCTGGGTTATCGTCATTCTAAACCCCGCATTTAACCCTGGGTAGAGGAACATTTCACACTTGTAATTTAGAAAGTATGGAACGCAAACCAATGAAGGTCCAGCTAACAGGCTCCTAAGACAGGTCAATTCTTTGTTGTAAAAGTAGTATTTCAAGTCACCATTAGGAGTGATTAGTTTTCTCTTCAGTGAACTTCCATTTCAACGAGTATATACACATTATGTTTTGGTGTAACTATACAAGCTTTTCTGTTTGCTCAAACTGACATACAAGTTAGACAAACTATAAAAGTTCTAAAAAGAAAATTCTGTAACAGAATTCTTAATGCTCAGACTTGCAAAAAAGCAAGTTTACTGAACTTCCACAAATAAAAAAACATTTGAGTTTACAAACCTTACGTTTGATGGAAAAAAAAACAAAAAAAACCCCAACTGTAATTAAGTTAATACTATGTGTAAGACTAGTCGATTAAACAATACTGCTGCTGCTCTTCTATGTTTTTTTTTTGTTTGTTTTTTTTGCATATTTAATGATTTGCTTTATATTTTTTACAAAGGCTACGTTTAAATTAGAGTCATGTTAATGTTACCTGTTAAAATTAATTTATTATTTTGAAGTGTATATCTGGAGCGGAAAACAAAATCATTTTTTACCACAGATTTTGCATGCATTTGTTTTCTCTGTGGCAAAATTTCCATTTAAATGTTAAAGAAATTAGTTGAGTACATTTAAAAAGGTGGTTGCCTCAAGTAGAGTTCTCTCTATTTTTTTTTTTTTTTTTTTTAGTTTTTTTACAGTAAATCTGCATTTATTTCTCACTTTGCGGGAAATAATGACTTCATTCTTGCAGCAAACTTGCAAACAAGAATAGTTTGAACTTGTGTTATATCTTTTAGGGAGATTTTCCTCACCACTGTTACTCGACCATTATAGAACATCATTAACTGTAAAAAGTGTAATGAAAATTGCACACATATGTAAGTAACAGTAATAGTGGGTAAAAAAAAAAAAAAGGTACACAGTTAACTAAAGTAAATATTTTCTAGATAATTTTTCATAATTTCTTTGCATTTTAGTACAATGACAATATAAAAGTAGATTTAATTTTGAAAGCTTGTCTCTACATTATAATGCTTACTATTTTTCACATACATTATAATTGAGGCTTCATAGATGAAGATATATTAGCTGCCTATCTATTCCAGGAAGGCGGTCCCTCGCAAAGGAATCATCATAATCTAAGCCTCTTATTTATTAGGGCCCGAGCACAGATGGTGCGAGGACTCTACTGGAATTGCTCCGTTTTTTGAATTTGAGTTTTCTGCTTCTGCCTCAGGGTTTTAAGGATTTAAGTCATCTCTTGGAATATCTGAATATCTGCAAACAAAGCCAGTTTTCTCTCTAATATCAGTAGAATGCCTTATTTCCATCAGAGATTATTTAATACAACATTTGTAAAAACACCAAGGTTTGTTACTAAAGTAAAACCATGATAAATGGCCTTAATGGTGTCTTCGTGTTGGTTTTGTTGACATGGTTTAGAAATTCAGGACTGCCTGAGATGAGACCACTTGAGATGTTTGACTTTCTCAATTTTAGAATTCAAATGGGTCCCATAGATTTTGTGATCTGTAACAACTGTCAATGAGGTTTGTTTTCCGTGTGGTCAAAGGGCTGTGTAAAGTACTGACCTGCACGCTCTCCTTTTAGTGTGTCCCACACATTGCAGTTGAAGTCATCGTAACCAGCGAGCAGCAGACGGCCACTCTTGGAGAAGGCCACGGAGGTGATGCCACAGATAATGTTGTCATGCGAATACATCATCAGTTCCTGGTCCGCACGAAGGTCAAACAAACGACAAGTGGCGTCATCCGAGCCAGTGGTGAACGCATTACCATTAGGAAAGAACTGAAAAAACGAGCACAATTGAAACCTGATGATAAACACAATTTTGAAAAGTACTATGAAAGGACAGGCTCAATAAGAAGTTAAACCAGCATAAGA
The DNA here is from genome assembly GCA_037101425.1 of Elopichthys bambusa. Lineage (NCBI taxonomy): Eukaryota > Metazoa > Chordata > Actinopteri > Cypriniformes > Xenocyprididae > Elopichthys > Elopichthys bambusa. The sequence goes on along the minus strand of CM074437.1, from coordinate 22,829,918 downwards.
CACTGCTGAGTAATTTTCTCTTTGACACTCACACAGACAGCATTTATATCAGACACGTGTCCAGTGAAAGACTGTCTGCACATTCCGTCTCGGATGTCCCACAATTTGGAAGATGCGTCGCAGGCACCTGACACAAAGGTCCTAGAGTCTGGGCTAAGGGACAGGCTCATCACATCTCCACTGTGCCCTGTGAACGTGGTGGTCTGCTGACCGGTCTCAATGTCCCAAAGAGCACTGCAAAGGAGAGAGGCAGCTGGTTCAGGTTCAATACAAGATCATTAAACAGACCTTGATAAAAGGCATTATTATTTCTTTAGCTTAGCAGTACCAACTCTTTTATCAGAGCTCAACAATCAGGATGGCCCTGGGTAGGGCTTGGTAATTTGGACCAATATTTCATATTTTTTTGGCTGAATGATGATGTTATATCTCTCAGTTTCGTGGCTGGGGTTGCAGCAGCAATACAAAGTTTAACACACTCTTCATACTATAGTTTATGGTGGAAGAGATTTAAAGAACTTCTGCTTTTGAATGCAACCTGTTTATGACATTACCTACAGATGAAATTGTGTTGCTCGGCATCAGTTCTTTTGAATCTAATAATCTAAAGTAATTGAACTAGGACTACAAATAATGATTATTTTTATAATTGATTAATCAATAATTTCTTTTATTAATCAATTAATTGAATAAAAAAATCCAAATTTTAATTTTCTGTGTAACTTTTTTTTTTTTAAATAAAGATAAGTTCCACTGCACAATATTCTCCTCCAAACAATGTGCAAATTAAAGGCTATGAAAACAAATAGAGTGAATGCATTTATGTAGACTATGCTATACAGTTATGTGCAAAATAAAATATAAACATTCTACAACAATAAAAAAAGAGATTGCTTTTTAAAGCAGAAGTTAAAATCACTAAACTAGATTAAAAAATAAAAACAAAAGCACAGACTAAAACATTAACTGTTCAAGGTATTAATTCGAACTTGCAAAGTCCTTCATAACCCTGGTCCTACATATTTATGTGACTTACTTCAGCCTTATGCTTCTGTTCGTTCCTTACGCTCTTCTAATGCGGGATTGCTTGTCACCCCCAAGTTTAGTTCGGTAACTATGGGTGTGCCAGGTTTTTTATGGCTCGTTTCCACCGAGGGGTACGGTTCAGTTCAGTACAGTACAGTACAATTCGGGATGGTAAACCTTTATCCAGCTTGCATTTCCACCGCCAACAGTATCCTTACCTGATAGGCATGGTGTATGCCGGAAAGTAGTGATCTTTTTCACCCGAGAATGACGTTGAAAATGATAGTAAACAACAATTGAGGACATACAGCAGCTTTGTTTGAGCAACGTCTGAAGACTCTGTTGCAATGGTATTGTGTTGTCATTCCCTTGTAGCACGCGTAATCAATGTTCTGCAGTGAGTGTAGCTCCACCCTTTTGGTACCATTGTGCTAGGTACCCCAACGGAAAGGTCACAAAAGTGGTACGGTACGGTTCGGTATTTTGGAACCATTCACAACTTCTGACAACGGAAACGGAAATAATTGCGTACCATACTGTACTGTACTGAACCGTACTGCTCAGTGAAAACGCCATTAGTGTTGTGGCTCGCAGGTTGTGGAATGCTCTTCCTCAAGACATCCGTCAAGCATTCTCCCTTCTTTCCTTCAAAAACCTTTTAAAAACACATTTTTTCTCTGAATATTACTCTTCTGCTCTTGATCTGTAAATTTTACCTTGTTAAAGATATGTTATTTGTTTTTTATTACTCAACTGGAAAAGGTGCTATATGAATCAAAATTATTATATATAAAAATTATTATTTTATTAATTTTTAATTTTATAATTATTATACTATAAAAATACAAGTGCCACATGAAGATTTTAAACCTACGCATCACATCCAATAACAAGCACACAAAATGTATATTTTAGATAGCTATTTTAGCTATCCCATTAAATTGCGCTCCGTTTGGCATGCATACATGCGCTGGCGTCCTTCAGTGAAGTCTGTCATATCGATTCAAGCGGTTTTGTCTTATTCTATGTAGTTTATGAAAACTAAATTTTTGATCAACTTCAAATGTTGACGTGTGTGTGTGTGTGCGCGCGTGTGTGTGTGTGTATGTATGTATGTGTGTATATACACACATATGCACACACGTCAACATTTGAAGTTGATCAAAAAAGTTCAAAGTTGTCCTAAGAAGGTTTTAGGACAACTTTGATGAAAGGTTTTGATCCACTTCAAATGTATACAGCCCAATGTGAGCTCCGCTACAATATACTTCATTTTATATTGAAGGTATACTTCATTTTCCATGTTACGCTCCATCTCGTGCACAGTTGAGCGTGCGAGCCTTTCAAAGTGTACTCCTTTCGCCGTGAGTTTGGAAAGACGCGTTCGGTGCATGCACACTATCTAGTGGACTTTTCAAACGCTCAAGTCACTTGCATATGCGCTGTTGTACGCACACCATCCATGCGCCGTGTGGTCACAAAAATTCAGCTGCACACGGACGGGGTGTGCAAACATCCACGGACATCCTGATGCCGAAAATTAGCTGCGAGGATAATACAAGATTAGTAGGCCTACTCATTTCAAAAACAACTTATTTAACACAAAATACTTCTTGATTAAAAAAAAAAAAAAAAAAAAAAAAAAAAAAAAACTCACTATGGGCCACATGACAAATATTCAAATAATAAATTATTAATCTCTCATAGTCTCAAAAAAAAAAAAAAAAAACAAGCGCTGTTAATGCAGCATCAGATGCCAAAAGTATGGCAGGACCTTAAAAGAGCTTTGCGTAAACAGATGCCCACAAATCTCAATGAACCGAAGCAACACTGTACGAAGAATGGGCCAAAATTCCTCCACAGCAATGTGAGAGACTGATAAAGTCATACAGAAAATTATTACTTCAAGTTATTGCTGCTAAAGATGGTTCTACAAGCAATTATGGTTCTACAAGCAAGTACTTAGTTTGTCACACACAGCTTCTGCATTTTGTCTTTATTTTTGTTAAAACACGATTTTTTATTATGTCCTGATACGTAAAACCATAGAATTCAAAAGGGTGTACTTTCTTTTTCACACGACTCTGTATATTATATATATGATGTATGGAACATTTACTTAAATATAAAGTAAATTAATTAAAAACAAATCAGTAATTGTTTGTAGAGTACATCATTTTGAGCAAAAGTGTTTAATGCAGAATATAGATGTATTTTTTTCCTCTAACAAATAAAGCTATTTATCTTATTTTTGATGGGACATGAAAATATTAGTAGGGCAAAAAAAAATATCTGAACTTCTGACTGAATTAACAGTACTAAAACCATAAAACCCTAAGATAATTAACAATAGTTCATCACACAATATCATGAAATGCCCATCTATGAAATTCTTTAATTAATTCTCATTGCCTCTAGCTCAGAAATACATTGTGTGATATATGTAATGCATTCCTGATAAAATTAAAAACTGAAGGTAAATAATCTATTGAAATGGTCATTCAACGCTGTGATGGACTCACCATGTAGTATCTCCAGAGCTGGTGACAATCTGACTATCGTCCAAAAAACGACAACATGACAAATAACCTGGTGAGGAAGAGAAAGAGAGGGTAAAAAAAAAAAAACATCCCACTTAATGATAGATACAGACACAGATTAATGATGCAATTTTTTTCTGTTGACAAGGTTTACCTGTGTGTCCAGGCAGTTCTCTGGTGACTCTGACATTGCCCTCACGGGTTTTAAGGCTGTAGATTGAGCAGATGTTGTCCAGGCCTCCACAGGCTACATAATTCCCTGAGGGAGCATAGGCGCAAGTCATCACCCATGATGACCTTAATGGAATGGCATGAATCTGGAAAGAAAAAAAAAAAAAAACCCATTGTTGCAGTTTGCTATTCCCTTCTGTTATACAGAATGAGACCAGTGCTGAATTTGGAACCACATAATACTCTTGCTATTTCTGCCATGTAACGATATGGTAAAAATAGTAATAGCATGCTAGTAGGTGATTCTAAATTCAGCACAAGAGTTAGCATGTTCCACAACTCCGCCCACAGGTTAGAAGCACATCCTATTTTACCTGCGTACATACAGTACACTCATGTAAAGAAACAAATACTGTAGAAAATCTTTGCTGTATGATTGTTTATATCATATATATATATATATATATATATATATATATATATATATATATATATATATATATATATATATATATATATATATATATATATATATATATATATATACACACACACACACACATATTATTTATACACATACACATATATATGGTAACGCTTAAAGTTCATTAGTTAAACATTAGTTTATGTATTAACTTACATGAACTAGCCATGAGTAATAAATTTTTTACTGCATTTACTAATCTTTGTTAACGTTAGTTAATGAAAATACAGTTGTTCATTCTACTGTTGTATCTATCTATCCATCTATCTATCTATCCATCTATCCATCCATACCGATCAGGCATAACATTATGACCACTTTCCTAATGTGTTGGTCTCACTTTTGCTGCCAAAACAGCCCTGACCCATCAAAGCATGGACTCCACTAGACCCCTGAAATTGTGCTGTGGTATCTGGCACCAAGATGTTAGCAGCAGATCTGAGGTGAGGCCTCCATGGATCGGACCTGTTTGTTCAGCTCATCCCACAAATGCTTGATTGGACTGAGATCGGAGGAATTTGGAGGCTCGTTGTTGTGCTCCTCAAACCATTCCTGAACCTTTTTTGCTTTGTGGCAGGGCGCATTATCCTGCTGAAAGAGGCCACAGCCACCAGGGAATACTGTTTCCATGAAAGGGTGTACATGGTCTGCAACAATGCTTAGGTAGGTGGTTTGTGTCAAAGTAACATCCGCATAGATGGCAGGACCCAAAGTTTCCTAGCAGAACATTGCCCAAAGCATCACACACACTGCCTCCGCCGGCTTGCCCTCTTCCCATAGTGCATCCTGGTGTCATGTGTTCCCCAGGTAAGCGACGCACACACACCCGCACCTGGCCAGCCATGTGATGTAAAAGAAAATGTGATTCATCAGACCAGGCCACCTTCTTCCATTACTCCGTGGTCCAGTTCTGATGCTCGCGTGCCCACTGTTGCCGCTTTCGGCAGTGGACAGGGGTCACAGCATGGGCACCCTGACTGGTCTGTGCTATGCAGCCCCATACGCGACAAACTACGATGCACTGTGTATTCTGACACCTTTCTATCAGAACCAGCATAAGCATAAACTTCTTCATAAACCTCTTCAATACAAGTTTTATCTCGAAATATATGAATTAACATCAAAAGGTATGTTGAAAGATATAGTACAACTTACCGGAATGTATCATGTCTCAAGTAATCACTTTGTGTTTCAACCGCAGAAAGACGTCATTAAAACAGCTTGTGAACAATGTCACATCATGTCACATTTACCTCAGGAATATTTTCCAATGTTTAGAGTTCCTTAACCATTATTTTATATGACCATATATATATATATATATATATATATATATATATATATATATATATATATATATATATATATATATATATATAGATATATATATATATCACATACATACATACATACACACATACACACACACACACACACGTACAGGTGCTGGTCATATAATTAGAATATCATCAAAAAGTTGATTTATTTCACTAATTCCATTCAAAAAGTGAAACTTGTATATTATATTCATTCATTACACACAGACTGATATATTTCAAATGTTCATTTTTTTTAAATTTTGGTGATCTCAGAAAATTAGAATATTGTGAAAAGGTTCAATATTGAAGACACCTGGTGCCACACTCTAATCAGCTAATTAACCCAAAACACCTGCAAAGGCCTTTAAATGGTCTCTCAGTCTATTTCTGTAGGCTACACAATCATGGGGAACACTGCTGACTTGACAGTTGTCCAAAAGACGACCACTGATACCTTGCACAAGGAGGGCAAGACACAAAAGGTCATTGCAAAAGAGGCTGGCTGTTCACAGAGCTCTGTGTCCAAGCACATTAATAGAGAGGCGAAGGGAAGGAAAAGATGTGGTAGAAAAAAAAAAAAAAAAAGAAGCGTACAAGCAATAGGGATAACCGCACCCTGGAGAGGACTGTGAAACAAAACCCACTCAAAAATGTGGGGGAGATTCACAAAGAGTGGACTGCAGCTGGAGTCAGTGCTTCAAGAACCACTACGCACAGACATATGCAAGACATGGGTTTCAGCCGTCGCATTCCTTGTGTCAAGCCACTCTTGAACAACAGACAGCGTCAGAAGTGTCTCGCCTGGGCTAAAAACAAAAAGGACTGGACTGCTGCTGAGTGGTCCAAAGTTATGTTCTCTGATGAAAGTAAATTTTGCATTTCCTTTGGAAATCAGGGTCCCAGAGTCTGGAGGAAGAGAGGAGAGGCACACAATCCACGTTGCTTGAGGTCCAGTGTAAAGTTTCCACAGTCAGTGATGGTTTGGGGTGCCATGTCATCTGCTGGTGTTGGTCCACTGTGTTTTCTGAGGTCCAAGGTCAACGCAGCCGTATACCAGGAAGTTTAAGAGCACTTCATGCTTCCTGCTGCGGACCAACTTTATGGAGATGCAGATTTCATTTTCCAACAGGACTTGGCACCTGCACACAGTGCCAAAGCTACCAGTACCTGGTTTAAGGACCATGGTATCCCTGTTCTTAATTGGCCAGCAATCTCGCCTGACCTTAACCCCATAGAAAATCTATGGGGTACTGTGAAGAGGAAGATGCGATATGCCAGACCCAACAATGCAGAAGAGCTGAAGGCCACGAACAAAGCAACCTGGGCTCTTATAACACCTGAGCAGTGCCACAGACTGATCGACTCCATGCCACGCCGCATTGCTGCAGTAATTCAGGCAAAAGGAGCCCCAACTAAGTATTGAGTGCTGTACATGCTCATACTTTTCAGTTGGCCAAGATTTCTAAAAATCCTTTCTTTGTATTGGTCTTAAGTAATAATCTAATTTGTGTGTGTGTGTGTGTAATTAATATATATATATATATATATATATATATATATATATATATATATATATATATATTTTTTTTTTTTTATATATAAAATATGGTTAGTTGGTTAGTTCCTGTCCTTGTCCTTGATTCTGATTGGTCAATAGCTGTGTTTTATTCACGATAAAACACGGCTATGACTGCTTCACCCAACAGTTATGTGTATCACTACACAACACCCTTTAGCAACCACTCTTAGCAATGTAAACAGTTTGTTCTCAATTTATGTTGTTCATTGAAGCTTACTGTATTATGTAGAAGAGTATTGTGAGAAAGAGATTGAGTGAGCGAGTTTATTACCTGCATTCAGATTTAGCATTTTCCTTTAGGTCAGTCCTATATTCATAATAAAAAATCTGTTTAAATGTCCGCTGCAATATCTTGTCCTTTTAACAGTTAAGGGGTTTTTCAGTGATTGACTAGTCAAAAGCATCTGTCAGTTCTGTATTCACAACAATTCAGTCTTTTCAATATAAAAGTCTTTGCTACTGACTGACACACTCAAAGACTTTGGCGCGATCTAATAGCGTAATAATGTAACTTCTGTTGCTGTTCGCGGTCAGGGACTTTTTTCCCCCGGTGGAAGGAAGGCTTTTAGTGATTTTACTTTTAAAGTTGCATTGATACATATTTTTTTGGCTTGAATATTTAAGTTGTGTGGTAACCGTTTTATAAAAGTATAAAAGTTTTATAACACATATATATATATATATATATATATATATATATATATATATATATATATATATGGGGTGTAAATCGGATGGTTCATCACGATTCAATACAATATTGATTCTCATAGCCGATATTTTCCGATACCTTCCGAAAAGATACTTTCTGAAAAGGTTCTGTGATACGATTATGATACAATCAAAATTTCGATATTATGAGCCTATTTTACAAAACCAGTTAAATTTTTATTAACTCACAACTGCAACCAAAATATATAAACATTCCAAAATTTCACCTGAACCCTGATTGGGACATATGCAAATAAAAAATTCACACAGTAATATAATGACAGCTTACGAAGTGATAACAGTCAAGAAAGTATTTTAGTTTTGTGCTAAAATGTGTAATGTCAAAAAACTGATAAACAAGGAATATTATATACACATATACATATACACATAAACATATTATAAAATATACACACACACAATTAAAAGACATTTCTTTTAAATGTATAGCACAGCTTTTTAATGAAGCAACAACATATAGGTAGGACAAAACAAGACAGGCTATTAATATTCTTTCATTGTGCAAATTAATTATAAAGGCTCCAGACAGAGCATTACAAAGCACTTATGCGCATCCCGTGTGCAGAATGATGCGCTCGAAGCAACACAGAGTCACAGCGCGCAACGCTCCTATGCAGCAGTTTGAGCATTTTCTTTTAACAGTTTTAAATTTCAGTTACTGTGTGTGTAAAGAACGATTCATAGCACTCTGTGCTCCAGTGTTGTGCTCTAACAGACACTGTTTGAGATGTGTGCCCTCTGCTTTTTGCAAGGCTTTAAACACAAGCAAATTATAAACTTTCATGAAGATTCAGCACTGGCCCGATCGGGATGCATTGTATCGTTAGACATTAGAGCGATGTCTATATATGTCTATATATAAGGGGGTCCCCTTCGCATCATGCCTAACAACGCACTTCAGCCGTGACTTATTCACAATACAGCACAGCCTCTCATACCTTATTGCTTACACACATACACTGAACAAAATTATAAACGCAACACTTTTGTTTTTGCCCCCATTTTTCCATGAGCTGAACTCAAAGATATTTTTCTATGTACACAAAAGGCCTATTTCTCTCAAATATTGTTCACAAATTTGTCTAAATCTGTGTTAGTGAGCACTTTTGCCGAGATAATCCATCCACCTCACAGATGTGGCATATCAAGATGCTGATTAGACAGCATGATTATTGCACGGGTGTGCCTTAGGCTGGCCACAATAAAAGGTAGGTTTAGGGGTGGGGTAGTGTAGCGGGATAGAAAATACGGTTTGTACAGTATAAAAACCATTACGCCTATGGAATGTGTGCACACAAATGTACACATGTATTTGAAATGCAATCACAAAGCAATTGGTTTTGTTTAACTGAAATGTGGAGTTATCTGTTTTTGCTAAGAAATTACATACATACACATACATATACACAAAAAAAAATTAACTTTATTAAATAATTAACTTTTTGGATTTTTTGGAGTTATTATTACTTAATCAAAACAACTGCAGTTTGATTGATTACACTACCAGTCAAAAGTTAGGTAAGGTTTTTAATGTTTTTAAAAGAAGTTTCTTCTGCTCACCAAGGCTACATTTATTTAATACAGTAAAAACAGTAATATTCTGAAATATTATTACAAATTAAAATAACCATTTTCTGTTAGAATATATTTTATAAAGTAATTTATTTCTGTGATGCAAAGCTGAATTTTCAGCATTACTCCAGTCTTTAGTGTCACATGATCCTACAGAAATCATTCTAAAATATGCTGATCTTCTGCTCAAGAAACATTATTTATTATCAATGCTGAAAACACTTGTGTACAAATTTTTTCAGGATTATTTGATGAATAGAAAGCATTTATCTGAAATATAAAGTTTTTGCAACATTATAAATGTCTACTGTCGCTTTTGATCAATTTGCATCAAAATGCATCCTTGCTGAATAAAAGTATTTTAGTTGCGTATTAATTATGTTCAGTTGAGCTTCTGCTTATGTTCTGCTGATCAATGTTTACATGTGCGTAAAAGCCTAAATTAAATCTTTTTATCATAAAAAGCAATCGAGTCTTCACAAAATTTGGACTAAACTGCACAATTCATATGGAGTAGTTTTCTGATCCCTTTATGATTTTTTTGAAGCATTAAAGTGTCAGTTGCACAGGCAGTCAATGGAGAGACAGACATCTCACAGATTTCATCAAAAAGAAAAGATGTGTGCCCTGAAGATGAACGAAAGTCTTACGAGTTTGGAATGACATGAGGGGGAGTAATTAATGACTGAACTTTCATTTTGGGGTGAACTAACATTTTAATTTTTAACTCTGACTCCATAGTTTATTATTCTTTAAAAACAAAGTATCAATTACAAAAGTTCTCATTCATATATCCTTGTATAACAACTGTGCTTTTTATATTTATATTCACTTGTTGGGCTGGACTAACCTTGTTTGTGGTGTAACTGTCCCAAACGATGAGTTTGCCATCTTGTGAGGCACTAACTAGTAACCTTAATGTTTTAAAAACACACACACACACACACACACACACACACACACACACACACACACACACAGAGAGAGAGAGAGAGAGAGAGAGAGAGAGAGAGAAAAAAGGGTTAAAGAGTAAAGTGCTGTTTCACAGATTAAAAATGCAACAAGGTTAATACTGTGGACAATGATTGCATTGATCATTTTCTTTAAATGACAAACTCTGCAGGCAACTATAGACACAAACTCTGTCCATCTAACAATTTGTCTCCTCCCTAAAGTACTAGAACGGATGCACAGATGGAGAAAAGGTGAATGATAGAGGGAGGGGAGGAGGGAGAAAAAGAGAGACTGGAGCAGAAGGCAGCCTACATAATCCCAGAACACCCCTGTGTTGTGAGAGGCCTGCTGTATTATTCATTGAGTGTACACTGACAGAGCTGCAGGGTTCCTCTGAGAGTGCCCATCCTCCAGCCCCCCTCAATCGCTCTCTGTCAACTGACCTGGAATCAGTGGCCCAGTGCATGGCATAGATTTTGGCTAAATGGCCTCGGAGGGTCCGCCTTGTTCTCATCTGGATCCTTCCAACTGAATCCAGACCAGCTGTAATCTAAGCATACAAAGAAATCTTAATTTACAGCGACACTACATAGCAAGAAGTAGACATTTCACAAACCCGAATTGCACCGTTGATCACTCGCTGTATTAGTTGATATAACTGTTATAGTGATCATCTAAAATTAACATAGCACTTACTGAAGTGAAGACAAACAGAAATTGTGAAATCATAAATTACACAAAAAAAAAAAAAAACTGGGCATGGGTTAAACGTTTAAATTTTGATGGAGGACTTGGCATGTAAGAGGGTGTTTAATATTTCAGTGCACTTAAGAGCGTGTTCAGCACGTGCGTCAGCAGCCAATTTGCATGTCTGTGCTGAGCTCAGAAAACAGGAGAGCAGGAACCTCCATAGACATGCCCCATGATGAGCTGGGTTAGACCAGTGCTGCTCTTATGGGGAGAGGGACTCAGCAGGGACAGTGGCAGAGCTGCTTACCTGGGACAGGCTGGAGTCGCTGCATGCTTTCCTGGCATCCTGCAATGGGAACAGTGGCATTTCAGAGAGGGAGTCATTCTACTAAACAGGGCTAAGGAAAACGCATGTATAAGAACATCTATTCACTGGCACTCAGGTCCACAATGAGCTTGGATTAAATAATTTTTAAAAAAAATGGTCAAATTGAAAAAACTATTCCAATAACCAAAGCGGATATATACTGCACAAAGTAATGTAACCAACATAAGGGGTGGGGTGCAGATGTATACATATTTAATAAAATATGTCTTTCAACAATGAGGTAACAGGACATTTATAAGAATCTTTTTTACAGTATATTTTTGAAGAGGTTAAGCATCTTTTCATAGCCGTAGGCAACAACTACCTAAATATAAAATACGCAGCGTCTCATGTTTGTAATCAGTCAATTAAAATAAAACTGACTAAACAGTACAAAATTAAAATTCTTAATGTAATTTGGCAGTCATGCAATTATGTATTTTAGATCCTACAAGAGTTTTGAAACATAAAAAAAAAAGAAAAAAAAAGAAAATGGTTCACAGTCCAAAAGAGGTTAAGAACCCTTGACTTGGATGGTTCCACAAAAGATAGTCAATTTTGGAATTGGCACAAGGTAGAACTTCCACTTGTGCACCATTATTGGGCCATTGCAGATAAATTAATTAATCAGCAATCAATTAATCAGCACTTCCACCTTATACACTATCGTTCTAAAATTTGGGGTTGGTCACCAGGGAAAGATCACGTGTATATTAGGTCTGTGTATGGTAGGCAGCAACGTAATATACAGTAGGCTATCTACTGCTGTTAATATTAACCAAACAACAAAAGGCAAACAGAAAAATCACTCACTGCTCTTGATTAAATAACTTTAGTAGCTTTAATAAGAATACATTTCTTACTTGAATGTTGCTGTTAAATGCTCTGACGAGGAGATGGCGGACTGTGTACAGCTCGCTCAGGGGAGGAGCTAAGCTAAAAGGGCAGATCGTCACCATTCATAGGCAGGGCTTCCCCTACTGTTACGTAAGATAAGGGGGAAATCTGGAACTGCTCATTTGGAGAGACTGTTTATGATTTATGGGGATTATAAAAAAGGAGTGTGTGGATTTTTACTATTATAGGCTGGTTGTACACACACTGTGGATACAAATCTGTATTCAAAAACATTATAAAAGTGAATTTTACATAACAGGTCCCCTTTAAAGGGATAGTTCACTCAATCATTAAAGTCATTATTCATTCAGCCTCATGTCATTCCAAACCCATAAGACTTTCGCTCATCTTCGGAACACAACTGAAGATTTTTTTTTTATGAAAATGATCGTGTCTCTTCAAAAAAAAAAGTAAACTACTCAATTCATATGGATTAGTTTCAGAAAGCTCTCAGATTTTATCAAAAAGATCTTCATTTGTGTTCCGAAGATGAGCGAAAGTCTTACAGGTTTGGAACAACATGAGGGTGAGTAATTAAAGTGTCATGAATATTAGATGATTAGATGAAAGGTCTAATAGTTTCATCACGTATGTCAACACTACAGTCTCTGAAAGGACGACACACGTCAGTTTAAATCAGATAGAGAAATGGCATAGTTACTTTTTTGTCCATTGTTCTTGGTTTGAGTTCTTGGTTGATTTTCTGTTTACATTGTCTTCTATCTATCAGAATAATGTGTCATCACAATTATGATCAGATGTAAGGCTGAATCAGTGTCCTTATTTGGGTGTGTGTGTCATATATATATGTTTTTTTTTTTTTTTTTTTTGTACATAATTTATCTTGGGTATCTTCTGTCGCTTCCAGAGGGCAGTACTAAATGAAAAAAAATTATATTTCAACAAAAACAGAAAAATGTGGACATCTTTATCCTGTTCAAAAGTTTTCACCCCCCGGCTCTTAATGCATCGTGTTTCCTTCTGGAGCATCAGTGAATGTTAAAACAACTTTTAAAAAAGGTTCTGAGTATATTGTATATTGTATATTTTATATATATATATATATATATATATATATATATATATAAAATTTGAAGAAGACATGATGAAATATGTGCACATACACGGTGCTGGTTAATGTTTAGAGCAATAGATTATATGAAATATGTCTATAAAAACTTGAAACATGCTTGCTTAAGTCCATATATGATCTATGATCCATGTGACGAGTGTTGTTAAACACATCGTGTCATTCCATGCAGAAACCGCTCAAATGTGTACTCTGCGCTATCACAAATTAAAGGGGGGGGTCTAATGCCATTTCATGCATTCTGACCTATTTACACTGTTAGAGTTGGATTCTCTTGCTAAGCATGGCCAAAGTTTCAAAAAACAAGTTGGAAGAGCACATACACACACATCAACAAGAGCAAGAGAGCGCGCCCATCAACGTGCTTTGTTCGGGTTACGGAAGTCATCGGCAGCGCTGCACAGGACTTGCTCGAGAAAGAATTTATCACTTTGTTTTTAGACCACGAAATCAACAATGTCAACAAAGAAGTGTGTTTTTGGTTGTGAGGGAAAGATAACCTTGCTTCCCCCAGCATTAAGTGGAGCTAAGAGATTTGTGGTCACGCATTACGTTGTTGCGCTCTCGACATTTGTCATTAAAATAACCGCCTTAAATTAACTACCAAAATAAGGATAAATTTGTGTCTGAAAGTTGCAATCACTTTTTTTTATTGGTTAAAATTAAGAGACACTACGCAAAAGCTGCACGTGCTCATCACTCTTAGGCTTTGCCTAAGGCACGCCTCCAGGATGCTATACTACTCTATATGTACTCAAAATTAACGAGATTGGCCGAAACTGTGTGTGTTATGTACCCTTTAAATATTGTAACCGTGATATTTCCTATGTGTTTGTAGTCAAACTGTAGCTCTAAATACATCACAGGGAAAATGCAAACAGCAATTTCATGTTACTGAGGAAACATACACTTATATGTGCCTGAAGGACAACAGCGCAGTTGAACAGGCAGAAGTGAATGGACAGTAGTGCGCCGATATTTGGTAATGCGATATATCGCGATAATGAATATGCACGATATTGTTATCGTGGGCACTTCAAAACACCAGGAATAATAATTTATTACCAATTATTAATATTTTTATAATGCATTTAAGAATACTTTCCCCATCAACCGTATAAAATGCACAACACCAATGTATGCTGCGTCAAAGGGACACGCGCTCAGATGTAAACAAGCCCAACGCGCATGAGAAGCACATGGCGGAATGAGTGAAGGAGACACGCTGAATGAAAGTGCACGTTCACTCTCTGACAGCAGAGGGCGCTGATGTTGGACAGCGTGCGTCATATAAAACTCTCCTCAGTAATGCGTAATATAGCGTAGTGCTTGGATTAAAAGAGTTTATTCTCATGAATAATGAGAATCTTTATTATGAATAAATGCAGAGAAGCGCTAAGAAACTGATGACGTCAGCTCGTTCGTCCAGCCCCGACTGGAGCCCTGGCAGCCAATCACCACTCCGGATCTTGCCGGTATTACGCATTGACGTCAGAAGCTCGACTTGCAAACCGGACTTGCAAAGCTGCTTTTCAAACCGCAAGACAGAAATTGCTCTAAAAAAAAAATGCAAAAATTACTACTTTCCACTTATGAATAAAATTAATGAGTACCTTTAGTGTTTTTAATGATAGGCAGCCTGTACATGTCTGTTCACATCTCAAAAAAATGTTTTTTGGGGTTTCATGACCCTTTAAATTACAGAATTTTCATTTTTAGGCAAACTATCTGATATTGAAATGTAATTCTTTGTAACCATGTAAAGGTTGTTACTGCCAATTTTAATCAATTTAACGCCCCCAAACTTTCGAAGGGCAGAGAATGTACTAATGTGTATTCTGCTGTGTGAATTAGTTGTGTGCAGAAGTGTCGATATGACCCCAGAAGCCATCCTTTGATCAGATTGTCTGAGCAGATAAGTTAGCGGATCTTACCCTGATCTGATTGCGCAGCTGCTCTGCCTCCTGCCGCAACTGCTCCAGCTCACTCATGGTCCTCCAGGTGTTTCACTCCCTTTCCAGCTTTGATAAAACTGAACACACCAAACATAAAGCCACATTAAGTAGTCAATAAAGGAAGTAAAACGAAGCACTCATGCTGGATCAATAATTCAAGCTACTCACACAAACAATATTCATTAGAATGTCATGTCAGAGGTCTCATAGACACAGTAAGATGAACCCTTTGGACACAATTTGTGGTGAACACAGAAAGTGATCCAGTAGCACTAATGTTTTCACTATACTGAATAGAACTAGCGGCTCACTGTATCATACAATTCAGCGAAGGAACCTATTGCAGCTATAGCACTGCAAACTGAAGAGCTGGGCACGCTGTGCTCCTTTGTTTAATGAGGAGCAGCACTGTTTGGCACTGCCTACTAGTTGATTTCCCTAAAAATATAACTAACACTACCACAAAAAAGCCAGCTTATTAAGTTGTTTAAAACGTTGAGGTTATATGATACTCAACAAGGGAAACAAAACACTCATTCAAAGGCCATATGCTAATTTATCAGTCTAAAAAAGGGTTTCCACATCTTTTCATTTGAACTTTTAGAGTTTTAGACTCTCTCAAATCTTAAAATGTCCATGTTTCCATGACTCAATTAACCTAATCTATACCTTTCAGTCTTATTGCAGCCTAACAGCAAATACTGAGTAGATGAATATGAATTCCAACATTGGTGGTTTGACACAATACAGGAATACCCCTAGAGATCGTTCAGGACTACCCTGCCCTCGGTGAAATCTGTACATTTCAGCATAAGTTTTTTTTTTTAGGGAAGCACAGTAGCATGACTGCAAGCAATGTTGCTAAAAACAGGAAGATTGCTTGTCCCAACCCTAGCAGTCAAATTACAGGAAAGTAAGCAATGATCAGTGTGCATTTTAAACAAGCTTTCCATTATAAGATACTGTACACATTAACTGACAACAGTATAAAACGAATTTAAAAAAAAAAAAAAAAAAAAAAAAAAAGCTCAGGTTGATTAAAATATTGGAGCATCTTCTTAAGTGGGGGAAGAAAAAATAAATAAAAAATAAATCCAGCTAGTTCGGGCACATTAAATCCATTTTAATCCAAAATGGTTATGTTACATCCGGGTGTTTATAATCCTTAATCCAGATGTGTTAATCTCTCATTTAACCTGTGACACTCAAAGAGTCTGTTAAGATTGTTGCGATAAACTCGAAAAACGCAGTTGTAAATTAAACATCCACACAGTGACGAAAATTTTGGCCGTTAATTGTTACATTTGTGTTGGTCACCAAGTTTAATACGATAAAACGCAATGTGTAATACTGATGTTCACGTACATTTCACATTATTCGAAGCTAGCCAACTGTTTTGACAACAGAATCAATACCACATGTTGCACTAGGCAGAAATCTCTATAGAATCCACCATTTAAACGACAAAAGGTATAAAAGAATATTTCTCTGTAGATCTGTCATCCGTCAAGTTAATCACGGAGTTATATTATGATTTGGTTAGTTTGGTTAGCACAGTGGCTAGCGAGCGGTGACTGTATCATGTCAGTTACTCCAGACCACCACACAAACATTGACACATTACCTGATGTAGAAACACTACAAAATCCTGCCGCGTGTAAGGGTTAGCAGACTTTTCTTTCTTTTCTCTTTTTTTTTCAAAATGTTAACGCGGTCATGTCGTTAACATCAAAAACAAGGCATCGGGCGCCAAATTTACTAGATTCAAGGCAATTCACAGAGCCGATTACCACACCCATACAGATATTGAGAGCATGGCAACAATTGGATGGAGGGGGGAAACGAAACGGTGCAGAGTTTTTTAAACAGAAGATATTCAGTGTACCGGTGTAAAAATGAGTAAAATGTGTCTCTCGGTACTTTATATAATATATTATTATAAAGCTAATGTATTTTATCAAAACAGTTTGACAACTGTCTACGCCTACCTAATCACGTCACCCGCGCTTGAAATGGTTCTGGCTATCAGCTTCCTCAATTATGAAAATTACTGAAGTAGTTTGATACATTGGATGCAGTCACAGATTTGTAACAATACGCATGCATTAAGTAGACTTATAAGAAAATAGCCATTAGAATAGTGTGCTCTGCCATTTTAAAAATGCAAATATATTAAAAATACATAAATGTGTTTATAAATTGCTACTTTCTATAACTATGAAATGAATGTCTATGATATTAGTTACTATTTTAGCAAAGTTTCCTTTTGAACCTCATCACAACATAAGATTCCCACCTATTTAAAGCCACAGAATACACTGGGTGGTTGCCAGTTTGCCCCTTCTCAGAGTGACTATCAATTTCAGAGCAAATGTGTTAAAATAATAATAATATACTAATAATAATTTGGCTAATAAGACTTATTTGGAATTTAATTTTAAAGTGAATTATTATGTAATGTTTTGGAACAATATACAAATAAAGCATTAGGCAACAGTGTCAAGAATGAAACTGTCTGTGGCAATCCATGGGTTAAGAAATGCAAACCACACACTCACTGCTTCATCATCTCACTCTTGCTGATCTATAAACCCTGTCTAAAGCAGTCAAGTGAAATAATAATCAAGTTACAAAACCAGTATTAAGTGACATTTAGTCTTACCTAGTATGTTGAAGTCCACCAGTGAGAGGTTGGTCAATGGAAGCACACAGCTCCCTTTGTAGTGTTTGTGTGTGTGTGTGTGTCTGTGTTTGTGTTTGTGTGTGTGTGTGTGTGTGTTTGTATGTCTATGCTGATGGGAGCACTGCCACCGGGATAGGCAGTAGGGACTTTAGTAAATGGCCAGCACATCTACACTGGGAGCTACTAGTGGTGACAAGGTGGGGCTGGATGGGGGAGGCTGAATAGTGAAAGTGGGAAGATGAGGTCTTAAAGAGACAGCAGTTGTCACTGTCTGTTCATTTGGTCAGTGTCACAACTGAGTAAGTGTTAAACAAAACAATGACTGTCCTGTGCATTTAATTATTTACCGTTTGTTTACATTATCTGGGTACATGCACAAAAAGCAAGAATGATTCTTTAAAGAGTTAGTTCACCCAAAAATGAAATTTCTTCCATTAATTACTCACCCTCATGTCCTCCCAAACCCGTAAGCCCTTTGTTCATCTTCTGAACACAAATTAAGATATTTTTGATGAATTCCGAGGGTTTCTGAACTACACATATAAGCAGCAATGTCAATGCACCTTTTGAGGTCAAGAAAGGTATCAGAGACATTGTTAAAATAGTCAACGTGACTACAGTGGTTCAACCTTAATGTTATGAAGCGACAAGAATACATTTTGTTCAAAAGTTGCTCACGTGTACACCATCTGCCAATACTGAGCCAGCATTTGGACGTAAACACAGAAGCTCTGCACTGTGTTCACTACGTCAACTGCGTATGACAACAAAAAGTATTCTCATCGCTTCATAACATTAAGGTTGAACCACTGTAGTCACGCTGACTATTTTAACAATGTCTTTAATACCTTGAATTTGCTGATCAAAACAAGCCCATTAGTTTGATTTCACACATCCTGCTCCACTGGATGAACATCATATCTGCATTTTTGTATCGCATATGATTTCAGCTTCAATGAAAACTACTTGTTCAAAACTGCTTACATAAAAAAAAAAAAAATCAACCTTGAAAGTCAAAAGTCAAATTTAGGGCTGAGAGTTTCCTTGCATGCATCCAAAGGTACTGACAGAAATAAAGTGATTCTGGTTACAAAGGAAGTACTTTGAGTCACTATATATCTGAGGATGACATGACAGGTCATGAAACATGACTCTGCTAAGACATCCACCTCACATCCTCACTGTTGCCTAAAATCATAAAGAAATCCATAAGCTAATTTAAGCCATTCTCCTTTTCAACCACACAGCTTTATTTTCAGAGCCTTGTTGATGTAAGTTGTCTAACATTTCAAGTCATGGTGAAAGGAAGAAATCTTGGATAAGCCATATCAAATATAATGCTTACAGTATGTAAGGCCATCCAAGGTTATGTCTTGATTTTTGTATATTAATACACACAAAAATATATATTTTAATATTTTTACATTTACATTTTTAAATTAAAATATATAATATATGTTAAAGGCAGTGTTGGGTTATTAATTCTAGACTAAATGTCAGCATTTACTCAACTCACTTGCACAAAAACAGATTCAGTATTCCTCAAAATGAATAAAAACAGTAAAACAGAAACTCAGAATATTACGCAAACCTGCAATTAATCTACATTTGTTAAATTACACATATACTTTATGCATTTAATCTCACTTTATTAAGAAATTTCTTTGCTGCTGACCTTTTATGATCCAGTTTAAGCACACTAATAAGCAAAAATGACTTTAGACAAACATCATATTTGTGTTTCATTTTTATTTTTTTATTATTGCTGAAAAGTGTTGAACTTTCTTCTCCCGCATCCTATTGTTCTGTGATCCAGAATGGCAGCACAGCTGAAGGGTTTGTTTGAGCTGCGCCCTCTACTGTACAGGTGTGAATTTGCATTTCTTTCAACCTGAGGCTTATTTGTTTTACTTTTGGTGTGAAAGGGCCTTTACATTTGCAAAAAAAAAAAAACAAAAAAACTTTTTTTTTGTTATTAAAAAACAAACAAGCAAGCCCAGCCCAGATGAGAGAAAGCAACAGAAGTAACGCAATATTGTAATGGATTACTTTTAAAAGTAACTTTGCCCAAAAGTGCTTAAAGGTGACATTTGTACCACTGCATTACTTCAGACAGAAGGAAAGCAGTGTTTAGTATGCGCCTGTGGGGGGTGCTCCAGTAACACTATTTCTAGATCATTTACAGGTCAGTGATCACCATAGTGATCACTTAGTTTTGAAATGAAAAAAAAAAAGAGACATCATAATTCAGTTCTTCTAAAATACAACTTTAATAAATAGTTTATAAATGCATCTTGGCTATATTACCTGTTAATGTAGGAGAGACTGAAAGATGATACTTGATGGGTAGACATGCATACATTTTATGACTGTTCATTCCATGAAATAGTCTATTTTACATGAATAAAAATTGAATACATTTCCTTCTGCTATTCTACGTTTTTTTTGTTTTTTTGGGGTTTTTTTGCCAGTAATTATATTTATAGTTACATGACAGCTCTGATCATAGCAAAACTAGTGTGATTTACTACAAGACAAGTGTCATTAATGCCCGCATACTGTGCTCATACATGGCATATGATTTTAAATATTGTCATATATAGTATGCTTGGTGTTGGAATTTTGCTCTATGTCAAAAATGCACATTTATAGTAGTTACATTCACTTTAAAGTTAAAATAAGGGACCACGAAGAGAGGAAAATCTGTTTTCTGTATCACATGCAATCATCAGATTTTCCAAATCTTCTGTAAGATTAAAATTGTAGATGCATCTAATAAAGCAATTTTATCTGTCTTTTCCCAAACAAAATTATTAAGGTTATTAATGTTATTTATGTCTTTAAACACTGTCTCATTCAATGCACTTCAATCACCTCAGCTCACTCCTGTTACTCTGACTCCAACTAATAATGCATAGTGTCAAAATTATAAAGACAAATCTGAATAAGGACACCCACTAAGATTTTTTGGTAAATTTAGAAAGAAAAAAAAGAAAAAACACAATAGTGGTTTGCATAGTTATTTCTTCAAAGAAAATATCCAGCCTAATGCTATACAAAGGAGCTGAAATCATAATGTTCTAGCACATGGTTTTTTCACTATAAACTGTTATATGTATGCACGATAAAGGGATTTCAGTCTCATTAAAATGCACTTCAAACTTACCAGGCCCAACGACTCAACTGTATGACCAAGATGTTGTTGTTCGTAGATTTTGTGAATGTATCCGGCCCCTTTAAACGTTTGGGCTAACGGTCTTAAATGAACTCGCTCACTTTCAACATGATACTGCTTTTGCTGTGACCTTTCATGCAGAGTCTTTGAAGTTGCTCCCCACCGAGCCCTGATCTAGAATGCCCCGGAGCACACAGCATTAAAAGGGGCTTGCTGGAAGACAGATGGCCTGGGGAACACGCCCTGCCTGCACACCTGGGTATACAGTAGATCACCCTGAGAGGGTGTTGTGTCCTAAAGTCAAATTCAGCTAGGCTGCAACCAAAATTGCATACTTCCCTATCTACTATATAGTAGAAGAAAAACAGTATGTGACAAACAAAATATGTCTGAATTCACAGTTCTCATAAAAGAGTGGCCAAAAAGTACCTGGATGACCTAATACTTCTGGTGAGATTCTGAAGTGTGCATTTGATGGACACTTTACTATCCCATAAGGCCACGGGAGAGGATTTGTGAATGACAGTGAAGCGATGCAACTTACACTGGCAGTTTCACATAACAATGACAGCATTGCGGATGTAGTATGTCTGGATTACATTCATACTACACACATTCAATCTATATAGATCTTATTTTTTTAGCTATCGTGAAGTAATTACTTACCTACTCAAGAGAGTATGCAATTTCAGATACAGCCCTAGTGTCATTCCTCACACTGAACTTGACATCACTGGGTTTGGTAGAGGATGAATTGACTGGCTATATGGCCACGCTCTTTTCAGTGGAACAACAACGCAACCTTGTGGTGAGGAATGTGAATTAACATTGTAAAATGAACATGAAAAACACAGAACAAAGGTTCTTGAGATCTGAACTGGTCATGATAGATAGCTAGGTTCTTTGAAGAGTAATATTCAGTTCTAATCCATAAACTAAACAAAATCCTCCCATATTCCCCAACAAAGTTTTGGTTCATTTTTCTCAAGTATACAAAGTTTTCAGATACAGTAAAATATAACTAACATCAAGAAAAAGTGCTTTTGCTCTCACTTTCTGTCATGTATTCCTCTAGTTTCAAAAACCTTCACATACCTCTTCTGTTTGTGCTCTATAGAATATAAACGCTCTCTTCAGTGGCCTCTGAAGAAAGCAAAGGCTGCCCATAAATACAACAAAAATAGCTGTGCACACTCTGCATATTAAATTGACATCCTGTATTCACTTGAGCCTAACTTTGTGCCTACTGTTAGTGAATAATAGATTTCACAGGTCCGAGTTTGATCACATGTCCATGTTGAAGGCCCTCATTAGAAGGTCCAGATCTCCCACGCTTGCTGCCTGGAAAAGTTCTGGCTGGTCCATGAGTGAGAGGGCGATCCGCAGAGCTGCCCAAATGTTGCTGGACATCACCTGATGGCTCTTGCTCTTCCTCTGCTGGTGCAGAGCTGTCAAGAAGTTGCTCACTGCCTCTCTGCGAGAGAAAAGAGAGAGGTAAAGCATTGAAATAAAGTTTCAGACTTTATTTGTTCAGCCTTCTGCTTTAGTCTGCTTTAGTAGGTGTGTTCTTTGATACCAATCTTTCATTTGAAGGCCATGTTTCTAGCATCTGTAAAACCGCATTCTTCCATCTTAAAAATATATCTAAACTACGACATATGCTCTCGATGAAAAATGCAGAACAGTTAGTTCATGCGTTCATGACCTCAAGGCTAGATTACTGTAACGCTCTACTAGGTGGTTGTTCTGCTCGCCTGATAAATAAACTACAGCTCGTACAAAATGCAGCAGCTAGAGTTCTTACTAGAACTAGGAAGTATGACCATATTAGCCCAGTTCTGTCAACACTGCATTGGCTTCCTCTTAAACATCGTATAGATTTTAAAATCTTGCTAATTACCTACAAAGCACTAAATGGTGTAGCTCCCCAGTACCTGAGCGAGCTATTAATGCATTATAGTCTATTGCAATCTCAGAATTCAGGCCAGTTGATAATAATTAGAATGTACCAGTAATGTACCAGTTATCAATGTAAAGCTGC
The DNA here is from genome assembly GCA_037101425.1 of Elopichthys bambusa. Classification (NCBI taxonomy): domain Eukaryota; kingdom Metazoa; phylum Chordata; class Actinopteri; order Cypriniformes; family Xenocyprididae; genus Elopichthys; species Elopichthys bambusa. Next base: position 22,806,643 of record CM074437.1, on the reverse strand, counting down.
TTTGACACAATCTACATTGTAAAAAGCGCTATATAAATAAAGGTGACTTGACTTGACTAGTATCCACACTAAGGAGACATACAGTTCTTTTCCATTAATCCTTGCTCATTGGTTCAGTTCATTACCGATGAGCCCCCAGGTTGATGCAGCTGATGCCGAGGTTGTATCTTGAGCGGATGAAGCCTGGCTGGAGCTCCAGAGCTCTGGTGTAGGCCTCCACTGCCTCCTCACTGCGGTCCCCATTTGCCAGTGTGGCCCCGAGCCGATTCCACAGAAGATAGTCCTATGAAAACACAGAATTGGTAGAGTAAAGGGCAGTCTAGGACAAGGGGTTTCCAGCTGGGTTCCAAGGACCACTAGGGGGTCGCAAGGTGGTACTATTATGTTATATTAAACTTTATTTATATCTCAAAGTGCTTTACAATAAAGCAAAGCTTTACAATAAGCATAACACTTCACATGAAAACAAGTCAAACTACTATAAATAAAGGATTAGTTTCACTTTTTTAAACGAAAATTAGCCCAAGCTTTACTCACTCTCAAGCCATCCTTGGTGTATATGACTTTCTTCTTTCTGATGAACACAATCGGAGTTATATTAATATCCTGACGCATCCGAGCTTTATAAAGCAATGCATTTGTGTAAGAAATATCCATATTAAACAAGTTATGAAGTAAAATATCTAGCTTCCGCCAGACTGCCTTCCGTATTCAACTGAGGAAGAAAGCTTAACTGACGTGACGGCAGTTAGTTTTTTTTTCGTAACGTAAGGCGGAAGCTAGATATTTTACTTCATAACTTGTTAAATATGTTTGTTTTTGTTTTTTTTACACAAATGCATCGATTTGCTTCAGAAGGCCTTTATTAACCACCCCGGAGCCGTGTGGAGTACGTTTATGATGGATGGATGCGGATGGATGTTTCTTCAGCTTCATACTCATTGGTATCTCTCAATGCCATTATAAAGCTCTGATGCGTCAGGATATTTATTAATATATCTCTGATTGTGTTCATCAGAAAGAGGAAAGTTATTTACACCTAGGATGGCTTGAGGGTGAGTAAAGCTTGGGGTAATTTTCATTTGAAAATTAACAAATCCTTTATTATAACATAAGTTTAAAAATTAAACTCGCTTTATAATGATAAAAGATAAAACTATTATACATAAAATGCATAACAAAAAATGGAAATTAATATTTATTAGAATTAATAATAAAAGACAACATATTTTGAATTCTTCAGAAAATTCTTCCAAAATCATTACAAGCTAAAGTAAAAAGATGAATTTTTAGCTTTAATTTAGTATTCATTTTCAAATGTATACATTTAACAGTAAGTAGAAAAAGTTACACTATCAACTTAATAAAAAACTAAATTTTCCTTTCAAGGGAACTCGCGTTGCGTTGAGAAATTGACGCTTTGGGAACGCAACGCATGATGTCGTCATGAAGCACGTGTGAAATCCATCCAATGGTGTGACAAGACGTCAGAAGCGGGTGATGTCACGGCCAGGAAGCTATAAAGCACACTCAAACAAAGCAACGTTAGCTTCTGTGTCTTCAGTTGCGCTTTGTGTGATCTCGTATGTCTTATTTGGTGTTGTTTGTCTCACATTATAAGCATTATCATTATCATTATGGCGGACAAGCAGTTTAGATCACGGGTGGGGATACACACGATCTTTGTGTAGCTTGTTTGGGAGCGGAGCATGCTCGGTCAGCACTCGAGGGTGCTGGCTGTGAGCACTGCGATCTCCTTCCTTTACGGACACTCCGCTCCCGCCTGGCGCTGTTTGATGAAAGCGCTCAGGCTCGCGTTCCCCAGGGTTCGGGTCCAGCTGCTGCCGAGGCACAGCGTCGATCCAGATCTTGGGGATCGCAAATGGACTTGTTAGAGGGGTTTGAGACGGGCCCTGCCCTATCTCAGCCCTCACCTGACAGGTCCAGTGCTTCCCAGTGTTTGGAAGCACGCTTTGCAGTTCCTTCCACATTGGGAGAAGCACCGGTGCTCAACGTGACCAGATCCGAGGAGTTGGATGTGGAGAGCACCGATGTGGGGGAGAGTGAGGACTCGCCATCCCATTCTCCCGCCTATGAGGAACTGGTGGAGGTTATAACTCGTGCTGTTGCCAAGTTAAACATCGAATGGCCAGCAGAGAGACAGGACGTTCATCCCAAAAGTAAACTTGATGAACGCTTCCTGCCCTCTCCAGCACAGCCTCCGCGTCGGGGTCTCCACACTGAGGTGTGGAGATCCTGGAAGAAACCAGCCTCCTATCGTGTGCATAGTGCTCAGACCACGCACTATGCATCAATAGTGGGGCTTAAAGAGCACGGCTATGGGGCGATGCCTAAAGTGGAGGAGACGCTTGCGAGCTATCTCTCTCCACAGTCAGCATCGTCCTTAAAGGCCCCGACGCTGCCCACCAAGCCTGTTAGAGTTACGTCTGGGCTGGTGGGCAAAGCGTATCAAGCTTCGGGCCAGGCTGCAGCATGCCCTCACATCATGGGCGTGCAGCAGACCTACCAAGCTGATTTGTTGGGGGATATTGATGAGGGCGGGGGAATTACTCCCAAAGTAGTTAAATGAGCTACGTCGGGCTGCCGATTTGTCTCTCTGGGCCACTAAGGAGACGGCCAGATCTGTGAGCCGTGCTATGGCAGCCCTGGTGGCCACAGAGAGGCACCTATGGCTAAACCTCAGCTCTATTAAGGATAAAGACAAGAACTTCCTTCTGGACGCCCCGCTTACGCCTCCTGGCCTCTTCGGTCACGCAGTCAATACTGTCGTCGAGAGGTTTCAGGAGGCCAACAAGCAAGCGGCAGCGTTCCAAAAGCTCCTCCCCCGTCGCTCTCATACCCCCAGGGCTGCTCAGCAACACCAGCAGCCCCAAACATCGAAAGCCAGCTCCTCACAACACCGTGCCGCGCAGAAACAGAGCATTACCACCCGTACTCCCCCTCAGAGACATGGGGGGCCGGGTGGTCACTCTCAACCGCAGCCTTCAAGGGGTAGGGCAGATCTGAGGACCGTCCTCATCGCCAAGAAGGCTGCGGGGAAAAAGTCCTGATGCCAGCAGCGTCAGGACCCTGAGGGCAGCCCCCTCCAAAGGGAAGTGGTTTACACCTCAGTATACGGTGCCCACTTCTCTTCGGTGCCCTCAGGGGGCCGTTCTGCCAACCCTGCCACCTTGTGTGTTTCAGGGCACAGCGGTCCCCAGCGAACATTCACCCAAGTGTCTGCCCGGAAACGTAGCGGTGCTGGGGTGTTCGCTCCCTCCGAGGAGGGTCTCAGAGCGATCAGTTCGGTTGCCCCCTGCCAGTGCGCCGCCTCAGGGCGCCGAGCTGGTTATTCAAAAGACACCAGAGGCCAGTCTCGAGAGACTGGTTCCCTTAGTAGAATATCTGACAGCGTGGAAGCTACTGCCAAGTATTTCTCAATGGGTCCTGCATACAATCGAAAAAGGTTATGCCATTCAGTTTGGGTCTCGCCCACCTAGGTTTATGGGGGTCCAACCCACCGTGGTGGGCCCCAAGCAGGCTCTGGTTCTGGAACAGGAAGTAAAAACTCTATTGGAGAAGGGAGCCATAGATTATGTACTTCCCTCTGACAGAGAGAACGGTTTCTACAGCCGTTACTTTATTGTTCCAAAGAAGGATGGCGGGTTGCGTCCCATTTTGGATCTGCGTCAACTGAACCAGTCAGTTATGAAGCTCAAGTTCAAGATGTTAACATTGAGGCAAATCGTGTCACAGATCAGGTCCGAGGACTGGTTTGTCACGATCGACCTCAAGGACGCATACTTCCATATCTCCATCCTTCCACATCACAGGAAGTTCCTGAGGTTTGCTTTCGGGGGCAAAGCTTACCAATATCGGGTTCTTCCATTCGGCCTAGCATTATCACCCCGCACATTCACCAAATGTATGGACGCAGCCCTGGCACAACTTCGTCTTCAGGGCATTCGTGTTCTCAATTACATAGACGATTGGTTAATTTTGGCTCAATCGCAACAGTTAGCGGTTCGGCATTGAGATGTCGTCCTCGCTCACATGAAGAGGCTGGGGTTAAGGTTAAACGCCAAGAAAAGTGTGCTTTCTCCAGTTCAGAGAACTACTTTTCTGGGCGTGGTTTGGGACTCTGTCTTTCTCCTGCTCACATCGAATCAATCCTTTCTACCGTAAACCGGATAAAGCTAGGCCAGTCACTCACTGTAAAACAGTTTCAGAGACTGTTGGGGCTGATGGCAGCAGAATCCAACGTGATACCCTTTGGTCTGTTGCACATGAGACCCCTGCAGTGGTGGCTCAGAACCAGGGGATTCTCCCCGAGGGGAAATCCTTTTCGCATGATCAAGGTCACGTGGCGTTGCTTACGTGCCCTGGCCATGTGGAAGAAACCCTGGTTCCTATCCCAAGGGCCCGTGTTGGGAGCTCCTTGTCGTCGCAAAACACTAACGACAGATGCTTCCCTCACGGGCTGGGGAGCGGTCCTAGACGGACGTTCGACTCAAGGTCTGTGGGGCGGTCACCACCTCTCCTGGCACATCAACTGCCTGGAGATGATGGCTGTCTTTCTGGCTCTCAAGAGTTTCCTCCTAGACCTCAGGGGCCACCATGTTCTTGTCCGGTCAGACAACACATCGGTGGTCGCCTATATAAATCACCAGGGGGGTTTGCGTTCGCGTCCACTCTCCAAACGGGTGCACCAAGTCCTCCTGTGGTCCCAGGGGAAATTACTGTCTCTCAGGGCAGCATATATCCCCGGGGTCCAGAATACCGGAGCAGACGTCCTGTCGAGGCAGGGGCTGAGGCCCGGGGAATGGAGGCTCCATCCCAAGGTGGTGGAGCAAATATGGGGGGTTTTCGGCCAGGCTCAAGTGGATCTTTTTGCGTCTCGAGAGACTTCTCACTGTCCACTCTGGTTCTCCCTCACACATCCAGCTCCTCTCGGACTGGATGCTATGGTACAGACGTGGCCGAGGCTTTCCCCCGATCGCTCTGCTCCCGGGAGTTCTAGAAAGAGTTCGCCGGGACCATGTCCGGCTCACCTTGGTAGCCCCGCGCTGGCCGGGCAGAGTGTGGTTCTCGGACCTGGTATCTCTCCTAGACGGCTCTCCCTGGGAGATTCCGATCAGGAGGGACCTTCTGTCCCAGGCAGGGGGCACAATTTTCCACCCCCGCCCAGAACTCTGGAACCTGTGGGCTTGACCTCTGAGGGGGCCCAGCTCATAAATTCTGGTCTCTCAACTGAGGTTGTAGGGACCATTCTCCAATCTAGAGCTCCCTCCACGAGGAAGTTATACGCCCTGAAGTGGAAGCTTTTCACTTCTTGGTGCAGTGGTCGTCAGTTTGATCCAGTTTCCTGTCCCGTTGGTGCGGTCCTGGAATTTCTGCAGGAACGATTCACTGCAGGGTTATCCTTCCTCTGTGGCACCCTGAGGCTGAGGCCTGCGGTACGCACGAGGGTTCCGGCTTGGGATTTGGCCGTGCTCCAAGGCCTTTCCCTAGCCCCCTTTGAGCCTATTGAGGAGGTCCCAGTCAAGTTTTTGACCCTCAAAACTCTGTTCCTCCTCGCTATATCTTCCTTAAAAAGAATAGGAGATTTGCAGGCCCTTTCGGTTGCCCCCTCATGCTTGGAATTCGCACCCAGGATGGTGAAAGCCTTCCTTCAGCGCCCACTTCAGACACTTTAAGCTAGCGTTGCTTTGTTTGAGTGTGCTTTATAGCTTCCTGGCCATGACGTCACCCGCTTCTGACGTCTCGTCACACCATTGGACAAATTTCACACGTGCGTCATGATGACATCACGCGTTGCGTTCCCAAAGCGTCAATTTCTCTTCAGGGAACAAGGTTACAGTCGTAACCGAGACGTTTTTTCCAGGTACAATGACATGTATTTTAAATAATGTTTTTTATACTTGATTGTGACTGACTAGAAGGCGGTTCTTTGCCTCCACGTCGTGCATTAAAATCGTTTAATGCACAGCTAGCCATGAATTATCTCTTAAATTACATACCACATTATATTAACAAAGCTAAAAGTGGTTAAACTAATTTTTTGCGTGTGTGTGTGTGTGTGTGTGTATTTTCAGTTATCCTTTGGTTTTCAAGCTCAGCCTACTAGCTTAACTGACTGCCTTTGATTTGGAAATCATGATTAATATTTATCATAACATATCATAATAAATTATTTTCAACATTGTTTAAAAAAAAAAAACACACACACACACAAAAAAAAAAAAACAGAACAGAACAGAACCCTGCACCCAAATCAATGCATATAGTTTGTATGCATGAACTACCAAATTAATATGCATTACAGATTGCTATATTAATTTTTTTTAACAAGCTTAAAAACACCTACAGTGCTGTTAGGACAGCTCTGAGAAACTAAATGATCTGTAGTATTAAAAATAGTGATGAATAGGACTTTCTGGCTTACCTCAGGTCGAACAGACAGTGCGGCGTTGAAGGCGTCCACAGCTTTGTCAAACTCTGAACTGAGGTTGAAGAGCACACCCAAGCCTGTCTGGAGGTCAGGGTCCACCCCTTCAGTGTTCTGCACTGCTTCCTGATACAGCTCCAACACCTCCACTAGCTGAGAGCTACACACAATACATCATGAACTAGAGCAGGGCGATATGATGACATACACTGTATTGCCAAAAGTATTGGGACACCCCTCCAAATCATTGAATTCAGGTGTTTCAATCACTTCCATGGCCACAGGTGTATAAAATCAAGCCCCTAGGCATGCAGACTGCTTCTACAAACATTTGTGAAAGAATGGGTCGCTCTCAGGAGCTCAGTGAATTCAAGTGTGGTACCGTGATAGGTTGACACCTGTGCAATAAGCCCATTCGTGAAATTGTGCCAAGTGTCAAGTTTGGTGGAGGGAGGATTATGGTGTGTGATTATGGTTCCAGGGAAAGGAACTCTTAGTGGCTGTTCACATGTCGCGTTTTTTTTGCTCGCAAGTCAGTTATTTCAAATGTAGCCGCGTGGCAGGTGCGCTCATAATGAAAGCGACGCGGTCACAGCACGTATGCGGTGAGTTTTCCAGGCGCATCGAGATGAATTCTCAACTTTTCAGAATGCCGCAAGCGCACCGCAGGTCATGTGACAAGGACCAATCGATCAGCTTCGGCCTTTTTGACAAAACAACGAAATATCAGCTGAACAGCTTATCATAGCTGTACAGAGTGGTTTTTATATCTCATCTCCATAAATATATCTAGTAGTAAAGCTAATGCAAGGGCTAGAAATCAATTTATCCTTTGCTGAAACTTCCTACTCCTCGTGGAGAGCGCAGTTCATGGTTGCATAGCGTGTTTTAGACTCAATATGTGAACGGCCCCTTAATGCTTCAGCATATACATGCTTCATCAATAACATTAAGGTTGAACCACTGTAGTCACATGAACTGTGTGAGTAATAAATGACAGAATTTTGATTTTTGGGTGAACTAACCCTTTAAGTCAACCTCCATAAAAATTCTTTAGGACTTTTTGGGTGCAAGAACTACAACACATTCATTTCATACTCATTTAGCAAAAAAACCCTTACGGAAGTAAAATATATGGGAATATACTATAAATTATAATGCAATACAATAAATTTCCATATATGGGAAACTAGTGCTTATATTTTTTAATATACTTCAACATATGCATTGACCATGTATGGCTATATATTGATACATATAAAATATTTAAAAATGAAGACAAAAATAGCATTACATGTAATATTCATAAAGTTTTATCCCTTATTGTGTACATATATTGCACATACATGTTCCCATATAAATGTGAATGCATGGACACACATATACACACATTCATGGAATGAGTTAAAGCAGATTTCTAGTTCCCGGCATGCTTTGCTTCAGACTGTTAAAGGAGAGTAAATGTTAAAATGAAGTGTTATTTCATGCATTTTGTTCAATATTAATATAGGGGAGATCTGTGTTTAATATTCTATTATTTTGGAATTTAAAAAGGTTTCTGGTACGTCTGAGTTTTTGGGGTATAACTGCGCTGAAGAGCAGAGCCTGTGGTTTGGTTGACAATTGGCACCATTAAGATTATAATTACATTATTTAAAAAGTAATGGCTTTGCACTCTTCAACACAGTGATAGTGTCTTTACTAAGCACTTTAGCACATGTAAGTGTGCTTGTGCTTGTGTTAACTAGCTTGAAAAATAAAACATTTATAATGAAAATAATTATAAAATATAAGAAATATATTACATATATTTAATATATTTACACATTAATATATTTCTGTGTTTATACTGCATGAGTAAATATATCTGCAATATATTTATGCACATACAGTACCATATCAGATCACATGCAGTATATATTTATATATTATGAAGTGCATTACTGAATATAAAATTACATACATTATGATATATTAGTAAATATATTGTCAAATATTTTCAATATATGAAAAGTGGCAATTCATTATATATTATTCAATATATTGTATTATATTAACACAATATATTTTTCTGTATATTTTAAAATATACTATTAAATCATTTAATATATATATTGGACTTTAGGAGAAACCCCCCTGCACTCCCCCCACTCAGCATCATAAACAGCACTGTGGAGGCAGTGGAGTCATTCAGGTTCCTGGGCACCATCGTCTCTCAGGACCTAAAGTGGGACACTCACATTGACTCCACTGCGAAAAAGGCTCAGCAGAGACTGTACTTCCTTTGCCAGCTGAGGAAGTTCAACCTGCCACAGGTGCTGCTGACACAGTTTTACTCAGCTGTTATTGAGTCAGTTCTGTGCACTTCTATAACTGTTTGGTTTGGGTCAGCCAGCAAATCAGATATAAGAAGACTGCAACGGATTGTTAGGACAGTTGAAAGGATAATTGGTATGCACCTGCCCAACCTTCAGGACTTGTACAACGTCAGAGTGAAGAAACAGGCAGGTAACATCATCACAGACCCCTCTCACCCTGGACACAACCTGTTTGCACTTCTGCCCTTAGGCAGACGTTACAGATCTCTGTGCAGTAGAACATCTAGGCATAAGAACAGTTTTTTCCCCAATGCTATCTCCAGCTTAAACAGCTAACATAGCAATTACCCCTGTTTTAGTATTCAATTTTAGTACTTGAGAGAGAATGAAAATTAGTTGTGTGTGTGTGTATATATATATATATATATATATATATATATATTATATTCATCCTGCTGTATATACAGTACAAATCTGTATGTCTTCTGTTCCAGATGTATACCACATTAGTATTATTATTTATTTTATTTTACTTATTTATTATTATTTTCTTAGTTTACTTATTTAAATGTTCTTTCTGTTCTCATGTCATATGTATGTGTGTACCAAGAGCTCCTGTAGAAAACCACAACAAATTCCTTGTGTGTTTGTGCACACCTGACAAATAAAGCTCAGTCTGATTCTGATTCTGATCATTCATATATAGGGAATTCATATATTTGTACATCTTACAAATTCAAGCTGATAACCAGGTCAATCTTTTTCTACCTTGTTTGGACTTAAAGATGAAAATCCTCTCATCATTTACTCATGCTCATGTCGTTCCAAACCAACGACATCTTTGAAACACAAAAGTCAGCCAGGATAAGCCCGGATTAGGCCTTAGTTCAATTAGGGCATTTAAAGTAGCTTTTATAAATGTTCACAAAAAAAAAAAAAGTATTACTGGTGTGCATCTTGAGACAAAACAATGCCACTGATATATATTTTAAGATATGTCAGTGCAAGTTACTTTCAGTTAGAACAGTTTAAACATACAATTATTCTAGCTTAATCCTTGTCTGTGAAACCGGGGGTATATCCTAATTTCCCTCACTCTACAACAAATCCATTAAATTTATCGGTATTCAGAACAGAACAAGAATGAAAAATAATAAGTAGCTATTCAATTATATATTAAATTATAAAATAAAATACAAATAAGGCTATAGTGGCATTCATTATAAACAACATACAAATGTCAAAATAAATTTATTTAAAGCGAAGCTGAAACGGCGTTAGGCTCACGTAGACTACCTCTCTCATTCGGCACAATTCCAAATGTTTCAATATTCTCAATCATATATTTGGTTGCTAAACTATATTTTTTATGAAAACAAGGCTTTGTACTTCACTCGTGTTCCAATGTCCACGTAAACAGCATCCTTCACATGCGCAACAATATGTTTGGTTGGGTGCTGGGCATGCTGGGCAGCAAAAAATAAGGCCTATCTGTTTCCGTTAAAAACTGCAAAATTGCATACATTTGATTTGTTTAAAGCAAATAAAATACTATTTGGCTAGTGGAAAAGACTGAGAATAACTCTTCTTTGAAAATGTACTCTGAAATATATTTTATACAATTTTTATTTATTTATTCTAAAACAAGGCAAAGATACTGAATGCTTTTTAGCAATGTAATGTGACAGCACATAGTCCATTTCTCTTATTTTCCAAATGCTAACATGGTCTCACATGGATGGGAATAGGAATGGAAATTATATGCAGATGACATCATGCTTAATAAAACTAGCTGTTGTAAGCTCCGTATATGGTTTAATTACAGCACTGGAATGGAGAAGCGCTAAATTGCAATCTCCTCCTCATGGGAAAGGGATAAATGTACCCATTCAACAAACAATCCAGTCTTCCATCTGGAGAGAGTGTAACAGAAATGCCGTTGTGCGCCTCTGGCCCATTACTGGGAAGGCAGCAACAGATACAGATACAGATGTTTTTTTTTGTTTTTTTAACAGCGTAACAACCTTGCTACGAGCACTTTACTGATGAAACTGTGACTTGACACGGCACTTACGTACTGTTTTTGTATTGTACTCGTGTTGATTCGACTGCTTCTACTATTCTCATTTGTAAGTCGCTTTGGAGAAAAGTGTCGGCTAAATGACTAAAATACACCCAAGTTCTGAGTCTCGGCCTGCAAAGGTGAGACATAAGCAGACACGTTTTGAGTATCTGGCATGTGAAGGAAGAGACACCAACAGATTCCAAGTCTACAGCTTGTGAGGTAGGCACAGATATGACCGCTTTCTGAGCCTCCAGTCTGTGAGGAAAGAGACATTAACAACTATGTCAGAGTCTTCATCCAGCGAGACAATATCAGATGCAGTATGCCAGGAGTCTGTATGCCAGAGAGACAAAAGTGGATTGACCAATTTCTGAGTGAATCTCTTGCCCAGAGATGCAGAAGACAAACACACATTTGCAACAAGGTTAAGCTCAAGAGAACAAACCTTCACTTCAAGGTACCTTTGTCTGCTTGTTCCAGATTGTTAAGGACCTTCTGCACCTACTTCAGGGCCTCATCGGCATGTTGCAGATTTTAGGACCCCTTTTGTTGCTCCAGGAGATCAGCATCCTACAGAGCTTTGTGTTCAAGGCTGTTGAAACGCCTTCCTCACAGTATTGTTACCCAGCACAACCGGTGGAAGACGTCACTACCATCGGATTACTCACTCGACCACATGGAACATAAATATCACTTTACCAAACCTCTTTCCAGAGACCTTGTATATTATCAAACTTTGGCAGTTTGATACACACTCCGAACCACTGATTCGAAACAAAAGATTCGTAAAGCTTCGAAGCTTCATGAAGCAGTGTTTTGAAATCGCCAATCACTAGATATTGTTGAATAAAGTAATTATTTTGTTTTTTTGGTGCACAAAAAGTATTCTCGTTGCTTCATAACATTAAGGTTGAACCACTGTAGTCACATGAACTGTTCAGTTTTGAAATATGTCTTTAGTAGCTTTCTGGGCATCTGAAAGTTTTAATTATCTTGCTGGCAACGGAGGCCTCACTGAACCATAGGATTTTATCAAAAATATCTTAATTTGTATTCCAAAGATGAACAAAGGTCTTATGGGTGTGGAACGACATGAGGTTCAGTAATTAATGACAGAATTTTCATTTTTGGGTGACCTATCCCTTTAAGTAAACTTAAACACTTATGTTTATGTATAATGTATAATGTGTATCAATATACTGAATTCATGCATTAGATCTAGAAGCAGACTAATAAACCTGCTACTGTCTGGGTCATTATTGTTAATCAAACAAAAAGAAAAAGAGAAAATCAAATCATGACTGAATGACTTTCGTAGCTTTAATAAGGATTATACAGTGATTTATTTTAAATTTTTGGTTAATCAATTTATCTATCTATCTATCTTAATCGTGAAATAAAATTACGCAATCTATGCCACACCACTCCCATCTCACAAAACAGACCTCATACATACAGTATGCTTTATATATGCAGCATGTGGACATTGATTCATATGAGCTAATGTGGATCGTACCATCCGAGAGTGGGGATGGGGGAGATGGAGGACCCTCTGCGGCTGGGCAGTGGGGAGCCATCCAGAGGGCTGCGGTTCTGGAGCAGATGTCTGTATCTGGGGTTGTATCTGATCCAGCGGTGAAGAGCCTCACATGCCTCCGGCTGCTGCCCTGTGTTAGTCAGGCTCACCGCCAGAGCCATGAGGGCCTTCAGATTGTTTGGGTGCAGCTCCAAACATCTATTTGAATGAAGACAGATAGACCAAACATGGCAAAATAAGTGAGGGATTGAGTTGGTCCAACATGTTTTTTTTTTCTGATTTTTCCAATAAATTGTGCACAAGGGGAGTGTTCTGAAAAACTGCTTGAAAGCAATAATTCTTTTTGCAAATACCATTTGTTACCACTAATTGTGCAAAAAGCCCATAAAGCTTTAATGCAATTTCCTCATGCATAATTTAATATGTTTGTGAATTTCAGACTTTTGGTGCCGACTGAGATTTTTAAGGCCTTCATTTTAAAATGAACAATTTAAGAGATTTTTAAAACTGGCACAAACCCTGAAACTATAAATGTGACTATTTGTACAGCCTTTCACATAATAGATGTGATTAGATGTGATTTCAATGATTAGAGAATCAATCTAGCCAAGAAATTCTGATCAATGCTCTTGTTATAAGATTCTGGTTTGTCAGAGTGTCTACTAAGTGTGTTATCCCTAATGAAAGGACCTTAAAATGCTGTATTTACAACATCATTCACCCTCAGAGAACAGAGCATTAATGCTCCTCTGTCATATATCAGACTCAAGCATAGATCGCAAAACCCCTCATTATTGTCTACTCACCTCTGAAGACAAACAATGGCTGCCTGCTCATTCTCATTCTCTGCTTGTGTGGTGCCCAAAACCTGCCAAGCCTTTGTAGAGGGAAAAAAGCACTATAGTTTGAAACAAAACCTCCAAAATTATTAGAGCAAAGCAGAAATAAAAAGTCTTGAACATAAATAGCTTGAAGGGCACTGTAAAAACAGTGTTCAATTATTGGGGCTGCCAGTTTTCTAAAACATATTGTTGTTCCCTTTCTTTATGTGCTTGGCCATTGCATTTAATGGCATGTCACTCTGGGGTGATGGCATTGGATTTTAATGTGGTTTTGTTGCGAATTAAACAGGATCATATTCATAAGCCATCCCAGAGGTTTACGCCATCTGTCTGGCATTACTGTGGCTCATAAAGCATGGGAAATTTCATTAAATGTTCGATGGTGCTGACTGGGCAATAATAAGAGGAAGGCTGGAAGGAAATGGAACTGCACTGTCTGTCACTAATCTGTTTCATCGTTTGTGAGGTGATAAAACATTCTGAGTAAACTGAGTTGAACACAGGACATAATAGTTACGTTCCAAATCCAAATGAGATCAGCTGATAAGAGGCTGATTTGGAAATATAGAATGTTCTTAAACAATCAGTTTCTACACCATTCAAAAGTTTGGGGTCAGTAAAATTTTTTAATGTTATTGAAATAAGTCTCTTATTGTCAGGATTTGCTGATGGAACCCAAATGCAGAACAGCCAAGGAAGCTCAAAAAGGTCTTGCTTGCTACAAAGAACACAAGAACACCTGACCAATGAACACAAAGACCAGGCCCTTGACAAAAGGACATGAGACAAGAGTACATGGTGAGTGAACGAACACTCAACCTGTGCGCTCACAACAAAAGAAAAAGAAATAGAGTGTGAATATCCGAACCCCAACACTACCCTCCCTTCAAAAGGGATGCCCCCTGACATCTCCAATGAGGAACACCAAACACAAGACTGATAAATCAACATAAAAAAGACACCAAAACAACAGAAGACAGATACACACACAGACACAACAACAGAAGACAGAGGGTCAGACAGAGACAGGAAGTGGAGGGAGGTAGGGAAACCAGGCTGGTGTTTGGGGCACAATCCATGAAAGCTCTGGATGGTTCAGAACCCAGATGGATGACCAGGAAGGGAAGGGAAGGGAGGGTAAAACCAGGGAGGATCTGGAGGCTTGGGAACCCCAGCGGAATGCCAGGGCAGAGCTGGGGGGATGGACCAAGGGGGTTCCCGCTGAACAGGAACCCTGGCGGATGGCCAGGGCGGTCCCGGGGGGGCGGACCAGGTAGGCTCCAGCTTAACAGGAACCCTGGCGGAAGGTGCTGGAGAGAGGTAGGACCCTGATAGCAGTGACTCTGGAGCTGGAAAAGATTTTGGACGATCCTCAACTGGAGTGGGCTCTGGAGTGGCCTCTGTTGCCAGGGCGGACTCCGGAGCTACAGTAAACTCCGGGATGACCACCATGGCCAATTTGACCCACATCTCCTTTTCCTCTTCAGAGAGCAAGACAATGTGGTGGGGTTAGGCAATGGATGGGAGGTGAGATTGAAAGGAAGGGGCCCACTCCTCCATCTCCCTTAAATGACAAACATGGTCAACCACTTTTTGATTTTAAATTGCCCAACTCCTCCCCGGGATTGTCGAGTCAGATAAGTAAAAAGTGAATTGACGCAACCTCGCCAAAAACCAAGCCCCTGGGCAAATTCATGGAGATCTAGTGCACATAATCCAAAGGTGTGATGATTCTGGCAGCATATTAAAACATCCTGCTAGCCTCGGATGTGTTATGGGATGACAGAAAACACAAGGGGAATAAATAAGGAAGAAAATGAGAAGGATAATGATGGAGGAAAGGTGGGTAAAAGAAACCAATAAATAAAGGGCAGAAGGGCGTGGTAAGAGAGCACACATAGAGTGAACGAACACACGTGTGCTTACAACAAAAGACAAAACATAGAGCATGAATGTCCAAACCCCGACACTGAGCCAAAACTAAACTAGACAGGAGTGCCGCGATTAGAACACTATGCTCCGCACATGAAACAAAGCACACAGATGAAAGAGCACACGACTCGAGTACACTTGAAGCTGCACACTAACCCAAAGACAAGACAATACATGAGTGTCAGAGCTCTGTCAAAACAAAAAAACAAAAAACAAAACAAGAATAAACCCGACCAAAGTGTCAGAACCCTGTCACTTAAGTAAAGCTGCATTTTTTGATCAAAAATAGAGTAAAAACTACAATATTGTGAAATTATACACTTTAAAAGAACTGTTTTCTATTTTAATTTATGTAATTTATTTCTATGATGAGAAAGCTGAATTTACAGCGGTCATTACTCCATTCTTCATTGTCACATGATCCTTCAGAATCATTGATTTGCTGCTCAAGCAACAATTAGTTCAAGTGTTTGGGGTCAGTTAGATTTATGTGGTTTTTTTCATATATATATATATATATATATATATAGATAGATAGATAGATATACACAGTACTGTGCAAAAGTCTTAGGCACGTTAGTATTTTCGCCCCCCATAAAAAGGGTTTTAAGCCAGTTATTTATATCTTTTACTGTAGTGTGTCAGTAGGAAATATCAGTTTACATTTCAAAACATTAATTTTGCTATTGCTATTGTAACAATCCAGTGATATTTCTGTATGCACAAGCAGTCTGATAACAGCTTGTGCTCCACACAGAGATCTGATCTCACCATCATTGAATCCGTCTGGGAATACATAAAGAAACAGAAAAAACTAAGAAACCTGCCTCCAAAGCTACCTGAAAAATGATGTGCAAGTGTACCTGGACAAAAGCTGTTTTAAACGCAAAGGGTGATCACACCAAATATTGATTTGATTTAGTTAATAGAAGTTAATTGATAAATAAAATCCATTTATGACATTATTTTTGAAAGCATCCTCTCTTTACAGCATTTTTACACAAGTGCCTAAAATGTCTCACAGTACTGTAGCAGATTCAAGCATCTTAGAGATGTTGCCACAGTTCTTCTGGATTTAGTTTCATCTGTTTCTTCATGTAATCACAGACAGATTCGATGATGGTGAGATCAGATCTCCGTGTGGAGCACCGGCTGTTGTCAGACTTCTTGTGCATACAAAAATATCACTGGATTATTACAATTAATTGAAAAATGAATGTTTGTAAATACAATAATTCAAACATTCAATAAAATATAATAATCCCACAATAATATTTAAAATATCAGTAAACTTAATTTATATAAAATCATAATTTATTGGGTACTTTCAATTGGGAGGTGGGTGTCCTGAACCCTTTGAACTTGTAAAAACTATATATATATATATATATATATATATATTTATTAGTGGTTAAAAATATATTTATTTTATTTTTAAATCATGAAACGTAAAAAAATGTCATGTCAATTCCGAAACAGTACAGTACAGGGTGTTATTCCATAAAATTTAGTTTTTATGTGTGTACAACTGTTCAAAACTGTGCTAGGTAACCATGTGCTGATTGTCATCTTTGAGTCACGCTCAAAATTATCTAAAATGATCACTACCGAAACAGTCACAACCAAAGTTTTGGTTGTGACATCATTGTTTTTTGAGTGTTTTTCAATAAAATTTTTTTTTTTTTTTTTCTGTGTACAACTGTTCAGAACTAACCATATGCTGATGAACTAACCATGTGCTGCATCTTTGAGCTAGGCTCAAAAGTATCTAAAATTGTCATGAGCGAAACATGTCATCATTGTTTTGGTAATTACAAAGGGAACACATAATCATTTATTTGGGGGAAATAAACTAAATTTTAGTACATTATGCAAATCATTAGTATTTTAATATGTTTTAGTAGTGTTTTAGTATGTGAGTTAAAATTCTGTAATGTGAAGTGGTGGCTATCAACACATTACTGTCACTATCAAAAATGTGCAGTCACGACCAAAACATGGGATGTTTTATAAAAAATAAAGTATATTGAATTATCAGTTAAGATGTTATTATAGTGTTTGGTTCAATGTATATTCAAACTAATGAATCTTTAACTTTGAAATCAGTATGATGAACTTTTAGACAGTATGATGCCTTTTATGCCCATGTCATCTAAGTAGGCCACTTACTAGGTTTTGGAACACAGATAATGTGTACGGCTAAAATACACAAAAATGCTCAATAAATGGGCTGGCCAGATTACATATGGGGTTCATACCTCTGAGTCCTGAGGGTCTTGTAAGATGGCTGCCTCCAGCAGTAGTACGGCACTGTTCAGATCCCCGTCCCTGCACTTCTGCAGCCCCTGTTCAAAAGCATTGGTGCAGTCTTTGTAAGGGTTATTGGCATGGAAGTAGTAACCCTGTAAGCAACAGAACCAAAGAACAAGCTTAAAGAAAACAATCAAAACCACAAGTAAATATCATGATGATTTTAATAGAATACTTGAGCGGAGGACAGAGTAAGCCTCTCATAAATGTAGAGAGGTAGACGGTGGAGTGTTGATAATTGGATCACGCTGAGGTCTTTAATATTGCAGTGAAAAGTGCAGTCGAACTAATCAGTGGCGTGGGGAGAAGAAAAGGGCACAGGAAATCACACTTCAAATGATCCACTGCAAAGCCATATGCCAAATATTCACAACATCCACTGACACTTCACAATAAACTTAAAAGCAAATTAAAAACAATTATTTAATTATTACATACTTTTTCTTAAGATTGTTTGAAACTAAAAACTTAAAAAGAATTTTAATTAATGAAAATAATATTCTTAAAAATCATTAACACATAAATAATCACTTAATGTGGTCTTAAATCCCAAAAAGTTAATATTTTCAATGAATTTATTGTGTTGTTTCAAATATTAACCATGACAGAAGGAGCGTAAATTATTGCAACAGGTTAGGGCTAGACAGGCTCTTTAAAAATAACTAATTAAAGGTGCGGTATGTAACATTGACAGCTAGCGATTGAAATGGGTACTGCAGTCCAAATTCAAAATATTGAAGAGAGTAGTTTCCCCCATCCCCTACTCGACTTTCACCCAGGTTGCCAGATTGAGGACATGCAACAGGAACGAGCGCAATTGACAATGGAAGGCGACAAGCCTTACGTTGTAAGTTGATGAGCTGATTTATCCGCGTTTAACATGTCTCTGGACAGATGGATGCCTAGGCTTTCTAGGTCAGGTAGAATCTGTGGTCTCTGACCCAGTTCGTTTGCTTGCTTCCATGGCTGCAATAAGCTGTGTTTTCCGCCAACTGGCAACCCAGGGGTGTCGAAATATTACTGGGTAAATTGGCAGTGGGTGGGATCACACAGACCAAAATAAAAACAGACATTCCGACATGGAACGCACATTTATCTGCTACTTACCAGTAGATTACCTGGCTGTAGCATTGTTTTTCAAAGAAACAAGTACGTGAACTTTGTATGTTTTCTTAAAAATCTGCAAACATATTATGCTATTTTTATGCTTTAGTTCAGTCAAAAAAAAAAAAAAAAATACTTACAGAACTTAGAATACTAAATGTTGCATTAAAAAATGTCACGCAAAGAGTCGCTCCCATCAAGTGAGTCACAATGAAAACAGTGTGCACACTTATGATTATTTCAGTATTCTACAAGCAGTGCAAAAAGAGCTTTTGAAGTGTTTTTTATTCAGTGCGTCTGGAATTGCATGCTGTCTGAGTAACTTATTTCACGACCATTAAAATTTTCATACAATTGTATTGTATGAATATGGGTAGTATGAATGAAATTCAGATGTACAACATGCCCCATGTTGTTACTGTCACAGGACCTACCAGTGTCAGTTGCATCACTGCCATTCATAAATCCTCTCCCGTGGCCTCATGGGATAGTAAAGTGACCATTAAATGCACACTTCAGAAGTAGTTGTTCACCCGGGTACTTTTCACCTACTGTTTTTCCAATACTGTGTATTTGGATATACTACTCTGTTGGCATTCTGTTACTTCCCTACTATATAGTAGGATTTATTCGATTTCGGATGCAGATTTTGAATTGATCAGGAAGTCCTTCAGCAAGACCCATACAATTAGATAACACTACTGAACCTTGTCATTTTCTTTTTAAGAACAAAAAAGACAATCTTGAGAAAATATCTGAAACTTCTTAGAATTTATCTTAAAACATTTCTTAACTTCTTTCTTAAGACTTGATAGGGTATAGGGTGTGCTTTTTTTTTTTTTTACTTAAGCAACCACTGAATATCTATCAATGGCATAGAAATGCCCTAGCAACTAGAAACTATGATTAATCAAGCTGTATCTCTAAATGGGCTGCAGCATAGGCAGCAACTGAACACAAATTTATTTATAAAGCACTTTCAAAACAATATTAATTGACCAAAGTGCTGTACATAAATATAACTCTAGCAGCCTATAACTCTAGCAGTACCTACAAGCATAAAATAACAACATAAAAAACAACAAACAGTTATATAATTTATCATGCTACAAATCACTAACATTGATCAGACCCAGCCAAAAGCCAAGGACAATAAGAAAGCACAGTAGTTTTTGCCTATATCAGAACATTCTCTGCCTGTTTGGAAGCACACAATGTTGGAACATAAGAGAGAATTTTAGATGAAAGAGAGCATTATCTAACATCTGAATCCTATAACCTTTGAAGTGATAATCTACCCCTGTATCAGTTCTGTCGTCATAGAGAATGCAATACACTGGCAGACATTTTGAAACTCATGCAGTTGTGCGTAACAACACCTTTGATTGATTAACAATCAACAGAATGGCTTCCACTAATTAATGTTATGTAAACTACATCCATTCACTGACACTTTGTTCTAACCAGGTGCGATGCAATAAAAGCTCCCTTTTCCATGCTCCAGTTTTTGTCCAATCAGCCATGACCAGGATATTTTGTCAGTCGCTAGGTAGGTCTCGCCACCCAGTGTTAAATGTCTTTGGTCCAAAATTCCACTCCATGTCAATATCTAGTTTAGTCATGAAACTCTAGCAATCTGCTAGCTATCACATTATTTCATCATCTACATGGCACAGGCTAATTGGCCTCTGCAGATTCTGCAGCCAATGAGCTTGCTTGCTCTACATTTAAATGGTCTGGTTCAGTGTTTTCTGTAGAAAGCTATAGTTTCTATTAAACTATTGAACTATTAAAAGAGTTACAGTGTACAATTAAAATTACAATTAAAGTGTTCTTTATTGGCTGCAACATAATGTGGTTCTCAACCTTTTTGCCTTGAATATATACCCAATATAGGCTAAGATAGTTTTGGTAATTCTGGTGTAATTATGATAAAGTTTTCAAACTAGTTTTATTAACTGAAACTGTGTGTATTCATTTATTAATTAATTAATTAATTCATTTTGGGTCTCCAGAAGTTTCTAGAATTGTATGTTCTTCAATAAAAACAAAGTTATTGAGGGAGGTGGGGGGTATGACTTTAGTTTATCTTGATTTTGTGTTTTTTTTTTTTTTTTTTTTTTACATTTAAAGTTAGATTATTTTAATATATTGCTAATAATTTTAAATGAATATATTAAGTATTAATATATTAATAATAATTTGAATACTTTTAAGTCATCCTAAGGTCTTTTGGAAGTTTGTTGCAGCCTTCTAGGGAGCCCTGGCCCTGCGGTGGAGAACCACTGATATAGAGCATTCTGATTGGTCGAGAATACCTTTTCAGTGGATGAAAAGTTGGGTGGAACCAGACCTTCACTGTCAGAGTCCTCCAACCAATTCCTCCGTGCCAACTCCTCCCACTCGGCCTGCATTTTATCCCAGAACTCAGTGTCTGACTGTGGAAGACAGTTAAACAGCGCTTTAGGACAAGCCAATATTGGAATATCATACAAAACAAGACCCTGTATAGCTTTACAGAGAGAGACGTTATTTGGCATCTATGAAACGCTTTTTAAGAGTAGTTTTTTTCAGCAGGGAATATTGAGGATAGACTTTATAGCATTTGAATTGCTCTCTGTTTTTAATTGGTCCACATAGGATTAGCCAGGCACACAATCATGCTCTAGTTTTATGAGGACATGTTGTTTTTGGCTACAAAAGCTACACTGTGATTTTAAGCGGCAAGGTCAAAAGGTCAACATGCCATATTCATCTTTATGGATTCACCAGAATATCATCTGTCAGAAGTACGTTTGTGATTGGATTACCAGCAGACCTTTTAGCTTTCATGCAGTATCTAATTCTTATCAATCTGAGAGGTCAGCAGAAGCGGTGCACAATGTATGTATATTTATACACTGAGCTTTATGTGTCAGATCAGGTATGATCAGTTAAAAACTGATTCCAGCTGCAGTCCATTATTGACTGCAGACCCCTAGAGGAAAGTATTACAATAAATTATTCTCTGTATGTGTGGGTTTGTGTATATATCATGGCTGGGCAGGCAAAGAAGAGGAGATAAATATCTATTTTCAGCTCTTTACTTTTTTTATTAACAACAATTAACTAGAACAGGAACACATCAGGGGAAGGATAAACATAACAGTTTTACACACAATAAAGAAAATACCAAATAAAGGACTAATCGAAATGAAGGCTTATAAATACACAGGCTAATGAAAACTAAACAAAACACAAGTGAAAACAATAAGTAAACAAAGCAACTAACTAGAAACGAGAACAAAAGAAACAGGAACTAAGTTTAAATGACACCATTTTCAACTAAAAACAAAAAAACATTTTATGCGTTTTGGCCATTCATTTACACGACAAAGAAGTTTTTGGAACCTGAAAATGTAAACTGTGCAAGTGCAAGTTTTTAAAAACGTTACTGTTATTCTCTCCCTGTAAATGACAAAAACACAAATTTGTAAAAACTGTGATGTCATGCGCATGTGTAGTGCATGTTCAGTCTATAAGGCATGCATGGGAACTTGACAACTATAACAACAATGGCGGACTACAAGACTTTGTTTTTGCTCCGTTTTATTAACGCTTCTCCAGCAAAGTGTAGATTTACTGCACCACTGCTACTACCAACGGAGATGCATTATTTACATACGCCAAATTCTAACATTGCCAACTAATTCTAATTTTGACCTCGCCAACTACTGGCCAGACATGCATAATACAGTGTTTTTAGCTGTTTTTGTTGATCTATGAGAACGGGGTTTGACAATGTTGTCATCTGTATGCAAAACCCTTCAGAAACACAAAGTTTTTAAGTATATTTTTGTTGTGTAAACATACCCTATAACACACAGGAAGACGAGAACATACAGACTAAAAGTCCAAGAAACAGAAACCAAAATGTGACATTGAAATAATACAATTTTAAATAACCGTTTTCTATTTTAAAATATTTAAATAAGTAATTTATTCCTGTGATGGCAAAGCTAAATTTTTATCAGCCATTACTCCAGTCTTACTCCAGTTATATGAAAAATCAGCATCAACTCTATGAATGAGTGCAATCAGCTTTCTTTACTCAAATCTTCCTGGGACTTATTTGATCAGGCAAACACAGCAACTGACCCCGTGAACTTGCACACATGACACTGTTCTAAAGGACTTTCATTAATTCATCTGTGCATTCGTGCAGGATTTGCTAGTCTGTGGTCCATCTAGCTTGCTTTGACTCCCTTAAGAGTACAGCTTGAATAACCCAGTTCTTAAAGCACCACTGACTGGAATATCTTGGTGTTTTTAGTTTTCTTGGCGGCTCAAATTAATCTTGCACCACACAAACAATTGCTTAGGCTTCAACTGTCCTACTAGAGTTGATTCACTGAGTGTTTGCATTAAGGGGAAATGAGGGGAGAGTGCTGCATCTGCGATGAAGGTACCCGCTGGATGGGCCAATTAATCACAGAAAATCCTGCAAGCCATCCTGCAATAGTCACATACAAATTCGTCTTTTTCATTCATCTTTTGCATGATTGAAACACTGGGATAAATCATATAAATAAATGGCCTAATAGAATATGGATGATCAATCTTCCTAGATTGTCTGCATTTCCTTTCAAGCAGTTCTGTCGCTATGACGAAGAGGCGCCATACAGATGCAACACCGCAAGGGATCTCCAGAGTCATTCATCTGTACTCAAATAATCACCCAATGGCACAGACAACCTCCAAACTAGCTTTACAGTTAAATGTATTTAATCTCTACTTCAGTTTAAAATATGCACCAGCTTTTGTAGCAATTAATCAAAAATACCCTGATAAATTCCTTGATAAAGAATAAGGAAAATCTCATTTAAAACATGTGCCTAGTTCTTAAAAAATGTTCTCTTTGTATTAGTTTTGGTTTCATGTTTGATCTCGAAAAACTTTTCAACAAGTATAATGACTCTAAAAATGTCATGTGCATAGTGTAAGAAAAAATATTTAGCATTTTGTTCCTTACAAATTTCTTATGAGTGTATGTAAACATCTTAATTATTATTTTCAAAAAATATATTTTTCTATATTTCTTTCAAAATATGTAAGCAATAAGGTACGAGAGGCTGTGCTGCAATAAGGTACTCGAGGCTTGTGCTGTATCGTGAATAAGTCACGGCTGAATGGGTTGCAGGCACTCCGCTTCACCGCACAAGCCTCGAGTACCTTATTGCTTTTATAAAATGGTTACCACACAATACAAATGTTAAAGCCAAAAATATCAAATCAACTTTCATGAAGTAAACTTTCACTAAAGCCTTCCTTCTGCCGAAAAAAAAAAAAACCCTGACCATGAACAGCAACAGAAGTTATATTATTATGCCATTAGATGGCAGCGAAGACTGTCTTTATGAGTGTGTCAGTCAGTAGCGAAGACTTTTACACTGAAAAAAACTGAACTGTTGTGAACACGGAACAAGACGCAACTGACAAATTCTTTGACTAGCGCTGTCAGTCATGGGAAAACCCCTTAACTGTTAAAAGGCCAGGATAATATATCTGACTTTTAAACAGATTTTTTATTATGAACATAGGACTGACCTGAAGGAAAATGCTAAATCTGAATGCAGGTACTAAACTCGCTCCCTCGATCTCTTTCTTACAATACTCTTTTCTACATAATACAGTAAGCTTCAATGAACAATATCAACTGAGAACATACAGTTTACGTTGCTAAGAGTGGTTGCTAAGGATGTTGTCTAGTGATACACAGAACC
This sequence comes from Elopichthys bambusa, assembly GCA_037101425.1. Classification (NCBI taxonomy): domain Eukaryota; kingdom Metazoa; phylum Chordata; class Actinopteri; order Cypriniformes; family Xenocyprididae; genus Elopichthys; species Elopichthys bambusa. The sequence continues at coordinate 22,782,325 of CM074437.1, read as the reverse complement.
GTTGAGTGAAGCGGTCATAGCCATGTTTTATCATGAATAAAACACAGCTATTGACCAATCAGAATCAAGGACAGGAACTAACCGTTTTATAATGTGAAATAATTTATAAATATCATTTTTGGGGGAGTCAAAAAAAAAAAGGTCAAATTATCTGATATATTAAGAGACTTACTGACCTTGACAGGCATCCATCCTCGATATGATATAATTTCTTGTTTTATGTTTAAACATGACTGATTTTGAAAGCACTTGTGGGAGCACTCAAATATAAAAAAAATATAACTAAAAGGTTTTTTTGTTTTTGTTTTTTATACTTATTGTTTTTGTAAAGAACAGAGGAACAACATACACAAGAAACAAAAAACAAAACAAAAAAAAAACAAAAAAGCTGCCGTACATTACATATAATCCTTCAGTCAGTTAAAAAGTACATTATATCATTATACACTCATACACTTTTTTAAATACAATCATCTAATTTGCAGAGGGGATAGCTGACCATTTTCTCCATTTGTTCTCAAAGGTTTGCTTTTGCAGCCTAAGTGTGAATTTTCCATTTTCCATTTCTCTGTTACTATGAAAGTACTCATACACTTTACTTGTTGCCAATTAATTCTTAAATAAATATTAAGCACATAAGGTTTTTTAAAATGAATAAGCAGTGAAGCAGTTTTGCTAAAATCTGTTTTTCTAAGAAATAATAATAAATGATTATACCAGGCTACTTAAAAAGTTTTTTCCTAATAAGGAATTTAAAATGACTTAATATGTTTTTTTTAATGTGGAATTTAATTCTTATAATGAGGCTTTTTTCTTTAAAACATTTTAACATTGAAAAAGGCACTTCAACTATAATATAACAATATGAATTGTTTAATAAAATATACTTTACAACAGAACTTTGCTTCTAATATTTAAACGTACTCATTTATAGCTGATGCATTAAAGTATGCTACAAAAGTTACAGTAGTTTCATGCAAGGGAAGTACAAAAAACTTCAGACAGTTTGCATCACCATATTGACTGGATCTTAGTGGCACTGTTAAATATAGCTACAGCTGCCTTTTACTGGTTTCTTTACTGAGCACATCACTTTAAAATGGATGTCTTATGAATATTACTGCCCAATAAGCATCTCAGAATGGGAGACTAGAGAGGTAAGAGCTGACATCATCACAAAGAAGAGATGTCATTTGTGTTGATGCTGCACTCTTCAGCTAAAAATACACCAATTATGCAGTCTTAACTTACAGGGTGAGACTGACCTTACAGAATGCAAGAAACTGCACCTCCCAGGTGGCCAGATACATTGTGAATAAGCCCTGAGGTATGAAGATTACTGTGGCAGCAGAGAAGACTTTCTCCAAACTTTTCAAATGAATACAGCTGTGTTTTTATGTGTGTGTGTGTGTGTGTGAGCGTATGTTTGAGGGACTCTCACCTCCACAGCAGCCTTGGCTCGAACAAACTCCTCCTCTAATGAGTGTTGTCTCCCCAGTAAAGTGCCGCCCAGCTGGGGCCTCTGCCGCTGTGCACACAGATGGTCATACACACATGCAGACAAGGTCAACCAGCAGTCACTCACTACCATGGACTTTGTCCTCAGATCATGCTGAATAAGCAACCTTAAAGTTATAATATAAATTTTTTAGTATACAGTGGCACCAAAAAGTATTTGGACACTTAAGCCACACTAAAAAATATATGGGATGATAAACTATCAAACCAAGAGGCATCTGCAAACAAATAATGCTAGACCTTTTCTCAGAACTAATATGTCTATATAACTAACAAAATCAGCATTTTGCAATTAAATTTAATCACCTGGATTCAATGTGATATTTAGTGCCTGTATATGAAGACAATTCCTCTTAAGTTGACACAGGAGTCCTACCAGACTAATCACATGGGTTGTAGTTACTTTTACCCCACCCCCACCCCTTTATTTAGCATTAAACAGTAATTAATGCTAAATAAAAATGCTAATATATAATAACTATAATATTTACCAATACTACTATGCAGGGTTGCAATATTGCCTAAGTAATTAAGTTACTTAGTTACTTTTTATAGAAAGTAATGCATTACTTTTGCATTACTTTTTAAAGGGTTAGGTCACCCCAAAATTAATTCTGTCATTAATTCCTCACCCTCATGTCGTTCCACACATGTAAGACTTTCATTCTTTTTTGGAAGACAAATTAAGATATTTTTGATGACAGAATGCTGTCAGATTTCCTTCTATAGACTGCCTTTGCAACGACCACTTTGACGCTTCAAAAACTTCAAAGAGATCGGAAAACGAATCCATATGAATCTAGCGGTTTAGTCCAAATTTTCTAAAGAGAATTGAACGCTTGTTATAATGAAAAGATTTCATTTAGGCTTTTACTTACATGTAAACATTGATCAGCGAACATAAGCAGAAGCTCAACCAAACGTGAATAACACACAAGAACAAACCTCTTGCGGAAGCTCAAATGTGCTGCGTAACCAATGATGTTCATTCTCGTGTGTTACCCAGCACGTTTGAGATTCCGGAAGATCTCTTTATGAAGTTTTTGCGGTAGTGGCAAAGGCAGTGAATGGAAGGAAATCTGACAGCATTCTGTCATCAAAAAGATCTTCATTTGTGTTCTGAAGATGAACAAAAGTCTTACGGGTTTGGAACAATATGAGGGTGAGTAATTAATGACAGAATTTTCATTTTGGGGTGAACTAACCCTTTAACCTAGGCTAGGCTTGCTACTTTATTTTTTTAATAACAAAAGTTCTATTTTTGGCAAATGTAAAGGCCCTTTCACACCAAAAGTGAAACGAATAAGCCTCAGGTTCAAGTAAAATGCAAATTCAACACTGTTACTATTCTATCAACAAATTGTCTTGCAACACTGCAAATATGAAGCCAATTTGTGATGTTTATATAATCTATTGGTCAGAAGTTTTTGGCTATGGTCAGAGTTGGATGTTAAGCAGCAAAACATTTACATACAAAGATACGTTTGGATGTATATGTTTCAGTGTCATGCTTCTGATGCAACAAAAAAGGGTGCCCATCTGTCACTTGTGGTGTCAAACAAGAGTTATGTTAGACAAGTAGATAGTAGTCTTAATTTTGAACGGTATATCTATTGTTTAATCATGTAGAGCCTAACAAATATTTTTCGTGAAATGTTTTCCTTAAAAAGCATGCATGTGCTACATTTCATCAAGATTTTGCTAATGCAGTGACATTTAGTCATTATAGCTATTAAACACTTTCTGGGGCCACTGTATATTATCCCTGTCCTTAGTATAGTGCTTCAATAGGCAGAATTAAAGTTGTGGGCATAAGGTTTAGAATATTGTATTTCTATAATTGAATCCTTACTAATATCTAAGAAATAAACAGAGCCTGTCTTACAGAGGAAATTATTGCTGACATATCTGACAAAAACGCACACTCAGAAAATGGGTACATATGGGTACAAATCCTGTACTTCAAACAACAAATGAGTCTCTTTCGATTAACTGCACCTTAGAAACATGGAAGGCCTTAATAGTATCATTCTGTACCTGTCATATACAAAGATGTATGTGCCTTTCCTCAGATGCCTCTATTTAGAGTTTAATACGTCCAGTTTCAATTTTTTTTTTTTTTTAATCTAATAGAACAATTCTGTCCCCAGAAGGCCCAGGTGAGAAGGGTTTGTACCGTTTTAAGTGCACATAGGAACCATTTTCTGAGTGTGAGAGGAGATGGTGATCAATATGGAATGCTTCTGTAGTCTTTTACATGAGATCAAAGTATCATTGGTGTGTACCTGAGGGGCCGGCCCGGGGTCTGACTCTGTGCTAATGCTGAGTTCCAGAGCGCTATGCCTATTAGAGAAATCTGTTTTAAAGTCTGCAGACCTGAAAAGAATGAAATGCAGTGAATAATGATATTATTGCTTGCAATAATGTCAATAATGCACAGAGGCAACTGATTTAATCAACTGAATTAATCAATCTAAATTGAATTATCACATTCGTGATAAATAATGATACTGTTAAAAATGCATTGTATCAGTTTATCTTTTAACAAATGGACGTATTTACCCCCTAAACTCCTAAAATATTATCTTTCATACAGGTATGTATTCAAAAACATTTCTTCTAATAATGCAGCATTTACACAGTGGGTCATACAAAAATTCTGGCTAATTTAATGTCAGGTTTATTTTCCATTCTGTTGTCTTTTATTTTGACGTTCTGTTCTGTTTCCCTACTCTGGTTAGTTTTGCGGTGCGTCTGAAATCACATACTGTCTGAGTAGGTACTACATTTGAATGTGAACTTACTTTCCAACCATTAAAAATGGTATGTGTGTTCTATATAGTATGAATATGGGTAGTACGAATAAAATTCTACTACATCCACCATGTTGTTGCTGTCACGTGACCTACCGGCGTCAGTTGGTTCACTTCACTGCAATTCATAAATCCTCTCCCATGACCTCATGGGATAGTAATGTGTCCATCGAATGCACATTTCAGAATCTCGCCAAACGTATTAGGTCATCCGGGTTCTTTTCACTTATTGAATTTTTGAATACTATGTATTTGGACATACTATATTGGTAGATATTCCCTATATAGAAGGGAAGTTTTCAATTTCGGACACAGCGTTAGTTTCCTAGGTTACTGATTATGTCCTCATTGGTTTCTACATTTCTCCTAGTTTAGTTATCTTGTTTGCCCTGTTTAGTTAGTTAGTTTAGTTTAGTTAAGTTAAGTTTGGTTATTGTTAGTACTCTGTGTGGTTTATGATAGATATACAGTATTACTCCTATGATTTCTTACACGTTCTTGGTTGGATTATTAATAAACACTGTTTGATTATGGATACTCCCGTGTCTAGTTTGTGCATGATGACTACATGCTGACATTTAAAGGCCTTTGAGAAATAAAATGTAAAAAAAACAACAAAAAAAACAAAAAAAAACTTCCTGATCTTTACTGACTCCAGAAGAGCATGTGTTGTGCATGCGAACCATGTGACTGTACATTAATTACTAAATATGGAAACATATCGCATCACGTCTGGTTAGGATACATGATAACACATTAACGATGAGGTGGAAACCTGACCGTACCACAATAGCTCAGAGGATGAATGGTTGGATGTGCACCTCTTCCTCTCATATCTCCACTTCCGCCCTCCATTCAAGGCACTGTCTGGGTGAAGGCTTACCTCCTCCCATTTCTCCAGGGGTGAGCTGCTCACTGGAGACAGGACAGTTAGTATGCAGTGAGACAGGAAATAAAAATGACAGGCTGTCATAAACACTATTTTTTTAATGAAACAACACATCGGTACAAAAGGTAGATTAAGGCTAACCAGCAGCAGATAAGGATACAGCTTACAGCTCAAGGCTTGCTTATCTCGACCAGGCTACAGTCTGCAGCTGGCAATTGATTAAAGCAGTTGGGCTGTGGAATGATAAATATAGCACAACAGTGAAAACATGGCATGTAAGTTTAGCTTACAGTAGTTTAAGGCATAATCTACTGGAAATGAATTTAACAGTGCAAGTTGTTTAATGCTTTCCAGAGGATTAAGATAAACCAGTGTAGCATTTCATTTTAAACCATTTTTACCATGAGACAAACAAGAAAAAATAAAGACAAAATAAAAATGAATACACTTCTACTTGGAGCAGCAATGATGTGAAAGCCACAGTTTGGTGTGTTTAAACCATTTCAATAATTTTTCACCAATTCAGTTCCACTACATTAAATATAATAATATGTTAATGCGTATTCTAATGTGCAGAGTAACTGCTTCCTGATGAAGTGGCTGATGGCATGAAAAAATAGACAACAAAAGGGAAAAATCTAATTACACTGAGAGCCTGGATTAAATCAGCTGTAAATTTAATCATAAGCACCTCTTAAAATGATTAAATGAACTCAACACTTAAATCAATTTCACAAATCCAGGCCTCTTCATAGATTGTAATGGACAACTTTACTAATGTGTTATAGAGTTTCATGAATTAACGTTTTGTTGATGGTAGGAAGATACAGCTACCATATCTGGGGTATGGGGTAACCCACACTGTAAAAAATTGCTGTAAAAAACGGCCAAATTTCAACAGTAACATGCTGTTTTCCATTAAAACAGTAATATACTGTAGAAAACAATGCATTCTGGGTAATATCTGACATTTTCGAGAAAGTAGCCTACAGCAATATACAGTGAATTAAAGTAGCTCAAAGTCGACACTCAGAGGCTGAAGTGAAGACATTAAATCTCTCAAGATCTGATTAAACAACTCCACAAACAGCATTACCAGCTTCACTTATTACTAACCAGATTGACTTTATTTCTGTCACACGTCTACAGCAGTTCTTATTGAGAACTAACAGAGGTTTAGATGTTGTTTTATTGTTTCATTTGACATTACCATGATGGAGGTCAGCGTTTGCTTTAGTTGTGCTCTTGACCCTTGATTATTTAACATTAGTTTTTCTTTGGCTGATGTAACTTTTTTTTTTAAAACCCATTTGTTACGGCAGAAAAGAAAATGTGATCAGATGATGTTAGCCAATTATTAATGGTTACAATCATCATTTAATGGCCTGATATGGATCTCATCTGAGTGTAATCTATTATTATATAGGTCATGTTTTATACTTTTATTATGGTATTCCTGTGATTTGATGCATGAAATCCATCTGTGCTGTTACAACCACATAATATGAAGGATTTTGTAAACAGTTTGTGCTAAAAACATTTTGAACTACTGAATCATTCAGTCACAAAGACATCAAGAATTGGCATTTGAATCACAACAATGGTGACAATCAAAAGCTTCAGGCCGCAGTGCATGCTGGGTACCAGCATAGTACAACACTCATCCATGACTCCCAGCATGCATTGCGGCATTAATAAATTATGCAGCTGAATTGCCTGGTTATTTTCTTTAATTCTTATTGTTTGCCTTTATTTTTGCTGTTGTTTTTGTGTTCACTTTTAGTAGTGTGTTTTGAGACTGTTCTCCAAAAAAACCCCCGACTCTATAGGTTGTTTTTCAAGCACCTTATTACGACCTATATTTTCATTTTAAAGTCATGCGCCCTCTAGTTGGGGTAAAAATAATGACAGTGTTGTGTTACGTCTGTCGTCATGAAATGACATATGACTGTCGTTACCAATCAAAATGCGTGTTCATTTAAATGCAATGTGTGGACTTTTTACACCATATGTCCTATTTCTATTTAGCAAAACTCTTTTTTTATTTATTTATTAACGACTACACCCACCCCACCCCACCCCACCCTTAGTGATTTATAGTGCATATACACTTTACAAGCACATGCATTCCCTGGGATCGAACCCATGATTGCATGATCACATGATCACATGATTGCATATTGTTATATATTACAATGCTCTGCCAATTGAGCTACGTGAAACCTGAAATATGATGCAGATAAAAGGGATCAATGCATTAAAATGAAAGTGTCCTGTTGTCAATAGGGGCGCGACTTTAGTAAACGCTCCTATGGGTCGTATTTCAGGGAAATGACAAACGACCTATATAGGCGTATGGTTGGAGAACATGTTGCGTGTTTTATGACGTTCATAGCTGATTTAAAAATTTTAATTAGTTTAAAAAGTTTAAAAATTTAAAAAAGTTTAAAAATGAGTTTAAAAATCCTTAACTGGTTGCTCAGCACTGCTTTATCTTTTGCTGTAGTATCACAGTATTGGTGATATAAAACTAAATGTTTTTTTTTTTTTTTTAATTCTGATAATGGATTAGACACTGGATAAGTTCAGTGAATTAAGCATTACATAATGATCATGTTATAATCAAAACATAAACGACAACCCATTATCACATCTTCTCTTAGCTTCTTCACGCCATAACAAGTGTCTTCAAAAAACAACAACAACAACAAAAAAAAAAACATTTACAGCAGCCAAATGGAAACTAACATTACAAGTCAAGTGTCAAGAGTACAACTAAAGCAAACACTGATCTCCATCATGGCAACGTCAAACGAAACAATAAAACAACATCTGAAGCTCTGTTAATTCTCAATAAGAGCTTCTGTAGACATCTGACAGAAATAAAGTCAATCTGGTTAGTAATAAGTGAAGCTGGTAATATTATTTTTGTTGTTTAACCCTCCTCAGCTGAGATATTGAGTGATCTAAGGCTGTGGCTGGACGTCAGTTGTAGTTCTTGTGTTTCTGCTTGTCTTTTTTCTGTTCTTGTTGTTTCTTTTCCTTCAGTGATTCTGCTTGTTAACAGCAGGTGTTTGTCACTAATTCTCAATCATCATTTAATTAATCACTTATCTCATTAACTTCAACAGTGATTCAGTGTTACTCTAACACTCTGTATTGTGGACACATATGGAACATGTGGAACAAGTGTTCATTAACCCATTAGACCTGCATTTTGGGGGCACCTGACTCGCCTGCACTTTTCTCTGGTTTTCTAACCCATTCTAGCAGTTAGCATCAAGTGCCATATATCATTTAAACAACGCCAGCAAAAATCTAGTGTTTTTCACTGTAAACTCACACAAAACCTCCTGAAGTTTGGATTTTTTTCCTTTTAAAAAGTTATATTTGGATGTTTTAAACTTTCAGATGAAATTTTGTCTAAACTTAACAATCTCTAAGCAAGTTATAGCCATTTGTTACAATATTACTCTAGATAAAACTAGGTGTACAGATGTACTTTATTTATTGATAATGTGTGTCCAAAAAAGACCAGGGAGTAAAATTAATACAAAAAAATGTTATACAACAGAACACTAAAGCAAGTGTGACTTATTAGAGAATTATATTTTTAATCTGAACATGAATAAAAACAGTGTTGCAAGTAATGAAAACAATTATGACAATTGTTTTGTGCAATGAAAATAAAAACAGTTCAAAGGTTTTTTCACAAAATACACACAAACTGAACTACTAATGTTAATGATCTTCACAAACTATAAAATAAGTATTTAGATAATATAACAACCAAACAGATCAGTCCTGTGGCTGTACTCCTCACGTTCGCGTCACATGTGATTACATGTTTGAAAACATAAATTGCAATAACTTATCTGATGTGAAACTGTTTTATCCTAATTTCTGGTTCATGTTATGTCAAAGTCATACTTTGTAACATGAGTGTTCTCATTCAAATCTTTTATTTTTGTGTTTGTTTTCATACACGCAGATACACGCGCACGCAAATACTTTCACTTTGCGCTTATTCATACTTCCAAAGAAACATGATAGTATCGTGGTTCAAATGACCAAAACCTATGTTTATTGGTTGGGATGATAATGGTTTAAACCAATCTGGGCATAGGAGGCGGGACTAGGCATCAACAATCGTTCCTGTTTGGCCTAGAGTAACAAACCACATGCATTGCCTTGACGAATCAATGCTGCAGATTTTGATGACGTAACCAGTCTCATCACAGAGCCTCTTAAATGCGATATCACTGGAAAGCCTTATTACGCCTTATTTAAAAAGCCTTATTTAAAAAGAATTATTTACGGTACACAAAGCATACAGATTGGATTAGCGGTTCAAAAGTTAATAAACATTTAAGAACGATAGTTCTTTTTGGCCGCCGGCGGCCGTGTTGGTTTTTGAGGGTTAAACACTGGGGATTTTGTTGTGGGGTTTAAAGGGTTAAAGGTGTAAGATGAAATAAAACATGCATAGTGAAACACTTTTCTACAGTAATAAACTGTAAATTAATTTTACAACAACAAACTGTAGAAAAACAGTAATTACCGTATAATCATGAAAAAACGGCAATGTACTGTAAAACGTAAGTCAAATGTATTAAATGAAACAAGTTAATTTCACTGATGTATCAGTGAAATTTAATAGAACTCAATAATTGATCAGTAGAGTAAATGTTAAATATGCACACGATGTTGGTGTTGGGATTTAAAGGGTTTCTGTTGTCTGAGATTTGTGGGTTGCCATTGTGCTAAAGAGTAGCCTGTACTTCAGTCAGTGATGAGCTGAGAAACACTGATGTTTCCTTTTCGAAATGGAACTCAACTCTGCGTTGACGGCATCACGTGAATATTACTAAAAAGCAATTGTCAAATCCTACCAATCCTATTCGAATCTGGTAAGAGTAATATTCTACTATGTCTGACAAACGTTTTAGTGTGCTGACAAAAGTGTGCTGATCCCTGTCCCTGAACGCTCCGCTCTAGTCTGGCCCTCTTCTCAAGGGGAGAGGAGCCGGCATCTGTGCCTAGTGGTTCTGGCCCCGAGCGGCGGCTGAAATCATGGGGCTCGCAAGTGGAGCTCACGGAGGAATTTGAAAAAGGTGTAAATCTCTCTCAACCCTCTGTGGCTGACGAGGGTGAGCTGCTGGATGATGACGATGTCTTGTCTTTGACATCGTCAGATCCAGCAGCGAATGCTCTTCTGGCTGAAAGCCCAAAAGAGCTCGGATTCATCTGCATCAGCGGGCGAATTTCGCTGATGTAGAGGGATTGAGCCAGCATGGGTATGTGTCGATGCCCCCTGTTGATGAGATGTTCGCGAACTATCTCGTCACTGGGCAGGCCCCGACACTGAAAGCTCCGGTCCTGCCTTCTAAGTGACCTCTCGCTTGAATGGCAGGGCATACGCAGCAGCGGGTCAGGCTGGTGCGGCTTTACACACCATGGCGGTTTTACAGGCCTACAAGGCTGAATTGTTGAAGGATCTGGATCAGGGGCAGGGTCTGTCCCCTGAGGCGGTAGAAGAGCTGTGCCACACCACGGATCTAGCTCTCAGGGCCACTAAGCAAACCACTGCTTCGATTGGGAGATCGATGGCAGTAATGGTAGCCACAGAGAGACACCTGTGATTGAATCTGGCTGACATCGGGGAGAAAGAAAAGGGCTTTCTCCTCGATGCACCGGTTTCGCCCTCTGAACTTTCTGGTACCTCCGTCGAGGCGGTGGTGGGAAAGTTCAGAGAGGCGAAGGCGCGCTCGGCTGCGTTTAAGAACTGCATACCGCTCAGATTCGATCCTGGGCCCAGACAGACAGGAGGTCCTGGCCTGTCTCGATTCGAGGATCGGAGACAGGGCCAGAGGTCCAGTTTTGCCTCTCAGGCACCTCCTCCTCCTTGGAGGAGTCCCAGAGAATAAGTCCCAGAGAAGGCGGGACTCTAGGAAGAAGAAGCAGGATCTGAGGGAGGTAATCGACCACAGACACCAGCAGCGTCTGTGATGGATTTCCTCTCTGCGAGGGTAGTTCTCTTCTACCCTCTCCTCTCTTCTTCCACCTCCTGGTCATGGAATTTTTTAATGTACCACGCTCAGGCTTTCTTACAGTCAGGCTGAGGACAGGGCCCATGATGAATATCATTCTGATGGCCCACCTTCTGGCTTGATAGTAAAGAGGCACCTTTAGGCTAAAAGGAGACTTCGGTCTTCAAACCACAGGAAGGTAAGCTGGTCTATATTTACATTATAATATATCTGACCTTTATTTTTCCTGTATGGATATTTCCTGGGCGTGTAAACAGAAAAATTTAGAATAAAGGGGTTTTAAGGGCTCTGAAGTTTTTTTGAGATTAGCACTCTTCACTTCAGATAGATCTATGTCTAGTGTCGGCCTCCTGGGCCGCCTGACATTGTTTGCTTGGGTTGAGCGTTGCTCCTTTGAGCTCTTAATTTAGAGTTCAGAGTAGCCTCTTCTCTCATGCGTTTGTAGGCTGAGTTTTAGCCCCAGGCAGATCTATGCTTATGTGTGGCCCTATGGGCCCACAGCTTAGCTGGCCTAGGCTAAGAACTAGGGTTAGGTGTTTGCTTTGCATTCCCCCTTGTATCTTTACTTCCCTTGTTAGGTTGTATAGTTTTGTAGTTCTGGCCTCCTTTTTCTGAGTTGTCAGGACAAAAAGCCCTTTACCCCTTGTAGTGTAGGTGCAAGATAGATAGCAGCTAAGGTAGCAGGCTGTCATTAGCCTCCCTGGTGCCGTTATCTCAGGTGGTAGGCCCCTTATCTTTAGGTGGATAAGAGAATGCTAGTGTTGCGTAGGCCCCACTTGTCTAGAATTTTCCTTCATACTGTTTTGCCTTCCACTTGAACCCCTTGAATTAACATTCAATTTGAGTGTAACGGTGTCAGCTTTATCCAGCTCCCGTTCCCTAGGGTTCAGTACAGATGTGTAAACTTCTGGTTGGTATAAAGCATCCATCCTTGTGTTCAGGATGGCATGAATGAAGATAAAGCATCGCTTTTATGCTTTAAGTTCTAGCTTTTGCCCTACACAATGTGAGCTATACTCTATTGCTGCCACAGGTTAGCACTTGTTTCTGTAGTAGTAGGCTTGTTTATGGCCTCCTTCAGAGCATGGTGATTAATTTGTACTCCCCTTGCATTAAGAGTAAAGGTGTTTGCTGAGTACATGGCCTGCTGGAATGCATAGCTCAGGTTGAGTTCGTCTTGGGAACCTCACTAGTCAGTTTGGTTTCTTTGTTAGTTCATACACTGCCACCAAGAATTCTGTTGCATTTGGATTTGAAGGCTTTCGTCAGATAAGCCTCTTTCTAAGCACTGTAGCTTGTAAGTGTCACAAGCTCTTGTTGGTGGATGTTTTGGTCAGAGTTTTGCTCACTTTTGGGTTTTGGGCCTCCTTCAGAGCACGATACTATATTTCTTTGTACTCCCCTACTTCAGGGTTTAAAGTATTGTTACTGAGTACATTGCCTGTTGGAATGTGTAGTTTTAAGCTCAGGATGAGTTTAGCTAAGTAACCTCAAGTTACTGTTTGGTTCTCAGATTAGGCTCCTTTTTGGAACATGTTGGTGGAGTTTTTTTACTCCTCCTGCTTTAAGAGTGTTGAGTGCTTTACTGAGTACATTGCCTGTTGGAATGTGTTGTTTGATATTAAGCTCAAGCTGACTCACTAACTAGTTTGGTTCTTTATGCGGCTCCCTGAGTGCTTAGTAATTGCCACTAGAAGTGACAACACAAGTCATTCTGGGTTGTAGGCCCCGTTTGGGCCTCCTTCAGAGCATGATGGCGTAGGTTTGTACTCCTCTTGCTTTTAGAGTAAAAAGGTGTTTTTACAGAATACATGACCTGGTGGTATGTTGGCTCAGGTTGAATTAAGCTAGTTAACCTCACTTGATAAGTTTGGTTTTCCTACTTGGCTCCCTTAGAGCTTAGAACACTGCCGTGAGCTGGGATGCCCGTCTCTATGCTCCGATCTGGGTTAGTTACTGCCTCTTTGCAGTCACTCTTACTGGATATCTTCTCTGAAGAAATATGTTTGGAGACTCTGTGATCAGACAGGTTGTTGGCCAAGACTCGGTTTCTGTAAAGTAGACCAGGTCAGGCCTCCCTGGTGGCAATCAGGGTCAAGTACGTTCCCCTGACAAGTGACTGGCTGGGGTTCCCTCGGGCCCCCTGGCCACATTCCCTTAAAGGTACCTTCTTTGAAAAGAAGTTTGGTTCCAGAAGGCTTTGAGCGGCCTTGGTAGGCTCTTTGAGGCTTTTAGCTTGGGCTGTTGGCCATAGGGCCATTGGCCATGTGTGACCTGTAGGGGGAGTGGTTCTGGCACTTCAGTTCACTTCACAGACATGTTTTTACACCTGGACATGTATATAACAGTACATGTGTGTTTTAAACCTTAAACCTTTAATGTCTGTTTGTCTTTAATGATTGGGACACATCAAGGCCTTACATCTAAACGGGATTCTGCCTGATGATCTTCTGCTGCCTAGATTGTGAAGTACTCTTCATAGACACTTACCCTTCCAGCACTTGCACTTTGAATTGTATATACTCAGGGGGGACATGTTGGACAATCAGCACACAGTTTCCTCAGAACTGTTTTATGGTATGGAACCAACAGACTATGCTTTTGAAAGTCTAAGGACTCTTTATATTGTGTTGTTTTTGTTCAGTGCCATTTGTTTGTGAAAATACATATCTGTTATCTGCTGTTTTATTGTCTTCATTGTTTACACCCAACATACAAGTGCTTAAAGCAATTCCCCTTTTAATTGTGTTACCTCTGCCGATAAGGTATTACAACAGATCTTGTTTGCATACACTAAAAGAAAAAATATCAATGTGAAATGATAACAATATAAATACCTTTTGAAATTGCACAACACTGCTAACTATTCAACTTTTAATTTCGACTTTGAGTATTGAGAGTGACGTCAATACGTACACTTCAAATATTGAAATTCTTCTGACCAATGTAATTGCACCTGAAAGGGTTAGTTCATCGAAAAACACTATTGTTCAACTCCAAAACACAAATGTGTTTAAATGAAACCTGCGAGATTTCTGTCCCTCCATTGAAAGTCCATTCCACCTAAACTTTGATATTTCAAAAAGTTCATAATAACATTATGCAATATTTGTTATATATTACACCATATTTGATGTGCTCTATGTATGTGCGTTGAACAATATGTTAATAAAAGCCTAAATTATCTGTTCATCATATAAAGTGACAGTGTCTCTTCAGAATACTTGGTGGAATGGACTTTCAAAGGAGGGAAAGAAATCCCTCAGGTTTCGTTAAAAATATCTTCATTTGTGTTTTGAACATGAACAAATGTTAATGGGTTTGGAATGACATGAGGGTGAGTAAATAATGACAGAATTTTCATTTTGGGGTGAACTACTAACCCTTTAAAAGTGAAGTGTGTAATTTCCACACTTCAGTGAGACCATTTTTCTGTCATTACGTGTATACAACAAAAAGAGAGCCTGGATACCTTTTAATAATTGACAACTAAATTGACTTATGGTGAATTTGAACAATATAATAAAATCATCTATATTTAAAGCTGCATTCCGTAACTTTTGCCTCTTTGTCGCTATCTCTGCTTGAAACCGGAAATTGCAGTAATTTGTGGAGTTATCTTCTTTACGTGCATTGTGCATCGGCATGGGTCCTCAGCGCGGATGAATCTAATGTTTTGAGGCATATGTATGAGTTGTCATATCAACGCACCAGTATGGATGGATCTTCACTGTACTTTGGAATTATAGATAGGCTATACGTCTTAGAAGTATGTCCAAAATAAGAAGTTTCAGCGGAAAATGTCATCTGAAGAAGTATGTAACATGTCTGCCAGTCAGTATAATGTGTAACAAATGAAAGTCTCAATTTCACATTCAGACAGTTTCCATGTGATGGAAACAATAGATTACATAGCAGAGCAGATAACATGAAACAAATAACATAATCATGTGAACTGAACTATGAACTGAACTAACTGGTATGAACTAAATTCATTTTATGCGTTTTACATAATATAACTCTTCCACAAACATCTTACAATAGGAATAAGTTCACTTTACCGATCTGAATCAGCTCCAATACTTGACAATAGAGGTGGATATGCTTTTCTTGGAGTAGAGGTGAATTGCTGTCTCTTATAGCTAGCACAAAGTAACTGAAATTTACCATAATAGCAAAGCAAGTAAGAAAAAAGCACAACAAAGGAAACTCCATAACTGTATTGGATTAAACAAATAAGTGTGCGGCTACTGTTGCCTAATTACCCACTAAACCATTGAAATTTCTTACCTGTCCAGCAAAAAAAAGCAGTCTCAGTAACCAATGCTGGTTGTCAATGCTGATATCTTTATTACAAGCCGCCATCAAAATTACAAGTTTAATTATATTCCAGCTAAAAGATCCACCACCTGCAGCATCCATACATGATATAGCCTACTAGCCAGGACTCCTTTTTTATGTATACAGACGCAACATAATGACGAAAAGACAAACTCCTATTTCCCATGGAAACCGACCCGACCCAATCAAATTAGAAAACATTATTACAAGCTTACTGTTGTGAATCGGGCTAAGGTAAGAAGATAGTTTTGAACACTGATTCGTTATGTACTTGCTCAATAATTGATTTTGGATCATTTTTAACCAAAAAAAAGTTACGGACAGGAACTTTAACAAGCAAAATACCTGAATCTAATGAGGCTCTTTCAGGGTTAGAACGGCTGGGGGATGTTGGCTCTGTCTCCACCTGGATCAGCTCCGTCTCTTCCGTCTTCTTCTTGCGGAGACTACTTTTAGAGAAACCATTCTTACGAGACCCACGTGGACTCCGTCTGTCCCAGCTCCACCTTCTCTCACATGGTTCACTCAAGTCCACCAGGTCTAGTGCTGTGGACAAGACTAGAGCATGTGGAACAAAACATTACCAACAAAAGTCACACAAATGAACTGAAAAACCTGTATGCTCTTATTTTATTAGCCAGGAACACATTTATAGATGAAATATTCCTTTAAAACCTTCTGTTCTTAGGTAATATGCAATTATTAATCATAAAGGCCTGGTTTCACAGACAGGGCTTAGATTAAGCCAGGATTAGGCCTTAGTTTAATTAGGACATTTAAGTAGCTTTTATAAACGTGCATTAGAAAAAAAAACATTACTGGTGTACATCCTGAGACAAAACAAAGGCACTGACATATGTAAAGCAGAGTAAATGCCAAGGAACACTAACTAACACTAACTAACTAACACTAACACTAACAAGGTAGCACTGCAATCAGGGACAGAAAACTTGGTGCCTAACGGCTATAGGATAGAGGAGAAAAAAAAGAGCAGATGAGTGAGGAGGAACAGATGACAGAGCAGTAATTATGAGGGAACCTGCTGTGTTGGAGGTGACTGGCCGTGTGGCTCCATCACTCTTGCTCTCACTCTGGAAGTCATCGATAGAAGGGCTCAGTAATGGACGGCTCTCTTGCTGCTCACTGCACAACTGTAACACAAAAAACATACATATTTCACTTTAAGTGCACCCATTTCCATAACGTATTCATCTTATTTGTAACATTTAGATCTTTTTTTTTGTTTGTTTGTTTTTTCTGTTTAATGTTTCTGGTAAAGTTCAGTTTTATTTTGAAGTTCATGTTTCTAGCTCTTGTCTTGTCCTTCTTTCTTGTCCTTTTTGTTTGCCAGACTTTTCTGCTTAATAGACAGAGACCACTATAAGTAAACCATTTGTAGGTTGATTTCCCTTAAAAAAATGGAAATGCTGCTTTCAAAACACTGGTCCAACTAGCCCGAAGGGTCTAGGATTAGCCTGTTAGCATGGACCAGTTAGCTCCTGTTGGTAGATGCTGTTGTTGTGTGAGATGCTATCCGCCTGCAAACCTCCAAGTGATTCCAGTGGCTAAAAGTTTTTAATAGGTACTTTATTTGTGCCTGATTGAAAGTTAGAAAAAGTGTATGTTTTCTTAATCATGAAAATAGTCATAACACTTTATATACAGTGTCTTTGTTACATATTACAAGTACATACTATAGTATTAACAGTAAACTGTACAAATTACATGCAACTATACAAAAGCCTAATCCTAACCCCATAATAATGACGTTTTTAATTAATATTACTCAGTACTTATATAATTACACTGTAACAAGGACACCATAAAATAAAGTATAACCAACATATGTAATTAATGATACATTTTGATTAATCTAATTACTTTTAGCAATTCACAGTCAGGGCTGTCACTAAAATTCAAAGGGACCAGAACAAATTTTTAAAGATGGGTCCCCTCTCCCCTGGGCCCAATGAGTAAGCTATGCCATAGAAGACCTTAGTGGGTCCCAGTCACCACAGGGCCCGGGACATTGGTCCTGGTTGTCCCCCTGGCGATGGCAATATTCATAGTTCAAAATGGTCAAATTAAACAGTTATCTTTGTATAATTTTTTTTAAGTCAAGTTCACAGATCAAGTCAAGTTAAGGCTAAAATCTCTATTTTCAATAGTGCAGCTACATCATAAAATCAAGCAGGTTTCTTATGGTCAAAGCCGCAATTCGTGAGACCAACTTAAACTTGTTGTGAAATCTGCGTGGGGAAATCTTCCGCCTTTAAGCAGAATTCCTGATTAAATTATTGTAATTCACCTGCGACAATTCGCTGAACAGCTTAATCTACTGCCTTAGCAAAGTGCTAACTGGTAGAGAAAAGTTTCATCCACAGTTGCCAAAAGACTCATAAATTAGAAGTAGTTCTTAACTTTAGTTTCCCCAACACCTTCATGCTTCCAATCCAATAATTGCTGAAACTAGTTATCCCCATAAATGTTACATCGTATTAAATACTAGTTGCAATTTATTAAAACTGAGATTTCTATCCTTTACAGTAAATCATCTAATCTTACAACATAGAGATTGTCTTATACATAGTATAATAGTAGTAATAGTTTAAATAGTAACCACTGATTCAGACCAAAAATTACATAATTACTGTACGATCTCAGTGATGCAATACAGTAACATATTGACTTCATAAATTTTCAAAAACTTTTTTTATTTTTATAAATATATTGATTTCAAAGAGACAATTAAATGTAATTTATATACAATACATATAACAATGAATCTGCCTATGGTGTAGCAGGTTGTGACACAAATTATGACACACATTTCTTTGGAAATAATACAATGGTAAAATCTATGGCTGTCAAGAATCGCTAAATTGCTTAGAAAACAATTGCCCTTGACACAGGTCAGCACTAAGAGTGTCCCTCACTTCATAACAAAGGTCATAAAACATCGATATGTAGGGGGGCACCCAAGTGAATCCATTTATCAGCCTTTGTAAAGACCTCTTGGTAATGTGTAAAGAACACAGGAGGTCCATCTTGAGATCCTACAAGAACCAAACCCATCTTTTAACACTCTAAAGTGAATTCACTAAAGTAATGTTGCACTACTTCTGCTTATTATTTCAGTGTTTCTTAATTAGTATTTAAATGATTGATTTATTAACCACACACAATCCAGTTTAACTAAATATGCAGGTGTTTATGTCCATTCTTTTCATCAAAACCAAACCTATTTTCTATGCAAATTAGGCTCATTATATTGTGCCTTATTCCCAAATCCCAATGCTATTTGTCTGGCATATTACAATTGTGCTATGACCACCCACAGAAAAAAAAGCCAGTAAAAACTGCGGTAGTCTGTTGCATCCACCACAACCAAGCATGCAATTGCATTCAGCAAAGATTTGTTAAAGATTAAAGATTCATAATTCCATAAGTGAAAACAGCACATTACATTTTTAGTTAGTCCTCCTTCTGAATCCAAATAAACTTCATATTACCCAACTGTTTCATACCTGAAAGTAACTTCCTCATTGCTTTATGATTAAAATAGGCCATTGATTGCTCAATTCTAAATAATATATGATATAATAAATATCTAAATAATATATGACTTCACCAATTACTTTCAATTTCACTTGGTCTTTTTGTAAAAGTGTTTTTTCAGCCCATTTTCACAATACACAATCTCAGCAGTAACTGGCAGTAAATTCCCCATTGAGCAGTTCATCACTACGTATTGAGAAATGCATGGCTCTCTGCCACATCCTCAATGGAATAGAACCAAGCCTTCCAAATCACAAAATCCTTTAACATTTGGGTAAACCTTTTATAGACAGCCAAAAATGACATCCATTTATTTACAGAGAGGTGGTAAAATAAATAGCATAAGCCACCTCACATTGCAGCAAGAACCTACATCCACAAAATCCACATTTAATTTGCTTCCTACAAACAAATTATTCCCAATGTGAGAACAAACAGCAAGTAACATCAACATGCAGCTCGGGCTTTGGTAAAAACAGGTCACGTACATGCGAATCAAAGCCAAGACAACAACAGAAATAAAATTCAAGCAACAACATTCAGCAGCTGTTTATGGGGAGAGTAGCACTCACATAAAGCAAATGCCACTCTTGTTTGTGTTGTGAAATACTGAGTGGTCCCAAAGGAACATCCCATTGCCATGGGTCTTGATGACATTATTTAGTGTGAACCCCATAGAGCAGCTTGCTTTCGACAACAAGAAGCAACTTTAGCACTTCCACACACATAGCTCATGTGTGTCACGTAACACTAACGGATATTCAAAACAGAGTGCACCAAGCTCTCGGGTTTACTTCACTTCATCACACAGTCACACTAATACTTGGTGCTTCCTGTTGGTGGGTGTATGTGCTCAGCCCACCTTGGTTGTCACGGTGAGCAGGGGTTTTCCATCTGAAGATGCCTTACTTGGTAGCTCCTTCAGCACCATAGCAACCGCCCTAGAGTCTTTCTCCTACAACAGTGAAATCAACAGTGAGTTGTGTCAGTTTGTGTTCAAATTCTTGCAACGATTCTGTGGGTTCCTTGAAAAATATTAATAAAGCATTACCAATTCAAATGAAATGATAATTTGCAGGCTTACAAAAAAAATCCCTCTTTCTTGCTTTTTAAGTTATTTTTTGTTGATTGAAAAAATTACAGTTCACCCAACTGACACAAAACAATGTGCATGATTAGCATGCTATCATCTATCAGCTCTACAGCACAAAATATATGAGTAGGGATGCACTATGTATCGGTATAATATTGCATATTAGCCAACATTTTTGGCAAAATAGTTTTGTTTAGTTATCAGTATTGGTCAATAAAGTAATCTTCAGGAAGACTGAATTAATAACACCAATAAGTTAACACTTTAATAACAATGTTAAAAGTAACCTTTACAAATGTTGTGATTCCTAAATTTCCATGTAGTGTCTACAATGGTTGATTTGATTTTAGTGTTTTATCTTTAATTTATTTAGACTAAATGGTATTTTAACATTGGCCATTTATCAGTTATCAACCAGGGCTGCATTTCCTAAAAGCATTGTGAACTAAGTTGATCGTAGAGAGTATAGGTGGCCAATGGTCTCCACAATCAATTTGGGCTCTCAATGCTTTTGGGAAACGCAGCCCAGAACATGAAAATAATTATTGATGTATCAATAATATCAGTGCATCCCTATAAGTAAGTTCTATTTGATACGAAAAAAATAGTTATCATTGCCAAAACTGTGCCACAACAAAACCTACTTATCTTCAGGAAAGACATGCTACAGTAGATGGAGTAGTAAACCATTTCATAGCATTGCTCTATTCAGGGATACAGTGACTACACACCATCCAAAAACATGGGGCTTACAACTGTGCTTTTAACAGCCTCCACGCCACTCAAACAGATCTAAGCACTTAAGCCACCACTGGGACGCTGAGACATGGAGTGGAAACAATTCACTGGCGATGTTTAACACTGCAGACTGGCATTTAAACCCCAATGTATTTGTTGATTTGAACAACTACACTGTTGGCCCCATATTGCAATCAAAGGGAATCTAACAGTGCTGTTTTATAGTGACCAAGGAAGTGAACCTCTAATGTAACACTTCATGGTCCAACAAACAGAACAACACCTAAAAGAAACTCTGGAGAAACGAAGGAAACTTTGAAAAAAGATACTATCAATAAGTTTGCGTTTTTAACCTTATCATTTAAAAAAAGCTTATAATGGTACACTCTAAAACATGCTGGGTTGTTTCAACCCAAAATTGGGTCAAATATGGACAAACCCAACCGCTGGGTTAAATGTTTAACTTAATTTTTGATTTGCTGAAGTTTACATTTTTAACCCAACAGTTGGGTTTGTCCATATTTGACCCAAATTTAGGTTGAAACAACCCAGCATGTTTTAGAATGTAGGTTGTTGAGGGTGATTACCAAGTTGTTGCTATGTGCTTGCTAGTGTTGCTTGGGTGCTCATAAATATAGATTCTAGGGTGTTTCTTCCAGACGGGCTGGTCTGAGTATTTCAGAAACTGCTGATTATCACACACAACTATATCTAGAGTTTATAGAGAATGGTCTGAAAAAGAGAAAATATCCAGTGAGCGGGAGTTCTGTATCAGATGTTATGTTTGGTTCTGTTTAGTTTATTTGTTTTGGTGGTGCTTTTCCTGTTCCTGTTTTACTGAGTTCTCTGTCATTATTAGTTTCCTTGGTTGTTAATTAGTCCTACACCTGTTCTTTTTTCCATTGATTACTCTCCTGTTTATTTAAGACCTTAGTTTCTTATGTTCTTTGTTCGGTATTGTTGATGTTAACAAGCTATATCTATCTCCTAGTTTTTACTCTTTCTTGAATAAATAAGTATTTTTGTTTCATCTTTGTTTGTGCTTGGTCTAACTTACAACATTCTGTGTGTGAAAATGCCTTGTTGATGCCAGAGGTCAGAGGAGAATGATCAGGCTGGTTCGAGCTGATAGAAAAGCAAAAGTAACTCAAATAACCGCTTGTTACAACCGAGGTATGCAGAAGAGCATCTCTGAATGCACAACACTTCAAACCTTAAGGCAGATTGGCTAAAGCTGCAGAGGATCACACCGGGTGCAACTCCTGTCAGCTAAGAACAGGAAACTGAGGCTACAATTCAAACAGGCTCACCAAAATTGGACAACAGAAATTGGAAAAATATTGCCTGGTCTGAAGAGTCTCGATTTCTGCTGCAACATTCAAATGGTAGGGTCAGAGTTTGGCGTAAACAGCATTAAAGCATGGATCCATCCTGCCTTGCATCAACGGCTCAGGCTGCTGGTGCTGTAATGGTGTGGGGGATATTTTCTTCGCATACTTTGGGCCCCTTAGTACCAACTGAGCATCGTTCAAACGCCACAGCCTACCTGAGTATTGTTGCTGACCATGTCCATCCCTTTATGACCACAGTGTACCCATCTTCTGATGGCTTCTTCCAAGTCAAGTCAAGTCACCTTTATTTACAGTATATAGTGCTTTTACAATGCAGATTGTGTCAAAGCACCTTTATAGTGATAACAGGAAAATAATTTTGGCTGCACAGCAGCTCTAGAAGAAAATGGTGTCATTGTCCAGCTTAAGTAAGTTCAGTATTGATTCATTCCATTGTAAAAATCATTAGTTATTAATTTAGTTCATTCATCTATACAGCAGCTCTGGGAAAAAAAAGTGATGTCATCGTCCAGCTCAATTTGCATAGAATGGTGTCAATGCAGGCAGATCAAAAACATGGTTGAATATCAAGTGTCCATCAGACTCCATCAGGTGACAAAAATGGAGAAAAAAACTTTGGGAGAAACCAGGCTCAGTTGGGGGCCAGTTCTCCTCTGGCCAACAATGAACAGTGCATGATTATGATTCAGGCAGCGTTACTGGTCAAGGTCAAAATGGGATTGGAACAGTCAAAATATTTAATACAGTTCCACCTGGTTGAAGATTAGATTCATCACACCAGTATGGAAACAGTTTTGTTAAGAGGTTGTATCCTGCTACTTCCAGCAGGATAACTATGGAATTACTTTTTATTCAATTAAATATAATGTATTTGAAATAAAAAATAATAACATTTCTAATTTAAAAATAAAAGATTGCAAATAAAGTCTTCTTAAAGCTGTTTTAATTACAAAAATAAAGTAATTGATAACAAAACTCTGCAGTGCGAGTAAATGTTTGTTTTTCTTTGTACAGTTTTTTTTATTATGCACGCACAAATTTGCTCTCTGTTCTGCTGTCATAGTTTGTGACTCTAAAACCTTTGCTTGTATTTGCTTGTAAAGTTTTGTATTCGAGTGAAGCTGCATTTCAGTGGGTGGTATCTCAGCACCACTATGAAATACCTGTTTCTATTGGTCACTCTCGATGGCACAATAAATTGACCACACCCACTAAGCGTTCCCACCAGTCTGACTCTAAAAGAGAGAGCGAGGTTGTTGTGGCAGCCATCTGGCATTGCAGAGTGCGTTAGATATAATACAGGGGCTTAATGCCCTAACAAAATATAAACTGTTATCATTATTTACATGAACAATTTTATATACCATATTATAGATTAACATTGCATAATACAGTTGCATGAGCCATTTCAGAGTGCTCAGTCTTTCTCAGCCATGTTCAAGGAAGTACTAAATATGACAGTGGCTGATGACACACTATAATGGCCCAAAAAAAATTCCAAAGTTTGATTATATTTCACTGTACCAACCTGTTTTTATGAACTCTACACAAGTGACAGTATAATCAGCTGGTTTATTGCACTTTCTGCCCATTTGGCACAGTCCTTCTTGGCCATGTCCCTTTGATCCTAATATTCATTTACCCACATTATCAAATGTCTTACTAGAAAACAAAACTTTTTTGTTATGGCCTTATGTGATTTATTCTGCCAAAATTCATCATGTTATATATATATTCGCATCTGGTAAAAGATGCATTATAGCTATTAGCATCAATCTAAACATGACGAAGCTCAAAACTCACTTTAAAACACCTAGGAGTCTTTGTAATAACTTGAAGTAACATGATTTATCATGAAATGAGGCAAAAATATTTTATTTACAGTTTTTTATATTAGCTAATAAACAAAAGACCATAATGCTGCACCTTCAGCATTTCTCATATAGCCGAAACATCCTTTATTTTTATAAAAAAGTACCCCAAATCACCTGAAAAACAAACAAAAACAATATATTGTTGTGATAATCTATTTATTAGTTTAATGTTTCATCTGTACAAACGTTTCTGTCTGTTATGTACAGAGCCAGAATGTGGACTTTGTTACATCTTTGGTAAGAAGCAATGATGAGGCACTCAAAAATAAAGAATACTTTAATTAACCAAATTAAGAAGCATAACAGTACAGCGCATGCAGCAGCAGGTGGAACGCTTCTGACTCTCTTACTCTTCTATTCTTAACATGCACATAACACAGACCTCTATGGCCAATATGCACAGAAGAACACAACATACTTGTGGAGGTGTACCGGATTTTTATCATGGTGGGAGTTATGACACGTAATATGAGTGACAGATCAGTAGTGAATCAGCTCTCTGGGATTCATAAGCTGTATCCCCTATACTCTCATTCACTATTCTTCTTTTTTTTCTTGTCTAATATCTATTAGTCCAAATATTTAGCTTTATTTTGTAAATTGGTCTTCACTTATATTATTCATCTTAAGAGGTTAGGAATATGTTCACATTTAGTAGTTTAATAAGACAGTGTTTGAAAGACAGCTAAGTATTAAAGGAGTTAACACAAGCCATATGGCAAAGATGGCCTTTATTTAGGCGGAAAATGTCAGGTATTTATGCACACTATGTTGGCTCTGAAGTTTCTCTCAGGCCTGTCTGTGATCATCCATCTACCTCTTTAGTAATGTTGTCTTCCCACAAAACCCACAGTGAGTGACATTTCAATCCTGACAACTACTCCATCAAGCTCATGTTTAACCTTTAGAAGGTCAGGCACCAGAATGTAGGACACACCATCCCATTACATTTAAAAATCCCAATATAATATAACCTCAGCAACACACCTTAGACTTCTAATATTGTCTGAAAACATTCATGTTAAATGATTTACTTCTAAACCACAAACATAGAGTAACAAGTAGTGATGCCTGATTCTTGAACAAATCATCTTTTGAGCTGATTCGCAGCAAGTTGAGCTAGATCACGAAACTTGAGCTCCGGGCTGATGACCCAAGATACACAGCCTGCATGCTCCTTGCCATTGACGTAATTGTGTTTTCTATGTTCAGCAGTGATTGTATATCAAGAGCAGGGACATTTTGTTTTGTGATTATAACGGAGCGATTAAAGAGTCTCCGCTATGGTTATAGCAATAGATTAAAACGCTCGTCTGTGAAAACAACGGCAACAAGCACTTATTATGATTTCAAAAACAACACATTCCAGCACCAGATTGGCTCTTATTTAACTCTGCTAGTAAACTATGTTTAATTTGTATTAGATACATCTGTACCGCAAGATAAAAGTGGTGGGGACAATATCAACCCTGGCAAAAAGTGGTGGGGACATGTTTCACCCATCCCACCCGCAAATTATGCATTACCTTGCACAGCACCGAATTAACCAATGAGCCTGCCTTGCAGTCAAACTTACATGTGTGCTCTGTTTTGGTTTAGTACTGATGGTTCAGCACAGGAGGCTGGTTGTGAATATGATGTCTGACACTGTGCAGTTTGCTAAGCAGTTAGGCTCTCCGTAAGCCACCTTAGTTACTCTCCAGAGCTCTGCTCAGATAGCGTCATCAAGTAGGCAGGCTCTCTGTAAGCCTCCTTGATTGCTGTCCTTACAGTGGTGGGACATTGGTGGGTCTCACTATAGAGACATTATGCTGAGGCCTCCGCTCCCCAGAGCTCCGCTTGGATAGCAACGGCAGGTAGTTAGGCTCTCTGTGAGCCTCGCTGGTAAGCTGTTCTGAGTATGGGACACAGTTAGGCCTCCTCTCACTTTAGAGATCATGCTATCATGATGAGTCCTCCATCCTTAGAGCTCCACCAGGCAGTGGTGCTGAGTTGTTTGTGAGCCTCTGTGGCCACTGCTTTAGAAAGGAAGTGTTGTGTCCTCTCGCTCTAGAGAGTTATTATGAGCTCTGTCTGAAAAACGGTTTGAATTGTTAGGTTCCATTGAGCCTCCTCTGGAAGCTGTTTTGGGCTCTCACTTTAAAGAGTTGTCATGGTGAGGCCTCCATCCTTTGAGTTGGACCAGGTAGTGATGCCAAGTTGTTAAGGCTCTCTGTGAGCCTCCATGGCCGCTGCTTTAGGTCTGGAGCGTTGTTAGGCTTTCTCTCGATATGAGAGTCCTCCTGTGAGCCCTCCGCTTTCTAGAGCTTGTAATAATTCAGAGGATAGGCTCTCTGTGAGCCTCCTTGGAAATGTTCTAAATAACATAGATGGCAGGCAGTGCCAAGTTGTTAGGCTACCTTTGAGCCTCCTTGGCTACTGCTTTGTTACAGAGCATTGCTAGACCTTCTCTTTCCTAAGATAATCGTACATTCAGGCCTCTGTTCCCCCAGAGCTGCCCTGAGAATAGAATGTAGTTAGGCCTCCTCTCATTTTGGAGAGTCGTCATTCTTAGACCTCCGTTCTCTGAAGCAAATTATGCTGTAGCACTGAGTTGTGGGCTCCCTGTCTAAGCCTCCTCTGGTGCCCCTGGGTTGAAGCGTTTTTTAACCATTTTTGTCTGCTCCCTGAGCTCCGCCTGCTTAGTAGTTTAAAGCTGCTAGGCCCTCTATGAAGCCTCTTTGACAGGTGTTAGATGTAGCTAGGCCTCCTCTCAAGAGAGAAAGTCGTTATGCCAAGGCCTCCATCCTTTGAGCTCAGACAGGGGCTACGTTGCTAGGTTATCTGTGAGCCTGCTTGGCTACTGCACTTAAACCGGAATGTTGCTAGGTCTCCTCTCACTATAGGGAGATAGCAATTCCCAGTTGTAGGCTCTCTTTGAGCCTCCTTGGAAGCTGTCCTGAGTGTGGAACGTAGTTAAGCCTCCTGTCGTTATAGAGAGTCATCATGCTGAGGCTTCTATTCTTAGAGCTTAGCTAGGCAGTGGGGTAGTATGCCAGGTTGTTTAGGCTCTCTGTGAGCCTCCATGGCTACTGACCTTAGTGTGGACTGTTGCTAGGCCCCCTCTCTTTATGAGAGTCATTGTACTGAGGCCTCCTCTCTGCAGAGCTTTGAGGGGTCAGTTAGATCAGGTTGTTAGGCTCTCTAGAGCCTTCTTGATAGCTGTTCTCTATTTGAACATGGTTAGGCTTCCTCTCACTTGAGAGTCAGTTTGTTGAAGCCTCCGTCCTTAAAGCCAGAATAGGTGATAGTGCCAGGTTGCTAGCTATTTCTGAGCTTTTTTGGCTGCTGCCTTTGAGTTAGAGTGACTTACCTGAGGCCTCCGCTCTTCAGGGCTCTGTCTGTTAGGCTCTCTATGAGCCTCCTTGGATGCTAGCCTGAATAGAGAACATAGTTAGGCCTCCTCTCTTTTAGAGTCATCCTGTTACAGCCTCCGTTCTTTAGAAGCTTTAGAAGCTATTGTCTATGACAATATTCCCTCAGAGGTGTTTGTAGGAATACCAAGCTCTTGAGCTTTGCCTGTAAGGGGTTTTTGTAGCTCAGCCTCTGGCCATAGGGAATTAGTCACAATGCTGGTGTGTACCTTAGGAATGGGGACTCCTTTGAGTTTTTGACTTTATGTCAGCCAATAAGGCACTCATCCCTTCAGCATGGCAGCATGGGTATTTGTTCCCCATAGGGAACAAAGGGACGCAGTGTGAGTTCCCATTCGAAACAGAACTTCTCAGGTTACATATGTAACCATGCTTCCCTGAGAAGGGGAATGAGACACTGCATCCCTTTGCCATGCTTCAGGTATTCCTGTGCACGTCTCCTTCAGACAAGAAGTGGATGACATATTTCACAGGTGCCCTTTCATACTCACGGTCACACCAGTAGGTACATCATAGGCTGTCACTGGTCAATATCAAGTTCATTGTCGTGTTCAGACTCGTGTTTCAGACACCGTTCATGACAGAGGCATTCCCCATAGCACCCTCTAGGGGACGAAGTGTCTCATTCCCCTTGTCAGGGAACTAGATACCCATCTCATCTCCATTGTGCAATTACTACAACAGCCACAGCATGACAAAAGTACATTTTAAATGTATTAAATAATCTTTTGTCATGCTTTAAAGAAGTACACTTATTTTAATGTGTTGACTAACATACTAAAGCACAGTTATTATATTTTATATGTACTAAATTGCAACTTCATTATTACAAACATATGTAATAAAAGTCATTACAAATATATTTAAATACATGACATACCTGTAATTATGTGAAAGTTGCTGACAAGACATCTTAAAAACACTATGCATGAAGCACTTGGTGTAGCACACCCATCAAAGACGTTGTACATTTTCATAAATTAAGTTTAAATATAGTGCAGATGGATTCAAAAACATGTGTGAAAAGGACAGTTTTATTAGCAACAGTGGGAAAAAAATCCAGACTATAGACCAGAATGTGCAGTGTCATGTCATAATAATAACTGCATTGAGAGGTGATAAATTCATTTCTCACACATGGTGATGAACTTGGGTTGTGTTGACTGGGTGAAAGTTGATCGCGCCAAAGAAAGGATCTGCAAGCAGAGGAATTGTAGGAAGTGCTAACACAAGCTGTAAACGATTATAAGTTCAGAACAGCTTATTTATAGTCCTAAGACCTGCTTGATATTAGCATTGTTTGTAGCTTCTGTTATGTCTAAGACTTCATTTACACAAAATGGATTTTGGTACTTCTAATCAGCTTATCCAACTATTTAAACACCAAATTATATATTTGCATATCAAAATATCTACTTTGTTATAGCTGCTCAAATTTCCCTTGAAGGTTTTGACAATCTGCTAATAATCCTTCAATTACGTTATAAGACAACTAATCAAAAAAACTACAAAGTGGGTTAAGGTTTACAGAATATTATGACTAATCATATGCAGGATATGGCTGTAAAATAGATTAATTGCATCTAACATAAAAAGTTTGTGTTTACATAATATGTGTGTGTGTGTGTGTGTGTGTGTGTGTGCGTATATATATGTCTGTGTGTATATATACATATACAGACGCGCGCACACACACACACACATACTATATGTGTACTATATATGCAGAGTTTAGATTGCGTGACATCAACCTCCGGAGCTCTATTTTGGTTTTGGCTAGTAGAAGTTCTTAATGGCTGGTAACTTTTAGTAGACATTTAGTAAACAAATTGGTTATTGAGTCAAAAAGTTATGTCAAATAGTTATAAACATAATAAAACAACACCATAAGACCCCAAGCCTGGTCCTCTCTCGTCCTTCACTGTCGTCACTCCTCTTACTCCTTCATGAGACTCGAGACTGGTATGTCGTGCAGGTGACGCTTATTAACACTCGCACTGTTCCCACAGCTCTCGGCCCCGCCCTGCTCGCCACATTTGGCTTTTACATTTTCCTGCCAGTGGTGTTATTTGGCTAGAGTTTGAAGCATTGAAGAGTTTTTTTTTCTCACATACTGTTATAAATCGGCAATGTTTTCTAACTCTCCACCATTTTGAAAACAAAGTAATGGCATTGTATCCAAGCAACATGATCTCATGAGTATTCCTAGGTACTTAAAATAAAGAGTGGTTTCCTCAATATAATGTGACTCAAAAAATGGCGATTAACAACTTAAATTTTACTCCGTACCTCACACAAAACTATACCGCCAGAGAGGACTGTAAATGCAACACAACATAATTTGAAAGACTTTGGTACTGCTTTTTAGCATTTTCGCTGTTATTTAAACCTAACATGTTGGGTTGTTCATTTAACTCGGCATAATGGATTGATTTATGCTATTTAATTTTTACTGGAATACTATCTTATTTTTACCTCATATGTGGATTAATACTTCCAGATTAATTTAAATCCTGTAAAAGTTTGTAAAATACAATTCACAACCACTGTTTACAAGTCCTTTATTTTGGATGAATACAGTTCAAAATACAGCATATTTTTTTTATAGTTTATACAGTTTTTTTTTTATGTATACAATATTACCTACATTTAAATTCATTAAACAATTTCGATTTAAAATTTAAAAGCAAAATTTTTATTCAAGTGTAATGAACCGTTCTTTGTTATCCATTTGTATTGTATGTGTCAAATGTTAGTGAGATTGACCCAGCCACTAACTCAACGGCTAGGTAACATAAAAACTACCCAACCATGAAAAAAATTATCACAGGCTCAACACAGCGTTTGGGTAGAAAAAAAATAACCCAATGTTTTTAGAGTCTAGTTTCCCACTTCACATATACAAATGCCCACCTCAGAACAGCATCCTATAAGGCCATTGTTATCACAGATTTCTGCATTCCACACAACTTCTCTTTTGTCAAACTTATGACTCATTTGATATTAAACAGGCTATACACCTACACGCTAAACTTGTGATTTCTGTGAGGCCAGAAGAAAAACATCATTCCAAACTTCTAGTTTACACATGTCAAGCAAAGATCACAGCTTCTGGTGAGAACAAAAATATTCTGTTACCTTGAAAATCCTCCAAGCAATACCTTGGAGAATGAAGCAACCTAAGGCTGCATCAATCTTTGCTCAAATCCGAGGTCAGTGTCAGCTCCACTGTGGCCTACCAGAGGCTTATTAGCATTAATCATACAAAAGCCCCAGTTTTATATGTATCCATGCAATTGTCTCTTCACAGTGACAAGTGGAAAATGTTTGGCTAGAGCACATTTACACAAACTATGAGACAGTAGACATTACTTGAAGTCCTGACAGGATGTGAGTTTAAAATATGTGCGTCACGCTTATAGGTCAAAGAGAAAAGGCCTGTGCTATTTGCACTGTGCTTTTTTCAATTTACAATAAACCTCTGCATTTTGCACCTACTTTCACCAGGGAATGCTGCTGTGTCAGATGGCATTATGTGGTCTGTGGCGTGTGATCCGGTTCAGGAAAAAGTGGCACAACAGCTGCAGTGTCATCAGCCAAATCCAGATGCTTTAAGTGATTAGCAGTTTAAGCTGCAGTGAAGAGCAACCTGCCTTAGGGTTCACATCTGACCCACTTTTTGAAGGCAGGAGAGGATGAATTCCATAGTAAGCGGGCATATGTGGCCTGCCTTCAGCTCTCCCAGGATGCAATGACATTTAAGTATACTGTGTTGAATTCATGAATGGGATTGATCCATTAGCTTACACTGAAATTGGTAAGTTCAGCACAATTTAGTGCTCTATCAATAGAGCTCAGTATTAGTAACAGTTTGAAAATCTCTCAGGTTACTGGAACATTGTGAGCTAAATGAGTGAGCAATGTCAGTTGATCAATGTTTTATGGTACGGTTCAGCTTTCATTGAATTTCAAATGCAGTCGTCTAATTTCTAATGTTCCAGTGTAGACCACACTGATCTGACGGGCTGTTATCCAAACATTAATCAGTGTTTCTGCATTTCCAGTGGATTTTTTTATGGCTTGTTATGTGAAAGAATATTAATGTGTCGCATCACTGTTTTAATTGTTATAATAAGTGCTCCTGTTGTCTTACTGTCACATTGTTTTGGGTTTTATTTCATGTTTATAATTTCATGGCTTTTATTTTGTAATTCTCACTTTCATGCTTCCTGTTTGTCATGTGCTTCCCATGCTCCTTATAGGCTTGTTCAACTTGACGCAGCACTCACCTCTGTTGGTGAGTTTCATGTTTATAGTCAAGTTTAGTTCATGGTTACCTTTTTTTTTTGTGAAGTTTAGTTTAAGTTATCGGTTTGTTTTAATCACATTTTGGATTTATTTCAATAAAACTGCACTGATTTCTGAAGCGCTTTCTGAAGCATTTGAGGATTTCATCAAATTGTGCCGAAATATGGTTCATTACTCTAAGCTTTTAACACAGTGCGCATTAGCGACATCTGGTGGTCAGACTTGTTTTCTTCAACATATCTAAGAAATCATCATTGAGCAGATCTTCAGTTTGAAAAAGCATGTGACCAAACAAAGCTTTGGAAGTCTGTGACGAGTGGAATCACTCTTGGATCCATACATTTCTATCTAATCTCATCTAAATTAATTTGTGATAATGAGACCACAACTCGTGGGTCAACAGATTCACATATTTGTCAATACTATAAAATATACAAGGATGTGATCATATTTGACGTGAGTAGTTTTGGGTGAGCTATTTTGTTCTGTTCGGGGTCCCTGAGACCCCAGCAATAAAACATGATTAAATGCATTTTCCTTTTATGTATCAGGTAGGGTCGCGAAGCACCAATTTTTTGATACTGCATAAAATTTGAAGCTTCAAACGTCATCAGTCTTATGGTATTGTCATTTCGATACAAGCATCGGTACAGTGTGTGATACAATAGTGCTTTGAAAACCGTGTCAGAGCATCAGAGCCCCAGTATCAACCGTCCCATCACTACTTGGGTTCATCAAGCTCGCCCCCAGTGGACTTGATTACACTTACAATCAGGTTTTTTTAGCTTCTACATTTTTTAGTTTGATCCATTTTTGATTTTCTCCAAGGCAACAGTACTCATTTAATGTGTTCATTTTTCCAGCCTTGAGTTTATATCAAATGTTTTAACCCACTGACATGGTTAGTCATGCAAGCTTTTTTCCAGAGGTTGAACTCAAGAAATTGAATTTCCCACTATTTCCCTTTCTCTTGCTACCAAATGTTTTTCGTTGTACTGCTGTACAGTGACAATAAAGGTTTTCTATTCTATTCTATTGTTATATTCCTTCTCAGGGTAAAATCATCAGGTGCAAGTCAAGTAACTTTTAAATTAAATTACAATGTTCTTTTATTAACTATGGCTCCTTTCATGGGTGCTTAAGTGGCTTTTGTAACACTAAATAATTGGTTTCTTTTAAAGTACTTTATGAAGATGATACAATACTGAGCTGGTGTTTGGACATAAACTGCGTCAACTGCGTAGGAGACTGACAGGGAAGAAGAAAAATTGTTGAATAAAATCACTGAAAGTGGTAATTTCATTGCTGCTCTCTATGGGAGATAACAAAAACCTCTCGGATTTGATCAAAAATATCTTAATTTGTTTTCCTGAAGATGAACGACATGAGAGTGAGTAATTAACAACAAAAAATTTATTTTTGGGAAGTGGCAAGATACGTTGTTGTATGGTAAAAACACCCCTGAGTGGCTAAATGTCTTGGATATCTATCTTTTTAGAAATTATTTCACTTGACTTCTGTTCCACTAAAGTGCTTAATCACACATCAGTGCTAACCTAAATGGGACAACAGCAGTATTCTAAGAGCAAAATTCTCTACATAACGGTTTAGTGGAGCTGATTTTTTATGATAAAAAGGGAACAACACATCAAAGGGCTTTCTCACCGTTCTCTTTTTTAGTCTCCCACAACCCCACACATGGCTGAACTAATGTACATTCAGAAGGCAAAGCCTAAGCTATGCATACATGGGAATAGCTTTATCAAAGGAGGTTTAGGTAGACATAAGGGCACCCTCTCAAACATTACTCTCTCTCTTCTGAGAATTTAGGAAAATTTAAAGTTCTCCCTCAGATCAATGTGAACCAAAGTAGTTGAATGATTGAACTGTACTGAAAATAAACTAAGCATTGATCATGCTCAGAGTCTTATATGCAGATTCAGAGCATGCAGTGCTGTGAGTGGCAGAGATCAGTGGGAAGCTTGTGTAACATCCATAAACTACAATAGCACCATTTGAGCCTTTATACTCAACTTGATATTTAAAAACATGTTTTAAAACATCACACTGTTCCTCCTGTGCATCTACAATATTAGACAGAAACTGATGAGTAAAAAGAAGCAGCCACAAATTGTGATGCAGCAAATTAGTTGTAAACATACAAAACGCGATTTCGATTTTAATCGCAAACACGCATTTTCTTTTGTCCAATAATGAGAAATGTGACACAGACCTGTGGTCTAAAACCATAATACTCAGATTTACAGCTTGGTGAGACATAAGACATATTTATCTTGAGGACTCGGAAGCAAACCACACTTGATAGCAGTTCCCTGAAGTGCAAGCACAGCATCATCAGTCATGTGAACGGCAGCAGGCAATATCTAAGTTCATCTGACTCTATGAAGGTCAAATTCCTTCCGAGTCCAAAACATGGATGTTGAGCCTGCAGTCATGTAGAGTTAATGACAATGCTCATTTAATGAATCCATTTTTAATGGATGAAATGTCTTATTTTCTAAGGGAAAAGGAAATAAATGCATTTAAAACTGATTAAAGTTCTTCAAAAATGTGCAACACATTTATACAAATATATCTTGGCATTTACAAAAGGAAACAGGATATTGAGGAAACTAGTTATATATAATTAAATAATTATAATAATATTATTGTAAAAGGAAGTATATTTTAACATATAGTATATTTTATATTTTAACATATAGTAAAGCCTTTTAAAAGTTCTTACAATAATATGACATATAAAAACACTTTTTTTTTGAGGCCCTTTAAAACAACAGTGTTTTATTCAATGCATGAGACAAATACAACCAGAACATAGTGTTCAGACAGTTCAACGTTTCAACTGGACAAAATAATGCCTTGAAACACTCTCTTTTCTTCAGAGTTAACGTCCCCCACATGCAGTTAATGCTTATGTCGCAAAATGTGTTTTGCCCATTGCTCACATGCTAAAATAGAGCTTTAAGAGTGAGATTCGACCGGTGAGAATAGCATAAACTCCTCAATTTGAAGATGATTTAGTTTACACATGCGCACGTGCCGGTAGATGAGATGCTTCACGCGCCGTTGGCCAATAATAGATAAAAGATGCATGCGAGCTTACCTGTGAATGTCCCTGATACATATTCAGTCCAAGTGCTGAAAACACCCGCCGTGTGTTGGTACCCACTACTGTAAATTGTCAATGAGGAGGAGAAAGAGAAACGGAGCTATCCCTGAGTCTCGGGTACTGAGATGTTTTCATGCTCCGGCTGCGTCCACGTGAGGATTCCTCTTACAGGACCTTTCACGAGACCGTACATCCGAGCTTCGAGGTAGAAGGTTCACTGCGTGATACGGCCAAAGCAGTGTGGTCTTCCTTTTTTTTTTCCTCGGGATATTCCACTCCTTAGTGGAAATGTTCGAGTCCCAGCCCACTTGAGCGCGGAAACGCCTTTTTGAGCAGTATGCCACCTCCCATGAATAACATTCAACACTCAAGATGTGTTGCTGCTGCTTAAGAAGGACATCGGTACAGTGCTGTACACTTTTATTAATGTTCTTTATACTGCGGAGTGATAAGAGGAGATATGCTATGTTACTCTGGTGATATTGCAATCACTTTACACAGTCTTCCACATATATGTACAGTGCACAGCATAGTACACCCCCTCTAAACAAATACAAAAGATGTATTTTCTTTATGATCACTAATACAGTTCATGAAAAGATGGCAAAACTAAAATCTATTAAATAAAAACTGAGAAATATGTCATTAATAGCCATAAAATAAGTAAATTAGCCTATTTTGTTTAAATTAAGGACTGCAGAAATGAGTACACCCTAGATTTAATTCAACAAATGTATAATATTCTAGTACTAAGTATGCCCCCCATAATTTTGAATATACTGCTTTGACCCTTCTTGGCATGGAGTGTACAAGTTCATGACGAATAGTCACATCTGTCCTGTTTAACTCCTGGATGATGAGCTTCTTAAATGCCCTGATCTTTAATGGGGAGTGTTGCTCAACTCGTCTCTACAGAATCCCCCACAGGTGCTCAAGAGTGTTCAGATGGAGTGCAATACATGTCCACAGAAGGTTTTTCACCTCGGGAGAATGCATATCCTCATTGTCATGTTGAAAAAATGCCCAACAATGCAGGGAATGTGGAAAGGGTAACATCTTCTGTTTCAAGTTTGTGTATTAAATTACACAGTGATGTGGGAATTCATGACAGCATTGATAAAGCACAACTCCCTCACACTTTTAGCACTCATACATCCCTATATAAGAGCTTTACTACCACTGAATGTTACTGTGGGAACCAGGCACTTCTCACCTCTAGCAACACCATAACATTTTAGATGCTGTTAGATCCAAAATGACTGATTTGGTCTCATGAGACCAGAGTATTGATTCCTAGAATCTATATTTTGTAAATATGGGCTTTGTAAATGGCTAACTGATTTTATTGTGCTTTGGCAGTAGGTAGTTCCAGTGAGAACAACAACCATGCATTTCATTTCTGCAGGCTGCATCTTACTCTGTAAGATCAACAGTCACTCTTTTCATAGCTTTTGCTGGCTCTGAGACACTCGCTTGGTATTTCTCCTGCTCTTTGTCTAGCAAAAAAATCCCTCATCACTAAATGATAGCTTAAAATGAAGGCCTGATTATTTCAGGGGCCTTGTCACAAGTCCATTGTTTTTGAATTTCTGTGTTACTTTTGCTATATTTTCACACTTAAAACAATGATTTGGTAATTTTTTTATTTCGTTTTATTTAGTAACATTTAGGAGGGTGTACTCATTTTTGCTACACAACATTTTATCACCTTGATAAGAAAATCGTATTTTCCTGAATAATTTTGACATGCTTCTTTGGTAATTGATTAAGCAGACTTGCTGGAACATTATATCTCTAAAGAACCCTAACATGTCTTCTAAGTAATTGAGTAATTGTTGACTTTCAGAAGTTTCAGACGGGGTGTACTCATTTATGCTGTGCACTGTACGTTCTATAGCCTAATTTTATTTATTACAAGCTAAAAAGAGTAGTTACAATTAGTTCAACAAACTAAGTAGATACTAACAAAGTTATTCTTCTTTATTATGCAATATTTAATAAAGAAAATGTTACAATACTGTAAATCACACTGTAACAACACTAATCTAAAGTTTGACATAGGCTGACTGAAATATTCTAAAAATGCTTTGTTTATTGAAGGCAAATTCACAAAAAAATGTTCAGGCCACATTTTATCATATTTTTAGGGATATTGTTATTATTAACCATTATTATCACTGATTACCATGATGTATAGAACTATCATTATAAATAGAGAGAGACAGAAAGAGAGAGAGATGGAGACATTTTTACAATTTTACTTATTCGTTCAATTAGGCCTATTTGCATTACAGTAATGGCTTTTTTATAATCACAGAGCAAAACACCTTAATTGGCCCATAATTGTCAAATAGACTAAATTACTGAGGTAATTCTGCTATTTAACCACATTTGATTTATTCTCCTTTGATGTTTCTATAGATACTTTAGGAATTTATAGCATATAAATTCCTTGCTTGGACCTATTAGTACAGTAGTACCCTGTTCATTCCATCACTGTCTCATTGGAGGCATTCATTATGATTGATTGTCTCTTGCTCAGTGTAGCAGTCCAAGCTTAATCAAAAGTGAGACACACAATGACCTATTCACTAGCAGTCATCCACTCTAACGCTTTTTCAAATGAATAAGCTGACATGTAATGAAATATTTTTCCTCCCTGAGTCATGACTAGCAAATGAGGTCAGGACATAGAAATCCTCAATAACTGCAAACCCCCAGTCTTCTTTCCCTCTGATTGTTTTTTGTTTTGTTTTTTCCATGAATTTCTGAAAATGGTTCCAGTAAATCCACATCCTAAAGAGTATTATGTGACAAAAAAAGAAAAGAAATCATATGATTATATATGTAGGCTTTACTTTTCCAGTGACAATTATGCAATACAACTACATCTCATTGTACAATTGCACAACTTCATCTCATTTCTTGATCTGTTGTGTTTAATATGCAATACATTAGCCATCAATTGCTCCCCTTTAGATTCAAGTATTTGGTAGAGACAGAAGCTAGTTCTCATTCAGGAACATTGTCCCAAGGGTTATCAGTTACTGAAATTTCTCCGGGTACGTTTACACAACTACGATATGCTTAAAACCGAGAAGGTTTTCCTTTGAGTTTTCCACGTACAGACGACACCATTGTCACACGAATCCGTGAAAACAACTAAAAATGCTGTATTCTGTCGGCAGGCCATTAGATGGCAATAAAACACTACAGACTGAACATGTAATGTGCATGTGCACAATGTCATCATTTTCGCAGGTTCACGTTTTTGTTGTTTACATGGAGACCGTTTACAAAACATTGCACTTTGAAACCCGTTTTCAAAAGTTTGCGTTTTCAGGCACCCAAAACGCCGTTGTCTTGTAAATGAGCCCATGAGTCTGCTCCAGAGCCCACTCCAGTCCATGAATCCGCTCCAGCCCATGGGTTTGCTCCAGAGCCCGCTTCAGCCCATGAGTTCACTCCAGAGCCTGCTTCAACCTATGAGTCCACTCCAGAATCCACCTCAGTTCATGAGTCGACTCCAGAGTTTGCTGCAGTCCCAGAACCTAGCCTCGTGCCCTATGAACTTCTTGTCTGCCCTGATACTACCGTGGAGGTCATTCCTGAGTTCCCTGTCTGCCCTGATACGACCATGGAGGTGGTCTCTGAGTTTACCATCTGCCTCGACAAGACCGCAGAGGTCGTACCAGAACTGCCTGTTTGCCTCGACGCGACCACAAAGGTCGTTCCTGAACTGTCTGCCTGCCACAACATGACTAAAGAAAACATTCTAGTCGGAATCCTGGAGGGCATTCCTGAACTGTCTGCCTGTCCTCCTATGGCCCTTGTGGCCAAAACTAACCTCTCTGAGCTGTGAATCTGTTTCAGATTCACCTGATCAGCCATGGCGGTCTCCAGTTTTACCAGATCTGCTCCACCATGGTGGTCTTTAAACCCGTATGCACTGATGTTGTGGTCGTCTGCTCTGCCATGGGGGTCTTCAAACCAGTCTGCACTGCTGTGGTGCTCGTCTGCTCCACCGTGGGTGTCTTCAAGCCCACCCGCTCTGCTGTGGTGGTCGTCTGCTCCGCCGCGGGGGTCTTCAAGCCCGTCCGCACAGCTGTGGTCATCGTCTGCTCTGCCGTAGGGGTCTTCAATCCTGTCTGCACTGCTGTGTTGGTCGTCTACTCCGCCGTGGGGGTCTTTAAGCCCGTCTGCAAGGCTGTCTACCCAGCCTGTTCCGCCCTGGCCGCCTGTCCAGTCTGGTCCGCCCTGGCCACCTGCTCCACACTGGCCATCTGTCCTGCCTCCGTCTCCAGGCCTTCTTCCTCTCCATGGACCTGACCCTCCATCCCGCCCCCTGGTCCGCCTCCATTCCACCTCCCTCCTGGACTTCTCTGACTGTGTCTGGAAGCCGCTCCTTAGGAGGGGGGCTATGTCATGATTATCAGCTGGAGTGCCATAGATAGCCACCAGAGGGCACTCCACCCAGGACTACTGCCTCACCATTATGGACTCCATTTCCCACAACCCACTGCCTGGACTCATCAGCCATGATTACATTCAGCTGTTGTTCATTTACTTGTTAGTGTCTGTCTATATAAACCTGGTTCTTTCAGTCATTCTCTGCTAGGTCTTGCTTTACTGTTTGCACTGCACCTCTAAGCCATTGTTTCTTGTTTTCCTGTGTCTTTGATTTTGGTTTTTGCGTCATCTCTGGATTTCCCTGTTCTTGCCTGAGCCCTGGACTCTATCTTTGTTTGGACTGCCCACTCTGTGTTTTGATCTTTTTGCTTGTCTTTGGTTTATGATTGTGGATTACCCTTCAATAAATACACTGCATTTGGATCCTCTGCCATTCGTGTCTTGGAGCAGTCATTACAATTGTACACAGACAATGACATTATATAAATTACATGCATATAATATTGTCACATATTATGAAGAATATGCAAATTATTGCAAATTGCAGATCACTGCATATTATGCAAATTATATATTAAATTAAATATAATATGCAAGATGTGTAAACTTAATATTGTTTATGTATTTATTTGTTTTCTCTAAATATAGATTTCAGGTCATTACATCACATCAACATTTTTTGGGACTATTTAACCTGATATATTTGCTTCAAAAGAGTCCAAAAGGTGCCAATTTTATTAAACAAATGTCTGGATTTGTTCAGGGTGCTGCTTAACCACATTGTGTTTAAAATAAATGTGCACACCCGTAATTGGTGAACCTCAATGAATGTCATGACATAGCTATCTTTTCATCAAGACTTTTTAAATGAAGACATTTGCTTGTTATTGTCACTTGCTTCAACAGACCTCTCTCTCTCTCTATAACCATCACACACACACAAAAAAAAGGCTAAGTTTAGGCTAAGTTAAACTTAGCCCACAAATCTCCATGTCCTGGGGCAGACATTCGTATGCTAACTGACCCTAACATCTTCCTCTTTTTCACAACCAACTCTAAAGTGATGGACAGCAAAGATCGAGAATATGTTATCAAAGTCAAACTTGAACTCTCTGCACTCTTGGCACAGATGTCCTTGTGTTCTCCTGTGTGCAAATTGAGTCAAGACTGAAGCTAGAAATTAAAAGATTACAAATATGAAGACTCTGTCCCAGAGCAGACTGAATAACCTTAATTAATGAACATCTCTGTGACTGTGTTTGCCTTAAGATTTCACAATTTGAAATGTAAATTTGAATCTGGAGCACATGGTCATAAAAAACATACGGCAAGCCAGCCTGAGCCGAGTAATTAAGCAATATTATATGAGCAAGAGTGTTGTAGTTTCAATTATTATAGGTTGTGATTTGGCCATAGGCATGAGGCAGCGGGTAATCACAGCTTACATTCAATACTAAAGAACAAGTGAGAGTGTCATATAAAACAGTTCAATAAACAAGCCGTTAAAGGGATAGTTCACCCAAAAATGAAAATTCTGTCATCGTTTACGCGCCCTCAGGTTGTTCCAAACCTGTATAAATTTCTTTGTTCTGCTGAACACAAAGGAAGATATTTTGAAGATTGTGGGAAACTGAACTGTTCTGGGGCACCACTGACTTCCATAGTATTTATTTATATATTTTTTTTCTACTATGGAAGTCAATGGTGCCCCAAAGCAGCCTGAGTACAAACTTTCTTCAAAATATCTTTTCTTTGTGTTCAACAGAACAAAGAAATTTATACAGGTTTGGAACAACTTGAGGGTAAGTAAATGATGACAGAATTTTCATTTTTGGGTGAACTATCCCTTTACTGTTGAGTAATTTACAATTTAGACATCGCTTGTTATTTTGTGTATTTCTATTCCCCTAATGAAAAGTTTTCAGCATCATTGCACAGTAGTTGTTCTAAATTTCTCAGTGATTCACAGTGTTGAATAAATCTGTTGAGTTAATAATTCAATAACTCACTCATAAAGACCATTACCTGTGACCACATACTGCCAAAACAATGTAACCTGAAAAGAGTCACTGAAAAATCCCCTAATGCATAGACTGTCAGTAGTTATCTTTCCATCCAAAGTTGCGAATTTAACTTGGAATATCGCATAAAACATTTGTGAAAAAAACAGCATTTCCGTCCCAGTAGCAAATCCCTAATTCGCCACTGGTTTCTTTGAGATTTTCTGGGTTTTATAATATTAATATATTTTGTACACTTATGTATGTAAATATTTACATTACTGCACCACTCTATTAACCGTCATTATGTTAGCTTGCGTTCAGATGCCATGGTGTTTGGGAATGCAATCATGTGCCACTTCTGGGAGGTCATTATACCAAATCATTCTGATGACAGATATTGGATCAAGCATTTCAGAATGATCAAACCAACAGAGATGCTGTGCAATGAAATTAGTCCACTGGTTTGCCCAGTTATCCAATCACATCCTCTGTTGAGGCAAAGTCACGTTTTTTGTTGCACATCCAGGGATTTATTAGGTAAATGTGTTTTCATTGTAGTTTATGTGCATGTCTTCTTATAAAAGAATCCACCTCAGTTGAGTGCATATGTTTTTTTAATGCACATTTTTAGAATTTATGCGCAGCTTGGCATTTCTATAGCATTTTTTATGCAATATCCCAAAATGCACATAAAAATAGGTGAATGGAAACATAGCTAGTGTGGTCAGGGGGAGCAGATGAGGTGGCAGCCAGAGACACGGATATAAATGCAAAGATAGTTTATTAAACACAAAAGCAAAACAAGAACCATGAAACAAGAAACAAGAAAACACAGGGAACAAGGACACAGACCATCTACATACATTTAATTACTGACAAAGTACAAGGGAAACACTGGGGTTACATGTACACAGGTGCTAACAAGACACACCTGGAAACAATCAGGACTAATCAACAGGGAAAACTACAATGGGCTACATAGATGGCACACGAGAACAGGAAATATAACAAAAGTCCAGATATGACACAGGGAACATATAATAGGAAGACAAAAAAAGAGATGTCCCAGTGCTGTTCAAATTTGAGGCCCAAAACTGTTAAATAATGAATTTTGGACACTGTAATAAGTAAAAATGCACAGTTGTTGCCTTAGAGTGATTTTACCTGATTTGACCTAAAAGTTACCATGAAGCACATGGTGCCCTGGAAAAAACTCTACACTGACCATTCTGAAACTAAAACCACTCTGAAATGATGTCATTTAAAGTGCTGGCAGATCTTATTGGCTCTTCTTTTTATTTGACCCACTTGACCTGAGGTTGCTTAGACACTGGTGAACAGGCCAGGACTTTGATGCATTGAAGTGAATGTCAATGAATGAATGCCTCAGCCCAGGAGATGCCAGATGGGCTGATGTCAAACTAGTCAAAGGTCACACAATGACAGCACAGTGAGCATCACATGGGTGTTCAGAGTATTATTGTCACAGTGTTAAATTCATACATCCACCATCTGCCACTGTGACAAACAGGGATAAAAAGTGACAGATTCAGTACAGGATTTGGAGCAGGAAAGTCAATCATGTCAGGTATCTCTGACACATAAACAAATACACTGTGTACCACACATGCTGTGGAAAACCTATTGGTCTGACTGACTTGTGTAAAAGATTTTGAAATAAAAAGCCTCAAAGTAGTCTTGAGTAAAAAGACAGTAATTGATTGTCTTGGAATCAATGGACACACCAAAAGAACTTTGGGGGAAAGATGAGGATGGTTAGAAGCAGACGGGCAGCTTTGCATCATACTGTATTATACTTATTTCTGACTCATTGCATGTTTGATGGAATTGATTTTCGTGAACTGTGGGTTGCGATAAAAAGACTTCTTTGCATAAATGTTCCAGCATTTTCAAGCAATTAAATCGTTTATTTAGCTATGATGGCAGTGACTTGAGTGAGAGAATGTGTGATGTATAAAGTCGACAGTCTCTCTGCAGTTTTGAGGGCAGGTTGCCCAGTACAGGAAGTGAGAGATAGAAATGTCTGGCATTTGTAAGGGCCAATATGTCACACACTGAGATTCAGAAAAACAAGCTACTGCAATTAATCCTGCAGTTGTGCCAATGTTCTCAAAGGTGAATTTCACAAAGACTGTCATAAACATTTCACCCCAGAAATAATACTATATTTTTATTTTTTTTTATTTTAACTATATTAAAGAAATAATTATATATTTAAAAAAAAAAAGATATTTTTTAGGACCATTAAGGTTCTTGTTATGCTATGATGTTGTTACTATGTATTTATAGCCTGTATGGTAGTACTTCCTTTATGTTGATTTAAGTAACAATGAAATAAACAAAAAACATTGCGTGGTAGCTAGTAATTGCACACTGCCTTTAAGCTTATTTAAAGAAATTAAATTAAATTAAATTAAATTAAATTAAATTAAAT
Source organism: Elopichthys bambusa (assembly GCA_037101425.1). NCBI lineage: Eukaryota > Metazoa > Chordata > Actinopteri > Cypriniformes > Xenocyprididae > Elopichthys > Elopichthys bambusa. Next base: position 22,738,380 of record CM074437.1, on the reverse strand, counting down.
TAAATTAATTAAATTAAATTAAATTAAATTAAATTAAATTAAATTACAATAATTGCCACATCCTGACACGTTCAAGTACTCTCGTGTATACTCACAAACCGACCCAAAAGTGACATGTAATTAAAGTTTAATCCAACTACGAAAGAAAAATGTTCTCCGCGAGTCTCTGAAGAAAGGTTTGTTAAAGATCTTCGCGGGTTAAATCACGTTCATTTCACTGCTGCACTACAGCTCCACCAGTAGAATACAACTCCCATGGTGCCATGGTGTAAACCAGGACGTACTGCATCATGTGCTTGGTTTGTCACAAGTGACGTACAGTCGAGAACAGGACAGCATGGCGAGTAAAGATCCCGGAGTAAGTTACTTAATATTAAAAAATATAAAGAAGGTATTGGGAATGTATATAAACATTTTGTTTGCAGGTAATAACTGCATTTTAAATAACTGGCGTCTAGTAATTTGCATTTAATTGTGTGGGTTTATTTATGTCTTAAAGAAAGCTATGCTAGTAATGTGCTAGCTTTGCAGGGTTCAGTTATGCCACTATGACGCAGCCTTGTACAACTTCATGTGTGTGACCTTCACTGAAATATAATTATTATGACATAGCTCACTGTAAAATCACAATTTGTTTCAGTGATATGGTGAAATTATTATAACCGTATTTTAAAGTTGGCAATCATTTGTCCTAGACAAGGTCAGTTTGGCACACTTTTATTGCATTACTTGTACTCGTATTCCACATTCATTTATTCACTGGATTCTTACTCCTCAGACCGGTACTTGAATCTTGCACAAAAATAACATTTTTAGGAGTCCTTATCGGATTTGATAAATTTTCATATCTTTTTGTAGGCTACAACAAAAGTCTTTCTAATCGGAGCTGAATCAAACTGGCTTGAGATCAGCTTTAAGGCTTTAAAGTATTTGATGTATACAGGTGCTGGTCATATAATTAGAATATCATCAAAAAGTTTATTTATTTCACTAATTCCATTCAAAAAGTGAAACTTGTATATTATGTTCATTCATTGCACACAGACTGATATTTCAAATGTTTATTTCTTTTAATTTTGATGATTATAACTGACAACTAAGGAAAATCCCAAATTCAGTATCTCAGAAAATTAGAATATTGTGAAAAGGTTCAATATTGAAGACACCTGGTGCCACACTCTAATCAACTAATTAACTCAAAACACCTGCAAAGGCCTTTAAATGGTCTCTCAGTCTAGTTCTGTAGGCTACACAATCATGTTGAAGACTGCTGACTTGACAGTTGTCCAAAAGACGACCACTGATACCTTGCACAAGGAGGGCAAGACACAAAAGGTCATTGCAAAAGAGGCTGGCTGTTCACAGAGCTCTGTGTCCAAGCACATTAATAGAGAGGCGAAGGGAAGGAAAAGATGTGGTAGAAAAATGTGTACGAGCAATAGGGATAACCGCACCCTGGAGAGGATTGTGAAACAAAACCCATTCAAAAATGTGGGGGAGATTCACAAAGAGTGGACTGCAGCTGGAGTCAGTGCTTCAAGAACCACTACGCACAGACGTATGCAAGATATGGGTTTCAGCTGTCGCATTCCTTGCGTCAAGCCACTCTTGAACAACAGACAGCGTCAGAAGCGTCTCGCCTGGGCTAAAGACAAAAAGGACTGGACTGCTGCTGAGTGGTCCAAAGTTATGTTCTCTGATGAAAGTAAATTTTGCATTTCCTTGGGAAATCAGGGTCCCAGAGTCTGGAGGAAGAGAGGAGAGGAACACAATCCACGTTGCTTGAGGTCCAGTGTAAAGTTTCCACAGTCAGTGATGGTTTGGGGTGCCATGTCATCTGCTGGTGTTGGTCCACTGTGTTTTCTGAGGTCCAAGGTCAACGCAGCCGTATACCAGGAAGTTTTAGAGCACTTCATGCTTCCTGCTGCTGACCAACTTTATGGAGATGCAGATTTCATTTTCCAACAGGACTTGGCACCTGCACACAGTGCCAAAGCTACCAGTACCTGGTTTAAGGACCATGGTATCCCTGTTCTTAATTGGCCAGCAAACTCGCCTGACCTTAACCCCATAGAAAATCTATGGGGTATTGTAAAGAGGAAGATGCGATACGCCAGACCCAACAATGCAGAAGAGCTGAAGGCCACTATCAGAGCAACCTGGGCTCTTATAACACCTGAGCAGTGCCACAGACTGAGCGACTCCATGCCACGCCGCATTGCTGCAGTAATTCAGGCAAAAGGAGCCCCAACTAAGTATTGAGTGCTGTACATGCTCCTACTTTTCATGTTCATACTTTTCAGTTGGCCAAGATTTCTAAAAATCCTTTCTTTGTATTGATCTTAAGTAATATTCTAATTTTCTGAGATACTGAATTTGGGATTTTCCTTAGCTGTCAGTTATAATCATCAAAATTAAAAGAAATAAACATTTGAAATATATCAGTCTGTGTGTAATGAATGAATATAATATACAAGTTTCACTTTTTGTATGGAATTAGTGAAATAAATCAACTTTTTGATGATATTCTAATTATATGACCAGCACCTGTATATCTACACAGTTCTCACTTCTATATCATCAAGTCTCTTTAAACATGATGCCTATACATTAGTAGGAGGAGGATCAAGCATGTTGAAAATGAAATATGCTGTCTAGTAGATATAAGATATAAATAACCATTTGAATATATGTATTTGAAAAGTCTGACTTTGTGTCCTTTTTATCTCAGAATTTTTTGCAGCAGCTGAGGCAGATTGCTGGCAGGATGGGGTCTGGCCCTCGAGGGGCTGGGCTGGGCTTGAAGCTGCTTATCGGAGCCGGGGCCCTTGCCTATGGGGTCAAAGAAGCCACATACACAGGTAAAACACATGCTGAAAAATAAAGGAGGATCACATACATAGTATGGTCATTTTTAAATGAGCTAAATTAAATTATGAATTAAAGTTCACCCCAAAATAATTCTTCTTCTGTCATTATTTACCTGCTCACATGTTCTAAACTCAAACATGCTTTATTGGGAGTTTAATAACTAATTGTTTTGCTGTGTGTGTGTGTGTGTGTGTAGTGGAGGGTGGCCAGAGAGCCATTATCTTCAACAGAATTGGAGGGATGCAGATGGACACTGTGCTTGCAGAAGGATTGCACTTCAGGTACGCTAAACATGACGGTCTTAATTGTACAATGAATCTCTTATTTACATGTTTACACTTTGTTGGTTACAATGAAAGGATTCGTGAGTGTGCAGCTAGCGTTGAACAAAACAAAACCTTGTGTGTTTTCAGCGGTAAGTGGATTCTGACTGACTTGAACTTGAACTCTGACTGAACTTACTGACTAGCACCTCCGATAGGCTATTGTGTTCACGCGCTCAACAGATATGATTGTGATTGGCTACAATCTTGTAAAAACACGCTGTAAATAAAAACCATTGATGCTTAGAGCGGTCAAACAAACACAAACGAGCATTTGAAAGCAGCGTCTATCAGCGGGTACCGAATATACTGCAGAAAACTTTTTTTTTTTTTTTTTTTTTTTTTTTAAAGTACAGACTGGTACCTGTAGTACATTTGATAACACTACTTGTATGTGCACTACTGCCATCATTTCAACAACAAACATCTATTACTATTTGGATAGTACACTTTTCAATTAATTTGAGTATATTTAGGTTTATAACAGTTCTGGTTCTCACTTTATTTTTTTCAGGATTCTGTTATGAAAAAAATAAAAATCTTACTGACCCAAAACTTTTGAACAGTAGTGTAAATGTTAACTTTTATCTTCCCATCATCTCACAAATCTCATTTATTAAAACTTGCTTTATTGTTTGACTTTAGAAGACTTTTGACACTTTAAATTTGCTTTTTTTTTTTTTAGCTTAGCAGAATAAATCTATTTTAATTGTATAGAAAAAAGGAACTCAGGCATTCTGCCTAACATCTCACTTTATGCTTCACAAAAGAAAGAAAATGATACGGGTCAGAACAACATGAGAGCGAGCAAATCATGCAAAAAGTTTCTTTTTGCAGTAAATTATTCCTTTAAGAAGTCTGTCCTACATTTAGGATACCGTGGTTCCAGTACCCCATCATTTATGATATTCGAGCCAGGCCAAGGAAGATTTCATCCCTCACTGGAAGCAAAGGTAACCTTGAACCAGATGTTTTATTGTCATAAATGCAATAAATGTTACAAATGTGCATGATAAAATCTTGAAAGATGTTCCCTGCTGTTAGAGCAACATACCCTGTCTTTCACCATTGCCCTCATCAATAACCAGCACATTAAGGCTGTGCCGCTTGTGACCTGCACCTTCTGAATTCATGTGACTCTGTCCATCACAGATCTTCAGATGGTGAACATAGGTCTTCGTGTGCTCTCTCGGCCCAGTGCCTCCAGCTTGCCAGTCATGTACCAGCAGTTGGGGAAAGACTATGACGAGCGTGTGCTTCCTTCTATCGTCAACGAGGTGCTCAAGAGCGTGGTGGCCAAGTTCAATGCCTCCCAACTGATCACCCAGAGAGCTCAGGTACAGTATAAAGACTTAAGTCTAAGCCAACAGTTGTCCTTCAGGTGAACCAGTGGCAGAAAAGGAAAATGCAAGTGACAAAAGCAAGCAAAGAGCAAGAGCACGTACACAGAAGGCTCTTCTCAACCTGTATAGGCCTGTCACAACTATTAAAGCCACAGTTTGTAAGTTTTGGTGCTAGAGGTCGCTTTTTCTAAACAATAACAAAGATGTTGCTTGATGATGCCGTGAATGAGCGTGGAATCATGGTAGTTGTCGTATTCACCTCCGCAGCCGATGAAAAGCAATCCGACGGGACTCGGGCAGAAATTATGTTCATATGTCATTCATTTTACGTTGCTGTTTTTATTATGCTTATATGCCGCAGTCAGCCACTGCCACTCCTTTTGTTTATGCAAATTTTATTGTTAAAGTTACATTTAACAATCGCCTCCTTCCCTGAACTTGAACTTTGTTAAAGTTACATTTGATTGCTTAAATTTACATTATTTTATTTCATTCAAATAAAACGGCCACAAGTGCTGAATTACTACTGATACAGGTCACTTTATCTGACGAATTATCAAGCACACAAAAAATGTGTTCAAAGTTGTTATAACGTTACTCTGTGCGTTCGCTCGGTGGCTGATGTTGCACATTGCAGTAAGCTAGATCGGCTATTGGGGGGTGGCTTACGCAGAATGCGTACTCTGCAAATAGGAAGTAGCGGTACTGGTCATTTGCCAGCATTGACAAGTTAAAGCTGACTGTATGGATAAGAATAACGGCTAACTTTCACTAGTTATTTTGTTTACGGGTGATTAGCTCTAGCTTTCTGCTCACTTTAAATCAGACAGAGATAAAGCATTTCAGTAAGATTGCATTTATTTGAATTAATTGGTGAGAGAGAGATATTGCGTTTGTGCAGTGTCTCTCTACTAATAGTGAAACTGAGTTCAATTAATCACAAGAATTTGTGACTTATTTAATGAACAAAGCACACACACACAAAAAAAGCCCTAAAACAAACAATTAATTGTCATAATTACAATTATTTCTTGGACAATTAATCGGCAATCAAATTTCATTATGGTGACAGCCCTAATTGTGGATTTACATTCTCCTTTTGAATTACAAATATGTAGACTATTGCCACCTGCTGGTATGGAGGCCCAGAGCGTACATGCTAGTTGGCCATTGGTTGAAGTCTTTGCGCTGTGTTCAAACAACTCTTTGACCCAGTTGCAGGCAATGTGAAGTGACACCACCGTTGAATTTCGACACTGCTAGTTTCTTGATGTTTGTTTGGTGTGTTGCGGCCTTTAGGCTACAGGCTATTAGCATGCCTGCCTACTCATTGGCTTTTGGAGAAAGTTGCTATTCTGACATTGAAATCATACCAAGCCGAGGAGGTGTTTTTTTTTTTTTTTTTTTTGCCAGTCCAGAGTTTGCAGGTCTGTATTTAGAGAATAAGATTAAAGTACTATTCCTGAATTGAAGTTATTTAAAAAAAAAAAAAAAAAAAACAGGCTGTTATTTCACACACTCTCAAATGATGCTTCAGGAAGACAGCTGAAACACACTGTAGATGAAATAATTCATATTAAAGTATTCACTTGTTTGGTCACAAGTCTAAAAATTAAGACTTGTGACCAAATTGTATTAGTTTTATTACATGGTTGTTTTTTTGTTTGTTTGTTTTTTTTTTTTGTTTTTTTTTTTTTTCTTCTTCTCTGAAGTGGGGTCCAAAAGTCCACAATCCAATATGAGATTCCAATGAAGCACACAATGCTCTTTGGAACATTATCAAATCATGTTGGGTAACATGAGATTTATTAGCTTGTGGAGTTCATGTCAGCTCAAATGCTACCGTCAATTAAGCAAAAGAAGGATGTAGCAAATACTAGGACATTCATACTTCGTATTAAATAGAACAATTTCTAGCATAAGTATAAACAATTTCACTTTTGGACCTCATCGAATCTGCATGCCTGTTGCTGGTTTAAATAAGGTAATCAGTTACTGAGAAAATCAGCTTAGCTGTTGTGTTGTTTTATTTTGGTGGTCAGGTGTCACTACTCATAAGGAGAGATCTATTCGAGAGAGCTAAAGACTTTAACATCATCCTGGATGACGTGGCCATAACAGAGCTCAGCTTCAGCAAAGAGTACACCGCTGCTGTGGAGGCCAAACAAGTTGGTTAGTAGTACTGAAATACATCTCGTCTAATCCATAACAGAATGCAGTGAATTTAGCACCCTAAACTAAGCATGCCTAAGCTTCCTAAACTAACAAAAATTATATTGTACCTAGTCAACTAATAATATGATTTGTTTACATTGGATATGTGAGACGAGCCTCTTCATAATAAAGTCAGTTTCACACAATACCTTTTATTTACTAAATGCCACATTCTGTGTATTGATAAGAGAGGCCAGATGTTTTGGCGCATTTTGTTATATGTAACATTTATAAATTGCACATTTTATCATGTGTATAGAATTTGTAGATATGGAATATAGGTGTTGGCTAAACCAATCAGCGCATAAACAAATGTTGGTCAACTTTTTCAGTATAATTTCAATTCTGTTTCCTACACTGTAATTATTTATTTTTATTTTTTTTTACAAACTAAATGCTTTTACTAGTACTGGTAAAAAAAAAAACCATTTCTTGCTCCGATGCAGCTGAGATCCCATAGATCACGTGACACACTCAATGTACTAAAGACACCTGTGTGATCATATGCATCATAGAATTAATATTCACAAGGAAAGCACTAACTGAGACATGGCAGACCCTAGGGCTTTGAGCTTTGACACCTGTGCTGTAATAAGATCTTGAGTTTTTTTTTTTTTTTTTTTTAAATGGGTGTTCTGTGTGACATGGAGAAATTGTCTTAATTATGTATAAGGTAGTAATGCAATATACACTACTATTCACAGATTTGGGGTAATAGTTAATGTTTTTGAAAGAAGTCTCTTATGCTCACCAAGGATGCATTTATTTAATTAAAAAATATTTAAAATGCACCAATATCATTTAAAATAACTGTGATGATAACCCTATCATAAAGGCCTATTTTCAGATATAAACAATATACAATATACTTGCACTTGTAGAAAAATAACTACAGATTTATCATTGGTTATTGCCCATATTGGTGTATCCTTGAAAGAATATTTGCTTATTTTAATGCTCTCCACTAGAGGGCACTCTGGTCTAGTTATTTCCTCAGTTTTCCCTATTGACCAAACAACAATACACAACTTGCATAAATGGTTTGTGTAAGCACTGAAATGTTTGTTGTATTTTTATCACTTAAAAATGAACCAAGGTATACGTAGGTTGGTCTGAAAAAAGAAAATGTCTATGTGTGAGCTATTTTTCTATGAAATAACCTTTCTCTCTTGTTACCGTTTAGCCCAGCAGGAGGCCCAGAGGGCTCAGTTCTATGTAGAGAAGGCCAAACAGGACCAGAGACAGAAGATTATCCAGGCTGAGGGTGAAGCTGAGGCTGCTAAACTGGTATGCTGCTGCAGCTTTCTCTGTTCCACTTTGACACACACACACACATATTGACGATCTTTGAAACAATCTGTTTTATTCAGGCTTATAAGGGGTTTCCGTGGTTACCCTCAAACGTCCCAGATGCACTATTTGCATCCACAAGCACCTCATTTCATATGATTATTATTCCTTGTTATTATGTTCTAGATCTGTGAGTGGTAAATGACTGTAATTATCAGATATAATTAATGAACACTGCTTCTGTGCTAATTAAGCCACAGTCAGTTGTTGCAGTCATACATCTAGGCTATTTTGAACTGTTGCCCCCTCATTCTCAACAAGCTATCCGCAACCAAAACACAATTGAAAGCACTTGTTCTCTCTTTTTGTTTGTGTATTATGGACATTTCTCAGTTGTTCTTTCAATTTGTTTGTCATTTTCCAGCATTTGCAGTCTTAGTGTCTTCCTGACTTTGCTTTTGCACTCTTTCCTGCTGATATGATGCAATTCTGTTTCTAAAACTGGCTGCAGGTCAATGGCTGTCTGCTGACGGTAAACAAAGGCTCAGCTAAGGGTACAGAGTAATTTGCTTTTGTTTTTATTCTGTGTTTGTGCACTCCAGTTGGGTAAAGCGGTTACGAAGAACCCTGGATACCTAAAACTTAGACGCATCAGAGCAGCCCAAAATATCGCCAAAACGGTAAGACACACTTCAAACAAAAGAAATCATTGGTTGAATTTCATTCTCTCACATTAGCAGATGTTGATACACTACCGTTCAAAAGTTTGCGGTCAGTATGAAATAATAAAGAAAAATCAAAATTAATAATTTTATATAGTAAGGGCGTATTAAAATGATCAAACTTGACAGTAAAGACGTAACAATAGATTACTATTTTAGATAAATCCTGTTCTCTTGAACTATAGCTCAAGGGGGGGGAAATCCTGGAAAAAAAGATTAAGCAGCACAAAAGTTTTCAACATGGATAATGATAAGAAATGTTTCTTGAGCATCAAATTAGCATATTATAATGATTCTGAAGGATCATGTGACACTGAAGACTGGAGTAATGATGCTGAAACAGCTTTGCATCACAGGAAAAAATTACATTTTAATACATTTCTAAAAACATTGTACTGACCCAAACTTTTGGACTGTAGGGTACATGCTAACAACTTAGTACTTTACTGCCAGCTTACATGAGCAACACATGAAAATTAGGTCCAAATGACCATACACTGTGCTGCCTATTAAAAACAGTGAAACATTAGACATTAAATAACATTTTTCAAAATGTAGTATGCTACATAAACATTTTATTGCATATAAGTAAACAAAACATTTTTTAAATACATTTTAAAAATGTCTTCACTTTTGGAAGTCTAGTCAAATGAGTTAAAATAGAGATATTAAAAATCACTGCTGCATTTTAAATACTTTTAAATACATTAATTTCACCTCACTAGTAATGGAAGGTCAAATTAAATCAACATAGTAGGTGATTGGGTATTCCATCTGTACTCTGCACAGTATACATACTATGTTAGTATGCAATAAAAAAAGCTGTTGGAGCCGATAGCCTCGTCGGCAGCACATATAGTGCAACTGTGCCACCAGCGACCCGAGTTTGATTCCCAGCTCGAGGTCCTTTGCCAATCCTGTTCCTCACTGTCCTATCTAATGAAGCCATAAAAAGGCCATATATATAGATGGGTTTGAAATTAACACCTGCCAAATGCTATCACTTTGCATGTCATCGTTTTAGTGCCCTTTCAGTAAAAGGATACTTAAATATTGGCAAAACAAAACATAGAGTTGCAAGCTGAGAGAAACTCCGCACAGTGCCACGTCTTTAAAATTCCAACACATTGATTGTTTTCTATGACCGTATGTACACAGGGGGCACCACTCGGTGTCTGTCTGCGGTGCCCCACCACAGCGTCACTGACAAATATATGTATGTACTGAGTTCACCCTAGGACAGGGGTAGGCAACATCGGTCCTAGAGAACTGTCCTGCAGAGTTTCTCCAACAATACAATGATTCAGAATCAGATTTAATAATAAATATATTTAAATCTAAGCTGTGACTTTGATCATTTGGTTTATATGTGTGTGTACAAAAAGAAAGTACACCCTCTTTAAATTCTATAGTTTTACGTATAATCAGGACATATTAAAAAATCATCTGATCCTTAGCAGGTCTTAAAAAAGGTAAATACAACCTCAGATGAACATCAACACATGGCATATTACACTGTCATTATTTATTTAACAAAAATAAAAACAAAATGGAAAAGCCATGTGTGGAAAAACTAAGTACATCCTTATTGCTTCCATAGAAATTAAGAGGGTAAGTAGCAGGCAGGTGCTCCTAATGAAATGCCCTTGGCCAACTCTACAAAAGCAGAAGTTTTGGCAGTTTGTTGGTCTAGAGCATTACAGTTGTGTGTTAACACAATGTCAAGGGAGAAAGACATCAGCATTGAAAGGGGTTACAAGGCCATTTCCAAACAATTTGAAGTCCTTCATTCTACAGTGAGGAAGATAAAAATGTTAAAGACAGTTGCCCTTCACAAAGACCCGCTCCCCTTAGTTACTGTTGCTTTGTCCGACAAGCCATGGTGCTGTCACACCACACACAGTGTAAAATACATCACGGAGCAAAGAGGACACTGACAACACGTCGACAGACAAGACAGAGTAGGTTATTTATGATATTAAACCAAGTCCCAGCTTTCAAATTGTGTGTTTTTTTTTTTTATTTATTTTTTTTAGTTTTTTTTATGAAATTCGAACAATAAAAATCGTTTTGTGGCTCTTTAATGTGTCATGACAGATTGCTGTAGTGCCTCAGCTCAAGCGGCTCATGAACTGATCATCTCTTCCTACTAGTTAATTTGTAGCCTCAAATAAACATGAATGAACATGAGAAGGAATGTTGTTTCAAACCATTTTTCAAGTTGAAGTCCACCGAGGTTAATCTTCTAACTCCTGACTGCTTTGTCGGACAAAATGGCGGATTCTGTGTTATGATTGGTTAGATCGCTTGTCAATCAAACTCCCGGCGAAGGGTCAAAATTGGGACGTCCCAGCAAATTCTCCCCAAGGTCAGACCGTGCGATGCTCGGAGAAATTGCAAAAAACCCAAAAGCTACATCTCAGACTCTGACAGTTAGCATATATGTAAGCTCTTGTCTCATAATCTTATCTTCTCATCAGGTGGCAACTTCTCAGAACAAGGTGTACCTGAGTGCAGACAGCCTTGTTTTAAACCTCCAGGACAACTACTTTGACAAGTAAGATCCTAGTGCTTTTCACATACTAAACTTGCTAAACATAATAAACATTTTGTCTCCTTTCTTCAATCAAGCATGATCTTCAAAACTAACTGAAACATTCCTAGCTGTAGTTATAAAAAAGAGAAAATCCCTTCATGAAATGTGTTTTGTGATCTGAGAGCTGTGCAGAACAACTTGACCTAACAGAGTCTAAAGGCCCATTCACACCAAGAACGACAACTATAACGGTAACAATATAAATGTAGTTCTAAAAATCTTTCTAAATATAGAAGAATAGCAGAGTCCACACCACAACTATAATGATAATAGCACAGAGAAACAATATTGCTGGAATTACTTTCACTTAAATATCAGAAATATTACTGATTTGACTGCACTGACACTATCGGATGAGAACTCAACTTAGCTGGATGAAGACATCGCTGTTTTCTCCAGAGCTGCTTTATAGCTGAATTGAACTCATTTTATAATTGATGTACTTTACAGTTATTGAAATGAAATGAATTAACACTGAACTGATTTCAGCTGAATAATGACTGTTTACTATTGTCTTTTTAGAGCAGAATTGAATTCTGTTTGCATTATTGACTCATGATTTTCCTGTTTATCAGTGTAAAGCTGCTTTGAAACAATCTGCATTATATAAAGCACTATATAAATAAAGGTGACTTGATTTTCAGAACGATTTTTTCCAGAAGATGGACAATAAAAACATTGACAGCCAATCAGAATTTATCCTGTTTTTAAGTGCTCGAACATTTAAAGGGCCAGACAACAAAATTACAACGCACGCTTAGAATAAACAGAACAATATTGTCCACTGGTATGGATGCTAATATAGTTATCTTTATAGTTAATGTTCTTGGTGTGAATGGGCCTTAACCTGTTAGCGTCCAACTGTACCGCCTGCGGTACACATACCTTTCAGAAGAGTCCAAAAACATGCATATACTCCAAATGGTTTAAGAACCGTATGCAGTTTACTTTATGCATTTTAGCAGATTTTACAGGAATGCTAAGGGGTTAAAGTGATCACCCAAACATGAAATTTTGTCATCACTTATGCACCCTCAAGTTGTTCCAAACCTGTGTGTGTTTCTTTCTTCTGTTGAACACAGAAGAAGATATTTTAAAGAATGTGTGTAATCAAACAGTTACGGTAGCCAATGACTTCCATAGTAGGAAAAAAATATTATGGAAGTTAATGGCAACCGTCAACTGTCTGGTTACCAACTTTAAAATAACATCTTTTGTGTTCAACAGAAGAAAGAAACACATACAGATTTGGAACAACTTAAGGGTGTGTAAGTAATGATAGAATGTTCATTTTTGGGGGAAGTATCCCTTTAATAGGGTGAATTCAGTTTGATTGGGACACTTTTTACCATTGAGATGACTGGGAAAATGTGTCCTAACCAACCTGAAATCACCCCTACTAGTCTCACATTCTTAAACATAACTAAACCATTACTCAGTGGACCAAACACATTTTTATGTTTTGCCCTAAACTCTGTTACTAAGTGTTCTTTTCTGTTTATATTGTTGCCCATATGTCAGCGTGGTTCCCTCAGCGGTAATGCGTGCATTTGTCTTCTCTGGCAGGTTGTCACTGGGGAAATGAGGAGCATCATCCATGAAGAACATATGCATTCCATATGTAAGCAGTGTTTGCTGAGCAACTATATTTATGTCCTCTTCCTAAATATGACTGTGAGCAGAGCCTCTCTCACTGTACAGTTCTGCTCGGGCTCAGATAACACAAGGGTCTGGCGACCTCAGATTCACTCGTACATAAATATCCATTTATACACAGTTGTTCGTCATTCAGCAAGTCTTTTGGACTGTTTTCTGGTAAATTCAGCTCAAGAATTGGAATTTTGACATCAGATGGTTTTAAGTACTAATGGTGATTAGAAAAAAATATACATATTCATTTATTCATAAAGGTCACAATGAAGACTCAAATAAGTTGCTGATCAGGGCCAATCAGTTAAATAGTTGCCCCAGGTTTATTATTATTATACCCATTTACCATCTATATATTTCATACTGTTGGATTTCACTTTATAAAGCGTTTGTTGACTGATACTAAAGGACTTGCTGCAATTTTGATTAAATGTGTTTACAGGACTATTTGTGGGGGATATTTATTTCTTTGGAAATATTGACTATTACAACACAATTGTTATATATTAAAAAATATATCAACATAATTTGAGTGTTTGAAATATTTCTTTAAATTTCCTAAATGAATAAGTATTTGGTATGTGTTCCAAAAATAGTAAATTACTTGCATATGAAACTATATATAATGTCATCATTCACTCGCCAGTGTTTAAATTAGAGGCTAAGTATAAGTTTAGCACAGATATATTTTCACTCGTCCTTAACTGGAGATTTTTGCCGTCCATCAAGTGATCCGTGAAGTGCACCATTTCAGTTAATCTCAATGGATGCGCAGTGTATTTAATGCACTGTAAACTCTAGTGTGAACTCTAGTGTTGCTTAACTGGGAGCGCTCGCACACGCAAAGAGAGAGAGAGTAGAGAGCGCATAGAATTGACGCGCAACATGTAAGGGATGTTCTTTTCATGTCTAAATGAGTTCATTTGGAATTATTCAGCTTTTAAGAACACTGCTGGTGTTGTGTAATATTCAGTTCCCATGAAAAACTGTTCCAGTGAGTGGAGTAGCTATCAGTGTTGCCAATTGGGCTACTTTAACACTGTTGCCGTGGGTTGTTTTTCATGTCCGTGGGTTGAAGCGACCCCAAATAACATGATATTTAGGAATGCAAATTTTACCAGGGGAACCTGCCAAATTGCGGATTTTAACATGACTTTTACCAACATGATTGGGCTAGTTTTGATTAGCAATTGGGCGGGTTTTGTTGTGAAAACCTGGCAACCCTGGTAGCTATACATGAATATTCATTAATTTTCCCCTATTGTCCTTGAGATGACACCCAAACAAATGGAACTGAAAATATTAGTGCACGCTTCTCAAATCATAAATTGTTTAATGGATTATTTCGAAAAGGTAATGGTTTCGATGTTACGCATCAACTGCAACCTTTCATATTTTCCAAACTGCATCGCTTTGCCTGATTGATTACAGACATTCAGATAAAAAGGACTCAGCAGAGCAAACAATGAGCAAGTAACCTATGCTAGTCTAGGCTAATAGTTTTTTGTTTTTTTTTTATTCTTTGTGTTTAGCTTTATTTCATTTGTGAGGCTTTAAATTTAATTTGAATAGTTTGATTAGTAGTCTACCTTGTCATTCGGTGAATAGTACTGCAGTATGTTGACGACAATGCCTGAAATAATGCTCTACAAATGTATCTGTGCCCTAATAAAATGCCTAAGCTAGCCTGGTGAGAGTATTGTCAACCTTAATTTCTTGTTTATTTTGTAGATAGCCAGTGTTTACCTCCTTCCACAGTCCCTTCAGTAAGGCTCAAGTTCCCTTTATCAACACCAAACTATTTGTTTTCCTCTCATATTATACTGGAAATCATGTAGAATTATCATTAAAGTCACACAAGTGAAAATGCACATGTATCTGTCATGTACTAGATTGTAATAGATTAAAAGTATAGTCCACCCAAAAATGAAAACACTGTCATTTGCTCACCTGCTCAAAACCAGTATGACTTTTTTTTTCTTCCGTAGAGCAAAGGATATTCTGAAGAATGTTGGGAATCATAAGAACCAATATTGGTGTCCAGTGACTTCCATTCTAAATTTATTTTTTTTTTCTCAAAATAGTCATACAACTCTGAAACAACATGAGGGTGACAGAATTTCAAAAATGATCTTTTTAAAATGGAGGGAAAAAAAAAAAAAAAAATATATATATATATATATATATATATATATATATATATATATATATATATATATATATATATATATATATATATATATATATATATATATATATATATGTGTGTGTATGTATGTATGTCGCACTGAAAACAACCTACTTTCATGTTGTTTTGTATTATAATGGTGTGTGTAAGCATCCAAAATTCCATGATCCATACCTGTTGTGTTAATCAAGTTTTAATATGTGAAAGTTCTATTCAAGTGTTTTTCTCATTTTACAAGTATACATACAATGATACCATTTCTGATCTTAAACATTGTTGGGCACCCCAAACATTTTTGTCAGCCAAACTCTAAACTAAAACATTTATTTGCAGTCCTCCTGAGATTAAGTTGTCATTTAAGAGTTAATAAAGTTAAAAAAATGTAACACATGTTCAGAGTTCAGTTGTTTGTTAATGGTAACATGTAACATGCAGGCACACAATCTTTTTTATTAAGTGTTTTATTTTGATTGATCCCATACTTGTCATCAACTCTCATTCAGACATCTGAATGTCTGGTGTCTGAGATATTTATTAAAACAGGGCTTTGGCACTCAACGAGAACAACTTCCATGTATGTCCAGTCTGAAACAGTGACTTTCCATGATGTATATATGTGGAAACATCACAAAAGCAAAACAAAGATTTTCTAGCCCAATTTAAAAATAATATTCTTGAAGTAGCTGCTGACTTATGTCCAAGAAGAGTCATAACAGAGCTCCAAAGATTTGTGCACTGTATTCTATAAACAATTAAAAGTTGAGATGTTTATTATATAGATTTTAAGATTAAGAAAACATTTTCCTGAATAGGTATGTAGCTTATGTAGTTGTTTGCATTTATTGTGAGACTTTAATTCTACATGATTTCCAGTATAATATGAGAAAACAGGAAAACGTATAGTTTGGTGTTGATAAATGGAAACTTGAGCCTTATTGATGGGACTGTGAAGGCTGGAAGACATTGGCTATATACAAAATAAACAAGAAATTAAGGATGACAGAATACTCACACCAGGCTATCTTATAGACATTTTATTAGAGCACAGATACATTTGTAGAGGTTTATTTCAGGCATTGATGTCAACACACTGCAGTACTAGTCACCGAATGACAACTAGGTAGACTACTAATCAAACTATTCGAATAAAATGTAAAGCCTCACAAATGAAATAAAAAAGCAAAACCCATCAAAGAGTAAAAAACTGTATTAGTAACTAGCATAGGTTATTCACTCATTTTTTGCCCTGCTGTATCCTTATTTATGTATCTGAATGCCTGTAATCCATCAGGCAAAACATTTCGTTTTATCATGTTACACAAACAAAAATCATATTACAAAATCAATGTTCTATCATATTACAAAAACTATGCATAGTTTTGAAAATGTGAACGGTTGCAGTTAAGGAATAACACTGAAACGTCATTACCTTTTCGAAATAATCCATTAAATGTTGGGATTTGAGAAGTGTGTATTATTTTCAGTTCCATTCGTTTGTCTCAAGGACACGCCCACAATAGGGGAAATTTGCCGTCCCCGTTTTGATTTCAGCAAATCAGTTCGAGCGAATGCAGATAACTGGATTAATTTTCATTAACCCAGCAGCTCATCAGACCTTTGTGCGTTTTATATTTTTAGTAGTAGTAGAATTTTTAGTAGTAGTATTATGTTAGAATTATTGTTAGTGTTTTTTTGTTTTTTGGGGGGTTTTTTTGTGCAGAAACACTGAATGACCAACAATGTCTCAAGCACCAACACCAATCCTAAGTTCTGTTAAAATGACAAATATGCATTCATACATTTTCATTCTTATGTTGTTACCACGTTTAGTTCTAATAAACTAAAATGCTTGATTGATTTTTTTTAGTTTTTTTTTCCAGTTTTAAATTATAATTATAAAAAATATTATTTTTCCCACTATTCATTTTTCATTTTCTCAAGTTGGGGACTTTTTAAGGTTGTAACACTAATGTTAAAAATAAACTTATAAATGGGATTATGTGTAACAGCAACAATCTGTGAAAAGACATTGCTTTCAGTAAAGAGGATGTTTAGTCAGTGGGTGGCGCCAAATACAAAGCCAGTAGTTCCTTGTCCTTTACGTGGAATTCTGGAACCATGGAGATAAAGATGAGTCTTAATGTAGAAAAAGAGATGTGGAAAGGGACTTCTGCTTGTGTACATGTTGTACACAGCACTGACCCACAGATTTTCTGAATGCTCGAGAGCACGTTTCAACGTGATCCTCAGAAATAGGGTCTCTTGTGTCTCTTAAAATCTCACCGGATTAGAGCAAGCGCTCTTCAGGAGGGGTTTGAAGGGGCTTAATGCATTATCCCATTCTATTCATGTGGAGGAGGAGGAGAGTATGGAAAGGGTGGAGCCAGTGAAGTGGTGCATAAGGCCAAACCCCTTTTTTCCCCTCAGCCTATAGAATTCAGTGGTGTTTTTTGAATGCGGAAAACCTTGATGAGTGAGTGGCTGCATTTTGTCTTATAGCTTGCCTGACATTTTCCACAAGAGGGATCTGGTGCTGCTGCTCTTTTGACCTAATTTTGCATGTGTAATCCTAAACTGGTTCCGGTTTGTTCTGCTGAACGTACTGCGGTGAACGCTCTAGTATGCAAATGTGAGCAGAGGAGATGCCTGTCACGTGCCCACACCCCCACCCTCCCTTTCCTCAATCCTCTCTCTTGCACCTCCCCTCCCTGCCTATGCATAAACAACAGCAGATTACCACTCAGCTGGTCCATCTCCATGGAAACGCTGACCTCATGCTGGGACGAGAGATCTGGGCCAGTCACCATGGCTATTCGCCAGGATACTAGACTTGATCTCCCTTACCTATGGCACGGTAGACCTAATATCGGCTTTGCTGCTATTTCTAGAGTTCAACAGCACAACATTCTCAGATCATGCTGTTTTTTCCCCCATCATGCACTGTAGAGCTGCAAATAATTATTTGCTACGCTGCAGCTCAAGAACCGTGTTAGTGCTTGCTAACTATGCGCTCATGCTAGATGTGTGACCTACATCCCACTTCAAAGTCATGATGCTCTGCAGTTTGTCTGCGGTGTCCTTGCCTCAGAATCTGATCTACAGAAATGCACACTGAAGTATTTGCTTAGTCATTTGAGCTGTATTAACATTTCATATTTTCAACATACAAATAGCATACAGAAAAGGGTCAACACTATTGTCATGACCTGCAGCATGAATATGTGAACCTCATATGACCAAAATTATTTTGTTTAACCGAGCATTGTAAGCCTAAAGAAATTAAATCGTTAGCGCTTTGAGTCTGCCTCCTAGTTAAGATTAGCTTGTTTTAAAAAATGGGGGGAAAACGATTCTGATATCTTATTGTAAAAGAACAAAAACTGCATTGTCCCAAATGCAGTGTATTCAAACAGGATGCCTTTTTTTTTTTTTTAAATGTAGAACCAATCAGCATAGGTGATTTTCATCAACTGAAGATTGAATGTGAATTAAGTAATGCCTGGTGATACAAAAGCTACAGGTCCCGCGTTTCCAGGTTGGATTCACTCCCCTGGAGATGAATTGATGAATTGGTGCCATCCGTAGTCAGAGAAGGCCTCCACATTAATTTACTGAGTGGATTTAATTAACCTGTTTCTTTTTTATGGCACCCTCATTATGGTGTCAAAAGGGATTTGGAAAGCTTGCCCTAGTTTGGTTAATATTGTTCCTTTTTTGTCTTCCTTTTTTCTTCCATTTGCCATTGTTTAGGTCACACTCGAGGCAAACTTATACAGAGATCTGGCCTGGCTTTAGTGTTAGGAGGTGTCTGAATTCTCTGTGCACCCTTTGCATAGACAGTCCATCTACTTTTAAAGGGTTAGTTCACCCAAAAATTAAATTGTCATTAATTACTCACCCTCATCTCGTTCTACACTCGCAAGACCTTCGTTCATCTTCAGAACACAAATTAACATTTTTGATGAAATCCGATGGCTCCATGAGGCCTCTATTGCCAGCAGTGTCACTGAACCTTTCAAGATCCTAAAAGGTACTAAAGACATATTTAAAACAGTTCACTTGAGTACAGTGGTTCTACCTTAATATTATAAAGCGACAAGTACCCCCCCCCCCCCCCCCTCCCCCCCAAAAAATAACAACTTTTCAACAATATCTAGTGACGGCCGATTTCAAAACTCTGCTTCGAAACTTTACAAATCTTTTGTTTTGAATCAGTGGTTCGAATCACGTGACTTTGGCACTCCGAACCATAGATTCAAAACAAAAGATTCGTAAAGCTTCGAAGCAGTGTTTTAAAATTGCCCATCAGTAGATATTGCTGAAAAGTTGTTGTTTTTTTGTTGCACAAAAAGTATTCACGTCGCTTTATAATATTATGGTTGAACCACTGTAGTCACATGAACTGATTTAAATATGTCTTTAGTAGCTTTCTGGATCTTAAGAGGTTCAGTGATATTGCTGGCAATAGAGGCCTCACTGAGCCATCGGATTTCATCAAAAAATATCTTAATTTGTGTTCCGAAGATGATCGAAGGTCTTGGGTGAACTAACCCTTTAAAAATATGCTGTAATTGCACATACATATACACTCTGAAACGTAAGTTCAGAAATGGGTGCCTGTTTTATCTTTTTTCTTCTTCTTTTCTTTTGCTTCCTGCTACCTAAGGAAACACTTGTGCCTTTGTTTCTTCCTAGAAGAACAGGAATGCTAAGTGGAATATTGGAAGTGTGTTAACCTTAGCCTCTGGTTCACAAGTAGGTACAAAATTTGAATTGTGCCTCTTTGTGTGAGGAGCAATGATTCTCACACATCATGGATAGAGGTGTTGTGTAACAACGGCTGTATAGTTCATGTGAATTTTTTTTTTTTTTTTTTTTTTTTTTTTTTGTAGTAAAGGAGAGGAGGAAGTGAAAAAAGGTTGTTGTTTTTTTTACCCAAATGGGTTCAGCCTGTTAGGTCATTTTTACTGTTAATACAAATTATGAATACCCTCACAACCCTACTCAGCGCTGTCAGTGTAAAAAAATGTTTGGGTGGTCTGTGCTAAACCGGTTAAAACTGGATACAATACTTTATTTTTAGTACTTCGTCCACATGCTATTAAAGAAAATTTTGGTTTTCTAGGTAAATGGAGAGCCACAAATATATGTGGAAATGACTATTGAAATGCCATTGAAGAGTAACTCTGCAATCTTTCTTGTTCAAATTAAATTGCCTCGCGACCTGCTTTCACTTTGGAGCACAGCTTGTGGGTTTTATCGTATTTGTCCAAAGTAGCAGCAGCAGCAGCTTCCTCTTTCATTGTATGTCAGGAAACGGGCCCTTAGTCCCTCCATGTCGGTTTCCACAGGTGCAGCGTCTGCACATCAGCCTCGGAGCACGTGAACGACCGATAGAAGCTACAGTTATGACTGTGATTAGCACAATGGTCCTTCTACGTCAGCCAGCTTGTGATATCTTCCTGTTCTACTCCTCACAAAGTCACTAAATACTAATGGTGCTATTTTGAGTCTGGTTTTCCTTTCAGAAAAATTTAACTAACTGTTCTGTTGAACAAAATCAGTGTTCCTTTTAAAGTTGCGCAGTAATGGAAGTAGCGACAGATCCTTTCTTCCATATTGTGGTGTTCATCTAAGATGTACATCCATTTTAAAATGGTTCAACTCATTTGATTATTAAGTGGATTAAGGCAGTTTGTATCCAAGCTTGCAGATTTTTTTTCAGTTTAGAATGTGACAATATTTACATGTGCCAAATCCAGGACAGACAAACACATAAACTAACAGCCAACATTACAAAATTAGTCCAACAACTAGTGTGTGTGTGTGTGTTCTTGTAAACATGGTTTATGAGGACACTTCCTGTGTCCTCGTAAACCAAATGACTTAAAAAAACATACTAAACAGTTTTTTTTTTTGTTTGTTTGTTTTTTTAAATGCAGACAGTTTTCTGTGATGGGTAGGTTTATGGGGTAGTGTAGGGGGATAGAATATACAGTTTGTACAGTATAAAAACCATTACGTCTATGGAGAGTCCCCGTAAACCAAATATACAAGTATGTGTGTGTGACGTTTGAGGTGAGGACATATGAATCAAATATAAATCAGAGAATATCTAACAGATATATAACAGTAGGGACAACAAATAATATTGACAACAATATTGATGATAATAATAACACGTGGCCCAAGGCCACCACTCGCATGCCATGCCTACCGTGTATGGCTTTTATTTATATATATATATAAATAATGTGTAGATGTGTATGTGTGTGTACTATTTTGTGATGCATTAAAAAAGTGGGACATGCAGAGCAGAAGCTTGCAGATTATTATAAGAATGGGGCAGAGTTTATGCGGAAAAAATGATTGGAGAAAGCTGGGCTTTTCACTGCTGAAATGGAATAATTTTAATAGGAATCCAATCTGGAATTTCCCTAATGCAGATCTTGCATCAGGATCAGGTTTTCATTCAGATTTAACAACAGAAAAACTTGGTTTAAAGTGACTTTTACACTACACTTGAAAAATATTTCTCCAAAATTCTGCTAATGTGAACATACCTTAAAGGGTTAGTTCACCCAAAAATGAAATTCTGTCATTAATTACTCACTCATGTCGTTCCACACCCATAAGGCCTTCGCTCATCTTCAGAACACAAATTAAGATATTTTTAGTGAAATCCGAGAGGTTTTTTTTTAATCTCCCATAGAAAGCAATGAAATTACCACATTCAAGGTCCAGAAAAGTAGTAAAGACATCATTAAAATAGTCAGCGTGACTACAGTGGTTCAAACTTAGTTATGAAGCGACGAGAATACTTTTTGTGCGCAAAAACAAAAAAATAACGACTTTATTCAACAACTTCCTCTCGACCCTGTCATTCTCCTGCACAGTTTATGTTGAAGACACATTGCAGAGCTTCAGTGTTCTACATCAGAACGCCGACTCTGTATTGGCTGGTTCTTGCGTCAGCATCGCACGCATGCGTCATGCTGCTCACATGAACAGCGTCGGCCAATACTGAGCCAGCGTTCGGACGTAAACACGGAAGCACTACACTGCATTAACTGTGTAGGAGACTGACAGGGTAGAGAAGAAATTGTTGAATAAAGTTATTTTTGTTTTGTTTTTGCACACAAAAAGTATTCTCGTCGCTTCATAACATTAAGGTTGAACCACTGTAGTCATATTGACTATTTTAACGATATATTTACTACTTCTCTGGACCTTGAATGTGGTAACTTCATTGCTTTCTATGGAAGATAAAAAAAAAAAATAATTAAAGTAATTAAAGACAGTAAAGTAATTAATGACAGACATTTTATTTTGGGGGGAACTAACCCTTTAAGGCAGTTCTTAAATGCCATATTTTTTATGATTTTTCCAGTTGATTTTTATATTGGCAGCATATCATATCTTTTGACTCTGCACAGATGTACAGTCACATTACATGTGTCAGTCTTATGTGTCTTTCAGTGGGAAGGTACAGGCCTCTATTACATGCCACAGGATCTGGCATCTTGCCTCCCTCCTGCTCGAGTTAAACAGACCCCTGTGTGTTTATCAGGTCTACTCCCACTAATGATTCTGTGTTTGGCACAGATGGTGAGCACTAAGGGTCTCCAGGCTTTGACACAGGGCTTATTAAGGGAGTCTCTCAGGCTCTTCCCCTCTGTGATTACATGACCTAAAGCCAATGTGGACTTTCCTTATGATGACTTACTTTACAATTAAACTGGACACATTTAGTTGTCATTAAAATCCATTGCTCTAATTATGTGAATAATTGTATACCAACCATAATTGCAATGTAGCTCTACATCTCTTAAGGGATATGTTTTACCTAAATTAATATGTAAGCAGCATTTGAGCCTGAAAATCAGCTCTGTTTGTTCATAATCTTGACTGTGATAAAAACAATGATCATTCAGCCAATACATATTATACTACTATAATTTTAGCCATGCTGTGATAATGAACCATCACATCAACTCTCACTTATGAATATTTAATGAGCAGATCAGCAGGACACTCCCATGCTTCTGTTGCTGGCCCCCAAGGGTTTCAAGTGGTTTCAAGTTACAATAAGAGGGGGTGGGGCCACAGAAGGAGAGCAAATTTTCCCTCCTTTTTTCTAAACCAACTCAAGTAGGCCTAGGTATCATGCATTGTTTGGCAAATTTGTTTTTACACATTTTAAAATAATAATTGTTACATATTTGTTTTCTTCTCAAGTGAAATGAGATTACATTTGATCCCTAATGACTTTTCTTTGTCTACAGATTGGGTTCAGAAATTGTCTAGTTAAAGCTTAAGGTCTTCTTAAAATGATTTATAATACTAATGATAATGCAGCTTCCTGGTGTCTCTCTATATGCCACATTTTAAATTAGCACAACATCTTTGAAGTCTTAAAAACTTCTCTAAGGACCCAACCTTCTCCTCACTCAGAGACCATTATTATCTATACGCTGGACTGCCTTCTTGAATAGAATTAGCTTTTGTTAGTAAAGGGGGAAGGTAACAAATGTGTAAGATGAAGTAGGCACATAACACCAAATGTTTTTAATATCCTATATTAGCCTAGAAGTTATTAAGATGGAAAATCAGTTACACTGCACAGGATTGCTCAAGAAACATACAGCATGTAAGAACATGACTAACTGCACCTGTAACATTCCTTTCACCCCACAGGTGAACTGATTTTTCTGCTGGGTGGTGCAAAGTTGATTTAATTGTTAGTGTAAAGTGTTTTTAAAAAAAAAAAAAAAAAAAAAAAAACATCCATACAACCTCAACAAGAAGCATGTTTTTTTTTTTTAATAAATTAGGGTAAAACACCTTTTCAAGCGAATTCCTAAAGTATCGAAGCTATTCTAATCATTGTCTGTCACTTAAGCTGTGGCTGCGTGTTGGAAAAGTCAGTAATGAAGCGGATCCAGATCCAAATCGTGCTCTGGTCCGTGTATTTGCGCTTGCCTACAAATGTTGGGTCGGATTTCACCGTCCTCTTGCTCGCTTCTGTCCGCCATTTCGCGTTGTTCCGCAGGGCTCCTCGCAAGTCGCGTCATGGAAGAACAATAAAGCGTCTTTGTTTGACTGCAGCTGACGAGTGGAAACGCTGAAGAGGCAGTGCACGATATAATGAACACAAAGAAAACACATGCCCGTTACACGCCGCATGTCGATAAAATATGATAACAGTGGTTTCTCATTTTATTCTGTTTCATTTGATTCTGCATATTCCCCGTTTGAGATTGTAGCCAGTACCGGAAATGGACAGAGCAAGCCATTTTTTTGTCGTTTTTGATTTACGTATTCTTTTGGATGCTAAAAAAAACCCAAAACAATTTATTGTACAAGATACAATAAAATGACCAGTAGCCTACCGCAATACCGTATTTGATCTGCGTTTTTGAAAAGTTTGTAAGCTTATGACCTTTAGTTAAACGTTGCTGAACAATGTTGAGCTGTTTGAATAAACACAAGGGTCTTCTTGTGATATCTGGCATTTAGTCTATAAGGTCATTACAATTTGTAAAGAAATATGAAAATCTTACTTTGTCCGTAGGCCTACGTTTGGATGCTACACTGTTATCAGGTGGCCTATGACTCACCTTTCCAGTGTACCTATTATGAAATAATGTAAATAAACACCTTATTGATTGATTCATTGATTTTTGCTAGTTATTAAGCTCTGCATTTGCAGTATCTTGTTGAAGCACTTGAGAATGACATTTGGGTGGGGCAACAATCATTTAGTCAGATTGTTAAAACCTTCTTTGTGTCTTAAGTCCTAACCCTAATACATTACAAAAGCAAGAAAAGGGTTGTCTTTCTACTTGTTTTGCATTTCACATGGATGCATTTAAATTGAAAGATAGACAGCCAGACCGCATTCTAAGGTAATTGCTTTAGTGGTCTTGGTCTTTTGAGCAAAGCACAGTGAATAGAATGAATATTCAGAGAGGTAAGAGACTTTTTGCACAATTTTTTCCCCCTTTAAATCTTAATTGTCATTAGGGCATATCAAGTCTTTGTTGGCTCTTGTAATCCTCCACTTTCTTAATATTTGTGATTTGAAAAAGTTAGGTTTAAACAGCAGTACTTTGATATTCTTCAGAAATCCACAGTTCATGCTGTTAACCATCAGACATTTTCTGCTGCCTTCCATGCATAAGGTGAAACTGGTTGGCTCCTTGCAGAGATATTCCTGCTCTCAACTTATTTATTTACTTACTCATTATTACATCAGTTTGTTACTGCCTTACAAATGTCTTCAAACATTAATAGACTGGAATTTATCTTGCCAAGTTTCTGTTTAGCCTTCTGTAATTCAGCGTAATGTAATTTCCTTTCTTGTAGTGTCACAGAGATGACACTAGATGGTACTAAATTGTCTAAATTGTCACTTTTAGGCTACATACATAGGACAAATTGGTATGAATGTCATTTAGGATAAAAGGCTGGACAGACAAATGAATAATAAACCAAGCCAATTTAATGCCAGCTTTCATTTTAATAATAGCCAACATTCCTATACTACTTATATAAATTAAATGTAATTTAATTGACCATGTGAATAGTCAAGGTTTAGGCCTTCATTATTGAATTTGATATAAATTGTATTTGCATTTTTCCTACAAAAATGTATTCAAACATTTTCTTTTGGAATACACCGTGTAAATATAAATATAAATATAAATATATAAATATATATATATATATATATATATATATATATATATATATATATATATATACAAGGGTATTGGGCTACTATGTTCTGAGAATATGTTTTGCTTTACTTATGCTTATGTATAGAATTTTAATACTTATTAGTACAAAGTATGAAAATGAACAATCCATCATGATTTACTTGATTGCCATAGTCTGTAGATATTTGATATACCTTCATCTGTAATGCATTCATGAAAAGAAGAAACCAAAATGCATTATATTAGACTCCAGGTCATTGGAAGCATGCTTTTTCTTTTTTCTTTTTTTCTTGATGTCTTCATTGCCAAAGTTCAAATATAGTGCATATTCCACCTGGCTCACAATGTCATACTATTTGTTTTTGAGGTTTTATCATGGTCAGTTTCAGTTCATGGTACAAGTGAGGGGTTTGGTTTGTTCCTTTATGTTTTGCTGTGTCTGGCCACAAGAGGAGGCTAGAGTACCGAGATCACAGACACATGGCTCAAATGACTTTTGGGCCTTTTAGATGACATTAAGTAAAGAAAAAAAAAAAATAAAATCTTTTGAAGTCTTTACAGCTCTTCCTGTGTCAGCTTGTTTTATGGGCTCAGACTTAAGTGTGGGAGTTTGTGGGAGGGAATAGCAGTTTAATTGGCCAGTCACTGGTAATTTGTTCTTGGGTTTAATCATTGTGTGAAAGTCAAAGCATCTGGTAAGATATTGGATAGTTTTTTTAAGGAATTCAATTACAAAATCTATCAAGAAACGGCAACATTTAAGCCTAAAGTGGTGACTTTTTGCATATAATGACAACGAATAAACCACTAAGAACAAAGTCCAGTTCTGCCCACTTGAATGAGCTCCAAATGTGGTCTGATTGCTCCAGTCTGATCAAGGTATGTTGGATAAAGTCCTTTTCTTACCCAAGTGTGCAACAGTGTCTACCATATATTTAACATTTGGTAAAAATCTAGTATGGTGGCTATGAGGTTCATCAAACAATACAATTCTTTTGATATTTTGATTGTTTATATATTGACTGACAATAAAGAGAAAAGCTGTATAATTTCCCCCTACGTGAGAGAGCATGGAGAAAAGCTGAGATAACATTAATTTTTAATCTAAAAAGGAAAGACTGCTGTAATTGGGTCCATGGGAAAGTCTTTTGCTCCTCTTCCTTGTCCTCTAACCTCAGTTCTGTGGGAGAAAATGCTGTCAGTGTCTATGTTAGAATAATATTAACTAAAGGAATACCTTTGATCTAATACTTTATGATTTTATGTGCTCTTATATGCTTTGTTTTCATGACATGATTCTTGAATATGAAAAGCTGAAACCTTTCAGATATCCCACCCACTGTTCATCATAACTGTACATTAAGCACCAATTAACTCTCTGATGTGCTGGACGGGTAGAACGTGTCTCTGAGTTTCAGTTTTATTGACACCCACTCTATCAAAAATGTAGTTTGTGGACAAACTGGATGATGCAGTCACAATGGCTGCTCTAAGGACTTGTATAATACGCTCAGTTTTTGTCCCTGATGCCCAGTCGCTGTTTCTCTCTATTATTTTTGTTTTCTATGTGACTGTGAATGCTTCTTATTAAAGCTAATGAATAAATACACAATGCAGCCATTATGCCTGAGACATTCCTATAGTTTCATCAGACAATGTGTGTTGCAGCTGAATAGAGGACTTCTTCAACAACATGTGAATGAAAATAACCTTGTCCATTAGAAGGAAATGATTCATATTTTGATACTATTTGTTGTGTCTTAGTTAGACAGATTTCAGCAACCCTTTTGTGAACTATTTTCAATATTAGAATAACATCCCAGTCTGCAACGGTCTGACTTTATAAGATAACATGCAGCAGATGAACAAAGGATGGCAGTATTTGCAAATGCTGTGGGTAAATAAATTTAGGTGAACCAGGATTTCTCTGCATTTGAAAGAAAGAGGATACTGCTATAGTCATAAACTTCAAAAACCACATAAGGAAAAAAAAAAGATGAATTTATAGGGTACATTAACGACAACAATGTACTAAAAACAGAAAAGTTTTTTCTTTGTACAGATGACAACGTTATCAAAACTATCCACGGAAATTACTAAAAACGCTGTATTATGCATGCCAGACAAGTAGTTGGCGATGTCACTTTGTAAAGAAAGACTACGCGCCTGCGCATACGCTTTCTTTTACAGAGCGCCAAACGCGCCTTTGATATTCTTCTCGTTTTTTCCCTATAGCAGCTAATAAATCGGAAGTCTCACACACATTCACAGAAAACCCTGTTGAAAAATAAGGTGGATAGACTACACATGTAATACACATGTGCATGACGTCACTGTTTTCACAGATTCGCGTTTTTGCAGTTTACACGGAGATGACAACAGTATTGCACTTTAAAACCCATTTTCAAAAGTTTGCATCTTCAGGCCACCAAAACACTGTTGTCGTTAAATGAAAGGCCAAAACACATAAAAAGTTTTCAGTTTTTATTTGAAATCTGTGTCGTGTAAACGGACCCTTAGTTTCATGTTTAACTATTAAAGTAGTTTTTTACAAGCTTCAAACTTTGACTAGCGGTACGTTTACATGACAACGATATGGCAAAAATGGAGAAGTTTTTCCTTTGAGTTTTCCACGTACAGACGACACCATTGTCAAAACGATCTCCATTCATATGAATCCGTGAAAATAACTAAAAACGCTGTATTCTTCTGGCAGGCCATTAAATGGCAATAAAACCCTATAGACTGAACATGTAATGCGCATACATGATGACATCGTTTTCACAGATTCACGTTTTTGTTGTTTACACTGACACCATTTTCAAAAACTTGCACTTTGAAACCCGTTTTTCAAAAGTTTGCGTTTTCAGGCCACAAAAAATGTTTTCCATTTTTAGTTGAACGGTGTCGTGTAAACGGCCCCTCAGTCAGGGGTGTTTAACCCAAACCCTGTTAAATCCCAATTAAACACACCTGAATCAATCAAGGTCTCATTAGGCATACTAGAAACTTCCAGGCAGGTGTGTTGAGACAAGTTTGAGATAAACTCTGCAGGACAGTGGCCCTCCAGGACTAAGTTTGGACACCCCTAGGTCAATAAAATGTTTAGCTTTTCTTGGAACATTTAAATTTATCCTTTTGGTTCCACTTTTCAATGCAAAGTTCTTATGTTAAAACATCAAACTCACAGCTCTTTTCTTTATGTTGCTCACTGTTTTCCTGCTCATGTTTCCAGACACCCCAGGTGAAAAAAAAAGTACACTTCCGTAATGTATAGGCCTATACTTAAAGTGCTCTATTTTCACACACTAATTTTGTAAAAAAATGTTATTACTTCTTTAGATAATCTTAAGGACATCTAAGTGTACTCAACTGTGCTATTTTGAGACACCATGAATATGAACTAAAATGGGCTTTTAACATCTCTGTATTAAAAAAAAAAAAAAAATGTTTAGTTACCATGGGTTTGTGTATACTACAAGTGGTAACTAAATACATTTTTTTAAATACAGAGATAGTTGTAGCACTTTGAACATGTACTGTAGATTGGTGCACTTCAGTGATCAGCCGTAAAATCTCTATAGCTTCAGGCACTTTCTGCTGTATACTACAAATCCTTTAGTGCACTTTTTAAATGTATGTTAGACC
This sequence comes from Elopichthys bambusa, assembly GCA_037101425.1. NCBI lineage: Eukaryota > Metazoa > Chordata > Actinopteri > Cypriniformes > Xenocyprididae > Elopichthys > Elopichthys bambusa. Next base: position 22,708,814 of record CM074437.1, on the reverse strand, counting down.
ATAAAGTAATTTAAGCTCAACCACTTCAAAGAAATGAAAAGGGTAGCCCGCACACTGAAAGCGAAATGTAGAGCATTTTCACACAAATTATAGATTGCCTGTGTATATATAGGCCAAATATATTTTTACTTGTTTTTTTTTTTTGTTTTTTTTGTTTTTTTATGAACTAGGCTTATGCTTTTACACAATTTAATAAAATGATCCAGTAATAAGTAGTCCATGATTGAATAGGCCTATCTAACGTAGTTGTAGAGGCTATGTGGGCCTTAGGGCCAGTTCACACAGCACACTTTTATCAGTTCCAGTATGTTGCTTTTAAATTGTTTTTCTATATAAGCATATGACTGACTCTTTTGACCGTTGCACCCTGTTTTGCTGTTCTTTCAGCATCCCACAAGAGCTGCATTTTTAAAACGGCGTGTCAAATTAATGAAGTTCAACTTGTAAAGACGCGTCTCGAGACATCATGCATTCTTTTCCATTCCGCTGCGCTTGAACACTGTGTGAATGGCTCCCTTTGCTTCAAAAGTATAGAAGGATGGGAAAACAGACCAGTGTAAATTTAGATGATAGTACTGAGGTTACATGAAAACAACCTGGGATAAATACATTAAGTTGGCCTTACTGTACAAAAAGATCTGCCTGAAGTCCTAAATTTGAGACATATCAGTTGCTACTATTACATCATTCTCACAACTCCATTTCCAAGTGAATTTCAATGTCAAAAGGCACAAAGGTGCTTTTAAAAAAACGACAGGAAAGCTTCCTGAACCTTTTGTATATTATATTTTACCTTCCCTAAATGAAATGTTGACCACCATGTGAATTCAGAAATCTCTGAAGGATACAGTATGTAATGATCAAATCTTTAAAACGTTAAATCATATTTCTGTTGTTATACAAAACGTACTTATTAAAAATAATTAAATATAACTATGAATTAATAATTGTATATGAATATTTAATAATATCTTTAGATTGAATTTTTTGCATACTATATAGTAGGGAAGTATTTGATCTTGGACGCAGTGATTGATTTCAGCAAGTGATGACATGTTGACTTCCAAAATGGTGGACGTGCTAATGTGTCTGGATGGTCGAAACTGACATCTCCATAAACATATCTATGACATAAGTACATTGAGGTATATGTATAAAATCAGGCCCAGGTGATGGAATACATTCAAGCATGTATGTTCCCGGAACATATTGCAGCTGCTAACACATAATGTGGAGGATCAGAGAGAATCGCCTGAGGTGGCTGTCTGTGCCTCCAGAGCTGTTTAGTCATACATTGTGCATATCTACATATTTGCTTATATTAATCTAAACATGTACAGCAGAAAGATAAGGGCTGCATCTGAAATCGTATACTTCCCTACTATATAGTAGATGAAAAACAGTATGTGGCAAAAGAAGTATGTTCGAATTCATGGTAGCCTACTTATAAAAGAGTAGTCAAAAAGTCTCCATATGACCTACCACTCCTGGTGAGATTCTGAAGTGTGCATTCAATGGACACTTTACTATCCCATGAGGCCACAGGAGCGGATTCTTTGAATGGCAGTGAAGCGACGCAACTGACGCTGGTAGGTCACGTGATAAGGGCAACATGGCAAATATAGAACATACTGTTTTAGTGGTCATGAAGTAATTGCTTATTCAAAATAAGTACCTGCTCAAGAGAGTATGCAATTCCGGACGCAGCCAATTTTACTTCCATCTAAATGCACCAGTAGTTTGTAAATCATTACGGCATCCAGAACAGCTCAATCATACCTAATTTGCATTAGGTAGATCCAGACAGTACTGACTCAACCAAAAAGTTGTGTCCCAAATGACGCGCTATACACTATGTACTCAATGTATGAATTTTATATGGTTATTTTGTTAATTTAACCTCAGAGTCTGATAGCCCCTCCCCCTCCACTAACATAATTAAAGCTGCAACAGTTGAGTGCATGAAGTGTCCAACAATTAAGTTAAATGCAACATCCAGGTATTTAAAGTGTACTTTTTCTATTTTGAATTTTCAGTGCACACTATTTATACTACAAAACATTATAGAAAAATGCATAAGTATGCAAACTGAGACACACCTGAAGTCTTTTCATCAAGCAACTGAACTATTATTAGCATTGAGTGACTACTTACAAAAATATTTGACATGCTTTGGTGACAGTTTAGGCTTACCTGTTCACCATCTATATTATTTTATTTAAAAATAACTGACATGCAGTAGAGGTCTCTCTCTCATCCTGTCTTATTCCCTCTCTTGTTATTGATCATTTCACCAAGGGCACCATGCCTAATTTATGACTTCACACTCTTGTGGGAAGGACAGGAAGAATTGGGTTTCACTCCACTCAGTCCGAACCATTCAAGTCCAGATTTTCTCTGGATGTGTGTACATTTGTTGTACTGTGCATTGTTTGTTTGTATGCATCTGGTGTTCATTGGACAGCATTAGTTTTTGAATGGACATTTTCCCTTACTACATACTCTGAATATTTGAGAGCATGTGAATTAAAAATACATTATTAAAATAGTAACAATATTACTATTGTAATATTAATATCTCTGTATACTACACACTCTAAACACATTTTTTTATGTCCTCTCAAGACGTTTTTGAGCCTCTAAAAGAATGGTTGCTGTAGTAATTGTCTGCAAGGGATCACTAGAATGCATTTGCTCTCATTATGCTTAAAATACTCCAGGCCAGTGTTACTACTTTCAAATGAGCACTTTCTCTTCGTGGAAACAGCATCTCAGTTTCAAGACATTCCTTAAAAGGAAGTTCAATATGTCTTCTAGGAAAGCAAAGATTAAATTACTTTCAAACATCGACTGAGGGCAGAGTTTAAACAAAGGAGACTTACAATAAAAAAAAAAATAGACCAGGTATTAATATTGTAATCACTGTGCGGAGGAGAGCATGTCAGTAGCTGCTATAATATGTGCTTCCCACTAGAGGGAACACATTCCTGTCTCTCAGCGAGACACTTTTTTTATGAGAAGAAAAAAATGGATGGAAATTAACAGCCGTATTTGATGAGGACCATGCCTTGTTTTGTTTAGAATAAGAACCTCATGGTGAAGATATGCACATTGATAGCTGGGTTGTTTTCTAAGGTACTGGACACTGCTTATGGCCGGTGTGTACCTGCATGGTTGTCTCGCACAGGCAAATATGTGCCCTTGTTAGAAGAATACACCTGTCGGAACCTCAGAGAGCGAGAAGCAATAGTCTGAGTTACTTCTTTCACAGCAGTGCTTTCCTCCTCCACATCTCCCTGGCAGGTTCACGCATGCACAGTTTTCACTGCCTACTCATGAGGAAGTGTTTCTCTGTGTCTCTTATCCTGTACAGCAATATATACTCTGCCTCAGGGGAGATCAGCTTGAGAAGCAGGAAATTTGGCCTGATGCTAGAATTAAAGTGGGGCATTATTGGTGTGAAGAATGTGTTCAGAGTCTGATTAATAATTAGGCGTCTCTTTAAGGTAAGAGTATGTTATAATGTTTTCATTGATTATATTATAACATGTCAGATATTTATTCATGTTATAACATGTAAAGATGTAATTGAATGACCGTGAAAGCAATCCATCATAAAATGATAGATGCACAGTGATCAATAAATGTTAGTCAAGACTGGTTAATTATTTTTGGTGATAATAATCTGTAATATTATTGTCTTTGTTCAAACAGGTAAACTTAATTTTCCTATATTTTTGTTTACTTTGGCAAGACAGCCTAGGCTATGCTGTTTGAGAACAGGTTTTTGCAAGTTATTATTGATCTAATAATATTATTTATCTGATATTAATTTAATAAGTTATTTTTGCATCCATATCATTCATTATTAAATATTTGTTCATTTAGTTATAGCCTAATAAGTCCCAAAATTAAGGTCCTCTTCTTAATTGTCAAGTCAAAAGTAGGAGTTTTTTTTTTTTTTTTTTTTTTTTTTACAATTTGATACACTTCACTAATAAACAATCACCCGTCACACGATTTGACCTGCTCATAAATCGCCATCCAGGCCAAGAATCTTTTCGAATCCATTTCCAGGCTTTCTCGCACACTGTGGGTCATTTCTTTGATTGACATCTCTGGCATCCAATAGTTTCGCGCAAAGCGTCAACTGTGGGTTCTGATCGTCTGGACATCCAATCAGATGCGCCCGACTGCAAGAAGCCTCGTCATCAAAGTTGAATTTGAATGTAGGTTATGATGAAGTATCCGAAATTCCCCTCCCCTCTGTGTTCGCCGGCGAGGTTATGGCTTCTGCTTTGTTTAAATGCTATGTGTTGTTAATGATTTTAAAATACATTTTCTAACAGTATAATTTACAGCGCCCAACTTCCAGAAGATGCGTTTCCATTCAAATAAAACGCTAGTAGTTGCAGCTCCTTACATCGTGTGGTTAGTTTTTTTTTTCTTCTCGGTAATAAAAAAATCTGACTATGAACTAAACATGGGTTCCTTGTTCTGAAATAAGTTATGCAACTAAAACGGCGTGCCTGGTGAAATTTTAGCTGGTTTGTGTGCATTTTCTCATTTCGTTTGTCAGATGAAAGAAGGCAGCGGTGAAAAGAGCTGTTTTTGCTCGCAGTGCTAAGTTTAGTGCGAAATTCACGGAAAGGGGAGGGGCTGCATCTGGCATGAAAACACCGTTTCCCAAATGCCACCCCTATCACCGTACGTGCTTTAAAAACAACATTGCCTTAGTGTGCTTTGACAACCTATCTATCCTATAATAGTAGGTGCCGTGTTTGGGGGTGATTTAGGGGTCAATAAGTCTAAGCAGTTGATGGACAGACGACATTTGTTAACTACTGGTTTCACGAACTTTAAAAGAGAGGCACGACTTCATATGTGAGAGGTAGTATGTTGTATCCACGAATTTGTTGACGAAATATGGAATTGCGTTGCACAGAAATGTCTGTAGCGAGAAAAGCGGAGGTAGGAGGTGTGTCTTCCCTGTTGAAATACCGGCTGGGGGTGTGTCCTTTTACGTTTAGAAATACTTTCCATTGTTCCACTCTATTGCCTTGAAAACACACCTCCTCGGAGTCCACTAACCAATTAAATACAGCCGACCGCCTCTCATGCTCCGCCCGCAAATCTATATTAAAGCCTTCTTCATCACATGCCGTCGGCATAAGAAAGCTTCATTACAATAGTGATTATTGGAGGATAGAGGCGGATTATTTTCGCATTTTCCTTCGTTCCGAATTTTATTGATACACAATATTAATTATGGCCGATACGAAGGTTGACTCCGCGACAGAAATCTCCGCAAAGGTAAGAACGGGTGCCTCTAAATAAACGAAATTTTCATTTAAAAAGCATTTTCTCTTTTCATTTGTCTCCTAGTTCAGATTTAATGTGAACGCGTAAGCTATTCTAGGCTGTAGCCGGAAAGAACCGTTGACTAATTATTACGAATAAAGGAAAAGTATGCGATAACTGCTCTGTAAGTGATTTAAATTGATACTGTAATGAGAAATTTAAATGGATACATTGTAACGAGTTCTATCGCGCGTTCGGAATGAGAGCACATTCAAACGCAATTTCTCATTGTCCGGAATGTAACAGTCTGCGCGCGCGGGTTCTTTGTTTATACAAGCGTGTCGGTTCCCCTTTGAACAGCGGCGATGTGAGCTGGGGACGTCAACTGCTTTACCACGATAAATCCTTAAATCTGTAATTCTTTGTATTTCTTTTTCCAGATCTTAAACATGTATAAATAACCTTATGTTACACAATTTACTCATGTTTTGTTTGTAGGTAGCCTATGGTTTTATGGCTTGTGTAAATTTCCGCACAACAATGTTTTGAGCACTTATTTATTCCTAAATCTGTTCATTCATTACCGGTTAGTTTGTGGCTAACAGGCATTACGGCGGGTTTGAGAACGCGTTGCTCGGTCGATGGCTTCGGGGCTGAAAGTTTGCCGGTTTGTCTAGGCGGCTAAACGATAGGAAATCTCACATATGATAAACTAATCTGCCGCACATTTGACGGGATTAAAGAAGCATATTGCAAGTTATTTCGAATTACCGCTGTTCGGGTTGATCAAGTCCGATAACGATTGGTTCTGATGCAGCTAATACGCGGAACTTGGATTAAGGCTGCAGTGCATCAGTTTTCAAAGGCAAATAACCATTTTTTCCTTTCTTTTTTTGAAGTTTATGGATAATAAACAAGTGAAGAAACTGTATATGCTATGTGTGACCCGAACTGTTTTGACGTTCAATAGCCTGTAAATTGTGGTGGTGCCGTTGTCTCGTACTCGAAAGCCCTTTAAACTCACAGAGGCAGCTGATATGCAAGCCCAAAGATCGAATAATTGGTCTAATGCTGTATGTTTTGCATTTTCAACGAGTTTATATTTTCCCGTGTGTGACGACAACGTGGGCTTGTTGGTTTACTAGTTTGAAGCCAGGGACGTCGTGAATTTAAGGGGGCGGTCCAAGTTGATGTGGTTGATAAACGGCTTAAGGGCTAAAGATTATATAAACGAATTAATGAAAATATTTGCATGTGTAAGGCTCATTTGACTGCTTTTGGCAAGGTTTTAATTGAAACGAGACCCGTCAAAGCAAATTCAAGGAGCAATGATATTCTGACATTTTTGACAGGTTGTGTTTTTTGCCTACGGTTTCTTGTCAATTCTGCGACTGCGCGAACTAAATCCAGGTTAACGTGACGGCGGTGGTGGCGCGCATGCCGAACTCTGTTGTGTTCGGGATGGATATATTGTGAAAGCCATGCGTGCGCTTCTTTGTCTTTCATTAGAGTTCGGTATCAGCTCGCTGAAACACAATTCCGTGGTTCTGAATCATCCAGCTTGTTTCGAATTTTAAGCTTGTTTTCTGAGGCGGCAATGTAAGCAAGTGCGTACACGCCAAAATATTATTGCTTAATGGATTTACATTTTACAATACCCACAGCCGCCGAGTCTCACTAAAGTGTCAGATTACAAACGAGCTCACTCGATAAGAGGCGGGAGCAGGGGTCGTTGATGGACAGCAAAATTCTCTGCTGCAGCCAATGAGGCGTCAATGTCAGAGGGGCGTCATTAGAGATGCAATTTAAATTTGTGTGCATAGGGGGCGTTTTGTTCACGTCAATCGTAATCTGCATTCACTCTGCCTATTGGACACAGATGGCTCCAATCTGACAAAGTTACATGTTTTAAAATATCAGTTAAAAGAAATACTTAATTTTTTTTTTTTAATGTAGGACCTGAAAGAGAAGAAGCTCCTTGAGGAGAAGGAAAATGGAAAAGATGCCACCAATGGAAAGGTAATTAAATTGCCTGGCCAGTGTTCTTGACCTCTACTATTCCACTACTTTGGTATTTAATGGAGAACATGCACTGATCTTTTTTGAAATGTGTAAACAGGAGAATGAAGAGAACGGAGAGCCTGAAATTGATGATGAAGAAGATGATGAAGTAGATGAGGAAGATGAAGAGGAAGGCGAGGGTTAGTGCAACATTAATGTTCACAATTTTCTGACATGATGACAAACGAATTCAAAGACGTTTTAATCATGTGGCTAATGGTCCTTTTCTGCAGGTGATGAGGATGAGGACGAGGATGAAGATGATGACGAGCTAGGTGGAGGAACAAAACGGGCTGCTGAAGATGACGATGAAGATGATGAGGTACAATCATGAATCACTATTTAAAGAATGCTGGAACCGAGTGGTGGTGGTTTCCACTTTTTGTCACAGTTCAAGTAATTCATTTTTAATCTCACTTTTCTATCAGGATGACGTTGACCCCAAGAAGCAGAAGACGGATGATGATGATTAAAGGATCGTTTCATATTGCTGAGCAGGTGTAGACGCCTCTGCTTTAACCCAACTGTTGGAGCCAGTGGCATAAAGGACTCAAATACATAAAACATGGTCATTTTCAAGTTCGTCACCCATGTCAACCAACTGACCCCCAATTCAAAATTTTCTAGAGGACCGACCACAACTTCCGATTTCCAGCATTCACAATGAAATAAGCAAGACAAGGATTTGTTTGTATTTTTATTTACATTTTATATTTTTGTACATATTGTGAAGAGGTCAGCCACTTTATCGTGATCTCCTGTGACCAAAACGGTGCTTCTTTATGAAATTTTACTTGTTTGACCATGTCTCAATATTTCAACATTTAAGACAACATGTATAAAATCAACAGCCATTGAACTCAGAGCATTCCAGTAAATTTTATGTATGAACTTTAGTTGTACCATAACTAGTTGTACCATAAACTAGTTTTTGTATGGGAGGGCTAGGCCAAAGAAAAAAGGAGTTTTGGTTTCTTTTGACTTTTTGTCTGCATTATTTGTTTTACCTTGGCCTGTTTGTTGTATGTGTGGAGTTTGTTGTTCAACAATAAACTTAACTTTTATTTTGTGAGTTATACCTTTTCTTTTGTTTGTTTCAAAAGCACAAATGTGCCATTCATTGTGTCAGAGACCAAAGCATGCTTAAAGAATGGGAAATACCAGTCCTATATTCATTGATTCAAATTAACATTTGATGCACTTCACCCATTAATTCAGTTTGAGACCCTACACTCAACTTTGATGCATTTAAGATTCAGAGAACCATTTTCCAAAACCACTTTCTAAACCCATGTGTATAAAGAAAATTAGTGGATTTTATGTGGCTCAGTAAAAGCATCTTTGGTTATGAGACCACCCAAACTACAGTAAGACAACATTATGTATGAAGTTATACTCCAGCACATCAGGTGGATGTTAAAAATGGCATGGTTCCATAAAAGGTGTTCTTCATTTGCTGCACTATGGAAAAGCTAAAAAAAGACAAGTGTTATTAATGGGTTTCTAGTCCTTAACCATATAAAAGCATTTTAGTAAAAGCCATCCTCTCCTCTGCATCTCCTTCAGCAGATCTAACACCTTCAACATGCACGTTTCTGTCAGGTGTGCTACCCTAAAGGTTGATTTTACACACTTACAGAAGGGATCCTGCCAGAAGCAGGCTTTTAACACACACACACACACACACACACTCTTACATCTGCATCCTCGCTGCCTTCGCACAGCTGCCGGAGATTTCCCCACTAGACTTATAAACGCAGGTCATTTGGCTCAGCAGACATGTACTGAATGTGCGTGTGTGTGTTTGGCTAAAACACTGGCTGATGTCATGTCTAAGTAGGCGTCTATTTCAGGCTTATATGTCAGGGTCATGTTTGAGGAGGCTGAATGCTTGTGGAATGAGTGTGGATGTATGAGATAAATCAGCAACATTATGCCATTTTTCTCTACAGAAAAAATAGGGTGTAATGGGACAGAAATCGTCGAAAAGAAAATTACCTCAGAAAACAGCAACTTTGTAAAAACTAATAAAATCCACATGGTAGGCTACATGTTTAATTTCATGTTTCACCTCACATTTTGGCTTACCACTCCATCCCTTGCATCTCTTTCACATACATTTCCCAGCGTTCAGTGCAAGCATGTGCTTTGATCTTGATAAGAGTGGAGCTACTCAGTCTAGACCGGATGGTAGCTGTCTAACAACCTTCACTGAAGTGCATCTCAATATGCAGGCATCAGCTTGAGTGTTTGAGGCTTCAGTAACACTGCTGATATGTGACAACAGCATGAGGCCGTTCTATCAAACACATGTTAATGCACGTCAAAATGTTGGCTCCTGAAATTCAGTGGTATATCATGTAGTCTGACAAACAGCACATCGGCTACAAAGGTTGTGATAATGCTTCTACTTGGATAGACACCTCGGTTACAATCAGGGATTAAGTGGAAATGAGGAAGTGAGTATTTAAAAACATACACTAATTGAAACATAGCAGCAAAAGTTGGTTAACAAATTATGAAATAAGTTAAATTGCAACTGCAACGCGTCTCCAGCTCTATTTAAACAGCTTGTAGACAGTTAAAGTTAGAAAGATCTGTCTCATATAGAAGTTCAAATAATAAAAAAAGTTTATACGTAACATTTTCCAAGATTTGTTAAATAATTATTATCTTACCAGAGGCGCAGACGTAATAAAACAGAGCGAATCGATGGATATCCCGTTTAAAATCTGTCCAAAATCAATATATATATATATATATATATATATATATATTTTTTTTTTTTTTTTTTTTTTTTTTTTTTTCCCATTTTGACTGACAAATGAGAAACTAAAACGCCAGGTATTTCAAACTGACAGACCACTGGTAAAACACACTCCACGTCATGCTGAGGTTCATGTAAAATGGTAAATGTCCTCATTGACAATTCCAGCAGCGCGGTGCACAGGTTTTCAGACTGCGCGAGTTCTCGGTGGATATGACAAAGTGAAGCGCATCCCATACAAATAAATCGTTAACCGTTTCATTCACTGTCCTCGTCTGCCGCCTACTGGCAACCAAAGGTATCGCACACCAGCTACGCCACAGAAAATAATCTTTACAAGGAATGGAGACAAAAGGTCCGTTCACACAGAACGCGTTCATTAGGCTATTTTAACTGTACGGTGACGAGGTGCGTTTTAAAATACACTTATTTTAACTTGAAACGCGTTCTGTGCGAACTGGATCAATGAGTAGGTTACGTCTCATAACACAAAGAATAAAATAAAATAAAAATACATATTTATAACAGAACATAACATAACAGTTTTATCATGTTTAAAAACATGGGTTAAACCAGATGGCCTAACTTTAATGAGAATTTTTATTTAAAAAGATTTAAAGTTTCATTTTCAAACTATATGTTATTATTGTCAAATAATCTTTGTATGACTAAAAATACTGACACAATGATACTTTATTATGTATATACTATGGTACTGAAAGAGTGCCATATTCATTTCATGGTATTTATATGATACTTCAAAGAATGTTGTAAAAAAAAAAACATAGAACTTTTTTGTTAGTGTCCCCTCTCCTTCCAGCCTTTATCCAGCAATTGTTAGTCAAACTTTACATTCTAGCCACGGTAAGTTCCAAAGTCTTTGTTTCTGAACCCTATACAAATGCAGGTGGCCAGTTGCTCTTTAAAAACAGAGAAATGACCAGCTGTACCCGTTGATGCATTCAATTGGGAATTGGGGGGGGTAGAGACCCCCCACCCCCACCACCACTACTATCATTACTTTCCTCCCCCACCATCTCTGTTGCCTCCACCCCCATCACACATGCACACTAACTCACTAACAAAAGGTTGTTACCCCACCTTTTTTTAACCAAAGCAGCCTTTGCTTGGTAACGTATAGTCAAGGGACATCTTGTGTTGGATACGACAAGTGCCACTGAGAGCAAATGGCAAAGGACGCTGTTAATTGTCCCTGAAGGCAAAGCTGTGGCTGCTTGTCCAGCCCAATGAGATTAAGTGTAATGAGTGTCCTTGTGAAACACAATAGCTTTCAGATAAAGGTGAGATGCAAGTGGTCCCTTTGTATTAGTGTTCAGGTGAAATAATTAGGGTTAATGAACACAGCAACCATCTCATTGCATGGGCTGAAACAGTCACCCAGATTCTTCTTATGTATAATGTTTCTCAGAAGTTTATGATAAAAAAGAATGCTGGTTTGAGTTAAACTTTGCATGCATATACATATGATTTATTTCAACCATTTAAGGAAGTCAGAGATGCTCTCCTTATGCTACTTCTGCAGGTTGTGTGTCTGGTGGACATATCATTCTCTTCCCACTAGGTGGCATACTTGCACGGCTCTCACAGCGTCATCGTGTGAGGCGATAGCGGCCAGTACACCTTGCTAGTACTGGGTTGGACCCCCTTTTGCCCTCAGAACTGCCTTAAATCTTCATGGCATAGATTCAACAAGGTGCTGAAAACATTCCTCAAAGATTCTGTTCCACATTGACATGATAGCATCACGCAGTTGTTGCAGTTTTGTCGGCTGCACATCCATGATGCGAATCTCCTGTTCCACCACATCCCAAAGGTGCTCTATTGGATTGAGATCTGGTGATTGTGGAGGCCATTTGAGTATAGGCAACTCACTGTCATGTTCAAGAAATGGCTGTGTCCAAAATAACCCCCTATACCCTTAAGTAGGGCACTATTTGAGGGGACAGCCATTCATAATGGTGTCCGAAACCATAGTGGACATTATCGAGTGCACTCATTAATTCCCACAATGCACCGCACTAACGAGTTTATTATTTAATTAAGGTTTATACATGCTAGTTTCCATGACAGATTTCAAGATAAAGCTTTTCATTACTACTGGAGCTGCCAGTTTGCTTAGTTTCATATGATTATTAAACAGCAATAGCGGCAGCCCTTCCGGCGCACTCAGTGTCCACATTCACTCACTCATTTTCATTCACTCCAAAGAAATTTATACATGTTTGGAACAACTTGAGGGTGAGTAAATGAGGACAGAATTTTCATTTTTGGGTGAACTAACCCTTTAAAACCCCTGTGCTGGAGGATAGGTCCCTTCATAGGTAGTAATGAAAGTATGGGGTCCTCTGTTGTGTTTTGTTTTGTTTTTGAAAGGTTGTGTCTCTGATTATTAATATGAAATGAAACAATAATGAAAGTTCAGGGCATTTGGAGATGGTGTTCAGTACAGGGGCCCCACATTGGTAACCCTGGCCTGGAATTGCCCAGGACCCTCCACACTGCAGCTACTAATTTCTTACTCTTATATTCATGCATGGAGCGATCTGGGTGGATAACAGCAGATAACGTCATCTCCTCCTACCTCTGAACCATAGGGAATGACTCTTGCTTTCTAATATTAGATTTTGGTAGGATTCCAGGTGCCGGCATTTGAGTCTTTGTGTGAGCCTGTGAGTATGTGTACATGAGCTCATGGACAAGATTGTGTCTCTCTGAGTGTCTGTGTTGTCTGTGCGTGTGACACCAGCACTGATCCTATTCTGAGCTTGGCTGTTAATCGGCTTACTTGATATCCTTGTGTGTCTGTGTCTCTGTCTTCCGTCTCAGCACTTTTGTCATATCGTGCTGTCAGATCACAGGGCAAGCTGCACGATATTCTGCAAGCCTTTAATCTAGGAACAGTCTCTTTTGTCAAAGCTGTTAAAGTTAATAAATATTGTTCAAAATTAAGTTCTATTTAAAATTAAGTCACCAAATTTGAGTGCTGATATTTAGTCCAGGAGCACTAGGAGTTTTTGTATCACTCCACTTGTTTGTGTTAGTGTGTACCAGGCACACAGTGTCAGTCTGTGCATTAGTGATGGGATTTTTCATTGGCTCTTTTCAGCAGGTTAAATCGGTATTCCAGTAGGTGGCGACAAATAATTTGTATATGTTTCTTTTTTTCTTATTTTTTGACCTAATGAAATTAACTGGACCTTCCGGTAAATGCGAAAGACTCTGGTGATGTATGCAGAACGTATCTCCAATCATTACGGAGGAAAAGATCTGTCGCTACTTCCATTTCATTACAACTCGGGCAACGTCTAAAATCTACGGAGCCACGCACATGACATGCAGGGAAAAAAATAGTAGGCAAAATTTACTAAGTTGTTCCCCCGATTTACTAAATCGTGTGCACGACATACTAATTTGTTCCCTCGATTTGCTAAATCGTGCGCACGATTTAAGGGAATGAAATAGTAAATCGTGCACATGATTTAGTAAATATAGGGAACTACTTAGTAAAAGTGTGCGCACGATTTACTTTTCCCCCCTGCATGTCATGTGCGGGGCTCTGTAGAAATCACATACTCACTTGAGTAGGTACTTATTTTTTGGATATACATTCGCCATGTTGTCATTATAATGTGACCTACCAGTGCCAGTTGCGTCGCTTCACTGCCATTCATAAATCCTCCCCAGTGGCCTCATGGGATAATAAATGTCCATTGAACGGGCACTTCAAAATCCACTTTTTTCCTCCTCTTTTATGAGTACTGTGCATTCACGCTATGACTAGATAACAACCCAGACATTCTTTTCGGAGCTGTTCACATTCTAGGACTTGAAATTAAGCGTTTCAGTGGCCACACTAATAACACTATTCAAAATGATTCTGTAATTTGAGTAATAAATAGAAAAAACTCCCATTTCTCACCTTCCTCATGTCATTAGGGACTTATTATCTAGCTGTGGCAAATATTGAAATGTATACGTGAATAAATGCAAGTTTTATTTTGTAACCAAATTTAAAAAAATTTTTTTTTTACCTATTTTGGTCCTTGCTCATGATAAGTGAGGCATCACAATGCTAGCATGTTGTGGGTGGTTGCCAGGGCATTGCTATGCCGTTGCTTCGGTGTTATGGGCAGGGTTGCACCAGCCGTTCATAAGTTCTTTCTTAATTTGGAATGTAAATTCCACACTAGAGGCTTAGTAACTACTAGCTAGTTTGTAACTAACTCTGTACTTTATTCGTACCATTTGTTCTTAAGGCGGAACACAGCTAGTAGGTCGTCGGAGGCTTCCATAAATATTTAGTGTATACGTAGAGTTACACTTCAACTAAGTTTAATGGTGCAACTCAAACAATTTTAGTAGTGTGTAAGATGTAACTTAGTGCCCATTTATGTCAAAACTAGTATATATTCTAACTTATGCATAGCTGGTGCAACTGGCCCCAGGTCAGAGAGCTCACCCAAGTCTCTAATAAATTTTGGTCCCTATATATTTCTTAGGTACCTGTTTCAAGTAATAGCATATCTTTCCTCAACACGCTTCACGATTTGAGGTATCATTTATGCTTAAGTGTTGCATGAGTTGAAAAACAAACAAAAAAAACCCAATGTATGAGCAACAACGCCTCTTCTTTTCGAAAACCAAATCTTCTGATGCAGGCACATTAAGCGTGTAGCCAACAGTCCTTCATATTCTTCAGCTCAATGAAACAGCCTGTGAAATGCAATAATTCACTTTGAGAAGGGCAGACAGATATTCCCCGGTCATTCCTTAAAGGAGTCACACTCCTGCAACACAAATGAATTATCATCTTTCCCCACACAATATGATGATCTGAGATACTGAGATTAAAGATCAGATTCACATCAATATTTCATTATAGAAAGAAATAGATTAGGTGAAGAGATAGAGATTCCTTAATTACAGTGCCCAGATTTCTCTTTATTAAATTAAAGGTATAAGCTAGCAATAGCAATTTAACGTTGAAAGCATGAGATCCCACCCTCCCTTCAGAGCGCTTTCCAAAGCCACGCCGGATTCTGCAAAGCATCACGAGACAGTGTTAAATTACCTCATGTCTCAAAGCACATAACAATACAATAATAATTAACGTAAACAACTTACAGAGGTCTTACTTGTACCTCTTGACTGCTGCAGATTCATTTCGGCATTGATAATGCTGACATAGCATAAATCCTTGGGCGTTTTCACACCTATGGATCATTTGTTTTGTTTCAAAACAGGAAATAAATTTGTTACAATGTTGCATTTTCTTCTTGGTTTGGTTCGCTTTCAACAAGGCAACATTTCAAAGCGTACCAAAATGTGTTTATGCAAGTCACATGCGAGTACAACTGTCCTCTTATTGGTCAGAGTTTTCTCAGCGTCATCCATCGAAATGATAGAACAAGTTCGCTTCATGAGCTTATTGTAGACTTATTTGTAACTGTCAAGACACACACAAACAGTATACGAATGTAGCCGTCATTCCCGCTGTTAAATTATATATTACATTCGTATTAATACTGCGGCAAATTCGCTCTCTCTCTGGATATCCCAGCGCTGTCTAGTAGGCTAACTGTGTCAATACACACGCAAACACTATATGAATGTTATAATCCAGCTAGAGCAGGATTTAAGGCTTCATTGGGACAGCATTCTTGCACACAAAAGCATAATTGCACAACATTTTAAGATGAAGAGGCGCTCTTTGGTTTTCAACTACGACAACTAATGTGCACAGTATCAAACACTACTGCTTTTTATATAACACATTTCCTGTTATGAATTATGATATCATTTGGTTTGTTGGTCTGTTGGGTCGGATTGCTTTCACATGTCAAGCGAACCGCTCCAGAGTTAGTTTGAAAGCATATAGAGACCACCTCTTCAAGGAGGTCTCGGGCTAGTTTGGTTCGCTTTTGGTGCGCACCTGAGTGCAATTGCTGCATTCACACTTGCCCAAACAAACCGCACCAAGGGGGACAACGAACTCTAGTGTGATTCAACCGAACTGAATGAGGCAGGTGTGAAAACACCCCTAGTCTGAGGACGTGAACAGCTCCAGGTAGAATGTCACAGGTTACCATCTTGTAATTACGGTTATGACATGGCTTGAACGCAGCATAATCAGTCAATCAATCAATCAATCTGTCTATCTATCTATCTATCTATCATGATAGAAGCATAATAAAGGTGAAGTGTATAATTTGCACCACTAGCGTCACCAAAGTCAATTCCAATTATAGTGCCTGTTTTCAGAAAGCTTCAAACACACTCCCCATCTGCAAGTGGTTGAACAAACAGGTAGTTCCGCCCAAACCCACAGCATTGGTCAAGCCAGTGCTATTATGTCCATGCCAGTCTGGGGTGCTCAAACAAATTGCAATCCATTTGATACTAAATTAAAAAGCAAAATAACAGCTGTACAACTGAACTGTAAATGGCTTTGCTTTCACCCTGCTGTGAGATTAACTAATTCATGAAGGGGTCAGCAGAGGTCAGCACAGCCCATGGAAACACAATCAATGTTTCCACACAGGCCTGGCAAGTCATTGATCTTGTATATCATGTTATTGTAGTAGTGTGGCATGTCACATCAATGCAGACAGGCATCCGGTAAGACCTGAGAGCTGCATTATGGGTAAAACATGACCCTATGCCATGTACTGATTTGCTCAGACTAATATTTTAATAATGTTGTAAATAATAATGTTCAGTAACTTTTTATGAGTGTACTATAGCCGTCTTTTTTTGCTTTAGTACCCTCATAGCTCCATCGGTGCGGAGTGAGTGGAACTGAACTGGCATTGCCAATACCAGTGAATTGTGGGACTGCAGTACAGCAAGAGGTGAGAATGTCAAAAATATCAGACATACTTTATGCAAATGAGAGGTAAAAATTGCTGGGTGACAGCCAATTACTTCGAAGGGTTTTGTAGACAGCTTTGTAGGCAGTGACGTTTGTTATGAGAGATTTATAAATCTGCCATTAGTGCTGCAGTCTCCGGTGGTTCTAGTTCTTAAATCATATCGTTACCTATTATTTAAATTAGATTTCAAATACTGTGTTGACGCTTTAATTGTGGCTAGACTGGCTTTTCAACTCTAAAGTGGCAGACCTCTTGTGTTTTGACTGAGTGGTATTGAGCAAGTTTCTTTCACGTTTCTTGTATCATAATTCATGTCATGCCTTGCTCTAGTATTGATCAAATTAAAAATCTAGCCCTAGACATCAAGAGTATTAAAATGGCCTTGATTATGTCATGACAACTTAAAAACTTAAAACAATCAGTAAATCTATACTATGGGTGAAAAACAGACTGACCAAAGAATTTCCAAAATCTAAGAGATAATTTACAGCCATTACCACAAAATAAACCCAGACAGTTTTACAGTGTGCAACAGTTATTGTTCAGAAATATCTGACCACTAAATGTCCTAACTGACCAATCAGAATTCCAAAAGACCAATCAAGTATTCTAGAGAGCCATTTAATAAAATCTGTTATTTGATAGGACAACATTAGGAGTGTTTTTGCCGTCACTGTCCTGTAGTCAATTTTTTTTAAATCATTTGCAAGTTCTTTGATGTCCTGAGGGGAACATCACTTACTGATACTCTGTGATTCATGTGTTTCTCCCAATCATATTATCCAATCTAAGCCAAGCCTCATCTTATCCAAGCCCATGCCACTTTAATCAACAACTTGACTTTACCAAGGTGCATTAGTAAATACGAGGTACTACAGTCTACATACTTCTGCAAAACACAAATAAGCACAAATTCATCTTCCTTGTCCTGTGAGTCTAAAGTCTGGTGAGAACAGCTTATCTCAAGCCTAGTGAGGATTTTGAACTGGCCATGTCATCATAAGCAGCTTTGCTGCTTTGATCAGAAGTCCCTCGAACTGAAGACCACCTGAAGACCACGCTGTCAGGCCATTGATAACATGTCTTCTATATTTAGTAGCAACTATCTGTCTATTATTGATTTAAGATTTACAATACACCAGGTGTAAAAGACAATGATGATCATGTTTATTTTTTAGTAATGCTTAATATAGTAATCCGGACTTCTAATAAGTAGCAATGTTGCAAATATTTTGTCAACTACCAAGTCCTGCTGGCAAATAGTTCATGATAAGCAAATGTTACTTGATGGTGATATCATTATGAATATATGTATGCTCTTGCTTAAAACTTATTGATTTGTTACAGCTGTGTTAAAACCTTGTGTAACAACACTGAACGGTCAATATTCACTGTTTCTAAGTACTAAACAAATCACATTTCTGGTTTCCTGTTCTTTAAGAGAACAAATGCAGTAGAAGTTGTTCCTGCTCAGGTTTATTTCTTCATCAATTGCAAGACTTCAAAGCTATACTTCAATAGGATGGAGGAGAAATGCATGTAAGTGAACACACACAATGAATGGCTCATTTCCACCGTAGGAGAAAAGGAGACGGAGGCAATTTGTGATTAGCATAACCAAAGGCTACATCAAACGACTGGTTCTACTCAAACAGGCAGGTCAGATGAGAGCAAAATCTGTGTTTGAGGGGTCTACCATTTGTTGTAGTTTAAGCAATGGCGTTACTGAATTATAGTGCTTTTAAATGAGTAAACATGATATGGTGAATTTACAGTGACGTTAAGATTTCAAACCAAGTGGCATCTGCAAAACAATAATGCTAGACCTTTTCTTAGAACTAGAAAAACTACTAGTATAGTTCATCACATCAACTATGAGCTTGTTCCACTAACTTTTGACAACCAGAAAGTGAACAAATATTTGTCTCAATGTATTTTATTTATGCTTGTTTATGTTTTGCTTTAAATGTTTCTTTAAAATAAATGTCACCTGGTTTAAGTGCCCCAAGTTTGGCCAACTGTAGCATTCTAACTGAACTTTCCCTGAATGCAGAGAAACGTTACCTAATCAAGATTAAACAGATAGTTCACCAAAAAATAAAAATTCTCATTTACTCACCTTCATTTCTTTCCAAATCCATTAGACTTCCATTAACTTTTAAAACACAAATGAAGGTATTTTTTTAATGAAACCTGAGAGATTTCTCTCTTCATTTGAAGTCCATTCCACCTAAATTGAGTTGTTTAAAATAAGATTCGGATTAAATATGGATATATTTTACATTCTCTTCACTTCATGAGCAAACATCAACGTTTTGGTGGAATGGACTTTCAATGGATGGACAGAAATCACTCAAGTTTCATTAAAATATCTTCATTTCAGTTTCAAAGATGAATGAATTTTTTCTTTTTATGGGTGGGAGGAAATGAACACTTTAGGACAAACAAACTGGCAGCAAACATCCAACTAAAAGTGTTTACATTTCAGTGGCCTCTCTCAGAGGGCCACTCCAACTTCTTTCCATTAGATTGCATTAATGAAGTCACTCACAATGGCTGTTTGAAAAACAAGCCTGATGTTTCTCTCACCATATTGTGCTGCTGTTGTCAGGAAAGCTAGGTGGGAACACATGGGTTACATTTAGTAGAAAACAGAGTTTGATGTATGCAAAATATGCAAAGGATGCATTGGTGTAGTGTGCCAAGGATTCTGACAGTATATAGACTAGTTTCAACCTGGCTAGCTGAAGGGTTTTATGAGGCTCTTGTGAGAGCCGCTAAAGGGTGTATTGGTGTATATTGTGTTCGGGTGTCAGTGCGCATGCTTAAACAAATATGTGTGCAGTGCAACACAAGCTCTCACACATTAACACACACTCGCATTCATACAATGAGCCCATCGCTTAGCACTCTCTCTTCTTGAACAGAGGAAGCTATTGTACAGCCTGGTACATGGTTGCTGAGTCGAGGCTGCCAAGGAGGCTCTGTGGTGCTGTTCCCTCTCCTTTCTTTACCCCTTCCATTCACTCTTTCTCAACAGCAACCAGACACCAGGGCTCTCTGTGCCTTACATTAGGGGAAACAGCCTTCTGACCAGCGCTCATTCACTGGCTTCACTGGCACAAGGCCTCTTTTTCCTCATGTGGGATGTGGTCATAGCTGGCCAGACCAGGTCAACGCCCAAAGCACACTTCTGCACCACACACATATAAAATGGAGACTCACACTAGAATTTGCTTTGCTTTTTTGGTTGGATTAGTGTATTGTGGTTAGACTATATTCGTTGAGCTCAGTGGAAATATAGTCTAAGACGAAGAAAAGACTTGCCACTGGCATTTGGTGCTTTTTAATACTCTAAGCAAATATGTCATTTTAAATAAATAATGTCTTTATTTTTAAGAGGTAATTTAAAAGTCCTTTATACTCGGTACTAGTTTCTAAATGACTTATATTAATAAATACTGGATTATAGCATGGTGCTAGTAACACCAAAATCATGGGTTTGATCCCCAGGGAACTTTGGATAAAAGGGTCAATAAGAGTGTCTATGTTAGAGAAAAGGGAACATCTTTTGCCAAGTTTTTTGAAATGTATTTTTATTTTATTTACATTGGTCATCTTTTTTGATTTTTTTCATGTCATGTGGTATAAGCATTAAATTAAAAAGTAATAATATATAACATATATAATAAAAATAACATTTCCTTATACCTTGAATATACATCATCATTTTCAAAAAAAGTTTTAATATATTTTTTTAAAAGAAAACGTGTTTTTTTTTAAATATATATATCATTTTAGTGTGTCCCACCATGTGACATTTTACAACCTGAACTAACCCTGCTTTGTCATTAAAATTTTAAATTATCTGAAATTCTTAAATAATTACTGACCTTGACACAGTCATGAGGTCAGATGTCCTCTGCTATAACTTATGGTTTTATGTTTATTTGTTCTGTTTTTTTGTTTTTGTTTTTGGTTGCACCACATGACTTTTTCAAATAATAATAATAATAATTAAAGCATTTACCAGGATTCAAGCATGGCGGAACCTAACAAGTTTGGTATCGTTGGCCTGGGCAAGGATTTAGGAGTCTAAACACATGAATCCCCTGAAAATAAGTCAACCACACCCAGAGTTATATACATTTTCAGCCCAAACCATTAAAAACATATATATTTTTAAAGGTTTTTAACAGTTTTAGCGCCACCTATGGTCCGATCTCCAGAAAAATTAGCGTGCTTCTTTAGAGTCACATGCTGCATGTGCTCTTTTATTTTGTGAAGTTCTGAGTTTTCGTTAAGGATTTATAGGCTTTTGAGTATATTTGGCCATGCCCATTATGTAAATGACCCTGTTATAGCGTCCCAAAGGGTAAAGTTTGATAATTATTGATCTAGAGTGTCCAGAGAATTGTCCAGCACTAGTTTGGTTCTGATCGGGCGAAAAACCTAGGACTAGTTTGCAAATGTATGTGTTTTACATATTTATGAATAATTAATGATTAATAATTTGATTGACCACATTGGTTCTCAAGTTTTTTTAAAATGCCACATGATTACAGAGGCGTAAAACTCATTAGTGCCAACTAGTGGCCGATTTCTTTCAATATTCTTACAGACCTCTAGGACCATGAGTCGAACAATTTCGTTCCAATTGGCCTCCGTTAACCTTGTCTAATAGGTGCTCAAAATTCATTGGCCGATGGCGGCCATGTTTTTTGAGATACGCCAATGTCCTCATAGACTATCATGTCCTCTTGGACCAAGACACTGCATGCCAAATTTCAAGTTGATCGGAAAAATGGTTGCGTAGTTACAGCTGTTTTAATGTTTTTTTTTAAGTTATAGCGCCACCTAGTGTCCAGTCAACACGGTTTCTTTATTGTGACCAAAGATTGAGCCCATACACACGTGAACCGAGTTTGGTGTAAATATCTAATTTCTTTCTGGAATTATAGCCATTTTTGTAGAAGTGACTCCGCCCACATCATACGTTTTGGCACCCCTTAGTGACCGTGAACCAAAATTTTGACTCCAGAGAACATTTCTGCACTGGTTTGGTTCCGATCGGGTCCAAAACCTAGGATTAGTTCGCAAAAGTAGGTTTTAAAAAAAAAAACCAAATATGACTTACGGTTTGGTCTGCCCGATCACTTTTAGGGGAGAATGTTGATCCTTGGAAAATTTAACAATTATAATAGGGTTTCTACGCGCTTGAACTCCTAATAATAGGCATTGTTAAAGCTACAATATGTAGATTTTTCGCTGCTAGAGGTTGCCTATTCAAAACAAAGGCGTAGCTTGATGATGCCGAGTTTGAGCGTGGAATCTTGGGAGATGTCGTTTTTACCTCACAGTCAGTGGAAAAGAATCGGGACAGGACTCGGGCAGAAATCATGTTCATGGATGAGATTATTAACGTTACTGTAGTATGAAGCAGAGCAGGGCGAGTGATGTTGGAGTGGAACGAGGCCGCTGGAGCGATTGCTAATGAGAAACGAACGCGACACACGCCTCGCGGAACTTTTATTATGCTGCTTCTTCCGGTCAAGTGTATGAGGTAACACAGTGCTGTTTATCATATTAGATACATTTGACTGTGTTGAAAATTATGTTATAATGTTACTCGTAACGTGCGTTTGCTTGGCGGCTGCTATGAGACACTTGTTGCACAATGCAGTAAGCTAGATCGGTTTTAGAATATCATTAATAAATGCTGGGTGGCTTGTGTTTATAAATGGCATGCAATTAATTTTAAAACATACTGTATGATGGAGAAAATGCTGCATTACTTAGCTACTTGACAAAATAGTGTTTTTCTCTGAGGCATGGTAAAAGCATTGTACTCTTGGAAAATCAAGAAAAATACATTTAAAGAATAATACTAGGCCCCATCCACACGGAGATGAGTTTAGCTGTATATGCAAAAATTTTGTATCGTATAGGCGTTTCGTCCAGACGGATCCGGCGTTTTCAGAAGGTGAAACCGCTATTTTTTGAAACCGGGTCCCAGAGTGGATAAATCTGAAAACAACCCCCTTGCATTTTCGTGTGTATAGTCAATCCGTATATTTTGTGAAACGATGATGTCATCACCCCACGTGTCGACCCTAGTCAGACCGCTAACAGCAACAACAACAATAGCGGACTACATGCTTGTGTTCATGCTGTAGTAGCTACCGAGGCTAAAGCTTTATTAAAATAAAGCTTTATTTCCAAGCTTTACTAAAGTTTGTATACAGCGCACAAGGTTTATGTGCATGCTCCAAGTCTTATTCTTTGTTTTTAGTGTATCTCTATTGCAGAATTACAGCGCCACATACTGATCTGGCATGTATACTACATCGTTTTGAGTCGTTTCAGTGGTTTCGTGTGTACGCAGATATTTCTTGAGACGAGGGAAAACAAAGATTGGAAAGCTCTGGCTTCATGTGGATGTAGCCTAAACATGTTGAGCTATATAACAATAATTCTTTTTCTGTCTATAAATGTATCCAAACAGTTGTTCCCTTGTCTAATAAAACATGTAATATATTACAGCGTCTTTGGTGTTTCCATGGTTTCTACAAATAAAACCGGAAACCGAGGGTAAGGCAGATATGACGCCACTGACAGGCAACTCCCAGACACGTCCCATATCCTTGGTTAAAATCGCGTTATTCTCACGATTTACAAATAGTTGGAAACATTTGGGATATTGTGAGTAACAAAATATGATATAACAAAACAAAATATATAAAACTGACCTAGTGGTTCTTGGGTATTTTACTGCAAAAATATTACATATTGTGCCTTTAAATTACTTTTCCCCCCTAAGAAATAGAAATAAAAGTTTATAAAGTGCTTTATTTTTTCTTTTCTTTTTTTTTTTTTTTTACAAGAATTTCATTCTGTGAGGCTTTTTATTGTAATATCAGGACAGTTGCTTTTAACTTTATTAATCAAACTTCTTTGTAGAAGAGTTGTATTCAATCCATTGTGTGAATTTCAGTTTTAATGTATTTTTTAATAAAAAATATGAGTGCCATTCATTGATCCATCTGCCACATGCATAACTGTTCCATACAAGCTGGCTCAAACATCTGAACATACTGAATCAGCAGGCCACTGAAGATCATGGTGATGTGGAGGCCATGTTGCTAATGAATATCTGATGACATGGCCCTTGTAAGAGATTTCGCTATACACTTTGAATGGAAATGTCTTGCATTGTATTATAGCATTTAATGCTATATATTATATAATAGAATAGATAAGTCCCTGCGAAATGACTTCTCTGAGATAAGAATATGTAGAAAACATGTAATAACTGAGAATTATAGGAGAGAACATATAAGTCCTCTCAGACAAGTACATGCGTTATAAACAATACGTGCTATGTTGATAGGCCACAGTGATGCATTTCCTGTCAGTAAAACATGGCCAGCCCCTTCTGTAAAAAAAGAGAAGCTGTTAGACAGCACTGACCCATAAACGTGATGGACAATGAAACGAGAGTGAGTTAACGTACTGTGCCAGAAATGGATCTAATCTCTTACAATAGCTTTTTAATGCAGTCACTCAGTGTAATAGACCCAGTTTACTTTTCTAGAGCAGTCTTTAGAGCAAAATGTCTGATAAAATGTGACAAATACTGTTTTCCTCTTCAAAACTGTGTGCTCACATGATTAGACATGTATAGAGCTCTATGCATATTTAATCCTCAATTTAATCCACAAAGATCTGTTTTATGACATTAGTTTATCTTCATTTTTCACACGCATTTGACCTATTGTTGTGTTCTCTGTTATTCTGGGATTAATCCCTGAGGTCAAAGAAGCTAATTCAAACCATTATCTGTCCGCCTCTGGGATTTGTTCAAATCATGAGCGGAATCGAGTGTACTCAGATTACACTGCAATGAAAAAAAAAAAAGCAGGCTTGTCACTCACAATAATAAATTGCTTCCCATTAAGACAAACATTTTAGGAATATTTAATATGACTGTCTCATCATTTCTAAACTTCTAAAGATGCCAAATATGTCCACACAAAACAATCAGCGATATGGCATGCTTTTACTGTTGACTGATTTAAGTCACACCATTTATATAGCAACATGGCTGACCCCCACTGGAAAAAAAAAAAAAAAAGACATTGTATTGTGCTACTTCACAGTAACTACAAATTCAGTTCTGATTATCTTTTGTTTCATATATTTCTCTAGTAACGGCTTTATATTTAGGACTTATACATGTCTTTTGACAAGTAGAATACTCACAAAAACTGCTTTTTAAAATGATTGCAGTTGTTACACTGTTGAGTAATGAACATGATGTCTGTTGATGAGAGTCAGTTGATCAGTGTTACATAAGGCCAGACAACAGATATTGTCAAATCTGTCAGAGTTTGACATGCCTTATGATGACTTAAGATTTTTTAAGGATATTGGTTAGCTTTAAAGCAACACTTAGGCAGTGAATAATACATGAAATATGTATAATTGCATTGTGTGTTTGTACTTGTAAATTTATTTCTGTTTTAACCTATTTATTTTGTTAATGTAATTTTGTTTGCATTAGCTAGACTGTAAAACTGTTAAAATATACTGCATACTGAATTACAGTAATCTAAAATCAAGCCTATTCATTTTTTATAATAGGCTTATACTAATAATAATTTAATGTGTTCATGTTTTTAACTAAAGGGTTAGTTCACCCAAAAATGAAAATTCTGTCATTAATTACTCACCCACGTCGTTCCACACCCGTACGACCTTATTTCATCTTCGGAACACAATTGAAGATATTTTTGATAAAATTCGATGTCTCAGTGAGGCCTCCATTGACAGCAAGTTCATTTACACTTTCAAATGGCCAGAAAGTTACTAAAGACATATTTAAAACAGTTCATGTGACTACAGTGGTTTAACCTTAATGTTATGAAGCGACGAGAATACTTTTTGTCCGCCAAAAAACAAAATAACGACTTTATTCAACAATATCTACTGATGGGCGATTTCAAAACATTGCTTCATGAAGCTTCGAAGCTTTACGAATATTTTGCTTTTGAATCAGTGGTTCGGCACTTGTATCAAACTGCCAAAGTCATGTGAACCATTGAAATTTCAAAACACTTATGATGTAACGAAGCCTCGTTTACTGAAATCACGTGACTTTGGCAGTTTGATACACACTCCGAACCACTGATTCGAAACAAAAGATTCGAAAAGCTTCGATTTTATGTGCAAAACACATAAAATAACACCAAATTTTTAAACATTTTCTCTCTTGATCCAGCCATATGCAGTGCATCCTGGGTGCATTTTCAGTTAATGGAGCAAAATTCATTCATGTAATCCCAACACAAATAGATTAAGTAAACTTCAATTTTAGATATATTTAAGTGGATTGAACACAATGAAATTAAGTTAGGACAAAATGTGTAGGAATTGTGTTGCTTTAGCTCATTTTAATTAAGTAATTTAAACTAGCAGCAAAAATCTCTTTTTTTCCAGTGTATGTTTAAACAATTAGGCTGTATTTATTTATTTATATGTCTTAATTTTCCCTTTCCCCCCTAAAAAAATTCCTAGTTCTCACCAGTTTGCAGATGTTATGCATATTAGGCATGTATGACCACTGATCCAAAAAATGTACTTATTGATTAACAAAACAAACTTGAGGATTTTCCTCATTGACATTTTTTGCACATTTTCTCGGTTTTCAAGCACACTATAAGTACATTATCATCATTGCCCATGTACCATAGGTGCACAGTGCAGAATGGCGCCACTTTGCACAACAGCCCATTCACTTCAATCACTGTGCTTTGTTTTTGCAGACAGTAATACAAAATGTGTGCTACTGTCTCCCTAGTGCTCTTTTGGGCTTGCTGGGATGTAGATAAGACTTCCTGTCTTGTGTATTAATACTACTGTGGGAGATTACATTAACAGACTTATTTTATGATGTAAGGTGGGATTTGTAGGGTGCCATCTGGCCATTCAAAAACACTCTAAGCCCCTTCCCCTATCATCTAATCATGACATGACCAAGGGGCTGGAATAGATTACAAGGAAATCTCCCCTCACACAGATATGAAGTCAAACTACTACCTAACTATATGCTAGCAAAAGGTATGATCATCAGTCCTTTACAAATAATCGTTTATTTGTTGGTAGACAAAAAAACTAAAACTAAAGTATCTAGAATTGTTAAACTGATATGCCTCTTCTCGTATTAATAGAGTTCAGATAGTAAAGGCAAACAACAGTCTGTCTTCTGCCATTATGACCCGTGTCATTGCGTCGCCTGTCACTGACGCCATATCCGCGTTACTGTAATGATATGTAGACTCAGAGCACAATGGGGGAACTTTAAACACAGTTTATTGAACACGGTGAGAATGTAAACACAGACAGATATCCAAATGAAGCAGAGAGATGAATGAAGATGAATGGGTGGTAACAGTCCTTTCTTGAGTGTATCAGATTAGTTACTAAATGAAGGGGACAGGATGAGCACACACCTCATTTGCAGTTGACCAGAGTGAATCTATGAAGACCGGGGAAGTGCACAGAGACACAGGAAGAAGACGTTGGAGACGAAGGGGATGGAGTGAAGACCATGGAACGCTGGAGATGGTAACTTCTTAGAAGGATGGCCAACCAGGTAAGCAGAGCATAGGGTTAACGTCTAGTATCCTTTAGGAAGAACAGACAGTGAGTGTGGCTGAGGTGTGTGCTTAAATAGTCCATGGCTGAGTGACAGGTGCAGGTGATTAGTGGTGAGTGACTGGGTGATTGCTGAAGGAGTACAGGTGATCAGAAGGAGGGATGATGGGAACTATGGCCACGGGTATATAGCCCCCTGACTCGGGGACTGGAGCTGACTGGAGCTGACTCGGGGACTGGAGCTGACTTGGGGACTGGATCTGACTCGGAGACTCGAGCGGAGTCTGGACTCTGGTCAGGGGCTGAAGCCATCATTGGCCTCTGGTCACGGGCTGAAGCCATCATTGGACTCTGGTCATGGGCTGAAGCAGACACTGGAGTAGGTTCAGGGGCTGCGAAGACACTGGAGCGAACTCAGGGACTGGAGAAGACACTGGAGTGAACTCAGGGGCTGGAGAAGACACTGGAGTGAACTCAGGGGCTGGAGAAGACACTGGAGTGAACTCGAGCGCTGGAAAAGACACTGGAGCGAACTCAGGGGCTAGAGAAGACACTGGAGAGGATTCAGGGGCTGGAACCATCACTGGGCTCCAGGACATCCCCTTATACTCCACTAAAAGGCCTAAAGGCACAAGTGAGGTAGCCAAATTGACTGAGGGTTCAGGCATGGCGGCGGCCATCTTGATTGAGGGCTCAGGCATGGCAGCAGCAAGCCACAAAATGTGATTGATATATTGAGCCAGGTTACCTGGGGTTGTAGCTGCTGGTGCTTGCAGGAAAAGCTGGTTCTCTAAACCACTCCAGAAGGTTGTTTTTAACGTACCATCATTCCAGGGTACCTGGTGGGCAAGATGGAGGAACTCTTCTACATATAACTGAAGTGGACGGCCATCTTGAGTTATGGAGAGGAGCGGATAAGCAGGATCCATTGGGATGAGGGAAATGCCCATAGTGCAGCAGTTGGTTAGGTCTGTTCTTCTGTAATGATATGTAGACTCTTGGGAGAACTTTAAACACAGTTTATTGAACACGGTGAGAATGTAAACACAGACAGGTATCCAAATGAAGCAGAGAGGTGAATGAAGATGAATGGGTGGTAACAGTCCTTTCTTGAGTGTAGCAGATGAGTTACTGAATGAAGGGGACAGGATGAGCACACACCTCAGTTGCAGTTGACCAGAGTGAATCTATGAAGACGGGGGAAGTGCACAGAGACACAGGAAGAAGACGTTGGAGACGGAGTGAAGACCATGGAATGCTGGAGAAAGTAAATTCTTAGAAGGATGGCCAACCAGGTAAGCAGAGCAGGGTTAACGTCTAGTATCCTTCATGCCAAGTTTACACTACAGGACTTTAAACGTCGGCAGATTGCTGTGCTGTTCAGTCTACATGACTTGCTGTGGAGTCTTGAAGTTGTTGTGGTGTTCACACTACATGACACTACGTAAATGATCTGCAACAGGGGGTTACACACTACACGAGCTGACAACAACTCTGTCACCCAACGACTTTATTGGAAATTGGATGTTGGGAGGAAATTAGATTAAATTTTGAATCAGATTTAATTAAAATTAAAATAACCCTTTCACACATAAGTTTAAAATATTCTGGCTGATCTCCCAGAGTTAAGGCTACTGTTATTTTAGAACGTTTCCCTTTATTGTTTCCATGACGACGCGTCATGATTGTCACGTGACATACCGCGGCCACACTGTATGACAGATGTATTGCTTTTCTCACCATGTCATCAATCTGATATTGCGATTCTCATATATGTGAGATAAACTATAAACTGGTCAAACTGGTCATTTACCTATAAACTGGTCAAACCTATATACTGGTGAACTGGGAGAACAATACAGTGAGTGAGCTTAGTTACTTACACAATGTGTATCTGATATGAATAAATGTAGGCCAATTATATTTGAATGGATTGTTATTGCTGCTTCCAAAGACATCAGTGTATATTTCATTGGCTGTTGCGTCGCAACACGTGACACCACAGGATATTGAGTCGGCCGACAGCTCCAGATATTAGCATGCTAGATATTTTGTCAGTGAGGTGTAGGCGACGCGTTAGCGAACCTCTTTGATGCGCCGTTGAGTAGTTTACACATAAAGATTGGCGAGCGCTGATCACCCGCTGATTTTCCCCCGATCACAGCCCGACCTTTCGGCGAGCTCGTTAACTTACAAATCGGGCTTAAATTCTGTAGTGTAAACTTGGCATTAAGCCCGGGATACACTGCACGATTTTAGCAATCCTATAAGATCATTACAAATCACACTGTGCGACATGGATCTATTAAACTTGGGTACGACAAGCATGTAGACTGTACGATGATGACACCTGTTGACGCGTACGCTACGATGCAAGTTTCTATAGAAGAATAAAACGTCATCAGCATGCACTACTGGTAAACAAAACACCATGTTGAATCACACTTTGGCAGCTGTAGTATTTATGTGTGCTGAAAATAAAAAAGAAGCAGCAAAAGAACAAGGGAAAATAGCTTGAGGTAAGCAGTTTTAAGTTTTAGCGCCATGTTGCGTTGATTTCATGTCACATTTTTATTGGCTGGTCAGTAGACGTAGGTCGTAGCAGCAGATACACTGTGCGTTGATCATACTGAATTTCTGACACTGTCAGAAAACGATCGTAGAATATCTTTGGTCGTAAGACCGGGAAAACGGCCGTCTTTGAACCTTTCTCACTGTACCACCGATTAAGAGCCACAATCACAGAAATCGCCACGATGGCCATCTTTCGTCTGGGACAGCCAAAAATCGTGCAGTGTATCTCAGGCTTTAGGAAGAACAGACAATGAGTGTGGCTGAGGTGTGTGCTTAAATAGTCCATGGCTGATGGGATGATGATAGGTGCAGTGATAGGTGCAGGTGATTAGTGGTGTGTGACTGGGTAATTGCTGAAGGTGTGCAGGTGATCAGAAGGAGGGATGATGGGAAATGTAGTGTGAATGGACTGGTGACCATGACAGCTACCCTCGATTTCCGTACCATGGAAACATCAATAGATGCTTTAATATATTATGTTTTATTAGACAGGTGAGCAACTGTTTGGATACCTTTATCGACAGAAAACTAATCATTGTTATAGCTCAACACGGTTAGTCTTATTGTTTGAATCTCGTTTTTTTTTTTTTTATTATTTACCGTGAGTAACATGTTTGTACCATACCTCAGAGGCAACGTTATTTTGTCAAGTGGCTAACATAGCATAATCAGAACAAGCTTTATTTGTAGTAACAGTAATACAGCATTTTCTCTGCCATACAATATATTTCAAAATTAATTGCATGCATTTAGCAACACAAGTCATCCAGCTTTTAATAATTTGATATTCTAATATCAATCTAGCTTACTGCAATTTGCAAAAAGTGTCTCATACCAGCCACTAAACTAAAGCACAGAGTAACGTTATAACATACTTTTCAAAACACTCAAATCAAATGTATTTTTAGTATAAATGTTTTGACCAAGTAAAACAGCGCTGTGTTACCCCACAGTTTTAATTTGTCAAATAAAGTGACCTGTAGGAGTAGTTATTTAGCACTTGTGGCTATTTCATTAGAATGAAATAAAAGCAAACGTTGAACGTAACTTTAATCGTAAATTAAACATAAACAACAAAATGAAAGGAGCGGCAGTGGCCAAATGCAGCATATAAGCAATAATAAAAGCTCCGCAGCTCCCCCATGGGACTCGATCTGCTCCCACGGCTCTTAACCTCGCCCTGCTTCATACCACAGTAATGCTAATAAAACTTTAATACATTAGCTCATCCATGAACATGATTTCTGCCTGAGTCCTGTTGGATTGCTTTCCATTGGCTGTGGGGGTGAAGAAGACACTTCCCATGATTCCATGTTCATTCACAGCATCATCAAGCTACACCTTTGTTATTGTTTTAAATAAGCAACCTCTAGCAGCAAAACTTATATCCTGTGCCATTAAAATATTCAGATGACACTCTAAATACTCAATCTCAGACCCATCACAATGTGGACAAAGTGGTTGAATGGTGTGGTAAAAATGCTCTTGAGATTAATGCAAATAAAACTGAAGAGATTGTATTTGGCTCACTATTGAACATTCATAAAGTTCCATTTGTTATTCATGATGAGGGAATTATGCAGGTTGATACATAAATACTTGGGTGTGCATCATTTATCTTGGGAATATCATATTGAAAATGTTTGTTAGGACAAAGCAAAAAATATATTTTCTTTACCATCTCAGATCTTTTCGAGCAAGTATACGGGCAGTTTTTTTTAAAATTATTTTTATTATTTTGCAATACTTTACATTGAACAAATGTTTATCTACCACCTTAAAATCAAAGTTATTTCATCAGAAGTTTAAAGATAGCTCCTTGAGATGCTTTATGAATCAACTTATCATCGTAATTTATTAAGGCTGGCAAACAACATTATTACTTATCCTAATCATGTCCTGCATAGTGAATATACATTGTTACCATCAAATTGGAATCCCACGATTTAAATACCACTGAAGCACTCCTCTGTGTATCAGTCAGTTCTTAACTTAATCACAGACAGAATGTATGTTCAGGGACTTAATTGTTATGAGTTAACCAGGGTTGTGGGGATGTTGAAGTTTATGCTCAGCATATCAGGCAATAGACAGGGAAACACCATGGATCCATTACAGTGAATCCATATCCATAAGTCCATTATAGTGGGTTTTAGCCTATCTTATATTTGAGAAATACATTTCCAGAGAGTGTAAATGTGTTTCAATCCATCCAGGATACTTCCTTGACTGCGGCCTGAGAAGCTAGGATAGGCTCCATCATTCCTGCAACCCTACATAGGACAAGAAGTTTGGAAGATGGGTGGATGTATTTTTTTTACGTTTTATTTATTCATTCATGGCCCATGGCAGGAATTTTATGGATCCCGGAAGAATACTCTGCATGGCATTAAATTATGATGTTTCAAAATTAATCCATTTAAATGTGCATGCAAAATCACTGAATTTGACTTCTCAGAGAATTACAATATAATTGAAAATGTGAAGTGTTTCCATTATGAATGGCATTTCTCATAGAGAGAGTGCCTTTGATATACCGAGATGCGGCACAAATGGAAGATAAGCTCTGGATCGATCATGTCTTGGCATCCTGACAACCCACTGAAATGATGCCAGAGAATTATCATGTTTACAGGTTGGGATTTGTTTAATAGGCCATCAACACATTAAGAGAATAAGATTAAATTACATGCCACGCCACTGTATTATTATTATAATACTGAAAAGATTGATTATAATAAAATGAACAAAAATGGAAATAATGATTTCAATGCAGCAACCGCAAAAGCATCACATTATCATTAGTGGCGACAAAGCAAAAACATCTAAACAAAACAAATGTTTCTGTACACTTTACTGCCCGGAGAAATTCCTGCATCATTTTAG
The DNA here is from genome assembly GCA_037101425.1 of Elopichthys bambusa. NCBI lineage: Eukaryota > Metazoa > Chordata > Actinopteri > Cypriniformes > Xenocyprididae > Elopichthys > Elopichthys bambusa. The sequence goes on along the minus strand of CM074437.1, from coordinate 22,675,676 downwards.
TTGTATTTTCCTTGTTGTTGACAAAATTTCATCTCACTACTCTCACCAACACTGCTGCCAAAATCCTGATTTATGCCAAGATTAATTGTGAGCAATTTGTCCAGAGATGACAGCAAAAACAGCTGCTATAATCACTGTTCAGTATGAGAGAGCCAGACGGGATGGACATGTGTTGGAAAGCGCCTATGTCATATTGTTTACAGATCCACATTCTGTTACAGAGAATATGCCCAGTCTCAAATGGTAATACATGATTATTACATTGACACAGTTTATACAAAAACAACAAATTTGAATCAAATGAAATATTTCACAAAAGTGCCAGACTCCCAAAAACTAAGCCTTATGCAAAGCATGCATGTCTGTCACCAAGAATAATACGCTGGATTAAAGGCCAAAATCTAACTAAACACTCAATGCAAATCCAATGTTCATGAGATACAATGCAAACCTGACTGCTCTTGTACACTGTGGCAAGATGGAGTAGCCTCTTCAAGATCAGAGAGGATCATTCATAAAACATGACCATCTAAAAATAAAGTCCTCTTTTACCATGTCTACTTTCTAATCTGGGCCTCTGCTTTGGTTGTTTGTGTCAATATATGTTAGATCTGAAAGGCACATCTGCATCTGATGATCCATTGAGTGTTTGTAGTGTCAGACAACCTTAAAGGGTTAGTTCAACCAAAATGACGTTGCTCCCTATGTGTGGTTCAGATACCCTCGGACTTCATTAAAAATATCTTAATTTGTGTTCCGAAGATGAACGAAGGTTTTACGGGTTTGGGACGACAAGAGGGTGAGTACTTAATGACAGAAATTTTATTTTTGGCTGAACTAACCCTTTAATTGTGCGTTCTGGGATTGGAAAACATTAATAAATGAAGGGTGCAAAGAGGATGTTTTCGTTTAAACCTGGTTTAGGTTATTTCATTGTTGATTTTCTTTTATGCATGCAACATTTTTCAACAAGATGCACAAAAAATGATTAATTAAAAAAATTGACAATATTTTATAAAGTATTGTTATTTTATAATTAATATAAAATTAATAATATTATAATTTTATAATGAATAATATTTTATAAAATATTAAATAAAATGGACAATATTTTATGGCACTTTATTTATATTTATACAAATATATATATATATATATATATGTTTGTGTGTGTGTGTGTGTGTTTTGCAATACCCGCGTTAAAATAGTTCTACCCATTACACTACTGGATTAACACATCTCAAGATCAGGTTCTGTGTGGCTTTACATAATGCCCCCTCAGTTGAGCTTCCACGTGAACAGCTACTACAACTTCTTGGCAAGTCAAAGCCGGTGTAGTCAAAACCGTGAATGTTTCATTTGGATTAAAGACACAGTCTAGGCATAGCAATGTTCAATCATAATATGAACATCAAAGTCCCGCATAAACTTGTGAGAGCCTATATCCTCATATGGACCCTTGTTTATACCACTTGCCTGCTTGAGTCAGTGAGTCTCCTTTAAGAAAGTGTGAAGTCTCACCTTCCCAACCCTGAGCTGAAAGGTAGCTCAGTCCCATGATTGGGCGGTCAAGGGTAGGGTCTAGAATCACGTGACTTTCTTCCAACCCTGGGACGCCATTTTGGAGGAAAGTTTGGAATTTCTGACACATAGGAAGAAAAAAAGGAGGAGGAGATAACGAAAGAAGTTTGACGTTTAGGAAAACAATCCTCATTCTTCCGAAGGTGAAGAAGAATGAGGAAAACTGCAGACGTGAGGATTTGAATCGCTTGTGTTCACACTGAGCCCTTGCAAGCGCACGGCAGGGAGGTGTATATTTGCAGTTTGGGGAGTTTTTTTGGAAGCCCTACTGCAACTGGCGGCGACATATGTTCAGTTTTCCTCCGCAGCCGCGGAGCAGATTGGCGGTGGAGCAGCGTCTGTGTGTCTTTTGAATGGAAGCGCAGGGCTGTCAGTGGAGTAAAGCTCAATTCTGTGTTGTAGCTCGACTGTCAGGTTAAAGAAGTGCAGCTCTCGCTCGACTCTAAAATCAAACGGCTCATTTCATATCAGCCTGAACCGTCCTCATGTTTACCGGATAAACATTTGAGTTTTATGCCAACTGCGTCTAACTTACCCCTCCTTGACACTCTGGACGAACTCGTGTTGGGAGAGGAGCGTTTTATTATCGCGTGTATTGTTATTTTTTGTCGCGAGCTCTACTGGATTGGTTATCGTGCACGAGCCCAACCTAAACATGCCAGTCAGAAAAAAAGGTGAGATAAACTTCGGATATACTTTTACGCAATAAGACATTGGAGCTGGTAAGTCACTTCTTGGAGGCTTAACAGAACATTTCAGACTGAATATTAATTGTAAAATTCTTTAGACGTGAGAACTGTCATACATTTTTTGTTTTGTCCCGTCATCATGGATCACATAAATTTTAAAATATTTTACTACTTATTTAGGCTCTATTCACTCCATAAGAAGGAAGGCAGAGATGTAAACGTAGAGTTTCTAAAATATTTTTTGCTTTATGCTGTCTGCTGCAGTATCGTGTAATTTTGTAATTCATTAAACGTTCTGTCTGTCCTGTATAGATGCACAGAGGGCTCTGTTACTGCTGGAGGAATACCGGTCAAAACTCAGTAACACTGAAGACAGACAGCTGAGAAACTCCATCCAGAGAGTCATTGACATCTTCCAGAGTAACCTCTTCCAGGCGCTTATAGGTACTACAATGTGTCATTTAGCACTTCTCTAGTAATAATGAAAGTACTTTGTCATGCTGTGAGAGCTACTGTTTGTCTGAATGAGTTGCATGAAATCTATCTATCATCTAATTTTAATGTTACTTACAATTTTATTGTAAGTAACACTCAGTTTTATTTAACAAATAAGTGGACACAAGACAAGTGGCTGAACTTTGTTGTGAGCCCTGTTGGAACTTTTCAGTACCTGTTTTTAATTCATATTCAGTGTGTGGAGTTTGTGACGCTTTCCCTCCAAAAGTTTGTGAGAGCTTGTCATTGCACAGAGGTGTTGAGTAGTAAAAGCCGATCAGGGCAGTGTGTTACTCAAGTCATTGCCTCCGTTTTCAGAGGGGTGAGAAACTTACTGACATGTAGGTGACTATACTAAAGTGTACCTAATACTATGCTGTGAATGGTAAAAAACAATTGAAATTAATTCTTCGAAGCTATTGTTTAAAGTATTATCTGAGCATATTTTTGTATAAAGAGATCTGCTCTGCATTGAGTTATCTTGCAGTTTGTTTTGAGAAGCTGCAATATAGTGTTTCTTAGTTTTCTGGTTTATTTATTTGATAGGGACAGTTTACAGACACTGTAAATAAGCCAGAGTTCTAATTTTCATCTGTCGCCCCTTGCCAGGTTTCAAAGTGTCAACCTAAAAAAAAATTTTTGGTAAATTATCACAAATAAAAATCACAATTATCCACAAATAATAAAATGTGTGTCAATGCAATAAAACCAGGTGGTTCTCAAACTTTTTAGAGTGGCGTACCCCCCTGAGGCATTTAACATCCTTCTGTGTACCCCCTCTCTTCCACTTAGACTGCGGTCACATCTTTTCCATTTCTATTTTTTTTTACCTTTTATAAAGATTTTCTAAACCTATTAAAGTATATTATTATATAAAGTAATTATTAATATAATGAATAAAGCAATAAATTAAGCTAAATCAATCATTTAAATCAAATACCGACAAAAGCCATCTTTGCACTGCAGTGGCACAAGCTGCATCTAGATGTATTTACACAGTTTAATCCTGCTTAGTGGCATGAATTCACTTACAGTACTATAAATACTGTTATGAGATAATGTTTTAGATACAAAAAATTGTTCAATAGAGATATATGAAATTATGGTAAAAACAAAGTTGATCCTTCAAAATATTAAACTAAAGCCACCAGTAAGTGGCGGCAGGTCACTGTCTTAATGAGTGATCGAGTCATTCATTCATTTAATCAGTAATGAAGCAAGTGGCTTTATTTATGAATAGGTCATTGAATCCTTGACTCCCGATTCATTCAAACTCAAAGCCACGGATTTGTTCACTGACATAATGTAATGTAGCACGATTTACCAAGGTAGCATACTCTGCAGACAACCTATCATATGCATGCTGTTTGTGTGGATGCAGTCAGTTTTGACAGCAAAAGATGATTTAATTTGACTGGATGTCATGTATTTCACCTTGTACGGCACTACCATTTTCCTGTTTTTATGTTAGAGGTGTCATTTTGCCTGTTATAAATGCATGTTCGGTTTTAATGTTATTTTAGGTAGGGCAGAATTAAATGAACGGCAAAACTCAGCATTTTGTTTGCGTACCCCCTCTGTCACCTCAAGTACCCCAGTTTGGGAACCACTGTCTTAGGCCAGCCGTTTGAAACTAGGCAAAGAAAGCAACCACGAGGAATGCTGAACACTGAACAGCCTGTTTGAGGCTGTTTCTCTGGGGTTTAACTGGCCGTGTGCCAGTGACTTCCTTTGTTTGACCCTCAAGGTGTGGAGGCTTCCTGTAATAACTTCATCCTCTGTTTCTCATTCTTTAGAAAAAACATGAAAGTTTAGTTGTTGAATTAAAAGAGTTCTACATAAGGTGTGCTTAGTTACTTGTTTTATGTTTACTGAAATAGTCACGTGTTTTAGGACAAAGACTGGTCAGCTTCCTCTTTGTAAATGTATTTTACTCATGTATCTTGCTTCAGTTTGAAAAGCAAACTCGTTTTGTAAAAAGCACAAAACTTAAAGACAAACATTAAAATTGCATATCACAACACAATAGTTGTAAATATCTGATTCTGTTGTCCAGGCTGGAGCACTATGTGTGCCTCACCACTGTTCTGTATCTCAGAAAACAGTCTTACTCTAAGCTGCCGTGATGAATCGTCGTGCTCAGCATTGCTGGATAAGTTCATACATCATACATGTGTAATCACCCTCATGCGTAGCCTCGTTCATGTTCACACAAACATGCACAAAAATCCCTCTACTCATATATGTCCTGCATGCACACGTGTTCTTCTTAAGAGTGCCGCTAATGAAAAATGCATTGGGGTGACAGTTTCCAATTTGACTTTTCCTCAGATATGTATTCTAAAGGACAAACAAAATGTAATCCGTCTGTTGACATGATTACCCCAGTCCTAATCCGTAGGCTGATGATTTACGATGGTTTCTCTGAGAGAGCAGCACATGCAGACTCATGGTGCATGTTTCTCAATGATTAGAGCCTTAAGATCTCTCCCAGGATGCCAAAGAAGAAGAGTTAACCAGAGCAGGGCAGGTCTCCTCCTGCATGCAAAATGTGGGTCACAAGACAGACCAGGTTTATCCTTGACAGAACCCACCCGCCTCATGAGTTCCTAGTTAATTGTTTTGAAAATGAGACTCTGAGTAAGGGTAAGATTAAATCACATTATCTAAAGTAGATAATGGTGAGGTTTTCTATTCACACACAGAAGAACCTTTTTTTTTTTTTTTTAAAAAAGCTCTTAGTGCTTTATAAAGAGCTAGAGTGGTGAATCTGATATCACACAGGCAGGCTGATATCTTTTCCTAATCTTTATTCAGAGGTCCTGCCTGAAACAGAATATGTAATGGATAAAAATCACTTCCTCAAGTAGATAGGAAGCATCTCCTAAAGCACATTGTAATCGCTTGGGCAAGCGTCAAGCCATCCAAAAAAAGCTATGATATATTTTAAAATGATCCCCTTTATGTGGCTGATTGTAGTCATGTAAATTATTGTAATATCAAAAGTCGATCATTTCTATCATATTATTAATTGCCTACAGAAAGCATTCGCATTCCATAGTCTGTAAATGAGCCATCAGATAATGAAGACATGTGTCAGAGGTAAAGAGACCCGGCAGACTCTGTAAACTGTGGAAATTCTATCCTGTGGCTGCAGAGGTCTGTTAATCGGACGTCAATACAGCACTCTGTTTAAGAGCTGCCTTACCACAGATCTCATTCTGGAGGGAGAAAAGTGAACATGAGACTCAGAGAAACCTGGGAATCGGCTGAGAGTTACGCCTCTGTTTTGACCTGCTTAGTGGGGAGGTCTCATCTCCAATTAAATAACAATCATCTACACTATGAAATATAACAAATTTAAGGAGATTAAGTCCAGATACAGCTCTTTTGCTTTTACATTCCGTTATGAATCCACTGTCATTTGCATTTTACATTAGCTGTCTTCTTAAACTTAGTTGTGAAGAGATCATAAAGAGTTCAAGTGTCTAGTTCACAAATATACAACATCTCTATTTATTTGTGTTAGGTTAATCCATAGATTATTGTGGACCTAATTATAAATCAGTTTGAATTACCATAGTGTCTGATGCAGTTTGTGTTTTCTAATGGTTGTGAACTATTCACCTGTTTAGAAATTTTAGTTCGGGCTAATAATATAAAGATCATGTAAAGCATGACCATTTGTACTAACAACGGTTTTGATGTGTTGTGGTAGTACTACTAAAATAGGCAGCGATTAAAAGTGCTAGAGCTCCATTTTTATCATGCACATTGCGTACTCTCAGAGCATGGATGGGGTCACTGAATGACATGAATAAACAGAACGCCTCATAATGTCATTGGTATTATACTAAGGGCAAAAGAGTGTATTGTTCAGTATTAACCTCCTAATACTGATTCTCAAACAATGATTAAATCTCTGTGTACCTCACTCAAAAATTCATGCTCATTAGTAATTTGCTTCAATCATAACTTCATCATATGCCAGACTGATTTGCCACAGAGACCGGATTAAAGATCATACTCATAACCCTACTGGTTATTACTTTCCTTCATCATATGCATGTTTTATCCTGGCTGACCAAAAGCTTGAGGGCAGCCATGTTGTGGTCCATACTGTTTAAATCTTCTAGAACAAACCGATGTATCATTTTGGAGTCAAAGACCTGGCGTTAGAAAGATGCTTTTTAGCACAATTTGAACATGATGGCCTGGTTTCACAGACAGGGCTTAGACTATGCCAGGATTAGGCCTTAGTTAAATTAGGACATTTAAGATGCTTTTATAAACGTGCCTTTAAAAAAAAAAAAAAATATATATATATATATATATTACTGGTGTACATCTTGAGACAAAACAAAGGCACTGACATATTTTAAGGTATGTAAAGTTTGTTTCAGTTAAAACAGCTCAAACATGCATTTTAGTCTAAGACTAGGTTTTAGCCTTTTCTTTGTGAAACTGGGAAGATAAGTTTTCCAGATTGCTGCTGCACATTGCTGCTCCAGTAGCCTTTTTGAGCAGTTTGCGATCATACTCTCTTGTCGTCAGATAGGATTCCTGAAGTATGCAGGCCATTAACTGTTATTTTACTCAGAAAGTTGGCAAAAAGGTCAAAACCCATAATAAAGAGCGTTAAGCAGCGCAATGAGAAATGTAACTGTAATTACGGTGTTCGATGAAGGTAAAAATAAATGAGCAAAGCATTATAAAAATCATACAATGCAATCTCAGACGCTCTTTCTCACAAATGTTTCTCAAGTGTTGCTAAAATCGTTGCTAATTTGCTCTGTAGTTTTTACTGAGATTGTGTGAAGAAAATGCAGACATGTTAGATTCAGGGTTAAAATTGCAAAGCACATTAGTGAAATACAAATTTACCAGACCGCATCAGGGAAAACTAGTTTCATCCAAATATAATTTTTGATTGTTCGTTCATAACTTAACTTCTGTAATTACTGTTAAGCTGATTTACGACAAATACAAGGCGAAACTTGGCAAAGTGTGAACGCATCTGGTTGTTCAGGCTACATACGGAAACATTACTTCATTGTAAAGTCAACATGTAAGGGAGCAGCCATGGATGGAGCAACCACAAAACTCTCAAACACTAATTGACTAATTTAAAAATACAAAAAGTATGCTTCAAATATACTTGTTCAGCATAAACCGTACATGAATGATTTGCTTGCAAATAGAGGGTTTTTCGCCATCTGCTGCCTGATGTGCTTCAATGAGATTTACAGATGAAGTTATGAAATATTTTGCTCAGATATTGCAGCTGACTCAGCTAGAATGCTGTGTAAATGCACACTCTTATATAATGCATTTTTAATTTGTTTGATGCATTATGATTCAGCACTTGAAAAATCATTAGGACCTTTGATTTATGTGTCCCAGATTGTTTTCAGTAAGATAGCATAGTTTGCTCTCATCCTATCCCGTCCTAACTTTTGAACAGGTCGATTGCCCCCCCCAATATAAAATTATATTTTTGAGAACATGAAATGAAGGCCATTGCATTTCAGCAGAATAACCTTAGCCTTTGGTTTTCAGTAAATAGATTCAGTATTATTATTTTTTTTCTGTCTTTGTTTTATAGTTGCATGACTGAGAGGTCAGTCAGATGTTAAATGGTAGGATTCTGTGCCACCCTCCAGCTTCCCAAAGACTTACAGGGGCATTGACAAGTGAATCTCAATATAAATCCTGGATTAGTTTACCCATCCAGCACTTTCATTTCTGTGGCACAAAACTTTGATTTTTGAGGAGCTTTAATACAGGAACCAAAATCACATTTCAGACCTAGATATTAAAAAAATACTAGATCTAAATTGTTAATGCTCATAGGTAGGGATGCACCGATGTTTCGGCCGATAGCGGGAAAAAGGCCGATATAACAAACCAATGGTTTATTAATTAACTGCGTGAAGGCACTGCTGAGCTGTATAATGACTGTTACGTAATCCTGTGCTTTAATGCTATTAATGCTGTTATTTAATCAAATAACAAAAGACAAAAAATAGCACACTATTCTTGACTAAATAACTTTTGTAACTTTCATAAGTGTAGCGGACCCCATCCGAATGATGACCATTTTAATGTACTAATGTTTTATGAATTTTATTGCTTCCGTTTTTACTCCAAAAAAATCACCACAAAAGCTAAACAATACAGAGCACAAGAAGTGTGCATTAAACTTTCTCTCTCCATTTCATTATCATCAACATACAGCGAATTACTCAAAACACTTATTACAACTAACAGTAAATAAATACATACAGATCTTATGCCTTTTCGGGGGGTGCTTAATAAACTGACAAACTTTAAATTTGCAAAATATCCGTAGACAAGAAAACCCATCAAAATAAGAGTCCCGCCTTAGTAAAAGAGAGAGTGTGCAGATCTCATACATATTTAAACTTACAAAAAATATTAAAATGTATACAAAAACAAATTAGAAGATTAATCACAATAAAGTCTGTTACAATAAAGGATTAATATGTATATAATTTATACAGTGAAGAATATGCAGTGTTATTTTACTTTTGTTTGCTTTATTTCTGTCCCTAAAAACTATTAAACCTACCTCAAAAGCACTGTTTTTCATATATATCTTTGTTCTGTTGTATTTATGTAGGCCTGCTAAATGTTAAATGAATCCAGTTGATGTTCATTATAAATGATTTGATGATGCAGCAATAAACCTGCTAATATATTTTAATGCAGGTGTTTTTGAACTTTGGTTATTTAAAACATGATCAAAATACTATCTATTTTGATGACAGAATTTCAAATATGAGACGAAGTGACAAATATCGGTATCGGTATCTGTATCGGCCAATAATTGTTTGTTAAAATCGGTATCGGCCCCAGAAAATCATATCGGTGCATCCCTAGGCATAGGACAAATGCTCATTCTACATTAGTGGCGCTCAATTACAAACCAGTCATTTTTTTTAGAGGGGCTGGGAAGTCACTGGTCTTACTGGTATTTCTACAGGGAAACCAGAGATGAGGGAATCACCCCCACCAGCTGTGTGCATTATAAAAATATTTATTCTCATTTCTGTGAAGCTCCATGTGATCCAGCATGTATTTTCAGCCCTGTTACCCAATCTCTGCCATGCATAGAAGAACTGTAACCCTCTGCTATTTTCTCTCTCGGCTGAGCGTCGAACAGCATAGCCAACCACAGGGCAGAACTGCATTCTCTCAAACAGTCATTTCCTCTCTGCTTGTGGAAGGGACTAGTTCCCTAATTTATTTTAAACTGCACATGTGCCTTTTGCATGTGTAAATGTTTTCGGTTTGTTTGATTGTTAAAGTGTACAAACTTCTGTCTTATCTGCCACATTCATACATAAACATGCACTGTTTACTCACAACTGGGTGGTGGCTTTCAAATAAGTGGAATAAATGTTCATAATAAGAAGTTCCTGTGGGGTCCATCTGACCCTTGTATCATTTCGATTGTAACCTGAAGAATGTTGTAACAGCTGTTAACGACCTTAAAATCTCCAATGACCTCCAGCTTCAGTCCACACTCTTGTTTGTAATCTTTAAATTGCTGTTCACTCTAGGATGTGTATTTATAGATACATGCCATTAGCAACCAAGTCACATCAGAGACCCTGATCAGTTATGAACAAGGTTTTAAAGCTGCACAATTAATGTGTCCTTGAATGACCTTCAAAATGCTTATCGAGCTCACAAATACAGTGCCACGTAAAAAGATTTTTGTATACTTAAGTCACAATTAAAATGTAGGAATGTTTTCACAATTAAAATGTACACACATTTAGACACTTTTTGGTTGTCCAGCATTAGAGGAACATAGTTAATGTGATGAGCTACGCCCTGTGTGAACTTGAGGGGAACTGAAATCATAAATTCACTAAAATAAAAATTGCAATGGGAACGGTTGGTTAGAAAATAATCGCAGAAATGTCTTTTTTGATATGAAATAGTCTATGCAATGAAATAAGTAAGCTCTCTCAGGTATGATATTACAGAAACATTTCCTCTTGAAAATGATATTTTCTCTTTTATCAGATATCCAGGAATTTTACGAAGTGACCTTATTGGATAATCAGAGATGTGGGGAATCAGTGAAAGTGCCCGATGCAATGCCCCCAGTGAACCTGTGGGATTTCTCCAGCATTCAAAGCACAACGGTGACTTCCGACACCCTGCCCAGCCTTAGCACCAGCATAGAGGTAAGAGTGCTCCAATTTTTAATTTCCTGAATTAGATTACCGAATAGAGCTCAGAAATATCTTAAATGTCTGGTCTGATTTTTTTTTTCTTTAGGTCAATTTGATGCTGTTTAAAACTTTTTATATCATTCAATTACTGCTAAGCATCTCACAAACATCTCACAGTTTAAAAACATTTGTCAAAGAAAATGGCATACTGTTTATTTTTATTAAAGAAGACCATAATATGGCCCTTTAATTAGACTGGATTCAGATTACAAAGCATCAACCAAACATGACATGGTGATTGACATGTTTATTGGAAATGGATGTCATTCTTGAATGTTAAATGAAAGAAGGTTTTTTTTTTTTTTTTTTTTTTTTTTTTTTTTTTTTTTTTTTAGCAGTGCTGTAATTGGGCCATTTTGCATTTAAACTTCATTTTTAACTGTTCTGAGGTGCGTTTTCCAAAAACAACTATTGGAAACGGTTCAGTGGAACTTGCAACCATAGTTGGCTAACAATGCTTTTGGGAAACGCACACCTGAACAGGACAGGAAATGTCTCTCCTACACAAAGCACATGTGCTTTTGCTGTTACACACTGTCACTCTGTTACACACAATGTAATCATCAGTCATGTATTCTGAGAATCTGACATTCTGCTTTGCATGTTATCACAATTGTCATTGTTGGTGGAACTTGCTATAATCCATCTTAAAGAGTATACTGAAAATTGTTTGCAGAATGACTCCTCACACTCACAGAAGCTGTCAGAAAAGACACTCTATCCTCCTGGATTCAGGAGAAGGTATTTTGGTCTCAGTAGCTGTGCGTGATGCTGCTGAAAACAAATATGACAGAGGAGTTTTTACGCTCCATGGCTCTAACTGCAGTCTCTGTGCATGCTGTTTGTGAGTTTGAATACTTTAGTAGCAGATGTTCTCGTTCTCTGAACAGAGGAACAGAAAGTTCAATCACTGAATGACCTCTTAAAAGCACAACAAGATAGATTAGTTATCACAGATTTGTTTCATTAGCTCATTTTTTAAATTTTAAACTAAATTGAACAAGCAGTAAAAAATCATACATTTTTTGAGTGTAGGAGTAGATATGCAGATACCTTCAGACTTTTGCTGCTTGATGTTTGCTGAAATTAATACAGCATTGGTTATTTTTCACCACACTTTTGAAAAATGTGAAAAAAAATGGACATGGTAAGCTGTGGAGAGGAAAAGAGAACACTTTTTTTATTTCTCTTTCAGTTAAAAATATCAAAGGTTCACAATGCATACTACATGCAAAAAAATTAACAAGGATATTATACATGGTTTTGTAAGCTACATTACACATCATTACACACCAGTAATTTTATATGTATAATTTAATGGTAAATATCACTTGTGAACAGTATTTTTTTAAAAAAAATTTTATTGTGCATCATTTGTAATCAAGCTGCAGTTTTGTCAAATTATACATATAGTGTGAAAATATAAAGTGTATAGTGTGAAATATAAAATGTATAAAGCTAGTTTCATGGATTTCATGCTATCCATGAAACTAGCTTCATAGCAAAACAAAGGATTCAGACACTTTATTTCAAAATGTTTCAAGTGTCATTCGACCACAGAATGATATGAAACACTGTAATGAAATAATTATCCTCGAATATATGTCCATTGTTGTGTATTGATAGTAGACAAATTAAAATATTGAGTGTGAAATCCACTGGGCCGAAAGTGTCCATAGTTTAAAAAAAAAAAAAAAAAAAAAAAAACCCTCATATATTCCCCTATTTTTAGTTTACTTGCTGTGCAGATAAGCTTTGGAAGGTAACTCCAGAAGTTATTCACCTTTTTCCTACGACGCTCTGCTTCAATTATGGGAGTAACTTCCGTTAAACTGTAAACAATCAGCAAAAGGTTTGCTCTGGGAATGCAATAAGCATTTTCAAAAACTGGGTATAATGACATGACATTATTCAGCTTGTCCTTCAACCAGCAAGCATGAAAAGCACATTTAAAAGTGTAAAAGCAGTAACGAATTACTATAACAGATCATGAATATCCCCAAAAGATTATTTCTGCAGCAATATACGGATGTGTTAAATATCAAATAAAAAATGTTCATTACCTGGAACGTTGAGTCATAATATTTCAAAGTGATTTCAGTATTTAAAGTAATTTCATTTATATGAAAGACAATAAATATTGTATTTAAACAAACCTGGAAAGAGACATGAGGATTTGGGTAGAAAATGAGAGATTCTTGAGATATATCATAAGTTAAATTGGGATAGCAGACCACGAATGCGCAGTATATGTTGTTTTTATTTTCATACTGTTAATGTGGAATACAAAGGAGAAAATAATCAGGAGAAAAAGAATTCAGTGACTGAAAAGAGCTCTTGCCATATATATTATTGTTATACCATTGGCACAGTATTACCAAGTGCTAGATTATTCTCCTGAAAATAGAAACATGAAAGAAATTTTACATCTTATTCAGTCAAACTGTCGGATAAGGATTATTTGTAGCACAACCTTATTATTTGAAATGATTTGTTTCAGTCTTTTTAGTGGAGCTTCCTCAAACTGGAAGTGCCTTCCATTATTAAAACGCAGTAGGCTCGTTAGGAAAAAGGTGGATACAGTTTGTTTTACTAAAGTTTACTAAACATGTTTTGCCCCACTGTAACATCTGACATAATTGTGAACAAACTAAATGGCTCATAAATAAATAAACATGCTTTGTGCCCAACTTCTCAGATTTCTAGAAAAATTCAATGAATTGAGCACTTGTAGTAACGATAGTGAGGTTAGTTAGTATGGAGATAGAATTGTTCCATTATTCCAGATAAACAGATTATGATCCACAAATACATTTAAAGAGATTCACAAAAATGAATTCAATTCACAAATAAATCAAATGAGATTTGCTAATAAAAAATATATTCACAAATATGTTTTTATGTCACAAGCACAGTTCTGCCTGGCATTCATTTATGAATCACCACCTGTACACCTGTAGGAAGTATAGGGTTCTTAAACATTGGTACAGTAAAAAGATGTTTAAAATTTTGATTTCGTTAGACCATTAGACTGTGCGTCAAGCCATGCCAAACTAATATATTTTATGCTGCATTTGAAATTGCCAGAGAAACAGTGTTCTTTGTTATGGGGACAACACTATAGATACAGACGCGTTATGGAAGTGCCACGTTAATCAAGATAGAACAGAAAGTGTCAATAAGCTATTAACTTAACTAACTGGATTCAACCTTGTGATAAATATGTGAGTTTGTGAATTAGATGAAACTGTTGTCGCACAACAGCCAACAGTCAAACATTTTAATGACGGATATAAGCAGCAAACCAGCTATTAAACTTTAGGTCTATAAGTAATATTTTAAACATTAATTAAATGTTTTAACATTACCATTGTTTGTAGAGAAGATGTAGCCTACCTGAGTTCTTTTTAAAAGTGTGACAGGTTGTTGAATTCTAAAAAGCATGTGCATTTCATTTAAAAGTAATGTCCAGCTGTGAAACACAGGATCACACAAATATTTCAAATGAATCAGACAGATAGTTTTTGATTGTAAAAGTTATTTACAGCATCCAAAATAAATACAAAAGAGTATTTTTCAGCATTGCAACATTTTGCATATTTGCAGTATCCAGTCATAAAAACCGTAGTACATGCCACTGTAATGGAGGGAGCGGGACAACGGAGTTGGAGATCCACGTGCAGGCTTTATTTACAGGTGAGCTTAGTCGTACAGGCAGTAGTTCAAACACCAGCAAACAGTAACAAGAAGGCAGGGGCAAAAGAGTAGTCCAAACACAGGTAATGGTCAAGGCAGGCAGCAATCGATCATCAAACAAGGAATCAGTCCAGGGTCAAAACACAGGCAAGACTAGGCAAGGACGAGGAACACGGAGACGAGGAAGAACAAAACGCTAAACAATACTCAGTAATGCGTGTGTGTGTTTGAGTGCAGCGTATAAAGTGTCACTGATGGGAAACAGGTGTGAGTGTGTGATTGGTTCCTAGCTGGGGAATTGTGGCAAATGGAGTCCATATGACAACAATAGAACACAGACCCAGGGCACATGTAACAGCCACAGTGCTGCCGAGGCTAGTACTTTTACATGACCGATGGTCATTCTGGCTTATATTTGGTATTATACATGGTATGCAAGTGTGGAATACTGTACTTCTGGAGTAGAACTGGTTACTGCCGGTGACATGTTGCGTGATGCCGCTTGTAGACAGTATCACTAGCTGTATTTACATGGGCTGTAATAATGTGATCCGTCTGTTTATAATGATTGTAATGCCTTCTATTTGCTGCATCGTGCCGTGCCACGCATGTCAGGTAGGAGGGGTTATAGTACGGGATCTGTGAATGTTCATAATTCATGCATAGTCCTTTATCCTGATTCACTGATCCTGATGGAAATATAAAGAAACATTATACTCCAAAAATCTTTTTTGAAAATGGGGTGTTTTAATCACTCAAACAGCACTTCAGCTCAATTCCAACAAAGCGCCCAAAGAATAGTACACAGATCCTTTCAGGGGTGCAAATCTGTTCCCGCCCCGATTGTAAAGCAAAACATGATTGGTTGTAGCGAGAAAGTGCTGTGATTGGTCAGCGCAATGTGGCCATTATCTGATTGGCTTGAGTAGCCTAGTCAGTGGGTGGAGTCGACCTATTTACTGGATTTGTCCGCAGTCTTGACGCTAGAATTGTTTCAGAATCCACAAATGGAGAGAAAGAGATCAACAAATGCGTGCTGCGATTCACAAATGTACAGAAAGTGATTCACAAATGATTGCCAAGCAGAGTTGTGCTTGTGACATAAAAACATATTTGTGAATGTTTTTTTTTTAATTTTTATTAGCAAATCTCATTTTATTTTTTTGTGAATTTAATTAATTTATGTGAAAATATTTTTGTGGATCACATTCTAATTATTTATTATTTTTTGTGAATTTTTTTGTGATTCTTTATGGGTCAATGACGTATAAGGATTTTCGACAGGCCAATTTTAAAATACAAAAAATAATATCTATTGCAGTTGTTCAAACATTAAGAATGTTGTGTACACATAAATTCATATTAAGTGATTTTAGTTTTTTTTTTTTTTTTTTTATCTAGATGAATTGGCCATAGCCTTAAAAAACGACTAAATTAATTTTAAGATAAATCAATTTCCTTAACATGCTTAACAATTTTTTTTTTTTACAAGTTCTCAGTAATTAAAGTGTTTGGAAACAGTATTTGCAGTTCTTTTGAGATTCTGTGAAGAATGACCTTATATTTTTGCTATAACTTCAGAGTTGCCTTCTTAAATTTAGTTTTACACTTATTTTTCCTGTAAATCACATAAAACTGATAAAAATGTTTTAAAAATACCATTCACTTAAGCATGCTGTGTCAGTGATTCATATTTCAGCCACAGAAATTAGATATTTTATTTTTAATAATACAGTTATTGTTATTTTTGGTCGCACCAAATGATATGTGGTCGCTCCAAATGACACAGCAGTCCCTTCAGGATTTTGCGACTTTTTTCTAATTTCTGCGGCCTAAAATTACTGATTTTGCGGCGGCTTTTCTCAAAATTTGCGGAAATATTTGCGGCATTTCTTGTGTAGTTTTTCTGTGAAAATACACCAGAGTCAATATTCTTCTAACATTTGTATTACTTTTCTGAGCTCAAGAACCACTGGGCACTGCAATTTTTAAAAGAAGAACATTGATAATAACTTAAATATAATTTTAACATTTTATTTCATATGTAACACCAAATTATAAAATGTTATATTGCAGTGTTTCCCACAGGATTTTGTGAAACTATGGGGGCATGGTTGTCAGGTACTCTTTGTATATTTTATGTATCAAATATGATACAACAGGCTTTGAGGAACATTTATTTGTTCATCTCTCAATCATTGTATGCCTATTGCATTGCTTTGCGTTTTGCCCCCCACAATAAAAATTATAGAGCTTTCATCATAAAACTAAGCATATCTTCTTACCAAGACATATTATTAGGAGATACAGAGTGACAAATTATATTTGTATGCATTTTATGCAAGCAGTCTGCTGTACTGTTATAAAAAATTTCATGGATTTACATTTTTGGTCATAAATAACAACTGCAGCAAATTGCAATTTTTGTTCAGTTTTGGCCTCTGAATAAAATTAAAGCTGTTTTTTCCCCTCCATACTCTCACCATATCATATGGGCCATAAACTCCTGGTGTGACAAATATATGACAAGACATAAAACACGTGCAAACTTTTTTCTTTTATATTTTGTCTGAAGGTAAAAAAAAAACAAAAAAACAACCTGTTTTTAAAAAATAAATTATTTTCTGGCTTTACAGGGTTGATTAGTATTTTTATAATACAACAAAAAGAACCTTTAATATAACAGTGGCCTGCTTTTGAAGAATACACAAAATGTATAAAGTAAACAAATATGCAATTTAGAAAAATTGCAAGCCCCTCTGAATTTTGCAGAATTTGCTTGATTTTGCGGTAAATTCTGCGATGGCAGAATTGCGTAATCCTGGAGGGACTGACACAGAGACCTTAAATTTTATGAAAAATCTATTTAAAGAGATCAATAAACAATCAATTTTATACAAAAAATAGATTTAAACCAGATTTTATTAAAATTTCACAGAATTTTAATGAACACAAATTTTATAAACTTTTTTTATATTGAAAAAATCACATCGCAAACAGTGCATTATTTCATTTAAGCTGACTTTCATTTAAGTTGAAATTAATTCTTTAATTCATCAAGGACACATTTAAATTGATCGAAAGTGACCGTAAAGACATTTATAATTTTACAAAAGATTCTATTTCAAATAAATGCTGTTGTTTTGAACTTTCTATTCATCAAAGAATCATGGCAAATAAAATATATCAGTTTCTACAAAAATATGAACATTGATAATAATCAGAAATGTTTCTTGAGCAGCATATCAGCATATAAGAATGATTTCTGAAGGATCATGACACTGAAGACTGGAGTAATGATGCTGAAAATTAATCTTTGATCACAGGAATAAATTTCAGTTTACTATTCACATAGAAAACAGATATTTTAAATTGTAATAACATTTCACTCTTCTCCTAGCAAGGTGTAACTTGCTGCAGGTCAGAATTAACACGCCAGCGGTTTTTGCTTGGCATTGGCATCGGGTAAAATAGATTGAAATGGTTATAAATAAACAAACAATAAATGACTAATAAATGCATAATTACCAAACTGAAATGACATGCTCTAAACAATTTTGTCTTACATTTTTCTCATATTGTACAATACAAACATAAACTGTCTGAAACTGACCCAAACTGCATAAAAACCTATTCCAAATGATACTGAAATAAATATATAAATCATCAATTGAATATAAAAGCACAAAAACTGCCAATCTAGGACATATATCTATCATGGAAAACACTCTGCAGTGGTCGCACCACATGATATTTTCAAATTCAGTCAAAATTTACATGCACAGAATTGGCCACCTAAACAAAACAAGCTAGCTTCCCACAAAAGGTCACTATGAAATTTGTAATAAAAGTATATATTTGCAGAAATAACTCACTATTCATTGTTTTTTTTTGTTTTTTTGAGGTCATACCACATGATATCCAAATGTAGCAACTACATACCAGCTGTTAAAAAGGTTATTTTTTTTCCAAATTTAAGACAGAGTTATAAACCTGTTCACTGCTTCCATGGGTCCTTTGCAAATTGGTATATGATGCAACTTCCTGTCTTTGAATGGATTTCAACATGAAAGTATCAAAGTGGTTGTTTTTTGATGGTCGCACCACATGGTATTTCATAAAATGGACACAAAGTTTGTTTGTATATTATGATGGAAATATAAATAGGAATGCTTTGCAATTTTGTACAGGATTACAAAACATGTTGGAAATCATGCCAATTAGTTCAGAAAATGAATTTGAATAAATTTAGAGTAATTTCAAAGACATTTCCAAAACAGAAGTTATGGCCGGATGGTCGCACCACATGATATTTCGACACTTTAAATAACAGAAAATTACGAATAACTAATGTTTTTTGAAAAGTTAAAGTGAGTACATGCATGGGAGAGGTACTACATATATATGGTATCTTTTTATGCATTTAAACCAAATTTTAACCGAAGAAAATGCAACCGTTGGACATGTGTAAACAGTGTTGATGTAGTATGCATGTTTGTAGCTGGACCAGTCTGTTTTGGAAGACAGTTGTCACAACACCACCACCTGCCTGCAGTGTGTAGACGTGTACAACATGAAGAGCCACTTTTGAGTATATTTATAAAAGAACAAATGATTATGTCTGTTTTTAGTAAAGCAGCACTGGCTCCAGACATTAGCTTAGTTGGGAAAAGGAACTCCACTGATTGACTAATATCTCAGTAACAACATTTTTGACAGACTGACCAGTGTCTCAAGATGAAATGGTGTTTATATTTCTATAGGTGAGTTAGTCAATAAGATGATCTGATTCTCTAAACTGGTTCACCTACTGTATATATTACTACAGAAAACCTGGAAATCTGAGCCTGAGCTGCCAGGCCCTGAACATTTTAGGCTGCTTGGGATGCAATAATCACTTATTCAGAATAATTCTTCTCATTTGTCTTCAACTCTAATTTACAGTGCTTTCTAATATTTTGTTTTATACAAACAAAATATTAATTGTTGCTCATTCTCAAGCTTTTAAACTTCATACTAGTGGAATGTAGGTCATTTTAAATAAACTTACCTAACTCGCACCTCTGCTGTGTATTTCAATGTCCTTTCTCTTTTCCCTCTTGTTTCTTTCTGTGTTAATAAAATGGCCACTCTCAGGACTCTTCCCTCCTAAATGAAATTCTTCATGTGCTCGCTAAAGCGAAATCCTCCCACAGTGAGCTGGACCAAGTGAGTATCATACCGGCACGGGTCTGGTGGGTTGGGCATCCCCCATGGCCGCATGTCTGGGCCGTTCATTTCCTCCTACCCTGTTCCCCAAGTCTCGTCGATGGGGTTTGCTCCAAGAATAGAGGGACTCATGTGTCATTGCACACCATTTATTTAGGCTCGCCTCATGGGTCTGCTCAGGTCACAGCATTATCGTTGGGAGTTTTGGTGGCCAAGCTGCGGGTGGCATTTTCACAATGCTGAAACTTTATTCAGAATGTGTTAGCAGCATTAAATTCATAACCTCCAAAATGTGACACCATTTATCTCTGAATGTGATCGGCCCGATATAGCTGGTAATGATTTGTGGAATTGGATTTTTAATTAAATTCACTTGTCAAAATACATGATTATTAAATTGTTCAGTTTAATATAATAATTTCATAAAATAAGTCTGTTTATGCTTGTGAAAATGTCAATTTGGTGTTGTAAGTTTCAAAATACCCTTTTACCAATGTGTATTTAAATCTCTAATCCAAGGTCTGTATTATTAATGTTTTTTTTATATACCAGCAAAATGTGTATTTTATCTTGTTGACTTTCGCCTTATGCTTTAGTGTAGAATATGATTCTACCTGATGCCTATTATCAAACAAAATTTCACTATGGACCCATTATACAGACTTTGATGACAAATTTCTATTGCAATATTTAACATAGCAAATGTAGCAAAATTTAAAATGTTTTCATTCTTTTTAAATGTACATTTGTAACACTTTACTTTGTGTTTTATTCCACGATACTTGCGAGGGGATTTCTAGTACAGCTGTAGAGCTAGTTACGAAATCTTTCTCTTTTTACTGCAACAGTCCATATTTCAAAATTCGTAGAAATGCAATGGTACATTTCTCTTTTACTGATGGAAAAATGGAAACACAAAAATGATATTTGGTATGGTATCCCACGTACCTCTATAGAAATATATTATGTATAGTTTACTTCTACGTTCCAAACATGGTAATGTGAAAAGGATCCATTATTGAAGAACTCAGTTTTTGGGGATTGTGTAAATTGTTATTTGTTTTTGTTTTTTTAGACAGTAATGCATTTATATTCTGAGAGGCTAAGATGTTGCTGTCATTGATTCATAATAAGGCTAGTTGTGGGCAGTGCTGGGGGTAACGCATTACAAGTACATAAGTTACGTAATCAGATTACTTTTTTCATGTAAGGGCTCAACGCTAAGGATTTTTTTTTTTACCTTTTCCGTTCAGGAAAGTGGTTAATTTTTACTTGCCCTACCAAAATTTTCACTGGCCTCACCACTAAAAAAGTAATTTAAAAAAAAAAAAGCCTAGTTATTGTTTTCTGTGTTTTTGACCCTAAAGTTTGGCTCTCTTGCCACCTGTGCAATAAGTCAATTCGTGAAATTTCCTCAGTACTAAATATTCCATGGTCAACTGTTAGTGGTATTTTAACAAACTGGAAGCAATTGGGAACTACAGCAACTCAGCCACGAAGTGGTAGGCCACGTTAAAAAAAAAAAACACAGAGCGGGGTCAGTGCATGCTGAGGTGCACAGTGCGCAGAAGTCGCCAACTTTCTGCAGGATCAATATCTACAGACCTCCAAACTTCTTGTGGCCTTCAGATTAGCTCAAGAACAGTACGTAGAGAGCTTCATGGAATGGGTTTCCATGGCCAAGCAGCTGCATTCAAGCCTTACATCACCAAGTGCAATGCAAAGCGTTGGATGCAGTGGTGTAAAGCACACCGCCTCTAGAGCAGTGGAGATGTGTTATCTGGAGTGACGAATCACGCTTCTCTGTCTGGCAATCCAATGGACGAGTCTGGGTTTGGCGGTTTCCAGGAGAACAGTACTTGCCTGACTGCATTGTGTAAAGTTTGGTGGAGGGAAGATTATGGTCTGGGGTTGTTTTTCAGGGGTTGGGCTTGGCCCCTTAGTTCCAGTGAAAGGAACTCTTAATGCTTCAGCATACCAAGACATTTTGGACAATTACATGCTCCCAACTTTGTGGGAACAGTTTGGGGATGGCCCCTTCCTGTTCCAACATGACTGCGCACCAGTGCACAAAGCAAGGTCCATAAAGACATGGATGAGCGAGTTTGGTGTGGAGGAACTTGACTGGCCTGACCTCAACCCAATAGAACACCTTTAGGATGAATTAGAGTGGAGACTGCGAGCCAGGCTTTCTCGCCAACATCAGTGCCTGACTTCACAAATGCGCTTCTAGAAGAATGGTCAAAAATTCCCATAAACACACTCCTAAACCTTGTGGAAAGCCTTCCCAGAAGAGTTGAGGCTGTTATAGCTGCAAAGGGTGGACCAACTCCATATTGTCATTAAAGTCCATGTGCACGTAAAGGCAGGCGTCCCAAAACTTTTGGCAATATAGTGTATTTCAAATATTGTTAAAGACAAGTAAATAGTCAAAAAAGAACAAATAATAAAATTACGAGCAAATAAATAGAAAAGAACGAAAATATAAATGAAATTAACAATGCTTTTCAGGTTTTCCAATAGTAGTTTTCAGGTACAGAAATTGAATAAAGTAATCAGATGTAAAATAACACTGCATGGTTTTCACTGTATAAATAAAATAAGAGCAGTGAGCGAATACTCTTTTTGCGAATACTTTAATTTGATTAACATTAAAAACACAGGCAGCAGCAGGAATATTAGTCTGTTGTCATTTTAAGACTTAATGCATGGATCCAACATACTGTTTTTCCATTCCATTGCGCTACTTTTCCATTGTTTTTCAATGTAAAAAAAGTTCAACTTGTAAAAGTCTAGACCTTGCACTTTTTTCATTTCACTGGCCTTTTTGTGCTTTTAACATGAAAAACACATTCTGAACCAGCCCTTACACATGCATTTTTTTACACTGTTTACATTCATTTAAGACATGACATAGACTACATTTAGGAGAATACTTGCCAATATGGGCATTTTAACATAATTTTCTTGTGTTTTCTTGTGTGAATGTGTCCGTTCAAGTGCAAGAGCATGTGACTCAATTAAGTATTTGCATTGCAAGGCAATTTTCTTTCTGGGCACACGCTTCGGATGTGTGTTGTGCACACAAAATTTCTCAAACAGTGAGTACCGAATTGACTTCTCTTTCATATGTTCATGCACTTGAATATTTAAATTGGCCAATGATAAACGTATGCAAATGTTAAACTTTTGTGACTATGCATAACTGGCCTGATCGAGCAAGTGACAGTTCTGTCTACTGTCTCAAGCATCATTTACTCTGACCCCGGGCCATTAGGCAGTTCTTATTGTCAAGCCCTGAAAGTTACACATTACTTTTAAGTTTACAACAAAATATCAGAGTTACTTTTCCAAACAAGTGAAGCAAGTTACTTTGTTTTCCCATTTATTGACTGACCTGTCCCCACTTTGAGAGAAATCGCGATTAAGTGCAGAAGCATTGTGTGTGCTGTGTAAACATTTGCAATTACTCATCTCACTTTTCGATTCAACAGATTCAGTATTCTTCAAAATGAATAAAAACTGTGAAATGCAAACTCAGAATATTATGCAAACCTGCACTTTTATAAAGTGTTTGAACACAGATATGTGCCCACAGTGTGTGTAAACAACAAGCCTATAATGGTAAAAATCCACCCACTCCTTTTTTTTTTTTTTTTTTTTTTTTTTTTAATGAGCCCCATAAATCAGGGGTTGGCATCCTTTTTGTCATGAAGTGCCATTTTTAAGTTTCCAAGTTAATCACTGCCACAACCCATATTCCCCCCACCCCCTCTTTAGTATAAATACACATAAACTTATTTTAAATATTCATAATGGCTAACATAGAAATAGTACAGAACCTTAAATATTTCATTTTTTCATAAAATTTTGTCTATTTACCATGGGCCTATTTATACTTGGTCATTCATGCGTTTTTACTGATCGGATAGCTATCCGTTTTATTACAGTCTGTTCTTTTGATTGATCTGTTCCTCAATCTTCAATTCCCATGCTATATGCAAATTCAGTGGAGTTCACGTCAATGAAAGCAAGATATGAGCTTCATTTTACTTATCATCAGCTAATTTCAAGATCGAAGACTGCAGTTGGAGAGAGAGAGAGCGGCATCAGCACTGGTAAGATAATTTAGTGTCACTACTACTGAAGACGACTGTGTGTTGAGCTTCAGGATGTAACGCTGAACGTTCAGTTTCATTTGTGGCAGTTTGCAGATCGGCTTGCTGAATAGATGCTCAGCTACTCCTCTGCGGCGGGCCATATCTGCGGCAATGCATGCTGCTGTAGCGCTGTCATATCAGGGTACTGGGAGCCATTATAACACGCTCTTGCAGGTTTATTTCTTACCATTTTAGGAGTAGTAAAATTTACATATGTGGCTTCAACAACCAGATGCATTTTGTCCAGTTTCATTTGGAATGCAAAATAATGCCCTCTCTTTGCACGATTGGATAAACTATCCGATCAGAGAAAACCCATGAAGTGACCAGGTACACAAGATTGGAGATTCCACATACGTCAGACACTTTGATGTGTGTGGAATGTTTAATAAGGACTTTGTATACTTGGTTGAAATTGATCGCATTAACTATGTACACAGAACAAGCTGTAAGCTGTCAGTCAGTAATGTGTGCACGTGATGTGCAGTGGTAGCGCTAATGGTTTGTCAGAGTTGCGTGCTTTCATTGCCTTGCACAGTTTAATTCTCACACTTTAATAGTATTCCTAACTTAATAAAACAAATTGTGATACTATGAAGAATGATTACTTCGAAATCTAGATCAGTATACAGGTGGGAGGTACTTTATCAGAATGAATTACATACACCTCTCTTGCTTTTGCTTACGTGCCAGCAATTGCCATAGGTTGCCGGCCCCCGCCATAAATCATAAACAGTCTCTCCAAACGAGCGGTTCCAGATTTCCTCCTAATCTTGCGTAAAAGTAGGAGGAAGCCCCGCCCATGTCTGCCGACTTAATATGCCCTATTACCTTAGCTCCTTCCCTTGAGTGAGCTGTACACAGCATTCAAGTAAAAAATTTTCTTATTAAAGCTTCTTATTCTTATTAAAGCTACCACAGTTAAGTGCAATATGATGTGTTAGAGAAATCAATTTAATACTCAGGACGTGTCATCTGACAGCCAGCTTTCTGTGCGCGTGTGTATACTGTACAGGTGTGAATTTGCAATTCCTTTAGCCTGAGGCTTATTCATTTCACTTTTGGTGTGAAAAGGTCTTTACATTTGCCAGAAATATAACACTCCCCCCCCCCCCCCCCCCCCCCCCTTTGTTGTTAAAAAAACAAACAAACAAGCAAGTCTTGTGCAATTAAGAAAAAGTAACACAAAAGTGTTACTTTTATGGAAAGCAATGTGTAACACAATTTGTTATTTTTAATGAAGAACGCTGTATTGTAAAGCATTACTTTTAAAAGGAACTTGCCCCAACACTGGTTGTGGGTAGATCCTCTGATATTAAAGACCCTTTCCACCGACAGGGTGCTGGTGCTTAATCTGGAGCTGCTCCACACATTTCCACCACAGAAATAGTGGTTGCGGCTCCGTGCTGGGCCCCCGACAGCCTGCTGGTCTCGAACCAGAAACCCCTAATGTTCAGAGGATAGAGTGGCGAAATAATGTCAGTTTAAAGTTTTTAAAAACACAGGTCAGTGTGGTAAAAATAAGATATAACTTAAATGCACATAAAAACCCAAATCCCTCCCATTACAATGCACAAAGCTAAGTGCCCTGTTTGGCATCCCTTTCTTATGTTCAGTATGGCACGTTCTTGTAATATTAACAAATATGTGTGAACTTATATTTCTATGAATTTTAGTATCACAGTATATATTTAACTTGCCATTATATAAAAAGCAGCCCATAATGGCACAGACACTGAATTAATTACTTAGAATGTTAAGATATATTTAAAAAATATATATATATATATATTTTATATATATTTAATATAAAATATATATAAATACATTTTTGTGAAGCATGTGTATTTGTAAATCAACGTTTAGCTCGCAAGTCAGAGGAATCATCAGCTGTTTTCTTAGTGCTTTAGATTTCCCCTGGCCTAGTTCTGATTTTATGAGCACCACCACTAGCACTGTTTCTTTAGGAAACCGGGTAAGAGATGCTTATTACCCAGTGTTCTTTTTGTTTTCTTTGGTCCAAAAACCTTTATGCAACCACAGCATGCACTAGCACAGAGGCTGCTTCTGAAGGGAAGGGCTAATCACTGTGCACATCAAATATTTATTCTTGCACTGCATTTCAGGGCAATCTACAGTATGAGCTATATAAAGGCTGCTTTTACACTGTCGGCTCAGTGTTAAAATGTGTGTGAGGTGACTGATGGTGGGGCTGCATCTGCTGGGAACGTGCTTGAGTTCTGCCAAAACACTTTCTCTGTGGGGTGTCTGGATTTCTCTGTCCTGTATCAGTTGTCACTTTCAGATCTGTACTTTGTTGTCAGTCTTTACAGGATGTGGCACATATAGTTGTAAATGAATTAATATTGCAGTGTAATTTTTAAATGTTCACACTTTACTAGCATGGTAAAGGTCAGGTAAATTCCTGAAGAGTATATATGTATAATATATAATATGCTCTGAAATGAGTTATTATCTTGAGATCATGTACCATGTAGCGACAATAACGTTGTTTACCTTGCTAATGTGGTCTTTAACAATGTATTTAAAGTTGTTTCATGGGTCGCAATTCTCCATGGACATTCAAACATGTCGCGATGACTTTTTTGATGTTATCTTATGCTGATTGACTCACAGATGTCTCGGACTGCTGAGTAGTATTGTTATCTCTATATTAGACATCGTGCCATTCTGGCATGAAGAGAAAAAAAAAAGCTAGACACTGGTCCTTTCGTAATATACAAGTTCTCCTGTTGAGGTTTAGTTTTTGCGCAGAATCCATGAATGCGGACACGGACTACAAGAAAACAGACAGCGGTTTTTAAAAACAGGTTGATAGTCGAAATGAAGTAAAGGTATTTGCTCTGCAGAATTCAGTTAGTTGGATGTTTGATGCAGCTTGTCGCTTTATGTAAACTCGTGTGATATGATGCAGCGCGCTCTCGCTGAGGCGCCTTCGGGTTTATTTGGAGACGTGTGCGCATCTCTCTCTCTCTCTCTCTCTCTCTCGTGAACTTCATCGACATGGCCAACATGGAGAGCAAATACAAACACGTGGGTCGTTCTTATCTTATTTTTTCTCTCGGTCCTTGAGGAGTAGCGGTGAGTTCCGCATTTATTAACGGATTCAGCGTGATTCTCGTTAAAGAAGATTTACGAAATGAGATGCTGAAAGGCGCGAGGTCTCTGTCCGATAGGAGAGAATGGACTGCATTTGTATTGTTACAACCAAGGTAAGCGCACAGATTTACGATGACTTACTGTGACCATCTAAGTGATGGCATTTACCGCATTTTATTATTATAGTTCGGTTTATTGCTGTGCACATACTATAGCAGTACTTTATTAATTACATAGTTATGGCAGTATATGGCATAGTTATGTCCTGTTTGAGCAGTTCTTTAAATTGAGACATTTGTTAGCCTACCAGCTCTCTGAGCTCAACGTGAATGTGCTCATGAATGTAATAAGTTTAGAAGAATAGGCTAATGGAAGTTTATAGTAGTTAAACTACTTCTGGGAAGTTAATTTAATCACTTTAATAATAATAATAATAAATAATTGTTATTATTTATTATTTTCTGCTTAGTACTCAAACTCATATTCTTTGGACAATATATTTGTTTAACCAACAATATAACCAAATATTCAAGATTGGGGGAGCAAAAGTAAGTCTGCCATTGAAAACATATTGATTGACCATAATTCAGTGTTCCTGTCATTGACCTGTGTTTAACCTTTTCTCAGCATCACCTGTTTGATTATCTGGCTTTACTTAGCACCTTGAAGTTTATGGTTTTAGGTAATCTAGTCAAGTTTAAGACAATGTGCTTTCTTAATGTTTTCTTAAAGTGCATTCCATCCAGATATTATGTATGATTTATCGCATCCCCATATTTTGAGCCTCAGTGTGCTGCTAGAGTGTTTTCCTTTCTGCCAAGCAGAGCTACTGAGCCCATATGATCCAGAAGCAGCCTGTCTACAAGCCATGAGACATCAGAGTCTTCTTTCCTAGTGTCCCCATGTACTAACAGATATAACCAATACCAAAAGCTTAAGGGACGTGCTGTCCAAGTTGCTGATTATATTACCACTGTTGTGATGTCATGACACTTCTTCTGTACTTTCTTCATCCCTCTGTTTTATCACTGGGCTGTAGTTCAGTTCCTTCATTACAGTACTGTATGCCATTATATCTGTTCTTAGATGACTGAACACGCAATGCTGAATGGCTCTTTTTTTTTTGTTGATTTGTTTGAAGAAAGAAAGACAGACAGCAGCAGGAAGTCTGGACAATATCTGGCATTTTGTATGCAAGTCTTTCTCATCCTGCTTTACTGCTGTTTATTTCAAGGGCCTTGCTGTCATTTATCTTGACCTTCAGGAGGCTGATGTCCTGTCTTTGATCTCTAGTACTGTCTCTCATAACTGTGGGCTATAATTATACCTATTGTTTGATTCCTATTGGACTATTTATCAAAACAATATATGAATAGCAAGCATATTGAATATTGTGTTAATTTGTGGACCTTTCTGTAATCATAAAATCTTTTTCATATTTTATGAAAATATAAAATGATTTTGACGATGATTTGTGACGATGATTTTGTCCTCCATTGTTGTTTCAGATTTCTGCCTCCGCTCGCTACGTCGTAATCACGTCACTATTAGAGCAAGCTCCTGATTGGTTAACGCGGTGCGAATATTCGCCAAAGTTCAGATTTTTCTGAAATCAAACGCCCATAACGCTCAATTCGTGCCGCATTATTCGTGTGAATTGCGTCATTCACGCCACCGGATGTCTGTTCGCATCTTTGCATTGACTTAACATGTAAATCACTCGTGCTTAACGCTTCATTCGCATCTGGTGTGAACGCACATAATGCCTGATCTGATATGTAATGATTCATGTACAGTCAGATATTCTTTGTCTATGTGTCAGAGTAAATCAACCCAGTGTCAACGTCACATCGTTTCTCTTAGTAAGAAAAAAATATGTTATTTAAACGGTGATTAAATTATATAAAGAAGCAATCAAAGAATGCTCTAATCGCTGGAGCTGTCAAACAGCGCAAGTCCACCAGTGACTGAGTTCTGGACACGCGCCAAAACTCCAGTTTTGTTCAACGAATCTCTTGGTTACAATGCGTTTCACTATTAGTTATGATGAAAGCATTCGTTAGAGTGCAGAAATTGAGTTGCAATGAAGAGATCACTGCTTTCATGCAATCAACAACATGTCTGTGATAGGCTACAATGTTCTAATGGCATAGATATAAATGTAATGCAACACTTTTCACGATTAGTTAACCTTGAGAGCTGTAATAGTAAGAACGTGCTAAAAGTTTTCTAGAGAGTAATACTAGTAATAAAAGATGTTAGCCAATCACACGCCCCTTAAAACAGAGCATTCAAATAAGAGGGCTAAAATCAGAGTAGGAAAAATAATTTGATGTAAAAAGCATACTGACATTATAAGTGCCCCCTATGAAACATTATAAAACAATAAAACAACACAGTTCATGACCTCTTTAATTATTTTTTTTTTCATTATTAATACATTGTCACATTAGCAACATTTTGGCAAAATTGTAAGCAGTGTAGTGATGTATGAAGCACAGCTGTCTTGACTGTAAAGTTGACCTTTGATGACTATGTAAATAAAGTTAGATTGCACTGCAGTGCAAGTGAATTTTGGCTCAGCCTGGAGTAATGTTTTGCATGGAGCTGTACACACAAATCGCTGAATGATTACTTCGTTTCTGAACTGTTTACTGTGATCATTTTTTTTAGCTACAGCGTACACTTACATTTATGATCTCTAAAAATAGACTACACAAATGACATTTCGAAGTAAACAGATGAATAACCTATGAGCTTCTGTTGTCAGAAATGTTGCAGATGAGGCTATTTCTGCTCAAGAGAGCAGCATTTGTGTCCCTGTGTGGGAATTCTCAAGGAGTTCCCTTTCTGTCTCTTCCCCTCTCTCCCTAACCCCTGACACCCCCACCCCTGGTTGTGAGGCTTCACAGAGGATGGTCTCCAGTTGTGTGGAGTGACTGCATGTTTTTTGCATGCATGACTGCTAATGCTCATGTCTCCTCTGGTTGGTGCCAGCCTCAGGGCATATCAGACTTGCAGTTAAAAGCACATAGATTTCCATGTGGGCTTTGCATTGACTTCACCCAGTACCAGGAGGCAAAGTCAGGGAAAAAAAAAAAAAAAAAACTCTTTTTGTATACATCCCTGGCTTTTACACTTTACTCACAAAATAATTTTATTTACACATTATTTACCCCTTATATTATTATGACAATTTTGTATAATGTGATTCAGAGGTTTTTACTCCATAAACTTTAATCTTAAACATTTTCTTTGCCTGCTGATGAAGTTACTGACACCCTACCATCCACATGATATTTCCTTGTCAACATTATGCACTCTTAAACGTTTTAATCAGGGTTAGAGTTTATAGTACAGCTTTCATTAAGTCTACAGGCCTGTTAAATTCAGCAGTGGCAGAGAGCTCTGTAATAAAATATAGCTATAGACTGGCCTGAAGAATTAAACGGACACAAGTAATTCAGCTCATTTGGGCTTGTGTGTGTGTGCACCACTCAAATCTGATTTAGTGGGGCTGTGTGGGAGTCATTGTAGCGTAGCCTGCATCAAATGTCATGCTACATATTATCTCAATTCACGCAAATGAATGACTCATTGATTCTGGTATGGACCATTCTCCTCTGGGCATTACAGTCTGCGCTAATCACTTCTTTTAAATATTCATCATCTTTGTCAGTCTACCATTCTTGATGATGTTTTGAGAGGTCTCACTGCATTAATAGATTCAAATAAATGAAGGATGCATCATTGTCATCTAAACGTGAAGCGCCATACTCTACCACATAGCTGATATCTCTCAGGTCCCTGTTACCCTTGTCATTTTTATGCATGGTGGTGAAGATGCCAAGCTTTCTCATTATCCTTGTGCTTTTATGCTGAATTATGCATTTAGTGGCTCTGAGATATCAAGCTGGAACACTGTATCGCCTCATCTAAAAGTACTCTGTTGTTTTTGGGTCCAAGAACCTACTGGTCAGCTCTGATGGAGTAAAGGCCCATTCACAACAAGTATGATGACTATAAAATGATAAAGATATTTACATTACATTTAATTATTTAGCAGACACTTTTATCCAAATAGCAGAGTCCACATCACAACTATAACAAGAACAGCACAGAGAAACGATCATTGGAATCGCTTCCAGAATTTTATCCAGTTTGCAAACCTGCCAACATGTACGCATTTTGCGTAGCGGGTACGCATTTTGACCTCAAAGTACGCTGGTACGATTTGTCACTCTAAACTACGCAAAAACCTGGCTCTGTGCACGTGTAGTACTCAAATCAAGAAAAAGAAAAAGAGTTCGACCAAACATAGCATTGGGTTCGTTTCCCCAAATAGCAAGAGGAGATGATTGACAAATGCGTAAGGCGTATCAAGAGACTGCAAATCAACCGCAACACAAAATCCCGCTTAATCTTCCTCCTTCCACTCCCGCCGTCTGACAGTGACTGAATTCTCAAGCGAGACAGTACAGTAGTCACTCATGCACTTTTAACTCCTTAAGGTAAACGGGTGTAAAATGCTCAAGTAATGTTGAACAACAAATCTAAGTAAAATTGAAATCGCTATATGGCTTAGTGGTTATGAAAGTGCTGTGATTTGTGGATGACTGACAAGCGCGAGTCTAGGGAAACAGGCATTTATTTATTTATTCTCAGTGTTGAGAAACATAGCCTAACGTTACATGTGTTGCGTTATTGTGTTAATAATAACTAAAGTACCTAATTATGTTACATAGCCTACTAATTTTGTATGAAAACTAGCACGTTAGTTACTTACGCATTTAAAAGTACCGTTTTCTCAGTGCTGCGCGAGGTCTCTCTCATACACAAACGAAAATTGATGTGCTGGGTTTAAAATTTGTTCTTGCTTGTTCTTTTTTTTTTTCTGTCAGAAAGCATTTTGAATTATCCAACTGTGTTTTTAAGATTCGTTAAATGATGGACGCTACAGTTAACACAACCCCTCGTTATATGTGGGACTCAGCTAACATAAAGACTACTTGATATTCTTGAATAAGCGATTCGTTTTGCTCTTATGGATCCTGTCTATTCATTGTCAACTGTTTTCTATAAATATGTTTGTATTGGCTAACGTTTATTCAGCGAACGTTTTGTCTTGTTTATAATGTGCAGTGATCAAATGCAAAGACAGCATGTTACAAATAGAAACCCTTTTTTCTGTAGGCATCATATTTGGATATTGCAATAATAATTTAAGTATTTTAAATGAATCACATGTAAACTCAATGTTTTTACTGTTTTCTAAGGGTTTCTTAATTTTAGACTAGTTGTCATTACAAAACCTGTCTAAACGACTGTCAGGTTAGTCGTAGTATGTAAATATAGCCTACTTGAAATTGCACACAAAAAAAATATTGTAGTTCATATTAAATAATTGAATGTGATTCACTTGTGGTTGTCAGTTTGTATAAGCACACATTATGCAATGCAATATTAATCATGTATTAAAAAGCAGGTGCTTTTGAGCAGGTGTAGTGAAATTTTTGAATTGGGTCAAATTCAAAAAACTTTAACAGTCAAAATTAGATTTATGAAGGTGTGTGTGTGTGTGTGTGTGTGTGTATTGCATTCTTAAAAATGTGAAACATATGACACCCCCCCCCCCCCCCCCCCCCAATTCTTGGTTTGAACAGGCTGTAATGCTTGTAAAATGTTCAAATGTTGTTAGATTCCATTCTGGACTGATTTGAAGCCACAACATTTTCTTCATATCAGCTGTTAGTCCATATGGACCCACAGTTCTCAGCGGAGATGCGGCGTGGCACGATGAGAGGTGTGGCTACTGCTGAAAGAAAGAAAATCCCTCATGTGGTTCTCTTAAGGCCGTGACACACCAAGCTGACGTAAAGAACTAGCAGCGACAAAAGCTGACTGTGTTGTCACCTTGTGTCAGCTGCATCTTGGCCAAAAAGCTGTGCTTAAACACACCACAAAGACTACAGGCGACTATCAGATAGTATGTGCGTCCTGCTCCTGCTTCTAATTAAATAACTTTCTATATATCAGTAGCTATCAATTAATATTCCTCAGTCACTTAAGACATAACCAACAGAGGATATTAGCCAAATATTTTACTAAATGTGACTGTACAAGCGCATTGACGTAGAACAGTGGTTCCCAACCTTTTTTACGCCAAGGCCTACCTCCTCTCCGAATCAATACACAATTATTCACAAAAACATTTGTATTTTGGTGTTATTACTTTTCAACCCCATGTTATTATTTCTTTAAAAAATGTTTTGCAAACTTTGCAGACATTCTTTACAACTTAAAAGTAATTACTCTGCTCAGTAATACAGTAACTTAAATAAGCACAAGTCAACCTGCAATACAAAATAAGATAGATACCAGGGAGATACCAAAGGACTGAATTTAGAAACTATGCGGATCCATTCAAAATTATTGACATATAACACCACTGATCCTCTCAAACTTCTCCAAAACACGCTAGTTCGGCAAACATCCGTTATAAAACACTCACAGTACATTAATTTTGACAACTACGTGAATGTATTGAAATGTGTTCATGCAGAAATACAATGTTATAGCGATCAGTGAGTCCAGAGCGCACATGCATGGTTTGTTTGCGCATCAATAATTGCGGACTTGCGCATGCCTATACGACTCCTGTATGTCACTGTAATCGTCTTTATCTTCATTACAACCGTAATCCATCAAAACCTTTTTTAGCGACACAGGTTTTCTTTTTTCAACTGAGAGAGTTTGCGTTTTGAGCCTCCGTTCAATCTCTATTTCACAGCAGCACGATGAGAAACAGACTGGGCTGAACCGAAACAATCACAGAATAGCCTACGTACGAGAGAGGTGGTGCCTTGTTTTAAATGTATTTTATTAATTAATTTAATTTATTAAATGTAACGTATTAATAATTAAATTAAATGAATTATATTAATATATTAATAATTTATCTCGCGGCCCACCTGGAGAATCACTGAGGCCCCCTAGTGGGCTGCGGCCCACAGGTTGGGAACCACTGACGTAGAAAAAGTACTCAATTTGCATGGTGTTTGAGAGTTTGCTTTCTGTGCGTACACTTGGGTGTATGCCCACAGAAAACTCTCAGACTGAATGTTAGTACCAAATTAAGTTCTCTTTCATGTCTCTTGTGCTTGAATGTTTAAATTGACAAGACTTGTGCAAATGATAAACTTTTGTGATGCAATCGAGCATCTTTCACGCTGACCCCGGGCCATTGGGCTGTTCTTATTGTTGAGCCCTGATGGTAATACCTCTGATTAATGTATTTTTTAGACGTTGATCCCTATCCATTGTCTCCTAAGATCTCTTTTAGCTTTTTATATTTTCCACTTTTTGTTTTACAAGATTTTCCACCAAGGTTTTGTCTGCATCTATGAAATGAATACAGTAGTGCATAAAGTAATTCTACAAATGCTGTGTCCCACTAAATAAAAAGTGAATCACAGTAACACAGTCATATGTTCAGAGACTGTTTAAGACCCCATGAAATCAAATTTGAACTTGATTGGCTTTTAGACCATGTCTATTATCTTTGAGAACATTTATATGAGTAAATGTCAACTCCTCAAAGCTGACAAAAAAACTTTTTGCAGTCTCAAATATTATAAAAAATACTTTCAACACACTTTGAACAACCCATTCAGTAATGATAGTGCTTAGGTTTCATGAACCTCATGTGCAGAATATTTGCTTAATTTCAAAATTGCCATGACTGAAATTAATAACTTTTTTAAACTACATGCAAATAATCATATCTACTCTTTGTATGTTTCTTCCAGATCTGGGGCCTGATGTATAAACATTGCGTACGCATTGACATTTCCTATGCACATATTGGGATTTATAAAAAATAAACCTAGCGTAAAAAATAAGTGTGCACTGTCCATGCGGCGTGAACACATGGATCGTTATCATGTGCAGACAGCCTTGTATGATGAACGCAAGAGCGTAGAGCTATTTAACTAGCTCGGTGCAAGGGAAGTGCTAATTCATCATTAAAATTATGCTTGGATCAGTATTGAGCTACATAAAAATGAATCAAAGTTCCAATGAATAATGCAGTAATAAAGTAGTGTTTATAAGCGCAGCACTTTGTTTACAGAGGTAACCGTGTAAAACAGTATATTTCAGCTGTTCCATAAGCACCATCTACTGTAAGATATTAAAATTGCAATTTTATTCAGCGTGTCTGCTGTCTTCAGTCCAATGTGAATATATATATATATATATATATATATATATATATATATATATATGTATATTTTTATTTATTTATTTATTTTTTTACACAGCTTACATGCAGTTTTGTAAATGTGCTTTCAAAAAATATAGAATAAAAATAAGGTATCTAGAATATTATATATAATCATATAATCATATTTTAAATATGTATTATCATTTATAATTTCGACTCATCCCTTTTCTCAAATGGTTTAAAGGCTGAAAGTTAGATTTTTATAAATACTTATATATACAGTATATACTTATAAATGGGATAAACTGCAACTCGCAATTTGGCGGAATAATTCCTGTCTTCTATGTAAAAGAGCCAATTGCTGAGATTGCAGATCTTTTAATTTGTAATAATATTTAGCAATATTACTGTTTTTACTGATTAAATAATTGCAGCCTTGGTGAGCATAAAGACTTCTTTTAAAAACATTAAAATTTGTAATGTTTCCAAACTTGACAGGTCTTGTATTTTTTTTTTTTAACTTTCTTTTGTCAAAACTTGTTTTATTTAGACTGTAAAGTTGTTTAAAAAGTTTTTTTGGTCAATCACTGTGCCAACCATCCCCCCGCCCCATATTTATAATTATACATAAACATACTGTCACACTTGGTAGAAATCAAGGAGAGGTGTAGGATCTAATCGCAAGCAGTATAAGGTTTAATGATAAAAACTCTTTACAGTGAACAAAAACACTCTTCACTACGAAACAGAACAAAACAACTGGGTATACACAACAGAGAACTGACAAAGAACAGACTGAAACACAGGGCTTAAATACACTGAACAAACAAAGGAACTAATAAACTAGACACACCTGAACATAACTAACTCAATCAGTAACCATAGAGACCAACAGGGAGAACGGAGGAATACTGGACTAATTAACTAAACACAGGTGAACTCAAACACTAATCAAAACAGAAACCATGGATACAAACAAGATAATAACAATAACTAACATAGAAATAGTGCAGAACCCTAAAATTCTGAAGCAGCGTCGAAGACTCTGTGGGAACCTCAATACCCACGCCTCCATAGTACCAAGTACCTGTCTATGTGAAATTGTGCGAGCACACTGGACCCCGAAGTAAAGGCCAGATCTAGGTTATAAAACCCCACAAACGTGTGCAACGAGGACCAACCTGCCACATCACAAACTTCTTGGAGGGAAACTCCTGACAAGAAGGCTTTAGAAGCAGCCATACTCCTGGTTGAGTGGGCCCGGACCACCAAAGGTGAAGGCTGGCCGGCCGACTCGTAAACAAGTGTTATAGCCTCGTCTATCGATTTGCTCATCGTCTGCTTAGATGCAGGGTACCCTTTCTTGAGAGACCCTAAACACACAAATAACTGGTTTTCAGTCTTACGCCACAGGGCAGCACTGTGGACATATGCATCTAATGCCCTGTCTGGGAAAAAAATTTCTCCTGGTCTGCATTATTAAACGGTGGAGGGCAAAGCCTTAAAGTGCCACGAAGGAAACGAGTTACCCATGGGTGTCTCCCAACAGACATACCACCCAAAGGAGTGTGGTAAGCAGCTATGGCCGCCACATCCACCTTTAAGGTGGATGGGGATAACCCTGCAGAGAATTGCTCTTGCAGGAACTCGAGTACTGTAACAGTTGGGCAGTTAGCTGGGTCCAGCAGGCGACTCCCACACTATGAAGTGAAAACTCTCCACTTCAGGACCGTTTCCTCGTGGAGCGAGCTCTGGAATGGAGTATGATCTCAACAACCTTGGTTGACAGACCCAAATCTATGAGCTAGGCCCCCTCAGAGGCCAAGCCCACAGTTTCCATAACTCCAGCTGGGGGTGAAGGAATGAGCCCCCCTCCTGAGAGAGAAGGTCCCACCTGACCGGAAACTCTCAAGGAGAGTTGCCGAGGAGAGCCACTAGGTCCGAGAACCACGCTCGGCCCAGCCAGAACGGGGCTACTAGCAGAAGACAGACCCCGTCCTGATGTACTCTCTACAGAACTCCTGGGAGCAGAGCAAGGGCCCTAGGGCCCACAAGAGGATCTTTCGTGCCAATTTGCATAATGGCGTGAGTGCAGACCCCCTTGATGATTTATATATGAGACCACCGATGTTTTGTCCATGCGGACCAACACATGGTGGCCCCTCAGGTCTGGGAGGAAGTGTTTAAGTACACAGCCATCATCTCCAAGTGGTTTATGTGCCAGGAAAGAAGAGGCCCCCCCACAGACCCTGAGCTGAGAAGACCACTCATGACCACGTGACGGCAAGGAGCTCCCAACACTGGCCCTTGGGAAAGTTTCCCCTCAGGGAGAACACCTTGGTTTTGAGACACCAACGCCGGGGTCTCATGTACAGCAGGCTAAAAGGTATCACGTTGGACGCAGCTGCCATCAGACCCAAAAGTCTCTGAAACTGTTTGACAGTGAACGACTGGCCTAGCTTTAACTTGTTTACGGCGAGAATTGCTTTGGAACAAAGAAGTACCAGCTGTAAAACCCTGACTTCCTGCTGGGAGGAGGAACCTGTTCTATAGCCTCCTTTTGCAGAAGTGCCTTTACTTCCTGTTCCAGAGCCTGCTCAGGGCTTACCACTGTGGATAAGACCTTGTTGAATCTGGGTGGATGAGACCCCTGAATTCCATATCCTTTTTCTTTTCTTTTTTTTCTTCTTTTTTTTTACTGTCTGCAGGACCCATTGAGATATATTCGGCAGAAGTTTCCACGCTGCCAAAAAATTCTACTAAGGGAACCAGTCTCTTGACGTTTTTCTTGAGACCCTCCTCCGGGGGAGCAAACATCCCAGTGCCGCTACGTTTCCAGGTGGACACTGAGATATATGCTCGCTGATGACCACTGCACCCTGAAGCACACAAGGAAAGGGCATGAAGCACTCGGCACATGCCCTTACCATAAACGTGGATTTTAGAAAGGGCACGAAGCACTCGGCACATGCCCTTACCATAAACATGGATTTTAGAAAAGGCACAAAGCACTTAGCACGTGCTCTCACCATAAGAATGGATTATTTGATTTAATTTCTCAAAATTAAATGCAACCAATAAACAATCAGACAAGTATACACAGTCTGAATAATGACAGGCTAAATATTCATATTAGAGTCTAAAATACAAAAAGAATCATAAAATCATGGCTTTCAAACACATAATTGGTTTGCCTCTGCATTAAAAATAAATTACGGGCCCATAATCTACGCATTGCCTCAGCAAACATGAGATCCGAGCCATAGATTCTTATTGCAGACCCATAATCTACATGTTGCCTCGGCATATGCGAGATCCAAGCCAATGCAAGGCTTTCTTCCCTTGAGAGGAAAGCCAACAGGAGCGGGGCTAAAAACTCCCGATAGTGCATTGTTACATGTTGGGAAATTTTATGAATGAACAGTGTCAGCCCACACAAGAGCTGACATGAATGTCCTGCTCCCAAACAAACAACACTTTAATCGTGTGTATCCCACTCGTAATGTAGTGAGAGCAGGGAGGGACACGATTCAAAAGGCTGTTTGCTCGCCATTAAACTCCTGTCTGATAATTAATATATGCTTGTGACAAACAACAATAAATAGACAGAGACAATTTCACACATAGCGCTTGCTAAAGGTACAGAAGCTAGTGGTGTTTGGTTTGGGTGTGCTTTATATTTTCCTGGTCATGATGTCAACCGCCTATGACGTTCCGTCACGCCATTGGACTGATTTCACATGTGCTTCATGACACAATCATGCATAGGCGTTCACACAGCGTCTTCAACGCAGCGTGAGTTTCCTTGAAAGGGAACTTTTTGTTTTTGTGCGTACACAAAATATTTCTCCTTAATGTCATGATGTAATTTTGGTTTGTTCATATAATGTTTCAGCAATTAAAAATACAATATCAGCCTGTTGGGACTAAGGGGATGGGGATAAGGAAGCTTTCCTTTGCTTTGTTTGCCAGAGGACTGTTGTTTGTATCATGGGAGTTTGAATGGGAAGGAGCCAGGACTCCTCTCATGTGACCTGTTCAGTGCAGATGCTGGCACCTCCACAGAGACTACTTCAGTGTCTTTACTGCTCTTAGATCTGCTTACAAACAGATTCATTGTGAGAATAGTCATGGGATCTGTTGCTCCATATCAGACGTGCCCCACAGTCAACAGCAATAGGGATTATAGGGTTATTATTTTTCATTGGTTTGTGTGTGTATGTTTTACCAGTTCAAATTTAGAAAGAGTCAATTGTTTATTCACTCTAAACCATTCATTTGTGACATAAGACTCTTTTTCACCAACTTGTATTTGCAGAATCATTCTGTTCCAGGCCAGTTGGCATGTTTATGTTTCTTTTTCCACTGTGGTGATACAAAATCAGGATTAGAATGTGCACACATGAGCTGGCAACTTGCACTGTGGAGGATGATCTTGTCATCTGGGCTGGGCCCGATTTGAAATTGAACTGTACTGGACCATGTTAAGATGGGAATGTAACTGGAACTGTTACCCACTGTGCTAAGAGTACTTGGAAAATCGCTTTTAAGTCAGGGCTCTGCATTGTGACCATTTCAGTTGCATTTGTGACTGAAAATTACTGTGTGCGACTGTGAGAAGATATTTAGGGGCACTGATGTTGTAACGCAGAGTTGAAATGTTGTTGCCCAGAGAGAAAAACAAATGTGTAGAGCTCGAGGAAATGATGCACGTGAGGTGAGAGCTGGCGTATTTTCCCCGGGTTTAATAAAATGACTTCTACATAGTCACACTTGTCCACATACATGAAAAGGATACAAATAAACATTCAACTTAGGTCACAAATAGAAAAAGTCGATAGAGCGGTTATCTCTTCTCCTGCTCACCGTTCACATTCTCTTACAGATGCGTACACTCTATGCACATGCGCAGTTCACATTCTACCTCAAATTACTGTAAATGCTCTAAGTGACCATTACAATGTGAGTGATCTGTTTGAAGCTCATGAATAGTAGTATAATACAATTGGAATTAAATCAACATCTCCCAAAATGCATCTACACTGCACAACAGTAATTTAGCACTGTGATCACCTGGTTTTCATGCCGTCTGTCAACAGAGCAAGAAATAAAAAAGTTACGTGTGATGGAAAACACTTCAGAGATTGTAATTATGTTTGTGAAACAGGTTAACATGAGCTACTGCTGTTTGTTTTCTGGTAAATAAACTGAAAATATTACGTTTGGATTATCTTGTTGCAAAAATGACTTTAATATATGTAAAATAGTTAAGCAATGTCACACAAGCAACAGTACAACAATAGTTCACTTCTTCTGAACTTTTTTGATTGCTTCACTCATAACATTTAACCTACCCATCGACCCACAGAATCTGTCGAGATTGTCTGCTTGTAAATGTAAGCGCAGCATGCTGGACACCATATAATGAGAAAACCGAGAAATCTTGTACCCCAAGTTACAGTGACCGTGTTATCAGTGTGTTATCAGTATTCATTTGCTTCTCTCTCCTGGTTTTAAATGGCATAACATAGTACTAAAAATCAAATCAATGTATAAAATTAATTGACGTTAAAGGAGAAGAAAGGCGTGTCCTACATCTCATGAAGGTGCGCTTGTGTGATTGTACGTAATGCGCTTGCAACAGCAAAAAGTAGAGCAGATCAACTACTTTTTCTTCTTAGTTAGAATCTCTTGTATCATCTGATAAAACATGCTAAAGCAGAGATAATAGTAGAGTGTATGCAGATACAAACTCACAGCATTAGATTCATGAGCTATAGATTTAGTCCACAGGGTGGAGCTGTGTGCATTTATTTCAGGCTTCCCGAAGAAAACACTTTTCTGCCCACCACTGCAACAGTTTCAGGTGGAGGTTTGCAATTATGACAAATCATTGATTAGGTTGGTGATATGTCTTACACACCTTTAAAAAAAAAAAGAAAAAAAAAAAAAAAAGAACCTGATTAAAAATAAATTGCTTTGAATAAAAGTTTAATTATTAAGTCACCATTATTTATATAGCGCTTTTTACAATGTAGATTGTGTCAAAGCAGCTTTACAGTGATAACTGGTACATTATTTTGGCTGCACAAATTAAGCCCGTTGTGTCACATTGTTGGGTTAGTGGTGAGAATTGTGCTAAATTAAGTTTCACAGGAAGTGCTTACATGCTCATTAGAGGCTGAAACCATGAAATGATTTAGTGTAATTGTTTGTAATGAAGCAGACCCCCCTGGAACAGTCTGAACAATCTTGACCACAGCCCAAATGT
This sequence comes from Elopichthys bambusa, assembly GCA_037101425.1. Lineage (NCBI taxonomy): Eukaryota > Metazoa > Chordata > Actinopteri > Cypriniformes > Xenocyprididae > Elopichthys > Elopichthys bambusa. Next base: position 22,633,962 of record CM074437.1, on the reverse strand, counting down.
TCTTTTAAGAAAAATAACTGTATGTGCCAGAATACCCAGCTTTACTTTGATTCATAGCTGAAATTATGAGTAGCTTGTTAGCCACCACAGCTTACCCAAATAAAATTATAATATCAATTGTTATGGTCAGTTCAAAATACAAGCTCTTATTTCAGGGATTTAGGTGGTGCTTTTTCCATCAAATATACTTAAAGAAATCGATAAACCGTAGAGTGCCACAGACGAGAACATTACATTTTCAGACTTTGTCAGATCAAGTTGATCTCTAGTAATTTTCATTTCTTCACAGTTGTTCCCTCTGTTCTGTCAGAAACCTCTGACCACACAGATCCACCCATCAGAAATGCTCTGATTCATGTAAATCAACTAAATCGGCTCACAGAGTCAGAGACTGAGATCTTCTAGAGCAGCCAGTACTAAATTAAACTGAAGTTTGGATTGTCATTAATAATTAGAGAAAAACAACACAACTCTTCAATCCTCCCTTTCCCCCCTCATACTCGTGATTTCCCAGTAATAAGTAATGACAATTATCGAGAAATTCTGTATGTTGCCACAGAAATAGCATTCTAAAATAAGTGACTAATAATAAGTCTTAATTATTTTCATATTTTTGTGCTGCCGGTCCTAAGTGTCTCTCCGTGATGCAGCATACAAGCATTCCGGTGATCGGTAGCCCTGAATGGAGTTTGCCAGCATTAGTTGTGTTGCACGCTGAGTGACGCATACATATAAAGAGAACAGCAGAATCTGAGTCACACACGGACAGTGAGGCACACCGACAGCTGAAGTAACATATCATGAGAGTAATTGATGCTATTGGCTTGGAGCCCTTTGACGTTTGCACAAAATGTAAATACATTAAGAGAAGAAACTCAATATCTTAGCGAAATTGCACAACAAAACGTGCTGTTTTTTATTACAATATTATTTTGCGTTGAATTTATTCTAAGATTTCTGCGCTGACAGATTATTGCACATGTATGCGCACGTTGCTTACGAACATGATCTCATTAGCTGTAAGGATTAGATTAGTGTGTATGGCAGTATTTTGCTACATCCCTCTTAGCTTGACTGCTGATTTAAAATGTTCCTGAAGCAAAGTCAAAGCCTGATCTTTGTCATTGCAGACCCTCCCCCACATTACTGCCCCTTTTTGGCCAATGACCCGAGGGGTTTGTCCTGTGTGACCGTTCCACGGACATCATAATCAAACCTTATACAATGGAAAAACAGACTAGAGTAAAGCATAAGAAGTTCTCTGTATGACCCTGTCATGGACCACTTTCTCCTTCGTATGGATTCCTTCAAGAAATGGCACCATTCTCAGAAGGTCACAGCCAGACTGTCCAGTCAGCTGCCAATGACATTCTGTCGTCTTATTGGCCAGGCTCCGAGCTCCCCCTCCCCCTGCCCCTTTTCTCTCCTCCGTGTAAACGTGCAGGAAGTCACTCCATTATTGCTCCTCCTCCTCCACGCGAGGCTGTGCTCCCTGAGGATGTTCATTTGCTGTTCCTCTATCTCACTGATAACCGCTTTAGCTTTTTTCCTTCCCCTCAATGTATTGGGTGACGTAGAGCACCCACGCTATGGATGAGACAGAGAGAGACTCAACCCAACTCCTGTCTGACGGAGCCCATGTGACAAACCCCACGCTCTGCAACAGCTTTACCGTTCCCTCCCTCCCTCCCTCCCCTTACATCTCTCCTCCTCTTCCCTCATTCTCTTCACAACTCACTGCGTTGTGTTCACTGTGGCGTTCTTCACCTTTCTTTTGGGAAAGAGGTGGTTGTCTGGTGTCTTGTGTGATGGAGAAGATTTAACCAGAAGAGCCGAAAGCTGTACTTCACGCATGAACGCACTCTCTTGCACACGGCATGGCTCCAGCGAGGCCTCTGTGTAAACATCTACTCTGTGACTGACAGCTGTGAGGTCGTTGGTCAAAAAGGAGAAGGAAGGACCGTGGAAGACCGGTAGGAAGGTGGAGAGACGGATTCTTCATTGCAAGCAAGTGAAGCAGAAGAAGAAAGGCACTAAGAAAACAGCGGAAGACTGGAACAGTGGTGACGGAGAGGGGGGCGTGTGGAAAACTCGCTGGATGAAGGGAGCAGACTGGCTGTCCCTTCCCTGGTGTGATGGAGTGAGACGAGGAATGAGGGTGGATGGTGAGAGCGGGCAGCAGCAGCAGCAGTGGAGGGGCAGGAGGAGGAGGAGGTGCGGGGGGAGGTGGTGGAGCAGGAGGTGGCCGGAGAGGCAGGAGCAAGTATCGCTTGCGGAGGCGAGTTTCTGGCTCTTCGCTGGCCGAGCGGCTCAGCTGCCATAGCAGCGAGAAAATGTCACCCAGCATCAGGAAGTTGGACTGTTTCTCGCCCATGCTGTGCCACTGCAAAGTGGCCTGTACGAATAGCACCATCTCGCTCATGTTTGGATGCAAGGTGGGTGGCGGAGCTCTCTGCTCTGTTTCTCAGGTTTGCTTTATGTCAGAGATAGAGGACAGACTGTGAAAATCTGTCCAGCATGTGCACCCAGGTGTAGCCAAGTGTTGCTGCCAAAATTTTCTTCTGTACAGCTGCCAGAAAGATCAAAGGAGAGGAAGTCTGAACTCTAAGGCACATACAACTTGGTGAGATAAGAGTTGTCTTAAAGATCCAGCATACACCAAAGTAGAGATATTCCCATGGAGAGCTGACACGAAACATGTCCACGGACTTCTTTTTTTCCCCAAGATTTAGGTAGAAATCTATATGAACAGGGAATTTACAAAGATTAGGTTCTCTCTTTTAGATTTTATTTTGGTTATTATAATTATTTATTTTATTGTTTTAATTATTTATTTATTTATATCTTAAAAATATATTAGCTAGTAGTAGGATAGTAGTATAGAAGTGTAGGTAGGAGAAGTGGGATCAGGGCATGACCTGGGTCTCTGTGAGCCAACATATATGTATACATAGATGTATACCTTTTTGTCTTCACTAGTTTATATTAACATAAACTTATAAAACCTGTATGCATAAGAATGAATAAATAAACAAATAAAACAATGATCAAATTTTATTTAAAATAGTTTTAGATGTACAATGTAACAACACGACTTTTAGAATGTATTTTATGTTAACTTCTAGCATGTTTAGAAGTGCTTGACTGCTGGTATGAAGACTTTCAGTGCATAAGTCAGGGGTGTCTTTCCTCTATTCACAGCTTTTCTCTTTTAATCAGTCATTGGCTTATCTCTGCTCTGACTGGAGTTAACACTCTGCTCTCCAGTAATCACTCTCTGTACACTGATGGAGATTGCACACATTTCATTGTATTAGCTCAGGGTAAAGCCTGCTTGTGCTTAATAAGAGCGTCACAGTAATGCGTTAGCTCTGGCATTACCAGAGCACAAGAACCTCCTGATCAAACACTTACAGAATTTCATGTATGGAACATCTCAATTTTTATACTGAATTATACAGTATAGCATGATCGTGAAATTGTAGGTAACTACAAAAATGTTTAAGAGTCTATGACTGGATCATTATTGCTGTGATTATGTTTCTAGCATGTTATATGTTTGGGAACAGTTCTTTTAACCCTAACTGATGGAATGTGTAGCTTTTAATTTCTTGAACAACCGTATCATGGCCATATTCCATGCATCAAAAAATATATTGTATGCGCTCCAAAAGATAACCAGTCCGTTCTCAGGTGCATAAATCAAGAAAAGTTCTATCAGCCAAAAAAACCCCAAAATTGTCTGCACACTAAAAGACATAAAATTAGACCTATTAGACATATTCCAGGATGGCAATGTCAGTATTCAACAGGCTCAAATTGTGAAAGAATGGATGGGAGGGAGCATAAAGAATCATTTTCACACAAGAATTTGCACTTCTGAGTCCAGACCTTAAATTCATTGAAAGTCTTTGGGGATGTGCTGGAGTACAGAGCTCTCGACTTTACAAGATCTTGACAAAAAATTGTAAATGTTGTGATGTTATTTCCATCAAGAGGTGCATCAATTTTTGGTCAAGATCTTTTGAGAATCTTTTGAGAATTTAAGAAATATTGACCTCTGGCATGTTTACTGCCTGTATGGTGCCGTATGGCGTCTCATGCCACCTCGAACCATGGCATTAACTTCTCAAATCCTTGATGCACAGCCCATTGGATTACATTCCATCTGCTCTGCTCGTGATTGACATTCAGTTGGAAATCCTTTGTCAATTGTTATAAAATTCTTGAGGTGCAAACCTCAACATACTACAAGATCATTGTAAACTTTTATTACAAGAACCTCTCCATAATTAAACTGACCATGCCAAAATTGTTTCAATCTCAGCCATTCCTGAAATTTCTAAATGTAATATAAAAATTACATTTAAAAAAACATACAAAGGAGATTAGTGCAACATGTCAGCATATATGATTAGTCCTTTCTACAGACAATCAGAAGTTCTTACACTTTTTCTGGATGAAGGAAAATTTGACATTCCCACTTGGAGAATTTAAGTACTTGTAAATATTCTGTTGGTTCAAACATGGAAAGGGTGTTTTTAAGTCATCTGTAAGCAATGACTGTTTAAAACAACTTAAAGCATTTATCTGATTAGACTAGAGGGGAAAACGGCACTGTGACAGTGATGTATGAGGGAGCCTATGCTGGCTGTGCGACTGCTGCTTGTGTAAATACTAATTTCTTAGTCAATCGTCCTTTGTTCCAGAACAAGCTGGCTGAATATACAGCTTCTATTTTTAGTTTCTTAACAAACATGGGAGGTTATGATGGCTTTGGTAGGCTTCCTTTCTCGTTTGCTCTCTGTTTCTGCAGGATCCATTGATTTTAATAATGACGAGTCGGATTATATATTCCGATTTGTCAGCAGCACAACACAGTTAACCCAGAGGTACACGTACACTTTTCACCAGCTCCATCTCTGTGTGCTGTAGAGTCCAGTTTCTTCGGTCTACTGCTCACAAAATTCTCCTTGCAATCTTTGCCTTTAAAAAGCCTTGCTTGATACAGGCTGGCACATTCAGCACATCTCAGATTAAACTAGAATGATCCAAACTAGCCGTTTCTCTGTACTTAAATGTAATTTTCTTGATGACAGGAAGGGCAGCATATGAAAGAGTAGTGGAGAAGCTCATGCTGCTCACTGGATTGCCAGATTGACAGCACAATTTTAACATCTGATCACACAGATGAGATAATTGCCCAAATGCCATGTCATGTGACCCCAGATTTTGTTGTTAGAACCGTTTCCGATGATTGTCCTTTAGGACTGGAGTCGATGGCTTGTGTGTGGATTTAGTTACAGGCAATGTAAAGCATCGCTTTAAAGCATTACCATTCGGTCACCCTGTAATAATAGTAGGATGGCACTTCTCTTGCTGGTTTATGCGTTTACAGATGTAGAGCTGAGGCTCATTATGAAATTGTTACAAGAAATTATACATTCAAACATGTATATTTAGTTGTAGCTCCTGGTTATGTGCATTTATAGTGGTATTTATTCCCCTTATCGGTACTGGGTGCTTCCCTATATTATTAAGGAGAAAATAAGAGTCTGTTTACTAGAATTTTTTTCATCCTTATCCTTAAGGATAAGCTTATGTTCTAGTGAGTGGGATGTTGACTGTGTAATTTTGACAAGACCTCTGAGGCACATGTGAACTAGTTCTTACACTAACTGCTAACATCACTTTCTTCAGAGATTGCAAGCTAAAAAAATGATGCAAAGAAAAAGAAACAAAGTTATTTGTCTATATTTCTTTATAAACTTTTCTCACAGATTTTTAAGAACCTTAAAATGGTTAAAAAATAATTTATCTTTGAATCATACATCACAGCTTGTGTTCTGGAAAAAAACAACACACACATTATAATAAGAATACTGAAATATAAACCATTTGAAATGTGTATATATACGGACAATTTATACATAATAAATGTACATAATATATTATGACCCTGTGAGCAGTCCATTAACAAACTTTTTTTTTTATTGATTTATTTATTATTTAAAGCTCAGGTCGGATACCGGAATCATTGTGTCAAATCGCAAAATACGTTTGAGAAACTTAAATTTACCTAACCTCTTTAAGGACATTGAGTATCATCCAAATAGAATATTTCCTATTTTCTTTTTGTTTTAAACTTATTTTCCTGCTAGACTTTTTTTTAGTTTTTTACTAGAACAGAATAACATGATTGTTCTTTAGTTCAGTTGTTATTAATTTAGTTGTTTTTAGTAGTGTTTGCTAAGGCAAGCATCAGTATGTTTGCTCAAGGTTATTGATTACACAATCCTAAGTATTAAAAATAGGCACAAAACTTGTGTTAGTGCCATGTTAATAAACGGTAATTCAAAAGTTGTTTTTTTATGTTTCTTCTCATCATATTTAAACTTGTGGGTAAAACATTTCTTCTTAATGACAAATTTCAGTATAAAGCAGGTTATTGCAGTGTGTGTTCTCTTTTGAAGCTGTGAATGTTGGCACAGTGTGCAGAGGTGGAAACTGGAATCAAAAACTGGAGTCGGTTTGGATTCCAGTCTTCAGTGGTGAAGTATCAGGTGTATCCCAGGAAAGCTCCAGATTGAATAGTGAGCTGCCTACCTCAGTTACAGAGGACCATGACTCAATAGTGAGTGGTTGTGGTTGCCAGGAGATCCTCCTCCTCATGTGCTCATCAGGGAAGACTGTGAGCTCTCCTCTTCTATAATGTGCTTCCTCCCACATGCTCTACACACTGAACACCTACAAATCAATCTTAATGATAGCAATTCTTTATGCCGGTCTCGTTGATATTTCCATTTATGGTTGTTTAGAGAGAATTGCGTAACATGGCAGTATTGTTAGGGAAAGACGAAAAAGGCTTAGTCTCAGTGTATTGTGTAATTAGCTCACTCACTGTCAGTTCAACAAAACGCAGCAGTTATAGGTAGTTTAGTAGTGTTTAGAGGGACTGTTTCCATCCAAAATAACTCAATATGTTGCTGCCAATTTATAATTATATTGGTAATTTACAAAATGTTACCTTTTTGGATACTACTGTAATCTTAAAAGTACTGTTTACTCAACAAGCACAATAAAGTCCTTTCTAACTCATCAAAGACCCCATTCCTAAAATATGAAGACAGCTGTATATTTGAATGCATACAAATTAATTCGTACTGTATGAGAAAAAAATGCAAAGCATGAAAACATAGAGATGTTAAGTAATGTTGCATAAAGATGTGAAATATGAAAAATGTTCTAAAATTAAATAATTGACTTTTTTATTGTTACAGTGTACTGAAACCAAAGCACATGGTTTAAATATTTTTAATACAAAATGTATAAAGATAAAGAGAAACATGTTCACTCAGTTCAAATTTATTTCTATAAGCACATTTGGTTTTTATTTCTTACTGTTAAATGTTAGGGATATCAGTAGTATAATATTAATTTCAATAAAGGAAAATTAATCTCATCATTTATGACCAGTCTTTAGAAATCAGAACAAAACAGTTAAAATATTGAAATTCAATAAATGTGTTGCAGTATTTACATATAGTACATTTCATTAAATATTTAATATATACGTTTTTTTGATGGTTTGATGCATTTCTGACTGAAACAAGTCAGGGTAGGCCACAGTTGTATTAAAAATTAAAATCTAATAAATTCCTCCTTTAGATTTAATATAAAACTGTTACTATAGAAAAAACAGTTGTTTGAAAAGCTTGTAAATGTAATTTATGTTGGTGTATGGCGCTGACGTTATCTTTTCTACTCGTCAGTGCTGTTTAGAAACTGTTTAACCATAAGATATGTTTTATCTCCTCCGTAACGCTTTAAAATTCAGCCTTCTGTCTGTAATTCAATTGGGGTGGATACGTTTTGTATTCTTTGCCAACTTGTGTATGATCCACTCTGTGCTATCCTGTCTTTTGACTGAAGCACATCGAGTGTGCGCTGTGGAGGTTAGTGTGACTTCATTCACCCTGCTTTAAAACGCAATATTTACACAGTCTGTGTCGTTCACTATTCACCATATAGAAAATAGTAAATGTGTAAAACAAGTGACCGATTTTAGATGCAGCTTTTGTATTTTTTTCAGTGTAGGGGCGGGTGACTTCAGATTCTAGAGAGCATTTGATTGGACAGAAAATCTAATCAGAAGTGTAGAATGAAATGTTTTGATCTGTATTGGTAGTAGAGAGAAACTGCAAATTTTGAATGCTTTTAAATGTGAATTTTTTTTTTTTCATTGTTGTAAAGCACAATAGCTTAACACTAGATAACCTTAAGTCTAAATTTATACTAAAAGCTTACATTTTTGATTTCATGGAGCTAAACCCCTTTGTCCTCTTGTGGCCACATGGGGGTCCTTGAACTCCAGTTTGAAAACCTGTTTTATTCTATAACAGCTTCTTATATGTCTGGATACTCTCTCAGGTCTGTGTTGAATATGTAACTGTAATAAATGGACAACACATATTTAATTCTTTCTTGACAAAAAGTCTTTACATGGTATTGAGCATTTAACCATACCTGTACCTGAGGTAGACAGTGATGTATGAGCACATTTTGAACCAATAAGTGATATCAGAATACACTGTTTCGATGATTGTGTTTGAAAGAATATGATGACAACTGTCTGATGGACAGATGATTTTTAATAACCACATGCAATGATTAAGATGTAGAATGATATGTAAGATGGTTATCTAGGTTGACCTCAACGTCCATCATTAAATATATTTTCTGAAACATTGGATGATGCGCACAATTTCCCTTCACTTGCTAAAGGGGAAGTAAACCAAAACACTTTACAGTGTGAATTTCCCATTGCTCTTTCCTGTAATCTAGCTACTGATTATACACCATGCAAAATCATAAAGCTAAGTGGGTGAACCAGTCCAATGAGGCTTATGTCGGCTTTAAATAAGGCTGCTTGAATCACAGGCTTACCCATAGTGAGAAGTAGTCAGTATCTGATAAACCTGTTGCCATAGCAACTGTGTCCATCCTCCGCCTGTGTGGAAACAGCTCATCAGTTACTTTTCTGTGAAAGCATGTATGTATTTTAGAGGGAGGGGAACCCATGCATCATCATGTGAAAGCACTACTGTAGTCCAAGGGAATGGGTTGATAGCAGAGTCCCTCTCAAGAAATGTCTGTTCAATCGGCGGCCATATTTGCAACGCCTCCGTGCAGCTATTTCTGTCATCCAAGACCAAGTCCTATCTTTTTGAATAGGGGAATCCTGAAATCTCCAAAAACTCTTGATACTTAGGCTCTCGCTTAAAAAGTATATTGTGTAATGCTCAATTAAAAATGAGGGAATACAAATCATTTACTTTTTACACTAAAACTGTAAGATTTTGTTTTTCCACCAAACGGTTCTAGTCATATGCAGTGATACTGCACAATATCTAGTGGCACCTTTTTAGAAACACCTTTTTAAAACACAAAAGGAGAAAGTTTTGAAGTATGCTGATGCTGCTCAGTAAATCAGTACAGCACTAGGAATTTTCAAGCTCTAAAAAGGACAAAATGCACAATGAAAAAATCAATACAAACTCTTACTCTATATTTGGCTCTATATTAGGTCTAAGTCATTTTAAGTATCTTTCGATTTCTGAATGCATAGAATAATTAAAAGCTATTCCCTTTTAATTCCCCCTCCACTGCAGCTCTGTAATCTTATGTGTTTTTAGTATATTCCCTTTCAGTCAATAACCAGGATTTCAGGACTAAAGTATCTCAACCATATTCTTTTTTCATGTGTTTTGCACCAACTACATGATTATTAAAATCAACTAAAACAAACATACAGTCTTTTTTTTTTAAACATCCTCCTAATTTCAAATGTATGATTGTCTGGATATGTCTCAGATAGCTTAGCTCTATTACAAAATCTGGACAGATGTCTTGTTGTCTACTGTCTACATAGACAGCTGTTGTAAAGCAACATCCTAACAATCATAGAACTTCATAACTGACTGATTTTGATTGTTTTATATCAGCAGGGTCATTCCTTGTTAAATAAACCAAACTTCCCTGGCTCAAATTTTTTTTGTTAATATTTTTTTCTGTAATAATGTAATAATAATTCTGTAATAATAATCCACTATTTTGTAGAGGGGGTCAAAATGACAATTTCCACCTGAGATTTGGAGCCAGTTTACAGTGTTGTAAAAATGACTTTAGAAAGATGGCAGCATCATTATTTTATTTTTACACAGAGATTGGTAGGTCTATTAGTAAAATCTGTTAACTTAAGCAATATTTGTTGCATTATATGCCAACGATGACAGTTCAGAAATGGTAAAACACACTTCTTGTGCTTCAAGTTTGCATGCCTGTAACTCAAGAAGTATTAAAAATATCCTAATATTCTTTTAGATTCTGGTTCTGAACAAACATTCTTTTTGGTATCTTCATTTGAAAGGCCCCCGATGTTTTAATCGCAGAGATGGAGTAAATTGGTAAATTGTACACATTTTCAGTGGTCAAAAAAACCAAATGTGTGTCACTTTGCATATAGCTGATAGGTGTTTTTTTTATTTATTTATTTTTTATAGAGGAACATCTGAAGAACAAATAATGTTGCAACTAGAAATGCATCTCGTGTTTTTCTGTCATCACAATTGCATAGAATATACCTGTCTGAGTGCCATAAATATTCCTTTTCCAGAGTTTACATGCCTGTAACTCTTATCTTAATATCCTTCTGGATTCTCATTCTTAAACTTTCCTTTTGAAATCTTCATTTTCAAGGCCCTATATAGTTCAGTCCCATATGGGGATCTCAAAGCAGCTCCATGTTCAAATTGTTAAATTTTACCTATTGAGTTACACGGAATGACCTTGCAGAAACTCCACACACAACTCTCCTCAAAGGAGACTTGACTCTATTTCATTTCATACAGTTTGGCATTAGCATGTTGCTAAGCTAACATAATACTTTAAGCATAAAATTATATAGAGTACACACAGACACTGGGTGAAATAATCATTTTTTTAAATTAAACTGAAATATTTTTTTAATATTACATCTCAGTATTGAAATAAATAAGCTAATAGTTTTTTTCTTGTCTGGCATTTTAAAATGATTTTTGGCCATAATACATTTTAGACCTAAATGGTCTCCAGAGGCAGCATAAAATAAAGGGTTAGTTCACCATAAAATGAAAATTATCATTAATTACGCACCCTCATGTCGTTCCAAACTCGTAAGGCTTCCGTTCATCTTCGGAACACAAATAAAACACTTTTTGATGAAATCTCAGAGATCTGTTTCTCCATTTACTGCCTTTGCAACAACTATGAATAGATTTAATTTAGGCTTTTACTTATATGTAAACATTTATCAGCGAACATAAGCAGAATCTGAGCATGAATAGCGCACAAGAACAAACCTCTTCTGGAAGCTCAAATATGCTGCGTAATCAATTGGGTTCATTCTTGCGTGTTACGCAGCACGTTTGAGCTTCCTGAAGAGGATTGTTTTTGTGCGTTATATATATGTTCGGTTTGATCGAGTCTCTTCAGAAAATTTGGACTAAACCGCACGATTAATATGGATTTGTTTTCCGATCTCTTTATGATCTTTTGAAGCGTCAAAGTGGTCTTTACAAAGGCAGTCAATGTAGAGACAGACATCTCTTAGAATTAATCAAAAAGATCTTCATTTGTGTTCTAAAGATGGATGAAAGTCTTACTAGTTTGGAATGACATAAGGGTGAGTAATTAATGACTGAATTTGACAGAATTTTTATTTTGGGGTGAACTAACTCTAAGTTATCTACCTTTTAGAACAACCTTCATATCAGAAGCGAGCTTATGATGGCTTGAAATTCTGCCTCTGTAGGAAGCTCACTTTTTGAAATTGTATTTTTGTGTCTACAATATCAGTGCAAACCAAGAAGTTTTCAAAAGGAAAGCAATATCTTAAAAGTTCTCAAATCTCTTCTCAAGCATTCATCTGGTCACTGTTGTTCTTTGCAGAAATACAGACAACATGATGAAGACACAGGATCTCCACAGGAGCAAAGCTCGCCCCAGTTCACTGATGAGGCTCCTGGGCCAGAGCTGGTCCAAGTGGCCGAGAAGAACCTTTCCCAGATTGAGAACGTGCATGGCTATGTGGCACATGCACATATCTCCCCAATGAAGGTAGGCCTCTGTCTTGGAATCTAGACTTCATGATTGGTTCACCTGTTTTAACATGTGCCATGTTGTTGATCACCTCATTGTCCAAATTCTGCCATGCAGTTTGTTATAACTGTGTGTGCCTCATTCTTTACATACACAAGACACAAACACATTTTAGGTATTAGAATGGCTTCCTCTTCTTGCATTATTACAAGAAAAAAGCCAGACAACCATAGTAATGCTACTGCTTTTATTTTTTTGCCACAAGCGATCAAAATGAATAAATTTGACAAAAGCATACAATGAGGTCAGAATGAAGAAATGTTGGGCAAATAGAATGATTTTGCTAGATTGGCTCTTAATCCACCTATGCACTTGGTTCAGTGGGATTCTCATTATTACTGTACAGAGGCTGACTGGTTCTGATTGCTGAATGGACATTGATCCAAACCACACTGCTAAAGCATATATGAAAGACTGGCATAGTGAACACAAGGTGGGAAGTTTAGTTAATTTTTGAGAAACAGTTATTTCGTTCAAAGAATTGATTCAAAATTCATAATTCAACCATTTTTGTGCATTATTACAAAAATATTTTGATATAATAGTTTAGTATGTTTTCTAAAGGAAAGTTGGCAGGTTCCTATATATCACAAGTTTCTCTTTTTTTGGTGGCTAACATTTTGGTGCAGTTCTAAAATAAATCTATATTAGCTTAGTATTTTTAATGTATTGTTAAAATGAGCATATAAATAAAAATGATTAAATATTAGATCATAAGAATTCATCATTTACACACCCTAATGTGGTTCCAAACATGTATGAATTACTCAACCCTTAATTCCCATTTATTTAGAAAATCCCGGTCACTTTTTATAAATAATGAAATAACGGGGGGGAAAAAGCATGATAAAAGTGTATTACTTGAGTGCTATATTCCAGATCTTGAAATTTATTTTGTTACTCATTTAAATTTTTTAACAATATAAGGGTGAGTAAATGTTAATTTAATAGTGTAGAATAGAATTCATATAATGTGTGAAAAATAAATACTTAAATAGTGGCGGTCATAGAAACAATGGATTTATTCAAATATACATTAAATATTGAATAACAGGTTAAGTAAAAATACAGTCAGTATGCAACATAGTGCATATAATCTAGAGTTAATTTTTCTGGCTGTCTAACAAGTTTATGGACATGTAAAAGGCTTTTCTGAGGTAAATGTAACATTATGTGACATTGTTTACTTGCTGTTTTATTGACATGTGTAAGCGGTTGAAACACTGATTGAATGATTACATAAGACATCATATGGATTTTGGTAAGTTGTACTTTATCTTTCAATATACCTTTTGATGTTCATTCATGTTTACTTTGTGCTGTAACTAGTAGTAAAGCTGAAGAGTTGATCGGTTCTCAAGCGCTTCATGCTGCTGCTTCGCTTGAAGTGAGGCACTACAGCAATTTGTCAAGCCACATTAAAGAGTGCCAAAATGGTATTTATAGTTTCATAATAAAGTTGACAGAATTTAAAAGCTGAGACTTTGTATCATATCAAAAGTAACAAAGCACAAAGCTTATTGCGATTTATTGGGTGCTACAAAGCTCTGTTCATTCAACAACTGAAAACACCATAGACTAAATTATTGATTCTTGGGATTTAAGAATCGATAGTGGTTTATCAAAATGAGAATCAATTAAAATTGAGAAATCAATATTTTTAAACTAGCCTTTTTAGTATTGCTATTTACTTTGAGTCATTTAAATGTTGAGTCAATTTAATAACAGTGTTGATGTTTCAAAATCGTTAATTATGAAACTAAGTTGAAACAGCTGTAAAGCAGCTCTGCAGAAAACAGTGGTGTCATTATCCAGCTCAGTTCTGTTCAAGTTTTGTTGTCATCTAATGGTGTCAGTGCAGTCAAGTTCATAATATTACTGAATATTAAGTTTTCCCAACTAAGCATTGCCAGTGGCAAGGAACCCAAACTCCCATTAGGTGACAGAAATGGTGACGAAAACCTTGGCTCGGTCAGAAGACCGGTTCCCCTCTGGCCAAATGAGCTAACATGAGCCGCTTTGCCACCGTTGGGCTGAGTGGTTCTCATTGCGTAACCGTTCCATTCCGTGTCGATCCGGGCCAGCTCTTACGCTTATGGTTTTATTTTTCACTGTGGAAAATGGCCGCTCTTCGGAATGTAATTCAAAAGCATCAGTTGTTGCCTTGGTAATGCAACGATTTAATGATGATATTATGAGATGTAAATAATGACTGCATTATGAAGGATGATTAGATATTTCTTTTAATTTTATTATTAATTTGTGTTAACATCGCTCAAATATAGTGCTTAGCCAGCAACAGGGAAACTGGTAGCCAGGCAACAGACAAGTGTGACCAATCCTGAGTGGCGACGTCACTTTACGGTTAGACAACCGTGCTGAGAAAGGTTTGTAATCGTGCCGTGCCGTACCAGGCTCAAGTGGAAACACAACTGGAACTGTTCCTTATCATTCTAAAAACTGTTCGGCCTATAAAAGTGGCTATATTGTGGTTTCATTCCAGGCTGCATCATAAGTTTGTGGATTGATATCATCTAACTCTTTCTGCCTGAACATGGGGATACATCATGCCAGCATTTGGTGGGAGAAGGAGTTTTTATATTTGATTTTATATATTATACTTGATTTAGAGCCACAGTGCATTTACTGTTGGCTTCTTTGAATATATATATATATATATATATATATATATATATATATATATATATATATATATATATATATATATATATATATATATATATATATATGTATATGTATATGTGAAATTTTATTTTCTCAAGGTGAAGCACTATCTCTGTGTGCTAAGTGGAAGGCAGTAAAGTGACTGTGTCCAGAGAAGGTGAAAATACTGAGAGGCAGGAAGTGATATGTATGTGTGAACATTTACGAGGGCTCATCCTGTTTCTGTTGTGCTCCAGTACTCCCTTCTGCCTTGAGATTTATGACCCCACGGCTCCTCCTCAGTCCTGATCAGAGCCTAAGCCAGAAGCATGCACACAACAAACCACACATGAGAAATAACACCTGCCACTTCTCATAACCTTCACTGCTCACACTTAAACCGGCACCTTTTCATTCCCCCAGCCCTCCTCACAACGTGCCATCCATCTCAGACACACCCTCACAATACAGTTATTGCCCAGGCTGATCTGAGAGTCACCTCAGCATCTCCTCCGAGACTCTCTAAACAGCCTTTTTGACTTTATTTTATATTTGACTTTTTGAAGGCCCCCCATTGTTTAACACAATATTTGAAGGCCCCTCCATATACGTGAAGATATTTCCTGTATTTCTGCTGTAATTATGAAAAAACTGCTTGTTTTAAAAAATTTTTAATTGATATATTGAATTAAAGTGGTTAATTAATTTAATATATTAAATTGACCATGATTCATTTTGTAATTCATACAGTTATATTCTGTATTCTAGAAATCTGTTCTTCAATAAAAACAATAGTTATTGAGGTAAAATCCATCTATCCATTCTCCAAACTGCTTTATCCTCTGCAGGGTTGCAGGGATGCTGGAGCATATCCTAGCATCTCGGGCCACAGGTGGGTGATACCCTAGACGGATGGCCTGTCCATCACAGGGCTCACAGATACATACACATTTGCACTGTCATTCACACCTGTTTTTTGGATTGTGGGGGAAACCGGAGTCCCCGGAGGAAACCCACTCAGACACAGAGAAAACATGCAAACCCCACACAGAAAGGCCTCCTGGCTCAGCTGGGACTCTGGGATCTATTTGCTCTGAGGCCATAGTGCTTGCCCATCAAGCCATCGTGCTACCCTTGAGGGAAAATATAAAGAAATACTATATATTTTAGAAATATAATATTAGAGAGAATGTTACTTATTTAGATTTTCAATAAATGTATAATAATTTGCATACTTTTAAGTCATCTTGTGGCCCCCTTGGAAGTATGTTTAAGCCCAAAGTATACTTAG
This sequence comes from Elopichthys bambusa, assembly GCA_037101425.1. Taxonomy (NCBI): domain Eukaryota; kingdom Metazoa; phylum Chordata; class Actinopteri; order Cypriniformes; family Xenocyprididae; genus Elopichthys; species Elopichthys bambusa. The sequence goes on along the minus strand of CM074437.1, from coordinate 22,617,809 downwards.
GCTGTCCGTGTTCCACTTTGGTCTGCACAATGTCTGTGTGATGTAATTTTTGCCCAGTAAACAAAGCAGCATATCCCGCTCCATCGTTTTTGTTATGGTTCTTGCACTAAACTTCTGCTACTCTTTCTGAGCGAATGTCCTGTAAATGACACAATTCAGTGCTGCCCTCTGATTTTTGGTAGAGTATAAAAAAATTTGTATTACACTTGTGTCAAACGCAACCATCGCGATTGAGTACTCTTTGAAAGCTTTCAATTACCAATTCATAATCATTTACCTTTGGTAATTTTGAACATTTGATTACACCATTACTGTCAATCACAGTATTTTCTGTATAGATGATTACATATTCCATCCCTGTAGCTGAGTTTTGTTTTCTATATTTATGAAATGTTTGAGGTACAGTTGTGTCTTTAAGAGTATGTTCATGAAGTTGAGCTATAGACTAGCTGATGACATTTGATCTCATCTCTTGATCAATCACCATCTGTTGTAGGGTCCATGACACAATGCTCTTTTCTGCTTTTTTGTGATAACTATTAAGTTATTTGAACATAAATTTTAAAAATCCATTCTCCATAATATGACTTAAAAATAACTATCTTATGATGTATTGCGATATAATAATTAAGAAAAAATTAATACATTCTTCAAACCTTATTACATAGTTTGGTATAATCTTTATTATTAGAAAAAAATGATCAAAAACTGATTTTCTTTTTTTTTTTTTTTCTTTTTTTTTTAACTTTACTTTACTAATGTACACCAACATATTCTTAATGGTTACACCACACATTTTAGAAGTCATTAAATGTAAACTTTTCCTAAAATTTGTATAAACCATATGAAAACAGTATTAATGCAAAGAGTACATTTATAAAAATGTGTTGTGAACTTTTTTTTTTAATTCTGTTTCCCTGTTGTGGACACGTTTATATGATATTGACCCAGTAATTTGTCATATAGCAATTTGACAGGGATACTTTGTGAGGGTAACTTTTAGAGATAAATTAATCTGCTGATATATTTCAATCCACCGCGGTGGTGGGATGTATTGCCACCTTGTGTTACATAGAAGTCATTGCAGCTGAACATGTCTCAAACTGCTGCAACTGGTCATAATGTATCAATGATATACATACTTTTGGCCTGGTCTACTTAGGTTAGACACTGACATTCTATCCCAAGAGTGTTTTCATATATGAATTTGTTTTACATTGAGTTTTATAGCATACATTTGTGTCTTTGTATATCAAAACAGTCTGCATGATCCTCATAGTTGCCATTTGGGATAAAGGTTTCCATCCTGGTGATTATATACAGTCTGTGTTCCATCAACATAATCGTCCTTATGATACCACTCTGTTTGCTGACTCTTAGGCTTTGTCTCAAAACCTAGTGTGCTTGTCTACCCATTTTTGGGTATCATAGAACATTCAAACATGCATGCGATGCTCCAAACTGATGACTATATGAGCGGTTCACTAGCTCTAACTCTTTACTCCTCATTTTGTCCTATTGTCTGTCTTCTCTTTATCCTCTTCTCATTATGATGCAATTGTAAATTTGAAAGTCAACGGCAATTTGAAGTCAAACTTGTATTGTAATACAATGAGTTCAATGCCCCTCTGTAGGTTGAGTCGCTGGAATGCATCTTCGATGGGCCATCCGCTGTAGTGAATGAGGAGAGTCCTCTGCCTCCTACTACTCCCCTCTCCAACCCGTACCCTCAAAGTCCTGTGACCGTCCAGGTAACAGTCACCCCTCCGAACTGTGGGCAAGCATCTTTATGTGCTTCTGATGTAGTATCTGTGGCTTGCCGATTCTGTGTTTGTCAAATGGCTGTCAGTCATGTGTGGTCTGGTGTCAGTCATCTCTATGTAATGAGCGTGGCTGGTCAATGCAGCTTTTCATTATTTTATGATGAGTCACATACATTTTATCGGACAGGCTTGATGCTGACACCAGGGGTATGTTACAGTACCCCTCGTTTGTCCTTCCTGTTTGTATTTATGCAGTATGTTATTTTGATCGGTGCATGAGCCTGTAATCTACATATTTGGGTTCTAGTGAAATGATCAACTTGTGTTTTTAAATGCAACAGTTGTTTGGCTACGTATGTGGAGGCGATAGCTTTGCTGTTGCATTCGTTATCTGTTGGTGCATGCTGTCATGCATGGAAGCACCTTTGCTTCCACAGCGCATGGCCAGTGTTTTTTTTGTGCTCTAGATTCTGATTAAATCCTGCATTACTGCATGGAATGGTAATTTTATATGATGGCAAATTTCTTGTATACTCCTTTTCTGACTGCACATAAACAAGGACTTGGGATATATGAGGTGAAGGTGAAAATTCAGGTCTAGAAACAGTTTGTAATTTCTTTGCCACATGCTTCTAAGAATAAGGCAATGTTGGTAAAGGTTTGAGGTGAGGCTGTGTCCTTCAGTCACTTTTCTCATACAAATCATGAGCCTTGAGATGCCTCCCATTTTTCGTCAGTGACGTCAGTCCTGATAAATCTCCCCATGAGGCAAAGTTGAATGGCTTTATCGCACATTCAAGAAAGCATTAGGAGAGCACGACAAATGCGACGAGGTCAAGGTGCCAAAGTGCCATCCCCCACAACCCAGGAATTTCCACAGGCACAGGAAAGGATATTACCCTGCCTAATTTCCAAGGCAATGTGAGAAAGAAGGTGAAAGCATCGTCCTCTCTTTCATCACAACGCAGCATAGAGACACTGCAGCCGTTTATCAGAGAGGCATAGCTTTGGAGTACTGTCTGCATCGCAAACCTCTGGACTAATTTCTTTCAGGCAGTCAGAGAGAAGTGCAGTCAGTGCTAGCCAAGTCAAGCACCCAGTCTCACTCTCTCAGCTTCCTGCTGACTCATTTTGAGCTGGAAGAGACGAACGCAGGCACCTGCATCCGTCTGCACTGAGCTTGCATCCCACCACTGCACAGCCGCGATCGCATCAGCGTGCCAGGAACTGCATCAGCCACAGCAGTGAGAGAGAGAGAAGGTGAAACGAGTAGCGTTACTGGGGGCTGCACAGATTGTAAAGTGCTTTATTTCTGCTGCAGTTTACGTGCGTCAGGCAGCCTGTGTTTTTCTCTTTCCCTGCATGCAGCTCTTCGTAGGTACCTGCACCGTATGTTTTTGTCGCTGGCACTCACTATGTGCAGAAACTGGCTTTGAAATGCCTGCGTAAGAAGAGGTGGAGGGGGGCAGGTCAGAGTCGGGAAACCAGTTCTATTTTACCGGAGTCTGAACCCCACACACACACACTCCAGCCTCAGCCCACAATGCTCAACTCGGTGTGGTATGCAAAAAAGATGGGTCGCCGGATCATGGGTACCCTCAGGAGAACCAAGAGGCGGCGTCTGCACTTGTTGGTAGGTCTGGAACTCTGCGACGAGAAAATGCTGTGTGTCAGTCACGGCAGCGAATACTTTTGGTAAAGCAGAAGATAAATGCTTAAACTTAGTTTCGGATGTTGACAGAAGTTACTTGATTTGCCTTGTATACAACAATTTATTCTACATCTTTTGCAACTGCATTAATCTGATTTGTGGGAAGTAATATGTGTTTTCACCCAAAAGACCATATAATCACGCCCTAGATCGTGAGCTAGGTGTATTTACAAAGCAGAGTAGCGTCATTTTTTTGTTAGTACGTCATGAAGTCTGAAAGGCACTGATTGACAGACTGTCTCGTAAGGCCACAGTCAATTCCTTTGTTTTGTTGTGTGAAATATGAGCATTGATCTGCATTTACATTGTGGCAGTCACCTGCGTGAATGTGTGATGTCCGGCACGTCAGTGTGTTTCAATGAGAAAATGTGAAGGCACATATCTCTTCCCTCTGCTGCCTGGCAACCTGCGTGCCTCTGTCATGCAGCAGTGCTCACTGTGTTTTACACACACACGGTGTGCACTGCACAAAGCGTGTACGTTACAGATGCGAATGGCAGCGGTGCTTTGCCACTGATCCAATCATGGTTGTCGAACACGCTGGAAATTTAACTCGTCAGATTTACTGTTATGGTCCCTAGTCGCTAAATGATGCATGTAATTTGTTATCAAATGCATGTTACATGTTTAAATACCCATGGTAGCTTTGGTTGTACCTATTTCTTGGTTTGCTTGTTTGTGAGTATATACTTTCAGTCCCTATGAAAACACAATTGCTTTGCTATTGGCTTCTACATTTGAATCATTTAAATAATGTATACTGGACATTAAAACCTAACAGATAACCAGTCATTGTTCAGGTTGAAGAAGTGAGTAAATAAATGGCATTCCAAATAAGGTAGATATAAAAAAAGTGTTTGGATGTCCATGGACATTCCATTAGCAGTAGGCCTATGTGGAATCTGCACACAGAACTCCTTTGAAAACTCAACAGATATCCACAGGGTTGGGATGTGATGTGTTCAGGGCTGGTAATCAATACAGATTTCCTGATTCGATTCTATAGCAGACTCTTTCCAGTAACTTCATTTATAAATATCATAAATTTTTTTATATTATTATTTTTTGTTGGCAGTACTCCGACATATATCTTATATACAGGCGTATCTTGTCATCTTTAAAAGATCAGTCTTGTCAGAGTCATGTTTCAGTACCGCATATCGGGCAAGTTCAGTTATCTCTGTTTAACGCTTTTAAAACCAGATGAAGCAGCACTGACATTCTCAGCAACACTGACGCTGAAAATGGGAGAAACATTGTGCCAACACGATCCAGTCTGAAGGTCTTTCAATCCACAAATCACCAACATTTACCATGGATTTATTGTACAACACCAACTGTAACCGTGGTATTGTGGCAGAAATATTCATGTTGAATTTTATAATTAAGGTTAATTAAATAAATAATGGAATATAATGAGAGTTTTTTTGTTGTTGTTATGCTATAGCAGTTTTTGTGCATTTGAATTTACGCTAAATGTCTTTAGGCTACTGTTGTTTATAACAAATACAACAGAAATAGTTACTTTTTACCTTGGTAATGAGGTGCTATGTGTGGTTTTACCTGTGGATATTGTGATCTTCAAATGTATGATACTATGGAAAACCAATAGATAATTTTAATACGAGTAGAGTCCTAGCACTTACAGTCAGAAAGTGTACATTTTAAAATGAGCTATTTTAGTTATTTTATTTTAAAATTAGGTTGTTACAATTTTTAAAGATGTTACTGTTTTTGTTATTGAAAATAAATTTATATCCACAACCCAACTCAAGCTCCAGCTACTGTCAACTCAAACTACTGTCAAATGTGCCTTTGTAAGAGACAAAACATGTGCAGTAATATTATTATCACCACATGTGAGGTGCTGGTGCCACCATCTGTAGAACTCTCAAATGTTAGTCTAGAGCCCTGTAAAACGTTTTGTCAATTAGAAAGCTTAGCAAATAAAATTACATTATAACAGCATCATGATTTACATATTCCAATATTTCAGCTCTTTAAAACCGACATTAGACCAAACACTAACACATATTTGAGATGGGAACCTGTAAATCATTTTTGTGCTTCAATAGTTAATCTGGTGCATCTCAGTGCGTTAATGTATTGAGTATCACTTATAATAAAAATAAATTCATGGGTTATAGTTTTGGTCAAGATTGTCATCAGCAGCAGTTCTTTCATGCTCCCTGAACACAACAGGCTTTCATCAGAGACTGAATACAGAGAAAAGGTGGTGACAGGAATAGCCAAGACATCATTTGTGGATTCTGACTCTGCTATCAACATCTATTGAGAAGCTGACCCATAGTCTGACCCTGTCAATAGTTGGCCTAATTTGTCTGCCATTGTGTGGCCTATGGAAGATTTGAAAACGGATATCCAGCATTAGGTGCCCATTCTAGCTGTAGAAAGAGTCAGATGCTACCTTCAGTAGCTGTCGGTAGCTAGTAGCTGTTTCAGTTGCACTTTTTGTTATCTCATTCTTTTACTCTTAACATGTTAAGACGGTTAGATCCATCAGTTACTATTATTGGTGTGGATTTTCCGTGCTGCTTAGTGCTGCAGGGTGGTGGTTTAATTGTCAATTAGCAAGGTGTCAGGATGGCTCGGTTCTGAGAGGCGGCTCTAAATGGGTTTTTCTGGCATCTCATTATACATGCACAGAGTGTATTCAGGGATAATTTGGGATGTATTATTGATGTCCTGCCATATCTATTGGCAATCTTTTCAGAGGGAGGTGGCGCTTTAGCATTGTTGTTTGGGATGCCATCTTACCCTCCGAATCAATAGTTAAAGCTAAATCCAGACAAGCCAATTCGTCAGTATAATTCAGTGGTGTTTATGTGTAAAAGGCTTTATCTGATTACATGAGGGGATGCAACACTATCATAGCGCTAGAACCAGCATGGTGTTGACATGCGAATGATAATGTTTTCGTACCATCCAGTCCCTGCTGTAGGCTCTAGTGCACTAATGAATATGTCAACAGATGAAGCCGAAGAGCATGTTTACTGTGGCTTCTGGTGCGAGACAGGGGACCGGAGCCTGCATGGGAAATCCTGCTGGCTCTCTTAGATGTGCGAGCAGTTGCCATGGCTTTAAGCTCCCGAGAGAGTGGAGGCAGAGCCTGGTGACAAAATCAGCCAACTCATCCGGCACCTGTGGCACATCTACAGAACTGTTGAATGGAAGAGGTTCCTTCTGAGTGCCGCTGTTAAAGATTGGGCACTCCATCCACAGCAAATGGTAATCCAACTGATCAGGACCTGGAGAATACTTCATTATCTTTTTTAAAAAAAATCTCCCTTTTTGGTCTAATTACTGACAACTACTACACTTTTGATGGGGTAGGAAGGCCTTCTCGGAGGAATGGAGATTGAACTTTATTTTGGAATAAAGCATGTTTGGGTCCGATTTTCACTTTACACCTTCAGTTTCTAACACTCGGAAACATTGTTGGTTGGGCTGAGTGACATTCCCAATTGGACTTGGACAGGCAGCTGTTAATCATTCGATGGGCTTTAAATTTGGCATCTTGGAAGCATATCGAATTGCACAGATGGTTTCATTGGAACAAAGTATTGCCAACTTGTAATTTGTCCCGCTACTGATCAGCGTCTTTGAGTTTGCTTCCCCAGCTTCTTGTGGTTGATAAAAGAGCAGATAGCTTTGTGTAGAATACTTAGTTTCTTCTTTTCTTTCTAATCCTAATTTATTTTCTGTGGTGCATCTGAAGCGAAGCAGTGTGTTGGATGGTTGTTGCTGTTTCGCTGAGCAAGTCTTGAACGGAATGGAATATCTAGGGTCATGAGTACAGAGTACACTTGAGGCTTTGTCCTGATGAAAACTCTTGATATGGCCAGCACAGGAAGCCATACTCATAATTAAGGAAGTTGTTTGGAAAAGCTCTTAGACTTTGGCTAGATTTGTTTTCCTGTCTTTGTCATCGACACACTCCTGAGAAGTGACTGGCTTGCCTCCATAGTACATTTGCAGTGATGAACTACATTTTCGGTGGAAACACCCTGTACTCCAGGGGAAGTCGAGGTAGCAGCACCAGTTCGGCCCATGGTGGCTCATCTGGACCCAAGCTCAGACAGTGGTCCATACGTAGTTCCTCTGAGGAGACTGCAAAACAGACCCCGTCCCGCTGGCGCCGAGTTCTTGCTACCCTCACCCACCTCAATACCTTCACTGACTGCATCATATCAAGGACAAGTCAGGTAAGTTCTGCAAGCTCATGCAGAAGTACCATGGGACACAGACATCAAGAGATAATGTAGGCTTTCAGCTCTTGGTTGGCAATAGCAAGTTCTCTCTATCAAAAAAACGTGCTATGCATATGTTTCAGTGTTTACTTCCACTCTGCAGTGTCAAGATGTTGTTTTTTTTAATACTATTGACAGTGACAGTGTTGTGTTTTGTATAATTTTTTCAAGTTAAAAAATATTTCATGTTTACTCAGATGTTTGAAATTGTTTTGGCTGTTTGTCTCAAGACCTATGATTATAATGACAGATTATTATGAAAGATTATGAAGAGGAGTTTGTTAAAAAATTAAGCAGTGTCAGAGCGCACACAACTCCCTAAAATATATATGCTTTTTATATTATATTATGTTATATTAATGATATTATATCAGACACACCCAAATGCTCTAAAATACTTTTAAATATCAGTTATAATGAGCGCTGCTTAGTTTCATTGCATGAATTCATGGATGAAGTCAGAGCTCTGCAATATAACACGTGAATTGTGAAGCAATTTAGGCTCCACTTTGTAGCAATGCTATTGCCAGGAGAGTGTTTGTTGTCGGTTGGCAGGCCATGTGATTAGTTATCCTATTAATTGTCTTTAATCATTGAGCTTTACCTTACACTATGTGATTAGCACATATACTAAAACATGGATAAGTCTCTAAACATGCATGAATATGTAAGTATTATGGCATTACTTTCAATTAACTTTTCATTTAAACTGCTTTAGGGGTGGGCAATATGACCCCAATCTTAAACACCATTTACATGCATATTATTAACTATGGCAGTGATACACATCACCAAATAATAATTAGGATTCTTTTTTTTTTCTTCTTATATATATATATATATATATACATACACACACACACACACACACACATACACATATATATATATATATATATATATATATATATAAAATGAAATATGACCCAGGCATATCTTGTTCATCCTAGTGCTACATCACCTGAAGTGATTCCCAATAGTCATGTTATTTGCGTGTAGAAAAACACTGTATTTATTGTCAAAATAATTTACATACTAAATTGTATTTTACATTTACAATTTACAGTTGTTGGTATTATGTGTTAGTAGAAAACATTTTATTGGTTGTGTGGCCAGTAGGTGGCACTGGAATTGCATTGTTTCCTAAGGTGAAATGGCTTGCTGTAAACTTAATCTGAATCCTGACCACATCCTTGAAATTTTGGATTTAAATCTCTCGCACCTGAAATGAGCAAAGTTTAAGAAGCTTAAACTGTGATTTACAGGAGCCTCAGTATTGTTATTAATTATACCATTATACTGCTAATACAATTATTATTATTATCATAATTATATTTTTTGAAGCATTCAAAAGATTGAATCAGCACTTTTCAAATTACAAATAGATAGACTGATTCTCATTTCTTCATTCGTAAAGCTAATGCTGTGTGCTTGGCACTGTAACATTACATCATTAAACTGCACTTTAACCTGCTCTTTGTTCATCCTAGCTGACATACATACTACTCTAAATGCGGAAGCAGTGGTTGTTAACAGCTTGGCACACTCAGACTCATCAATTCAAATCCACTTATAAAATCAGCCTCCAATCCAATTGCCTGAGTTGTCATGTCAACGCAGCTATTCTAGGCCATTTATCTATTCATAATATCCCCAAAGGATAGATCCTTTGCATCTATACTCTTATGGTAAGCCATCTGTCACAAAAGTGGTCCTATGTAATATACATTATTTTGTGTGTTCTTTTGTATGTATTCTTTTCTTAAGTGACTGATTGTGATTTGAATTTGATTTTTATTCAAACAAAAATTTGCACATTTCAGGCATCAAAATCGAATGTATAGTCGACTTAAAGAGAGTTTATATAGAAAATGTCTTATTCATCCTGACTATGATCACACAGAACATTAGAGAAAAGCTCCCCACAAACGCCATGCTGACTCAAGGAACGCAAGGAGGTCAGATATTCTTAATTATGCAGGTCAGGAGCTGTTTGCTGTATGGATCCCCCTCATGCCAGGTTACAGTCGCTCTGTGTGTGTTGGCACTGTTTCAGCAGGCTGGCTTTGTATGTGAATCGGAGCTCAGCATTGATTATTCATGCCAGGAAAAAGCCCCTCCACGCCTGATGCCTTTGCCCATTGGAGCTCTCTAATTGGCATGAGAATGCAAAGAGATGAGAGGAAGGGTGAAAGAGAGAGATACAGAGAGCGCAAGAGGATCGTCTCGCACACCAACGCGTGAGAGACTGGGCTGAATTTCCCTCTAATCGTTTGTTGCCAAGGCACTGCACCAAAACACAGCAGCCTTCTCAACGTCGACCTTGTTCTTCTAAAATTTGACTCCTAACGTTTTGTCCACGTGCCGATCATGACGACCTTCTACTCTGGCCATGAGTACGGCTGCCGGAGAGCAGACAGCTGTGAGAAGAGGAACGACTCCCATGCACAAGTCAACCTCAGGCAAAACCCGCCATCCACCTCCATCCTCAAGCAACCGCAACTCCAGCAGATGGTGAGCCAGGAGGGTTCAATCCACCCCGTCTGCTATAACTCTTGCACCCTGCCCTTAAACATAGGAAAGACCAGGACCAAGTTCCTCAATCTGCGTGACAGTGTGAAGAAAAGCCCCACCAAGAGCACGGCCAAAGTGAGTGGGCCAGGGGAGAGGTTTTCCTTTTGGGCCTCTGTGTCATTTGATAAGGTAAGTTAGAACAGAGGGATGAGCAGTTCCGTGCTTGGACCTTTTTTCTTGATAATTGACTCGGGATGCTTTTCTGCTTCTTGGTGTTATCAAATTTGGTTCTTCCTTTACACTCAGGCTGGTGTGCTCACACTTTTTTGTTGACTTAAATGTATCTTATTCACTAGCGTTTCTCTTTAATCTACAACACTGGATGTGGTATTTGTCACCCCCTTAGTGTTTCCTTATTTTCCCTTAGGACCTCTGTTTTGTTACTGCATGTCTTTGTAGAAATGCTCCACATTTGCTTTACTCTCTTAGCAAATTTGTGTGTTGCTGTATATTATATATGCATCTTTTTTCCATTTCAAATGTTAGTTAGTCATCAGGTTGACGCCAAGCTTCTTGTATGCTAATGTGTTGTTTTTCCATGTTAAATTCATTTAGAGCAATTAATTCTACAATTGAAGGTCTGTAGTGGGACACTAAAGTAGAACTCCAGTCAATGCTATTGACAAGCTTTTAGTTTCTGTGCAGACCGTGTGTTTGGGGTTTAGGCACCACAACAATTAAAGTGCCATCAGTATTGTTTAAAATCAAGCAAACCCAATAAATATAATTTCATTTTATATACTCAAATTCAAAAGTTTGGATTGATTTTTTTTATTTATTTATTTTTTTTTTTTATAAATATGCTCACCAAGGCTGTCTTTATTTGATCGAAAATACAATAAAAACAGTAATGTATTTTTGTTGGCAAAGCTGAGTTTTCAGAATCAATTACGGCTTAAGTGTCACATGATCCTTCAGTGATCATTCTGATATGCTGATTTGGTGCTGAAGTAACATTTATCATTGAAACAACTGAAAACCATGATTTTTTTTTTTTCCTCCAGGATTCCTTGATTAATAGTTTTAACAGTCGCTTTTGATCATTTTGATGCTTCCTAGCTTAAAAAAACTAATAATTTCTTAGAAAAAAGACCCCCAAACCTTTGAACGATAGTGTGTGTAAAAATTATGTAAATGGATAATTGGTTGACTGACTGGGATGTCTCAGGTTTCAGACAGACCTGTGCCAAATCTAAAATAAATGTGCACATTACATTTATTATTAAACTGCTGCTCAGTAAATTGTAGCTATACTTTTTCTTATTATTTGAATTACTTGAACATGTTAACATGTTAAATAATCTTAAATGTCTCCCTGTACATTGCTATTCTTGTGAGTGTTATGCTAGAGAAAGTCAAATTCCAAGCCATTCCCCAGGCTGGATGTCAAATAAATACGTGGACATCTGCCCTGTCATAGTGTTAGAGTCATGCCCATGAATTTGTAGCTCATCGTTCTGCTTGTCATCAAACACCTCATTAAACAAGTAGCAAGAGTCTCAATAACACCATACAACCACAAACAAACGCAAGTACACAACTGCAGATGTTTGGCCAGTAAATACCTGTTTTAACATATTTAAAGGTGAAGTATGTAGTTCTGTGACACTAGTGGCACTTAGTGGCACTTTTGGAAAAAAAAAAACTAAAAAAACAACCTTGCAAATGCCCCTTTCCCCTTTCATGCACTGTACCTCTCCCAACTCAAACATCACATAAGCCATTTTTCCACCGCTGGGCCGAACGGTTCTTAGAATGGTAAGGAAAGGTTCCAGTTGTGTTTCCACTAGAGCCTGGTATGGCACGGCATAAACCCAGTGACTAAGCAATGCATTACGAGTAAATCCTCCATCTATTTTAAAGGTTTTTATTTCTGAATACGGTATATCAGATGTGTGGTGGTTTTTGCACCCTAAAATTTGAGAATACTCATTTTTTTTCAAGTGTTCATCACACTTATTCTAAGATTGATTACTTTTTTTCTGGATAATGGTTTGATTCCTAGAGTTTAGTCCAGAGTCTTGCGCATACCAAACTGTTCTCATATTGGATCATGCTCCTTTAACTCTTGACTTGACTTTTTTGAGCTTGCCTTCTCCTAGGAGAAATTTTTAATATTTCACTCTTGGCAGATGAGAATTTTGTCTCTTTTTATAACTGATCAAATTTCTTTCTTTTTTAACATCAATAAATTAGCAGACATCTCAAATTCAACAGTGTGGGAGGCTCTTAATATGTAAGAGGCCAGATTATTTCTTGAAAGTGAAAGCGACGTGACGTGTAGCCAAGTATGGTGTCCAGTACTCGGAATTTGTAATCTGCATTTCACTGATCCAAGTTCACACACACACACCCGGAGCAGTGGGCAGCCACCTCACAGAGACTCGAACCTGTAACCTTCGGGTTACATGGCCGACTCTAACCATTAGGCCACAACTGCCCCCACTGCAACTAACAAAAGAAAACACTCTAAAGAAAAGCAAATCTTTCTTTCAAATGAGATTCCTAGGTTGGATGAACAATATACCAGCTCTCCTATGGCCGACCAGTAGAAGAAGTGTCTTAAAGGGGACATAATATGAAAATCTGACTTTTTCCATGTTTAAGTGCTATAATCGGGTCCCTGGTGCATCTACCAACCCAGAAAACGTGAAAAAGGACAACTCAGTGACTTTGTTTTGGTAAGCCTTTCTCTGTGAAAAAACAAGCCGTTCAGATTTCGCTCACCTTGTGACGTAGGAAGTGGATCTAATTATACTATTACCACCCCTTAATCTGTATGTTTCCACCCATGGTGCTGCCATTTTGTTGCCATTTTTGGCAAGCGACAACATTGTATCAGTAACACTGGTCCTGGAGTGAAGCTTTCCTGCACAGTTTAGCTACAACCCTGATCAAACACACTTGAATGTCTTCAGGATTACTAAAGCTATGTAAAGGAAGGTGAGTTGGGTCGGCACAAAACTCTGCAGGACAGCAGCACTCAAGAACAACTGTCCCTGAGCTTGTGATATATCTCAGCTATGTAAAAATTATTACTGACCTGTTAACGACTATAATAGTAAACATATGAGTCTCCATAAACTCCTGGCATCTGAGCCACTAAGGGCGCAGTGTAATTTTATTTATGAACTGAATTTGTCCAGATAAATTCATATACCAGTATGTGCAAGTCATTTTACACCAGACTGCTTTGCACACAAGGGTTGCACACAGAAGTTGATTTTTAAAGATGGATCCACCAACTGTACATGATCCAATTTCATATATATTTCGTGATGGTTGCAAATTGTCTTTCTGAATGTGTTTCTTTAGCACGTTGCTAATTTACTGTTAAATGTGGCTAAAGTTACCATTGTTTCTTACTGTATTCACGGAGACCAGAGCCACGTCGTTATTTTCATTTTTAACCCGAAAACGCTTGCAGACTGTATAATTCATAAACGTAAATCTTCATTCTTATTGAGTCTCTCCAACAGTGTGTAGCTTAAGCCACATTGGCCATGTAGCATGCTATCAAACTCATTTAGAATCGAATGTTAGCAAACATCCACAAAATACATGCCATACCTATGTGGTTGATATGCTGCATCATGAACATTTGTAATGATCAATTTTGAGAGTTATGGCGCTTTCTTAACTGCGTGGTACTACTCTGCTCAGTACAGCTCAGCTTGGCTCGCTTGGCTCGGTTTTTATTGGTACAGCACACTTGGAACCTCAACCAAGGTGGTACTATTTAAGTGAGCCGTACCATGCAGTGGAAAAACGCCAAAGTGAGCCGTACCGAGATCTACCGTGCCATACCATGCAGTGGAAAAAGTGCCATTATATTTGTTGTGTGAGCTTTTCCTGTATTATTTATTTCTACCTCATTGTATTGGAATCACACCAAATCAGCGTGTTTTTTCTCCCACCCCAAAATAGGCAGTTAAAACATGGTATAATAAAAAATCTGTGGGGTATTTGAACTGAAACTTCACAGACACATTCCGGGAGTATGATTTGCTTTCTATCAATGAAATAGAGAGCCTTTTGAAAAGAACTAGAAATGTTTGTTATGAAAGTGGGGAGAAATCCGGAAAACTACTGGCTAATTAGCTACGAGGGATCCAAGCAAAATTATCAGTGTCCTTTGTTTGGATAATGTGGAGGTCACAACTGAACAAATTCATAATTAATGATAAGTTTAGAGACTTTTATTCTATTATGTATGCCTGACTAGGGATGCTCCGATCAGAATTTTTTGCAGTCAATACCGACTATCAATGTCTTGTCATCATAATCAGCTGATCCCGATCATTCAAGCTTTATATAAGTGATATGTAAGCTCTCTGTTGACAGTCACTGTTAACTTTTTTTCAGATAAAGTAATACCACAGATATTGCCTTGGTTATATTTACAGCAGGGCTCGACATTAAGCCTTGTCATGTAAATTGATCATTCACTTGTCAGAGTAAAAAAGTTGCTTGTCCGGAAAAAATAGGATTTTTCGTGGTGTAAATATAACTTGTTCTTAAGCAATATCAGCTTTGACATAAAAATTTGCATATTTGTGATATTTACCCTGAGGTAAAATTTTTTTCCTTTATAAATGGCTTTTTTCTAATCTTATTAATTGTATGCTTCATCTTTCATGTCAAATTCCCTTAAAGGGGGGGTATAATGCTATTTCATGCATTCTGACTTATTTACACTGTTAAAGAGTTGGATTCTCATGCTAAACATGGCCAAAGTTTCAAAACATGAGTTGGACGTATGACGAGTATTTTTCTGTGCCAAAAATACTCTTCCAAATCCTCACGAACTTCGGGGTCTTTTTTTCAAGTATGGGCCTGTGTGACGTCAATGGGGTCGAAATTCCTTGTGCGGCCACTTCTCCTGGAAGAGCACGTGCGCACACGTCAACCAGAGCGAGAGAGCAAGAGTACACCCATCAACGCGCTTTGTTCGGCTTTACAGAAGTCATCAGCAGCGCTGCACAGGACTTGCTCGAGAAAGATTTGTCACTTTGTTTTTAGACCATGAAATCAACAATGTTACCAAAGAAGTGTGTGTTTTGGTTGTGAGGGAAAGATAACCTTGCTTCCCAAAAAACCCAATGGAGCTGAGAGATTTGTGCTCAAGCATTACATTGATGCGCTCTCGATATTTGTTATTAAAATAACCATAGAAACTGATAGTTTCAATCACTTTTTTATTAGTTAAAATGAATGGAGAATATATCGTGTTTTTCCGTGGCTGCTTGAGCCCTCAGGATCGGCGCTTATGGTTTCATAAACAAGGCCCAGTTCCACGCTGGATTTACAGATCGTTCGAAACTGAAAAATGGAGCGGTCACAGCAGTAATGATCCCAGTCATGAGTCGGAACCGCAGGTGGTGAGTAAAACTGCTTCAAATGTCTGTTTTGTTAACAGTAGGCGCTTAAGTGCACATAATGTAAACAATACGAACGTAGTGAATTCATAAATTCATTATTCATCATTCACTATACGCTATATTCATTATAGTGATTCAAAAGTTATCCATAAATAATGCGATGATGTATTGTGTGTTTAAATTTAGCTGACCATTGATAGCTTGCAGACGATCTCTACACAAAAACTTGTGCGTACTCGTGACAGCTTGTCACTCTATCTCCGCTCACACAACACGCCTCCAGGCGCTCGGCTGTTTTTGGAAAGACTCAGTACAGCGTATGTATCTTTTATAAATATGATAATACTAATACTAAAGACTTTTCGGCGATATGAAGGATGCTATACTACTCCATAGGTACTTAAGTTTAACATGAGATTGGCAGAAACTGTGTGATCCCCCCCCTTTAAATGTTGAAAGGATACTACAACAAAGATATCGATTTCATATTCTGACAACTGATGGCAAACTGATGGCAAAATGATTATATGACTTGACCTGAAGAAGAACAGATGCAGGTAATCACACATGCTCAGTTTCCCTGTCACTGTCTGCTCTGTGTGTATGAGTGTGGAGCCCTGCCTCAGACACCAAGAGCAGATGACAGAGGCAGCAAATCTGGTTCATTGTATTAAATCCTTTAGCCGGTGTTCCTCCATGCGATATTTTTTTTAGAGCCTGACAGGTGACTGTGGCGCTAAAGTTTGACGTCATCACATGTTTTACGTCATAAAATTGGGATCAAATTGACTTCTAAATAAAAAATTTCTTGGCTGGTTAAATGTACCTACGCTATCTTCTGATGGAGGTGGAGGTGGCAGCTGCAGTCTCTTTCTTACAGTCAGAGAAATCCCCAGGACCTGACAGTTTTCCATCAGAGTTTTATAAATAAAAAAAGAATTCTCTTGCTCCTGTCTTGATATTCGTATCAGTCTCTTGGGGTTGGGACATTTCCCCCAATGTTAAATAAAGCTTGCATTTCTTTACTACTCAAAAAGAATAAAGACCCCCTGGATTGTGCCTCAAATAGGCCTGTGATGTTAAAGTTTTAGGAAAATGTTTTAACTCGAGGCTTGAGGATGTCCTCCCTACTATTGTTTTCCCTGATCAAACAGGGTTTATAAAGAATTGCCAACCTTTTTTGACTATCAGCTGTTTACTTAATGTTCTATATTTTCAGCGACAGGCTATCCCAGAGTGTGTGGTCTCTTTAGACACCAAGAAGGCATTTAATTCCTGCTAAGGCACCACTTGTGGCAACTCTGTGAATGCATTGCATGTTTGGATTGTGTTATGACTTGGGTCTGCTTATGAAGCTAGAAGTGTCTGTGGTTGCATAGAGTAGTTTACCAGGACTTCATCTGCATCCAAGTAGGACTAGAATTTAAATGTAAATTCTGTCATTAATTGCTCACCCCCATGTCATTCTAAACCCATTCATCTTTAAAATTGAGCTATTTTTAATGGAACCTGAGGGATTTTTGCACCTCCACTGAAAGTCCATTCCACCAAAGCTTTGACACTTCAAAAATTACATAAAGACTTTAAAAGTAACCCATTTGAATCGAGCGGTTTAGTCTAAGTCTTCTGAAGAGACAATATCACTTTATATAACAGATCTATTTTTTGCTTTTATTCACAGATAAACATTGATCAACACACATCAAATATGGTCAACGACAGCTCAACTGTACTTGCAGAAGCTCTAACGTCCCTGCATGACGCACAAGAACAAACCTCATGGTTCTTGTAGCTTACTTGGTGTGCTCTATGTACAGTATGTGTGGGTATATTTTGATCTATGTTTATATGATTATATGAGAATAGAAGCCCAAATTAAATCTGTTCATCATTATAAAGTGGTCGTGTCTTATCGGAAGACTATTATTAAACCGCTCATTTCATATGGATTTCTTTTACAATGTCTTTACAATGAACTTTTTGAAACGTGAAAGCTTTGGTTAAATGGATAGATATTTGGGTGAACTATCACTTTAAATTTGTCTTCTTTACAGTTTTTTTCTTCGCAAACTTTTTTTTTTCTTTACAAATTTGTAACAAGCTAGAAATTATAAATATGCAAGTGTGAAATACGCTAGACTGACTGCATCTGCAGTGGCTTTGTTGATTAGGTCAGGAGTATCTGTACCATGTGCAACTGTGTGGATTATGGCCGTGTTCTCATTCACATACTCATTTCCATTCTCCCCTCATCTGAATACTTCATTAATCACAAACGGAGCGTCTCGCAGCTCCCCCCCATTTGGATTTGCTTCAGTCTTGCACACATGCCTACTTGCATCCATCGTCCATGGTTGGTTCCTGTGCAATGTTGTGTTGTTGTGTATGTATATGTGACCTGACCTCTCCCCTTCCGTGCTATTGTTCAGCAGACAGATGCTGTCCCACCCTCCACTCTCATAATCCCTGTGATCCCAATCTCCACTGTCCCTGCGGAGCCCGCTGTCATCTCTCCATCAACGTCACAGGTCTTTTTTTCTTTCTTTCTCTATCTCCCCCCCCCCCCCCTTTTTTTTTTTTTTGCTCTCTTCCTGTTGGTCATTTTTTCTTGATCCCTGCCATTCCACTGCTCGTTGATGGGGCTGAAGGATTATCGGCCCTAGAGTCGGGTAAAGTACCACGGCTCCCCTTGACTAATAGCATCTGCGTGTCAACCAGCCGGAAGAAGTGGAAAGCCCCACTGAAAGACAGACAGAGAATTTGAGCGAGCGAGAGAGAGAGAGAGAGAGAGAGAGAGAGTGGATTTAATTTTAGGCTACTTTTGGCTCATAATAGCGTTCATGCTTCAGCATTGCATGTTCTGCAGTATAAAATGCCATGTACGTACGTATGCTGGCAGCGCTGTGTTAATATGGTGTGAATGCCAGTGATGGTATATGTAGCGTCATGTGGAGAGTAAGTGAATATACCTTTGCTGTGTAGAATGCTGCAAGCTTAACACTTTTCCTAGTTACTGCATCTACTAAACGCATCACGTTCCAGGTCCAATTTGGATGGAACATGAAATGTGCTGGAATCAATGCCTTAACTGGACTGTTTTCTCTTACAGGCAAATCCACCACCTGTCGTGGTAAATACAGAGAGCTTGGATTCAGCTCCATATGTAAGTGTTCTTTTTACTTATTTACACTTTATTAACTTTTTATATTTTGAAATGCAGAATTCCCTCAGACCAGCATGCCACATAGTTCGGTTTCCTTTTTGTGATCAAGCTGTTATTGCCAAGTTACTTAAGTTACTTTTAACAGAAAAAGGTGTAATACCTTTAAAGTCAATATGAAATGGCATTCCATTTTGCTTATGTAATGTCATGTATTTTTATGTATTTGACTGGATTGAATGGTCATTCTGTACCAATATCGAAACTGGAATGTAATGCCTAAATACTCTTTAGCAAAAATTAGCAAAAATTCTACCTGTAGGGGTACAATAGCTTGTCATTGGCTCTGTACTCTCAAGTGGGCATCTTTGTACCTTATTTACACCTAAAATGTTCATTATTAGAATTAAAAACAACTTTGTATTATAGTAGTACCTTAGTAGTAGCTAACTTTATAGTAGTACCTCATATTACTACTCCAGGGTACTAATATACCCCTTTAGGAATAAATAAGGTACAAAGTTGCTCCTTTTAAAGGTAGTGCCCCAGTGACAACCTGTTGTGCCCCTAAAGGTATAAATTTAGCATATTTTTCTGCAAAAAAAAAAAAACACTATTTCTGACAGCATAGCAATTTGGCTATTGCATTACATTATCCAATAGCTCATGCAGCAGAAAGATTCTTCAGAGTCGGAGCGGAATATTATTTCTGAAGCCCATTAGTCAAGTGTGGTGTTCATTCAGCACTGACATCTCTTGGGTTTGTTTTCCGCTTCATTTTCCTTGAGTCTTCCCGTGGAATAGTGAGGTCAGTAGTCTTGATTGTGCCACTCGGGGCTACTACGTCTGTTTTTCTCATCAAGCACCACACATTCAACCTCCACTTCAGGCTTTCTGCTGTATCAGCAGTGCCGCAGGATCTGGGTAGTATAAAAAACCTCATGGGACTCACTGTCGTTTTGTCTTGTGTGATCGGGGACCATAATTGACTCCATGTGGAAATTATGTTGTGAAGGCAAGTGGGGTGAGAATAATGTTTTCAGGTAGGCTTGTTTAGAAGAAACTACATTATGTAGGTGGTGTTGTTGTGGCTCAGGTGAAATGAGAATTAAATCAGGTTACTGTCTCTATCATTTATTGAATTGGGTCAGATAATGTGAAGACTTGAAAATGTATCAGCTACCAAAAGAATCTGCACACCTAGTCATAAATGAAATGGCAAATTCAAAGTAATGTATGTACACTACTGTTCAAAAGTTTGGGGTTGGTAAGATAAAAAAAAAAAAAAGGCTTGCTGCGATAGTCTGTGTTACCGGTGTTATATGGTGTTCAGTAGGCTTGTTGCGATAGTCTGTTACCAGTGTTACACAGTGTTCAGCCGCACACTGATTACATCACTTTCCCACCGTGGCACCGCCCCCACAGCCGTTTTAGTAATAAAAATAATTTTGTTCAGTTAAAGAACAGACACAAATTAAAAGCTGAACACGTACAGGTCAGCATGGTGTATGCCATGCTTATTCATTTGGTTAATAAAGCTGTCTTATTTGTTTTCTTAATAAAAGTTCTATGTTTAATATAAGCGAGTTTGTCATTGTACTGTTTTGGTGTTGTGTTTTTCATTAATGAACCACCACCATTCAAGCAATTGCCGCCCTCTAATTGCCACTAATTCTGGGGGGGGGGAGAAGAACTCCAACGTCCGCCCCTACCCCAACCTAACCCGGTGATTATTGTACTGTAATTGTATTACCGGTGTTGTCATACGTCGATTATCTGGTGGGAAAATGTCCTCACCCTCACATCCCTAATGCTCACCATGGCTGCATTTATTTGATCAAACATACAGTAAAAATTTCATTATTGTGAAAATTTATAAGACTTTAAAATAATTTTTTTCAATACATTTCAGTATATTTTAAAATCTAATTTATTCCTGTGATTGCAAAGCTGAATTTTCAGGAGCCATTACAGTTTAGTCCCTGATTTTAAACACTAAATACACTCAATATAAATATAAAATCTAGAAAACTGCTAATCACAAATAAAGGGAAATCAATGAATGGAATTTTATGTCCTTGCTCATTAGCTTAATGTTCAGGGCTTTGTCAGTGTGGCACTGTCTATGGTGCTGAGACCAAACCAGACGCAGCTGGCTTCAGTGCTAATGAATACGTAGGCCCAATCCCTCTATGCATTACATAATCAAAGCTGAGTTCTTCTGGAAAATTGCTTTGACTGCAGTCACATATTGGATAGACACTGTGGTTTAAGGGTCATCTTTGTCATTTAAGTGTCATGAGGTTTAAATATACGCCAAAAGCGAATCTTAAAGCAGAGAGCTTAGAAGATTTGTTCTAATTTGTTTCTAAAAACAGACAATGAACATCCATTTATGAGCACTATTCATTTATAGCAAGCATTTAAGAACTTGCAGTGTACACAACAGTCTTCAAGCTCACAGTGTCCTGGGCACCAAAATTTTAACGATTCAGGAATAACGAATCACGTAGTACTACAGCACACGTGAGTGTATATTAGCACCGTTAGTTGCTTTTGGGATCTGAAGAAGCGGTTGGACCTGGAAGTTGTGGTGTGTAATGTCAGACTTAACTGATTTGCACTAAACAAATCTCATCAAGGTTAATATCATCAGCTGTTCCTGCGTTCTGGTGGACCACATGCAGACTTTTAGCCATGTTTGCTTGTGCCTGTGTGTAAGGGTCTCAGCTGCTTAAAATCAGCTTTTGAAGGTGCAGTGTAATGGGTTTATTCTTATGTTTCATTGCCTGATGTTAGCCGACCATGTCACTGATTTCATTTAATGGCTCTCTGCCTCAGTGGGCTTATCAGTCACACACACTTACAAAGATATATATACACACATTTCCATTTTCAAACATAATCATAAACTCGTTCAGCCACTGACCTACTGATGTTATATCAATACATACCTGTCAACATGTGCACACAGGTGATTTGTAGGTATCATTACTCATGTATTCCTGCACAGAACATGACAGTTTATTCATTGGTTAATGAGAAGTGACAAAAAAAAGTGTGCACACACAGTACAATATACACCGATGAGCCAAATCATTAAGACCACCTGGCTAATATGCTGTTGGTCCTCCGCATGCTGCCAAGGCATGGACTCTACAAGATCCCTGAAGGTATCTAATGGTATCTGGCACCAAGACGTTAGCAGCAGATCCTTCAAGTACTGTAGGTTGTGAGGTGGAGCCACAGTGGATCAAACTTGTTGTTCCAGCACATCCCACAGATTCTCAATTGGATTGATCTCTGGGGAATTTGG
This sequence comes from Elopichthys bambusa, assembly GCA_037101425.1. Lineage (NCBI taxonomy): Eukaryota > Metazoa > Chordata > Actinopteri > Cypriniformes > Xenocyprididae > Elopichthys > Elopichthys bambusa. The sequence continues at coordinate 22,595,633 of CM074437.1, read as the reverse complement.
AGGCCAGGTTAACACATTGAACTTCATGTTCCTTAAACCATTCCTGTACACAATGTGTGCAAGGTGGCATGATGCATTATTATATTCAAAGGCCACTTCCATCAGGGAACACCATTGTCATCATAAATGGGTGTACCTGGTCTGCAACAATATTAAGGTAGTTGGCACATGTCAAATATATGTTCACATGAATGGCCGGACCCAGAACATTGCCCAGAGCATCACACTCCTCCACTGGCTTGCCGTCATCCCACAGTGCATCCTGGTGCCATTTCTTCCCCATGTAAACGGTGCGCTCGTACATGGCCGGCGACTTGATGTAAAAGAAAACGGGACTCATCGGACAAAGCAACCTTCTACCACTGCTCCAAGGTCCAATGGTGATGCTCATGTGCCTATTGTAAGCGCTTTCGACGGTGGACCCTCCCTTTAAGCCTGGTGATGAAAGTTATTTTATGCAAGAATGAAATAACATATTTGAATGTGTTTTTAGTATTTTAAATACAAAATACTTTCTCTCAAATGATTTAATTACAAATTACATTAGATTTTTTTCTTTGTTAAGGAAAATACAAATGACAAAATACTCAAAAGTAAATAAATATGTATTTTAAATACATTTAATTAAAATACTGCCCATCTCTGGTGACACAGGGGTTCCTCCCATAACCGTCATTAAAATTTTGTGACCTATATATATATATATATATATATATATATATATATATATTAGACAAAATAGTATATAATTTTATTATCTGCTTATTTATCAGTTTTGGGCCATAACAAGAAAATGTATATTGAATTCCTAGTTACAAATGTTTTTTCCAAAAAGTGTTCATCACCAGGCTGTCTCCATAACCGAAGGGGAAGGGGAAGGGGAAGGGGAAGGGGAAGGGGAAGGGGAAGGGGAAGGGGAAGGGGAAGGGGAGAGGAAGGAAGGAAGGAAGGAAGGAAGGAAGGAAGGAAGAGGTTTACTTCTGTCTGTTTGCATTTGTTCTATTTTCCTGAATGGACTCTCATTGCTTCTCTATATACCTAACATGCATCAGTCTACTAAACAATCCATGAAATGAATGCTGTTCTACTGTAAAAGATAATGAATGGTTGAGTATTGAAATATATTAAGAGTCTCTGACATGTTTTGTTTACAGGTTAACGGTACCGAGGCTGACTTTGAGTATGAGGAGATTACACTGGAAAGGGTGAGTGGACTGACTAATACTGCTTTTCTTGCTTTTGTTCTCTGGTGTCTCCATACAGTAGTCACTACAGGCCACCAAGGGGGCTTTTACACTGGCAGTTTAGTTCAAAACAGAGCATGGTTCGCATGAAAAATTGGTAATGTGAAAGCTGTCATAGCAGGAGTACTGGGGTACAGAACCCCAGGCTACCTGTAGGAGGTGGTTTGAGGTGGAACTGTGGCACAATTCACATGAATGGGAAAGCAACTTGGACTTGGTTCCACACTCGTTCAGGAAATAAAGTAACCTGCATATGCGTTTTAGCTGATGATGACATCACTAGGGCTGACAATAGCCAGGTTTCCATCCAAGGATTTTTTTGCGGAAAAAAGGTTTGTCGCTTCAAAATGTGTAGCGATATAGCTGATGGAAATGCCATTTCTCAAATATTGACACAATCTTTTTCCGTTTATCTTTAGCACATAAATTCTTTGTCGATACTTAAAATGTCGCAAACAAAATTGGTTTGGAAACACTTTTTGTTGAGAAAAAGGGCTATAAACACAAATAAATGTGGTGTCACGTGACATTATTAGCCTATACACAACGTCCGTGGTCTTACTCCTATTAAAGCACCGGTTCTCTGTTGTTGAAAGGTGCATCATAAGGATGATGATGAGGATGAAGGACAAAAAAGGTAAAAATAAAATACAGAAATGTTACTTCTGTATCTGAATAAATAAAAGTAGGCCTACTGTCATAAAATCATAAATCTGTTTCGATTTAATGATTAGAAGCGGTTCTACGCTACATGACAAATGAAAATCACGAACATAATATTGAACATGATTGTAAATTAAATAATTTTATAAGTGCAATTTATTAATAGGCCTATAGAATTTTATCTCACATAAATTAAGGAAATAAGGAATATAAAGTAGTTGACTCCAAAAGCTCTAATACATTTTTAGAAATGTTATGTGACAATAAGCCTCAGATTAGCTAATGCAGACAATTTAAAAAAAAAAAAAAGGTTATACATACATAAATAAAATGTTTTAGGTCATACCTGTATCTGTCTCTGAAAAGAAAAATGAACAGCGATTCTATGTTTATGATGTTATTTAACGCTGAAATCAGAACGAATAACTCTTTTGCTTTGACTGGCTTGACTGTTCAAGGTGTTAAAGATTGTTGCAGTTTTAGAATAAATAGACTCAAAGACTGAATATTTTAGTGTACCTGTCTTTTTAAGGACCCTAAACATTTTTGCATACAGGGAAAATGAGCTGCTCTGTGTCCAAACCTCCGCTTCGTCAAATAAAGTCAGACGAGCTGCTCCACTCCACCGCCGTCTTATATTTAGTATTTAATAACATTAATCCTATAAGTGAACATAAGTAGTACTAGCGAATTTCAATTGTCTCATTACTCCGTACATTTTACAAATACTTGGGATCCAAGAGATAGCTACGAATTTGCGATATACGCAGAAACGTCTCAAGGGCAGATTTTTTTAGAGATAAGAAAACTTATATGATAATGCAATTTTTTAGGGATGACGTCATCACGCACACCATTTTATTGGTAAAAGGCCAACTGGATGGAAACAGCCTCGAGACGGCAAATTTCGCAAATATTTTATTGCACATATTTGCTTTGTTGATAACAAAACATTGCAAAAATTGGATGGAAACTTGGCTAATGGTGATGATTTACCTTGGATACAAGTAAGAGTGACCCTGCAGTGCAGAGTAAGTACAACTAGAGTACTTGCCCAGTGTGAAGACATAGTACTTTGTATAGGATAATCTGCAGGTATGTTTGGGAACAGAACTCACAATTTGATGTTTCTCCAAGTGGAACAGGATATTCAATGAGTAAATAGAGGCTAGGACTTTTTATCCATTATTTATTTTATCCATTGGAAATTGATTGAATCAAGAAAAGTGGTCATTAAGGGAGCTTGTTGAAGGAGATTATAGCTCAATTGTGTGGTATCAGCTTTAATTTTAATGAAATATAACAAAGACTTTTTTCTTTGAAATAACATGCACCAAAAAGTAATTCACAGTAATCCTGTAAAGTAAATGTGGTTGGTTTTGATTTAGCATTGACGAATAACAATTTGCAAACTGTAGATTAGAGCTGAGCAGTGTGCAGATGAATCTTTTTAGAATTGTATCACAGATCTCGCTCCGTTATTTCCCCTCTGAATGCTTGTGTAGCACTGACTCAGGTTACTGTGTCCTTCTCCCGCAGCCATTCCTAAAGTACAAGCGGATACACAGCCAAAGCTTTAAATACTTCTCTGCAGTGACTCCATTTAACAGCTCAAAGTCCATCAATTATAATGCAGTCAGAGCCATCAGCGCTTGAAAAAGCATAAGAAACACTCCCAACTAACCAACTCACTCTCTGCAGAGTTACCAGGGAGGAAAAAAGAACACCATCTTGCCTTCCACAGTTAAGACTTAATCCCCGACTCTGCCTAAGGCCCACCTCCCCCCTTCTCGTGAGCTTTTTTGTGACCCAATTCAGCACTGCTCTGTAGTGCACATTTATTAACTCTGCATAAATAAACAATGCTCCTCCACAAGCTGTTGTCAGCTCAACTTAAAGCCTGCTTCTTAATCGCAGTAACGGAATAACTTGTCGTTGCAATCCACAACTGAGCTCTGGAGGTGTTTTTTTTAGTCTGGGCATCATTTCTGTCTTACATTTTGGCTTATAGTAGTTAGTATGTTGCCTAAAAATCCACATTATTAGAGCCTTCATCTAAACATGTTTTGAGTATCACTGTAAAAGGCAGAGAAATAATTACTGTTGTATTAGTACTATAACAAATGCTGGTCCGTGCATTGTTGTGGGTTGACTTAAACTGTGGTAAGAGCTATTTCCCTGTCTAGGGCTGCAACAACTAATCAATAAAACCAATACAAATACAATACATATCAATGTGAAGCTAGTTGACAGCAGAGCAAGCTGTAGCCATTTTTATTGTGGCATTTATTTTAGGACTACTAACAATTATTTAGATTTTCTTAGATTTATTGGACAAAAATATTTTTCTGTATTTAAAAAAAAATGCAAATCTAGCTCACTGTTCTCCTGCAAGCAATGTGCCTTTAAAGGCCATAAAACGGGTCCATATGTGTGAATGTAGCTGTGCTCTACATGCGTTAAATGTTTAAAATATAAACATAAAAAAAAACTTTCTCCACAATGTTAAAGCACAACAAAAAAATATATATGAAAGATTTTAATGTATTAGCTGAAATAGATAGATATTTTTAATTTCTTAATGCATTAAGGATAGCAAAACAATCTTTTATATATCATTTTCCTTAAATACTTTTACACTCACAATTAACATGCATTTTTGTTAATACCAAACAATGAATGTAGCAAAATTGAGTGTGCCAGCGTCTTCAAGCAAGGTTTTAAGCAAACCCTGTTAATACACATTTAGTGTGGATTAAAATTATCCCCCAAAAAATATGGTGCATTATTTTTGATTCCTTGATTGCTTTTATCAAATTATAATATGAAGATAATAATAGCCTAAATAAATCAAATGACACATTGTCCAATGCATTGAATTCATATGTTTGAATTTCCATTTTGGCCTAAACTTTGCACATAAAATGTAATTTCAAAAACATTTTGCATATCACATTGCCAGTTGAATTTAGCCGGCATTATGTTCCCATAGTCGCTGACCAAAGCATAGATTGAAGTTTTAATTGATGTTCCTCCAGAATCTAACATTGTTTCTTCTCTGCTGTATAGGGGAATTCAGGCCTGGGCTTCAGTATCGCTGGTGGTACGGATAACCCTCACATTGGTGAAGACCCCAGCATTTTCATCACCAAAGTCATCCCAGGGGGCGCTGCCGCTCAGGACGGGAGATTGCGGTAAGGCTACGGTTCTCAAAAAAACACTATGGTTCTCACATGTTTTCTGGTCTCTTCCTTTTGCTGTTCATACGATATGATATAGCCAGTGATACGATATTTGCTGATACCTCAAAAAATTCTGTGATACGATTCTATCCAGGGGTATATCGATCAATATTATGATATTATGTGCCAATTTTACACAACAAGTTACATTTTTATTAATTCATTTATCCATCCATAAATAAAAGTCACACAGGAGATCCGTAATCTGATGACCGCTTATAACATGACAACAGTCAAGAAAGAATTTAAGACTTCTGTGCTAAAAATGTGCAGTGTCAAAAATCTACTGAAAAATAAGTAAATATATTTATACATAAATAGATACTATAAAATTTATATATAATAATTTCTATTAAATGTATATCACAGCTTTTTAATGAGGCAACAACATTTGATAGATAGGACAGAACAAGATAGGCTATTTATATTCTTTTGATTGCGCAAAAGTATTATATTATAAAAGGCTCCAATACAGAGCAGCACAAAGCGCTGATCTATGCAACAGATCTATGCAACAGTTTACTGAGACTTTTCTTTTCTTTAAAGTTTTAAAATTCACTTACTGAGCATGTGAAGAACAATTCATAGCGCTCTCTACTCCAGTGTTGTGATCTAACAGACACCCGTTAGAAAGTAACATGATTTAGAAACAGCAATAAACTCTAGCAAGATGAAGTCCTTTCTTATGCAAAACCATAGACCTTTATCTATTGAAGCACAAACATAAGTAAAAGAAGACTCAATTCAGTGGTCTATTTGTGCGCTGCGATTGGGCATTCTGTGTGTGCAGGCTGTTCTTTTGTGTTATTTCTGCAAGGCTTTAAACACGAGCAACTGATAAACTTTAGTGAAGATTCAGCACTGGTCCTATTGGGTCAGTGACGTCTCCATCAACTGTCCTGAGCGTCTTTCACAAGCTCTAAAAGATAGTTTAAACGAGAATGCACGCCTAGGCGGTAATGCATACTGACATTGCGTAAAAATGTGGAGAGTGTGAAAACAAAGGTACCTCTTAAATGTATAAATGGTATTGATTTTTTTACATGTTTTACATCGTTAGACATTTAATCGATGCATCGATCTATATCGATGTATTGTTACACACCTAGCTCATACTCTAAACAGTTAAACAAAACATTACTTTGAAAATCCCATGTGGTCAATGACGCAACAGTTTTTTAAGCATTGTGTCACAAATGCTAAATGTAATTAAAATAGTTACGATTTTAAACTCTTCATATTGTTCTATTCTGTTGTATTCTGTGTTTTACGTAGATGGTATCTAAGATAAGCGTTTGATCAGGGACAGGTGACCACACACTTATAACAATATTTTTGAATAGAAATGTTCTAAATGTGACTTAAGTGTCTAGATACTTGGATGTACATGAATTTTTTTTTAATGTCTGTTAAAATCAATTCGATATGTATTTCGATATGATATTGTATTGTATTGTATTGACCATTGAGCATTGCACTGCATTGTAATACATTTCCACCTGGATTTGTCCTGGTTTGGAGTGGTGTTACTAAGCGATAGAGCCCTCCAGTGTCTCACTGCTGTCAGAGGCTCATTAAAGCAGCGCTAGTGAGGTCCTGACAGCATCACACAGACAGCTCAACACACACAGAGAGAGTTTAAAGAGCCAGCCATGCCACCGACTGCTTGCTTGTTTTGTAAATTTAATTGTGTGAAAGAGAGAGAGTTAATGTGTACTGTATGTCATAAAGGCTTTGAGATACTTACAGACAGTGTGATGTATAATTGTATAACTTTAGTTTGTTTTGATGGACTTTATAACTGACTTTTATAGCTTGTAATTTTTCATGCCCAGTTAGAGCTCTCGCTATGAATTGAATTGTAGCCTAGGTCAGCGCTCAAAGTTTCTATACTCTATTCTTATGTGAAGATGCTGTGTTGAAGTTCTGCATTTATGCCACCAGTTCAATTTGCATGCACACTGACCGAGCAGACAACATTCAAAAGATATAACATTGTACATTTGGAGACTTCGTATTCAAAAACAGCTTAACAAAGCAACCCTCAGCAAGATGTAATGCAGTGTCCAAAGAAATCAGTAAATAATAAAACATTAGTAATTTCTGCATTACTGGCGGCACTTAACAGCTTTGTTTATTCAATAAGATCCCACCCAACCATTGGTTAGAGTTGCTGTATCTGGCTTGTCTGGATGCTCAAATAGCATTCTGATAGTGTAACAAAGTGACAATGTTTATACATTTCTGGGAAATCAGTTGTCTTTATTAAAATGGCTTTATTTATGGTTGCCTTTGCATATTAAAAGGATACTCCACCCAAGGAATGAAAATTCTTTCGTCATTTACTCACCCTCATGCCATGCCAAATTTTATTTGAGCTTCCATCTTTAGTAGAGCACAAATTTTTAGAAAAATAATCCAACTCTGTGAGTCCATATAATGCAGTGGGATCGTAACCCAAATGTTGACCCCTCAAAAACCACACAAAATGAACACATATGATCCCAGTCAATGTATTTTGAAGCAATGCGATACATTTGAAATGATAGAAAAAAGAAAATCATATAGGAGGAGTTACAAACTTCACCTCTAGAGTTTGCTGTTGATGGACAATTTTGCCTTTGTGATGTCTTGGTTCTGTTAGTTGTACTTGAAAAACAACACAGAAGGTCATTTTTTGTCAATGGAGTAACAAAAAATGTAACACCCTCAGTATCAGGACACTTGATGATTCTTGACAGTTGAATAATGCGATAAATTAAATGGGGTGTGGATGTCTAGACACCTCATTGTTACTTATGCATGTGTTTGATCTGTGGTTTATTTTTTCAATCAGGGTGAATGATGTGATTCTGCGAGTGAACGAGGTTGATGTCAGGGACGTGACCCACAGTAAGGCTGTGGAGGCGTTGAAGGAGGCAGGGTCATTGGTCAGACTGTATGTCAGGAGGAGAAAATCTGCATCAGAGAAAGTCATGGAGATCAAGCTCATCAAAGGACCCAAAGGTACAGTTACACCCGCTCCTCATTACAGCTTGTTGATAGGTGCATCTTAGTTTAGACATTTTAACAGTGTACCTGGGATATTAAAGGTACCCATTACCCATTTTACATGTTAGGTCAGTTTTGAATGTAACTGGGTAATCTTGAGTAGTCAGTGGGTAATCTTTGAGATTCTCTATTTTACACTGTTAAACTGTAGGTCAGTGCTTATTTGTGTATGTATGAGGTTAATGACATTGATTGGACAAGTGCAACGTGAGGAGCTCGCAACCTCTTCGTGTTTGAGTCTCTTCATCCATCTAGTTAGCATGTTTTCCATCACTGTTTGATGTTTACTTTCAGCTTCTGAGAGGTTGTTTTTTTTTTTTTTTTTTTTTCTGAGGAAAAAAAAAATCACATCAACATTTCTGCAACTGAATAAAGATCATGAATATTTAATGAGAATTCTACTGTACTCAGAACTTTGTGGCACCACATAGTTTCAGATGTTACAAATGTGGGAAACGATGCTTAATCCAGGGTTAGAAGCAACCACATCACAAGGTTAAAAATTAGGCTAATGCAGGGATAAGGATAGCATGAAAAACCTGTAATTATACTGGTTTGAAATTTACACTGCATACAATACATCTTGCCAATCAACAATGAATAAATATTGTTTAGAATTAATATGCACCATGTTGCAAGTTTTAAAACTTCACAATTGACTTGACTAGGCTCTATTTTTTTTATTGTTATGTATAATGTTGATTGTAAATTCATAGTTCATTGTTATGTATAATTGTGACTCTTGCTCTTTTAAAAAGGATACATAGCATACAACAGAACAGAATTTCAGTTTCAGCCAACCAAATGTGGCATTCTCTAGGTGTTTATTCTTTGTTCTTCATCTAAACCTCTAATCCTGCCCAGCATTACACTGAGGAAGCAAGAGTGCTGCTGAATAATTTCTTGGGGTCAATATCCGATCAGAGTTAAGAGTGTACTACTTTTCATGCTTTAACTAGAGACAATGTTCCTTCTTGGAAAAAATGTGTGTGTGTGTGTGTGTATATATATATATATATATATATATATATATATATATATATATATATATATATATATATATATATATATATATATATATATATATATAACATTGTACATCTGGAGACTTTGTATTCAAAAACAGCTTAACAAAGCAACCCTCAGCAAGAAGTAATGCAGTGTCCAAAGAAATCAGTGTTAAACATTAGTAATTCTGCATTACTAGCGGCACAAAACAGCTTTGTTTACTCAATAAGATCCCACCCAACCATTGGTTGATCAGAGTTGCTGTGTCTGGATGCTCAAATAGCATTCTGATAGTGTCACAGAGTGACAATGTTTATACTGCTAAAGTGCTTTAAGAGTGCTGCTAAATCATTTCTTGGGGTCAATGTCCGATCGGAGTTAAGAGTGTACTATTTTTCAAGTCACGCTCTCTTGGAAAAAGTGTGTGTGTGTGTGTGTATATATGTATGTGTGTATATATGTATGTGTGTATATATGTATGTGTGTATATATGTATGTGTGTATATATATATATATACACACACACACACACACACACACACACACACACACACACACACACACACACACACACACACACATACACACATACAATACGCAATGGGGCTATTTTAAGGCCAGTCATGACATTTCCACAACACTGCAAAGACTTTAAGCTGCTGTTGCTATGGAAATATTCCCCTCCCATGGCTTTAAACAGTTTGTTGTATAATTTATGCAGAAATTTAACTAATAATTGTGTATTCAATTTTAAAGATTACTGTATGTTTCATTATAATTATGTTGTGTGTGTGTGAGAGAGAGAGAGAGAATGTTCATTATGACAGATATTGTTGATGATTATTTAGCAACTATTAATAGCTTTTTTTCCTCATGTTGTCTGGATGATTTTTGCACAATTTGGGTATAGTGCCAAATGTATTAGAGATATAAATGTAAATGTAGCTGTCACCATCAGTTAACTTTTTTTTTTTTTTTTTTTTGGCCTGTATCTTTGTTTATCCCAGGTCTTGGTTTCAGTATAGCAGGGGGTGTTGGGAATCAGCACATCCCAGGGGACAATAGCATCTACGTCACTAAGATTATTGAAGGTGGAGCCGCACACAAAGACGGGAGGTTGCAGATAGGAGACAAACTTCTTGCTGTAAGTAAAAAAAGTATATTGCCTATTGTTGACCTTGTGCTTATTAAATAGACTAAAGTCACAAACTGTGTTTGTGTGTGTTTTGGTGGTCTTAGGTGAATAGCTCCTGTCTGGAGGAGGTTACCCATGAGCATGCCGTGACTGCCTTGAAAAATACCCCAGACGTGGTCTACTTGAAAGTGGCTAAACCCAATAGTGTCTTCATGAATGACAGTTTTGCTCCTCCTGACATCACCAACTGTGAGTTCCACTATAAAATGAATTGACTAAAATCAAAAAAGTCACAGTTTATATTCTTATCATATGAATTAGTGGTAAATACAGTGAAGGAGTTGTTAGGTAGGCAAATATTTAAAGCACCATATGTTGCAAAGTCTACAATATCTACTAATAGAATGAGGTAGGTAACTTTTAAAAAGTTATGGTAAAAAGTTATGTTATCCATTAATACATTTCACAATCTCCCTCAAAACATCTCTCATTCTCAACTGCACGTAAAGCCTCGGCAGAAACATTTGTAAAAGCTGTGAAATGTGGTGGTGGTTGGGGTGGGATAAAGTGTCATACTTGTACAGACCAGACTGTTGCGGTGTGTGAGGCCCATGCCTGGCAGTGAGGGTATTGATCTGTGCTCTGTTCATAGCTCTGCCAGCAGGAGCACTAATAGGCCACAGAGGAGAGGACTAAACTACTATCGATTGCTCTTGTCTGAACGTGCCGCCCCCGCAGCCATTAAAGCCTACGTTGTGCCTAAGTGCAGGGGAGATGAAGGCACCACTGCATAATGCCCCTCCGTTTGTCTTCCTGCTCTTAAACATAAGACTAATGACTCAGAGTAATGCTGAGGGCTGTGATCTGCCTTTGGAAGTATTTTTTAAGAAAATATACAACTAGGGATGTGCAAAACACATACGGTATGTTCATGTTCTAGTTGGTTGGTTGCCTGAATGTCTAATCAACCAATTGATCTTAAGGAAGCCCTAATTAGGCTGATTTTACCCCAAGTGGATTTTTTTTTATTTTTTTTGCACATTCTTGTATTCTTGCATTCATGTAAATAGCTAAACCAGTGGTTCTCAACCAGGGGGCTAAGGCCCACTAGGGGGCCTCAACACATTTCCAAGGGGGTTGCAGGATGACTTAAAAGTATTTAAATTAATTTTTTTTTTTACTATATTAAAATAATCTGTAATCTCTAATAATAAGATAAAAACACATAGGGCCAGATTTATTAACATCTTGTGCCAGCGCAAACCCTCTTTTGGCATTAAAAAACTACTGTCAGGATTTACTAAATGGCGCTTTTCCACTGCATGGTACTGCTTGGCTCGGCACGGCACGGCACGGCGCGGCACGGCATGGCACAGCTCGCTTTACTTTCAGTTTGCTTTTCCACTGCAGTTTAGTACCACTTCAAAGTGGGTGGGATTATAGACTACCAGCACTTCGTCTACTGACCACGATACAGCCATTTCTTTTTTCAAGTTGCGTGTGACGGTCATTTAAAGCAAGTCGTTTTGAGAAACAAATGATACTGCGATGGCTGTTACTGACTAGCGGGTTTGGTGTCTCGTGTTTCAAATCCAATGATGCTGGTAGTGACGATTCTCTCTGACCAATCAGTGTGCAGTTTTTACGTCACATTTAGTATCGGTACGGCACGCTTGGAACCTCAACCGAGGTAGTACTATTTAAGCGAACGGTACCATTACGTACCAAGCCATCCCATGCAGTGGAAAAGCACCAAAAAGTGAACCAAAGTGAGCCGTACCAAACCGTACCATGTAGTGGAAAAGTGCCAATAACTTCTGGAATCACTAAATTAATCTTGATTAATTATTTATTATTAGTAGTAAATAAACCATGTTAATTAATTCAATAAAAACAAGTTTTAAAACAAACAGCTGTGTCATAATCTCAGCAGAAATACTGGAAATATCTTGGCATATATCGAGTCTTTGAATATTGTGTTGGACAACAAGTCAAAAAAATTGAGAACTATTGAGATAAATGCAAAGTAACCTTTTAAAATGCTTTTTTTTTTTTTTTTTTGTATGACTATTTTTAACATGTCTAACACAATATGCTATCAACATGGTAAATAAAGTTTGTGGCCTGGTTAGAGAGTCAGACTTGTAACTCGAAGGTCGCGGATTCGAGTCTGGCAGGAGTGGGGGGAGTGAATGAACAACGCTCTTTTCCACTCTCTTCCACTCTGTCCCCAGGTCGCCGCAGCAAAAATGGCTGCCCACTGCCCCTGATGTGTTAACGGTTTGTGTGTGTTCAATACTCGCTGCTGTGTGTGCACTTGGATGGGTGAAATTCAGAGCACAAATTCCGAGTATGGGACACCATACTAGGCTACACGTCGCATCACTTATCGACTAGTCAGTTGTTGGACCACTGATGGCTGGAATACACAACACACCCTTTAAAATCTAAACAGTTTTTAAAACTCCAGCCATCATACACTTGCAGACTTTGTAAATGTTAACAGAGGGGAAAAGTTGTTCCAAACTCACAGAAACAAGCACCTTGTTGCTATGACAAATGAAAACAATGTGTGTTCTAAAATCAGATCAAAATATTCATCTGTAGGATAGAATCAAAGTCTAAAGCTGAAAAATCTGAGTCCGTGCCCATCATACAATATGCAGTTTGTCTGTCAGTTTCCGACTGCTGAAAATATGTAGACTGTCTCTGACTCTTAGCAACTAGTGTTAATGTGTTCAGACTGAAAATCTGGGCAAAAGTCACGTAATGTATTCAAGCCTTAATTCGCTTGTTGATTGTCGTGACCCATCCCTACAGTTAACATGATTTGTCTCTTGTGATGGAAAAGCCAAGGTGAACACAAATGAACCTTAAGGCCTTTAAAACATGATTCATGTCACTGCTCCCCGGTGTAATACGTCAAGCTATAGTCAGCACTGCATTGTGAATGGGTCAAGCATTGCAATGCAGTACCCAAAGTTAAACAGTTTCAACTTTGATTCTATTTGTTGTTGACCTTTCAAAGCCCAGACAACAAGTATCAGGAAAATCATGATGCATTAGTATGTAGCTGATGGCCGGTGGCCCGATCCTCTAGATACATGAAGTTGTTTGACACATCTTTTAAAAATATAAATTCAGTACTCAAAATGTTTATTCTTACTCCAGATTCATCTGATTGGAAGTATTTTATCTTAATGGCTCTGGCCAGTGGTGGCAGGTCAAGGATGTCCATCTGACGCATGTGTTCATAGACATGACAATTAAACAATTGCATTGACGGAGCATAAGAATGTCACTTGTGTGAACGGCCCTCATCTGCAGTGCTGTTCAAGTGGATGTCAAAGCATCACAGGATGCTTGTTCTGAGAGATGCATGTCTGACGCAAGTCATGTGAAAGGAACTTTAGCTTTGTACTGTAGCTTCAAAGCACTTAGTTCGGTGGGGACTACAGCTTTTGACCTACAATATCTTGACTTTTGAAGATGGACAGAATATTTTTCCAGAAAGCTAAAGTCTGTTGAATGAAAGTTACCTCAAAGTTATTATACTCACCCCATGGATGCCCACAGCACATTTACATAATCAATCACCCTTATTCTCCACTGCTAAGCCCTCCAACGGCTGTTGACCCCAGACACACAGTAACAAACTTCCAGACACAACACCACACCACCAAATCAGACACGCCTTTGTCATAAAAAAGCTCTTGATCTCTCCACCTCTTCTGATGTGCCTCACACAACTCTCTTTAGACACACTCGTTTTTAATCCTTAAAAAGAATGCCTGCCATGTACCCCAATATGATGGATGACTCCTGTCTCAAAGTCAAAGCCTGCACAACTCTGTTCATAGCTCTGATCCCCCTTGTGTATAGGGCAATTAGACAAAACCACCCCCATATCGGTCACAATTTGTAACCTATTAGACACAGATGAAGTCTAGAAATCAGTTCAAAACCACTAGAAGAGAAAAGGTCCCTGACCCTAATTAGGAGGATCACATGCAGAATACTGCAGCCAAGGTATGTTGGTGCCTTCATAACACATGGAAATGGTTGATGGCAGATCTAAAGAAGAGATAAAGGCACTTGTTACAGAACCTTATAAGCTGCCTTGCTGGCTGCGTCCAAAAACTTAGGCAGCTGACTTGTTGCCTCGCTGCCTTATCAGGCAGTGACCTTTGTAGGCAGCATTTGCGCACAAAGATACCTCACGAAACTAATTTCGGACAGACTTCTGAGTCAGCTATATGGTTTAATGAATGATCTACAGCAAAAGCAAAGCCAGCTTTAGTGATTACTAAGCAAATATTTAATTACTACAATAGTAATTTCTTACTAGAAATGACATCAGAAGTGGAAAACGTTGGTCAAAAACTTAAATTTACACAAAAACTGACCACTAACTGCAAACTTTCAGATGGCATCTTTATTTTTTTTTAGCTCAACTGTCACAGAATGGAAAGCACAGGATTGTGAGATATCAAAGGCAACAGAGGATACATCTATGCTGCCTTCAAAAATCGATCAGATGAAGGTATCTCGAGACGTGCCTTGATGCTTTTCTATCTTGGAATGCATCCTCTGAAAGCAATATTTTTAAGTTTTCGGACGGAGCCCATATTTCCTAAAGGGGCTGTAACCAGTCCCTCCAGGATTTTGCGATTAATGGAAATTCATGCAACTCCGCAATATTCGGAGGAGCTTGCAGTTTTTCTAAATTGCAGCAGATTTCCTGCAGATTTTGGGTCTAGACGTATCATGTGATGTCATTGCAACGTGCTTTCAGCCAAAGCCCATTTCGAAGTAGGCTACGTGCACACGTTACTACGGCAATGCATCTGTCACTCTCAGTCAGTCAACAACCGCAACCCCACTCCCGTTGTAAACATGCATACTCTCCCTCTTTCTCTTTCTCTCTCTCGCTCTCTCTCACACACACACACACACATGAGGGTGCATGCTCTGAGTGACATTGTTTCTATCAGTCATTACTATTTATCAACACTGCCTGTATGCTGCATAAAAGACATTCTATAAACAAGTGAACGAGGAGCAACACGGAACGAGTGAAAATGTAAATTCACTCTCTGACTATAGGGGTGCTTATGGAACAGCAGCAATACAGTGGTTTCCAGGGCTTCCCCTCTTAACACAGCAGGCTACTTCACGCTTCACACCGCTTGTCAAGGAAAAGAAAGAAAGTCAGTGTTTTGAAGTAGCCATTTAGATTTTTGTGTTTGCGATGGTGTTTATCAGTCAACACTAAATACATAAAGACTTGATAGAACTTTATAGTTTTGCTTCTTGTTTCTTTTGCACTGTTTGAAACATTTGTTTACTTTATACATTTTGTGTATTCTTCAAAAGTAGGCTAATGTAATATTTTAAGTTCTTTTTGTTATATTATAAAAATACTAACTTACTAAATAATACTAAAATATTACTAATCAACCCTGTAAATCGTAATTGAATAATATAGTCAGAAAGTTTTTGTTTTTTTTTACTTGCATAAAATGCATATAAATATCATTTGTCACTATATCTCCCAATAATATGTCTTTGTAAGATATTTAAATGCTTAGCTTTATGATGAAAGCTCTGTAATTTTTATTGTGGAAGGCAAAACTTGATGCAATGCAAGAGAG
Organism: Elopichthys bambusa; assembly: GCA_037101425.1. NCBI lineage: Eukaryota > Metazoa > Chordata > Actinopteri > Cypriniformes > Xenocyprididae > Elopichthys > Elopichthys bambusa. The sequence goes on along the minus strand of CM074437.1, from coordinate 22,579,636 downwards.
ATAAATGTTCCTTAAAAGCCTGTTGTATCATATTTGATACATAAAATATACAAAATTCATTGATATCCTTAAAAAATGCTAACTTTTCTAAAAAGGGAACATCATCCATGCATATGTTTCTTTTTCTTTTTTCCTGGTGATGTGTACTGGATATCTCTGATCATTTTAAATCCTGTCCCTTTCTTACAATAGATTCAAAGCTTGCATTAAGATTTGCCTCCATCTAAGCAACAACCATTGGTTAGAACCACATCTCTACTGTCTCTTTTTTGTCTTATTTATTCTACTTCCATTGCATTGCAACAGTATTACATGTATCCTTTGAAGAGGCAACCACAGCATGAACTACGAACATTGCGTTTCATTCAGTGCCAAAAAGTGTTGAGGGTTGAAAAGAGTTGCTGCCTAGGTATGAGTCACTTATGAGGTTTCTTACCAGTTAGCTGGTAAGCAGGCAGCTCATTAGGTTGTGGAAGATAGCTAGGGATGATATGGCTACAGAAAGACTCACTCCCTCAGACCCACACTTACATCCCTGAGACTCATCCATACATCATAGTGGAGCCAGCAGACAAGGATGCTTTGCTCTGCTTGACTTGAAAGACAAATAGCAAATTCAATCATGGCTGGGATCACATGGTCAAGTCTGTATTGCTAATCCAAGCAGCAATATCCTAATGCAGAGAGGGCAGCATGTGGAACTATGGCACACCGGCCTCAGAGAGCCAATCTGAGTCTGAGTTAATGAATGAAAAATAATTCTGTTAAGCGTGCACAATCATTCAGCAGCCTGATTCAGAATGGAAATAACACTGTTCATAGCTTGTAGATGGCGTGTAAGCGCGTTTCTTTTTTGAGTGTGCTTTTTGGGCACACTGATCTGCTTTTTCTGGTTAGTGTGTTGCAGAGGGGGGGGAGCCTTCGTGTTAGTAGATTATATTTTTGTCCCCATGAAGAGCCATAAAGCATGCAATTTACCATCTGTTGTGCTTTTTTTTTTTTATCGTGCCACTCTGTTCCGCCCTGCTTCGCCTGAGGGTAAAGCGAGGTTTCTGCAGCTAAGCCTCTCATTCTATTATATGCCATGGTGCAGTAGTGTAGGAGAGAAAGCTACTGCCACTGCTGCTCCCAGCCAACTGGGCCCAAATATACATCTCACAACCATCAGAGAGTTCACATCAGAGGACAAAAAATAGAATAAGATCTGTGATAGACACATAGATGAATAAAATGCCTTAAAACAAATTGGAATTACATTTCATTTTTAAGACTAGCTAATTATATCAATTCACATTTTTTATTTAGATTGCTCTTTATACAATACAGGTTGTTTCAAAGCAACTTCACATTAATGTAATAAACAGGAAAATAATAGTGTTATTGTGAAATACTTCAGCTATGCAACAAATTCAATTTCGGCCATAGAGACGAACCAAAAGACAATTGTGTCATTATTCAATTTAGTTCAGTATCGCTCATCAAATATCACAAATCAATATCACTCATCAATACATTAGGAGAAAGATATTTGTTTACAACATGGGAAATTACCTAGATCTTTGCCAATGGATAACCAGATAATTCAGGGAATTGTACGTAAATTAGTGCTTATTTTATTTCAGCAACTGTATATTATATTATATTATATTATATTATATTATATTATATTATATTATTATATTATATCAATCTATTTAATTACAAAATGTTACAAATAATTAATCGCAAATTAATCACACATCAAGTTTGGCTGAAAAATTACCCCCAAAAGATAATTTCAAGTCATTGTTGTGTTAAATGATAAAAGCATTAAATGGATATTAAAAAAGTAGCTTTAGAAAGAAATATTATATTTGATTCAACAAAGAATTTATTACACATAAACTTTTAGGCTACAATGACCATGAGTCATGACGGTGATTAAATTATGACAAAATTTGTTGGGTGGACAATTTATATATATATAATTTTTTTTTTTTTTTTTATGGAATTTTTTTTATACGGAATATATATGTATATATAATTTTTTTTTTATTTATTTATTTTTTTTATATGTAATAGTACTCTAAATAGGAAACTAAAACTGCCAGTAAATAGCTCTCTTTATGAATGGGCCATTAAATCATTGGTTCCCCCGATTCGTTCAAAAAGCAAATTAATTCAGAAACACTGCTGTGTTGCTCGGAGACAGAAATAGTTCTGCTGATATAATTCATACAGGCGAATTTTAGGGGCATATAACTGCATTCTGTTGGCTCCATCACACTGTGATGTTGTTGCTCTGTATCATGTTCGTCACCATCGACTGTATGAAATATCAGATGACCTATATAGGTCTGGGGCGGGGCGGGTGCGTTAATTGCGTTAATAATTTTAAGGCGTTTTTTTCCATAACTAAATTAACGTGTTAAATTGACAGTCCTAATTATATTATATTTCTAAGAAAGAAAAAAAAAAGTCCCTTTCTTTCTAAGGACATTGTGGTCTCGAATCTTGGACTCTGAGAGCACGTATCTGGTGTCATCCCACTAAAGTGGTGTCACTCCTCATCACGGGAGAGAGCAGTCTTTCATAAAGTGGACACTATAGGGTAGATGGGAGCTTTGTTACTCTGCCTCTCACCATTGCAACGTTTATCATGTTTAAGCATGCATTCCACATTGGCTACGTTTATGCACCAATTTTCGTCAATCCGAATGAATTGAATCCGATTGCAGATCTGTTTACATGTACTCTAAACATTGTAATCTGATTCAAATATCCGTTTATATGTGTTTTATATACATTCCGATTAAAACTTTTGCGCACGCGCTCTGCGTGTGTGACGTCATATCAATCACACTTGCGGTGTCCCGGGTTGCATCAACAGACGATGATCATGTATCGACGATAGCCAGAGATATTGTCAAAAGCATCAAATCTTGGCAATATTAAGAGGTTTTGGTATTAATTAATATAGGCCTGTTACATTCTTCTAGTCTATTATTATAACTATTAGGTTCGGCTTCTTTTATTATTAAATTAATATTATACGTGCTGTGAGGATAATAAGATTAGGCTATTAGCTATCTTTGAAAATGTTTTAAACATTTTTTTAGGTCTATTATACAATGAATTATAGGCCTATAACTAAAATTATTAAGAGTGTAGGCTATAATATTTCCTAACACCGCAGTCATCATTGAAAATTAAGCGCAGCTTTACTTCAAGCACCAACTTTAAAAAAAACAACCTGTTAACACAAAATACTATTATTCTCATTTGTTTCACTAACCTATATGTACGGCCACAAGAGAAATAATGGAATAAATTAAGACCGTTATATACCGTTATAGAGCATATTATGTTGAAATTCGTCTCTGAGAGAATATGCTCCGTTAATGCAGCGTCAGACAGCTCCGTCACTTTTTACTTTCACTTTGAATACTGACCAAAGTTAAGCTTTTACCGGCATAACTCTTGCACAAAGTTTGCACGTTGCTTCTTGTATGATATCCATTGGCTCCCCTTCTTGTTTTAAAACAGAAAGATTTCCAATATTATGACGAAGGGATACAGCTACGCCACTGCCTGTTGGCATACATCTTTACAACTAAAGACGTGAACGTGAACTGCTTAATGCCTGTCAACATTGCACTGCGCATGTGCCCCAGAATCTTCTGAATATGATTCAGAAAGTAGTCTGATTCAAACGTTTACATGGTAATTTTTTGCTGTTGGATCGGATTAGAAAAGGAATAAACCACCCCTTCCAATCCGATCAAAATTTTATTCGGATCGAGCTCAATCGGATCAATTAAGGTGTTTACATGAACGTTTTTCAATCCGATTGAGCCGTCAATCCGATTACAAATGGATTATTTGGGTGCATGTAAATGTAGCCACTGGTGGCATTACAACTAGCATTTTATCATGAGCTCCAATTAACTCTCTGTTTCAAATGAGACATTTACACAGAGACAAAGACAGGTAACATAAGGATAGTTTAGGCTCAGTTTCACCCTGACCTCCAGGTCTTTTTCACCCACATGGATAGCTATGTAAGCGGAGATGCAGTGGAGGCCCAGGTGGTAAAAGCTCAGCCAAAGGTATCATTTACTGACAGCGCGTGTCTATTTGCAAACTACTGAATAGCATATAGTTGTGCAATATTGCAGGATTAGGTAAACTTCTTTGAGATCCTGGAACTATTTGGTGCAAGCTTCTAGGGCGATGCAGATCAAGACGTTACAGACTTGTTGACATGTACTAATGTTTTAACCCGTTTTCCTCTTTCCCAGCCTATTCCCAACACATGGAAAACCATATCAGCCCCCCAAGTTATCTGAGCCAGCCGTTGCCCCCAGTGCATTCTGGACGCTACTCCCCGACCCCAAAGACCACAGTGGGGGAAGATGATGTTACCAGGTATTGTCTCAAAATTGGTTACATAAACCTACGATGGTGCACATACACAGACTATTTTGCTACAATGCAACGAGACAAAATGCAATATGCAATCTGTATGTATGCATCAATGTTTTACACATTAAAGTTTAAATAACATTACACAAAACTAATCGTATCCTTACTAGGGTATCAATGCAAATTTCCTCATTCAATTCCGGTTCTGCATTTTGCTTACATGTAAGAGAAATTCTCTGTCAGTTAATGCTTTAAATTATAAAGGAACCTTGGTAAAACTACAGAAATATTCATTTTTAAAATTAGCAACAGTGGCTATTTAGCAGATAGTAGTAATCACCACAACCAAAAATATAACAATGTGTAAAGTTATTTTAAAATTATGTACTTGTGAATGCTTCATGAAAGAGTAGTTTGTGAGTCTTTTTTTTTGTTTTGTTTTGTTTTTGTAATTCATTAAAAGGGCCAGTGCATAATATTAATTTATCAGACTACACCGATAAAGCTGTATGTTATTTTGTACAGCCTGTTAGGATAGAACTCAATAAAGAGAAGTGTTTTCTTGTCATTATTTTGTGGTACATTGACTTAGTATCAATTGACTTACCTTATTGTTTGGGAGTTCAGCAAAGGGGAAGCTTCAAGCTGTTCATGATTATTTTTTATAATGTGTTACCAGAGCAGGTCAGTGCTCTGATGCTCACCTGTGATGTTCAGGAGGGTGTCATGAATAGATGAGAAGCTCTATGAACTTTGATAGAGTTCACTGGAATATCGAATTGCTATTTATTTTTGCTCAGGTGACAAAGATACGTGTTGATTTTATAGGGTTAAATCCATTTTAATTTTAAAAAGGCTCAATCAAAAATGGCAATCAAAAACTGGATGCAAAAAAGTGTGCGGTTAAAGCATTTACAGCAGTAGACCTTTAGAGAAATCCAACCTAAAATGACACGTCAATGCCGATTTAGCGATTCGATAAGCTCCAAATTTAGCCCATCCACGTCATGTGTTGGTTCATTTTCATAAAAAACGCACATCATCAAGCCTCTTAGCCAGCTTGCCAGAAAATGAATAAACAAGATTGTTGTAATCCAACAGAACAAACGATTCTATTAATCTGACCATTTAGGTGCGCAGGAGGATTTGAATTTTAGCACAACAATCAAGCATACAGTACAAAGTAGTCTGGAAGGAGCATGTGTCCCATTCTAAATGTTATTGTGTTCAGTGTTGTTGTTGTTGTTTTTTTAGAATAAATGTTCAATTTAATAGGCAAAACCTGATGTGATAAATAAGGCGTTTGACTTTACAGTGTCAGTATTGTAGGATAGCCACAGGGATTTTTTTTTTTATGGTGTAGTAGAACAAAGCTGTGTGCAGTAGAGTAGAACTTGACCAGCAGTGCCTCCAAGAGGCCAGTTATATAAATTGATCCTGCACTCTTAAAGGAACATTTATTGTGGCATAATATCGATTACCACAAAAAATAATGTTCTCAGATGAGACAAGATATGTGCTCTCAGAAAATAATGCCTCTCAGTTTGTAAATCACATATACAGTAATGCACTATGGACATACAGAAGCAAGATATTCAAGGCACTTATATTCACTTAAAGGCTGAAATATGATGCTTGAATATTATTATAGTATGTTAAAGCACATTTATAGTACATATATATTTTGCTTCATATAAAAAGTGATTTATGGATAGTTATATCACATCTTTTATGAGATTCTTGCATGCATCATACAAAAATTACAGGATGTACTCCTGCATTCCTCTTGATAAACAATTTTTGAGAAGATGTGCTTTTAACTGCAACAGACTCATATATCGTAGATGTTGCGGATTCATTGCATTTAAAGGGACTTTGAAAGTATTCATTCTGATTGATGAATGAATAGTTTGTGTACTATGCTATGAGTCTGTAAGCTTAGTAGTTATGTCAATCTGTATGGATTTTTTGTTTTTTCGGTTATGTAGGGAACCCAGAAAGGTGGTGCTGCATCGAGGCTCTACAGGGCTTGGCTTCAACATAGTGGGTGGAGAGGATGGTGAGGGCATATTTATTTCCTTCATCCTGGCCGGAGGCCCTGCAGACCTGTGTGGAGAGCTGAGGAAAGGAGACCGCCTGGTGTCTGTGAGTATTTCAGTGGCAACTGAAACCGTACCCTGCTACATTGAAGATAAACTTCTAATCAGGAGAATTTCTAACAGTATTCACCAGACATACTGAGCTCAGTGTTGAACAGTCTGCAGACCACTATCATACCGCTTGCCCTATTGATGTAAAAATGACTGCCTCTTTCTTAGGTGAATGGAATAGACCTACGCAGTGCCACTCATGAACAGGCTGCAGCTGCCCTGAAGAACGCCGGACAAACAGTCACCATCGTTGCCCAGTACAGACCAGAGGGTGAGTCTTTCTCGATGTAAGACAGTACCACGTCAATCATTTTGATCACACATTACAAACAAACCAGAAATCAATCAACGATCAGCAGGAGTCTCTTAGCTGTGTTTTTGCAAGAAGTAAAAAGCCAATAAACCAATACTCCAGTTTTATAGTCATCAACTGACTCATTTGAGTCATTAAGTCAGGTCAGGGTCTTAAATAGAACTCATAAAAATTAGATTTGGATATTGAATTATCCAAGGCTGACTGTACAACTCATCCTACAGACCATTATTATACTGTTAACAATGCCAGTAAATTTCTAATGCTCTTTCCTGCATTCCCTTTGATAACTTTTAGCTGCAACAGACTTATAGTAAATGTTGCAGTTTCATTGCATTTAAAGGGACTTTGAAATAGAGCTGCACGAAACACCTGTTCAGTCTTATTTTATTAATGACAACGATTCGTCCGTGTCCGTGTACCTTTGACAAAATCATACCGGAACATTCAAATGTGTTTGTGCTGCCACGCTGAGCCAGAAAGAGCAGTTTTAAACTACACAGTAGTTATTTCTGTTACAAATATTCAAATTATCACAGAAGTACTGGGATAAAAGTTTAAAGTTAGGTTAAACACTGATGTCTTTGATAGCGATCAAATGGAGCAAACCACCTTTTGAAACTAACTTGGCACTTCAAATAACAGTTGTATCAGTTACATCTTATGCCACTGGGTGGCGACAAATGACTGTTAAAAATGTATGTCATTGAATAATTCATGCAAATAAATTAAACATTTTTCCAGCAATTAGAGTCCAGCAATTAATATTTTGTCAGAACCTCTAGTAAATTGTTATTTTGTTTAGTTGTATATTCAGAATCGTGGGAGAATCGTGATCTTTCTTTGAAACCAAAAAATCGTGATTCTCATTTTATCCAGAATCGTGCAGCTCTACTTTGAAAGCATTGATTCTGATTGTTTAAATTTCTTCTTAGAGTCAGTGGTTGTTTTTCATCACTTGCATTTATTTGTACAGCATCTAAAGACCCTGTGAACTCTTTGGAAAATATCGAAAAAGAAGACAATAGGTTACAATTTGTGCACACAAATTACAAATGCACCATCCGTGTGTATATTGGTATAATATTGATCGTGTGTTTTGTTGAAAACATATATATCTCTCCTGTGAAGTCTATTATGACTGCATTCAACAGCAGCATTCTGGGAGATGGGTATTATTGATGCTTGTGACCTTGTGTTACAGAGTACAGCCGATTTGAAGCCAAGATCCATGACCTAAGAGAGCAGATGATGAACAGTAGCATCAGTTCAGGCTCAGGATCCCTGAGGACCAATCAGAAGAGATCACTATACGTCAGGTATTGGACAAATATCCACTAAAATGCTACAAGGGACTGGTCACCTGCATCTAAAGTCACCATGAAATCAAGTCTTATCTTAATCAAATTTTATTTTTTTTAAATATTGCTGTTTATTATACATAGCTAACAACAGTGATCCAACAGTTCAATCCATTCCTGATGGAAATCAAGTGCCGCCCTGCATTTGAGAAGCCATTTCACTCAGATAGCCCTCACACTGTAGCTAGGGAAGAAAAGACTGCAATTTCTGTATCATACCAACTTTAAAGGCCCATGCACACCAAGAATGATAACTATAACGACAATGGACAAAAATGTTCTGTTTATTCTAAGCGCACGCTGTAGTTTTGTTGTCTGCCACTCTATAATGCTGGATCTCTATAAACCAGGATGGATTCTTATTGGCTGTCAATTTTATCACTCATCAGCTGGACAAAATCGTGATTCCAGTGGACTCTGCTATTCTTTTATTTTTAGAACGATTTTTATATCTTAATTGTTATCATTATAGTTATCGTCCTTGGTGTGAACAGACCTTAAATGTAGTGTTTTAATACATTACATAATCAATTTGAAATGAGATGTCTTATATTTACAATTCACACACATTCATTTAAATCAGGGATGTCAAACTCAGTTCCTGGAGCCCTGCAGAGTTTAAGTTCAACCCTAATTAAATGCCCCTTATCCAGCTAATCAAGTCCCTTAGGCTTATTTGAAAACTACAGGTATGTGTGTTGGAGCAGGGTTAGAAGTAAACTCAGTAGGGACTGAGTTTGACACTACTGATTTAAATGGTTTAGTAATTTTTAAAGCTTCTTTAAAACTTTACCACATGCACTCAGATAATGCATCAAGTATCTAGTCTGTGTTTTATTTTGACTGTTTTCTGCAGGGCACTGTTTGATTATGATAAAACTAAGGATTCAGGGCTGCCTAGCCAGGGCCTGAACTTCAAATTTGGGGACATCCTGCATGTGGTGAACGCTTCAGATGATGAGTGGTGGCAGGCACGGCAGGTCACTCCTCAAGGAGAGGTGGAGGAAATGGGCGTTATCCCCAGTAAGAGAAGGTGAGAGATTGATGCTTATAAAATGAAAAACAAACAAACACACACACACACACAGGTATGTTAAGGTTTACTTTGTAAACTTTGTACGTGTACCAAATAATATCACAATCACCGGTCCTCAAGAAATCCTCAAGTTTTGACTGTACCTGTGTGATTAGCTGATAATTTACCCCTTGTAGCCTAAAGTGCATGTGTTTCCAACTGGTATTAAGATGCGTTTTGTTCAATCGGATCACAAGTGGATGAGGGAGTCAGATTCTCGTTTACACCTGGTGTTTTAATCCGTCTCTATTGTCCACTTTCAACCTCTTCTGTCCTGATTTCTTCTATGGGCGGTTCTTCTATGAGGGACTATGGGCGGGTAAATATATGGGCTTTTTCAGTTTTTTTTAAATAAGCTCATGCAGTTTACATATGAGAACACCCGGAGACGACGGAAAAACATACAGCCAACAAAGTTTAAATCCTGTCTGGCTAGCGTGCTTCCCATAATGTTTAATTATCGGTCAGTAGGCGGTCTTTTGTGACTAAAGCAATCTGGTCGAATGCATTTTTGACTATACTGAAAGTGATCAAAAGTAGACAAGTTCAAAACGTTTTTGACCCCATTTACACCTGTATTTAGTGTCACTTGTGACCCGATCAACAAAATGCATCTTAATATCAGGTATAAACAGGGCACAAGGGATGTCCTGATGAAGAAGATTGCAGTGTAACATGGAATAAAAGTTGATAACACCTATTTTTATATGAGATCCTTGTGTTTTCTCTCTAGAGTGGAAAAGAAGGAGAGAGCCAGGTTAAAGACAGTTAAATTTAACCCCAAGTCACGAGAAAAAGGGGTGAGTGAACCATTTCATATATGCATACAGTACAACTAAGATATGAACAATATTCTGTTCCAAAACCTAGTGAGTTGCTTTGACGTCTAAGACCACATCCTGGTAATCACTTTGTAATCACTGTTTTCAATTTATTGTATTTTGTAATGTAATTTATTCCTGTACTGACAAAGCACCAGTCTTCAATGTCACATGATCCTTCAGAAATAATTCTTTGCTGATTTGGTGCTCAAGAAACATTTCTTATTATCGGTGTAGAAAACAGATGTGCTGCTTTATATTTTTAGTTAATATTGAACAGATGTTCTGCATAATATATTATGATACTTAATTTTTTGATGAAAATAATATCTTTTGCAACATCCTCACTAAATAAAGTGAGTTTTTATATAGTTTTAAAATAGTTTTGTTTTCTATAAAAAAAAAAAAAATAAATAATAATAAAAATACTGACCCCAAAAAATTGCTTAATTACACTGGTAGATTTTGGCCAAAACAAGGTATCTTAGATACCTTGGCAGCATAATGTTGTTTCCTTCCTTATGGAACAACCTCAGGATTATGATGTCTAAAATGCTGTAGAAGTAGGCAACTCACTAGGGATTAGAACAAAGCCGCTTTGTTGTTTATATTGTGTATCTAGAATGACATTGAAATGCATTTTAAATTATTTTACAAATTAGTGTTTGATAATGTTCCTACCTCTGTGAAAGTTTGACCATTTTATATTAACAATCAAAACATTTAATAATGCTCAGTCAGTGCATTCAGTGGAATGTAATATTCTGGATGACGTTTACTAATCAGTCTGCCATATGAATGGTCCGGTCTAAATTAACAGCATGCGTAGCTGCAAGTGTTGCAGGCCCCAAAACGGCCATATGTTATATAACACATATAACAATGCTGTAATACATCTGTAACTGATTTATGAGACATAGAAGTCAAAACACCAGGTTATCTAACAGCCCTACAAAACATGCATGATAGGAAAACGAAGGACAAATACGCTTGCCATTGATGTCGGACTGCTCGTCCTTCTGTATGCCACACCTCCTCCTCTCCTCTCCTCTCCTCTCCTTCATCCTCACACTTTCCTCCTTCTACCTACCATGTCATGCTCTCCAGTAACTCAGTGCTGCAGTGCAAACAACCAGGCTTATAACTGATCACTGCGTAAGAATGGAAATGCACCTATAGTCCTGGTGAGTCATCGCTGCCGAAGAACAGAGTCACGTAGTTAGTATTACTTAAATAATTTCACATACAGGCTCTGTTCACAGCAAATGATTTCATACTATATTTTGAAAAAGAAATCAGCCCAACTTGCTTTTGTGGCGTATTGCTGCTGATAAGGAAGCGGCCACAACCAAAGCAGTTATAGGCCTCCACATGCTTCTGGCACACTCTCAACGCTTCTTACTCTCTGCATGCAAATCTGAATGCTCCTCGTGTTCGAGATTTCCTGCTGCTAGCATTTTTTGAGTCTTTGACTCAAATCCATTTATTTGTCCACTTCAGTTCATCATGCATTTCATGTACAATTCTTACTTTGTGATGTCCTCCATTAATTGAGTTAACACCTATCTATAAGAAAGTGATCGTCAAATGTAACTTGAATCACTTACAGTACCAGTGGCATTTGATTAAGCCACCAGAGGTCCACAAAGCCAAGAGCAAAACAATCATCTTTTTATTTTTTCCATATGGACATTAGACAGCCCTCTTTCCCTTCCCTTCTTTTCTTTTGCCCTCCCCTTCCTTCTCTTCCTCAGCAGTCCCTCAATGACAAGCGTAAAAAGAACCTCTTTTCCCGCAAGTTCCCCTTCTACAAGAACAAGGAGGCGAGTGAGCAGGAAACAAGCGATGTGGACCGTAAGTACAGAAAGCGGCACTCCAGCGCAATGTTGGGCAAGAATAGGGCAGCAGGTCATAAGGACAGAGGTGGGCACTGCTCCACTGGACACAGCAGGCATCAGAGCCTACTTTAGACACAGCAACACCAGTGGACAGAGAACGCTTGGTGCCTGCTGTGTCCAGTGGCTGGACCAGGCCTTAGAGTGTCTCAGTAACCCATGTACTCTTGTGGTTGTTGTCTCTCTCGTTGCTCCCTTCCTGACTGCTCCACAGGACAACCCAGATGACATGCTATCCAAAGGCCAGAGTAAGTTCCCCATGTAGATGCCCACTTGGTCACCTCTGGACCAGACCTCCATTCTATCTCTCTTCCTGTTGCATCTCTCATTCCTCACTCTCATAATTCATATTGATCTTTCTTTAGAGGGCACATTTAGTTTTTCCCAGAGTTCAAGAACTTCTCCAGACACGCTTAAAGTACCAGACAAAACCAGTTGTTGATGGAGGTGAAAGGTTGTTTTCTACTGTCTTCCTCACTGTTCTCTATGGAATCTTCCCTCATTCAGTTTCTGCAAAAAAAAATTTTTCTCATGATGTTCTATTGACAAAAAATGATCTATTGATCTGATATTTACTTGCTATCATAAACTCTAAATAGTAAAGCTGTTATCTAATTACAGTTTACTGTGTTTAATGTTAACTCCTCAAAGAGCCCTTGTAATGGCTTGACAGGTGCGGTTTTCTTTTATGTGTTGGGTCATTCTTCAGTTGCGATGGCAAAATGTGTAAAAAAAAAAAAAAAAAAGTGTAAAAAATCAAGTTTTATTTTTAAATAATAAAATGTATTGCTATGTATTCAAAATTTGTTTAAAATGCTATATCCAGTAAAATGAAAGTAATAATGAATTTTTTTAGAAATTTAAATTGATGCCACAACCACTTATATCTCTGCTTTTACCTGTATTTGAAGTACATTTCTGTTTTTTTCTGGTTCTAAAATGAGTAGGAATATGCAACTTTAAGGAACAATTAAGACAAATAAATAACTTATTCCCACGATACCTCTTTGAGGTAATGCAGGAACATGCAGGTTTTGTTACACGTGAAACCTCAAACTCAAATAAATATGCATTAAAAAAATACACATTGTTTTTACCCTACAGAATATAAAAATGCTAACATTTTATGATTTATTGGTTTTTAAAGTTTATTTTAACTGTTGCAAATTAGGAGAACACCGCTTGCCACTGCAATTGAAGAATGACCTTGTTGACGGATTTTGTTTTGAATCAGGACAGTCAAAGTATACTGGCTGTCATCCAGTAGCTTTTAGTTTACATCGCAGCTCCATAAAACCACACTAATATGGACGAAGACACCTTCAGAATTAGTTCCACTTTCTTTGTAGCAAATGATGTTTGGGAAAGGAAATTCATTCTCAGACTAGAGAGCATTTTATTGGACCAAACTTTGAATGTGCCTGCAAATGCAAGATGTGTAGTAAATATTTTAAATCCATATTAGTCGATAGACAGCGGTAGTGCATGAGCGTGTGCTTAATACCCTGTTTCTGTTGTTTAGATTAATATTTGCTGCTAGGAAGGATTCATTTGTTTACTGTTTTTTTTTTTCTGTTTTTATTCTAATTCATAGGTTATTTTAAATTATGTTTTTTATTTTTATTATTTTATATTTATATAATTTTAGATTTATAAACCTGATAAGAAAAATGAAAATATGGCTGGTAATAGAAAAAAAGTATTGTGATTAATCTTATGATTTCTGATCAGTGTTTAGAAAGCACAATGAAACAGTAAAAATGTCAAATTCTGTACTTTTAACTGTTGTTTTATTTGATGCATATTGTTTTATATGAAGCACAAGCTTGCATTCCCCTGGGGGTCCCTGACCACAGTTAAAATCTAACTAACTTTGTCAACTTTTAAGAGTATAGTAGCAAGCACATGACCTCAAAATTGAATTCATGTGGTCTTTAAATTGGACACAGTTGCCTTGAAGATTCTCAGAAGGTGTACTGTGTCCCTCAGTGGTGTGTGTCTGTACTTCTCCACTTTGCTGAGACTCAGGATTGCTATACCTCTCTTATTTGAAGTCACCTCATGTATCATCATGTGCTCCTGTTCTTGGTTTTCATCATCCATTCCCCCTCTGTTATGATTTCAGAGCATGTCACCTCTAATGCCAGTGATAGTGAGAGTAGTTACCGTAAGTTCTTCTTTCCGTTGTGTCTTTCATCCGTCGGTCTCGTCTGCTTTTCTTTCACATTTAACACTGTTCTTCTCTCTCTCTCTCTCCCTCTCTGCTATTAACATGTATGGGAGATCCATTTAATAATAAAATATAAAAATAAATTACCAAACAATGTTATTCTGGACTTCTCAAGAGTTTACATCGCCCGCCCCCTTCAGCAGAGCAGCACTGCAGTGAGACAGGCTGGGTAATGTTCCAGAAGCCACACAGATACAATACCAAAATCAATCAGTGAGCCCTCCGCCAGCCCCTGACTCAGTCTCCATAGCAACAGTGCACCCCCATCACTTCTCAGCCCTTGCCCTCTCTCTGTCAGAGACAGTCAGAGTCACAGTGGTGCTATATCAAAGCCACTCTAAAGATATTACTATGCTGTCTCATGGGGGCCAGATATTACACACCGCTGTGATCAGCACAACAGACTGTGCATTAGAGCAGGGCATTACCAGATACTGCATGATACGAGATCCTTTGAGTCACGATTCTATACGTCGCTGCATCATAAAGGGATCGCAAATGAAACTGCTGTGGCAAAGGTGCAAGAGATACTGAATCTCATAAAAATGGCTTTGATCACAGAATTTGCAAGTATGAATATGAATGCAAACATAAACAATTAAAAATTGATACAAGCAGGCCACAATATAAACTTTTCTGAGCCAGGTTCTCGCTGGTTCTGCTATAACACCATTCAAAAGCTTGGGGATTTTTGCTTTTTTCAGCAAGGATGTGTTACATTATGTAGAAGTTAATTACATTCAAACGTGACAGCAAAGACATTTATAATGCTAAAAAAGGTATCTTTTTCAAATAAATGCTGTTCTTTTGATCTTTCTATTGATAAAAAGGGTTAGTACACCCAAAAATGAAAATTCTGTCATTAATTACTCACCCTCATGTCGTTCCCGTAAGACCTTCGTTCATCTTCAGAACACAAATTAAGAAACTTTCAATGCCCAGAAAGCTACTAAAGACATATTTAAAACAGTTCATGTGTCTACAGTGGTTCAACCTTAATATTATAAAGCGACGAGAATACTTTTTGTGTGCCAAAAAAAAAACCAAAATAACGACTTTTCAACAATATCTAGTGATGGCCGATTTCAAAACACTGCTTCGAAGCTTTACAAATCTTTTGTTTCGAATTAGTGGTTTGGAGCGCCAAAGTCATGTGATTACAGTAAACAAGGCTTTGTTACGTCATAAGTGTTTTGAAGTTTCAGTAGTTCACGTGACTTTGGCAGTTTGATACGCGATCCGAACCACTGATTCAAAACAAAAGATTTGTAAAAATTGCGTATAATCAGTATTTGATTGAATCAGCACAGCCCTACAGTACTAAGGCTTGTCCTGTGATTCAAGTCTACACTAAAGTTGTAGTGTGATTTCCTTAGTTGTATTCTTTGTGATCTTTCATACATGTGAATAACTAACAAAAACAGCCAGTTAAATCTGCACTAGCTTATTTCACAGTGCTTTCTTGTGAGGAGGGAATAAATGCATAATATTTCATATTTTAAGTACACAGTACACTACATTATGATGCAGTATACAAAACAAGCATGTCACAGGCCCTTTCAAATTCTGCCCTTAACTTTAAAGAACAATGTTCATTTACAGCACGTATCTACCTCTAACTCATAGTGCACAGGCGGGCAGTCAGCCTTAGGCAATCTGGCCTGCTGAGATCCACAGAAAGAGCTCTACTTTAATCATTATGACAGTCTCATACCAACCATGACGGAGGACTCCATTGCCTTAACACTATTCATTTGTGTGGCATAGATGACCTCTGGTGGCCACAAGTGGATCTCACATAGTTGTTGCCATTCCACACATTTAATAATAATGCATGAGCAGAAAACATTGCATTGATTTTAGTGTCTTAATATGCTTGGCTGGATTTGTTTGTCTAAAAAAATGATAACATAAACCAAATACTGAATTGTACAATTGTACGTGTGTGTGTGTGTGTGTGTGTGTGTGTGCGCGTGTGCGCGTGTGTATTCGTATCTCAGGTGGTCAAGAGGAATATGTGCTGTCTTATGAGCCAGTCTGTCAGCAGGAAGGTAAAATGCTAATGATTCTCTGTAACAGCAGTATTAACCCATGAGATTTAACATGGACAGTTATCATTAGGAAAATTTAATTGATTTCATGAATGGTCTTTCCATAGTGAACTACTCACGACCAGTGATTATCTTGGGTCCGATGAAAGACAGAGTAAACGATGACCTGATATCGGAGTTCCCTGACAAATTTGGTTCCTGTGTTCCCCGTAAGTATCTGTACACTGTGTGTATGATCTGATAATATGATAACACGATGAGGGACACATAAGTTACAGTGTCTGCAGTGGATATTACAGTATAGTTTGCAAGTTTAACAGATTAGAAAAGCAGTTCAGACTGCTTTTCATTTTTAGAGATTTTACAGTTTCACAGAGGTCTCTTTGGTTGAATCTGACCATATGGTCAAGTGGGGTTATTGAACTATGAATGTGTGATTTAATGAAAGGCATAGTTCACTCAAAAAAATGAAAATTTTGTCATCATTTCCTCACCCTCAAGTTGTTCCAAACCTGTATTAGTTTCTTTCTTCTGTTGAACACAAGAGAAGATATTTAAAAGAATGTTGGTATCCAGAAAGTTGATGGTAGCCAATGACTTCCATAGTATATTTTGTCTACTATCCCTACCGTCAACTGTCTGGTTACCAGCATTCTTAATAATATCTTATTTTTTGTTCAACAGAAGAAAGAAACTCATACAGGTTTGGAACAACTTAAGTGATAATAACATTTTTGGGTGAACTATCCCTTAGTATGAATAAGCTTTTCCTTTCAAAATGCAGTGGATTCAGACCATTCATGATTAAAACATGCGTTAAGAATACAGCAATACCCCATGCTCTCTTATTTTGACAGTTCCAAATATTTTTGCATGTATATTCAGACAACTTAAAATGATTTAAAATAAACTTATCGCTAGAAATTCTGACTAACAAATAATAATTTTACAGATCCTTTTACAGAATAAATCTTACAAGCCTCATTAGCCTTTGAATATTGTTACACAGCATAAACTGGGTGGCAAAGACTATGGGCAAAGACCCATAATAATAATAATAATAATAATGTGGCATGTGCTCCTCTCTGTCTCAGATACAACAAGGCCGAAACGGGATTATGAGGTGGACGGGAGAGACTACCACTTTGTTGTGTCCAGAGAGCAGATGGAGAGAGATATACAGGAGCACAAGTTCATCGAGGCAGGCCAGTACAATAACCACCTGTATGGAACCAGTGTGCAGTCTGTCAGAGAGGTGGCGGAAAAGGTGAGGTTATTAAAGGTTATTACCAATACTAAGTCTACATACATAAGATTTACCAGGCAACAAAAAATTATTTGTTATTTAGGAATTGGAGCTTAGCATTATTTCTGGAAGAATAAGCATAATATGCATGCTACACCTGCACAATTGCATATCATGCATCCTTATCGCTAACCAGATGAAAAAACTGTCTGTGATACTCTCTTCAGGGCAAACACTGCATTCTAGATGTATCGGGCAACGCCATCAAGAGGCTGCAAGTGGCTGTGCTTTACCCCATCGCTATTTTCATCAAACCAAAATCAGTAGAGAACATCATGTGAGTAAAAGACAAGGAATCAAAATACATTACTATGGTGCTGATGGAATGGGTGGGATGTTTATTGGATGTCTTCCGCTCTAATTGCCATTGTGTCGTACAGTTTGTTGTAAACTGTACCCAGTGAAAGCATCAGGGCTAATCTATAAAGGTTTTTCTGTCCTCTGCAAGCAATGTAATACTACACAGTGTGTAATTAGAGGGCAATGCGGTTTGCTCTCTCCTCAGGGAGATGAATAAAAGACTGACGGAGGAACAAGGCAGGAAGACATACGACAGAGCCATGAAGCTGGAACAGGAGTTCATGGAGCACTTCACAGGTCTGTCTGTTTATTCTGTGTGTGTTTCTCATACAGGCATCAAGACTACAGCCTACCACAACTCACATTTCTGATATTATTATACATGTAGCAATGGCAAGGTCATTGGTTTGATTCCCAGGGAACCAGGGCTCTGAACCAGCTCAAGGAATGAAAACAAAATCAAGTATAATCAATCTGAACAGAAAGGCTTATTTGAAATTACCATGAAAGGCTTAGTTCACCCAAAAATAAAAATTCTGTCATTAATAATGTGGTTTTATGTTGACAAATTAATCTACCAAACAAAGTTGAGAAAAAATATTTTTGTTGCATTTCAAATGCACTTGTTTCAGAAATCTAGTGGGCATGTGAGTTTTCTGTTCTCTCTGAATTCATCCCTTTTAAAGCACCACTGCTAAAATGTTAAAACTAAAAAAAATTACAAAAACTCACTAATTGACTGTTCCACTATTGCAACTGTAAGAATCTTGGCTTGTCTGTATGAATGTTGGCAGTTTATATTGTATGCATGAATTTATTGGCTGTTTTTCACCTCACTGTGATGATCTCTGCATTGCAGCGATTGTTCTGGGGGACACTTTGGAAGAGATCTACGATCAAGTCAAGCAAATCATCGAGGAACAGTCTGGGCCATACATATGGGTACAGTCCAAGGAGAAACTATGAGAGCCTTCAGGAGTTTATCGTCCCCTTTTCCCTGCCTGATTTATTTATTGATTCTGTCATTTTTGTTTTTCTTTTTGATAATCTCAGTTGGGCTTCTCCAACTGACAGCATTAACTCAACAGATTAATTCCTTAATCCAACATACTTCGATCTCTGTTCAGTCCTACATCTTCACCTCCTGACTTTTAGCTCTTCAGTAGCTATTTGAAGAGAAGATGATCTGTTCTCCTCAGATCTCCACTGCTTCCACGCTTACAGAAAGCAAAGCTATGCCAGACCAGCATCTGTTTACCAGGGGTTTGGAAACGGTACAGTTCCTTAATGTTTAAGGGAGGTTACTTTGTAAGGACAAAGACAGCGATCTGGATTTTCCGACACAAGTCTCTTTTCATTTTACCTGTTCTTTTCTTTGTTGTTTTTGTGTAAATGGTAACACGGAGCTAGAGTCTCAGGCATCGGATTCATTAAAATGGTGAGAAACACACAAAAAGGCAAAACTTTGCACGTTGTAGCTTTTAAGACCAGGTGTTCTTCGGCCCTTCTTTCTCATTGTTCATTTTCACCATAGTCCTGTATGTCCCGCACATTCATCATCATGACGTTGATTTACTTCTTTTTCTCTCTTGACTGTTGTATTGGCATGCTTATTGTTCTCCTCATTCTAATCGTCTGCGTTACGGAGCCATTGTGTTTAGATGATGTCCCGCTGCACAGGTGTGAGACATGTGCCGCCACCGTTAGAATGTCGGAGTCTACAATCAGTGTCTTACACAGAGTACATGTTTTCAACTCATTGATTTACATTTAGGAAAGTCTGCCATTTGTAAGGAACTGATCTTTTTAAGAGGCAATAAAATGCCACCGCATATGTGGAAGAAATTTATTGTACAATGAGATCTTAACAGATATTTAACCCTCCATAAACTGCCTATTTTGTTATAATAAAAGTCTATATTGAGCTTTACTTAAGCACTATTATGATGGGAGTTATTTTCTTGACATTATAAAATGTATATTAGAGCAAGAGATTTAACAAAAGAAATAGTATGAATATATTTTTCCTTTTTCTGTTACCACCCTTTATTTTCCCAAACTGAAACAAACGCAGGACAGCAGGGAGAGCGCAGAGAAAACAGAGCCAAGCTGATTAACACAATATTTGAAGCTAGTTCTGTCTCTTCCTCCTCTCTGCCCACCATTTTAACATAATCTGCTCCAAGTGTGCTGCATCAGGAGTCATAATGTGCGGAGAAGAACGCTCTGTCCGTCCCCCCTCTCAGACACAAACCGTCTCAGCTAAAAGAAGAGCTTCGCAGGGCTGACAAAGCTTTGGCCGCAGGGCTGACACTGGTCAGCAGGAAGCTCCACAGAGACTCCTTTTTTTCTAAACCCATCCTGGAGAGGGGGTCCTGCCTGCTCTTCCTACGACATGATTGTTTTCTATACTAAGACTGCTTGTTCTACCACCTCGACACCTCTGCTTTTTAGGGACATTTTGGGACTGGAAAAAAAAAAAAGAAACATGTAAATAACCTACT
This sequence comes from Elopichthys bambusa, assembly GCA_037101425.1. Classification (NCBI taxonomy): domain Eukaryota; kingdom Metazoa; phylum Chordata; class Actinopteri; order Cypriniformes; family Xenocyprididae; genus Elopichthys; species Elopichthys bambusa. Next base: position 22,559,226 of record CM074437.1, on the reverse strand, counting down.
GATCTGATTCATTCCATTGATCAAAACGAACAAGAGATAATTCAAGAAAAATAAAACAAAATGTTTCTCATACAGCACAGTGCTGGTGTGAGTCTTCCTTCAGATGGAGGGCTGAAGTATGTTTATAAGATGTGCCACCTGCAGCACATTATTCTGTGCAGAACATCAATACACTTCTGAAAGTTGTTACATTAGTGATTATGGTACAGCTGCTATTGTATTAAAGGGATAGTTAACCCAAAAATTAAGTTTCTGTCATAGTTTAGTCACTCTTATGTTGATCCAAACCTGTATAGTTTTATTATAGAAGATATTTTAAGTTTTGTGTACCAAAAAAGAAAAGTTTTCATATGATCTGCTTGCTCCCCACTGACAGGTAGGTTAGGGGTGGACATTCTTGAAATCATGTTTTCGTTCATATCAAATCATCACCTCATAAAAGTTAGGTTTTCTCATGAGATTGTATTGGAATTTTAATTTTGGGTTAACTATCCCTTTAAGTGTTGAAGCAGTGTCACAGGAACTGATAATTGCTGAAATTCAGTACAACAGCACGATTGTGGTGCATTTTTTTTCCCCACTAACAAAAATAATTTGGTTACATTGTTGTGAACCATGGAACTGTGATTAATGCAGAACACAGATTGTGAAGAACAGTGAAACTTTCCAGTGCTTGTTTTAACAAAATATCTGCACTATTGGAAAGCTGCCTGTCCGGTTAAATTTGTGAAGCACACGTTGTTTTGTTTTTTTCCGGACATTAGTTTCTTTAAAAAAAAAAAAAAAAGTGTTCTGAGATGTCATTGTCAAAACAAACACCTGGTTTCACATCACTTACATATTTGATTGATAGTACACGCAGTTGAAGGAACTTCTAATAAGAATTCTTTCAGCGCTTGATGACTGCTTTCTGTATTAAGGAAATCCACTGCCGCCTCGGAGTAAAAGTAAAAACGGAAAATGTGAGTTTCAATTAAAAGAGCCACACTGCGAGAAATAAAGTCGCAAACAGCTGTTTTACTCTAAAGCGGAAATACAGATCAATGTGTAATCTTGTGACGAAGAAGTGTTATAGAGACATAAATGAATTACATTATAACCTATCTTGATTTTACATTTTGAAATGGAGATCAATAAATCATTGTAGATTTGAAATGTCTTTATTTAATAATCTGGCTACTTAACTTTTGTTTCAATTACGTGATATAACCAATCCCAAATACCCATTTTCATCTTCATTTATTTCTCAAACAACATGGCACTTCCGGTCATACAAGCAATCTTTACAGTGGTATTTAAATAAGTCTATAAAGGGGCATAAAATTCCAGTCGGACAGTAGTACATTCTGAGTCTTTAATGACGCTGTCCTAGTATTCACAAGTGGCATAACAATAGCGCCATGAATATGAGGTCTCTGTTCACTCATTCGACGCTTCAGTCGTCACTTTCTGTCTTTTATCTGTCGGTTGGCGTCCCTCATTCCTTCTTTCACCTCCTTCACAAACGTATCCCGCAGTCTTGTAGCTCTCCGACCCAACTCTTGCACATCCCTGGGCATCTTTGACGTCTCCTCGCGTATCTGGCGAAAAGTGTCGGATCTGAGCAGTTTGGTCGAGGCGTCTTTCCCGGCTATCTGTGCTTTAGTGATGGCGAAGGCTGTGATTTGCGCCGCCCGTCTGATGGGTCGCGACTCCGCGAGCTTCTCCACCACTTGAGCGTTATTTATCAAGGCATGAAAGATCCGCCGCAGCACCATCTTGAATCTGTTACAAATATCTATATTAGATTTTAATGATCTTAACCACGTTCATATTTAACATATGTATAGATATTTCGTTATATAAACAGAAAATTACCTTCAAAGGTCCCCAATCGACTACTCTGCACTGTATTGAGCGGGTCTTATCAACGCGATGTGGTGCAGTAAGGGTTTACATGTCACAGTGCCCTCTACAGGCGTGGGGAGTAATAGATTTTAAACAGACAATCATGTCATTAGCTAAAGTTCAATTTAACAAGTGTTTATAAACGTGTCCCTGCAGGTTATTGTGTTATGATAAATATTTACAATATTTTTAATAGTTTCCCTGAACCTCACGATTACTTTAACTGTATCATGATTAGAGCTTTGATCTAAAGGCAACAGAAAAAACACAGTAATAACTACTATAGGACAAATAATATGTATAGTTTTTTTTATTATTATTTTAATTACCAATGTAATGCAATTATTGTGAACACCAAGCTATTCCTTTTACATTGGAGTACCACACTTTAATTGATAAAAAAGCTGTCTTTGTGAGGTCGGTCTGTAAAGAGCTGATAGTGTATCTCCTGGAAACACTTCTCAGCGCGACACACACGTCCAAGTGTCCTTCCCTTTCAGTGGGGATTGCATCATCTTTTGCGGGCGTCTTTTTAAGTTGTGGTGGGCCGAATTAATCAACGTACTTGGTCTTCAGCATTGGCGGAAGCTAAGTTTATCTTCCATTCTTATTTTTAGTTTTTCCCTCATAACAGTAACCTGTTTATGTAAAAGTCATTCCCCTCACTGTTTTCTTCATGCTCAGTGCTCTTCATGCCTTGCAGTATTATAACGCCTTTGGCCTTTTTTTCACCCATTTCATGAAAATCATCCGCCAGATTAAAATCTTACGACTATTTTGTGGAACACAAACAAAGACATTTCTTTGTCTATACAATGAAAGTCAATGGGGAATAGTGTTGTTTGCCCCCTATAAAAATAAATAAATGAAACAGTGAAAAGTACATAGCTATATACTCAATACTTAAACATACTTTTATTACAGAAATAATACAATTTAAGTGAATATACGGTGTGAACTGAATGTTATGTTTTTAGACACTTAACTGTATGTAATTTTTAAGTAAATCAAAATGTATTATAAAATTATAATTCAGTACTTTACATGTGCTTTAGTATGCACATCAAAATAGTCTAAGTGTACTTCTTGAAAGCATGGCAAAATATTATTAAAACATTTCAAATTTAAGATTTAAAGCACGCTACAAGTTTACATTCAATACAATTAAGCACACTTCTTTTTCACAAGGGGCTGTATTAGTGTGAGTAAATGATTACAGAATATTTATTTTTGGGTGTACTGTCCCTTTAAACCTGATCACTTAGAAAAGTAATATCATACCTCTCCACAACATCCTGTGTGGTTTGCATAGGTTGTGCTGTCATCATTTACTTAACCTCAAGTTGTTTCAGACCTGTGTGAATTTCCTTCTTCTCCTGAACACATCCCTTTAAGTATGAGCAAAAGTAATAGTGATACATTCGCTAACACAAATAAGAGCACAATAATTTAATGAACAGATGGCGTGGCTAGATGAAAAGTAAAAAATTGTGTGTGTGTGTGTGTGAGGAAGAGAAAGACAGAGTGTGAGTGAATGCTTAAGGTGGATTTCTGCCTACTTCAGCTGCCACAGCCAAACAGGAAAACCTTTAAATAAGAATAATTTTACCACTGAATGTCTGAATTCACATGCACTTTCCATTCAACTCCATGAACTTCATGTGAAGTTTCAGCATGTCATTGTGGTCTCACATTTACTGTAAGAACAACACTTTCCGCTGTGAGTAAAACACTCTCACGGATTCACCTTTGACCAAACCAAACATAAAGAAATCGAAATGTTCTGAACACAATATCACTTAATGTAATCACTCTTCTCATATAACACACTGACTGAGCAACCCTGTTTCTTCCTTCAAGCATGATCTTCGTTTTTGGAGAATGAAACGTTTAGGTTACAATATTCTCAAACAATACTGCCATCCATGGAACCTTTTCATTCAAGGATCTTTATAGTTATTTAGATTGTTAAAATGTTCTTCACACGAAGAGAAAATGGATCTTTTTCTCTCAACATGGGGGCAGGAGAGCTGTCAGTCAATAAATGTGAAAAAGTAACTTGCGTTACTTATTTAAAAAAAAGTAACTTAGATATTTTGTTGTAAATTGAAAAAGTAATATGTTACTTTACTAGTTACTTGAAAAAGTAATCTAATTACGTAACTTAAGTTACTTGTAATGCGTTACCCCCAACACTGCTAATCACTATTTTTCATGAAAATACTGGAGCTTTTAAACTTCAGAAAGGACACAATAAAAGCACCAATAAAATATAAAAGTAGTCCATAAAACTTGTGTGCTATATAGTCACACAGGTTTGGATGATATTAGGCCGAGTAAATGATGACAGAATTTCCTTTTCCTTTTTTTTTTTTTGCATGAACTGTCCCTTTAAGCTATGTATAAGGATAGTCAGTGCATTGTTTTTTGTTTGTGCTTTATATTGCTGTAGCTCCTGTTAATGCTGTTTAAATAATAGATTAGATTGTAATCAGAGAAAACTGCAATTAAGGTGGAACTGAGGGGTCAGAGAAGGCCAAACCTGCATATCTTCCATTATTCTCCCTCTCTGATCACACTCTGGTTGAGTGCCAGACCTCTCCCCCTGCGTGTGGGACCCTGATAACAGGATCTTCTGAGAAAGTGAGGAAGTCCTTTTAGGCCTTGGGTGTGTGCCTCACCAGAAAGAAAGATGCGCCAAAGGATTGTGTGCAGAAACTGTGTGTGTGCAGCAGCTGTAGGAAAAGTTCATACTTGAGGTGTGCGGCCATGGCGAATATCTGAACTGCTCGTTGAAGGTCGTGGTGTTCTGCACCATGTCAGCAGAGTCTGGTGCCCATATCCAGTACACAAAGTCCTTGAAAAGAGTCTGCTGCAGCTGTGCATCATATGCAGCACAGGAGACAACAGTCTGACTGTTAGCCTTCAACTAGTCATACAGTAAGACACAAATAGTATTATTCATTGTTTTGTTAAAGGGTTAGTTCACCCAAAAATGAAAATTCTGTCATTAATTACTCACCCTCATGTCGTTTCACACCCGTAAGACCTTCGTTCATCTTCAGAACACAAATTATTAAGATATTTTTTATAAAATCCGATGGCTCAGTGAGACCTCCATTGCCAGCAAGACAACTAACACTTTCAGATGCCCAGAAAGCTACTAAAGACGTATTTAAAACAGTTCATGTGTCTACAGTGGTTCAGCCTTAATATTATAAAGCGACAAGAATACTTTTTGTGTGCCAAAAAACAAAATAACGACTTTATTCAACAATATTCAGTGATGGGCGATTTCAAAACACTGCTTCATGAAGCTTTGAAGCTTTACGAATCTTTTGTTTCGAATCAGTGGTTCGGAGCATGTATCAAACTGCCAAAGTCATGGTGAACCACTGAAATTTCTAAACACTTATGACGTAACAAAGCTTTGTTTACTGAAGTCACGTGACTGGCAGTTTGATACACACTCTGAACCACTGATTCGAAACAAAGATTCGTAAAGCTTCGAAGCTTCATGAAGCAGTGTTTTGAAATCGCTATTTGGATTTGATAAAAAATATCTTGTGATGAAGATGAACGAAGGTCTTACGGGTGTGGGGCAACATGAGGGTGAGTAATTAATGACAGAATTTTCATTTTTGGGTGAACTAACCATTTAATAAACATTGGTTTCTCAGTACATCAAATGTCAAAAACCAAAAGATGATATTTCATAACGAGTAAACTAAGTGTAGCCAGCTATCACACATGAAAAATAACAGTTATTATGCTATATAATGTTATGTATATATTACCTACACCATCATTTCCCTCTGATTTGAGTCTTATGCAAAGAAGTAAAATATTATTAATAATAGTCAGCTACCAAAGCACACGAGACAGTCAAGAAAGAAAAAAAAAAGAACGAAGAACTTATCATTTTCTCACCCTCATGTCAATGCAAACCTGTATGCATTTTTTTCTTCTTCTGTGGAACATAACAAAGAAGATTTTTTTGAAGATATTTTAAAGAATGTTTAGACATTATAGTATAGTGTTGGTCAGTGGAACCCCACACTGTTTGGTTAACAGCATTCTTCAAAATATCTTCTTTCTCTCTTTCAACAAAGAAAGATAATCATGTTTGGAATGACATGAGAGTGAGTACATGATTTTCATTTTTGGGTCAACTATCCCTTTAATAAAGAAAAGGAGACATAACGATTTAAAATCATCTAGAAAATGATTAACAGTGAAAGAAAAATATAAATAAAAAGACATTTTATTTTATTTTATTTGATCGATTTTCCCCCTATAATCTGACAGGAAATTCGTTCAAATGCTGGGTTTAAATAGCAAATCATTGAAAACAAATACCTCCTCATAATCACTGTTTCTCACAGAGTGAGAAAGAAAACTTTGTGTTGCTCTGCAGGTCCAGGATTTGTGGGCAGATGTTTATGTGATCAGTGTGTGAATGTTGCACAGGTGGATGAGGGTGAGACTTTGTTATTAATTTCTCTGGCAGGTTCATCTACTGATATCCTGTCTTAGGACTTGCACATACTATGCAGCAATATTTACTATCAAACAGAGATGGCTGCAGTGGGGGTTGTATTTGTTTATAATTATTTATCTATTGATGTGCATGTCTAACAGCAGACATGGAATTGTTCTCCCTAGAATGAAGAATTACAGTGGAACCATGAGAATGTCAGAAGTACTTGTGTGGACATGAATTTTATTTCATGGGAAAAGGTAAAGAAATGAGAAAAGCAAACCAGCTTGCAGTTAAACAGCAGGGCAGTTCATGCAGTCTCAGTGATTTACTGAAACTAATTCAGAGTCTGGGTAAAAGAAAAAGACCACGTTAATGAAGCTTTAGTATAGACATAAATAACGTTTAATTGTCTTCTTTTTCTGTGGAGACTTGATGCATTGAAATAACGCACTCTGAAAGAAAAGACATCTACTCACAGAACATTTGTTACCCCCTTGCACTGAAAAAGTACATTACAAAATTTATTTACAGTGATAATCATCATGAAGAAAAATCATACCTGGGTTATTTATAAAGGTAGTAAGAAATGGCTCAGCCTAGCAGCAGAGGTGGAGGATTCACTCTGAACCACAGTATAGTTAATTATAGTGGGATAAATCAGAGACCACCCATTGTGTCAGAGATTGTAAAGAAAACTGTTGTGGTGTATTGCAAAAGTGGGGTTTCCTTAATACTAGCAACATAATAGTGGGTAAAAGATGCTTATGAAACATAAGCCACTCTAAACAGTAATCAAGAAATAATATAATTATTGCTATCCACACACACACAAAGAGCTGCAGCTCTCATATTATCATTGTGCCCTTGAGCAAGACCTAATAACATCATGGTGAGTGTCCCTGTCATAAGTTGTTTCGGCTAAAAAGCTAATTGTTTTCATGAGCAGTATGAACTTGGAAAGGTGTGAGCAGTGAATATATTAATATAATCCATTTTAAATCATATATTTTACTTTTCTATTCTAAGCAGATACTTAAACACATGCTTATCTACTCTAATATTAGTCGGTCTGTCTCATTCTTATCCCGAGGTTACTGTAGTCAGCCAGCTCCAGTGCATATCCAGATCAGATGGTGGACCTGCACCTAGAGACAACTACAACAGCCCTAAATGTAAGCGGAGACCATGACAACTAGACAAGCCCTAGAGACAGATTGCCTGTGAAGACCTCATCGACTAAACAGCCATTGGCACAGATCCACAGTGAAGACCATGCACAAGAACCAGAGTCCTCCGCATAGACCCACATGTCTTGATTTTGCAGAGTTAGATGTGTTCCTAGGTCAACATATTTTGCTGATCCTGGAACAACATTCCTGTTTGAAAATTTAGTCCTAACCACATAACTACCCCTAAACCTAACCCTACCCATATGTTATCCCTGAAACCAGAGGGAAAATAATAGGTGAATACCACTGATGCAGAAGCACTTAACCCTGGTTGTAAGCCTAAACATGGCATAAACTGAAAACTTGTCCCTAAAAAAATCTGATTGGTTGATTGGAATGTTGTTCCAGGATCAACAAAGATGTTGATCCAGGAACATGTTGTACTTGGTGAAATCAGGTTCTGCACACTGACCTTATGGCCTATGGCCTTTAACTCCCCTCACAACAAATTCTGGTGTAATGTATCCCAATATTCAAACAGAAGGAACTGTATGAAATATGTATGATATCACTCCACAGTATGACTTGTGATGCAGCCTGGAATTATAATTACATCATGTTCGTTCGTTTGGCCAGACTGAGCCTGGTTTCCACAAAAGAAGATATTTTGAAGAATGTCGATAACCAGTTGATGTTGGTTACCCATATTCTTCGAAATATCTTCTTTTGTATTCAGCAGAAGAAAGAAATGCATACAGTTTTGGAAGAACTGAACTGATTTCAGCTGAATAATGACACTATTTTCTTTTTAGAGCTGCAGAATTTTAATTCTGTTTACATCATTGATCTGAACTTTCCTGTTTATTCCTGTAAAGCTGCTTTGAAACTATCTGTTTTGTATAAAGCACTATATAAGAGACTTGGCTTTTTGCTAATTTATGAAATTTTATAATTTCATATTTTGATAATCAGTGTATTGATAGACATGACAACACACGGTACATGTAATCACAACTGTAAGAAACATACAGTTGTTGCTTAAATGTGCTTCAGCGTTCAGAGAATGAGGTGTCTCCAACATTTGCACACATGCACAGTTAAAACTAATTCTGAGTTACCGTATTATTAACAGTATTTTCACAGGTGCTGCTGAATCTTGATGAAAACCCACATTGGTTGTGTCCTTTACTTTCCTGAGCTCCTCCTGGAAAATATTTTAGATTACTTTGGCCCAAATGTTCTTGTTCTGCCTGCTCTGTACAGATGTTGGCGTGTGAATCTGCTGAGCTGGCACTTTGAAAATAAAGCAATCTTTTCATTACTTAAAAAAAAAAAAAAAAAAAAAAAAATAGAATAAACATTCAAGACCTTCCTTATTGGGGGAGAAGATAAATTAAACATTTATCTGTTACACATTGTACATGTTATTATAATTAATGATAAAAACGTTAATTTATAGTTAATTTTTAAAAATTAATTATTTATGATTACAAATGATACATTTATATAATAAGCATCTCAACAGAATTAATATTAATTATATGCTAGTTAGTATTAATAAGCTCTATGTAGCTAATTATTCAGTAGCATATGACCATATTTTATACTAAATACTGTCAAAATGTAGACGACAATTGGAGATTAGGCTGAATTTTAAAATATATTTAATACAACATAAATCTTCATTTATTCTTGAACCCAGATACATAGTCTACTGAATAAATAATTCTCTAAAATAGAAACCCGGACGTGACATCAAAGCGCCCGCCTTCCCACTATGAACGCTTCATAGTTCTGCAGGGTCCCCAAGGTTATTATGTGCGTGTGAGGTGTTCGCGGTGGTCGTGACTAGGGTGCTGCGGTTGTGACAGGAGCTCGAGAGCATTGGTAAGATTTATGACAGATTTATGGTCTTCTAATATAAATGCGTTATCTGCAGAATGTTAACTACCGGCCATTTCTACTGTAGTATTGTAGATATAGGGGTGCATGGCTTTCTGAACCAGTGAAGTTAGGATTATTCCTCACAGTATTGAATTATAAGTAAAATGATTAGAATTATAATCTAACTATAATCGCTTTTAATTCGTGTAGCAGCTACTGTAAATGCGTGTCCAGAGCAGGTGCGTACTAAACTTATACTACATAGTTTGTGCACGTGCTCTGCAAACCCTTGTCTACTGACCTTCACACAGATTGTGTCAAACTGAAATGAGACCGTGCTCGTTTGACTTTTTGACTGACTTTTTGGTGATAATTTAAATGGCCTTATAATTGTATTTAGTTTTAATATAAATGAAAATAATTTTACTAATGTTGCAGTGTTTGCAAGTTCAATTTTCAAACATTTTTTAGTAACTAATTTATATTTTTCTGTTGTAATTTGGTGGCAGATATATGTGACATTTTCTTCAGGGTCAGCTCTGAACACTTGTCCTTCCCAGTCAACCGAGTCCTTTTGGGTTGTGGGTTGTGCGTGTCACCTGTTACCACACTCATACACCTAAATTATCTTTACTAGTTTGAAATGCTTGCAAATTGCTTGCAACTAGAGTTTGGTGAAAATATGCTGTTATTACTTTATGGAGCTAATTCTAGCTAATCTGAACCTAAAAGTGACTTTTGAGTCGATGCACAAATATTAAATAATATATATATTTTTTTACTTGAATAAAACCAGTTAATTTAGATATTACCACGTGAAGCACACTCGAGTGTACAGTGTTTTTACTCCGTGTGACCATCACATGATTTGCTACAGTGAGTTTTAATCCTCTCTGCCAGTTCTGTAAAGATTAATCAACAATGTCTGCACATTCTTGGAAACTTAGATTGTGATACAAGTTAGTTTAATGTTAATCTGTAGGGCCAGGAAAAATACAGTTATGCATTATTAACATATGCGTCTAGAGTGGTTATTTTAGAATGTGAGTAAATGACAAGTTTAGACTACTTCATCCATTTACTTCACAGAAAATGTGATTCAAGTGGTGGGGTGGCACAGAGTCACATGATAAAGTAGCTTAGGGTATTGCATGGATGGATTAAACCAGCAGCACACTTTACAAAATCATTGAGAATTTTGGCTAGTGAAGCTGCTCATGGAGAGTTTTTTTTTTTTTTTTTTTTCTTCTTTTTTTTGTATTTTCATAGAAGAAAATGTCACTTGCTTGTCCTTGAATATGATTGGCTGTAACAGACCGTCTCTGAACTTTAGTTTACAGTGTTTCCTCTCCTAGTGTGATTGTTATTGTTTTTTCAGTTGTTTTATCCTTGATTGATAAAAGTGTCCTATGTCTAGAGATTTTTTGGGCTCTCTTCATTCCAACAGTAAATCGTATAGTCAAGCACGAGGGCTTACGCACCCATAGACTCAGACAAGGTATGATGATTAGTGGACCATCCTGAAAGAGCTCCTCAGACTTCTGTGTAGTTTCTGAGGAAAGGACAGTAGGAGGTTAAACGTCAGGCAGGCCCCAACGGACGTGAGGATTGGTTTGATCTGATTGTGTGCATGACACGTTCTTTCCTGGTAGGGTGTAGCCTGAATACTTTTTCCTATCTCTAGCATGCATGTGTCTAAGCAAGCTAGCACAGTGCAGTACATTTGGCACACTGCTTCAATGGGACTCTTTAGATTTCATCTAAAGCGGTTTTAAACAACTCTTTTCTAATTCTTGTATACTATTGACTATATGGGATATTTTTTAATTTAAAAAAGAATTCATCACCAGACTATTTTAATGAGAGAGTTCAGTCAAAAATAAATAAAAATTCTGTCATTGAGTTTTTAAAATCAATGAAACTTTCCTGTAAAAAAAAACGATCACAATGTTAACAATAATGACCATGAAAATAGTTTGTAATTATTAAATAAAATAAGTAAAATATATCACTACTGACACACATATAATTTAATTATTTGAATTTTATTGTTAAATGAAATTTATGAATCATGTACAAGAAATAAAGAGAGAAAAAGCAATAGAGTGCAACAGTGCCCGCCCCCTTTTTCAGCGACGCTGATTCCGAAAGTTTTTTTTTTCCATTTAATTTTTTTCCATAGGGATTTCAAAAAAGTCTTTGTTAAAGGGTTCGTTCACCCAAAAATGAAAATTGTCATCCTTTACTCACCTTCATGTTGTTCCAAACCTGTAAGACTTTCGTTCATCTTCAGAACACAAATGAAGATATTTTTAATGAAATGTTTAGTGATTTCTGTCCCTCAATTGACAACTATACAGCTAGCACTTTAACGCTTCAAAAAGTTAATAAAAAGAACGTAAAACTAATCCATATTAATTGATTGGTTTAGTCCAAATTTTCAGAAGAATCATAATCAGCTTTATATGCTGAACAGATTCAATTTAGGCCTTAATTCACATATAAACATTCATCAATGCACACATTATGGTAAACGGAAGCACGTCAAGCTCAAGCATGTTCGCTTGACATGCAGTAACCAGTGAGGTTCCTTCTTGTTCTCGCACGTCAAGAAGGTTTGGTTGAGCTTCTGCTGAACAATGTTTATATGTGAATAAACAGAGGTGTCAAGGTCAAAGTTCAAGACTACTGTCATATCAGCCAGAGAAACATAAACAAAACATTGTGTAGTGCACCTTCACCAGCATTACAATATAATACCTGTTATTGCAGATCATTATACAGCCCTTTTTATTGACATAAGGAATCTGTCTTTGTTTTATGATAAATTTATCTCCTACAGAGTGATCTTAGATTTCTGTGACACTAAACATTTCTCATTTTCTTGCTGCAGTTATTTGAGAACACGATGGATCAAGCCAGGACAACAATTTCAAAAATTGTAAGACATTTTTTCCCATATAAATTTATTTTGCCATGGTATTATAACAGAATTATCTGAACCAATTATTTACCATTTGAAAGATGACAAAGAAAAAACAGTATCTTTATAATGAGATTTAAATGTCTGTCTTTAATCAAGCAGAATTTAGGCACTTCAACTGAAACCTCCTCAATGTTCCTGATATTACTTTTTACTTCTTGTGCTGAAAATCTTCTATACTGAAGAGAATAGCTCAAACTTCATGACTTGGCCTTACGTGTTTTCAGAGTGACAAGAACCCAGGACAGTGTTTTATTATGGTGTTTTGTAACTGTACTTTTCCAGTTCAATGGGGAGCCGCGCTCCTATACTCGCTTTAACCTGACCCAGAACATGGAGGGTGACAACAGCCATGTGGAGATGAAGCTCTCATCTGACATGGATGATGAAATGGAGGCTAACGGTGTTGGGGAAAACGTGAACCAACATAGTCGTCCATATTACCCCAGCAAACTGAACCAGCATTCTCCCAAAACCGTCTGCGGATTCGTCATTGCCATTCTGTTCCTCTTCATTATTGGTAAGCTGATGTGCCAGTATATTGGAATACTTTATTCTGATTGGTCAGTCGTAGAATTCTGTGGTCAGATGTTTTCATGTAATGACCGCTAAATTGTAACCATTTCTGAGCATAAAAGTAATAATAATATTTTTGTCTTTTTAGGATACCTCATTGGTTACCTGTCTAATAGAAGCACAGACAAAACTGAAATCAAATCAAATTGTCCGGTTTTTGATGAGATTGCTCCAGTGAGAGCAGAAGCAGTTTATTCATTGGACTGGAGCGATCTCAGGGCATTGCTAAAAAAGAAACTGACAATTGACAACATTAACAGCAACCTCAAGTAAATGCACACCGCTGCCCTTTTGCTTTTTTCATATGATAAGTTGAGCAGGTACCCAAATTAAACATGTTTTGTTTTGTCTTTCTGCTTCTCTTTCTCCCTCTTGCAGGGAATTCTCTAGTGCCAGTCACCAGGCAGGAAGCTCAGGCGATGAGGCGCTTGCTAATAAAATTATGGGAAAATTCAAAACTTTTGGAATGAGCCCCTGGACCGACGAGCACTATGTGAAAGTCCATGAACCTGCTGTCTCGAAAAACCGAGTGCTGTTTCGTGGTAACGTTGTGGGAACAACCGAGGGATATTTGGCATACAGTGCAGTTACTACAGTGCAGGTTAGTTTTGAATAAGCATGTATGTTGACAACCAACTGACAAAAGAGCCCCATAAAAGTATCATACAAGTACAACTTGTGCAATAAGTCTTTTGAAGCTGTGCTGGATTTCATCTGAGGGTATGCAAATTGTTTTTGCAAAAACAACAAAAATTCATTATATGCTCATTTTAAAAATTCAGTTCTGAGAGAAGTGTTAATTGTCTCGCATACACACTTCTATAAGACTTGAAACCCTTAAAACATGTTTTAAAACACAAAAATGGCAAAAGCGACAAAATTATCAAACGCATGCATCTAGCGCATATTCACATAGGAATACAACAACGCGTGCAGACACAAAAACACTTAGAGAACAAACAGCACTGGATGAAGTGGATATTCACCTACAAACATTTGAAACAAAAGGCTACTGTGTTCTTAAGTATCTCAAAGGACTACTGTCTGTTTTACTGACTGAGAAACTGCTTCAGATATTTTGAGAGGGTGGTCAGAACAAATGTGAATTGATTCCGACTGTTTTGCAAACCTATTTTGGTTGGCATCACAACAGAATTACAGAACGCACATAATAACTGGTGAAATATTCGCAGGGAAAAAGTTTCTCAGGTCAGCTGGAGTGCTAATGCTTCTCACATTGCGTACAGCCATGATAGCTTTTTGAACAATATTCCCCTCATCCGTAGCACTTTCACATATTCAAACCGTATTGTTTACCAGAAATGAACACCAATAGCGTTGAGCATCAGTGACATTAAAGCTTGTATGATGTATGTTAACACACGTTTAAAGTGCAAATATGAATGAGATATGAGAGCTCCAGTCGAAGGGAAGATTTGTAGTAAATAACATGCGTCTTAGACTATTGCATATTCTTATTAAGTTACACTGATTCTGTTGTATAGGGAGCAGCCTTGTATGCCCATTATGGACGGACAGAGGACTTCAGACGCCTGCAAGAGCTGAATGTTGATGTGAATGGAAAGGTTGTCTTGGTCAGAGCTGGACTACTAAGTTTCGCTGAAAAGGTTGGTGCTCTCACTGTATATTAAAAGGATAGTTCACCCAAAAATAAAAATAATCCCATGATTTACTCACCCTCAAGCCATCCTAGGTGTATATGACTATCTTCTTTCAGACGAACACAATCCGAGATGTATTTAAAAATATCCTTAGTCCTCCAAGGTTTATAATGGTTGTGAATGGTAGGCCAAATTCTGAAGACAGAAAAAATGCAACAAACTCAAGCTCCTCTTTTCTTATATCGAAATTCTCCGACATTTCTCTTAAATTTCTCATTTTAAACTTCTAATTTGTGACCAGTGTTTTGTTTTGCTCTCTCCTCTGCGCCTCCACATGCGTCATTGCGTCAGGTCAAAGGTTGCTCAAATTGACGTATGGTAATATGCGTATGGTCATCCGCCGGAAGCTCGTTATTTGAATTTATAAAGTTTTAAATATGGATTTCTTACAAAAACGCATCCCTTCACTTCAAAAGGCCTTCGTCAACCCTTCTGAGTATTATGGATTACTTTTTTTTTTTTTTTTTTTTTTTTTTTTTTTTTAAATGGATGGATGCATTTTTTCTGTCTTCAGAATTTGGCCTACCGTTCACAACCATTATAAACCTTTTGGAGGACTAAGGATATTTTTAAATATATCTCTGATTGTTTTTGTCTGAAAGAAGCCTAGGATGGCTTGAGGGTGAGTAAATCATGGGATTATTTTTATTTTTGGGTGAACTATCCCTTTAAGACGGTTAAAGGGTTAGTTTACCCAAAAATGAAAATTCTGTCATTAATTACTCTCCCTCATTTTGTTCCAAACCCGTAAGACCTTCCTTCATCTTCGGAACACAAATTAAGATATTTTTGATGAAATCAGAGAGCTTTTTGATCCCCCATAGACAGCAAAGCAATTACCACTTTTAAGGCCTAGAAAGGTGAAGACATCATTAAAATAGTCTGTGTGACTACACTAGTTGTGTGCAAAAAAAAAAAGTGAAAAGTGTTGCAGACTGACACGGAAGAGAAGAAATTTTAGAATAAAGTTATTTTCGTTTTTTATTTTGCGCACAAAAAGTATTCTCGTCGCTTCATAAAATTAAGGTTGAACCATTGTAGTCAGATGGACTATTTTAACGATTTCTGCGTTTTGAAAGTGGTAATTTCATTGCTTTCTATGGGGGCTCTCCGATTTAATCAAAAATATCATAATTTGTGTTCTGAAGATGAATGAAGATCTCACGGGTTTGGAACGACATGAGGCGGTGTAATTAATGACAGAATTTTCATTTTTGGGTGAACTAACCCTTTCATATTAATATTTACTTAATTATCTTCTGGTTTTCATTTGCTTATTACAGGTTGCTAATGCTGCTAACTTGAATGCTAGTGCTGTGCTAATTTATCCAGATCCTGTTAACTACAGTATTAATGAAGACACTGCTCTTTTTGGCCATGTAAGTTGTGGAACCTTTCTTTTATCAGATATTTGTGCTTTTCAAAGTTTATGTACAGTTGATTCATAATCTTTCAAAACACTCTTTTTATAGGTCCATCTTGGCACTGGTGATCCCTACACTCCAGGATTCCCTTCCTTTAATCATACCCAGTTTCCCCCGGCTAAGTCTTCTGGCTTGCCCAGCATTCCAGCCCAAACTATCACCATAAAGCAGGCTACTGAGATCATGAGGTGCAGTTGTGATCCAAAGTGACATTTCTGTTGCTATTTAATATCACTGTTGCTGTTACTAAAATACTCATTACTATCAGTAATAGTTAGGTGTTTGAAATGAAATTGTGTGGCTTGTTGAGGAGTTGTCATATCATTTTTGCCTGTTGGATGAAAAAGCAGGTTAAAAAATTCCATTAACTTAGAGGACCTATTATGCTTTTTTAAATTTTAAATTTTCTTTAGTGTGTAATGTTGCTGTTTGTGCGAAGGGTCCGCAATGTTACATACAGAGGTGTAAAGAGTACCTAAAAACCATACTTGAGTAAAAGTACAGATACCTTACAGTGAAAATGACTCAATTACAAGTTACAAGTCACCAATTCCAATACGACTTGAGTAGAAGTCTTAGAGTAACTAATTTTAACAGTACTTAAGTATTTTACTTATACTGAATGTAGGCTCAAAGTCCTCCACTAGTCCTCAACACCTGAGAGACATGCCAGTGAAAATAAGAAACAATTGATTTGTAAGATGAGAAATCATGTTTATTTTCTAAAATCAAAATAAAACTGAACACCTCAATATTGCAATAAATCACGGTCAACAACAGCCTCTTAAATGTCTACAAACTCTCAAGTCTCAGTTAAGCTCAAGTGCACAAAAAGGCCATATGTAAATATCCTTCAAAAAAGGTCTTGTCAATATAGCGGATAAATAAAATAATTAAAATTAAATTAATATTAGTAAAAATTAAATAGTCAAACTCTCCTTGCACTGGTTGTGCTGGTTTCAGCCTCATCACCGGCTGCAGTCATCTCCTAAAACAAATGCCTACAATTCAGCAACTACCTGCTAATGCACTCGCATTCATGTAAAGTAGCCTTATTGACAAGTTTGGGTGAGTAAAGGTAAAATGCACAAGATATAGTACCTTCACAGCCCTCAGATGACGATATTGCTGCTTTATAGCAGAAATAAACTGCTGCAGAAAAAGTTAGGTGCCATCCAAAATGTAATGTGTAATTGCATTAGTCATTACAAATGTATTGGAGTAAAAAGTACAAAAATGTAGTCAAGTAGAAAGTAAAAGTTGCTAATATTTTTGATAATCGGCACTCAGTAGCCAAAAAGATACTTAAGTATATATTATATTATATTATTATTTTTAAAGTAGATCTCAAAAACAAAATTAAGACTTTGTAAAGGGGCATAATAGGTTCTTTTACATTAACTTCTAAAAAGTTCGGAAAAATGTTCAAAGTGTAATGGAAAGTTTACATACTTTCTTATTTTATTCTTAAGAAGAAAATTACAGGTTTAAGGTGCTATCTAATTGTATGGCAGTTTTTAACTTTAAGATTATGATGATTTTAATAACATTCTTTTCAGGAATTTAAATTCTTAAGTTTTGTCTTTGTTCAGACTGTTCAGTCTTTAGAAAAACGTTCTTAAGAAATGTTCTTAAGAAATGCTTTTTGGAAATAAAAAATACTCTTGATTAACTTGATCAACTTTATTTAGTTAGAAAATAAGAATAAAATGAAAGTTTAGAAGAGTTTTATTTTTAAGAATGTTTTGTGAATCCGACCACAGAATATTATATAGGCTTAGAGTTAGAAACCACACCGACCACCCCAGCAACCATTTATAAACCCATAACAATGCACCAAAAACACACAGAACATCCTAGCAACAGCATAGCAATGCCTTGGAAGCCACTCAGGTTACTCTAGCATCCAGGCAGCAAGAACCATTCACATTTTCATCAGAAAATGCAAAACATTTAGCTTTGTCAATGTGGTTTGTTATTATTACCTTTATTTACATATGTCACATTTGTTTGCTCCTGTCCTCTAACAGTAAGTTGGGAGGTCGGACTTCACCTGATGGCTGGAGTGATGGGATGCTCCGGAATACCATGTACAGGCTCGGTGATGATCGTGACAATATCACCGTGGAAGTGAACAATGTCCTAGTTCAGAAAAAAATCCACAATGTGTTTGGAGTCATTAAAGGTTATATGGATGCAGGTACTGTATTGTTACACTGGGCATTAAACAGCTGTGCACATCAAATAAGTAATTGATCCCAGTCCCTGATCACTTGATTTTTGTCTCCATCCTTTGTTTTAGATCGTTATATGGTGATCGGAGCTCAGCGAGATGCATGGGGCCCTGGATTTGCCAGAAGCACAGTTGGCACTAGTTTACTGGTGGAGTTGGCCAGAACTATTACAGACATGATCAAGAATGGTATATTGCATACAAGTAGTGATTTAAAAAAAAATTTTTTTAAAGACATACATTTATTTCACATCATTATATAATGAAGTATATATGATAATTATTAATTAAGAATAGACTTGTTGATTTTAAGTGCAACTTCCTTTTCTTCCAAGATGGATTCAAACCAAAGAGGAGCATAGTGTTTGCTAGCTGGAGTGCTGGTGAATTTGGTAGTGTTGGGGCCACAGAGTGGTTGGAGGTATGAATGCATCTTTGATTACCTTCTGTTCAACAATGACCTTGTTAAATATGGGAGTGAATTCTCTGTTTGACCAAACAACAAATAATAATAACACAGACAAAAGTAAGCATTGATAACAATAATACTTCCGTCACAGCGCCAACAGGTGGTAGAAACAGGAGATTGAAGATCGAAAGCATAGTCTTAACAATAAAAATGCACTGCAACAATGAAACCATTTTGAAAAATTGTTTTTAAAAAGTTGGTATAAAAATTGCCTTATGTGCAATTTAAATGTTTGTACAACTCAGTTTTAGCTGTTTGAGTGCTAGTTATTAAATAAGTTAAGATTAATTTTATGTATTTTTTATTTTGTTTTTCGGCCAATCGCATCTTGAATTTTCGGCCTCAGCCTAGAATTTTAATTTCAGTCCATCCCTACTGAAAAGTATACACTGCCTATTTTTCTTTACATTTCACTGCCTAAATTATTTTGTGGTTTTTGTTTCCATAGGGCTACCTGACCTCCTTGAATTTGAAAACATTTTCTCACATCAGCCTTGATGAAGTTATTTCAGGTTTGTAAAGAGTAATTTTTTTGAAGAGTTGAAGACAGACTTGGTCTTGAGTTGGAGCTGATCATCTGACATTCTCTTTAGGTTTTGACTCTTTCAAAGCAACTGCCAGTCCACTGCTGTATGGGTTACTAGAGAGCACTATGAAACAGGTGATGTATCACAAATGCTGAATCTTTGCCATTATTCTTCTGTTTTATCGGTCTTATAAAGAAAAATTACTTTTTTTCCCACATACAGGTCTCATCTCCAGTTGATGCAACCAAATCCTTGCATGAACAGTTTGCTGGATCCAACTGGGAGAAGTCGGTGTATGTTTGTCTCGCACTACTCTCGACAATTTGACTATCATTTGTATACTATTGTAGTATTTATTCATATTTTAAATGAGCTTTTTCTTTATATTTTCATATTTATATTTTAATTTAAGTTGCAGTAATTTTTTTATTTTATAATATGCTCTTGTCATTATTTTTAATTTAAAATATTTTTAGTTTTTAATTTATGTTTAATTAGCTTTAATTAATTTTTATTTTAGTTTTGTAATTTTTCATTTAGGCCTGGTTTCACAGACGGGGCTTAGATTAAGCCAGGATTAGACTATTTATTTCAGTTAGTTGCCAAGGCAACATTTCTACTTTTCATTTAAATTTCTTTTCATCTCATTTTTATATTTTATTTTATTTCAGCTTTATTTCAATTAATTAAATTATTTTTAATAATTCTGATTGACTAGAGCAACACTGTTAAACTCTTTCTAACTTTTTCTTTCTTTGCAGAATGGAGCCTATGGGTTTGTCTCACTCTGCTTATCCATTCCAGAGCTTCTCGGGCATCCCATCACTTTCCTTTCGATTTACTTCGGTAAGTATTCAGGTTTAACTGAAGATGTCAAAATAAAGTAAAATACATTACTGAACAGGTTGTTTCATGATGGATGATGGGAAGTAAACATCTGCCTGATGTGTTTCAGAGTTCAAAGTCATACCCGTTTGGCACTTTTGAGGATACCGATCAAAATCTGGAACGGTACACTTCCTTCAACACCCTGAAACTGGCAAAGACAGCAGGCGAGGTGGCTGGGCTGGTTACTCTTCGGCTGGTACATGACCACTTGCTCAAGCTGAATGTAGAAAAGTATACCAGTGTCATCCGCAACTATGTGTCCCAGATCAGGTCTAAAGTTGAATCACGGCAAATGGTGAGTCTACGTGGTTACATGTTGTTTTGTAACTCCAAAAGAACTTAGGCTTGATGTTTTGTTGAATATCTACAGAGCCCCTAAAGGGACATGGCGATGGGAAAAATATGAGATTTGAGGAAAATATATATGTCAATGCTTTTGCATTTGCTCGCAAAAGTTTTGCGTTCCTCCGAGAAACTTTGTGTTCACGTGCAAAATGTTTTTTTGTTCTTTGCAAGCGAATTCTGAGTTTCTCGGGGGAATGCCAAACATTTGCGAGAGAACGCAAAAGCATTGACATATGTTTTTTACTTCCATCTCATTTTTTTTCTCCTTCACCATGTGCTTTTAGGGGCTCCGTAAATATCTGTAAAGTACACAAAGGAGCTTAAATTCACTTTTTACATTTTACTTTAAGTCGGGCCGCCTTCCTTCCACTGTGACGATGCAGTGGCTTGTGTCAGCTCAGGGGTCGTACAATCGTGCTGCCAGTGCACTTGTTTCTGCCATCCGGAACAGTGATCTTGACGACATGGAGCAGTGTCGCATCATCAACAATCGCATTATGAGGGTAAATAACATGGCACTTATCAAGCCATTTCATTCTTTCCTGTGTTGACGTATTTCCTGTTAAAAAAGGTAGTTGGGATCGAACATATCAAAAGGCTACTGCTTTGCTGCTATTGATGGTGGTAATAGAAGAAGGGTCGTTCTCACAATAATTGTGTTGGACATATAGGTGCTGGTCATATAATTAGAATATCATCAAAAAGTTGATTTATTTCACTAATTCCATTCAAAAAGTGAAACTTGTATATTATATTCATTCATTACACACAGACTGATATATTTCAAATGTTTATTTCTTTTAATTTTGATGATTATAACTGACAACTAAGGAAAATCCCAAATTCAGGATCTTTATATTCCTATATATTCCTTTATAGAATATTACTTAAGACCAATACAAAGAAAGGATTTTTAGAAATCTTGGCCAACTGAAAAGTATGAACATGTACAGCACTCAATACTTAGTTGGGGCTCCTTTTGCCTGAATTACTGCAGCAATGCGGCGTGGCATGGAGTCGCTCAGTCTGTGGCACTGCTCAGGTGTTATAAGAGCCCAGGTTGCTCTGATAGTGGCCTTCAGCTCTTCTGCATTATTGGGTCTGGCATATCGCATCTTCTTCACAATACCACACAATAGGTCAGGCGAGTTTGCTGGCCAATTAAAAACAGGGATACCATGGTCCTTAAACCAGGTACTGGTAGCTTTGGCACTGTGTGCAGGTGCTAAGTCCTGTTGGAAAATGAAATCTGCATCTCCATAAAGTTGGTCTGCAGCAGGAAGCATGAAGTGCTCTTAAACTTCCTGGTATACGGCTGCGTTGACCTTGGACCTCAGAAAACACAGTGGACCAACACCAGCAGATGACATGGCACCCCAGACCATCGCTGACTGTGGAAACTTTACACTGGACCTCAAGCAACGTGGATTGTGTGCCTCTCCTCTCTTCCTCCAGACTCTGGGACCCTGATTTCCAAAGGAAATGCAAAATTTACTTTCATCAGAGAACATAACTTTGGACCATTCAGCAGCAGTCCAGTCCTTTTTGTCTTTAGCCCAGGCGAGACGCTTCTGACGCTGTCTGTTGTTCAAGAGTGGCTTGACGCAAGGAATGCGACAGCTGAAACCCATGTCTTGCATATGTCTGTGTGTAGTGGTTCTTGAAGCACTGACTCCAGCTGCAGTCCACTCTTTTGTGAATCTCCCCCACATTTTTGAATGGGTTTTGTTTCACAATCCTCTCCAGGGTGCGGTTATCCCTATTGCTTGTACACTTTTTTTCTACCACATCTTTTCCTTCCTCTCTATTAATGTGCTTGGACAGCGAGCTCTGTGAATAGCCAGCCTCTTTTGCAATGACCTTTTGTGTCTTGCCCTCCTTGTGCAAGGTGTCAGTGGTCGTCTTTTGGACAACTGTCAAGTCAGCAGTCTTCAACATGATTGTGTAGCCTACAGAACTAGACTGAGAGACCATTTAAAGGCCTTTGCAGGTGTTTTGAGTTAATTAGTTGATTAGAGTGTGGCACCAGGTGTCTTCAATATTGAACCTTTTCACAATATTCTAATTTTCTGAGATACTGAATTTGGGATTTTCCTTAGTTGTCAGTTATAATCATCAAAATTAAAAGGAATAAACATTTGAAATATATCAGTCTGTGTGTAATGAGTGAATATAATATACGAGTTTCACTTTTTGAATGGAATTGGTGAAATAAATCAACTTTTTGATGATATTCTAATTATATGACCAGCACCTGTAGTTTAGCAGATATGATAAGTCATTAGTATTTCTGTCACGCTTTCTCAGAAGACAAGGATACATTTTAAATTAATTTTGCAATTTTCTTGCAATACCGGATGCTAGCTAATTCTTCTCCATCAGAGGAGACCTGAATTAAACCTAAAACAAACAGATGCAAAGATTAGACCCACAGAAATTATTACACTTTTATTATCCTTCCACCTTATTTTTAATGTTTTAATTTAAAATTTGAATGTTCAAGGCTTTCATGTCAGGCATCTCCGGTTATTTTAACTGTGTAAAACAATTAATTTATGGTTACTGACATTGTAAACCAATATTTGTTTTTATATTGTTTTAATTTATTATCTTACTAGTAAACACACTAGTTTGTAGTGCAAACAGTTTTACCATTTACTTCACTTTAAGTCAGTCACACACCAGACGAGAAGCCAGAATATAGAATAAACCAGAACATATGTTTATTCCACTTCATATATTAAAACAAATTAGGTTAAATATTTCAAGAGTTTTACCAACGGTTGTGTTTAGTGTTAGGGATTGGTTAGTACAATATGTCAATTAAATTTAAATAATTAAACAACTAAAGCATTCCTGAAAATAATACAAATACAGAATTGGATAGTAAGTACTCTGAAATAACTGTTAGTACATACATACATGCATACCAAAAAAAAAAAAAAAAATTGTGGGTCATAGAAATGCTGAAACTGCAGCCTCTGGTATTGCAGGAATACCCTACTCTAATTTTGATACATTTCAGATCCAGTTTAAATGGGAATAATTGCTAAGCATTAATTTTGTCAGCTTCTACACATTAGCTAAAAGCAACAAAATACCAGCCTTAAAACTCTTTTAAATGTTTCTAAGCTTGAATTCTAGGGATATACAATTTTAGAAACATCGCAGAGCAGCAGTTGTGACATGTTGTTTTTTTTTTTTTTATGTTATAATGTGGATGTTAACATGATGTGTCTGTTGGAAGGTGGAAGGAAGTCTCCTCTCTCCCTACGTTTCTCCACGGGAGAGTCTTTTCCGGCACATTGTGCTGGGCTCTGGCTCACACACACTGACAGCTCTGGTGAATCACCTTGAAGCTATTAAAGGAGGTCTGGAATCTGCTGACATCGACCAATTCAAGAATCAGTTTGCTCTTGCTACCTGGACCATCCAGGGCTGTGCCAATGCATTGGCAGGGGAAGTATGGGATATGGATAATGAAATTTAGACAAGCAGATTCAGCTCACTTCTTTAACAATTTGATAACTTTGAACCATCACTCAAGACAAAAAAGGAAAATTAAAGTAGAAAATTATATTGGTGCTCTATTAACGTGAATTCATGATAAGAGGTTTACCTCAATATTTAAAACCGTAGTTGACCCAAAAATAACAATTCTGTCATCCTTTACTCACCCTCATGTCCTTCTAAACCTCTTCTGTGAAACACAACATAAGATATTTTGAAAAATGTACTGGTTGCTCTTTTCCATTAAATTACTGCAGATTTCAAACGTCAATACAGGACACAAGAGCACCATAAAATATTATAAAAATAGCTCATATCACTCGTGCTATAATTCGTCCTTTGAATCAATCCAATATCTATGTGTGAAGAACAGAACAAAATTCATAAGGGGTTAGAATGACATCATGGTAAATAACCCAGGATTGTTATTCTTTGGTGAACTGTTCCTTTAAGATCTAGTTTAGATTACACAAATTTGGAATGTTATTGGTTTGTTACTTTCATTATTTTCAGACACCTTTTAGGAACTACTTTCATAATAACCTGAACAGTCTGGATTTTGAGGTTGATGTTTTTCTTATACAGGCTACAGTTAGACAACCAGCCATTGTTATTTTTGACTTACCTGTAGTGATGACACACCTCCTAAAGCACAGTATTTTTCCAATTTTTTGGTTGAATACGCTTTTTCAGGGGCATTTCAGATCAGTTCTGTCAAATAGTAGAAAGAGGCTTTCCTATGTGGCTCTGAAATATATATTTATTAGTTTTTTTATTTATCAGTGACAGGGATCACTATAAATAGCATTTTGTAACGCCTTTTTAAACAAATGTATAATTATCGGAAGCAGTGCCTTCCATAATTATGACAGTTATACTGTCGAAATGTGAAAGCAGCATCTGCTATGGAGATAACCTTGTTTTCAAAAGCTATGACCAGAAACTACCACAATGCATTTCTTAAATAATATAATGATAATAATGATAAACAATTTTCGGAAAATTACTGTTGTCTATTAGTCTCTGGCATCCTCCTTTTGAATCAATGTTATACCTGATCCAGAATAATTATCGGGAGCAGTGCCTTCCATAATGCGAAGAAGATGATGGTAGTTTTTGCCTACCGATGTGTTGATATCGAGGGCAGTGCCCCTCATATTTCACTGTGGTGTGGATGTAATTATCGGGAACAGTGTTTCCCATGATGATGTACAAATCGTCTATATTCACACACTCTTACCATACTAGTTATCTGTTGTGAGTCATGTAATCTATTGTCAGTTTCTCATGAACAATCAAGTGCTGTTGCCTCCTTCTGCCTTGGATTAATCAAATATAGAGTGGGTGAGGATCACAGTAGAGATTGAAAACTAGAGAAACCTTCTCTGTAAGATCCTGCCATGGCCTTCTATAAGATTCTGTTCTGTTCTCTTACTCGGTTTTCATATCTCTTTTGTTTCTGGTGTATCATTTACTTGTATGTGCCTTGTAGATTTATGAAGCTCTAAAGATTGAAATACTTTTTCTTTTTCTCTCTTTTTTTCTTTCTTTTTTGGTGTGTATTTAACTTCACTCAAATTGTATTCAACTTCATCAAACTGGTATTAAATTGAAACTATTAAGCTAATTTGTTTTATTGGTTACCTTTTGATACCAGTGTCATCTGTTTATCATCATATCATATGGCCGTCAGAAAACATCAATATGAATCGAGTTGCAAGTGGAAAATAATGTTTATGCTCTGAGAAAGACACTCATGTATAACTTTGAAATACGTCCTGTTTGAACAGAAAACAATGTGAAAGATGAAAATGGAGATTAAAGATTATTCTAACAATGTCTATTAGTTATCACTTGCAGTTTCATGATTGTCTGTATGTCCATATCTTTTAAAAAGTTTCTGAAGAATGCTATGTAATGTCAGTGTTGTTGTGGACATAATTGGTTTATAACATTACACATGCACTGATTCTCAGTTTTATGATAAGTCTGCAAGTGATTAATAAAAAGTCTGAACAACTCATTTAAACTGTGAAGACTCTTTTGGATCCATGTGTTAAGTTAACTGTGGAGTGAAGTACAGCAGCTCAATTTCTGACTGAATTGACACTAAAATTAAGTTCTTTCATCACTTGTTTAACTTCACATTTTAACCAAGATGTCTATGACTCAATTAGTCAATTTTAATAAGAAATATTATATAAATGCTATATAATAAAAATAATCTAATAATGCCATTTCCATTAGAGAAATTGGTTACATTTGAACTAAATTTACAAATAGTAGACAGTGAAACCAGTAAAAGTCGTAGGGGTTACTCTTTAGAATAATGGCCTGTCATTAAGCTAACTGCAGGTAGTAATGCAGGACAAATGACTAGTACCAAAGTACATTAACACTTCAGCTACTACTATTAACTAGTATGGAAACAAGATTAACTAATCAGATAAATAATCAAATTAAGGACTGAGATAGTTCCTTATTAGGTAATCAATAATTACGGAATGAGATTAGCCTCACTAAAAACCAATAACTAACTGACAAATTATAAACAATTACTAATTAATTACTCTTAGATGTGAGCAATTTTTTTTTATATTTTTATTTTTTAAACTCTCAATGTGGTCGTAAAATGCATCACTAATTTCTCAAGTGCACCTAGTCACTCTTCAAGAGCTACTAGTGATCTGGGTTTTAAAGTGAAAAACATCTTTTTCACTTAAAAAAATGGTCCAGACTCCAGATCACTGGTAGTTCCTACATAGTGACAAAATAACACATTCATTAATTATGATGCTTTTTCTGACCATTTTCTAAGTAAAAAAAAAAAAAAAAAAAAAGACTACTAGAGCTACTAGTGATCTGGACCATTATTTTAAAGCAAAAAACATGTTTTCACTTTAAAATAAATGGTCCAGATCATTAGTAGTTCCTGCAGAGTAACTAGGTAACACTTGAGTAATTAGTGATGCATTGTATTACTATATTCAGAACAAAAATGATGATTGATTATGTCTCAGATGCATGATAATGTTGTGATTAGTAATTAATGGGTAATTCTCTATCATTTATAGCTAGTTGATAGTTATTAATAAGGCTAATCTCATTCAGTAATTACTGATTACCTAAATAAGGAACTATCATTTTGATATTACTTACTGATTAGTTAATCTTGCTTCCATATTACTTAATAGTAGTAGCAGCTCAAGTGTTAATGTAGTACTACTCATTTGTCCTGCATTACTTCCTGCATAGTTATCTATTAATGACTAAATTTGTTAAATATGTGTACACAATTTATCTTTCATTGTATTATAAAATCATCAGTAGGCCTGTTTGTGTGTAGGCTACTAGTGACCTGTCTGCAATTCTTCAAATGACCACATGGTAGAACTAGAGTACTTTGAAGAATTCTCTTTGAAGCTCTTATGATTGCTATAATTTATTAAACCGAGGTTTTGTCAATTTAATTAACCTTAACAACCATCAAATGAGTACTGTTTCTTATTAACGCAGCCTCGTGGTTATGGTCTTTATAATGAAGGTGCTTTTCAAAAAGCAATACATCTTTCCCTAACAATGTACAAATATGCCCTATTAAATAGACTTTCCAATTCTTACCAGTTTTTAGCGGTAAAACTGTGGACTAGAGTTTAAAATTAAGTTTAGTATCGTTCATTGCCTGTGGAGTGGTCATAATAAAAGTGTCCTGTCCCTTTAAGAGTGGGTTGTCAATAGATGCATACAGCTCGAGCGCGAGTGAGATTGAGTAATCAAGCTCGAGCGCTGCTGCAGTTTAGCAACAGAAATGAGTGAGAATGCGACAGCGGTTATAGAGCACGATATGTTACACACTGAAATAAATTCATAAAACGTAGAAATTCCGTTGAACTTCGGGGTATACACACAAGACCAACTTCGAGTGAAGTTTTGTTCAGTCACCAGACACCTGGCGTTATCGAGTGAACACCGAGTCTGACAGGTAGGACTCAAAGACAGAGTGTATATCACAGATTATCGAAACATTTTTCCTACCACTTTTTTAAAAATCTGTTTCACAAGAGCTTGGGTTTTACCGGATGAAACAAATTAAGAGGAAATTATTTTAACGTTTCCTCATATCTCAGACCTCGCGCTGATCTCAAGATTTCACCTGAGTAAAGTGAGTGGCGGGAATTTGATTTAGAGATTCATCCTCAGTCTAAGAGTAAGTATTTATGTGCCTTCATATGATTACCATTGGACGCGCTTTTTGTCAAATCTCAGTTTAGTGAGAGGTGTTCGGTTTACCATAACAATGAAACTCCTGTAACTTAACAGTTCTTGTGGAGTTCAAGAAAAATTCCCATCTCTTTTTATCTAAAAGCGCCGCATTTCTGTGTGAGGCGGGCTCAAATGTTTAGTACTTAAAGACTAGAATCAAAATTGATGTACATTAATCGTATGACACTTTTCCTACTTCAGCACGCAGAGCTGGATTAAACCGTCGCCACTTCATATGTCAAGAGACCTTTTTTTTCCTCAGAAAATCGTCGTTCTTGTTGCATCTCGATAAATTTGTGACATTAGAAGCAACAAGCAGCAGCCTTGTTGCTGCATTGTTATGTGCGTTACTGACTCTTTTCTGTGAACAAAGAAAGACTTAACTTTGTGATCAATGCTGAATTACAGTCATGCAGGACAAAAGGTTGATTCAGATGGAGAATGTATGGCTGCTTTAGAGCTCAGGGTCACACGTATAACTGCAATTGTTGCTCTTAACCTACATTGTAGCAGCATGTAAAAGTGTGAGCAAGTTGCGTAATGACTGGCATAAAAAGTGTCATTATTTGTATTATGGCAGCACAGCGTGACTCATCCAGGCCTGCTTCTGAGAGGGGAAGATGCCTGCTGCAGACCTTCAGTGTGTTTGCGAGGTGATGAATGGTTTGAGGCCGCCTATGTAGTTATGCAGTAGTTTCTTGCTTTTGTGTTTGTAGTGTAAGGCTCTCTAATGTTCTGCCTTTCCTACTAGTGCTCAGTGCATAGGAGATAAGCACTTTTGTTCAATAAACGCTGCCCCTAGGCCGTGTATCTCGGTCTAGTTGTGATAAGTATACCTACATGTAAAGGCAAGCCAGGCTGTAAAACCCGCTGTCGCACAGCCCTTCTTTTATGCTCGTGGAGAAAAGAGTTGACTGAAGACACACAGATCCTCTCGCCCCAAGGAAGATTTTGTTCTATGATACCTGGGGATCAATGGTCTGATTTGACATCTACATTTCTTTGGAACTCGACTGTTCCCTCAGTGTCAATATTATTGTCTTATACTTTTGACAAACTATGTTGTACCCTTGACCTCACTAGTAGCACCAAATGTTAAAGTATCAATCAGTTTCACAATGACTGCATCATAATTTCAAAAGAAAATCACATGGACATAAGCCTTGAAATGTAACTTTTTTTTTTTTTTTTTTCAGGAAAACCATTGTAATATACTTTTGTTTAATAATATTTTTTTATTATCGCTTCAAATTTTGAGGGTATTTTATGATACTATGCAATATTTATAAAATTATTAGCTTTTTTCCCCATTGAAAAAATACAATATTTTTTTTCTAATATAGTTGTTTTTAGACATAAATACTTATTTTTATTAAGTTGTGGATTTGGATTTATATTGGATTTATTTGGACTTTCTCAAAGACTACTTTTTGTCAAAGTTTCTTTTTTATTTATTTTTTTATTTTTTAAATGTTGATTTGAAGTGTCAGTTTTTGCATTATTTATTTTTACTACAGTCAAACCGGAACACAGGACATTTTTTTACAAAATCATAATTCAATAAAAATGTAACAAAATGAATATTTATTCTTTATCACAGCTTAATAAATCTGGGTCTGATCTGATCGTATTTGAGTCTTTTGGCTCAATTTTACCATATTGTTACAACCACACCAGTTCATTTGTGTGTGTCTCTGCATGTGTGTGTGTGTGAGTGTGTTTGAGTGGGTGTGTCTGTTTTGTACTCTTGATGTTTTAGAGTGTAACCTCTTGCTATTTTTTTTTTTTTACTGCTTTGTGGCTGAATTATTGATTTTTATTTCACGTGTTTGCAAAAACCTGCTGTTATAGTCGCGCCAGTTCATTCATATATATACACATATATATGTGTGTATATATATATATATATATGTGTGTGTATATATATATATATATATATATATATATATATATATATATATATATATATATATATATATATATATATATACATATACACATATACACATATATATATATATATATATATATATATATATATATATATACACATATACACATATATATATATATATATATACACACATATACACATATACATATATATACACATATACATATATATACATATATACACATATACATATATATACACATATATATATATATATATATATATATATATATATATATATATATATATATATAATGTATCTCACAGAAGTGAGTACATCCCTCACATTTTTGTAAATATTTTATATCTTTTCATGTGACAACACTGAAGAAATGACACTTTGCTACAATGTAAAGTAGTGAGTATACAGCTTGTATAACAGTGTAAATTTGCTGTCCCTTCAAAATAACTCAACACACAGCCATTTATGTCTAAAACGCTGGCCACAAAAGTGAGTACACCTCTAAGTGAAAATGTCCAAATCGGGCCCAAAGTGTCAATATTTTGTGTGGCCACCATTATTTTCCAGCACTGCCTTAACGCTTTTGTGCATGGAGTTCACCAGAGCTTCACAGGTTGCCACTGGAGTCCTCTTCCACTCCTCCATGACAACATCACGGAGCTGGTGGATTTTAAAGACCTTGCGCTCCTCCACCTTCTGTTTGAGGATGCTCAATAGGGTTTAGGTACCCTCAGCTTTTTAAGCAAGGCAGTGGTCATCTTGGAGGTGTGTTTGGGATCGTTATCATGTTAGAATACTGCTCTGCAGCCCAGTCTCCGAAGGGAGGGGATCATGCTCTGCTTCAGTACGTCACAGTACATGTTGGCATTCATGGTTCCCACAATGAACTGTAGCTCCCCATTGCCGGTAGCACTCATGCAGCCCTAGACCATGACACTCCTACCACCATGCTTGACTGCAGGCAAGACACACTTGTTTTTGTACTCCTCACCTGGTTGCTGCCACACACGCCACACATGATCCTTCAGAAATCATTCTAATATGCTAATTTGCTGCTCAAGAAACATTTATGATTATTATCAATGTTAAAAATGGTTGTGTACTTTTTTTATTTTTATTTTCTATCTCCGGGAATCCTTTCAAAAGAACAGCATTTATTTGAAATACAAAGCTTTTTTTTTTTTTTTAAATATACACTGCTGTTCAAAAGTTTGGGGTCCGTAAGAATTTCTTTGTATTTTTTGAAAAGAAATTAAAGAAATCAATACTTTTATTCAGCAAGGATGCATTAAATTGATCAAAAGTGACAGTAAAGACATTTATAATGTTACAAAAGATTATATTTCAGATCTTCTTTTGAACTTTCTATTCAAAGAATCCTGAAGAGAAAAATTATTGTACACAAATATTTCATACAATTGTACACAATAAATGTTGCTTGAGCAGCAAATCAGCATATTAGAATGATTTCTGAAGGATCATGTGACACTGAAGACTGGAGTAATGATGCTGAAAATTCAGCTTTGCCAACACAGGAATAAATCACTTTATAAAATATATTCAAACAGAAAATAGTTTGTAATAATTGTAAATTGTAATTTAAATTGTTTTTACTGTATTTTGGGTTTGGGTGTGTGTCTGTTTTGCACTCTTGACATTTTAGAGTGTCACCCTTTCATTTCTGTGCACTTTTTTTCTGCATAGTGGCTGATTTGTAGTTTGTACCACCAAAAGATTGAGTTTTCGTATTTTGTCATCTTTGACCGCAAAGGAGTGTGACTTTTTTTTTTTTTTTTAATACAACCCTTTAACATATCCAAACCATGTCCATGATTTTTTTTTTGTGTGTTTTCACATAGCTAATGCGACAAGTCACCAAGTGTCATCCCATTTCAATGAAGCAAAAAAAAAAAAAAAAGAAAAAAAAAAAAAAAAATTCAAAACGTAAAATTTTTCAGTCATTTTTGACCGAAAAGGACCAGAGGGTTAAAAGTGGATTGAAATTTAGGAAGCAAGCTGATAACCAACACCATGCTTGTGTAGTCAGCAGACTGCTGACTCAGGTAACTGCTTTCATTTTGACAGGCTCAGTGATCCCTGGCTTACCTCCACTGGCTGTGTGCCCAAAGTTAATAGCAGCATCCCTTCACCACTTAAAAATGCGGCCACATGCCAGCCTTCTCTATGGCAGGCAGAGTCCAAACTGGTAACAGTTTCTGATGAGAGATCACAGAATAAACGGCTTGCATGAGTTGTTGACTCTGTTAAAAACCACATTGAGCCCTTTAGCCAATTTTTGTGTGCGTGTGTACAGTGTGTTATTATAAGTGAAGCATTTAGACCAGTCAATTTCACAGCGGTTCGGACTCTTAACTGCTCATTGACTTGTGCACAAAGTCCAGAACAGATCAATGGATTTATTAGCTCGTTGTGATGTGTGCCTGTTTTACTCCCTCTGCGTCTGAGGTGGTGACTTATTCATAACCTGTTTCATATATCATGTTTAATTTGAGGCTTTGCCCATGATGTAATTGTGGTGTGTTAACGTTTAGCAGTGCCCACTCCCAGCTCTCAGCCCCCAATGTTTACTCATGGTGGTGCGCTTTACGTCAGTCGTCTGCTTGAGCGGTAATAGTGCTTTCATTAATGTTGTTCCCTTGTGCAGAGTAATACCTCTGCCAAAAACATTTCTAGTCCTGCTTTGACGTAATCTTCACTATCATAGCTCATACGCAATCGTGGGTGGCGAACACTGCCGCTAGGCATGACAGATGCTGTACTCTACTGGCTGTTAATGGAAGAACATGAGAGATGACCAAGAGCTATCCAGATTTCACATCAGGGAAATTTTTTCCCACATCCCATTTTAATTTGAAAGGTTACTTTACAAAAGTTTGTGTTTTGGGGGGCTGGTTGGGATATTTAGTTATTGTCAGAGCTGGGCAGCACTAAGTTGCGTTTACTTGTTTTACATAGTTTAGACTAATTCACATAGAGATTATTATCTTATGTTGTAAATGTTTATTACAACCAAGTTGAAATTGTCTTAAAGGTGTAATTAGTTGAACAAAACCTCTAATTGCAATCTGTGCAGTGCAGGTGCAGTATTTGTTTGATAGCAAGAAGAACATTTGCTGACTGCATTATTAACCTCTAACAATTTGCTCTTTGTAATTATTTGTCCATTAGTTTAACCTTAGTATTACTAACCAAAACTATGGGGTGACTTTAGCCTTTAGAAAATGTGTTGTGTTGTCACCAAACAGAGATGAATATCCAGTTGCACTTTGAGGCAACACATAGATTTTTTTGTTTTACACTTGAATGGGTTGTCATGTCATGTCATTTTTTTTTTTTTTTTTTTTTTTAATGACTGACCATGGGAACACATGTATTGCGGATGTAAGTGAATATAAATATAATATTGTTCGGTATATTATTGTATAATATATAATATTGTTTCATATTGTTCGGTATCGATAATTATTGAAAACATTTTAATAACCATTTATAAAAAAAAAAAAAAAAAGACCAATAGAAAAAAATGTTTGAATTTAACCAATGCATTTTTAATTAAGGCAAACAACAAATTTTAAATTAAATGCAAACAAATCTTTATTTATTTCATCTTCATATAAAATATAAGTGTTAAAGAAACTTAGAGCTGCACAATTCTGAATGACAACTAAACAAAATAACAATTTACTTCTGGTTCTGACAGAATATTAATTGCTGCAGTCTATTTTAAAATTTAAATTTTATTTGAATTAGGTATTTTAAAAAAATCTGGAAGTATGATTCAATGACTCGCTCATAAATACTCTTGTTTCATTACTGGATGAATCGGTGTATTTGAAAGAATCTGTTGAATGAAGATTCAACATCACAAATACGTTTCCAATTGGAATCTGATATAAAATTATTGATGTCCACACTGTTTATCGCAGCATTTATGATCCAATTTGTGTGTCCATGCCGTGCTTTAGTTTTTTTAGAAATATCTGCGTTGGTTTCTATGGCAATGTTGCGTTGGTAGGCATACATCAAAAACAGCAACAACAATCGCAACATGGAGGGGTTTGCAATACCATTGTTGTATTATTGCTAGGGATGTAACGATGCTCAGAGTCGGTTGAAAATCGATGAAAATACGTGACAGTTCAAGTCGGTTGAGATGTTAAATGAATCGTGATACACATTTTAAACCGCAGGGGAACTGTCGCTGAACCACCAATAGCAGTCGGCGACGAATGCAAGATCTGTGTTTTCATGGCAAAAGAGATGGTTGTTTTCCATCATAGAAAGTTATTCTGGTCTGCCTCATCTAACTTTAGCGAAAGGATGTAAGTTTTCCCACAGACTGAAGGAGAAAGCTGCGCTTATGCAGGTATTGTATTTGTTGTACTTTCTAAATGTGTAAAGAGTTCTGGTAACGCTTTACAACAAGGTTCATTAGTTAACTACTTTAGTTAACATAAACTAAGAATGAACAACTCTTCTATAGCTTCTTCTTTTAATCATTGTTATTGTTAATTTCAGCGTTTACTAATACATTGTTAAAATCTTGTTAACATTAGTTAATTCACTATGAATTAACATGAGCAAACAATGAACAGCTGGATTTTTATTAACTAAAATTAAGGAAAAGATTAATAAATACTGCAGCATATGTATTGCTCATTGATAGTTCATGTTATGTAATATAATGTTAACATGACACCTTACTGTAAAATGTTACTGGATTTTTTAATAACGTCAATTATTGTAGCATTTTTTTTCTAAATGTGTTCAAAAGTAATTCTTGAAAATGTAAAGATACAAATTATAGCAAATATTAAAATCTTGCCTTTTATAGCGATGTGAAACCTCTGTTACTGTTGTACTTAGATTTTACTTTTTATATCTGCAGCCTCTTGGCCAGACAGACAGAGCAGGAGGTGAGCCAAAACAAACCACCTCCTGAGAAAACAGCATTGGAAGATCTAATTGGAGGGACTTTTTTCAGATTAGTTCTAAAATGTAAACGTAGTTTTGTTATTTGACCCAAGATATTTCAGTTTCACAAAGAAATATGCAGCATTTTGTCTTAAAAAATAATAAAATAATACTGTTATATTTATAATTTGCCTTAAATTTCATTTTGTTAAAAAAATTGTGAGAATCCTATCGTTAAACAAGTATCGTGAATCGTATCGCATTGTGAGTTGAGTGAATCGTTACATTCCTAATTACTGCGTCTTTATGAGGAAGCGGCAGTAGCGTAAGAGACTGGTTTGAGTGGCTTTATTCTGTGCTGTTGTCTCCGTCGGTCTCAAAACATGTCTCGATTATATTGTCATTTTCTGCTTGTCTGGCACTTTGCAACCACATCTAAACAATAAACAAAACTCAGTGCATACTTGCCTCACAGATATGAGAAGTATATCTATAGAAAGCTTAAAATGTCAAGTGATATAAAATATCACTGTATAAAATATTTTATATATAATATATAAAAAAATACAGGTGCATCTCAATAAATTAGAATGTTGTGGAAAAGTTAATTTATTTCAGTAATTCAACTCAAATTGTGGAACTTATGTATTAAATAAATTCAATGCACACAGACTGAAGTACTTTAAGTCTTTGGTTCTTTTAATTGTGGTGATTTTTGGCTCACATTTAACAAAAGCCCACCAATTCACTCTCAAATTAGAATTCTTCATAAGATCAATAAAAAAAGATACTTTAAACAGAAATGTCAGGCTTCTGTAAAGTATGTTCATTTCTATGCACTCAATACTTGGTTGGGCCTCCTTTTGCATGAATTACTGCATCAATACGGCGTGGCGTGGAGGCAATCAGCCTGTGGCACTGCTCAGGTGTAATGGAAGCCCAGGTTGCTTTGATAGAGGTCTTCAGTTCATCTGCATTGTTGGGTCTGGTGTCTCTCATCTTCCTCTTGACAATATGGGGTTCAGGTCTGGTGAGTTTGATGGCCAGTCAAGCACAGTAACACCATGGTCATTGAACCAGCTTTTGGTGCCTTTGGCAGTGTGGGCAGGTGCCAAGTCCTGCTGGAAAATGAAATCAGCATTTCCATAAAGCTTGTCAGCAGAAGGAAGCATGAAGTGCTCTAAAATATCCTGGTAGATGGCTGCGTTGACTGTGGACTTCAGAAAACACAGTGGACCAACACAAGCAGATGATAAGGCAGCCCAAATCATCACTGACTGTGGAAACTTCACACTGGACTTAAAGCAACATGGTTTATGTGCCTCTCCACTCTTCCTCCAGACTCTGGGACCTTGATTTCCAAATGAAATGCAAAATTTACTTTCATCTGAAAAGAGGACTTTGAACCACTAAGCAACAGTCCTGTTCTTTTTTTCCTTAGCCAAGGTAAGACGCTTCTGACATTGTCTTTTGTTCAGAAGTGGCTTGGTATGTGGAATGTGACAGTTGTAGCCCATTTCCTGAAGACGTCTGTGTGCGGTGGCTCTTGATGCACTGACTCCAGCTTCAGTCCACTCTTTTGAAGCTCTAATTCCTTAAATCGGCTTCGCCTGACAATCTTCAAGCCTGTGGTCATTCCTTTCACTTGTACAACTTTTCCTACCACACTTTTTCCTTCCAGTCAACTTTCCATGAATATGCTTTGGCACAGCACTCTGCGAACAGCCAGCTCTTTCAGCAATGACCCTCTGGCTTACCCTCATTGTAGAGGGTCTTGATGATCGTCTTCTGGACAACTGTTAAGTCAGCAGACTTCCCCATGACTGCTGTTGGGATTACTGACCTAAACCCAGTATTTATACCCTGAGAATGGTAATTTAATAGAATTTGAAATTAAATATTCTAATAATTTGAGATACTAATTTTTGGATTTTGATGAGCAGCAAGCTATAATCAAAATGAAAACAAAAAAGTCTGGAAATATTTTACTTTACTTAAATATATTCTAGATTTATTAGACATTCTTTTTTATGATATTCTAATTTATTGAGATGTATGTATGTATGTATGTATGTAATGCGCAGTTAAAGGCTCATTATGCACGTGTGATTGGTCAACTAATTGCTTAAATGAACGACTACTAGTCGAGTAGAAAAACCTTTAGTCGAGGGCAGCCCTATATAACATTTTAGAAAAAGTGTCCGTTGTTGATGTATAAGTGTCCCCATTATAATGTTTAATTTAATTTAGGCTAATATTTGTAGAAATGTGTCAGATTAATTTTGTACTTTCTCATCAGCCAAACTGTTATTGTATTCATACATTTTATTCAAGAGTAAAAATGACTTAAATTACTGAACAACACATGATGCTTATTGATGAATGATGAATGTATATTGATACAATTTAAAGGATATTTTCCTTAAAAGAAAAAACTGACAAACAAAAAATGTTTGATTGTTGTCTTTCCAAATATTTCTGAAATCCAAAGCTTTATTTCTATGTTTGTTACAAGTAGAGACAATGCATTTTTATTATATATTATTTTTTTATATATTTTATATATTATTACATGTCTCTGTTTTCATATTCAATTATTATTTCAGGTTCAATCATATGTCTTGTAAAGGTAAGTAAAATAGAGCTTGGATAATTTAACTATGACTGCTTAAACCCAAAACAAAAACATCTTGTGTATTTTTGACCATGACTGATAAAACCTAAACATATGTAGCCTTCATATTTTTACTTCAAAAGATGAGTTGGTGTACCTGCTCAGGTAACTGTTTTCTAGGAAATACAGTTAATTGCAGGGTGTGCAGCACCAGTATGTCATATAAATCTACTACATGTTCAATGCGTTATCATTTCATATTTTAACAAAATGTCAAGTGAAACTAGAAAGGCAAGCCAGACAAACATCTTTTACCATCAGACCAAAATACGACTGAAATGTCTCTTTACATAGCTAGAGTTTAGTCCTTAAATTGAAGGGAGAAAAAAATTGTGCTTTGTCTCTTAGATTTTAAGACCATTCTTAAAATGTGAGTCACTTTATAACACCAAGTTACATCTTCACTTGTTAGTGGGTGGCAGACACTGGACAATTACACTAAAACAATGACGCATTTGCATTGAAATCCTTCTGCTCCGCCTCATGGAGCATGTTGACAGATTATACCACTCTACGCTTTTCAGGTCATTTTTTGCTTGTAGATGTGGCTTCCAGGTTTAACTTTTGTGGAGTAGTCTCATGTATCATGTTGAAACATGATAATCCGAACATATAAATTGTTTCTCTGTTGTGAATTAGAATTAATTGTGCATATAGTGTTTAGGGTTGTCAAAAGTACTGTTACTTCAGTACCAAGTCGGTACTGAAATTTAAAAAATGTGACCATACCAGCATTTCTGCAGTACCGGTTGTACCGAGTACCAGGTATATTCAGTACCCACTGATAGATGGCTGCTTTCAAACACTTCTGTGTGCATTTGTGTAAGTGCTCTGTGAAGAGCATCAAAGGTTTCCATTTACAACGTGTTTTTGAAGGGTTGATCATTGCAGCCAATCATAGACATATCAGTTGAGCGCTTGAACGCAATGGCTAATCAGATGTATTTAAGTTAGTCAGAATCTGCTGAACACCACTCAAAACACCGGAGCATTCATTCATCACATGCTTTAGAGTTCTGCATGGTCGCAAATCCTTTCATTATTACCAACAAAGTTTAAACCCAATGTAGATTCATAATGCAGTGTAGACAGCTGTTTTGATGACCTGCTGTTTAAATGTATTATTTACTTAAAATTAGTACAGAGAACTGTGATTAAAACATTTTTTTTTTTTTTTTATTGTTATTGCACCTAAAAGGTTGAAGTTAATGCAAGTATAGATTTATTAGTCTGTTACAGTAGTACATCAACTGACATGAAAGAGGAGCCAAGAGTGGTCCTCCTCCCTTGTAAAGATGACGTTATATAGCTCATCACAGATGTAATGAAAAGAATTACTCAGCACAGCTCCCTATGATTCAGCATTCATAGTAGGTGTGTAATGTTTGAATATCATAATTCAAAAGATGATGAACTTCTTGCTGTCTCACACAGTCTGAGTAGTCAGGCTGTTGCTTTACCCTCAGTTGTTCATGATACAGTTACAGAATCTTGCATTCACTCTGTGTTTATTTAAGAGCCTGAAGTTCATTTTTCAGATACATGAGCACCCTGTCAACCAACTCCCTGCCTGTGGCTCTGTTTCTTCTTATTTGTCTGCACTGCCTATCAGTAGTTTCAAGCACTGTGTCTAACTTATGAGTGAAGCTGTTGTTCATGCTGACGTCCTTATATGATTCATACGGTTCATACTTGGACCAAATTTGAACAAAAGTGACTTGCTATAATCCTTTGTTCAGTCTGGTTCTAATTTTCTGTTCAGTTGCAAAATTTAAATGCTGTGGTTTAGAAAGTGTTAATTTAGAGGGCCGCGTGTTATACGTCATGCTGTACCAGCACGGTACACTGGTATAATATAATTTTGGTACCGGATCTCTACTACAATTCTGCACAGTTTGGCAGTTCGGGCAGTGTGACGTGAAGCAAAAAAGTTATTTGTGAGATACATTAAATGGGTCAATCACATGTAAGAGTGCCCACCATAAAGAAGAGTAAAAACCTTTTAATAATCTAGTTTAAAACTCCTATTTTGAAAGCTTTTGTTTAAAGATAGATCCAAACCGTTGTCACTGACCTATATATATATATATATATATATATATATATATATATATATATATATATATATATATATATATATATATATATATATATATATATATATATATATATATAATTTTACGCAATTCTGACAGATGAACAAATTTTGGTGAGAAAAGTGTTTCTAGATTCAAAGGGATGGCAAAAAAATGAGAAGCGCTGTTTGCACGAATACTCGGGTTAATATGTAGAAAAGGTGAGGTGATGTGGCTATCTACTGTTGGAGAACGCTTAAAACTCTCCATGGTACAGTGAATGACTGCTGTTATTGTGGCACACTGAATGCAGGTCACAGAGCGCCATGGCACTGTGCCCTCACCATGGTGCCATGATGTCAGTGGCACTCAGTGCTTTGAAATGTGCACAGGCACGCGATCTCTGTGTGTTGTCATTTTGTCTGGAAGTTGTGCTTTGTCACAAATTGGAACCAACAGTGATGAGATGATTAGTGATCGTTTGGTAAAGCAGTTTCCTCCCACAACGCCCCAAACACAGCCCTTTCCCTGAACTCTAATTACATAATGTTTGTCTTTCGGCTGAAAAAATCAGTCATCTGCCGTCAGTCCCCACAACAAGTCACCCAGGACTGTACAGGAAATGTACAACTGTGTATGTTTGTGTGTGGACAAAAGTATTCTTTGTGAACAGGAGAGTAGAATGGGCTGGTGTGTCTGACTCTAAACTGCCTGTTCCTTGCTGTAGGTGGAGGTTTGGTGGCCATGTGAATCAGACTGATTCAGGACATGGCGCCTGGTGGCATTCCTAAGCTTCCCACTGACTGGTGACTGGGCACAGACTCCGCCCATCGACCACTATCCCTCCCAGCCATTCCACTGCCTGCCTGCTGTGTCATGTCTGACATCATTGAAACACATACACGTACAGTATGACAGCCTACACAGTGATATCTTGGAGTGCTTCCCTTAATACATGTGTTATAGATACTACATTCCTCTAATGTCACCAATCATAGATGGATATGTTTGTTTCAAAGCATCTGTACAGAAAGTCATACTTTTATGTCTGTGGTGTCTTAGAAAATGCTGGGAGACTGGACCTCTTGTAACGTTAATCTAACATCTAATCTGATTCACTCCCACCCTTCTTCCATCCTTAAGGCTGAAGACTGAAGTGCAGTAAACGCCTATAATGTAGTAAAGCAGTTTTAGCTGTGCATAGAAAAATCATCTCACAAGTTTTGCGTCATCTGATTGGCTCTTCTGATCTGCCACCTATCAAACTTGATAAATGATTATAGTCCGATATCGATTGTAGCCTCCTCAGTTCAAGTGGCAGTGCACAGCTCATGCACAGATCATCTCTTCCTCTTTATATGAATGTTAAACATTTTAATGATGTTAAAAGAAACAACTTACTGAAATGTTTCATATCTCATGTATTCACTCAATCAGCCAGTTTGAGGAAGAAGTTTAATCACATATATAATAAATTGCTATATTACAAATAGGGATGTGCGCTAGAGATCTGCTACGGGTTCGTATAATAGGGAAAATATTTGTCAGACAGTCACTACTTGTGTTTGCTGCATAACAGGTGAGCCAGGGTATAGCATAAAATTAACGCAAACCTCTAAAATTACAACGCAATAATGTGTGTGAAGTGAATTAGTGTAGACTGAGCACAACACAAATCAAAGTCACGCTGCAGTCTCTCAGAAATTAGAGCTTTATCAAGAGTAGTCTACTATCAACTAAAGTACTACTATATACAAACTTTCTACTATTTGATATATTTAAATGTTTAAAACATCGAATGATATGATACATGATTGAGTGCAAACTATACTAAATGAAGTGTGACTCAAATAGCTGTGTTGCCCTCTCTGTGCGGTTTTTTTATTTTTATTTTTTTTTTAGGCTACGACTTGATGTGTCTATGTAAACATTGTACGATATGATCTTGTCGTTTTAACCAATAAATAGCTCAGTGGTTATGTGCAGTGTAGGTCTTACAAAGCTGTCTTGGCTTATGATGGCAATAATGCAGGTACATCTCTACAGTGATTGAGTTCAGGTCAGGTTCAGGCTTAAACTTTAACAGTACCGCTCTGGTTCGGGTCAGGTCAAGCGATCTCAGGTATGGGTTGAGTTCAAGCTTGAGTTTAAAGCCTGTGCAGACCTCTAATGTGCGCCATGACTTGTTTCATTGAAGTCTAGAAGAATTTAAGTTAGATCCTCACGATTATGGATATTATTTTTGGTTTTTAATGACTGATTCAAAGACTCGCTCAAATACTTCGTTTCAATACTGGATGAATCAGCATTTTTTAACAAATCTTGACAAATTCAATGACAAATACATTTTAAATCACTTGTAGCTACCTAGTGGCATAATGATACAACCATTATTTGAAGGGCCAAGTTACTGTCAAAAGGTGATTTTTCTCTATTTTGATCCTTACCGTAGACATCAGTGTTTATATCCGAACTAAGTCAAAATACTTCCTCACCTTGCTCGTCTTCAGAGTGGATATTACTCTGATCCCACTGCAAGTGACAGAGAACCACTAGATTGTACAAAAATGTGCCGTAGCACTTTCCAAAACATCCGCTTTGTCTGCTCCTTGACACGATTGCGGGCAGCAGCGCAAAGTTGATTCTGTGCCAATTTGATCTAATATTTGATTTTTTAAAAAAAATTATTTTATTTATTTTTATTGTTGTAGATTTAAGTAGCAAATGAGAATTGCTAGAATTGAATATATTTTGAGACAAAGGTCTTAATGATTTTCAGTTTTGTTCAAGGTAATTAAAGGAACAGTTTTTTTTTTTTTTTTTTTTTTTTTTTTTTTAGTAACGGAAGAATATGTAAAAGTGTGGTATTTGGGGTGAAAAGCGCACCTGCTGTTGGTGCTGAAGGCACAATAATTAACATGATAAAAAGCTGGCTGGCTTTTACTTTTTTTGACATGACATGGTTAGATTGAGATGGTAAATATCATATATTAAGTTGGGTGTCCACCTTAGAGAAAATCACCATATTTATATTGAAACCATCATTTAAAAAAATATATTAATCATATCATATATAATAAAATATTATTTATCGTTGCTATTGTAAGGGTGTACTCACACTAGGCTATCTGAACCGTGCCTGAATGTGTTTGACCCTCAAGTGTGATCGCTCCAAACCGTGCCCGGGCACGGTTTGTTTAGCCGTCCCTGGCCCGCTTGGAAGAGTTGCGCCAGAGCGCAGTTCGGTTGGGCTCGAGCATGCAGTGTGAGCGCTAACCGTGCAGGAGCATGGAACAATGTGTAGTACTGTCATTACGATGGCAAACATCTTTATTACTACTTGGATAGTACACTTTTCAATTAATGTAATTAAATTGAGTGTATTTGGGTTTATAATGGGTCTAATTCTCCCCTTATTAATAAACAGGAATTGTAGTTTACGAGCAAAGCTGCAAAATTCCTCCATTAACGTCAGCTGCTTTCGTAATAATCCTCTGATACGTGCAAGTAAAAATTGCTGCGTGGCATAAATGATAAATCTATTAGGCAATATCTTAGCAATATCAGGTGCTTTTCTTCCTGTTTTCTTCCATTCAAAAAGTTGCGTCATATATGACGTAAGCGTGCTTCGGCACGGAACGTTAAGTGCAATGTGAGTGCAAGCCATTGGGGGAGTGGGGAGGGGGGATAGTTGCGCTCGGGCTCGGTTCAAGGCAACCGTGCCTAGTGTGAGTACTCCCTAAATCTATATTAAATTATTATGGGATCTCCTTCAATGCTTTCAGAATCTTGAAAGCATTGTTTTTGTTACTTTCTGTATTTAAAATATATTTTTATATTTACTTTTTAATGACAGTCTATTTATTGAACAAAAATGAATTATTTATCAAAATAAACAGAAAATAGTACAAACCTTTCTAAAGTGATTGTTTTGAACAAGTATTGACATTATAAAAAAACATTTTAGCTAATG
Source organism: Elopichthys bambusa (assembly GCA_037101425.1). Taxonomy (NCBI): domain Eukaryota; kingdom Metazoa; phylum Chordata; class Actinopteri; order Cypriniformes; family Xenocyprididae; genus Elopichthys; species Elopichthys bambusa. The sequence continues at coordinate 22,515,330 of CM074437.1, read as the reverse complement.
TATTTGTATTAGTACTATGTGCCCACCTTGCCACCTCATATATTTACAAGATTTTTAGACAAAATAAACCACTTATGATTTATTTTCACACAAAATATGTTGTTCCTTCAGTGTCAAATATAAACATATGTTTTTTCTGCAATCATACGTGGTGTGCCTTTAGCCCAGTTGTACCCTACACTTTTCAAAATAATGTATTGGTTCAAAATGTAACATTAACATGACAGTATTTTGAATGTAGCCTTTTGTAAAATTATAAAGCAAAACAAATGTGCAAAAAAAAACCCCTAGTATTTCTATTGTTGACTAGCAGCACCAGTATTTAGTCAACTAGCCTCACAATTTTTTTTTAAAATGATTTTTATTTTTCAGCACTGTGTGTTCAGTGCATCATAAAAGGTAAAATAATGGTTGCTGAGTGGTGTAGAGTAATGATGCGAGTTCTTTGTTGAAAGACATTGCTTGGGGTCTTTGTGTCAGAGCTAGATAAAGAGTGATATTGAGAATGAAGTACAATGCCAAGAGTGTTCTGCAGGTATGTGTAACCCAGTCTAGTTCTCACACATTTCTCACACATTTGAGTGATAATATATCATACATCAGTGATAAGTCTCACTGGTAAATTCCCTTCTTACTTTTCATCCAAAGTATTTAATTTATCTGTAAATGACCTACCAAAATCTGCATGTACATGGCTTCCTTCTGGTCCTAATCTAAGACCAGATGCCTATTAGGAACAGTCCAAGAGTCTTTGAAAGAGTTAAAATTATATCAGCAAATGTTCCTGAATTGACTTTTTAAAAAAAACATGTGTTAATAATTTTCTCTCTATTTTGTCTCATCCTGTTTAGCCAAGCAAGTTGCAATATGCAACAACTTTGTAAAAGTTAATAGCTCTGTTTTTATTTATTTATTTATTTTTTTTAATTATTTTTATTTATTTATTTATTTATTTATTTTTACAAAATATGGCAAAAGGTTTGCCAAAACTGATGAGGCCCGATAGATAGTTGTTGGTTTTTTCACAGGTGCCGGAGAACATATTTCTCAGTTTATGGTAAACACAGCTGAATGGTTTCTCAGTGGGTAATTACTGCACATTCAGATGAACTTTAAATGTTGTGAGCCATTAAATGCTGTGCTCATTCCCAGAAGGCCTGAGCTGTATTTGGGTGTGTAAGTGTATTCATACAGATTGGCGTCAGAGTACAATCAGCAGTCTGCAGGAGTGATACTATCAGCTCAGGCTTTTTCATAATAGTTGACAGGGAGTGCATTATAAATATTTTAATTATATGCAGCAGCAATGTTAGCAGGGACGTGCACAGACATTTTGGGGGGCAGGGGCTCAAGTGGGAAAAAAAGAGCACTTCTAATAATTATTTATAAAAAAAAAAAAAATAGATATATTAACACAACTCTGACTTCCTTACCAATTTATTTTAATTCCCTCATGCACGCAGTTATTTTATACTCAAGAGATAGATGATTATCTACAAAATAATCAGTTCACACAGAGACAATGATCTTCTTTAGTATTTACTAGGTTTATCACAAGAGCAGGCAACAGCAAAGGAAACTATGCCACAATGTGCATGTTTTCTACGCTACTATTTTCAAGTATGTAGTTGATAATTTTGGAGATTTTGGTCTATTTTTGCTTTCATGTCTTTTTACTCTAATGGAAAGAGAACTTAAAAAATGCACATTTAGATGGTGGAAGTCTACTACCCCTGTCTCTTTGCATCTAGATTGTTTTTCTTCTTTTTTCCCCCTCTAAATTAACCAAAACAAGCATATTTAAACACATCAAGAGTCTATTCCTCTGAAATGTTATGTATTATAACAAATGCCTGCTGAGGGCACCAAAAGCCTGGTGATTGTTGTTGTTACACAGCATGATCAAATCCTTGTTTTTGGCCAAACCGCATTTAATTAAAAATATAATAATTAAAAAAAGAATAGTAATAATATTCGCCACTTCTTTGTGACAGAAATGCTACAGCCACTGTAATTTGTTGAACAAGAATATGTGGACATCAAAACATACAACCACAGAGCGAGGGCTTAAACTGTAATTGATGTATTCTCCTGTGTAAGCGTAGATTTAAGAATGATAGCATTATGCAATGCTGCATTTTTTTAAATTATTTTTTTTAATGGTTTTAATAAATCGTGCATCCTTAGAAAAACAGATTGAAAAGCAAATTTTTGCTTTTGTTAGAGCAGTACGTCATATTTCAAGGCCTTATGTCCCCTTCAAAAAATTTAAGCTCTGTGAAGGTTGAAAAACTGCGCTGTGAAATGGGCTGATGATGCAATAGTGTGCACTGTCCTATATGCTCAGTTTAATTGTTCTTAAAAAACGACTGGTACAGTAAATAGTGCTCATATGTAATAACAGTATCTCACATAAGTTAGTACACCCCTCACATTTCAGCAACGAATAAGTTAGTACACCCCTCACATTTCAGCAACGATTTTATATGTTCTCAAGGGACAATACTATAGGAATTAAAATTGGATATACTTCAGACAATGTGCAGCTTGTATAGCAGTAAAGATTTACTGTCCTCTGAAAATAATTTAACATACAGCCATTATTGTCTAAATAACTGGCAACAAAAGTGAGTACACCCTAAGTGAACATGTCAAAACTGTCCAAAGTGTCAATATTTTGTGTGAGCACCATTGTTATTTAGCACTGCCTTAATCCTTCTGGGCATGGAATTCACCAGAGCTGCACAGGTTGTTGCTGGGATAATGACATCACGGAGCTGGTGGATGTTAGGCACATGGCGCTTCTCCACCTTCCGCTTGAGGATGTCCCACAGGTGCTCAATAGGGTTCAGGTCTGGAGACATACTTGGCCACTCCATCACCTTCAGCTTCCTCAGCAAGGCAGTTGTCATCACGGCGGTGTGTTTGGGGTCATTATCATGTCGTTCAGCCCAGTTTTTGAAGGTAGGGCATCATGTTCTGCTTCAGTATGTCACAGTACATGTTGGAATCCATGTTTCCCTCGATGAAGCAGAGCTCCCCAGTACTAGCAGCAATTATCCTGCCCCAGACCATGATGCTACCACCACCATGCTTGACTGTAGGCAAGACAACTTTCTTGGTACTCCTCACCAGGGCGTTGCCACACATGCTGGACACCATCTGAGCCAAACAAGTTTATCTTAGTCTCATCAGACCACAGGACATGGTTCCAGTAATTCATGCCCTTGGACAGGTTGTCTTTAGCAAACTGTTAGCGGGCTTTCTTGTGAGCCAGCATCAGAAGAGGCTTCCTTCTGGGACGACGGCCATGCAAACCGACTTGTTGCATTGTGCGACGTATGGTCTGAGCACTGACAAGCTGACCTTACGCTTCTGCAACCTCTAAAGCAATGCTGGCAGGACTCATGCATAGGGCTGGACGATTAATTGAAAAGTAGTCGAAACTGAAATTCAGAACCTCTAACCGACGTAATTTTCTCATGTTGGTTATTTCGTTTTTTTTTTAATCCTGTTAATACTTTCCCCTTTAAAAACATACTACCGCGTGTGTAGCCACGTGACTCTGCCCCGTCCGGTCAGTGGCATTAAAGCAACACGGAGGTGAACGATATATATATATAACTGGATATTGGATATTGGATTTATAACTAAAATATCCAAGTTATAAATCACAGGACAGCGCTGACAATTAAAGTAGCTTGGAAACTCAAAACTTATTATAGCGTATATTTTTCTACTTTTGAAGGAACTATTTACAAACCACAGCTTCACAATTAATAGAGAGACGGTATGACTAATTCACACACGCAATCGCTCTCATTACGTACTGGTACTGTGCTAATTTAATAAATACTGAAAGTGAGCTGTTATGTCAGATCACTCTTTCAATAGAAAAGGAGTGGAGAGCAACAATTCTAATTCTCAAATCCTCAGAGAGTTCTTTGCCATGAGGTGCCATGTTAAACATCCAGTGATCAGTATAAGAGAATTGTACATAAAGCACCAAATTTTAACTGCTCTAATACAACATACACACATTTGTATGGTCATGTCAAACAGACAAAAACATGAATAGGACATGTGGCTTTGCATGGTTAAACGACATACAGCTGTTATCACTTAGGGTGTACTCACTTTTGTTGCCAGCTATTTTGACAGTAATGGCTGTATGTTGTTATTTTCAGAGGACAGTAAATCTATACTGCTATACAAGCAGCACATTGACTACTCTAAAATATATCCAAGTTTCATTTCTATAGTATTGTCCCTTGAAAAGATATACTAAAATGGTTGCTGAAATGTGAGGGGTGTACTGACTTTTGTGAAATTTATAATATATGCATGCATGCATGAATATATCAGAAAACGAATTGGAGTAGAAACATAATTATGTAATTTATCAAGTTAGTATTATAACTTTATTATTATAAAAACTTAATGTAAGCGTTTGTATACAAGTCAGTTAATTTTAACCTTCAATATTATAGTAATGAAGTAACAACTAAATCCTTGTATAGTTAACAGCATTAGAGATTTTAAATACCCAGCCCTATAGTTTACGGCATTAGTTTCCCTATTGTTGGTTTGATTACTTATATGCTTCTCTTCATTGTAAGTTGCTTTGGATAAAAGCATCTGCTAAATGATTAAATCTAAACTACCACACTGATTCTTAACCAAATGCATCCTATATGAGAAAAATCATATATATATGTATTTGATATATATATATATATATCAAAATGAATTGATATTGAATCAAATCGAAACAAGATCGTAAATGAATCAAATTGGAATCTTGTGAATCGAAATCAAATCCAATTGTGAAATTTGTGTCTACTGACTGTCTTAGTGTTTCCAGCCTAGAGGTCTGCTACCTGACCTGAGCCCGGGTCCCATTCTCTGGTTCGGGTTAATGTTTCATAATTAGCTTGGGGTTCGGGTCTGTAACTAAGAAAAACTATATATTATATAAGCTGTGTGTGCCGTCTTGTGTTGTGGCTGAAAGAGAGTGCAAGAGTGGGAGCACATTTATAATTTATATATTTGTTTGATATAATATATATATATATATATATATATATATATATATATATATAATATAAAACAAAATATAATATAATATACTGTTTTGTTATATATGTACTCCCGCTCCTGCGCACTCTTTCAGTCACAATACAGCACACGGCACTCAAATCTCTAACTATGAATGCGATAAGGCAAACAATTACTGAAGGAAGACTTATTACAGTGCCAAATGATCCAGGGAAAGCTGCACAACAAATTCTGCCGAATAACAGGTGAGCTAGGGGATAGCATGAAATTATACACAAGCCTCTAAAATTACTCAATAACGTGTGCAAAGTAAACGACTGTAAACTGAGTACAGCCACAAATCAAATAGCCGTGCTGCCATCTCAGTCTCAGAAATCAGAGCTTTGTCAAGAGTACTGTCAACTAAAATACTACATCATTTGATATGTATATTTAAATATTTTTAACCTTGTATGATATGATAGACAAATAAGTGTAAACTCTATGAATGAAATGAGACAAGCGAGTTTGTAAATCAAATAGCCACGTTTCTCTTGCGTCTCATAAATTAGCTTTGTTGAGCAGGCTACTATCATCTAAAACGGTACATCATACACATTTTGTATTATTTGATGTGTGTTTGAATGTTTAAAACATCGTACGATATGATACATGACTAAGTTCAAACTATATGAATGAAATGAAGCATGATAGCCTAATGGTTCTGTCTATTTAAACGTTGTACAATATGATCTTGTCATTCAAACAATAAATAGCTCAGTGGTAACATGCAGTGTGGGTCTTACAAATCTGTCTTGGCTTATGATAGCAAGAATACAGGTACATCTCTACACCGAAGTTTGACCTGAACCGAAATCTTGGGTTCGGGCCTCAGTTTAAAGCCCGTGCAGACCTCTAGCCCAGTCCTAGTAGTTACTGGTGACTTTTGGAGCTGTAGTGTTGTTACAGTTTCACTGAATAAATATTGTATCCAGTTGTACTTGAATGTTGAAGCTACCTTTTTAAAGAGGAAATGGATGCTGAATGGCTTTTTTTTTTTTTTTAATTTTTAATTTTTTTTATTTTATTGAATTTATGGGTGTCACTACCAGTTACTACTGATAAGTGCTGTCATTTCTGTTTCATATGAAAAACATTAAATGGCAAATGCACCAAAAGTGGTATGAAACAGTGCTACTGGTTTGAACCGCACCACATTTATCAGGTCGTCCCAAAAGACTGTGCAGTGTAAGCTTGAGCAAATGCGTTGGTTTACTAGCTGACTGGTCTCAATCATGTGACTACTAAACATCGCTGTGTTATCCAATAAGAAACATTTGAGTTCTCCAATACAAGCCAGAAATGTCTCTGATTTAAACTAATTTAAAGCCAGATGAAACCGTGCTGACATTCTCAACAACACTGATGTGGAAAACTGGCGAAACATTGTGCCACAACGATTAAGTTTGAAGGCTTTTCAATCCACAAACCACCAACATTTACTATGAGTTTACTCTAATAACACTAACTGTAACTATGGTATTGTGGTAAAATTGTGATTATATTGAATTGTATTATATTAATAATGTAGACATGTATTAAAGGAGCAATAGAATATAATAGTATTTTTTGTGAAGCTATAGCAGTTTTTGTGCATTTGTACTAACTGTCTTTAGGTTTTACTGTTTTTCATAATCAATACCATAGAGGTTAGCCATGGTAATGAGGTGCCATGCGTGGTTTTACCTGTGGTTATGATCTACAAATGTATGCTGCTGTGTAAATCCAATGGTTAATTTTATTAAAAGTAGATTCTGAACTCGAATTATTTTTTTATTTTTTTTAAAGTGAGGTTTAATTTTTACAGATGTTACTGTTTTTGTTAATGAAAATAAATGTACATCTGCATCCCAGCTCAAGCTACTGTCAAATGTGTATTTTTCAAGAAACAAGCATGTAATATTATTAATACCCCCTCCGCCACCCCAGTGCTACCAGATCAGGTGCTGTAGAACTTTATGGCACCGGTGCCACTACTCTCGAATGTTAGTTTGAAGCCCTGTATTAATCCAAATTATTTGATTTGTATTTATTTATTTTTTACAGTTGCAGTGGATCCCCATGGACGGAGATGTGCACGATGGTGTGATGGACTTAGCAGCCTGTGAAGTCAGCCACTGCACAGACCGTCTGCCTGCAGACAGTGTGTGAACCTATTGCTGTGCAACACACACACACTGGCCATAAAGCTAAAGTAACCAACAGTCCTCCTACATAGCAGACAGCTGGTAAGTCCACTCTGCATTGTGCTCATGTCACCATAAAGGTGTGTTACCTGATAATGAGTTGCAGTGGGGTTTTTTTTTTTTTTTTTTTTGTCTAGGGCAGGGGTGGCAAACGTCGGTCCTGGACAGCCACAGTCCTGCAGAGTTTTGCTTCAGCCCTAATCAAACACACTTGAACAAGCTAATCAAGGTCTGAAGGGTTACTAGGAAGCTGTAGTCAGGTGAGTTTTTATCAGGGTTGGAGCTGAACTCTGCAGGACTGTGGCTCTCCAGGACTTGAGTTCACCACCCCTGGTCTAGAGGGTATTTTCTGTTTTAGCAATTTTGTTTTTGAATGAATGAGCTGGTGTTGGCTTCAGTTATGAGAGAGCTGGCATTTGCAGCAGGCACTTGTGTGTCTATGCATGTGTGTTCTTGCATATGTATCACTTCACTGTGCTGCACTGCGCACATGCCATACGGCTCTCTACCCTTGTCCCATCCATCATTAGCTGTGCGGAGGGTCAAATGGACAACGAAGGTGAGTACTCTGTATCTTATTACTCTGTGCACTGAAGTGCCTGGAACTCAGTCATTTGACTCTCTGCTCGCTCGTGTTATCCAGAATCAAACACCCTCCGTGTGGTCCGTAGCCTTGACCTGCCTCCCCATGTAGCCCCCCTGTAGCTGCTTCGAGATCTGTCTCTTTTACCTGATTTGGATGTACTACACTCCTCCATTGTGCAAACATACCCAAGGGTGTGCTTATTGTTATTGCAGGCCATAATGGTGACTCTTGGTCATACAAAAAACACTGTGGTCATCTGTTTACTTTATAAACAGGAGGCAAACATGTGTCATTCCCAGAAATCTGACTATCTAGTTTTTTTTTTTTTTTTTTTCTCAAAACACACCACAAAGACTGCACAGTGCTGTTTTTGGCTGAGACAAGCCCAGAGCGTGTGTGTGTGTGTGTGTGTGTGTGTGACTGTCTGAGTGCCTGGCATATAGTCATGGTGCAACATTTTTGCACTCAGTGAAAACATCAGTCTGTGCATTCAGCACTTTGTGCTGGGAGGAAATTATCTCTGGCTGAGTGCAATTACTGTACACTTATCTGCTCTGCACGGCTCCCATCTTAGTCAAACGGCACTATAATTAGAACAGGGTTTTAAAGAGTTCATTACGAACACTTTTAGATTTTTATCTGGAGGTGGAGCAGTTCTGACATACACCTGCTTAAATGCCTTTGTACATGTGTAAGCGTTTGTGACCATATGCGTATGTTGTGCAGTTCATGTCTCCTGGCTGGAATTCTGGATCCAGAAAATCTTTTTGTAGGAATTTTGATTCTGATTCAGTGTTGGTCTTGGGGTTTCTTTTTTAACAAGGTGATAAACTCAATCAGTGACGTTCACACCAGCTCTGCCTCTTGAAAAGAATATGTCCCTGAGCGTTTTTTAGAACAGAAGGGAGGCTCGCAGAGGTTGGGGGGTTTAGCTCCCATCAGGGGAAGTGTGGCTATTTTTAACCTCCATAGGAAGTGTGTGTCTGTGTATGCCGAAATAGCCACAAGCGTGCTTCTTGTGGAGTGGTGTCGCGAATGCCTGGAGAGACTGAAGAGCCAAGACCAACAACTCTGGGGCTCTGCGTGGAGGTACGAGGAAGGAGCTCAGAGCACAATGTTATTTTAACCCTTCTATCTGTCACTTCCTGTGTGTTGCCCATGTCCACCCCCACCTCATTTCTCTGTCCACTTCTTCAAATGGACCAGCATCGCCTTACAGTGCCCCCACCTCAAGGACATATGTCAGTGGTGACAAGGCTTCCTGGAGTGCTCCTAATGTGGTCCTTGGCAGACTAGGATGTGGGATGAAGACAGATGACACCAGACAGAAGATTAAAAAACTGGGCTGAGATGCACCTACTTTCTCACCTTTTTTTTTTTTTTTTTTGTAGTTCAGCATCATACTCAGAACGAGGGAGCAGGTTATAGTATAATAAGATCATCTGCTGTGTGTCATATAACAGAGCATGAGCTGATGCAATAGGCCAGGTCTCTTACTGAGAACACCTCTGTTTTCAAAAGAGCATGTCCACACACACATGCCCACAGCCACTTTGTATATAGTATGGCATGCCAATGATGGCCACCCACATGTCAAATCCATTCTTAAAAGTGTTGCTCATGCCTGCTTATGCACCACAAACAAAATCACTGTTAAATATGTCAAATTACTAAAAACATAACCGTAACAGATCAAAAAACTCAATCACTTTCTTCTCGAGAGTCTTTTCAACATAATATACAAAGTTTTGTCCTTCACTTTGTCTCCTTTTATGTCACTCTAACCCTCACTTTGTGTCAGCTGACTGTCTGTTCACCTGGCTTGGTGTGTCTCTAAGGACCTGGTTTAACTCAGTGGAGTAAACACCAAGCCCATGAGCTCATCTTTGTGTGTTTAACACTCATGCATAGTTACAGTTCTGCTTTGCCTGTTAACTTTCAACATCAGAAACAAATGCGTATTTCAACAACCGTATTTTGCTTAAAATGGGACTTTTTTTTTTTTTTTTTTTTTTCCCTTCTCCCTCCAATCCCCTTAGATGTAAAATCCTAAATGTAAAAGTACCCCCTGAGAATTTAAGTCAATATTTTAATAATAATATTAATTTCACTCGCTCGCTCTGCTCCACAGAGACATCCAGACACAACAAACAAGCTGCTGTTGGAAATAGTTACTTTTAAGGGTGTTTACAAGAACTTACTAACACTTTAAGTTACAACACAATTATTTATGTCTTAACATATATATAATATAATATAATATAATATAATATAATATAATATAAAATATATATATATATATATATATATATATAAAATAAAGAATATATTTTTTATCCAAAGCAACTTACACTGAGGAGAAGCATATAAGTAATCAAACCAACAATAGGGAAACAATATGCAAGTGCTGTGACTAGTACCAGTTAGTCTAGCACACTAGCAGGGTGTTTTTTTATTTTATTTTATTTTTTTTTTATAGGTGTATAGAATAGTATGGTATTAATGGGCCAAGTGTTGACGAAAAAGATGCGTCTTCAGCCATTTCTTGAAAATGGCTAAAGGCTCAGCTCAGGTTGAGTTAAGCAGGTCATTCTGCCAACATGGAACATTCAAGGTACAGGTCAGTGAAAGTGGTTTTGTGCCTCTTTGGGATGACACCATAAGGCACCGTTCACTTGCAAAACTCAAGCTTCTGGAGGGCACATAAGTCTAAAGTAGTGAGTTTAAGTATAAGGGTGCAGATCCAGTGGTTGTTCTGTAGGCAAACATCAGTGCCTTGAATTTGATGTGAGCGGCAGTTGCCAAAAAGTGCAATTTTGTGAAGAGAGATGACATGCGCTCTCTTCGGCTCCTTAAAGACTACTCTTGCTGCAGCATTCTGGATGATTTGCAGTGGTTTGACAGTGCTTTCTGGAAGGCCTGCCACGAGAGCATTACAATAGTCTAGTTTGGATAGAACAAGAGCTTGGACAAGGAGTTGTGTAGCATTTTCCGATAGGAAGGGCCTGATCTTCCTAATGTTTTATAAGGCAAATCTGCAGGACTGGGCAGTTCTAGCAATGCAGTCTGTGAAGTTTAACTTATCAACTCCAGGGTTCCTGGCACAAGCAGTTCTGTCTTCGCAAGGTTGAGTTGAAGGTGGTGGTCCTTCATCCAGCAAGTAATGTCTGTCAGGCAGGCTGAGATGCGAGCAGCTACCGTCTGATATTCTGGCTGGAATGAGAGGTAGATTAGCATGTCATCAGCATAGCAGTGATAGGAAAATCCATGTTTCTGAATGACCAATGTAAATGAAAAGACGTGGTCCAAGCACTGAGCCCTGAGGCACCCCAGTAACTAGATGTTGCGACTTAGACACCTCACTTGAACCACTGGAGTGTGGTTCCTGAGATGCCCTTTGTCATGAGGTTTGACAGGAGGATCTGGTGGTTAACTGTGTCAAATGTAGCAGAGAAATCTAGCACGATGAGTACTGAATATTTGGAAGCTGCTCTTGCTAGTTTCAGAGTTTCAATAACCAATTTAGAGTGGGTTTCTTAAGCATTGGGGTTATCTGAGCCTGTTGAAATGCTGTGGGAACGGTAGTTGTGTGATGAGAGGTGGTGATGAAGTGAATGAGTGCAGGTACAACTAAAATGACTTGAAAGGGATAAGTAGGGATAGGATCAAGCGGACTGTTAGTAGGGTGATTGGAAAGGGTGAGTTTTCAGACTGGCCTGGGCTGGCCTGGATGACTGGGCAAAAGTAGTCTAAACAAGATGTTAGTGTGGAGAAAAGAGCATCAGTAGCACTGTTTGTATCTAGTGATGAGAACTAGAAGCGGGTGGGTGAGAGTGAGCGTAGGTTATGCCAAAAGGTGACCTTTGGAGTAGGGATATGCGATTATAATGATTTTTGATCGTGAGCGATTCAAATATCTCCACAAACTGCTTTTGGAGAAATATCGTAATATTGTGCTACAGTGCATTATCAGTTGCAACTCTGGCGCCTCCGTCCCAACATACTTTACAACTTGTACACAACATTCACGTCACGTTAATGCAGAGGTAGGGTTATGCTCATGTGAAATTGCAGTTATTCACAATCATGAAGGTTTATTTGTAGCATGCGTTTTAAAGCCTTGCCAGTTAAACATGTTTTATTTGCACACTGTTCTGACATGCGTTTTTACATTTGTTCAATTTCTTGTACTACTACTACTACTACATTTTATTTGTTGTGCCTTTCTCAAACACAAAGCACTACAGCATGTAGAAAACGAAATAACAAATTAAACAAAACAAATACATATTGTTAAAAAAATACACAGTAACTTGGGTGCATTTGTAGTAGTATTATTTTTATTAGCGAGAGAGCGAGCGAGAGAGAATATGGATCGAGTAACCAAGTCCCAGATGTAAACTGGAGCCAATCTATGTACTGCTTTATAAGTTAATATCAGAATTTTAAAATCGATACGTAATTGAACTGGGAGCCAATGCAGTTGCTGGACCATGGGGGTAATGTGATGGCGTTAAGATGTGTACGTCAAAACAAGCGCGGCTGAGTTTTGTGTATATTTCAACTTCTTAATCGAGCTTGCAGGCAAACCCGCAAAGAGAGAATTACATGGACAGAAGGGGACATTTGGGTATTGTCAACTAAAAGTTTAAAATCATTGTAGTTTTGACATTAAAATTAAAATTTCAGTTTTGGAACAATTTAGCTGGGTGTCATCTGCATAATAATAATAGCTCAGGCCATACTTCTGATTAATCTGCCCAAGCGGCAGCATATACAAGTCATGTCAAGTCACCTTTATTTATATAGCGCTTTTAACAATGCAGATTGTGTCAAAGCAGCTTCACAGTGATAACTGGTATATAATTTTGGAGATAATTTTCTCTTAAAGAAAATGGTGTCATTATCCATCTTAAGTAAATTCAGTATTGATTCATTCTGATGTAAGAATCAGTAGTTGTTAATTTAGTTAATTTATCTATATCAGCACTGGAGTAAACAGTGATGTCATCATCCAGCTCAGTTCAGTTCGCATACATTGGTGTCAATGCAGGCAGATCAAAACACTGTTGAATATCAAATGTCAAGTGACTACATATACTACTGTTAAATACACCTACTGTGAAAAAATAAAGCACTGTTTATTTCATTTGTATATTGTATTGCATTGTATTTGTAATGTGCATCTTTGTTCTTGTTTTTAATAAAGATAAAATAATGAAAAAGATTTATCTTCTCCCACCCCTACTAAATGGTCTGTCATTCTTTTTTTTCTTTTATATTTTACCTTGTAATGCTACATTTTTAAAATGGGGAAATTAGTTAAGCTGTACTGCTCAGTCACTTGCAAAATAGTAAAACCAACATGAAGAAAATTATGGTAAAATCGTGTTTTTTTTTGTTTTGTTTTTTTTTTCTTCCAAAAACAACAACAACAAAAAAAACTAAGATACTCAAAATACTCCGTCAATTTTGCACATACAATTAAGAGTTAAACACCATTTTAATCTGTGAAATATCATCTTTTATTTGTGTACAAAATGTTGTGCTTTTTGCAAAATAAAGAAAGCTAACATGATGCGTGATATTTCGTCTCCCTCTGAACGAAGTTCAAGCTGATAGTTCTCAGAAAATGAACTGTAACTTAGTGAATACTAATCACAAAAAAAATGACTTATGTCTAAAGAAACGTTGAAATGTCAGGTTTTAAATCGTGTAAGTCAAATTGAAAACAAAAATTCTCTGTTTATGTAATCTGAATGAAAAGAGACATGTCAGACGTCCGTGAGTCAGCTCATTATCCACTAATGCGGCCACGCCCAGAGAGCGAGCGCTATTCAGACGCAAATTCTGAGGCAATACTTCTCCAGGGCCCCAAAAATCCTCAGACCCCAGAGGGTTAAGACATAAACGACTGCGTTTATGAGGATACTTGCCAAAATGGCATTTTGATATATTTGTGTGTAGGCTATTTGACCATTTAGATGCGTATCTGAAGCCCGTAGTATACTTTGATTACGTGCGGCTTATTGCACTTTTAATAGCAGTTTAATATCAAGCAGAGTTTAGCAACAGTAGACTGCATTTTACATCACTCACTTTGGATGTTAAGTTTGGGTTAGGGAAGAATGAAAGTGCACCGCTGTGAAGGAAAGGAAGTTGCGCTGGATGGAACGCGGCAGTGGTATGGTAATCGTTTTATCTCTATTATCTTGTTTTCATAATTGGAAGCCGAAATCGGAAATACGATTAATTGCACATCCCTAAGTTGACCAGTACCCCCAGCCCTCCCTGTCAGGCAAGGGCTGTGTGGAAAAAGTGAAATGGAGAGGGCTACAGGTGTGGCATTCTCATCTGGTCTGATTCAGGTCTCAGTCAGGGCCATGATGTTGAGACCTGAATTACTTGTAATAGATATAATGAAGTCTGCTTTGTAAATGGCAGACTGGCAATTCCAGAGACCAATAAGAAAAGAAAGTAATGTAGTAGCGGACATAGGGAAAGTTGACAGGTTTTTAGGATTGCACTTCCTCCAACATGCGACGCATGATTTATGAGTGTTGGTAATAGTAGGCATTTGGAAGCACATAGTGAAGACGGGTCACAAAAACAAACATGAGAACAAGCTGTCGAAAAGAGGAAGGGGGAAAAAAAGCAATACTGAAGTGCCTTGTCTCTGTCCTTGCTCAGTAGACTCGCACAGGTGGACTCGCTGGTCTTTACACTCTTCGGTCACACGATGAGGGCTTCATGCGAGGGCTGCCGCAGTATACTAACCAATTATATGCCCACATGATACGTTGTTATTAAATTCATCAGGCCACACTTTAGTATTCAGCAAAACAAATCTGAAAAGCCACATGACACTGCACGAGAAGGCAAGGCATTTTTATTTGTATAGCACATTTCATACACAATGGTAATTCAGAGTGCTTTACATAAAGAAAAACCAAATACATAATAATAAAAATGGAATGCATAAGAAATAACAGTAAAAACAGAGAATTCCGCTATCTGGATGGAAGAGATGGGATGTTTCAGGGAGTTTTTTTGTTGTCCGTCAGAGCGGATCTAAATGGATCTTCCTCACGCAGAGGGATAACTATTTATATTTGTCAGGCAGCTGTGCGTTTAAACAGTACCCTTACAGACAAATCTTCCTGGACTAACTCTATCCAGAGCTCCATCCAGGGATAACAAATGCTTACTTCCTAATTCTCCCAGCTCTTTCAACCAGACAGCAAGATTTAAAATGCATTACAAGTCAGAAATAAAAAGATGATACATAAAAGATTGATATAAAATGCATTAGAAATGAAATAAAAACAAGAAAAAGAATGAAAAGAATAAAAAAAAATGTATAAAATAAGGTGCAAACAGTTTGGACATAGCACAGTGCTCAATCAGTAAATACATAGATAAAAAGATATGATTTGAGTTTGGATTTGAATGTGGCTACTGTTGGAGCACATCTGATCTCTTCTGGAAGCTGGTTCCAGCTGTGGCTGGCGTAACAGCTAAAAGCAGACTCTCCTTGCTTTGAGTGAACCCTTGGTATTTCTAAGTGACTTGATCCTGATGATGTGAGTGATCTGTTAGGTTTATATTCTATGAGCATATCTGCAGTGTATTGAGGTCCTAGGCCATTGAGTGATTTATAAACAAGTAACAGTACTTTTAAAATCAATTCTAAATGCAACTGGAAGCCAGTGCAAGGACCCGAGGACTGGTGTGATGTGTTCATATTTTCTGGTTCTGCACAGAATCCTGGTAGCAGCATTCTGTACGAGCTGCAGCTGTCTCATGGTTTTTTTGGGAAGGCCAGTGAGGAGTCCATTACAATAATCCACCCTGCTGGTGATGAAAGCAAGTTTCTCTAAGTCTTTACTGGAGACAAAGCATCGAATTCTTGCAATATTTTTGAGATGATAATATGCTGATTTAGTTATTGTCTTTACATGGCTACTGAAACTCAGGTCTTACTCCAAAATCACACCAAGATTCCTGACTTGATTTTTCATCTTTGTTTCCAAATGCAATGACTTCAGTTTTGTCTTTGTTTAACTGAAGGAAGTTTAGGCACATCCAATTTTTTATTTCATCAATGCATTGGCAATGGGGCTGTAGACGTTAGGTGATAGGGCAAGGTAAATCTCGGTGTCATCTGCATAGCTGTGATATGCAATGTGGTTCCTTCTCATTATTTGGCTCAGTGGCAACATATATAGGTTGAACAGGAGGGGTGCAAGTATTTAACCTTGTGGGACTCTGCATGTCAAGGATGTCCACTCAGACTTATGGTCACTGATACTCACATAATAACCTCTTCCTTCTAAGTATGACCTGAACCATTTAAGGACTATCCCAGAAAGCCCAACCCAGTTTTCCAGCCTGTCAAGAAGTATGTTGTGATCGACCGTGTCAAACACAGCACTGAGGTCGAGTAGTACCAGCACTGATAATTTGCCTGTGTTGGTGTTTAGGTGAATATCATTTATTATCTTTGAGCGTGGTCTCTGTGCTGTGATGCGGTCGGAAACCAGATTTGTCAAAGTATCCATTCAAGCTTAAGAATTTGTTCAGCTGATTTGAAAACAACTTTTTCAATGATATTGCCTATGAAAGGAAGATTTGAGATTGGTCTGTAGTTGCTCTCTGGTGTTATCCAGATTGCTCTTTTTCAGGAAGGGCTTAACAACTGCAGTTTTAAGGGATTTTGGAAAAGTCCCAGAGAGAAGTGCGGCATTTACCACTTCTAGGAGATCTGCTTCTAAACAGTTAAACACGCTTTTGAAAAAAAGATGTTAAGGGCACAGGTTGATGTTTTAAGGTGCTGTACTGTTTCTTCCAAAATTTATCCATCAATTGCTTTGAAATCAGACATAATAGCTACTTTCTAAGGGTTGTGGTCTGATCTGTTTTACCCCAGTGCAGCTCAAGGATGTGCTGATCGCCTTTCTGATATTATCGATTTTTTTTCAGAGAAGAAGGAAGCAAACTCACAGCATTTGCTGTCTGAGAGCATTTCACTGGGAATCTGACTTGGGGGGTTTGTTAGTCTCTCTACAGTAGCAAAAAGAGTGCGGGTGTTGTTTAAGTTGCTATTTATGATATTTGAGAAGAAGGTCTGTCTAGCTTTGCTTAGTTCCACATTGAAAGCATGAAGGATATCTTTATAGATGTTATAGTGGATTTCAAGTTTTGTCTTTCACCACATGCGCTCAGCTTTTCGGCATTCGTCTTTTTATATTTTGCACTGCTGTTGAGAACAAACGAGACTTCAGCACGCATTACCACAGTAAACACCGTAAACAAAAAATGTTTACTAGCAATGACAACTGTGCTAAAATCAAACGAGAAAAGAAACAAATACACTTACACGCTGTTGTCCACTTCTGTTGCTTGATGGCTTCTCCTAATTATTACTTAGTAACACTGTTTAAGTACTTTACCTGGCTTTGGCCACCCCTTAGTATTTAACAAAACGAAACTGAAAAGCCACGCGACACTGCTTAAGAACAAACACAACTTTAGTGCGTTACCCACAGTAAACAAAACAGTGTTTCCTAGTAGAGACAACTGTGCTAAAATCAAACCAGAAAAGAAACAAATACACTTACATGCTGTTGTCCACTTCTGATGCTTGACTGCTTCTCAAGCGCTTACCGGTGATCATCTTTAGCTTCAGCGCATGCAGCTCAAACAGCAGTGCACGACAATAATAACTATTATCGGGACTGTCATATTACATAACTAGAGGTGTAATGAAGCAATCATGTCACGATTCGATACAAATCGCGATACTGAACTCAAAATATGATACTGTCACAATATTTTAAGCCAAAATAAAGGAGAGGATCATGATGATGATGTTTATTATTATTATTATTATTATTAATAATAATAATAATAATAATAATAAAATTTTATTATCAGGACCCACAAATATTCCCCCATTGCATTGTTATAGTCAACATTACAGTAGTTTAATGTAGTAATGTCACACGGCGAACGTGTCTTTCCGCACTCATGGAGTATACTTTGAAAGGCTTTAACGCTCAGCTGTGTGCGGGACGGAGCGGAACTCAGAAAATAAAGTATACCCGGGTCTTAAGACAACTTATATTTCCTTTCGCACACAGAAACAACTTTATAATAAAGCAACCAAAACTGCCTGTCAAATGATAGACGAAACTGACAATCCCTTTTTATCTTTAAGTTGAAAGGAAATGTGGATAAACATTTGTAAAATGTTTCCTCATAACATTTTAAAGCCACAATGTCCAGAACATCACACACAAATATAGAAGAAAATGTATACAAATATTTTTGAATTTTTTTTTTGCAGAAAGGATTTGCTGGCAAATCAAATTAAATCAGCTAAATTGCCTGTGCGGGCATGCTCAATGAAGTAGGCTACAGTGCAACATCAGTGCACCGAAAAACAATAAAATTAATTTACAGAATTAAATGAGAACAGAATATACCTTTCTAATAAAAAAAAAAAAAAAAAAACGAAGTCAGAATCAAGTCACAAGGTGCAGAACAAATGTGTGCAAAGTGCCTAAAGTGCAGGGGAACATATATTCAAAACACAAACCACAAATAATTAAATAAGATAACCCTGAGTGATCAATAAATAAAATGAAAATAAAGAAATGATTACAATAACGAAAGTATAGCCAGAATTGTCTTTTTAACTGCAGAGACAACAATAAATGCTAAACTAGAATGGCAGTTGTTTTAGCTAAACATGTTCACAGCATCCAAAAACCAAATTGGAATGGGCTGAAATGTTTTTAAATCACCTGTACCCTACCCTACTTTAAAAAAAAAAAAAAAAAAAATCCAGTCTTTCGCTCAGTTTGCCTGTGACCGTTTCAGTCTTTTCAAATTGTGTGTGAGGAAAACGGACTTATTAATGTTGACTGGCAGAATTCCAGTGTTTGTTGTTGTTGAGTGGTAGGACATGAGCTGTTGGCACAACTTGCATCTTACTTTTTTTGGGTAATCTTTTACCATTTCAGAGTGCATTCAATTCCACACTTTAGATTTTCTTAGACATTGTTAAAAATTTAAATCGGATCCTGGAAAATTAAACTTAAATCTGTCACAGGGGTGGTTGGATTTATTCACGCACATTCAAAATATTTATTAAAAGCTTCTTTCTTTTCACTTTTTTATTTACAGCATTATCATAATAGGCTGTATATTAACTTATTGGGAGAAAACCGGTAGTTCTATGTGAAATCAGACCTTGAGCACCCCCATATAGCCAAAATGGCATGATCCTCGTCTCATAACATCTCTGCGAAAATTCAACTGTGAGATTAGTAGTCGAATCAGGCTCCTCCTGATGAAGCATTGAATCTTCGAATCTTCGACTATTCAGGGTCACCCCTAACTCATTTTACCTGTGGTTAACATGATCTAAATATATGGAAGACCACATTTTACCCTGTAAAAATTAGGTTGTTAAAATGTTTACAGATGTTACGGTTTTTGTTAATGAACATACATTTACATCTACCTTAAGTTCTTTATGCACCCTTATTTATTTTTTTTTTTGTTCAAATGTGCTCCTTGGGGGAAAAAAAAAAACCTCAAGCCCTGCTTAAATTATTCATTTCAAGTTTTATTTTGGTTTATTGTGCTGCCCCATTTGTTAATTTTAGTATTTCATTCAGTTTAAATAATTATTAGGTTTTTGTCAACTCTCAAACCCCCAGAGGTTTCCAAACCCTGAACTGAGATTTTAGTGTAACAACCTCTAATGTCTGAGGATCTATTTTTAGAATTCCCCAGTGATCAGCGGTGCCTGGTTGACACCCAACTTTAGGACAGGCTTAGCTGTGATTCTGTGTGTTTCACAGGTGCTGTGTGTGAGTGTGTGTATTTATTCCTGTGTGAAACACAGCACAGTTATATTTTTGGATGGAATTTGCAACATTATAAATGTACAGCTTTTTTCATATAACATGGTAACAAAGCACCAAATCACATGTAAGAGATATAGATTTTCTTAAAGACTTTTTACAGCTTAAAATTTGTGGGAAGTTTTTCTAAAAAAAAAAAAAAAGTGAGTTTCCAATCTCTTTGAATAAACTCTTCCCAGCTCTGGGCTTCCTTTTACTTCTTTTAGGCTTGTTTCATTTTTCTTTGCTGCCTCATGTACAACAGTCATCATTATCCACTATTTGTAGTGCTAAAAACACTTGTTCAAACATAGTTTGGTTATTAAAGAAGATTTTTCAATCTCTCAACTGAATTGAGAGCGAGTCTGCTTATGTGCTGTATGCAGTTAGTGTGTAGCCCTGTTGACATGAGGCATGCTTTGCAGGTTTTTCATTCCTGTCATTCACTAATGTTAGGGCTGTCAAGCTTTCTCAGGTCAGAAAAAATGGGCGTTGCAGGGCTCTAGACTGCAACTAAACATTTGCAATAGAATGAACTATGGTTTTCTATATATCTTACATGTGATTTGGTACTTTGCTGTTGGTGGTTTCATATTATTTAAGTTCATAAAGATCATTTGCAATAGTAACATCTATTAGTAACCCTGGACAGTTTGTCTGTCATTTATAGCACATTGTTTATAGTCTGTCAGTCACTCTGACTGTCTCACTGCCCTCAAGCGTGATGCAGCTGGATGCCATCACTCCAGGCTCAGTGGATTTGTTTGACCCCAGGATACACCTGGGTCACCCTGTCCCCTCCACTCTTCACCAGAGATCAGTAATCCTTTCGCCTCGCATACCCTCTTAAACCACACCTGTTAAATACACACACCCACGCTGCCTTGATGCCAGCCTGGCTCACATGGCTGCACGAGGCTTTCTAGAAAGATTGCACAAAAGCAGAGATTAGTCATCCTGCACACACTTACAATGTGTGTGTTTATCCTGGATTCCTATCCCATGCACCCCTGTCTGCGGCTAAAGGTAACTGTAAATCTTTCTAGGAAGTAAGGATAATGGGCCGTGTTAGGGCTATGATAGTTTATTTCCCCCCGGGTATGTTTTTCTTTATTCATTCTTTATTTTAAGATTGGATTTTATACCTTGGTGACCTATTTTATCTCCTGGTGAATTTTGTTTGCATACTTGTATTATTTGCGCTGAGTTTATTAATATACTGTATTTCTAGTAGGGCACACTGACACAATTTTCACGATTCGATTAAATTACTATTCACATGCATTCGATTACGATTACGATTTCGATTCGATATTTTGGATGTAGTATATCAGTTACAGTACATGGCAAATTTTCTAGAGGAAAAAAAATCTCTCAACTAATGCTGTAAACGACACATGTAAGTCAGTTGGTACTACTATAATAATATTGAAGGTTAAAAATAATTTATACAAACATTTAAAGCTGCAGTCTGGAGCTTTTTTTGAATAAAAATGATCCAAAATCAATTTGAGCAAGTACATAACCAGCCAGTGTTCAAAACTATCTCATTGTCTTAGCTGGATTCGCAGCGGTAAGCTTGTAATGTTTTATAATAAGAGCAACCTGGTGGATTTCCGCGGGAAATTCGAGCAGGCAGCAGTTCGTCTTTGCGTCATTGTCACTTCTGTAAAGAGAAAGAAGGAGTCCAGGCAGGCTAGTCGGCTTTATCATGTGAGGATGCTTGTTGTAGCGAATCATTTATAGCCTGTTCTCACAGAAGCTGAAATAATTATATGGAGTGGCTACAGAAATTGAAATCTACAGGTAACTATACTAAATATACACACTAAATACACATAGTCACGCAATGCTGATGTTGTTAACATTAACAATTTGAGAACAAAGTATAACAGTAATAATAATTTGCACGGTTTGGCATGATCCGAGCTAAGCGATCGTTATATTTAATCATCATTGGCAGCACAAATTATTGTAGACCTAATGCTTTTTTCCTTAGTTGGTCAGAACAAAAGCAGCAGAAATGTTACTTTCTTGTTCAGCTGATATTTTCCAGTGAAAATTCTTATTTTGGTCATACTTTCAAGGTACTTAGAATCTGTGATTCTGAAATACAGCATCCACACCAGTGTAGTGATTGACAGCAAACATTAGATTCATCTGCTGAGGAGTCGTGCTGAAGCACAACACACGTAACGATAACAATTCCGCATATGACTGCAATTGCAGGTTTCAAACAGAGATGGCGACAGAGGAAAAATGCCAGACTGCAGCATTAAATTACACTCAATGATGTTTTTATTATAAATAAAGTTTAGAATTACATAATCATATTTCTACTTCAATTAGTTTTTTTGAAATATAAACATTTAAATCGTGGCTGACATAACTGATTTATTCAAACATGCATTAAATATTGAAGAACATTAAAAATGATAATGAATATGTAACGGTGCATGTATTTATCAGAATGCTGCTTTCTAGAATACACTTTTCTAGCTGACTAATGAGTTTATGGTCACTGAATATGTTTTTCTGAGGTAAATGTGACGTTATGTAACATTGTTTACAAGCTGTTTCATTGACGCCTTTCCGAGGTTGAAACACTGATTGAGCTATTACACGAGACATGATACGGATTTCGGTAAGTTGTACTGTATATTTTAACATACCTTCAGATGTTTAGTCATGTTTATTTCACGCTGTAACTGGTATTGAAGAGGAAGAGAGGTTGTTCACATGCGCTCCTTGTTGCCGCTTTTCTTGAACTGAGGCGCTACAGCGATCTGTCACGTCACATTAAACAGCGCCAAAACGGTATTTAAATTTGGAATCTCATAATAAGATGGACGAAATCTGAGACTTTTTTTTTTTTTTTTTTTTTTTTAAACCTAGCCCTAATTTCTAGTCTAGTCTTTTATACATTTGTGGATTTGTTTTTACTTTGGTTGTTTTTATGATATATACTTTAGGTTCCTATAACTTTTTTTTTTTTTTTTTTTTGAATTTCTGTTTTTCTGAATTCTGTTATTGATACAATTTTATCATCAAAATTGTTTAATCAAAATAATTGACATTTTAACCATATCTTTAATCAAATGAAATCATTACATTTAATTACAACATTGCATGAATTATCAAATAAAATGCAGCAATAGAGAGCTTCACAGTATAATCCAAAGCAAAAATTAAAAACTAGTTAAGTGCAAACCCTGCACTGCAGCCAATTCTAAAAAATTTCATTGTTCATTTAATTGGTCAGTCACTGAAAAACATACTAACCTTAACCTTAGTATAATGTTGGTAGTATCCTTTACTGTTTTTTTTTCGCAAATTAGATCCATCCATGCAGTGCTTCCCACAGGTTTGAAATATGCTTGCGGTGGTAGCCGGGTGAAAAATCCTCCTATTACCCATGGCACAAAAATGGTCTACTACATGTGACAAACAACAAATAATGTGTTTAATTAGATACAGGAAGCATTCTGAAAGCATTCTTTAGACTCGACTTTCATTCAGGTAGTAGGTTTCAAAACCATTTTTATTTGTTGCAGACAAATATGGGAACTATGGAAGCTTCCACCATGGAATAAAAAAAATGTAAAGATAATTGTGACTTTCTTACAATTGTCTTTTTTTTCCCTCACAAATGTGTGATTATAATTACAAGATATAAATGACCAGATATAAACAATCTGGCAATTTTGACACTTTTTCTCACAATTGTGTGTTTATCTTGCAATTCTGACTTTTTCCTCAGAATTGTGAGATATAAACTTGCAATTGCAAGTTATATTTTTATTGTTTAGGCTAAGAAATTGTACTTCAGTTCATCTCTAGGGACTGTGGATTTATACCCTCAACTACTGTTCTAGTACAGTAATTGTTGATGGTCAATTTTGTTATCTGCTTGGGGAAAAAAAAAAACCCCACAAGCCACAGTCAATACAGGGTTGCATCAGAGTTACATCTGCATATAGTCAGTGGTAAGAATTGAGAAAAGCATGTCAGTATGAGAAATGCAAAGAAATGAAATAGCAGCATAATTTTAGATGTCTTTGTGTCAGTATAAATCAGCATCATCAGCAAATAAACGACATCTGTGGCATATGCAGAAGAGGAGTAATCAATAAAAATCAGTCCTTTCCTCTCCACTGAACGGGTCGTGTGTGTGTGTGTGTGTGTGTGTGTTAGAGGTCTGCAGGGCTTTAAAGTGCGGCCTGAACCTGGTCCATAGCAGAGATCGTTTGACTGAACCCGACCGGTACAGTTATAGTTAACCGAACCTGAAATCCGTCGCTGTAGAGATGTCCATGCATTCTTGCTATCATAAGCCAAGGCCGCTTTGTAAGACCCACACTGCATGTAACCGCTTAGCTATTTATTGGTTGAAGCGACACGATCATATTGTACAACGTTTAAATTTTTAATGCGGAGAGCTGCGTGCTGTGACTCCATGGTGCTCCTTTCTGCGTAGGGGATGCGCATAAGCGCTTTGCCGCTATGTACAGTGGTATGCAAAATCTGTGAAAATGTGAATAATTTTAACAAAATAAGAGAGATCATACAAAATGCATGTTATTCTTTATTTAGTACTGTCCTGAGTAAGATATTTTACATAAAAGATGTTTACATAAAGTCCACATGACAAAAAATAGTTGAATTTATTAAAATGACCCTGTTCAAAAGTTTGGGAACCCTTAGTTCTTAATACTGTGTGTGGTTACCTGGATACCTGAGATATGACTTTTTTTTTGTGATTGTTGTTCATGAGTCTCTTGTTTAAAGATCATCCAGGTAACCATACATATACTTGTTTTTCATGAATGACTTGGGTCATGGGTCATGAACGAAAGAGTCAGTCTGACCCCCTTTTTTTTGATTGTCTAGTAAAGCTATTGGTTTATTTACAGTTGTTGTACTGGTGCACAGTTATTTAATAAATAATTCATTGCATTTGTCTGTGTTATATTGTTTTACGAAGTTTATAAATATTTAAGTCAAGCCTGATGCTTTGCACAAAAGAATGATCCCAGTCTTTTCCACACAGTGAGGCATACAGTTTATTGGGTAATTTTTGGGTAATCGGATCGGTACTCAGTATCAGTATAACCCCTTATTTACACTGCACGCGTCTGCGGCGTGTTACGGCTCCGACGTGGCCACCGGAGTCAATCGAAGCCACTCTAGTCAATGCTTGTGTTTACACCAGCAATGTCATGCCACGCCACGTTTCAGATGCTTCCCAGAAGTGGCACGCCACGCTGCCTCGCTAAAGATAGGGACCGTTCACATGTCGCATCTCAAAACGCGTGGAATTTTTTCTATAACCAACTTTTGTTCTTTTTTTTGTTGATGTAGTGTCTAATGAACAATCTGTAGTGTTTATATTTTGACTGGCTGTGTGTATGATCTGAAAGCATTATTTGATTTTGAGCATAAGATGGTTTTGAGGCTGCAGTTTGATTTTTGGCAGAAGAGTCAGATGTTCTCTGAATATAGTTTGATTTGGTTTTAAGGTTTTGAGAAAATGGGTGATGGTTTCGAGAAATGTGTTTTAGCAATTTAGAAAAGCTGTAGTACACAAGATGACATGCGTACACATAGAAAATGAATCTCCATTGTAACATGCAGCCTCTGGAAATCAGATTTCATGTGAGTGTGGATGTTGTATTAGTCTTCACATAGCTGTAACAGTACCTGTTTAGTATGCAGGTCAGACTATAGGCTCTAAATCCATTTTCCATACCTGTGTGAGTGGTCATGTGGGATATCATATAGCCCTGTTCTAAAGCTTGATCTGAGAGAATGCTTAGAAGCACCATGGTGATGGACTGTAACATACACCCACTTTCTCTCTTTCCCATCGCTCTCAACTTTCTTTCATCTTTTCCCTTTATTTCAGCAGCTACTATCTTGGTATTGGGTGAGGAGTTCATGTGGTGTTGAGCAAAAAGCTGTGTAACTAGGTTTTTTGTTAAATAATTGTGACTTTGATCATGTCATTAAAACTTTCTTCTGTAAGGCCATGGCCTACTCTAAATCAGTTCAGTTACACCCAACCTGTTGATTCAAAGTGAAACATAGTACTGGGCTTGTGTGGTGGTGTTTTTGTCAATGAATGAAGACAGTGTAGGGGTGAACGCTGGTCTGTGTGTCACGTTGACGTGTGCGGTTATGGCCTGGCAGCAGGAGAATATCCCCTAACAGTGGGTGGGGGAGGAGGGTATGTGAGTGAAGTGGGATTTAATGACATTGCTGTTGATGCTTCAGCCATCTGCTCAGAGAGAGAGTGAGTGAGTCCTGATGCAAACAAAGCTTAGAAACACACCGAAAGCGACAGATGAGAATAGTGACCTGGCACTAATACAGCCTCTGTTCTTTTAAGAGTGTAGAGGGGGGTGACCAGGATGAGCAGAGTAGAAGATTTTACGCACTTCAGATGTTTGTGCACAGAAATTGACTTGAAAACGGCATGTAATTACTGTACCGCCTTTCTGTAATGTAGGGAACCACTCGTTATATATAAATCATGTAACAGTTCATATTTTTACTTGCACATATGATTTAGCTAGTTTAAATTCAAGATCAGCAATCAATAGCATGCCACAGAAGTGCTCTTTCTTTACTGTGGGTTAACATTGGTAATATGCTCCTCATTTTACTTTCTATGCTATTGCCATATCCAACCGAACTACAAACTTTCCAGCGATGTCTTTAAAAAGGGATGTGCGCTTGACAAGCGTCCACTCCGTGTTTTGCTTGTCAGCTCGTGCACAGCAGCTATATAGACATAAATAGTTAATCTGTTTAACATTCGATTAATTCGATAAATTTATTTCATAGACATCCTTCTATGATGTATCTATTCTGCTCTCTGCTCTGTTTTCAATGTTTCTTTGTCACAAGCACTGTACTGTACATGCTGCGTGGTATCCATTGTTGGTATTGGAGTATGATTACACAAGCGCAGTATTAGGCCCTATACCGATACTGGGATCAGTGCATCCCTAGTATCAAGACAAGAAATAAGTAAAAAAAAAATAAATAAAAAAAAATCCCTACTTACAAAGCAACACTTATTTAGTATTCTATGTAGTTTATCATGTAGATAGGACCAATAATGGGCACAGGCCAGCAAACAGTCTCAGCCTTCCCTTAGTGAACAACTGTTTTACCCTGAGATGGTTCCAAAAAAAAAAAAAAACTGCACCAAAGAATTGTGGGAAGAAGTGCCATTTGAAGAGCACTTACTGGCATCCTGTAAACCAATTGTTGAACAGATAGTTGGGGTGGTTTCAAATGAGCTTTCCTGGGCAAGGCAAAATCCAGGTATTTACATATGAAAAGTTCTTGATGGCTGAGAGAGAAATGGAGAGAAATAGAGAGGTGGCTTGGCAGTGTGTCTATGATGGTTGTCAGAGGAACAGAGTGTACCGTATTGTTCACACCTCGGTGGAAAATGTTTCTCTCATAGCTTATAGCACTGAGACTGCAGGGTTCATGTGGCACTGACAATTCTGTTATGAGGAAAACGTCACACAGGTTACCTAGATGAAATGCCTTAGACAGAAAAAACTTACTTGGATGTACATTATACTAACTCCAGTCTCCAGATGTGCTGGGTAAATCTGCATTAATAAGGAGCGCTGTAAGCTGATACAGCAGCTGTTTTGGTATCCTAGTTAAGACTTTGCCTCACAGGGTCAGATGAGCGTAAACCGCTGGTTGGGTGGGCTGAAAAACAGCAGATTGGTCACACATTAAGCCTGTTCAGAGAGAGTGTGGAGAGATTAGGAGACGGGAGGAAGCAAACGGACTACCCTTCACCTCCCTATGCATTCATCCATCTAAATGCATGGACTATGGCCTCCCAGATGGCCCTGATTTTTGTCTCTGCCTCTCTGTCTATTACTCTCTCTCTGGAACACACTCGCCTGCTGGATTAAAGCCTCTTCATCAAGCAGTGCTTGTGTGTGTTCTGATTGGCTGAGAGCCTTAAGCCCTCTGCTCACTGGTGAGTGCACTTGATGAGGTAGCCACTGTTGTCGGGGGCGACCACTCACTGCAGCAGTGGAGACCGGCAGCCAGGGCTTAAAGAACGAATGGAAAGAAAAGGAGGGAGAAATTAGAGGAGAAAACATGACAACAATAACAAGGGATTAACCCATGGCATCAGCTGAGCCATCAGGACTCCATTTAAAAAAACAACAAACAAAAAAAAAAAACACTCCCATCGCACACAGCTGTTTGTGAAAGGAAAAGAGGGAGGGATGGAGCGTTTCAGATGAAGGAGCCCAATTGAAAAACAGCTCAGTGAAAGAGAGTGCGATCTGCTTTGTACACAATAGAGTTGGGAAATGCTTATGGATGTGATGGACTGACTCTTCTAACTGGTAGTGTGACATCACACACAAATACACACTGACCAGATATCAAGGAACCAGGAGCAGCAGCCTGTTATGAGGGGCAAAAATCAGTGGTGTCACCTGTGTGCAGAGGATCAGGCCACATCCATGTCGATTTGAACTGGATTGCGGACGAGCAACGCATCTGGACTCTTCATTTGACCTTAACATGGGGGACGTGGCAGAATACCAGCGTCTGCCTAGCGATTGTGATGAGGATGAGGTATTACAGACTATCCAGATAACTGATAAGTTTTGCTGCTGTTACCTATTTTGAATATTTATTATTAGTATTTTAATTTGTTTTAATGTCCGTTACACATTTGAGCTTATTTCAGCTTCTCTGTGTACAGTAAGAATTGCATGCTCAAAGGTGGATAAACAATGACTAACCACTAAGTAGACACACTTCTGGTAAGTGTGTCAGTGTGTCTGTAAGACGTTACAGTAACCCACATGTGGATGAATTGTGATTATTAGTGTGGTGGTGGGTGCCCTAAATTTTCCTTTCCCTGTCTCACACATAACATAACAGGTATTTGGCCACTGAGTGTGTGAAATGAACAAGACCGTGTTCTACTGTTGTTGTCGTTTGTTAGTCTGAACAACATCTGTGTTTTTTACATGGCATTGTTTGCTCAACTATGCTTGCCGTGGTGTGTGTGCGTTTTATATATATATATATATATATATATATATATATATATATATATATATATATATATATATATATATATATATATATATATATATATATATGTGTGTGTATATATGTATAATATCTCTCTCACACACACACACACACACACACACACACACACACACTACTGTTCAGAAGTTTTGGGTCCGTAAGAGATTAAGAAATTTTTCTTATTCAGCAAGGGTGCATTAAATTGATCAAAAGTGATATATATATATATATATATATATATATATATATATATATATATATATATATATATATAGATAGATAGATAGATAGATAGATAGATAGATAGATAGATAGATAGATAGATAGATAGATAGATAGATAGATAGATCTATCTCCAGCTCCATGTTGGTGCTTCTTCTCTTCAGTTCACTCCACTTGTTTTCTTTAGGGTTCAGGTCAGGGGACTGGGATGGCCATGGCAGAAGCTTAATTTTGTGCTCAGTGACACATTTTTGTGTTGGTTTTGATGTTTGTTTTGGATCATTGTCCAGATGGAAGATCCAACCATGGCCAATTAGTGGATTTCTAGCAGAAGCGGTCAAGTTTCATCTGACCATAGAAGCCAGTCCTGTTTGAAGTTCCAGTCTTGTCTGACAACTGAATATGCTAGAGATTGTTTCTAGATGAGAGCAGAAGATTTTTCTTGTAACCCTCCCAAACAACTTGTGGGGATGTAGGTGCTGTTTGTTTTTGGTTTTTTTTTATTATTATTATTATTTTTTTTAGGCTTTCTGAGACTCAAGACTCAATCTCTGCAATTCTCCAGCTGTGATCCTTGGAGAGTCTTTGGCCACTCAAACTTTCCTCCTTACAGTGCATTAGGACAATTTAGAAACGCGTCCTCTTCCAGGCAGATTTGTAACATTTTTATTTGATTGGAACTTCTTAATTATTGCCCTGATAGTGGAAATGGGGATTTTCAATGCTTTAGCTATTTTCATACAGCCATTTTCTATTTTGTGAAGCTCAACAATCTTTTGCTGTACATCAGAACTATACAGGTGCTGGTCATATAATTAGAATATCATCAAAAAGTTGATTTATTTCACACAGACTGATATATTTCAAATGTTTATTTCTTTTAATTTTGATGATTATAAATGACAACTAAGGAAAATCCCAAATTCAGTATCTCAGAAAATTAGAATATTGTGAAAAGGTTCAATATTGAAGACACCTGGAGCCACACTCTAATCAGCTAATTAACTCAAAACATCTGCAAAGGCCTTTAAATGGTCTCTCAGCCACACCCTGGAGAGGATTGTGAAACAAAACCCATTCAAAAATGTGGGGGAGATTCACAAAGAGTGGACTGCAGCTGGAGTCAGTGCTTCAAGAACCACTACGCACAGACGTATGCAAGACATGGGTTTCAGCTGTCGCATTCCTTGTGTCAAGCCACTCTGACAGTGTCAGAAGCGTCTCGCCTGGGCTAAAGACAAAAAGGACTGGACTGCTGCTGAGTGGTCCAAAGTTATGTTCTCTGATAAAAGTAAATGCAAAATTTCCTTTGGAAATCAGGGTCCCAGAGTCTGGAGGAAGAGAGGAGAGGCACACAATCCATGTTGCTTGAGGTCCAGTGTAAAGTTTCTACAGTCAGTGATGGTTTGGGGTGCCATGTCAACTGCTGGTGTTGGTCCACTGTGTTTTCTGAGGTCCAAGGTCAACGCAGCCATATACCAGGAAGTTTTAGAGCACTTCATGCTTCCTGCTGCAGACCAACTTTATGGAGATGCAGATTTCATTTTCCAACAGGACTTGGCACCTGCACACAGTGCCAAAGCTACCAGTACCTGGTTTAAAGACCATGGTATCCCTGTTCTTAATTGGCCAGAAAACTCGCCTGACCTTAACCCCTATAGAAAATCTATGGGGTATTGTGATGAAGATGCGATACGCCAGACCCAACAATGCAGAAGAGCTGAAGGCCACTATCAGAGCAACCTGGGCTCTTATAACACCTGAGCAGTGCCACAGACTGAGCGACTCCATGCCACGCCGCATTGCTGCAGTAATTCAGGCAAAAGGAGCCCCAACTAAGTATTGAGTGCTGTACATGCTCATACTTTTCATGTTCATACTTTTCAGTTGGCCAAGATTTCTAAAAATCCTTTCATTGTATTGATCTTAAGTAATATTCTAATTTTCTGAGATACTGAATTTGGGATTTTCCTTAGTTGTCAGTTATAATCATCAAAATTAAAAGAAAAAACATTTGAAATATATCAGTATGTGTGTAATGAATGAATATAATATACAAGTTTCACTTTTTGAATGGAATTAGTGAAATAAATCAACTTTTTGATGATATTCTAATTATATGACCAGCACCTGTATTCGTTGGTTTTTCTCATTGTTATGAATGATTAAGGGAATTTGGCCTTTGTGTTTCCTCATGTTTATACTCCTGTGGAGTCATGGCTGGACAATTTCATGTTCATGATCACCCTGGTGTGCTAAAATTTTTAAAATATGAATAGGAATATACTTCAGAGATATATTAATTAAATTATAATTAATTATAAATTAAGAGATACATTATTGTCCTTCAATGAAAGGTTAGATTTTTGCTAATTTTATGAAATAAAGATCAAAGAGATAAACAATGCAGATTTATTTTTATAGTCATCTTTGATATTTACCAAGGGTGCCAATAATTCTGACCACCACTGTAAAAAAAAAAAAAAAAAAAAATATATATATATATATATATATATATATATATATATATATATATATATATATTATATTATATTATATTATATTATAAATATAATCCTATATATATAGGATTCACTTCACTGCATAAATTATAATATGCAGGCCAGAAGCCATATCACCCTCTAGCCCAAGAAGCTGAGCAAGGCTGAGCCTGGTTAGTACCTGGATGGGAGACCTCCTGGAAAAACTAGGTTGCTGCTGAAAGAGGTGTAAGTGAGGCCAGCAGGGGGTGCTCACCCTGTGGTCTGTGTGGGTCCTGACGCCCCAATATAGTGATGGGGACACTATACTGTCAAAAAAGCACCGTCCTTCAGATGAAACTTTAAACTGAGGTCCTGACTCTCTGTGGTTGGTAAAAAATCCCAGGATGTCCTTCGAAAAGAGTAGGGGTGTAACCCCGACATCCTGGCCAAATTTGCCCATTGGCATCTGTCCATCATAGCCTCCTAATCATCGCCATATGCTGATTGGTTTCATCAGTCTGTCTCCTCTCCACCAATAAGCTGGTGTGTGGTGGGCATTCTGGTGCAATATGGCTGCTGTCGCATCATCCAGGTGGATGCTGCACATTGGTGGTGGTTGAGGAGATTCCCCCTTCCATATGTAAAGCACTTTGAGTGCCCAGAAAAAAAACGCTATATAAATGTAAGGAATTATTATTAATTATTACTATTATTATTAATATTAAATATAGATTAATGTGCGTGTGACACGTTCACAGACAGCGTGTTCGTTTGTCTTATTGTGCTTGAATGGTTTAAAAGCATTTGCGTGAATAAAAGCGTGATCATATAATGTAATCATATAATATATATCACAGTTTGCCAAAAAAAAGAAAGAAAAAAAAGTCAACCGCACAACTGTTCTTAACATTAATGATGATGATAAAGCACCAAATCAGCATATTACAATGATTTCTGAAGGATCATGTGACACTGAAGACAGTAGTAATTATGCTGAAAATTCAGCTTTGCATCACAGGTATAAAATACATATTAAAATATATTGGCTTAGAAATGTTATTTTAAATTGTAATATTTAACAATATTACTGTTTGTGCTGTAATTTATGATCAAATAAATAAATTAACAGATAAATGAGACATTGAAAACCAACACAACTTTTGCTGAGCCTTGAAGATGCAAAACACCCAATCAACGCTTACACATGCTTCACTGTTGGTATGAGGTTCTTCTCTTCAAAAATTCCACTTCTTATTATTAACTAGTTGCTTATTAGCATGCATATTATTAGAATATTGGCTGTTTATTAGAATTTATAAAACACACATTAATGCCTTAATCTGCATGACCATATTCTACATCCCTTAATCCTACTATATTCTTACCCAATACCTAAACTTAACAACTACCTTATTATTAATAAGCAGTAATTAGGAGTTTATTGAGGTAAAAGTCATAGTTAATAGTTAGTTAATAGTGAGAATTAAACCCTAATCTAAAGTGTGATCAAATAGTCTTCTGCGGCAGGTGATGTCATCCTTGCACACTTAACCCATGTGAACTGTGAACCCAATACTATATAATATATATATATATATATATAATTTTTTTTTTTTTTTTTTTTTTTTAAATCTGTTCCAGGGCTCAACACTAAGGATTTTTTCTATTGGCCCGGCTGGGCCAGTGGTTCAAATATTTGCCCTTGATAAATACAGTTATGACAACAGAAGCTACTAGATTAACTCAATTAGCTACTAGATTAAGACAAACAAACAGTAAGTAATAAATTAGGAACAAATAATCAAATTATGAGTAATAGCACAAATACAACAAAACCAAACATAAATGAAATAAACAGTACTTTTCAGGTTTATGTAGGTTAAAACAGATTTTCATATACAGAAATTGTAACCTAATGTATAAACTACATAACTATTGATTAAACTTTAAAGTTAATCAGTCAAGAGCAGTTACAGATGCATAAATAATGTTTTGAAATGTTGAAAATGTAAAACGTTAAATACTGTTATTTGAAATTATTTAATAAATGGAAAGATACTTTAAATCTGAAATTAAACCCGCCAGGAGGTGGCAGCAAGTCACTGTTAATGAGCGAATCATTGAGATTCAACCGATTCATTCAAGCGGCTGATTCATTCAGTGTTGCTCAGAGATGAAAAACAACGCTGTGGACTTTTTCACTATTTTTGTTGGCGAAAACGAGCGAAACAGGCGATTTGATGTCTAAAATGTAACTTCTTGTGTGTTAAACTGTACGTTGTATAAAATCAATATCACATTTGTAATCATGCTGATATTTGGAGAAGAAACTGCTCTCTTCATTTAATATTGGTTAACTATGTTAAATTATATAAAGGTAACACTTTAGTATAGGGAACATGTATTCACTATTAACTACGACTTTTCCCTCAAACTCCTAATTTACTGCTTATTAATAGTTAGTAAGGTAGTTGTTAGGTTTAGATATTGGGTAGGATTAAGAATGTAGAATAAGGTCATGCAGAATAAGGCATTAATATGTGCTTAATAAGTACTAATAAACAGCTACTATTCTTATAATACGCATGCTAATAAGTATTAGTAGTTAAAAAACTAGTTAAAAAACCCTAAAATAGTGTTACCGATATAAATATGAAAGACATAAGGGGCATTTTTGCCCCTTATCTTGAATTCTGGGGGCATTCTAAGTGCATTTTAATAAATGTGCACGTGCACTAGTCTAACCTAGACTACGTCATGTAGTGTATGTGTGCACTTAATAGGTTATTTGCAATCACGTTGTTTTGGTGATTCGCAAAATTAATGTGGAGGGCAAGCTGTGAAAATTAGAATTGAAGAGATGGAGAAAAGTCTGTACTGTGCTGGTTTAGAAAGGTATAAACAGAAAATCACAACATATTTTGAACGTGAACCTTATGTTATGAAGAGAAGCGATTTTGCTACTGAATTGAAAGACTTGACTGCCATTGAGGAGGTAGATATAGAGAATGTGAAGCTGCCGTCACGCCGTGTTCAGTTCTAGTCTGGTTTGTTTATATCGCGCTGCCTTTCTGCTACTGAAGTTAGGGCAGTATTTTTGATTTTCTGTCATGATTGTCAAAAATGTTACCATTGTAGGCTCACATCATCGTTCAGGGAAAAAACTGGACGGTGTAAAAACACACTAAGGGAAGCAGGTTGAGGAGGTGACGGGGAGGCACCGTAGCAAATCTGTTAATGTAACAATATGCATTACAAATGCATATTGTTGAATAAACCAATAATACTAACAGTCTTTGGACAAGAAACTGAATAGCTGACTGTGGGAAAAAAAAAAATCAATAGTTCACAAAACATGAAATTCTCTCATTTACTTACCCTCATGACGTTACAAACCCATAAGACTTTGGTTAGACTTTGAAACATAAATGAAGATATTTTTATCTGAGAGGTTAGGTTTCTGTCCAGGTAACCAAAACTTAAAAGATCCAAAAAGTTTTCCATCCTGTTTTCTATAAAAATATCTAAATTTGTGTTTGAAAGACTAACCAAAGTAAAAAATAACATGAGAGTGAAAAACAGAAAAGAATTTACATTTTTGGGTGAACTAAGCCTTTAATAATTTCTCAAATAACCTTTGCTTGCATCAACAGAACAGAAGGGTTTTAAATGAATGTAGTTTTGGTTTCAGATAATTGTGTCCAAGGGAAATAAAAACTCCAAATTTTGCGCACATCAGCCCAAAAATTAGTTACATGGCACCTGGAAGGTTTTCAGGTTCATCTGTGACAATGGCTCAGTCTAGAATAAAGCTGTGCATGAAGACTCCAAATGTAGTTATTGTGTAGGAAGAATCCTGGTCCTGTTATCACAGTCAGAATCCCGAAGGAGATCTTGGGTGTGTCACATTCACAGTCTTAATAAAAAGGGAACAGCAATATCACAATTCTGGTTACATTACAAATTAAAATCACAAATGTACATATAACAAAGTACCAGGTCTACATACAACTTATAGAGATTAATTATGGTTGTTAAAGGGTTAGTTCACCCAAAAATGAAATTTGTCATTAATTACTCACCCTCATGTCGTTCTACACCTGTAAAATCTTCGTTCATCTTCGGAACACAAATTAAGATATATTTGATGAAATCCGAGAGCTCTTTGACCCCTCCAAAGACAGCAATTTAATTACCACTTTCAAGGTCCAGAAAGGTACTAAAGACAGTTAAAATAGTCCATGTGACTACAGTGGTTCAACCTTAATGTTATGAAGCGACGAGAATACTTTTTGTGCACAAAAACAAAACAAAAATAATCTCTTCTCTTCCCTGTCAGTCTCCTACTCTGTTGACGTAGTAAACACAGTGCACAGCTTCCGTGTTCTACGTCAGAATGCCGGCTCAGTATTGGTCGTCTCCTGCATCAGCATCACACATGCTGCTCACGTGAACAGCGTCAGCCAATACTGAGCTGGCGTGCTGACGTAGAACCTGGAAGCACTGAATGTAAACAGTGTAGGAGAATGAAATGGAAGAAAAGAAATTGTTAAATAAAGTCGTAATTTTTGTTTTGTTTTTGTGGCCATTTCTGGACCTTGAAAGTGATTATTAAATTGCTGTCTATGGACGAGTCATATACCTCTCGTATTTCATTAAAAAATATCTTAATTTGTGTTCTGAAGATGAACGAAGGTCTTGCAGGTGTCGAACGACATGAGGGTGAGTAATTAATAACAACAGAAATTTCATTTTTGGGTGAACTAACCCTTTAAAGTATTGTCTGGAAGACAGACAAAATAAAAAATAAAATGCTGGATAAAAAAAAGAAGTTTGTATGTCTGATCCAAGATAAGAGTTAAATGAAGCATATTGAATAAATCAGTAATCAGTAATCAGTAAAGTTTTCCCCAGTCTACACTGTAATAAAAATATCTAAAACATAAGTTCCTGTATTCAAAACATGCAGCCAAAGACCAGTAACTTGTAAATGCTAACTGCTAATTTCGATTAGCACAATCAAACACAACTCAACAATTTCAGTAATATAACATCACACCCAGTGTCACTGTGTAAGTTATTTAATCTGATTATTACACTATCGATTAATGTATTAAACAATTCAGAAATGTAAAAATACGACAAGCCCCAACTCACCGTTCCATGTGCTTCTCCCCTCAGAATACGTTGCAAATTGACTCTACCTACAGGTAGAACTGCGCATGACCACTCAAAAACTACTACGTTTCATACTACTCGTTGTTTTAAGTAGAAGATAATTGAATCTATTAAGTTTAATATCTTTTAGTTCTAAAAAGTTGTCGTTACTTTGTTAAACTCAGTAAGGTCAACAAACTTACTCAAAATAAGTTAAAATCACTTAATTTTATTAGTAAGATCATCAGTTACATTTTACAGTGTTCTATGGGTTTGATTTTGGTTGTCTTTTAATAAATACAAAAAAATAAATAAATAAATACAGTGTCGGTGTCTGTCATAGACTGTAAAAAAAAAAAAAAAAAAAAAAAAAGGGTGTCTGTCCGCTGAATGCCCCTCCGATTCTCCTCCTTGGTCATATGAGACAAAGAAAACATTAAAACTACAGGTACATTTCCACCCTTCCAACAAAGAAATGGATCGACTTCTGTCAGCTTGTTGAACACTTTTTTTTTTTTTTGGACATTTTCTACAATATGATGGCTGAAGCAGCAGCGCATTGTGACATTGTGAACGGAATTCTACAAAACTGAAGTAAAAACACCAAATGATCATGCAATGGGATAAAGTAAGCTTCTCTTCCCTGCAAACAATACCATGAAGAATGTGAATATTTAAGTCAAAAACAAAAAAGGTAAGCAGGTATCCATATTCATTTCAGTATCAGCAGATGCAAAATGCTATAAAAGGTGACAACTTTTAAAGTTAAAAAACGATATAAGTTACGTAAACGATAAAAGCTCATTGTGGTTTCTCGGTTTGATAGATTTGAGCAACCATAAATGATGCAAAACATAGGAATTTTGAGTTTGTGATAGGATTCCTATATAGAAAAATCACTCCTTGCCCTCCAGCCGCATTTCGTGCTGCAGCAATGACGTCATTGGCGTGTTTTTGTTTGTTTTTTGTAAAATGAGGGACATAATCGGTAATGTCAGATCATTAAATCAACAATTACCATGTCATAGATATTTATCGTACACCCTCGATCAGGCAAGTGACAGTTCTGTCAACTGTCCTGAACGTCGTTCACACTGGCCCCAGGCCATCAGGCAGTCCTTATTGTTGAGCCCTGTGTTCAAATTTTGAACCCTTCCAAGTTCCATAACCTATTCAAATATGCTTTAATTTTGACAGTTAGAGATTTAGTTAGAGACAGTTGTGTTTCTCTGTCTGTTTCTCTATGACCTCATCCACCCCTAGAAGAGACGCAGATGATGTTTCAGTCCTGCGGAAACTAAACTGACTTCACATCTGTCATCAGTTTTTTGTCTTTTTGACTGTTTTGTCTTTGGCTATTTCTCCTTAAATGATCACCCCTATATTTTTCACCCCATTTCCTGTTTTTGTCTTTTACCTCTGAGCTTTGATTCTGTAAAATTACCATCAAATTGCCAGAGCACCTTCTGTGTGAATGCAGGACAAAATTCAGAACGCTTATGCCGAATCCCAAATACGACCCAAATACATCCACTGGGATTAATCCCAGCATCTGTGTAACCGGTGCAATTCCTATAACTATGAAATAACTATAACTGCGAATGAGACCGGGGAACTGCTCACCATCCATGCAGATGATTAAATAAAGCACCCAAATACATTAGTGCTACTGTAAGCTAGGGCCGTGTATTGGCAAGGGCTTCACAATGATTAAGAGCTTCATGATATCATATCACGATACATGATACGATACGATATATTGCGATACAATACATATTGCGAAAATGGTTCTGAGTCTAACTGTTCCCTTCTGTAGCTCGAGTTTATGGCATTGTCTGCTCTGAGACCGCGACGTGAGCGCTGCCTCGACTGCACAAAACACTTCCACAACGAGAGAAAGCGGCAGTCGCACGGTGATTCCGCTTGCCGTGTCCTGTGCAAAACTGCCTTTAGACGAGCTTCCCTTCCCTCCTATCTTAGTTACAGTAGGCTCTGCTAAAAACGATAACCTACTGTAGTCAACTCAAAAAAGTTGTTTTCAAGTGTTTACTATATTTTGAGAACTTAAATTATTGTATGAATTTAGCTTACAAACAGCTTTACATTTGTTTATCTAATTCATTACTCCCTAAAATTAAAGTGCACCCACACACTGGCTCTAAAAACTGGATGCGCTCTTATATTTTCTGCTATGCTTGCTCCTGCTTACTTCTGAGACACTGGCCATATGTATATGATGGGCAGCTGTTAGCTTTGTAGACAGCGAGTCAGGGACATGGGTGGGAGCAGAGGGGGAGGTTGTTCCCCCACACAGAGGGATTTGATGAAATTTTAATGTAATTTTAAATCTGTTTAAAACATGATTTAAAAAAAATATTACTACGATACTAAAGGGTTGGAATATTGATACACTATCGTGAAAACTAACTATCGCGATAGTCAGCTGTAGTGCAGTTGTTTACAGGAGGATAACACAAAAAAGAAAAAGCAGGACATTTGTCTTTACGAGACTGTCCAGGAATAAAAGCACAGAACATGAGAAAGCTCTGGCAGTGTGAATGAACAGAATCATGCAATGCTAGAAGAGTTAGCGAAACAACTTTTCTGGAGATTTTTAAGAAGAAAAATGTAAAAAGGATTCTGTGTGAAGGAGACTAATATAGGGATCATTACAAAGGAATTGGTGTGTTTTGTCTGTGAGGACAACTCATTAGAAAAAGTGTTAATCTTGCCATTAAAATGAGTAACTATAATTTCTAATGCACGCTGCTGTAGGTTCAGTGCTTTAATTTTCTTGCTTGATCCGATGAAATCCCAGTGGATAAAATCAAGTTATGCTCTACATTTATTGCAGAATGTTCAGAATATTGTTTCTCTATGAAACACTGTATGGAAGTTATGAGAACTCTTTTATGAATTTTTTTTTTTTTTTTTTTTTTTTTTTCTAAAGCTATGTGCTGGAGAATTGAGCTGCATATTCAGTATCACAAAGCTGAATTGATGCATGTAAACAGAAGCATGTGTTGTCTTTTTAGATGTGTTCGATGTTTCTCTGTCTTTTGTCTGCATGACATTTCCAGATGAACATGCTGGACATTAGAGAAGATTATGACTTTTTCATCTGCGTTCTGGGGGAGAGTTAATACTCTGGGGTCCCTTCAACACTATGTATGCAAAAATAAAGCAATATCTGTCATATTGATTTAACTGATTTGTGAGTAAATCTAAAGTATCTTCTAGGTCTGAAGTTTGGAAGTAACTGGGTGTCATTCAAATGCCGCAGGTCACAAGCATTTCTGTGTGATTGCTGCCCTCTGGTGGTTCATTAGAGCTCTGCAGCACAAGTGATCCATCTGACCACTACAAGAAATATTTCTGTAAAAAACATCAAGTTAGCTAGAACAAGCAATACAGTAGTCGTATGGGTTTAACAGAGTACATCTCGGATTCCATTAATCAGGTTTGATGCTGTTTTAACATGGACCATCATTGAATCCTGCAGGCAGACATTAGAGCAAGGGTGGATTTGTCTTCTCTGTGAGGTGATACAAATGGAGATGTGTAGCGTGAGCTTTGCTCATCTGGTCCAAATGTGCAAAGCAGTGGTAACTAGGTCACATATAGGGTTGGGTATCGAGAACCGGTTCCATTTTAGAACTGGTTCCAAATTTCAAAGAACCGGGGATTCGATATGATGCGCGCATTTTGGTTCTGGTTATCGATTCCTGACTTTTTTCAGTTATTCTAGCATGGCGAACGGTAGTGAGCATTTAACAGTTAATCTGTCTGCTAGGACCTGCGACAAAGACCTTATCTCATCATGCACATGCGCAGTTCATTACAATCTGAACTAAAGGAATGCACAGTGTTTATGCACACGTCGCGTCTAAAAACGCATTGGAAAGCACGGCCGCTTTCTCCTCCTCCTCCTTTCCAAAGCACTTGCGCTCTCGTGGCGTCTGTTGTTGCTATGCAACCATGAACTGCGCTCTCCCAGATGATGAGGAAGTATCAGCAAAAGATAAATTGATTTCTAGCCCTTGCATTAGCTTCACTACTAGATATATTTATGGAGATGAGATAAAAAAAAAAAAAAAAACACCCTGTACAGCTATGATCAGCTGTTCGGCTGAGCTTTCGATGTTGTTACGGAAAGGCTGAAGCTGATAGGTCAGTTCTTGTCACATGACCTGTGGTGCGCTTGCGGCATTCTGAAAAGTTTTCACCTCGCTGCGGCATAGGCACGCCTGGAAACAATTGAAATAACGAACGTTTTAAATAATGTGCCTACATTTGAGATGGCGAACTTGCGCATTAAAAAGACGCAATATGTGAACGGCCCCTAAGATACCAGCGTAACTCTCCCAGCTGCGAGTCCTGCTGCAAAGCACCAGATACAGCTAGTATTAGCAATAGCAGCGTCTCACACTCCGGTACAAAACACAGATGAAAAGACATTCACCTTCGAATTAGAGCCGCATAATTCTGCATAAACTGACGATCAGTTTTGTTTACTTTATTTTTTAAAATAGTGATCACGATTAAATACATTCGGGCAGCTACAGGACATGTTCTAGTTTATTTAAAATTAGCCTATATTCATTTAAATCATTCATTCACCTTAAATTATTTAATTCGGTTTTATTCATGAATACTTGTTTAGTTAATGGACGATCCACCATTTTAAACGACTAATTCAAACAGTCACTTGGTGCCACCCAGTGAAGTACTAATGTATTCAAAATTACTGACTTTGCATTTTAATCTCTTACGTTACTGCCTCCAATAGCGACTGCCTGTTATATATATTTTTTTTGTTGTATTTTTTGTGTTATACCTAAATAGTTTTGGTTTGTAATTGCTTCTGATCATTCCTTATTCAAAGTGTTTATTTTATTATTAGACGAATTGTCACAGTTAATAGTTACAGCCTACTGGTTATAGCCTAAATGTGGCAAGAATAAAAGTTAAAAACATTCTTGAAGTATTTGCTCTTTTTTTTTTTCTCTCCATAAAAAATGGAATCGGAACCGAGAATCAATAAGAACCAAGTTCTATAAGCGGAATCACTAAAATTAAAACGATACCCAACCCTAGTCACATACACACATGCACATAAAAGAAAGTATTCCTTGATGACACCACCATCACCTTCTTTCTTTGGTTTTTACATTGTATAATGCAAAACATTAAAAAATTAAAATTGTCATTGTTTATTCACCCCGACTTTGGTTCATAAGACTTGTGTTCAACTTCAGAACACAAATAACATAACATTTTTATCCATTCATTAATGAATGGCCACATTAAGCTTTAAGATGCATGAGACCCAGTGAGATTTGTTCTTGAGATCTTTTTAATCATATTTCATGACAATGTTAATTTTAGGTGAACTATCCTTTTGTTTTCAGGTCACATTAGTTTTATTTGTATGGCACTTTTCACAGTATGTGATTTTACAAAAAAAAATTCTTGTTTTTATTTTATAATTATTTTTACAAAAAATATTGCCTTAATGAGTAAGCCACAGGTCACTTTGGCAAGGAAAAAAACCTCTGTAAGTTGAACTGACCAAACACGACACCTACAGTGTCTACAGTGTACAGCTGGTTTAAATGTTCAACCAAATGTCTGAGCTTAGTCACAGGGACCCACACTTTTCCCTTATTCACAGCTGTGCTACAATTAAATAAAAATAAAGCTAATTCCTCGGTAAGTCTCCAGAAAATTCCTGCTGCATTAGCTGCTCGGTCTGAAGCAGTGCTGGAAATTCTTTGTGTCAGGGCAGTAATTGGAGGCAGAACATTTATGACACGCAGGGCCCTGCATTACTGCATCTGTCCTTGCTCACCTCATCTTACCTCTTGCTCCTGGAAAAAAACAAACAACACCCCTCAACCGGCATTGTACACTATGTTTATCACTCAATGTCGCACATCTGGTTTAGTCTGTGGGCTTGATGAACGGGTGGGGAATGAGGGAGGGAGGGAGAAAGGATGTAAGTAAAACATGGTTTATTCTGTTAGGGGTGATGAAGCCAAAATGTCCCCTTTACATTCGGAGGGGGAGGGGGGAGGGGGTGAATGTGTTTGTTTACAAGAGGTTGAGATAATGTTTTAAGAGAGATTGAGGATGGAGAATGCCACAAACTAAATAAAGAAGAAAAGTCAGGCCATGTTGAGAGCAGAGTGGGAGAGAGAGAGTGAATATAAAAGAAAGCTCTGGTGAGAGCCAGAGATAGGAGGGGATATGATGGTGTTCTGGAGGGGGATTTGTTAAAAGTCCAACATATGGGAGGAACACAGGAAATGAGCTCTCCATCCTGCAGTTAAATCTGACCTTTTGGCTCACGATCAAATGCTCCTCCATCCGAATACCATAGAGTCTCTGTCCCGGGCACAGGCTGATGGAGGGAGGCGAGGGAGAGTGAGAGGGAGGGAAAGAGAAGGGGCACTTCCCCAGCGTCTGTTTGCGAGTTGCAGGAATTACACAGTTACGCACTAGGGGGAGAGGGAAAAAAAGAGAGAGTCCTAGACGCTCCTCCTGCTCCAGAACAACACGTCCCCTCTGACACAAACATGCGAAAAGACAAAAAAAAGCCAGCAACTCTTCTAAGCAGACCACATAGGCACTAAGGGACGACTTTGTCTGGGCTTTGCAGCTCTTTTGATTCTCTTATCACTTTCACTGTGGCTGTCATCTGAGTGAGGGATTTGGGAATAGAAGAAACTGTCCTATTAATAGCTGGCTGGTGGACTGAGCGAATGGATAGAGGAATTGACAACTGAGAAAACTGACTCCAGTACATTCTGCAAAATCTTTTTGCAATAAGTAGGACTTCTTCTTTGCTCCACAGCCTGAAGTGTGATCTTGGTTTTGAGATGTTCTAACTTGGCTGGCATGTGAACAGTTCCCTTTGGCAAACCTCTCTCTCTGGTGTTTTCTTGCCTTTCCCCACACGGTGCCCCCGCATACAAGTTCTCCAGGCTAGCACTGATCTTCGGTTAAAGAAGCTTAATGTGGATTGCCCGCGATGGAATGTAGTACGTGGGCTGTACAACTTCAGGAGACCTTCAAACTGAGGAGACCTTCACCGTTTTGGAGTGGTCTCTTCATCTTGGATCTTGTTCTGCAGCAAAAGAGTCTCGGATTCTTAGCTTGACTTTTTGTGTATTGTCTCATAGAACTCAAGATGCGTCGTTTTGACAAGCTCAAAAAATCATTCCCGTTTCTTGCTCATTTCCAT
The DNA here is from genome assembly GCA_037101425.1 of Elopichthys bambusa. NCBI lineage: Eukaryota > Metazoa > Chordata > Actinopteri > Cypriniformes > Xenocyprididae > Elopichthys > Elopichthys bambusa. The sequence continues at coordinate 22,471,339 of CM074437.1, read as the reverse complement.
GTGTACAGAGTAAGTCTGGATTTTATTCTCTTGTGCAGAGCATGCTGGGTTTTAGTATGAAGAATGGAGCTGGGAATCTCAGGACTTGACACATGCATGAGTATTGGTTCAGCATCTGTGTTGGTGTGAAACCACACCATGCCTTTACACATGTGCCAGAGATTAGCTGTGTGCATGGATATCATCAGACCATACCAGAGCCTTATCCCCAACAATAGGCCTGCATCAGACCTTCACATTGCATAACTTGTCCTAACAGTCCACCCTTTATTTATGTAGTATGCACTGTCAGCAGTCAGGTGTCTGTTTTGTTTGTTTGGCATTTATATACCATTCAGTGTGCATCTATTAGACCTAATTCACTCTTGTAATGTTCTTTCTTAAGTTTGTGTGAAGGGTGTAACCACTCTTGGTTATAATTCATTGCCTTTGTTAAATGGCTATAGTTCCCTTGGGATTAGAGGCTACAGCCTTCTAACACCATATGCACTTCACACTGCACAAGCTTAACTTATTGCCACTAGCATTGTAGTGTACCTGTGCTTCAGTAATACCACAATATCCGAGCTTTGGAATCCCTGTGGCACTATGGTATTTTCAAAATGATAATACCATGATGCATTTTATTATGAATGTTAATGCATGCTAATATCCTCACATGCAGCTCAGACTAAAGAACTGTTCACACAGGACACAAAAAGGAGCACAACAAAGTGAAACAATGCTGAAATCTCTGGATGTGTTTTTCAAAGAACTCTTTTTAATGTGACAGCATCTTAAAATGCAAAGCACATTGTGCGGGACAATAAAAACAGACAATATTGTGACCAGAAGAGAATCTCATACATATATACATGGACCAGTGATTACAATTTTTTATTAAGAGTTATTAAAAACAGATGCAAACTGCCACTTAATGCACATTTTAAGCAAAATGCAAATCCCATTATGTCTGAGTATGATCTGAGTTTGATGGATTTTACAGGATCAGAGTTTTGTTTGGAGTTCTCACAATCTGTAGTAAATCGTTCTGCAACTCCTGATAGAGAAAACGTATCCAACTTCTTACCATGCCACAGGGTTTTGCGAGGAACGCAATCTCATTAACATGCTTGTACCATAAGAAGCTTTCATTTAAAAAAAAAAAAAAATCCTGTCCTTCAGTATGTTGTGTTATTTTATTGTAGACAACTTTGATTCAAATTGAAGTTTATGGTGCTTCCTTTGCTGTGAACAGGGTTTGTACAGGTGCTGGAAATCCTGGAAAAATGCTTGAACTTGAATATAGTGTTTTCAAGGGTAGAAGAGTGCTTGAATTTTGGATAAAGTGCTTGAAACTGCTTGAGATTGTAATTGCATTGCTTTCATAATAATTTGCTATGTTACTGAAAAAATCACTATTCAGATAAAAAAAGCGTGTCTCCGCGTGTATCTATAGTTCATCTGCTAGTTTTTTGTGATGTGCGCCCTCTGGAACAGTATGAGATGACAACATGCTGGGAGGTTGCTGTTTTAATGTGTGTTGGCTTGAGAACAAAATACAAATTATGGTTGAAACGAGGACCAAATCATAGAGTAGTCATTAGCAAATTCTTATAGGCTAATGAATGGTTGATTTTTCGAGATGTAAAATGTAACTGTAAAACAGCTTTTTGCCAGACAGGCAATGAAGAGAGTAAATGTCATTAACTAAATGTTGATCACCCAGGGTCAGAAATTAACAGGGCTTGGTGCAAGATAAGGGGGCAAAAAAGTGAAAAGCTAAAATAAATGAAAACCGTTGCTTGTGTTTGTTCAGTGTGTGAGCAGAGTGAATTCGGCACTCTCGCAAATTGTCATCATAAACAATAAATTGCAGATACTAACTTGCCTAATTGATAAGCGCTGCTACTTCTGTTGCGTATGAGAAACATTAAATTAAATAAGAAGAAAAAAAAACGGTCAAAACAAAACGAAAAAGTGCTACTTGTGCCACACAGACACACCGCAGAGTGATGTATTTACTTGCTGAGCATCTGAAACTCACGGCCACTAAACAGTGCTGTCAGATCCAGCGTGAAGCTCTCAAGTTCAGTGCACGACAGTGCCCCCTTGAATGGGATCCGAAAACTTGGCCATATATCAAACACGCTTGCATGTATTAGTATGACACTTGGTACACAAAGACCTCATCGGGCCGAACAACTTTCGTGCTCTGTTATATGCCAGCTCAACAGGAAGTCAGCTATTATGGGTTGTTTGAAAAACGCATCCTCTGGAATTTGATATACTCCTCCTAGGCGATTAATCCGATCACCACCAAACTCGGTCAGCATGAAGTCAAGACACTAATGATGAAAAATTGCCAGCGGATTTTTGATTTCTCAAGCGGTTTGGCCGTGGCGAGGCAACGAATTTATGGCGAGAAAAGGGAGACAGGAAATGTGTTAACTTTATCATACATTGATTGATTTTGATGAAACTTCAGCTGTGTGTTCGTTGTACAAGGCTGATCACACGGATGTGACTATTGTGAGTCAGTTATAGTGCCACCAACTAGCAGCAGGTAGTGCGTCACTTTCAACATACTTTGAGATCACCCTCTTATTTTTACCCAATTTGCTACAAACTTCATCAGAATAATATAAAAACATGGCAGATGTAGACCTTTGAAAAGAATCATATCATCTCAAGTACTGTTGCCTTGGCAACGCATCAAACTCTAATACTCGTTTTGGATGCTTTTGAGACTCTTAGCATGCTTCAAATTGCATGAAATTCGACACGCACGTCAGGATTGTTTTCCAGTAGACATAGGCAAAGCATTAGAAATGGGCGGGGAGGAGGGGCTCTATAGCGCCACCTTATAGTGCAGTAAATGTAAAGTGCATTTGACAGTCCTTTGTTTAACCATTTTAAATGCCTATTGCCCGGTGTGCACAGTTGCCCTAAAGCCACCAGGGTGGCGGTGCCACCAGGCTTGGGCCCGTCATTACTGCTTGCAGCTATATTTTAAATTTTGTAATTTATATTATATACCTGTTACTTTATAAACTATACTATATTTACATATTCCATTTATATATAGCAGGGGTATGGGAACGTTGATCCTGGAAGGCCATTGTCCTGCAGAGTTTAGCTCCAACCCTGAAAAAAACACTCACCTGCCTGTAACTTTAGTAATCCTCAAGACCTTGATTAGCTTCAGGTATGTTTAATTAGGATTGGAGCTAAACTCTCCGTAGATGTATGTAAATATGTAATTTACCACAGTTGTACGGTGCTGGAAAATGCTTAAAGTGCTTGAATTTGACTTTGGAAAAGGTGTAAGAACCCTGTGTGAAAATTAACTAAAATTAACAGGTTTAACCGAAACACTACAATTCTTCATTTTGGGTAATATTTTATTATTAAAAAACCTTTAACAATAAACACAACAATAGCAATAAATGTTTTAATATAACTACTACTACTACTTCTACTACTACTACTATTAATAATAATAATAATAATAATAGAAATTATTATTGTTTTGTTTTTTATTAGCATGGCTGGGCTGCAGAATAGGCAAATTCTAGGGGTGCCCTAAATGACTGAAGTTTGTTTGTTTTTGTTTGTTTTTACTAATACTATTTGAATAATATTAAATTGAAAAAAGTGAAAACCCCCCAAAAAGCATAACCAAATTACTTCACCCGATTCATCCTGGTCTGATGCATCAATCTTTTTCCCGCCCAGCCACACTCACAGACTGTTACCTGATTGTGACGGATGGCTAAATTCATGACTAAATTAGCATTATAGCCAGATAGCCTACAATGTTAAAAAATACCGAAGCCCTCAGGTGCCCAGCAAAGAAAAAGAAGTGGAAGAAAAAAGGTATAAAGGCAAAGGTAATGTGATGCAATAAATATATAAATATTTAATGTTCTGCACTGTTTCTATGTTAGCCATTATGAATATTTAATGGGCACAGTGATTCACTCAGAAACATAAGAGTGGCACTTCATGACAAAAAGTTTGTCGAACCCTGAGTTAGTAATTGATTGATTCATTCAAATCGATATTTTTAAATAGCATGCAGCAATCAAAATTTTGTCAGAACCTCAAGTAAATTACATGTTACCCTGTTCAGTTGTCTATTCAGAATCGTGATCCCTATTTAAAAACAAACAAACAAACGCAATACTTCATTTATCCAGATTTGTGCGGCTCTATTGTGAATTTATGAACACAATGATCAGTGGTGGAATTGGCTGCGATGCAAGGGGCACCAGGTAAAATCTTGCCTAGGGCAGCAAATTGGCTGGCCCTGTTTATTTTTGGGGCCATATCTGTGGACCAGGATATAATCTCAACTTGAGAGGGGGCTCTTTTGAAATCCCAGCACCTTAGCAACATCCAGATTGCCATGCCCTGACATCTTTTCCATGGTCAAGATACGCAGTTTTCCAGAATGTAAAAAATCTATTGAAATAATGCATTCAGAATCAGATGATGATTACTCCAGCAGCTAACAGGATACTGCCTTTGTTTCATCACAACAGTAATTTCTACAGTACCTTGTGTATATGCTGCATGTTTAATGCCTGGCTGTTGGTGTCGGTACATACTGTATCAAGACCCAAAGCAGTTCCTATTTAGCAAGGATGTATTGAGAAAAAAGTGCTGGGATAAAGCCTTTATGGCCACACATTAATCTCAGATTCAGGTCAGACTTATCACATGGTAAAATCTCAATTGAGCCAGACATTTTATGGATTTTTTGCCACTGTGGCCATGAGGACTGATTGAACTAAATTAGGACTTGAATTAAAATTTTGTAATCATATTTTCATTCTTATGGAAGTTATAAAAGTGATTCAGTCAAAAGCAATGAGAGATTGTTTGATTAACTTTAATGGCACAGACAGCAGCAGGTAGCATTATTAGGCTGCTTTAAGTCCAAACTGTTTACGTTCACTTAAGACATAAATGACTTATGAGGATACTTGCAAAGATGGGCATCTTGACAAGTTTGTGTTCAAGCCCAATAAGGTGCCAAAAAGAACTAATTTCAGTACTCACATTCAGTACTTATGAGCAGCGGCTTTATGTGCAGTGGCTTTACGTGTGCGTTTTGGGTGTGTGTGCTCAGAAACTGTCTCTCAGACATGCACATATACTGAAATGAAGCTGAAGGGCTATCCTCCCTTCTCTCCTTCAAAAACCTTTTTTTTTCCCTCTCTCTCTGAATATTACTCTTCAGCTCTCAATCTGTAAATTGTACTTTATGGATGTTATTTGTTTGAATTCTTTGTTTGTATCTCTAACCTAACTTTGTAAGCGACCTCTGTATTTTACTTTCATCTCTTGGTATGTGTATTGTGCTTTGATGTTTATTTGGTTCTGTTCCCTGAACTTGTCTTTGTAAAGCGACCTTGGGTGTTTGAAGAGGCTATATAAATAAAAACTATTATTATTAAATTAGTTCTCTTGTGCTGGCTTAAAAATGCATTTAAATAAGATTTTGTGACGCCGCAGCAAGATAATCCAAAACTCTACCGGTTAACAAATTAATACCTGTTTATCATGTCTACAGGTATATCATATACCCTGTTCAGAGATCTGAACTTTGCATGCTCGCAAGCTTAAGGGTCTTGATGTCAAAGTAGACAGAAAATATAGGCATACTTGGACATGACGTTGGATCGGCTCCCAGTTTAACTCTAAAAAAAAATCCTGAGACGTTAAGTGTGGGGGAAGGGATGTGGCTGCTTGTAGATTTTTAGTAATCTGGATTTGTGACCCTCTATTTTGTCAATATAAACTTCTACTTAGCAATTTTTAGTGGCACGTACTAAGGCAAGCTATTGACTATTATGGGGCCTTATGAAATGAGTTTTATTTGTGTTTTCTACTTTAGTTTTTCTGGATTTAATTCTAAATTCAAAATTTGCCAAACTCTGTGACATTCAGTAATGTACAGTAAATTATGTTTTTATGGATTTTGCGATTTCTACATCACGGAAATCATAGGGCCCTTATATTAATAATGCTCATTCTTGTGGTTAAAGCAAAAAATTAATGAGAGAATGAGAGAACTTCAAATGACTACATTCTGAAAGTTATTGATGGTTAAATTAATGTCAAAAAGGCCCTAACCCCTATGACCCATGGCCTTTCATGCATCAACAGAGGAAGCACTTTGGGCACAAAAGACTTCTTATGCTCTCTAACCTTTCTGACACTCATTCAAGAAACCTGTCTTTTTAACCCCTTGTTTTACATGCATATCTTTGCAAGCTTCCGCCTCTTTCACAAATTGGCAACATCTGAAGACTTCTGTCTGCACAGACCAACTATTAAAAAAGAGCCCTGACAGAACTCAAGGACGCCACCTGTGTGAACAGCCTCTTAATCTAACTTTTACAAATAGACAAAACCCAATTCAACCCTTTCATTTAAGAACAATTGTTAATATGTCATTAATGGGCATATCATGTAAATAGTTTAATTAAAAACTTTGACAGCCGTAATTTCAACACATCAAGAAAAACTTTACCCTACAATCCCTCACAGCTGCTTTTTCGTCACTTTTTTGGCATTGCAGATTGGGTGATTGCTTCTAAGTGAACTGAGTCTGAAGCACTTTCCCACATGGATTTAGCATTACAATCAAAGCACCAACCCATGTTTACAATTGTATTGCTACTGTAATATTTCTGGCATGTACAGTATGCAATCTTAACAGCCTGTTATAGTTAGCTGCACACACCATATGCAGTTTTAAGAACAGTACTTTTAAGTGTTAAGAACAAAAGCTTAAAAGTTACATGATCACACAAAAGCACAATGTCATTCAAAAGGGTGAGAAGGCACTGCAGCCTCTCTGATCGCAAGATTGTTCTGCTTTCTCCCGATTGCCTTAATGTTGTTAAGACGTGACTGACCACAAGGCCTCCAGAGAAGGAAAGTGTGTCAGAGAGAAAGAACACCAGTGTGAAGGAGTGCAGGGGGAGGGAGAGATTGAAAATTGAAAGCAGCTGATGTCCAATATGCTCCAACAGAAAAAAGAACAAGTATAAAAGCAGACTATGGAAAACAGTAGCACACTTTTAGTTGTCCCAGAGCTTCCAAGCACCAATGCCAGTGTTCTTCCATCCGTTTGCCGTTTCATTCATCTGTTCCCCTGAAGCTTAAAGGGAAAGTGGATGTTCATTGTTTGAAAGGTGATAAGGACTTTGGGAATTGAGTGTTTATGATTTTTATGGAAATGTTTTTAATTGGGTCAGAAATGGAATTAGAGATGCAGCAGCTGCTGTGGAAAGGTAAGGCCTGTGTTAGCTGGTTAGTTTTGGAGGTTTGGAGGTGCTTCTTTTGGGAGGAATTAAAAAGCTTAGAGAGCGACTCAGCACATGTGGCCTGGGCCAGGGCCAATGCCATCTGTGTTTTATGAACTTCAGGTGTGAGTATTCGTTTTAGTGTGTGCTCACCAGATGTGCACCACAGTTAAACAGTGAAAGCCAACTGTATCATTTTTTTATTTTTTTTTATGAGCTGTTGTTACCGCATAGTCTGAGTATTTAACATGCTATTAAATGTGATTCAGCTCAATCACACTTTTAGACTTAATCACTTATTGTTCTCCAGATGGACAATGGACAGGCAGGTTGATCTGCCTGCATTGACACTATTCCTTACGAGCTGCTGTGCAGCCAAAATAATGTACCAGTTATCACTGTAAAGCTGCTTTGACACAATCTACATTGTAAAAAGCGCTATATAAATAATGGTGACTTGACTTGACTTGACTTGACTTGACACTACTTTTTATTTTTGGCTAATGGTTAGGGAATGTGTTTTGTTGGGAATGGCATGAACATGTTTGCTTCTGGGAATTTTGGAGAGTCATTGCCTATTAGTTTTCAAAAGTACAGACCGCGATACCAAGCTGGTACTGAAACTTTAAAAATGTGATGCTTTGAGCGCTGTTGAACAGATTTGTAAACACCCCTGACTGGCCTTTGTGTTCACGCGCTCATCAGATATGTCTGTGATTGGCTACAATGATCAACACACGGGAGTGTTAGAAAGCACACGGAAGTGTTTGAATTTGAAAGCGGGAGCATTTGAAAGCAGGCTTGCTTTAAAACGGTCCCATGTGTAGCTGTGTAAGCGCTTAGTGAAGAGCGTCATTGATGTCTATTTACAACATGTTTATGAAGCGGTGATCATTGTAGCCAAATACAGACATATCTTATAAACGAGTGAACACAATTGCCAATCAGAGGTGTTTACGAATCCACTCAATAGCGCTCAAAGCTTCACATTTTTTTTAATTTCAGACTTTGTATCGTGGTCCATATTTTGTGACAACACTATTGCTTATTGGGAATAGCTCTGTGGACTTCATTGGTGTGTCTTTTTCTGTGCAGAAGCTGGGCAGCAGTATGCAGTGTGAGGAGGGCACTGAGTGGCTGCTGGAGCTTCTGATGGAAGTACAACTGCAGCAGTACTTCCTGCGCATCCGTGATGAGCTCAACGTTACACGTCTCTCACACTTTGACTATGTGAAGAATGAGGACCTGGAGAAGATCGGTATGGGCCGGCCCGGTGAGTCCAACCAAGGTGTTTTGCTTGTAGCTTTATCACACATAATACCTTCCATAAGGCAGTTCACACAGAGATCCTACATCAACAGTTATGCAGAGATGCAAACAAAAATTTTTATGATTTTAATTGATTATTGACAGTAGCTATGTTTCCTTTTACCTGTTTTTCTGCTCAATTTGGGATATCACATAAAAAAAAAAAACTGCTGGATGGAAATGCCAAGATAATTCATAAATTCTAAAAATGCACAAAAACTTATGAGCTTGTTGAAGTCTAATAAATATTTTATCCGCTAAGAAAACAGGCGCATTAACTATGATGGAAAGTTATCAAATAAATTCCTCAGTGCGCATCAAAAGAATCATGTGAATCTTTGCGGGATGGGACAGCATAACTGGACGGACCAGTGGATCTCATGGACTAGCATCTGAAATGCTGTTTTGGTCATTCTGAAATGCCTGAGTAGAGTCTGTCATCAAAGTGGTTTGGTAAAATTACCTCCCAGAACTGTCTTACACAACTGCTTTCCCAAAAAGCAAACAATTGCCTCCGAAAGAAAGACGGCACATTTATTGTGTTTCGTCTGCACGCACTAAGACACAATTAATTTATTGGTAACCCTACAATAAGGTTCATCAGTTAACATTAGTTAACTACATTAGTTAACATTAACTAATAATGAACTGCACTTATACAGCATTTAGTAATATTTGTTAATGTTAATTTCCACATTTACTAATACATTATTAAAATCTTGTTAACATTAGTTCATGCACTGTGAAATATCATGAACAAACAATGTAAATACAGTAACATGTATTGCTCATGTTAGTTAATACATTAACTAATGTTTAACTAATGAACCTTATAGTAAAGTGTTACCAATTTATTGTACAGAAAAATTATTATACAGTGGCTTCTCCTACTTTTCTTAGTGGTATTTAGTGGCAGTTTATCAGGAAGTGATGATTTTGTTCTCTTTGACTCGTTGGATGGAAACGCTGCTTTATTTGCAAATGTTTTTACATTCCAATTTTGTTAAATTCGCAACTTTGGATGGAAACATAGCTAGTGATATGCATAGCAATAGACTGGAACAAAAAAATTCTTATTAGGTCTGAGCATTGTGCATGAGTCAGTGTAAATGCAGACTATCTATCTGCCACAGCAACACTGAAGAGAAAAACAAAAACAAAATGCGTTTAGTAGCTGTTATAAGCTTTGTTCTATTACTTTAGTTTCTTTGTTCTTCATTTTATTACTGACATTTCCCTTGAATTATTTAATCCTAAAATTAAACTTATTTTTAAAAATTGTAAACCACTACATGCTAATATTTTAATATTTAATATAATTAATATTAGCATTAATGAATCACTTCAATTTTTTTTCTACACACAAAAGGCTTGATCTAAGAATGACATTGTGCCTCTTTTTCTACCAATGTCAGCACCCTAATCCAGAGGTCACCAAATATAAATTGGTTCCACCCAAGACCGTGAATCATTTTTCATAGGCCGTGTTTACACCTGGTATTAAGATATGTTTTGATTGATCGCACTGGGGCGACCACCACATTGCACAACTGATAAGAGCTTCCATTTCTATTTCATATCAGAAACATCATAGGCAAACGAAAGGAAAGTGAAACGAAACAGCGCTACTTGTTTGAGCTGTGCAGCGTGGACCGTTTATCAGCACTGAGCAATAATAGACAGCTCCGTTAGAGCTCAGTGTGCGCCGATCTTGATCATGTGACACTTCATACTAAACCGTACACACCGCTGGGAGATCCAGTGAGAAAGCATTTGAATTTGCAGTAAAATTAACAACGTCGCTGCGACATCTAGTGGGAAGCATTCAAATTCAGAGCAGAATTCTTTGCTTTAGACCACATATATCAGATCAAAAAGTGCTGACGTGGACACGTAATGCTTACTGAAACTATGGTATTGTGGCAGAAATACTTGAATGCTTTTACATTATTCATTCATTATAAACTTTTGAGAGTTAAATTCAAGCACTTTTCAAGGGCTTTTTAAAGTGTTTCACACTTTTTCCAGCACTTAAAAGCTCTTAATATCCAATTTTAATGTAATTTTTAATGCCATGATTTATAAAACAAAAAGTTTAAAGATGAATGAAAACTAACACTTCTAGGCAAACAAAACATAAAGAAACCCCATGATATTACCACTAGATGGTGGCAGAGGAGCACTTATTAACTCCCTAATATATGGAAAAGTATCATGAAAAACAAAAACTTCAAATTGTGACTGAATTACACAGAAAGCAAGTAAAGAGTGCTCCTTTTATAATCATTGAAACTGTTGGTCAGTTCAGTATGGTACATTTATTAAGAGAATAATATTTACATTTTTCCCTATAAAATTGTTTTTGCATGATACTGTTAATAAGTTTTATCTGCATCTCAATTCAAGCTCAGTGCTTTACTGTCAAATTTCCAATGAATAAACCTGTAATATTATTAGTACCTGCACGTATTAATGCAAAACAATAGTAATATGATTAAGTTACTTTTTTTAATTAAAAAAAAGAAAGAAAAGGCAGCGCCACCAAATCAGGTGCTGGCGCCACCATCTGTAGAACTTAACACTGCTCTCAAATGTTAGTCTGGAGCTCTGCATTTACCTGTCCATAGACCCTTCCCTCAAAGAAATCAGGATAGGAGAGTTTGAAAGTGGACAATAAAGACGAATTAATCCCTCGTCTACTTGTGATACCAGTTGTAAACAGGTCCATAGAGTTATATAATCAACAGTTTCTTGTCAAGAAACAAAGATGCAGCTGAAAAGGTTTTTGTATACAGACTTTAATACATCAGAAAGCAGTCAGTGTAGACTGATGAAACACCTCTGTAAACATTAGAGATTTTTTTTTTTACTGGTAAACCTAGCACAAGCTTTAAAAGTCTGGCAGATCTAATCAGAGTGTCAGTCCACACTCAGTATTGAGCCTTTGTGTAAACTGTAATTCCCCTTAAGCCGGCCTAATTATTGCCCATCTCAAGCACATTACACACCTCTTCTACCACTCTCACTTTTCTCTCTTTTTTTGGCACATGCGTCCTATTTTACCATCTCCATCTTTTTTTCTCTATATAAACAGAAAACGTCTCAGGTTACGTATGTAACCATGGTTCCCTGAGAACAGGGAACGTCATCACATGAACCGGTGTCTGAAAGCAACTATCAAATCTCACCAATCTTATTGGCCGGCGACAGCCTATGACGTCATTATAGACACGACCCGGAAGTATAAAGGAGTGCCTAGAGAAGCAATCAGTACCTTATCGTCTGAAGGGACTGTTCAGCAGGCAGCCCCGATGCATGGCAGGAAACGCAGTGTCTCGTTTCCTTTCGAAAGGGAACTCTACACTGCGTTTGAAACGCATTGGGGAACGATATACCCAAGCCGTCATGCTTGAGGGGAGTGCATGCCAAAAAATGGCTAGACAAACGTCAGAACTAGCAGCTTTAACTGAAGTGCCACCCTCCCTACGGGTCAAACATAGGCTGTCAGTGACAGCACTCCCTATGGCCAACAGCCCAAGCTATAAGCCTCAAAGAGGCCTTTCCACAGAAAGCCTACCAAGGCCACACAAAGGCTTCTGGGACCAAACTTCTTTTCCGCAGAAAAGAGGGTACCTCTAAGGGAATGTAGCCAGGGGGCCCGAAGGAACCCTAGCAAGTCACTTGTCAGGGGAACAGAGTCAACCCTGAATGCCACCAGGGAGGCCGACCTGGTCTAAAGCAACCTAGTCTTGGCCAACAATCTGTCTGATCACAGAGTCTCGAATCACATTCTTCAGAGAAGATATCCAGTAAGAGTGACTGCAAAAAGGCAGTAACTAACTCAGACCAGAGCGTAGAGACGGGCATCCTGGAGAGCAGGACTCAGCTTAGCGCCTTTTACCCTTACCAGTGAGGGGAGTAACACTCTGCTCAATCCTAGGATCTACTCAGCGCTTGATTATTTGCACTGAGGCTGTGCACTCTAAAAGGAACCCAACACAGGGGAGTACATTTACTAGCCTAGGGGCTGATCCTCAATAGGGAGGCCTCAGAGAGGCCTTCAACCACTGACCAGCTTAGGGAGCTAAGTACTATGCAGGACAACCCTCAACGAGGGGAGTACAGGGCTCAACCTAACAACCTAGGTCTAGAAAAGGGGCCAGCAACATGACACAAATTCTACAATATGTAGAAATACATCACAGCAGCCTTGCGAAAAGCCAACATGTGAACTACATGCTCAATCTGCTTTAGAACACCCAGATGTGGTGGGGGAAAGCTTAAAGGGCACATAACAGTCAACCTTAACACAATCCGACAAGCAGTGTACTCAGTAAAGACACTTTTTACTCTTTAAGCAAGAGGAGTACAAACATACACCATCACGCTCTGCAGGAGGCCCAAAGAAGGGCCTACGACTTTCAGAAAGACACGTAGCGTCAGCTCATGGCAGTGTTCTATGCTCTAGTGAGCTAAATATGTCTCTCTGGTGAGGTTAATTAATTTAACGCGACCTGAGCCATGATTCCACCAGGCAATGTACTCAGTAAAAACACCTTTTAATCTTTAAGCAAGAGGAGTACAAACCTACACCATGTTCTTGAAGGAGGCTCAAACAGGGCCTTCGACTCAAAGACATGTGGCGTCAGCTAGTGGCAATCTCTAAGCTCTAAGGGAGCCATAATTAAAACCAAACTCTCCAGTGAGTTTAACTATTTAGCTCAAGCTGAACTTAATTCTATTCAACACATTTTTAACAGGCAATGTACTCAGTAAAACAAACTCTTTAAGGAGGAGTACACACTACACCAACATGCCCCAAACAGGGCCTACTACTCCAGAAAGACACAGGGGCGTCAGCCTGTGGCAGTGTAAAATAAACCAAACATACCGCCAAGCAATGTACTCAGTAAAAGACCGTTTACTCTTTAAACAAGAGGAGTACAAAGGAGAAGGCCCAAACGGGGCATACAACTCAAAGACGTGTGGCGTCAGCTAGTGGCAGTATCTGAGCTCTAAGGGAGCCAACATAGAACCAAAATGTAGTGAGGTTAACTACTTAGTTTAACCTGAGCTTGATTCTATTTAACACATTCCAACAGGCAATGTACTCAGTAAAATAATCTTTACTCTTTAAGCAAGAGGAGTACAAACCTACACCATCATGCTCTTGAAGGAGGCCTAAATGGGGCCTGCGACTCAGAAAGACACGTGGCGTCAGCTAGTGGCAGTTTCCAAGCTCTAAGGGAGCCATAATTGGAACCAAACTATCAGTGAGGGAGCGTAATCTGAGACCACACTACCAAGTGAGGTTCCCTAACTTAACTCAACCTGAGCTTAAAATCTACACATTCCAAACGGCAATGTACTCAGTAAAGATAATTCCAACCTTTACAGTAAGGGGAGTACAAAGAAACATGCTGCCATGCTCTGAAGGAGGCCAAAAAATGGCCTACTACCTCAAATAATCACAGGCATACACCTGTTGCAGTGCCAGTATACTAAGTAAGCAAAAAACTCTAAACATCTACCAACAAAACGTGTAATACAACAAGCTATTGTGCTTTGAAGGAGGCGCAAACAAAGCCAACTACTTAAAACAACACAATCATCAATTGTGGCAGTGTTCAAACTCTAAAGGAAGTCCTATAAGAACCAAACTCATCCTGAGTTATGCATTCCAACAGGCCATATACTCAGTAAAAACATAGTTTTTACCCTAAATAGCAAGGGGAGTACAACCTAGTCGCCACGCTCTGAAGGAGGCTAACACAAAGCCTACTACTACAGAAAACAGGTGCTAACCTGTGGCAGCAATAGAGTTAAGGACTCACATTGTGCAGGGCAAAATAAAACTAGAGCATTAACAACCCTGAGAACAGGGGAGTGCTTCACTTTTCATTCGTACCACCCTGAAATGTGAATTTCAAGGGTGAGCACTTTTCACCAAAGACAGAAACATCTGCACTGAACCCTAGGGAACAGGAGCTAAAGAAAGCTAACACTGTTCACTCAAGCTTGAATCTTAATTCAAGTGGTTCAGGGGAAAAGACTAAAAGTAAGAATGAAAAGCTCTAAAAAAGTGGGGCCACAGCAACGCTAACATCTTTTATTCACACAGTGATAAGGGCCTACCACCTGAGACAACCGCACCAGGGAGACAATAGTCTGCTACCTTAGCTGCTATCTATCCTGCACCTACACCAAATGGGTAACGGGCCTCTGCCTGACAGCTCTGAAAAGAGGAGGCCAGAACTAGAAAAACTACACTCCCCTTAGAGGGGTAGTAATAAAAGGGGTGAAAACTTCAGTATATCACCTAAACTCTAGCCTAGGCCAGCTATAGCTGTGGGCCTATAAGGCCACACATAAGTATAGATCTGCCTGGGGCTAAAACTCAACCTCAAAATTCTCAATAGAGAGGAGGAAACTCTGAAATAAACTCTAAAAACAAGAGCTCAGAGGAGCGAAACTCAACCCAAGTCAAACAATGTCAGGCGGCCTGAAGGCCGAAATTTAACACAGATCTAACTGAAGTAAAGTGTGCCAATCTCTAATACAAACTCTAGCTGAGACCAGAGGAGAAAGCTACTCTACCATATGGTGGCTGAAAAAGGTGGCCAAAAGCCAACACAAAGATAACCAACCTAATGGGAACTTCAGGGCCCTAAATTCCCTTTCTATTTCTTTTACACACCCAGGAAAAGCTATACAGAAAAAATACGGTCATTATATTAAAAAATGGAATCTATGGTCCTTTCAAGCCTGAAAGCTGTTAGATTATGTTCGGAAAGGAATCGCAGTCGAGCCGTCAGCGTGCAATCCCTTTCTAAACACACAGAGGCGCGCTCCACAATCTAGAACAGCTCCGTATACGCGGGGCAGGGACGCTTAGAAGTTTCAAAAGGCTCGCCTTCCTCCTTTCTAACAGCCACCCCTACTCTATTGGGCTAAAAACCAGAAGAGCACTTGCTGCCAAATCAGATAATGACAAAGAAAGAACATTATCATCATACAGAAGCCTACCCTCAACAGCCGCTGGGGATACAAGAGAAACACCTCTCTCAAACTCCCCCGCAAGCCCCATCTGTGTACCCCATGATTTCAGTCGCTGCCCTGCCTCAGCACGGGCGGGATTAGAACCACCAGCACAGATGTCGGCCGCTCTTCCTTCAAGAAGAGGGCCAAACGAGAGCGGAGCGTCCTAAAAACAGATGCTCACAGTTTGCACAGACAGCGCCCTCAAGCACTGTCCGTGCATGCTCCTTACCCAGACAGAAGACGCACAGATTGTGTGTCATCAGGTGTCAAAACCTGGGACACAGATCCACACACTTACTGAAACATTTGTTAGTACATAGTAAAATCCCTTACCAGATTTGAAGAATCGCAATCAAACAAAACAGTCCCTGAAGATAAGATACTGACTGCTTCTCTAGGTGCTCCTTTATACTTCCGGGTCGCATCTATAATGACATCATAGGCTGTCGCCGGCCAATAAGATTGGTGAGATTTGATGTGGTAATTGACAGCATGTCACTGTTCATAAAGCTAAACTTGTTTTGAACCTGCAACATTTATAAAATAACATTCTTTCATTTGCTTGCTTTGACAGGGCAAAGACGGCTGTGGGAGGTGGTGAAGAGGAGAAAAACCATGTGCAAGCGGAAGTCTTGGATGAGCAAGGTATGTCATCAACCTTCCTCACTGACAGATTAATGAGACTTCCAGTCCAAGGTCAGGTCCCACACACAAACACACATCTATACACACAACTTCACTTAAGTCATTGGTCATTCAGCTCACATTGTCCCCCAAGCACTTTAAATTCTCACTTGCCAAATTTCTTATTAAACCTGAAAGGAATAAACTTTTAAAGCACTTGACCTAGATGATTTCAGCAGCCTTGCATCTTTTGCTCAACACAGCCTATGTGATTACTTTTGTCAAGCTGAGGTCAGTCATAATGCTTCTTTGAAGATAACTCACTGTTCATGGAGCAGAGAAGTCCAGGAATTAAGTCCATTCTGTCCTGTTAACAGTTTCTATGTGTGTTTTTTTTTTTTTTTTTTTGGGTGATATAGTTGGTCACTGAGTGCAGGAAGTGTCCATTCAGGCCTGCCGCTCATTCACTAAAGCACTAACCAGGTTAATGGTCCATCAAATGCTGCAGAAAGAACCTCAAATTGGCTTCAGTCACAAGCAATAAATCAGCACAATGTAGGCCATTCTTTGGGGTTTGTGTGTGCGCGTGTTTGATTATGGATTCAGAATTCAGAGGAAATTAAGTTAGTTGTTGATTTTGTAGGCCAGACTAAAATTTATGGAGCATAGTTTACAGCATTCTGCCATAGTAAATTATGGTGCATATTGGATAATACATTTTTTTTTTCCTTACAGTATGATGTTGATGATATAAAGTGAACCAATATCATAAATATTGAACTGATAGTGACAGATTCTGGGAATCAGTTCTTGGTTTCATTAATTAAATGTTCGTGAAACCCTTCGCATGTCCTTGTACTTTAAAATGTTTCAGTAATTTCACTTTTTGTTTTAACCATTTTAAATCGACTTGGCAGTAGGCTTGCTGTGGTAGTAGGTATTTGTTTACCAAGGTTACACAGTGTTCTGCCATACACTGATTACATTACGTGCCCACTGCGGCACCGCCCCCACAGTCACTTTACCTTTTTTTTTTTTTTTTTTTATAGCAAAAAATTTGGTTTTGTTACAGGTTTATTTGCTTGTGTGAAAATTTCCTTACCGTGACATCCCTACTTGGCAGCATTTTTGTTTTATTTTTTTGTCAAAATTATTGTTCCTGTGATTTGAAAGTCATATGTCATGTTTGTGTATATATGTATGTATGTATGTATATAATATATATATATGTGTGTGTGTGTGTGTGTGTGTGTGTGTGTGTGTGTGTGTGTGTGTGTGTAATTTTTATTTTTTTTTATTTTTTTTTAGGTTGGCAGACACTTAAATGTTGGTTTACTGTGAAAAAATAGGCTAGGAACTATATCAGACTGTGTAAAAGAAGCGGTTTATGCCCAAAATATTTTTATAATGCACCATAAACTGACCAGAATAAATGTATTCTTTGTTCTGAGCTGTTTTTGTATGGCCGGTTATAGCATCACCTCTGTGTGAGACTTGTTTTCATAGGGCTAGATGTCTGGTTGTTGCTGACCAAAGACCTTACTAGTGCCAGAATCAGTTTTAACCTGAGAAAATAGCAACAGCAGTTAATGCATTTGTAGTTATAACACACATTTGTTCTTTTCTGTTTATTTATATTGGTCCGCCCTGCTCTGCTTCGTTTAATGTCACTACAATGTTTTTGTCTCTGTATTTGTCTTGTGTATTAAGTGTGTGTTTGTGCCTCACTGGTATCCCATTTGTAACAGTGTACAAAGGGCCAAGAATAGAATTAGAGAGACCACAGAATGAATCTGTCTCTTCCTGCTCTGTTTGACTTGCCACATCATTAATATCCTATTCCCAAATACATTTAAGGATGATAGATTGTGTATGTTCATTTACAGTCTTTTTGAGAGGAGGTGTGTATGTGGGAGTGATATACACGCAGAGTCGGACGAGTGATTGCTCGTGTCTAAACTATCAGCGTGCAGGGCAAATTCCTCTGTCTGTGGGATGAGAGGACATCTTGACCTTTGGCACCAGAAACTGCACACTTGTGTTAACTGAACACACACACACACACACACACACACACACACACACACACACACACACAGATATTCTCTAGTCCTTTACACTGTCAGAAAAAAAGTGAAAAATTTTTACCTTTAGGGGTACAACAACTTATCACTGGGGCAGTACCCTTAAGGGACAACTTTGTACCTTATGTAACCCTAAAAAGTGCATATTAGTACCTTAGAGTAGTAATGTGTACCCTTAAGGTACTACACTACTATGTCCTTTTGACTGCACTGCCCCAGTGAAAAGCTGTTATATCCATAAAGGTAAAATGTTTGCACATCTGAGTGTACATAATTACTTTTACTACCTCTATAAAATCACACAGAAAATAGCACATGCACACAGGTTAATATATACATTCAATATGTGAATGTTTACTTAACCTCCACTCAGCTCTTTCATACATATCAAATAATGACACAGACACACACAAACTGATTTCCTCCCTTGTGTGGAGGCTTTAGTTGCAGCGTTGGCCTGGGTCTACAGGAAGTGGACTGAGAGGATGAGAGCTTTCTAAAATTACACCTGTTTGTTTCCGTTTCTGGCACCAAGAGCAGACTGAGTAATCTGCCTCCTCACTCCACTGTTAGTGTGTGCGGGCATGCTTTTAGTTGACACTTATCCTCAGCAAGTGTTCTCGCATTTCAAATGTTCTTGTAAATATGTATGGATACTAAAGCTGCACAATTAATCGTAAAAAGATAGCGATCTTGATTCAAGCACCCACGCGATCCTACTTTATTAATGACAACGATTCTCCCGTGTCTTTTAAACCTTTGACAAGATCATACCGGAACATTCAAATCTGTGTTCGTGCTGCCAGAGCCAGAGAGAGCTGTTTTGAATCTCACACTATAGTTATTTCTGTGTTACACATATTCACATTATCACAGAAGTACTAAGATATAAGTTTTAAGTTAGTATTTAAACATGATGTCTACGATAGCGATCAAAATAGAGCAAACTCCCTTTTGAAATGAACTTGGCACATCAAATAATGATTGTATTAATTGCATCTAATTCCACTAGGTGGCGACAACTGACTTTTAAAAAAATGTATTTGTCATTGAATCGTTCATTCAAAAGATTCATTCAAAAACACTGATTCATCCAGCAATGAAACAAGTATTTATTAATAAGTCATTGAATTTACTCAAAACCATTTTTTAAATAATTCATTCTAACATTTTCCAGCAATTAGAGTCAGCAATTTATATTTTGTCAGAACCTCTAGTAAATTACATGTTATTTTGTTTGGTTGTATATTCAAAATTGTGGGAGAATCGTGATCTCTATTTGAAACCAAAAAATCGTGATTGTCATTTTATCCAGAATTGTGCAGCTCTAATGGATACCTATATAGCAGGGGTCGGGATCCTTTTTTCACCAAAGAGCCTTTTTTTCCATTTTTAATTTTTTTTCAAGGCATTTTTTTTTAAAAGAGCCAATGCAAAAACTTGTATTTTATTATTAATTTTCTAAAAACATGTTTTTTTTTTTTCAATAGTATTTCAATAACAATAACTTAATTTAGATTCATAAAGAACTATAAAAATGCAACAAACAATAGATAATGTTTCATTATGGAATTAATTGTGCTTTGAGTTTCCACCTGAGCTGCTTAAAACCTCTTCATTGTTCTCTCTCTCTTTGTGTGTGTGTGTGTGTGTGTGTTATGGAGTTTTTTTTTGGTTTTTTTTTTGCCATAATTAAACAAACAAATCCAGTATTTTGCAAACAAACTCAATCTGCTTTGCAAAGGGAAAACTCGACTCGCAAACAAACAGAAAGCAATGTGCAAATACAAAGGCTGAGGAGTAACCAAATGTATTTTTACAAATATAAATAAATATTTCACAAATAAATACAAACCATCCTACAAATTGCATATAATCTGTGAACAAATACCGAACCTATAGCATATAAATGCTTACCTGTCTGTTACGATTGTGAGAGACTTGATTTTTTTATGAGATCTCTCGGCTCGATTTTCTCACAAATGCAGTTGAGCAACTTCCTCTTACAAAACAGCAGATGGCGCTATGCTAGGGTATCAATTTAGTGCAAGCGCAAATCCTGACAGCGGCAGGTCACTGTTCGTTATAACATCGTAATTCTGCATGAACACAGTTCAATATATTCGCAGAGTTGTCAAAATCAATGTACTGTGAGTGTTTTATAACGGATGCTCACCGAACAAGCGTGTTTTGGAGAAGTTTGAGAGGATCAGTGGTGTTATGTGTTTAATAATTTTGAATGGATCCGCATAGTATTTAAATTCAGTCCTTTGGTATCTCCCTGTGGTCTTATTTGGTATAGCACGTTAACTTGGGCTTATTTGTTTAGTAAATACTTTTAAGTTGTAAAGAATGTTTGCAAAGTATGTTTGCAAAACAGAACACTGAAAGTTTTGAATTTCTTCTTTAAAAAATAATAACATGGGGTTGAAAAGTTGGCTAATAACACTAAAATACAAATGTTTTTGTGAATTTAAAAAAAGGGGGGGGGGGGGGGTGCAGTATTGATTCGGAGAGGAGGGGGGCCTTGGCGTAAAAAAGGTTGGGAACCACTGCTTTAGAGAAAACACTAGAGGAGAAAATTATTGATATTACAAAAATAAAACAATGCAAGTATTACAAAATGTGACATTAAAAATGGTAAAAGTCACTAGTTTTCATATAGTAACACTGTCCAACAGCGACACCCGCTGGTAAAGTTCAAAAGAACAGCTGGACATCAGTTAACAAATAAAATATATTGTTTGTGTTGTTACTGCCTTTTGTTATTACTTTGGAATAAATGTAAAAATACGTAAAAACACTAACTTGATGAGATTTATTGGTTTTAATAAACAGAATATTACATAGTGTAAAAATACAAAATATAATTGTATTTAGCCTTTTTTTTTATGTAATGTTTTTTACCAGGAATATGTGACAACATTAAGTGTAAAAGGGACAAAAAAAAAAGTAATACATTAAAAAAAAGTATAATAATAGGATGGTTTGTATTTATTTGTGTTTGCCTCATTATTTTAAAACACCACTGCACGCCACTGAGAACAGAGTAGTTTTTACTGAGCAAACAGCAGAAACAGAGACAAACTCAGAGAAAGACCGTGGCAGCTGTCACAAACTCTGGTAGCTGCCAGAGGAAATCCGTGGCATCTAGGGATGCCACCAGAATTGGCTTTGAGGTTATGTAAGTTTTGGCAGGT
Source organism: Elopichthys bambusa (assembly GCA_037101425.1). Lineage (NCBI taxonomy): Eukaryota > Metazoa > Chordata > Actinopteri > Cypriniformes > Xenocyprididae > Elopichthys > Elopichthys bambusa. The sequence continues at coordinate 22,449,781 of CM074437.1, read as the reverse complement.
TATTTTACATTCATTAAATGCACGTAAATGAATAAAGTGATGAATGGAAATTTGGCAGTTCAACAAAGTATAAAACATTTTTGTAATAGCTACAAAAAATGAAAATGGGCAAATGTGAGATCATATTAAATACATAATTAAGCAAATAAATAAATAATGTTTGTGTGTTTGCGTGCATGTGTGCGTATATACAGTGCCTATCGGCTGCTGGGCACTCCTTTTGTGTGTGCATGTTCTTTTATGCAATTTAGCTTATTGGGTTCATATTCTGGTCACATCTGCTTGCTGGTATATAATATGCATCATCAAAACTTTTATTTAAAAAAAAAAAGAAAAAAGAAAAACTACTCCACCGGATGCCACCGGAAGTGGTGCTGCGACCTGCTGCTGCCAGGATTTGCGCTTGCACTAAATTGATACCCTAGCATAGCGCCATCTGCTGTTTTGTAAGAGGAAGTTGCTCAACTGCATTTGTGAGGAAAAAAATGTGTGCGTGCATGCGTGCATGTGTCAGTCTAGTTACTTTGAATTTTTCGATGCTCCTCTGCATTTTTTTTTCACCATCTCCACAAACTGGCTGGCCAGCTGCTTGTATCTAAGCACCAGAGGTTGCCATGGCTATGTTCACACAGCAATAGAATATGGTTATGCGTCCTGTATTTGACTCCTTAATCCTCTGTGGTTGATGGTGCGTTTTTTTTGTTTTGTTTTGGTTTTTTCAGCAAAATTGACTTAAAATACTGTCATTTATGGTCATACAGATGAAAGCAATACATCAATTCGAAACAAGGGTCTACTTTTATGTGTGTCCACTTACAATTAAAACAACACATTGTGCTTTTATAAAATAAAGAAAACAAACAGGGTATACTTTCTGCTGTCTTGGTCTCTTAACCTTTTTTCTGGAGCACGTCACAAAAATGAAACAAAACTCAGCGAATACTTGCCACACAGACATGATAAATATATATAATATATAAACATTTAAGTGTCTACTTTTAAATTATCTAATTCAAAATGAAAACAAATATTCTCTGTTTAAGTAATCTGTTTGAAAAGTTGTTCCTGTGTTAGCTCATTACCGTTAATGTCAACATGCCTATGGACAGCGTGCACTATTCATATGGTTATGATCTGAGGCGATCCATGCAAAACAGAGACAACTCCCACATTAGCTTAATAAAACACTTCAAGTTTCATCACATTAATTTACTTTACATCTTTTTGGGATGCGGTAAGGAATAATTCTGGAAGAATTACCTCAGAAGAAGAGCTCACCTGTTATTTTGGTTTCATTTTGAGGAGCGACTTGATCCAACCGAGGATATAATATTTAACAGGCAAGTTATTTATTCTTACATATATTAGTAAACATGCTCTTTTTTACATAAACATGTACATAATTGACTAGTTTGGCTTTTCCCAAACTATATTGCTTTACTTAAAGATGAGTGAAATCGACTGAAATATGTTGAAAAATAAAATGTCTTTGTTATAAGCAGCATATTAAACTATAGGATGAACATTTATATGTTCAATAATATAACACATATGATGTTATAAAAGTAATATGAATGTTTAGACAAGATTTAATTGGCCTGTTTTAGATAAATTATGAAGTGTTTACTGTAAAATATTGCATTTGTTTGCAGATATCTTAAGATGTAGGTTTTGAATGTGCTAAATATATTATATAAAATATAATATACAAATTTCACTATGTACTGTGTAATAATACATACATGCGTGCACTACATTACAAAAATCAGGTATGTGATGTTCACTTATGTATTTGAACACAATTTGTTTCCAGGTATGACTGTGTACTCAAAATGTGCCTTTGGCACTCATTTGTATTTATATTGTATTGTTAACTATATTCTAAATAAACTACAAACAAAAAATGTTTCCTTACATTTTCTTGTAGTTCCCTCTCAGGCAAATATGTTTATAAGCAACTTAAAAAAGCACAAATGTCAGGGCATGTCAAAAATTATCCAGGGCCCAAAAACACCCTCGGACCCCAGAGGGTTAATGTGGTTTCACACAGTTTAGTTATTTATGGGAGTGGCAACCGCATTCTATCATCAAAAACACACTTCTTTGGTGACATTGATTTCATGGTCTAAAAACAAAGTGACAAATCTTTCTCAAACAAGACCTGTGCAGCGCTGCCGACGACTTCCGTAAGCACATTGATGGGTGTGCTCTGGTTGATATGTGTGCCCGCTCTTTCTGGAGAAGTGCCCATACAATGAATTCCACCCTTTATTACTTAATACAGGGCCAAACTCGAAAAAAACTTTCCGAAACTTGTACGAACGAGTGTATTTGGCACAGAAATACTCTGTCATATGTCCAACTCGTTTTTTTTAAACTTTGACCATGTTTAGAAAGAGAATCCAACTCTTTAACAGTGTAATTAAGAATGCATGAAATGGCATTAGACCCCCCTCCCCCCTGCTTTTAATGAAAATATAAAAATTACAGAGGTTTTGTGAGAGGTAGATTTTGGGTTTAGGGGACAGAAAATATCATTGGTTCAGTTTAAAAACAATAGAAGTCATTGGAAAGTCCCAAACCATGATAGAAAGATTTGTTTGGATTTGTTACTCATTGAGGCATTTGTCAGTGTGTAATGTATCTTTGCTATGCGTATGGTTATGATGCGATAGTCTGGGGTTCAAGGCTCTGTCTGGATCCTCTAAATTCACTCTGGTCCCAGTTCAGTTTTTCTATTTTCAGCCTGTCCATCAAATCCAGGCTCTCACTCTCAAGGCTACAGACATTGTGTTCCATCCTTTTCTATTTCTGTTTTCTCTTTTTTGCAGTGTCATCTCTCCCTCTAATCTGATCTGTCTGTTTTTTAATGGCTTAAGGTTAGGGTCATATCTTACTCCATCTTCCGTTCCTACCCATCCTCCTTGTCTCTTGTGTGCAGCCTCTGGCTTCCCTCAGCCCACACCCTGGTTCAGCTCTCCTCGGCTGACCCACAGGCTCCTCATACAAAGTGCCTTGAGAGCTGATAAGCAGTTAGAAAGATTAGCTCTGTCTAGAATCGCCGTCTCTCTTGTTTAATTCAATTCAATTAAATTCAATTCACATTTATTTGCATAGCGCTTTTCACGATACATATCGTTTCAAAGCAGCTTTACAGAGAATGCATGTCAACATTACAATTTAGAGAATGCACTTAGCTAATAATGTAATTTAGGCAATTTAATTTACAATCACTGTTAGCAGTTTAATTAAAGGTCAAAGCAATGAGCTCCTGGAAATAATGAACTACATACGGGTGTCCCGAGGTAAAACATAAAAGCAAATGGAGAATAATTAGCGTAGCTGCTGTTCATAACATTAAGCAGAGATAGTCATGGGCTCTGCACCACCATACCTAAACTCACTACTTCAGACTTATGCGCCCTCCAGAAGCTTGCGTTCTGCAAGTGAACGGCGTCTTGTGGTGCCATCCCAAAGGGGCACAAAATCACTCTCATGGACCCTCTCCTGGTCTGTTCCTGGTTGGTGGAATGACCTGCCACGCTCTATCCGAACAGCTGAGTCTTTAGCCATTTTCAAAAAACTGCTAAAGACATATCTTTTTCGTCAACACTTGACCCAGTAATATAGCACTTTTTATTTATATTTTACTCTTTCTTTTTCAACTTTCTATTTTTTCTCCATCTATTTGTGTATATATTTAAAAAAAAAATAAATAAAAAAAAACCTTGCTACGAGCACTTTACTGATGAAACTGTGACTTGACACGGCACTTACGTACTGTTTTTGCATTGTACTCATGTTGATTCGACTGCTTCTACTACTCTCATTTGTAAGTCGCTTTGGAGAAAAGCGTCAGCTAAATGACTAAATGTAAATGTGCAATTTATCTGATGTGAGATGCATTATGTGAATGCTTGGCTAAAGAGTCTTTAATCTAGATTTAAACTGGGTGAGCGAGTCTGAGCCCCGAACATTATCAGGAAGGCTATTCCAGAGTTTAGGAGCCAAATGTGAAAACGCTCTCCCTCCTTTAGTGGACTTAGATATTCTAGGTACAACCAGAAGTCCAGAGTTTTGTGTTCTCTTTGTAAAATTGGTGTTGTATGATCATATTTTCTTGACCTGGTAAGAACTCTAGCAGCTGCATTTTGTACTAATTGTAGCTTGTTTATTGAGGAAGCAGGACAACCAGCTAGTAATGCATTACAGTAATCTAGTCTAGATGTCATGAATGCATGAACTAACTTTTCTGCATCAGAAATAGATAACATATTCCATAGCTTAGCAATGTTTCTGAGGTGGAAGAAAGCTGTTTTTGAAACACATGAAATATGACTTTCGAAGGACAAATTGCTGAGTAATATAACACCCAGGTCTTTAACTGTCGAGGCTGGAGTAACAGTACATCCTACTAAATGCAAATTGTAGTCTGAGAGATTCTGTGTACAAGTTTTTGGTCCAATAATTAATACTTCAGTCTTATCTGAATTTAGTAGAAGAAAATTACTAGTCATCCAATGTTTTACTTCTTTAACACACTCTGTCAGATTGGATAATTTGGAGATTTCATCTGGTCGTGATTAAATATATAATGTTTTCTTATAATATTACCAAGTGGCAGCATATATATTGAAAATAGCAGAGGGCCAAACACAGATCCTTCCGGCACTCCATAATTTACTATCATTATCTTAGATTACCAGTGTAATTTTGTAGTCAATCTAAGAGTATTTTATGATCTATAGTGTCACTAAGCACTAAGATGTTCTTGTTGTGATTTCTACTGCTGTCATTCATTTTGGGATGTTCCATGTTAACGGTTATCATTACTGCCAGGGAGTCCTCAAGTTTCTGGTAAACATTCTATGCAGTTCCAGCTGTGCACAATTAAAAGATGGTTTGCTCCCAAGTGTTGATAATAACTTTTATTTGTCACCTCTAGATCTTGAATTTGTTGTTGTTGTCCCTCAGGTGTTCAGTGGCAAGAGACCAGAAGGAGACTTTAATCCCCAACCAGCCAGTACTTTCCGAAAATCCTCCCCCACACCTCCACTGGTGGATGGCCAGCAGCAGACCCTCACCTGTCTCATCAGCGAGAAAGACCTTGCCCTCTTTGAGAAACTGGGCGACGGCTCCTTCGGCGTGGTCAAGCGTGGAGAGTGGTTCACGCCAAATGGAAAAGTGGTAAGTGGAAGAAGGGAGAAGGGATGAAAGCATTTATAAAAACAGAGTGGGCTTTATTGAAAACACCAGCTTTGCAGATCCAGAATTCAGGCACCAACTCAGTCATGCACATTGTGTCTTTAACGGACAGCTCTGTCACTTAGTTAAGTGCATCTTGTCAGCATTTAAACAACCCTGTCAAACATCTTGTCACAGTTAAGCTGCCTACAGTTAATCCTCCACATTCAATTTAATTTAATTTCCTACCGTTTCGGAGAGAAATGTAGTAGCATGTTAATCTGCCAGTTCTGGGTCTTTCATGTGGAGAACTCTCCTTGTGTGTTTTCAATTTGCATAATATACATTTATTTAAAAGCTAACAACCATTACAACAGTTCACAATGCTGTTGCAGATGAAATATAATGTGGATAACAAATATATATCTTTGTCTGGTTAGATACTGAGAATTAATCACTCAAGCCCATCTAAAACTTGTAGTTATAATCGAATCCTTGTCCAACGCACAATATGTTTTGGGCAGTATTAGCCATTAGAGTGTTCACTTATCTGCACTTCAGATTCTAACCAGAAAAAGTAGACCATCTGGGTATCTTTGGAATACTCATTTTGACATGCTACGATTTGGGACACACTAATTATAATTTCAAATACTATTTATGATGAATAGTATGCGAATTGGGATGCAGCATAGGTCACATTTTCGTCATGCTGCATAATGGTTAAACTGATAATAACTAATCAGTATCAATAATAATAACATCAAAATCATAATCGCAAACGATTGTTGTCATTTGAGAAATATATTTTTACATTTCATCTGAATTATGGCACTTTCACAAGTACAAATCGAGAATGTCAACTCATAGATCAAAGACTAGTAAAATAGTAAAATACTGGGTAGAAAATGTATTCTTTTAAGAGAAAAGCTTGGGGGATTTAAACTCTTGACATCTGGAAACCGCAAACATGAATGCTCGTAGTGGAGGCTTGTAAAGCAGTATTTTGTCTCCTTTTTTCTTTTTTCCCAACAAAAGTAAAGAGATTTTTGTGAAGTTTTTGTTTGTAATTACATTTTAGTCTCCTTTTTTTTTTTTCCATCAACAATATTGCATGTTGATATAGTCCGTTATTGTTTAATGACCTTGGTGTCGTCTCGTTATCGTCTTGTCTTGGTCATGGGCAGTGGTGTAGTCTAGTTTTGTAGTGAGTATACTGAAAGACTGCTTATGTGTGTTTTATCAACATGTCAATTTATTATAAGCAACACAAGACTTTAACATCCAATGACATTTACTACTGTTTAGTGTCAATCAACTCAGCCAGTTAAGATCTACATTTAGCTTTAGATGTTATATAAATATGGTCTCTGGATCATAAGTTTTATCAGCTGGCAAGTTTCAATGAACATTTAAGAGTGCAAGTTGCACCTATTATTACAAAATGCTGGGTTAAAAACAATCCAAGTTGGGTTGAAAATGGACCAACTCAGCGATTGGGTTAAATGTTTGCCCAACGTGCTGGGTAGTTTTATTTAACCCAACTATTGTGTAAAAATTGCTCTATTGCTTGCATAAAATAAACCCAAAATATGTTGTACATTTATTACAGCATTTATTAATATTAAATATAATAATTAAACAATAAACATTTATTAAATTGTTTATTAATAAATGCTCACCCTTTCATGATTATTGTTGTCTCTAGTAATTGTGTCTGATTTTTAATTTCCAACCTATTTTGGGTTCATTTTGGCCAGCAACAGTCATTTTTAAATAATAGTTGAGTTAAATAAAACTACCCAGCAGGTTGGGCAAACATTTAACCCAGCATTTTTTAGAGTGTAACAATAATAGAAAGATGAGGATTATCAGTATGTCACATTATCACCCCGTTTGGACTTTGTTTTCTGTTTTGCACTATTTCCTGCCAGTCTGTCATCATAGTTATGCATTTCAATTCACTAACTCGAAATTCGATTCAATATCAGTTATTTTGGATATACTGTATATCAGGTACAGTACATGGCAAATTTTCTCAAGAAAAAAAATCTCTCCACTAATGCTGTAAAATATACATGGGAAACAGTTGGTACTACACTAATTTTTGTAATAATAAAGTTATAATAGGCCTACTAACTTTAAAATTATTTCATTTTTTGAAATATAAACATTTAAATGGTTAAACTTGACAGATTTATTCAAACATGCATTATAATGGCTATTGAAGAACATTAAAAATTATAATTAATATGTAATATGGTGCATATATTTAGCTAAAAGCTCCTCTCTAGAGTTAATTTTTCTAGCTGAGTAACAAGTTTATGGCCACTGTTTGTTCTGAGGTAACGTTAACCTAAATGTGACATTTACAAGCTGTTTTATTAACGTCTTTCCGTGGTTGAAACACAGATTACGCAAATACACGAGACATGATACGGATTTCGTTAAGTTGTACTGTATCCTTTAACATACCTTCAGAAGTTCATTCATGTTTATTTTGCGCTGTAACTGGTATTAAAGCGGAGGAGAGGATCAGTTCACGTGCGCTTTACACTGCCTTATCTTGAACTGATGAGGCGCTACAGCGGTCACAACACATTAAAGAGCGCCAAAACGGTATTTATATATTTTTTATTTCGTAGTAAAATGGGCAGAATTTGAAATATGAGAATTTGTTTTATGTCAAAAGCAACAAACAACAAATCTTACTGTGATTTATTAGATGGTTACATATCCTTGCACTTTTTTAAGTGGGTATATGGAAATCCTTAACCTTTCCTATTGGGTATACGGTGTATACCTGCGTATCACGTAGACTACACCACTGGTCATGAGGGACTTTTTTCGGCAGTTTTCATTAATAAAATTTACAACTAGGTTGTGATGTTGATACTTGAGTGAAATGTTTATCTATTTAGTTAAAATCTCCATCACAAGTGACACTATCACAAACTAATGACTGTAGCACATTTTTGGCAGGAACGTTGTTTGTCGCACTCAGAAACTGAGATCAACAAAGATTAGCTTTCAGACACTTGTGGTCCCACCTTTCCCTTCAAGTGTTCCAAGACTCCATGTGAACATCCTGTTTCAGGGCTGATCTCTGTGTCATTGTAGCAGCTGTGTTCTCTAGAGGAGGCTTGTGGGAGAGATGGGCCTCTAATGACCTGATGAGGGGTCAGATGTCGTGTGAACTGAGCCGGAGGCTGTAGTGATAGTGTGTGTTGCACACCAAAGGGTTCTTTCCACATGGGACTTGAATGGGAACATCTTTCCTGTGGCAATCTGTGCTGATCAAACACTGCTCTTTTACACTATACAGAGAAATGACATGGCAGAGCTGAGATTTATATCAACTGCTCTTTTTATACATAGGACATTGAAACCTTTTAGGCAAGCATCACTAATATGGTTTTTCAAAATTGGAGATGAGGATTTGAACAAACCCCTCACCCTCGGGACAATACTTGCATGATACCTCAAAACTTGTGATTTGAGGAGAGTGCCATTACTTTTCGGAGTTGATTGGACTTACAAACTGAATGGATCAGTGTACTGTAGTAGGTACATATATGCAGTCAAGGCGGTTGGTTTTTTTTTTTTTTTTTTTTTTTTTTGGCATCTCCATGTGGTCCTGGAGTCAGTTCTTCATAACTTGATTTCTGTAATTTTGCACTTTGTTTTTTTGAGTGCTTTGGTGTGCATACATTTATGAATTATATGGACTAGTTATATACAGTTTTGTTAGAATTTGAATTAGATATACTTTGTTGGATATAGCAAAAAAGGGGTGCGATTTAATCACAATTTTAAAAAAAATCTATTGACAGCCCTAAAATAATTTAATTAAATTAATATGCTAAATAAAACAAAAAAATGTTTTAATTGAAGAACATGCAGTTCTTGAAAATTCTAAAATTACAAAATCATGGTTAATTTATCAATATTCCCAGGAATATTCCCATTCCCAATGAAAAAAGCTTCAATGAACAGCTGTTCAGGGTTTTTTTTTTTTTTTTTTTTTTTTTTTTTTTTTGACAGTTGGTTTTGGTTGGTTGAATAAAACCTTTAGCCTTTAGAGAGTGATGTTTATTTTCATTGATTAGATTAGACAATTCCTTCTGATATGTAAAGATATATCTAACATGAACTTGTGCAGCAATGCAGATGGGTTTAGTCGCACAGTCTCTATAATACCAGATGTTACATGATTTCTTTCCAAAAGATAGAACTTCCACCAGAGTTTAAGCAGGTGCACAGGGAGTAATGTTGCTCTGTGATTGTTTTGAACTTCATTGATTACCAGCAACATTGTAGACGCAGGTCTCAGAGGCGGTCATTAGCGTTTTTGTAGGATTATTATGAGTACAGGCTAGCAACAGTCCAGCTGCTGTGAGCTCTTCCCAGCAAAGACAGATGTGTTGGCCCTTAAAGACACCTATGATGAATTTGTGTTCATTTTCATTCTGAGTTTCAACATGTCCCCCTCAGCTCAATGTAGCAGTGAAGTGTCTGAAGACAGACGTGCTCAACCAGCCAGATGCTCTGGACGACTTCATCTGTGAGGTCAATGCCATGCACTCTCTCGACCACCAGAACCTCATCCGTCTCTACGGAGTCGTCCTCACACACCCCATGAAGATGGTAAGTGAGTGTGCATGTTCACATCTAAATCAAATTGGTGGCAAAGACAGGGTGCTAAAGTATCAAGGTCTTGAGAAGGGAGGGGTGGGCTAAAATAAGGTCTGACATTTGCATGCTCTCTCAGACTCATTATTTGCTGACACTGACTTCTGGATTTATTCCTGATTGGCAGTGTTCATTGTCTCCGGTAGCAGTATGCTTCTTGTCAGATCACTTTTTCAGTCGTTATAAGCTATGAAATGAAACTTAATATTGCCCCCTCTTCTCCCCCTGCCTCTCTTCCCTGAATGACCCACTTAATCACCTTTCTTTCTCTAAGGTGACTGAGCTTGCACCTCTCGGCTCCATGCTGGATCGTTTGCGAAAGACCGTGGGCCATTTCCTCATTTCCACCTTGTGTCAGTACACCATCCAGATATCCAATGGCATGGCTTACCTAGAGTCCAAACGCTTCATCCACAGAGACCTGGCTGCCAGAAACATCTTGCTGGCTTCCATGGAGCAGATCAAAATCGGAGACTTTGGACTGATGAGGGCACTGCCTAAGAACGATGACCATTACGTCATGCAAGAGCATCGCAAAGTCCCTTTCGCCTGGTGAGAGAGAGGGTTGGAAAGCTGGATATATTTACAAAGAAAGAGTTTATGTTTGCTTGTGGTTTGATTCAATCAAGAGGGGATACGGAGAGCTTTAAATTATTCGGTTGATTTTGTTCAGTGATAGGCCAGAGCTCAGGATTCAGATTGAATTTAAATGAGATCATTGTTTGTGGCCCTTGTTTTGATTAAATGAACTGTGCATGATTCTCATTTTATTTATCCCCTTGGTGGGTTGTTCATTTACGGGCATTTTATTCTACTGACGTAATGTCTATACATGGTGTTTTTTTTCACATAGGTGTGCCCCAGAGAGCCTGAAGACACGCACATTTTCTCATGCCACAGACACATGGATGTTTGGTGTGACACTGTGGGAAATGTTTACCTACGGTCAGGAGCCCTGGCTGGGCCTAAATGGTAGTCAGGTACCCCCACCTCATACAATCTGTACTTTCAATTAGTCATAAACATGTACCTAATAAATGACCAGCTTTCGTACAGATATGTATCATTAACCCCAAATAGGGCTGATCGATTATGACAAAAACAAAAAAGCAAAGTGCAAATAATAGGACAGATACAATAGAAAGAAGATATAAATGAAACATATTCAGCTACCATTCATTTATTCAGTCAAAAGCAGTGAGTGATTTTTCTTATGTTCTTTTGGTCTTTGATCAACATTAAAGCCCAAAGTATACTTTGTTTTTTACATGTACACTAGCATATGCATACAATGAAAGTAGTAGTCTTTGAAAGTATACTCTATTTGATAGTGTGTGCGAACGCAGGCAGTCAACACGTGCGCTATAGAAAGCTTCATCTTTGTCCAGTGTCTGCACTATTTTTCTCATGAAAGTTATGACCAATAAAAAAGTCTTTGAATTCTTTTAATCTAAAGTTGCGTTTCATAATCCCTCACACAAGCGCTTGTCAGTACGGGTATCTGTTCTCTGTCTAGCATTGGGCATCTGCAGTCTCCGTTATTTTGTTGTTGTTACGTCTTTAGTTTTAGTTTTCTAATGTGAAACATGGCCTGGGACAGTGTTGCCACCTTGTGGCAACCGATTAATGCAAAACAAAATAAATCTAATAAATAAATCTAAAACAAAAGGCCGTACGCCTTGCGTGTACATAGTTTGCGTCATTACAAAAATTGTATGACCTGTGTACTATTCCGGGGGCAAAAATTTGTGTCACGCACGCTGTACCCTCACGTACGTGCAAAAACCGAAGTATACTTTGAGCTTACGAACACAGGTTTATAAGGCTGCTGTCACATTAAGACCAAATGCATGGATCTAATATACTATCGCACATTCTATTTTCTCCCAACTGTTTTTTTTTTTTTTTTTTACTGATTTGAATGTTAAGTTTTGGCTTTTAAGGAGGAGTGAAAGCACACCGCTGGAAAGAGACAGAATGGGGCAGAATTTTTAATCTATTTTTATCTATTATCTATTTTTTATTTATTATTTTTATCCCGATTATCGTATTTTCATAATCGTTGGAAGCCAAAATCAAAAGGATACTTAATTTCGATTAATCGCACAGCCCTAACTCCAAAAATCAGCTATTTAGAGCCGAATATGGGATTTGCTTCTTAATAGTGATCCTGCCATTATTGCATTAATTTACTGGGTCAATCACAAAAAAATTTAAATGTGTTTTTGACAGATCCTCCACAAAATAGATAAGGAGGGTGAAAGGCTGCCTAAACCAGAGGACTGTCCTCAGGACATCTATAATGTCATGATGCAGTGTTGGGCTCAAAAACCAGATGACAGGCCCACCTTTGTAGCTCTAAGGGAATTTCTAGTGGAAACCATGCCTACGGATATGAGGGCCCTGCAGGACTTTGATGAACCTGACAAGCTTCAAATCCAGATGAATGATGTCATTACCATCATAGAGGGCAGGTGAGCTCTTATACCATATAATGCATAAAAAAACGGGTTGAATTTAAGTGGGAGAAATATCTAGATTTTTAGTTGTTTTAGCTTATTTTAACACTTGCTTTGTCTAATTTTAAGTCATTTTAAAGTACGAGGCCCTATTGGAAGTTTGCTGAGAACCACTGGTCTACAACAAAGGATAGTAATTGTAATACATTTAAAGATTCTGGTTAAATAACTTCTCAGACTGATTCATAAGTGTGTTGATTTACTAATAAGCTTTTGCTAATATAATTTACTCTTTCAGGAATCAGACTGTACTGGTCACATCAACAGCTGGTTCTAATATTTAAAAATAAACTTGAAATAAATAATAACTGGTTCTCAGTTCCCAACCCTGTCTGCATCTCTTTAATGAAGCAGCCAAATATGAGAGCTGTTCCAGTTCTTTTCTTAAAAATGGTCTTTGTGTCTCATGCAGGGCAGAGAACTACTGGTGGAGAGGTCAGAACAAGCGTACCCTGAAGGTTGGTCAATTTCCCAGGAACACCGTCACGTCAGTTGCAGGTCTCTCTGCCCATGATATAAGCCGTCCACTGAAGAACAGCTTCATTCACACAGGCCATGGAGACACTAATCCTCACCGCTGCTGGGGCTTTCCTGACAGGATCGATGAGTGAGTCTCTCAAAGTCTCTCAAATATAACATTGCACTTTTTCTCACTGTTGTGTTCTCTGAAATAAGAGGGTTTTTTTTGTTGTTTTTTTGTTTTTTTCAATGTCAATGTTTAAAGAGTAGTAGGGCTGGGACAATGAATCGATTCAACCTTTTTGAATTTTATGAATGATTATTTTATAGAAGGCTCAATTGGTGTGTGTAAGGAATTGAAAGCAAGCAGACGGCTGTTTCTAAAGCACACAGCACCATCTGCTGTTAAAAACAAAGCTCAAAATCGATTTGCGATACATTTGGAAAATCTCATCAATGATACAAAATCATTTCTCTATTCGCGATTCAGCGATTTATTATCCCAGCCCTAAAGAGTAGGCTCTATTCTTATTCAATGCATATTTTGGAGAGCTCATGTATTGAGTGGCTACACAGATATGGTTATCGGCTTAACATTGGTTGATGAATTGTCCAGACCTATCTATTGGTCTATCTCTATTTTAAATGTTGGTCTATATCACAGCGACAGTGTTTATTTGTGTAACCAGTGTTCATGTTCTGCTAACCTCCCACAGAATCATGGTTCTGGTTACTGTAGTTGTTCACATAGTCATATCACATTTGAATGAATGCTACATTAATAAAGATCAGTTAGGCTCCTTGAGATGAATGAAGAAATAATACCACATTCACTCAGATGGAGCCATGGCTTTGCACATGATGACAGCATATAAGCACAAGGTGGCAGTAGAACACAGTACACTGTCTCTACCATAAACTTGGTTGTATCAACTGATATCACAGCTGCAAATACCACCATAAAACGTCTAGTGAAATATAAGGGTGTTTGTTAAAATCTGAAATGTCTTTTTACAACTTTGGTTATACAGGGTCATTAAATCTTCTTTGGGCAGGGTTCCAGAGCCTGCTTTTCTTGTGAACTTGGATTTAAGAAACGGTCTCGTATATACACTGATGGGCTGCTAAATGCTTCTGTCATTCTGTTGCTTTTGCAGTCTTTATCTTGGGAATCCCATGGATCCTCCAGATGTGCTAGGGCTGGATTTCAACTCTGCCAGACCAACTCAACTCCCTGGACGTGCTAAGAGTAAGCGAATGACTTTCAATTAGAAAAGTTGAAATATTAAAAACAGGGTTTCCACAGTCATAGAAAACATGGAAATGTCAAGACATTTTAAAATTTTTTCCAGGCCTAAATTGAACATTAGTAACATCTTAAATCATAAAAAATAATAACCTCTAAATAATAAAGTGATGCATTCAATTGATCAAAAGATTTTTGCATAAAAAATTACTATTTTAAATAAATGCTGTTCTTTTGAACTTTCTATTCATCAGAGGTGAAAGTAAAATAAGTGAAAGTGACATGTGAAGGCCAAGTATGGTGACCCATACTCCGAATTTGTCCTCTGCATTTAACCCATCCAAGTTAGTGCACACATTAGGAGTAGTGAGTAGTGGAGACACACACCCGGAGCAGTGGGCAGTCATTTTTGCTGTGGCGCCCGGGGATCGATTGGAGGTTAGGTGCCTTGCTCAAGGGCACCTCAGTCAATAATTCAGCTTTGCCATCACAAGAATAAATTACATTATTATTATATTTAAATTATGCTCTGCTCACAAACAAATCCTTTGGATGGATAGCGTTCGGATTAAAAACAAATTTGTTAGCCATAGTAATGTACAATTTGTGAGCGAATTGTTATTTTGAATCTGGTCTCTTCAACTATCAACTATCCTGTTCACAAATCAGTCTGAAAGCATTTTCACACTTGGTTTATTTGGAGAATTTGAGTGGTGTGTGGACTTGGTCTGTGTTCAAGTTTATCCATGTGTTCATATGAACATGGCAATTGTCCTCGCATCCGCACCAAAAGTCTGAATGAGACCACCTCAGTTTTGAGCGAACTCTTGAAGGGTTTGCTCTTGTAGAGAAACCAGTCCAAGCCAGAAAGAATGACTGATGGCCCTATGTATGGAGGACCAAATTGCTCAAAATGAAATAAATAATGAATTCAATAAAACAATTAATGTACCAGTTTATTCTGAATTAATTAATTAATTATTAATTAAATAAATCGATAAATAAATGTATCGAAATGTATAAATTATTTCTTTTGTAAAATTCCATGAAAACACAACATTTGTCTAATATTTTTTAAAATATTCTCTTTCACACACTATTGTTTAAATATTTTTTTTCATTAAGCCGTTTTTCAAAATATGCTGAATTTACAACTGACCCCTATTTGACAAATCATGTACAGTCAAACCAAAAATTATTCAGACATTTTTTTAAAAATATTTTTTATATATTTTTACTAGTGGGTGCAGGACACTATAGTTCATTTATGTAAGTGAGGATAGCAAAATAAAATAAACAGTTACATTTTATACCCAAAAATTCTTCATATAGTGGACTACCAGTAAAACTGATAAATATTCGGAACCAAAAATTATTCAGACACTTTGACGTGACCATGTTTTGCTTAAGTTTTATCTGACATAATTAAGATACTTTTTTTTCCTGACACAGTTGAAATCTGAGATCTTATTTCATTACCATTTTTTAAACTATAGTGAATATACTGAATTATTAATGAATGAAATGTGCAAGGTGTCTGAATAAATTTCGGTTGAACTATATGTCCAAAGCACGATTTTCCCAAAGATTCTTTTCATAATAATAGAGGGCATTTCACAAATGCCAATCAACAAAAAGTGGGTGGTGCTTGGCACTAATTGGTTGAAAGTTGAAGAGTGGACAGACATGACAAATCTATCTTCTTGTGGTTGGTGACATCAGTCACGGAACGCTCCACCCTCGTAGAGTTTTTTTTTTTTCTCCTTATTAAAATCAAAGATGTTCATCAATGATTGTATATCAAGAGCAGGGACATGTTGTGTGCATTTTGTCCACCGGAAAGAATAGACCCTCCGCAACGGTATTAGACTGATGATAGATTGAAACGCGCTTGTCTGTGTGAAGTCTGTGCACCGGCTAAAATAGAACGTTCCGCCACTATTAACAGTGGCAACGAGCACACTGTATGATTTCCAAAACAACACATTACTCAGATTTTTTTTTTACACAAATTAATGTTAACTGGATGTGTTTCATTTGTATTTGGTATATCCGTACAGCAAGATTTTTTACAAAAAAAAAAAAAAAAAAAGTGGTAGGGAAGTTATCGACCCTGGCAAAATCATCTAATCCAGATAACAGAGCATCATTAAACAAAACATTTCCTTCTACTTCATCTGCAAATGAAAGAAATGCGTTTTTAGCTTGATCAAGTATGATCAAGTCCTACAGCCATATTCGTTTCCAGTCTTTCAGTTCACCTTGCCAGACCGAAGTAATTCATCCAAAAAGGATTAGCCAATTAGCGCCAAGCACCGCCCACTGTCTGTTGATTGGCATTTGTGAAATATCCTCTATTATTATGAAAAGAATCTTTGGGAAAATTGTGTTTTGGAAATACATGGTTCGTCAGATAGGCATCATTCGTAAATGCAGCATATTATTATGAAAAACAAAAAATTAATTATGGAAAAAAAAAGATATTTAAACAGAATAATAGTGTGTGAAAGAGGATATTGTGATTATATATTAAACAATAAATGTTGTTTACAAAATGTTTATTTATTGAATTATTTAATTAACAATTAATTAAATTAATTATTTAATTATTAATTATTTCAGAATAAACTAGTACATTTAATTGTTGTTTTATTGAATTCATTATTTAATTTAGTTATTTAATTGAGTAATTTGGTCCACCATACCCATGACCTACAGTCAGTACATCACTCTAGTTCATAATCAAAATAAATGCCTTTAAATGACTCTACTGTAAAACAGGTGCAATATTATTTCTATTCATCAGCAGTGATGGCTGCTTCTGGAAAAATAATAAGTCATAAACAGAAAGCAATAAGCCAGCTGAGCTGATGTCCATCCATCATGAAATTTGTAAATGCTGTTATGAGCTAAACACCAGAACATAAATAGTAGGGATGCACCGATACCATTTTTTTTTTAAGACTACAAGTACCGATATTTTTTTTATTTTTATTTTTTTCTGGTACTCACCAATACCGATGCCTATACATTTATCAATTTCTTTCTCTCTTTTTTTTTTTTTTTTTTTTTTTTTGATGTTGCAGTTTTCCAAGCACAACACAGTGAGACTAATGAATGTAGGACAGCTTCTTTATTATTACTCTAATGAAAAATAAAAAATGTTATGTGCTTTTTCACAAACTTAAAGAACAAAAATTTCAGTGTCCAATAACCTTCAAAGGGCATAATTACCAATATATATAATTGTTGTTATATAAAAAGAAATTTACAAACAAATTACAAACAATACAACAAATAATATAGAGATACAAATTAAATAAACTTGTTTTTCAGATACAGTAGGTTTATTTACCATGTATACGTTTATTTAACATCTTTTGTTGTTTTATTAACATTAATGACAAATATTTAATTAGGCTATGGTCCCTTTAAGATACTGCATACATGGATACTGACACATGTCCTGTTTTCACCCAAATGTTTACGTCCACTTAAGCCATAACCGACTGTATTTACGTGAGATACTCCACACGATCAACATTTTGACAACTATGTGTGCATTTGACCATTCAGGCACAAGGATAACTGGTCGTGCGCTGTCTGACAGAACTGGGATTGCGCGCAAGAAAGAGAGAGTGTGCGCTTCTGTTCTGTGTCATTCAGTGATGTGTGGGTTGTCATCAATAATTTTGAAGTATTTCCACACCCCCGAGGCTGACATTGTTTCTGCTGCTGCCGTTGGTGTCTCTGTGCACGGGAAATTCTGTCAGTTACGAGGTATCAGGGGTATTTTTACGAGTACAAGTACATGAGCTTGGTATCGGGCCTGATACCGATAGTGGCATCGGTATCGATACATCCCTAATAAATAGCACATGAATAGTGCTCTGAATGATTTATTGGTGTATCAGTTTGACTCTAATTATAAAAAAAAAATCCTTATCCAGGAATCATAAATGAAATATGTTGGTTAAAAAGGAATCCTTGTAATCCAAACCCCTACTTAAAAATATTGACTCTAAAATAACAAACAAAATCGCAAAAAAGAAAACAAAAATGTTGCTTTTTTTCAGGTAACAGCTTCTTTTAATGCAGATCCTCATGCTTTGGGCTCTCTCACTTCTGTTATGTTTTGTTATTTTTCTTTTTCCTACCTGCTGAATTTCTTTGCATATGCTTTCTGTCTTTCACTTGCTTGCTTGCTCTACAGAGGAGCCTCCCCCTCGGCCCCCTCAGCCATCTTCGCTGGTTAAGAGTAAGTGTGGACCCTCAGTTCAGTTTAAGCACTGCTCATGCCCCCTCTGTTCACTGCTAGCACCCCTCCTCAAAGGTACAGAACATCTGTATTGCATGCCTTTTTTTTCCTTCCCACTGCTTCTATCCCATATGCTCCAGCTCTTTATTTCTTATGTTTGTTGTCTATTTGCTGTGGTATCATGTGCTGACTTTTGGTAAATGTCTGATACCATAATACCCATTTTTCACCAAAATAATGCTGGTTACGGAGCTGGTGCTTAACAGGGGATCTACAAATCTCTCTTGAAATGATGGAAATTGGAATTGAGAATTATGAAATTTTACTATTATGAAAAGTAAAATTAGAAATATGAATAAATGAAAAAAAAAAAAAGTAAAATATAAAAATATTAAAAAAATAATGAAGCTCTTCGTGAAATTTTTGACACTGAATTTGAACCACTGTCCTGACCATGCTGGTAGAAAAAAATCTTTAGCATTGAGCCCTGCCCCTGTTTTATAAGTCCTCCTAACTGATTTAAGAGTACATTTGGTCTTTTCAAGCACATAACTGCCATTTTTGTATGTAGAAGCCAAAGAAGTATGTCTGTTAGCATTCACATTCAACAAGACCATGTTAAACTGCAAAATCTAGACCCTTGGTAGAATTGTTTAATGCTGGCTCCTGCTCAAGTATTGGTGAAAAAGGGGTATGAGACATCTTGGCGTTGATTAGTTTCTCGCAAGGAATGCGAGAGATACTGTACCTTCATGACTGTTCTCATGTATGCTGAATATTTTTTTCTATAACTGTTTTACATTTCCTCTGTCATTAACTTACATGTCAAGCTCAACAGATCATATAGACATTTGTTTGTATGTGTTTTTGTCACGTGACCAGAACCCTGCTATGATGCTGTTGCTGAGGATGAGAACCAAACTTCATCAGGTCTTCGGCGACTCTCTTTAAAGAAGAAGGGCCTTAAGCTCAAACCAGCCGCCTGGGTCTCTGCTACCAAAGTAGGTGATCGTTCCACATATGGTGTGCGGACTCCAGGAGGCAACACTCCCACAGAAGTCTCTCTCATAGACTTTGGAGAAGAGTTTCCATCGGCCACACCTTCACCCTCTCCTGTGATGGAAATCCAGATCCCAACCCTTGCTAAACTGGCACTTGAAGCAGAGAACATTTTGGACAAAACTCCTCCTCAGAGCCCCTCACGCTCTCTACCCCGCCCCCTTCACCCCACCCCAGTGGTGGACTGGGACGCCCGGCCCCTTCCTCCACCCCCAGCCTATGATGATGTAGCACAAGATGAGGATGACTTTGAAGTGAGCTCTATTAACAGTGTGGAACGAGGAGCTGATGAACCATGCTCTCCAAGTATACCCTGCACTCCTACAGGAGAGTGCAAACCTCATGTAGAAGATAATTTATTTTTGCCTAGCAGGCAGAATAAAGCCTGCACCTACTCACAGTCTGCTGAGATCTTCCAAGAGCTGCAGCAGGAGTGTATGAGGCACCTCAATGTACCTGTGAGCTCTACCAGCCCTGGTCTGGAGCCACACCGCCAGATTGTCCTAACACTTTCTGAAGACAAACCCCAGATACCACCACGCATCCCCATACCACCCCGTCCAGTCAAACGTGCAGGTGGCGATTATGCCCGCTGGTCTGGTGAGCTGTCCCCAGTCTCAGGAATTGAGGATAAGGAGCGTCCACCCCAGATTCCCCCACGAGACCCCCTCTCTCAGCCAGGCTCACGCACACCAAGTCCACATGTGGGCTCTCCTCAGACTCGCAGCAGCCTTTGCTCAGCCGCCTCCATCTACGGCCCATCCTACCTCTCCACCTCACCTGCTAAACTCATGCCAACCACTCAGAGCTTTGCCTCTGATCCCAAATATGCTGCTCCCAAAGTCATCCAGGCACAGGGCAAAGATAAGGAGCAAGCCAAAGGGCCCTGCATCCTGCCTATTGTACGTGACGGCAAGAAGGTCAGCAACACACACTACTACCTCCTGCCTGAGAGGCCTCCGTATTTGGACCGATACGATAAGTTCTTCAAAGAGGCAGAGAGCGGTGAGGAGAAGAAGCAGATAAACACAGCCACTGTTAAGCCAATGGTTCATCAACAAGGGGAGCTCAAGTCCAATTTCTCCTCCAATAACAACAGCAGTCTGACAGGCTCTGGATTTAGAGGTGGGCTGAGAAACTCTCTCAGCCTGTGCCGAGTAAGCTCTGATGGTTCATTTAACAGGGCTGACAGCACCAACAACCATGACAGAGTCAGACTGGTAAGAGATTTGGAGATTTATATTAAACAGTTCATTTTTATTACTGGTGGTTCTCTTTCAGAACTTTCAGAAAAGGTTATGTGCTTCTAACATAAGCAGTCATGTTCTTTTTGTCAGAATAGTGATTCATGAGTGACTTGGGCTGTCTGTGTGGGGTCGTAATTGAGGGAACTTGATTTTTTTACCAGAGTAATTAGCATCTTATTATAGTGCCACATGCAGATGGCCCATAATTCTGTTCCAAACCAAAGTTTTTCCAAAGTTTTCTACATGGAAAACTTCATTAAGGCAAAAACTCTCCATCATGAAGGCATTAGTTGTTTAGGCCTAAATCTAAGGCATAATTTTGGATGAAGACAATCCTAGAATGTAGCAGAGAGCTCCTTGAGAAAATGTATCCTAGACAGCAGAATAAAATGGCAATTATATTTAGGAAGAGGCTGTATGCATTCAGTGTGGATATGTGCATATTCTCGCATCAAAAGCGAAAATACACTGTCTCTACTCTCCATATTACTCTACCGGTGGTCAAACTGGTTTCTTGTTATTGTTACCAGAGAATGGTGAGCAGAGTTTGTGTAAATAGCCTTTGCCAACGAGGCAAGCTTTTTGCACTTAGTGTAAATAAGACCCCACTTTATATTTAATTCAGTACCCAGTATTGATGTAAGCACGTTCAATTAAATTAAAATTGTTTTATGCTATGCATTGTTTTGCATGTTACATCATTAGTTTAGCCATGCTAAATGTTAAATGTTATTGCAGTAAGTTATTCTTGAGTTGAGTCCCCTGTGCTTGTGAGTAGCAGTTTGTTTTAATAGTGTTCCACATCTGTCACTGAGTCACTTAATGATGTTTTATTAACAAAGTTCGGGAGGAGCACGTTCAGATAATCTACCAGTCCGTGCGAAAATCATAATATAGCTGACTATAGCTATAATATAGCTGACTTGCCGTGATGTTTTTTTTTTTTTTTTTTTTTTTTTTCCAACATTTCTCCTCCACCCTAACTCCTGACTCTCGATTATTCCTATCCCAGCCAGGGATTGGGTACTCTAGGTTTGTGCCGATCTCAAGAGCCCTCTCCTCGGACAGCATGTCAAATATGCATATTTTATACTATATCTATATTATATGCAAGTGTAAACTCACATTACTCACAGGCTAACATTAATCTCTGATTATTCCAAACCACTCGTTTACTGACCATCTAAGGATTTATAGTCATAGATTGGATTTGCCCTGTTTAGGTGCAGGAGGCTGTACATGGAGTAACAATTGAAGAATGTCAGGTGGCTTTACAGAATCACAGCTGGAATGTGCAGAAGGCTGTACACTACTTGAAGGTAACAGCCATCACAGCTGTCTTGATTCACTGGCTGGTTAGTTGTAATCTAAAATAATTGAATCTGTAAGTAATCAGACACAAAAAAAAAACAAAAACACTGGAAATCTCCCTTCTCTTCTGTCTTTGGCACGTTTCTTACACAGAGATTGATGTTTATGTAGAACCTAATGACTCTCTTCCATCTTTCCCTTTTTTGGTGCCCAGGTTGAGCAGCTCTTCTGTCTAGGGCTAAAGACGAGGGTAGAGTGTCATAAGATTCTAGAGATGTATGACTGGAATCTGGAGTTAGCCAGTACACAACTGTTGGACTCCTATGGCTCGGTCAAGCTGAGGTAATCTTTCTTTTGTTGTTCTGTGCTTCCCCCTACTGGTAATTTAACCTCTCATCTGTAGCATGAGTCTGTCATTTTTCAGAAAGCTCATGTCCATAGCACCCAATTCCAAACTCTTCCATTTCCATTGAGCAGATTACCAAAATAGATTTGCCATACACTAATTATATTTTCCAGTTGGGCCAGGCCTATTTTATTTAGTTCACCTCATAACTGCTCATTCTGTTTCATCAAACAGTTTGTGATGCTTTCCAACATCATGTCACATACTGCCTAAAGGATTAGTTCATTACTTTCTTCAGCTCATACTCGTGAACCCTGTTCACTGCCATTATAAAGCTCGGATGCATTAGCACATTTTTATAAATATTTCTCTGATTGTGTTCATCTGAAAGAAAGTCATATACACCTAGGATGGCTTGAGGGTGAGTAAAGCTTGGGCTTATTTTCATTTGAAAGTGAATTAATCCTTTAAAAACTTTCATGGAATTGATGTGCCATTTAGTTACAACATTTGAGTGTGTTGTACTCAGACTACAGTGAAAATACCCCTTGAACAAGGATAAGAGACAGATTTGTTTACTGAGCCTTCGGGCAGTTTTCCTGACACCTGCACAGAGATGTTGCATTAACTCTAAACTAATTTCAGTCAATAACTTTACAATTACAACTTTACGTTACAATTATGCTTCAGGGAATGCTCATCCTAGTTTAAATCAATTTCAGTGCCTATCCTCAATTTCCATCTGCTGTAAGAAAACATCCAGAGAGGGGAACAAAAAAAAAAGTCTACAAAAAAAAAAAAAAATATACTAATGCTACCCATTTTAAGTTTTTGTCAAAATTTCTATGCATAAAATATTTATTTTCTTTTTTGCAGACGATGATGCATTGGAAAAGCCTCATGCTCTAAAAGACTGTTGAGAGCACAGAGGGGACACCGAGGGCCAACCATGACTCTATCATAGCACATTTTACCTCGATCTAACTTTGTGTGTGTGTGTGTGTGTGTGTGTGTGTGTGTGTTATACATGCATGCATAAGACAGTGACTGTGTTCCTTCCAGAAGTCTCCCTCTAGGGTGCAATACTGAATTCACAGGTCAAATTTTAAAGAACCCGCTTTTTATTTTCCAGTTGATTGCAACAGATGGAAAACAAGGTGCTGCTTGTCATTTTTCATAACAATTTTATACAAGAGGTAAATAGACAAGACTGTACGTATGTATATATTGTCAGATGTTTTTGTTATGTGTGCATCTGATTCGAGTTGTTCTTTGTCAGATATTTGTCAGTTTTACATTTGCTTTGCTTTAATTTAATGTTTTGTGTGGGTCACTTGCAACAGTAAGAGTTCTTGAATCCTGACCTATTTCAGTTGTTGTATGTACAGTATGTTGAATCGATGTATATGTTAAAGCCCTTCATGTTGAACTATCATCCTCTGTCCCCCCCATGCTGACAGACTTAAGACCCTCTCTGGCTTTTTTTTTTTTTTTTTTGTACTTTCTCATGAATCACTATGAATCACTCATTTTAAGCCAATTGATTTTGCTGGTGTCAGTGAAGTCACCAAACTCCTTTTGTTGATTTGCACAATGCTTCCAATCTGAAAGTAAAAGACAAAAGGCTTGAAAATGCATCAGGAGACCTCCAAAGCACAATTAAGTGACTGAAGCTTTTCTTAGTCATTTTTTACGAAGCACAACTGTTAACATGTTGGTTTCAATGTGGTTGACACAGCACTAGACTCAATTAGTTTCTCCTATAAAGTTGTACAGTGCATTTCTGGCATCATAACACTCAGGTGCAAAAGATCTTATGTCTGCAGTAAGGTGTTTCAGACTGCTTGCTTGCATAAATAGATGTGCTTGAACAGTGACCAACAAATAGAAAAACAGCAAATGAGTCCACAACAATGTTAAAAGTGTAAGAGAGCCTATTTTCCTGTACCACTGAATGGCATTCTAACTGTGGTGTGTGTTGACTGTAGCACCCTTACTTTGTGAATGCTCAGTGTCGTATGTGTGGGTACCGTGTAGATGCTGCTTCTCTGTTCATGATGGAACGCTGT